>OZ017742.1:261759220-263181979 GCA_963969285.1 Odontomyia ornata
TACCGAGTTTAAGATGAAAGGCCTTGGTAGAGCGAACAGTAAAATTGGCATTTCCATCGAGTACGTCAAGAATGGAATCGCTCTACATCAGCGTCATTATATCGAAACCATTCTCGAGCGTTTTGGAATGAGTGACTGCAAGCCAGCGGTTACTCCAAGTGATCCAAGTCAAAGATTGTCAACAGATATGAAGAAGGAGGATGAATCAACGGATAACATTCCATATCAACAAGCGGTCGGTTCGTTGTTATATTTGGTTCAAGGAACGAGACCAGACATTGCATTTGCTGTCAACTACGTGAGCAGATTCAACTCATGCTATGGGCAGATTCATTGGACCGCCGTGAAGCGCATAATGCGGTACTTGAAGGGTACTATGCATTATCGTATTGTGTATGGTGCGGGTAACCAACCACTTCATAGTTACTCAGATGCTGATTGGGGTGTCGACATCGATAAGCGACGTTCCTGCTCTGGATACGTGTTTATGTTGGCTGGAGGAGCAATCTCATGGGCCAGTAAGCTTCAGAATACCGTGGCTCTTTCAACAGCTGAATCTGAGTATATGGCCTTATCGTTTGCCACTTGTGAGGCCATATGGTTGCAAATGTTTCGCAATGAATTCAAGAGAACGGAAGATCCTGTGGTGATCAGATGTGACAACGTGAGTGCAATAACGATTGCCGAGGTCGATGCGTTCCGAAAGCGTAGCAAACACATCGATGTAAGATTCCATCACGTCCGTGAGAAGGTGAAGGCTGGAATCATCGATGTAAAATACGTACCATCAAAGAACAACATTGCAGATTGTGTGACGAAGGCCGTCGTCGGACCGATTTTGAACGTGGGTATTCATGGAATGGGCATCCAGACAAAACAAGAGATGAAATGATGAAGAATGAACTATTGTAAAATCAATGTTGATTATCGTTCGAAGTAATTTGTCAATTTGATCATTTGAGATAGCGTAGAATGGAGTTGATTACTTGAATTAACGTAGAATCAGTTTGCATTTATTTTTATCTATTGAATCAAATTGTCTTTTGTCCGAATGAGTTGGGGTGTTGAAATATGAAACCCACCTCAATGTACTAATAAACTAACGTACAAAAATTGTTCTAAAACTTTTGACACGAGAATAAACTTGCTTAGTTCTTCTTCTTCTACAGTCCGTCGCCACAACCAGACGTGTTTTATTCATCGCTCTTCGTAATAGCCTATTTAAATTCCACTTGCTGCGAACCAGAACAACATTTTGGTTTTTGGTTTTTGGTTTTTTGGTTTTTGGTTTTTGGTTTTTGGTTTTTTGGTTTTTGGTTTTTGGTTTTGGTTTTTGGTTTTTCGTTTTTGGTTTTTGGTTTTTGTGTTATTGGTTTTTGGTTTTATGGTTTTTGGTTTTTGGTTTTTATTTTTTGGTTTTTGGTTTTTGGTTTTAAGTTTTGGGTTTTTTGGTTTTTGGTTTTTGATTTTTGTTTTTGGTTTTTGATTTTTGGTTTTTGGTTTTGGTTTTTGGTTTTTGGTTTTTGGTTTCTGGTTTTTTGGTTTTTTGGTTATTAGTTTTTGGTTTTTGGGTTTTGGTTTTTGTTTATTGGTTTTTGGTTTTTGGTTTTTTGTTTTTGGTTTTTGGTTTTTGGTTCTCGGTTTATGGTTTTTGGTTTTTGGTTTTTGGTTTTTGGTTTTTGGTTTTTGGTTTTTGGGTTTTGGTTTTTGGTTTTTGGGTTTTGGTTTTTGTTTTTGGTTTTTGGTTTCTGATTTTTGGTTTTTGGTTTCTGGTTTTTTGGTTTTTTGGTTTTTGGTTTTTTGGTTTTTAGTTTTTGGTTTTTGGTTTTTGGTCTTCGGTTTTCGGTTTCTGATTTTTGGTTTTTGGTTTTCGGGTTTTGGTTTCTGGTTTTTTGGTTTTCTGGTTTTTTGGTTTTTGGTTTTTTGGTTTTTAGTTTTTGGTTTTTGGTTTTTGGTTTTTGGTTTTTGGTTTTTGGTTTTTGGTTTTTGGTTTTTGGTTTTTGGTTTTTGGTTTTTGGTTTTTGGTTTTTGGTTTTTAGTTTTCGGTTTTCGGTTTCTGATTTTTGGTTTTTGGTTTCTGGTTTTTTGGTTTTTTGGTTTTTGGTTTTTTGGTTTTCAGTTTTTGGTTTTTGGTTTTTGGTTTTTGTTTTTTGGTTTTTGGTTTTTGGTTTTTGGTTTTTGGTTTTTGGTTTTTGGGTTTTGGTTTTTGGTTTTTGGGTTTTGGTTTTTGTTTTTGGTTTTTGGTTTTTGGTTTTTGGTTTTTGGTTTTCGGTTTTCGGTTTCTGATTTTTGGTTTTTTGGTTTTCGGGTTTTGGTTTCTGGTTTTTTGGTTGTTTGGTTTTTTGGTTTTTGGTTTTTTGGTTTTTAGTTTTTGGTTTTTGGATTTTGGGTTTTGGTTTTTGGTTTTTAGTTTTTGGTTTTTGGTTTTTGGTTTTTGGTTTTTGGTTTTTGGTTTTTGGTTTTTGGTTTTTGGTTTTTGGTTTTTGGTTTTCGGTTTTCGGTTTCTGATTTTTGGTTTTTGGTTTCGGGTTTTTTTGGTTTTTTGGTTTTTGGTTTTTTGGTTTTTAGTTTTTGGTTTTTGGTTTTTGGTTTTTGGTTTTTGGTTTTTGGTTTTCGGTTTTCGGTTTTCGATTTCTGATTTTTGGTTTTTGGTTTTCGGCTTTTGGTTTCTGAATATTTTGGTTTTTTGGTTTTTTGGTTTTTGGTTTTTTGGTTTTTAGTTTTTGGTTTTTGGTTTTTGGTTTTTGGTTTTTGGTTTTTGGTTTTTGGTTTTCGGTTTTCGGTTTTCGGTTTCTGATTTTTGGTTTTTGGTTTTTGGTTTTTGGGTTTGGTTTTCGTCTTCTGATTTTTGGTTTTTGGTTTTTGGTTATTGGTTTTTGGTTTTTGGTTTTTGGTTTTTGGTATTTGGTTTTGGGTTTTTGGTTTTTTGGTTTTTGGGTTTTGGTTTTTGGTTTTTTGTTTTTGGTTTTTGGTTTTTGGTTCTTGGTTTTTGGGTTTTGGTTTTTGGGTTTTTGGTTTTTGGTTTTTGGTTTTTGGTTTTTGGTTTTTGGTTTTTGGTTTTTGGTTTTATGGTTTTTGGTTTTTGGTTTTTGGTTTTTGGTTTTTGGTTTTTGGTTTTTGGTTTTTGTTTTTTGGTTTTTGGTTTTTGGTTTTTGGTTTTTGGTTTTTATTTTTTGGTTTTTGGTTTTTGGTTTTTGGTTTTTAGTTTTTGGTTTTTGGTTTTTGGTTTTTTGGTTTTTGGTTTTTGGTTGTTGGTTTTTGTTTTTGGTTTTTGGTTTTTGGTTTTTGATTTTTGTTTTTGGTTTTTGGTTTTTGGTTTTGGTTTTTGGTTTTTGGTTTTTGGCTTTTGGTTTTTGGTTTTTGGTTTTTGGTTTTTGGTTTTTGATTTTTGGTTTTTGGTTTTTGGTTTTTGGTTTTTGGTTTTTGGTTTTTGGTTTTTGGTTTTTGTTTTTTGGTTTTTGGTTTTTGGTTTTTGGTTTTTGGTTTTCGGTTTCCGGTTTCTGATTTTTGGTTTTTGGTTTCTGGTTTTTGGTTCTCGGTTTTTGGTTTTTGGTGTTTGGTTTTCGGTTTTTGGTTTTTGTTTTTTGGTTTTTGGTTTTTGGTTTTTGGTTTTTATTTTTTGGTTTTTGGTTTTTGGTTTTTGGTTTTTAGTTTTGGTTTTTGGTTTTTGGTTTTTGGTTTTTGGTTTTTTGGTTTTTGGTTTTTGGTTGTTGGTTTTTGGTTTTTAGGTTTTGGTTTTTGTTTTTTGGCTTTTGGTTTTTGGTTTTTGGTTTTGGTTTTTGGTTTTTGATTTTTGGTTTTTGGTTTTTGGTTTTTGGTTTTTGGTTTCTGGTTTCTGGTTTTTGGTTTTTGGTTTTTGGTTTTTGTTTTTGGTTTTTGGTTTTTGGTTTTTGGTTTTTGGTTTTTGGTTTTTGGTTTTGGTTTTCGTCCTCTGATTTTTGGTTTTTGGTTTTTGGTTATTGGTTTTTGATTTTTGGTTTTTGTTTTTTGGTTTTTGGTTTTTGGTTTTTGGGTTTTGGTTTTTGGTTTTTGGGTTTTGGTTTTTGTTTTTGGTTTTTGGTTTTTGGTTTTTGGTTTTTGGTTTTTGGTTTGTGGTTTTTGGTTTTTTGGTTTTTGGTTTTTGGTTTTTGGTTTTTGGTTTTTGGTTTTTGGTTTTTGGTTTTTGGTTTTTGGTTTTTGGTTGTTGGTTTTTGTTTTTTGGTTTTTGGTTTTTGGTTTTTGGTTTTTGGTTCTTGGTTTTTGGTTCTCGGTTTTTGGTTTTTGGTGTTTGGTTTTTGGGTTTTGGTTTTTGGTTTTTACGTTTTTGTTTTTTGGTTTTTGGTTTTTGGTTTTTGGTTTTGGTTTTTGGTTTTTGGTTTTTGATTTTTGGTTTTTGGTTTTTGGTTTTTGGTTTTTGGTTTCTGGTTTTTGGTTTTTGGTTTTTGGTTTTTGGTTTTTGTTTTTTGGTTTTTGGTTTTTGGTTTTTGGTTTTTGGTTTTTGGTTTTTGTTTTTGGTTTTCGTCTTCTGATTTTTGGTTTTTGGTTTTTGGTTATTGGTTTTTGGTTTATGGTTTTTGTTTTTTGGTTTTTGGTTTTTGGTTTTTGGGTTTTGGTTTTTGGTTTTTGGGTTTTGGTTTTTGTTTTTGGTTTTTCGTTTTTGGTTTTTGGTTTTTGGTTTTTGGTTTTTGGTTTTTGGTTTTTGGTTTTTGGGTTTTGGTTTTTGTTTTTGGTTTTTGGTTTTTGGTTTTTGGTTTTTGGTTTTTGGTGTTTGGTTTTTGGTTTTTGGTTTTTGGTTTTTGGTTTTTGGTTTTACGTTTTTTGGTTTTTTGGTTTTTGTTTTTTGGTTTTCGGTTTTTGGTTTTTGGTATTTGTTTTTTGGTTTTTGGCTTTTGGTTTTGGATTTCTGGTTTTTGGTTTTTGGTTTTTGTTTTTTGGTTTTCTGTTTTTGGTTTTTGGATTTTGGTTTTTGGTTTTTGGTTTTTGGTTTTTGGTTTTTGGTTTTTGGTTTTTGGTTTTTGGTTTTTGGTTCTCGGTTTTTGGTTTTTGGTTTTTGTTTTTGGGTTTTGGTTTTTGGTTTTTAGGTTTTTGTTTTTTGGTTTTTGGTTTTTGGTTTTTGGTTTTTGGTTTTGGTTTTTGGTTTTTGGTTTTTGGTTTTTGGTTTTTGGTTATTGTTCTTTGGTTTTTGGTTTTTGGTTTTAGGTTTTTGGTTTTTGGTTTTTGGTTTTTGGTTCTCGGTTTTTGGTTTTTGGTGTTTGGGTTTTGGTTTTAGGTTTTTAGGTTTTTGTTTTTTGGTTTTTGGTTTTTGGTTTTTGGTTTTTGGTTTTGGTTTTTAGTTTTTGATTTTTGGTTTTTGGATTTTGGTTTTTGGTTTTTGGTTTCTGGTTTTTGGTTTTTGGTTTTTTGTTTTTGGTTTTTGTATTTGGTTTTTGGTTTTTGGTTTTTGGTTTTTGGTTTTTGTTTTTGGTTTTCGTCTTCTGATTTTTGGTTTTTGGTTTTTGGTTATTGGTTTTTGGTTTTTGGTTTTTGGTTTCTGGTTTTTGGTTTTTGGTTTTTGATTTTTGGTTTTTGGTTTTTGTTTTTTAGTTTTTGGTTTTTGGTTTTTGGTTTTTGGTTTTTGGTTCTCGGTTTTTGGTTTTTGGTGTTTGGGTTTTGGGTTTTGGTTTTTGGTTTTTAGGTTTTTGTTTTTTGGTTTTTGGTTTTTGGTTTTTGGTTTTGGTTTTTGGTTTTTGATTTTTGGTTTTTGGTTTTTGGTTTTTGGTTTCTGGTTTTTGGTTTTTGGTTTTGGTTTTTGTTTTTGGTTTTGGGTTTTGGTTTTTGGTTTTTGGTTTTTGGTTTTTGGTTTTTGGTTTTTGGTTTTTGGTTTTTGGTTTTTGGTTTTTGGTTTTTGGTTTTTGGTTTTTGGGTTTTTGTTTTTGGTTTTTGGTTTTTGGTTTTTGGTTTTTGGTTTTTGGTTTTGGTTTTTGGTTTTTGGTTGTTGGTTTTTGGTTTTTTGGTTTTTTGGTTTTTTGGTTTTTGTTTTTTGGTTTTCGGTTTTTGGTTTTTGGTATTTGTTTTTTGGTTTTTGGCTTTTGGTTTTGGATTTCTGGTTTTTGGTTTTTGTTTTTTGGTTTTTGGTTTTTGGTTTTTGGTTTTTGGTTTTTGGTTTTTGGTTTTTGGTTTTTGGTTTTTGGTTTTTGGTTTTTGGTTCTCAGTTTTTGGTTTTTGGTGTTTGGTTTTTGGGTTTTGGTTTTTGGTTTTTAGGTTTTTGTTTTTTGGTTTTTGGTTTTTGGTTTTTGGTTTTTGGTTTTTGGTTTTGGTTTTGGTTTTAGATTTTTGGTTTTTGGTTTTTGGTTTTTGGTTTTTGGTTTCTGGTTTTCGGTTTTTGGTTTTTGGTTTTTGGTTTTCGTTTTTGGTTTTTGGGTTTTGGTTTTTGTTTTTGGTTTTTGGTTTTTGGTTTTTGGTTTTTGGTTTTTGGTTTTTGGTTTTTGGTTTTTGGTTTTTGGTTTCTGGTTTTTGGTTTTTGGTTTTTGGTTTTTGAGTTTTGGTTTCTGGTTTTTGGGTTTTGGTTTTTGTTTTTGGTTTTTGGTTTTTGGTTTTTGGTTTTTGGTTTTTGGTTTTTGGTTTTTGGTTTTTGGGTTTTGGTTTTTGTTTTTGGTTTTTGGTTTTTGGTTTTTGGTTTTTTGGTTTTTCGGTTTTTTGGTTTTTGTTTTTTGGTTTTCGGTTTTTGGTTTTTGGTATTTGTTTTTTGGTTTTTGGCTTTTGGTTTTGGATTTCTGGTTTTTGGTTTTTGGTTTTTGTTTTTTGGTTTTTGGTTTTTGGTTTTTGGTTTTTGGTTTTTGGTTTTTGGTTTTTGGTTTTTGGTTTTTGGTTTTTGGTTTTTGGTTTTTGGTTTTTGGTTATTGGTTTTTGGTTTTTGGTTTTTTGGTTTTTGGTTTTTGGTTTTTGGTTTTTGGTTTTTGGTTTTTCGTTTTTGGTTTTTGGTTTTTGGTTCTCGGTTTTTGGTTTTTGGTGTTTGGTTTTTGGTTTTTGGTTTTTTGGTTTTTTGGTTTTTTGGTTTTTGTTTTTTGGTTTTCGGTTTTTGGTTTTTGGTATTTGTTTTTTGGTTTTTGGCTTTTGGTTTTGGATTTCTGGTTTTTGGTTTTTGGTTTTTGTTTTTTGGTTTTTGGTTTTTGGTTTTTGGTTTTTGGTTTTTGGTTTTTGGTTTTTGGTTTTTGGTTTTTGGTTTTTGGTTTTTGGTTTTTGGTTTTTGGTTTTTGGTTTTTGGTTTTTGGTTTTTGGTTTTTGGTTTTTGGTTTTTGGTTTTTGGTTTTTGGTTTTTTGGTTTTTGGTTTTTGGTTTTTGGTTTTTGGTTTTTGGTTTTTGGTTTTTGGTTTTTGGTTTTCGGTTTTTGCTTTTTGGTGTTTGGTTTTTGGTTTTTGGTTTTTGGTTTTTGGTTTTTGGTTTTTGGTTTTTGGTTTTTGGTTTTTGATTTTTGGTTTTTGGTTTTTGGTTTTTGGTTTTTGGTTTTTGGTTTTTGGTTTTTGGTTTTTGGTTTTTGGTTTTTGGTTTTGGTTTTTGGTTTTTGGTTTTTGGTTTTTGGCTTTTGGTTTTTGGTTTTTGGTTTTTGGTTTTTGGTTTTTGGTTTTTGGTTTTTGGTTTTTGTTTTTTGGTTTTTGGTTTTTGGTTTTTGGTTTTTGGTTTTTGGTTTTTGGTTTTCGGTTTTCGGTTTCTGATTTTTGGTTTTTGGTTTTTGGTTTTTGGTTTTTGGTTTTTGGTTCTCGGTTTTTGGTTTTTGGTTTTTGGTTTTTGGTTTTTGGTTTTTGGTTTTTGGTTTTTGGTTTTTGGTTTTTGGTTTTTGGTTTTTGGTTTTTGGTTTTTGGTTTTTGGTTTTTGGTTTTTGGTTTTTGGTTTTTGGTTTTTGGTTTTTGGTTTTTGGTTTTTGGTTTTTGGTCTTTGGTTTTTGGTTTTTGGTTTTTGGTTTTTGGTTTTTGGTTTTTGGTTTTTGATTTTTGGTTTTTGGTTTTTGGTTTTTGGTTTTTGGTTTTTGGTTTTTGGTTTTTGATTTTTGGTTTTTGGTTTTTGGTTTTTGGTTCTCGGTTTTTGGTTTTTGGTGTTTGGTTTTTGGTTTTTGGTTTTTGGTTTTTGGTTTTTGGTTTTTGGTTTTTGGTCTTTGGTTTTTGGTTTTTGGTTTTTGGTTTTTGGTTTTTGGTTTTTGGTTTTTGATTTTTGGTTTTTGGTTTTTGGTTTTTGGTTTTTGGTTTCTGGTTTTTGGTTTTTGGTTTTTGGTTTATGGTTTTTGGTTTTTGGTTTTTGGTTTTTGGTTTTTGTTTTTTGTTTTTGGTTTTTTGGTTTTTGGTTTTTGGGTTTTTGGTTTTTGTTTTTTGGTTTTTGGTTTTTGTTTTTTTGGTTTTTGGTTTTTGGTTTTTGATTTTTGGTTGTTGGTTTCTGGTTTTTGGTTTTTTGTGTTTGGTTTTTGGTTTTAGGATTTTGGTTTCTGGTTATTGGTTTTTGGCTACAGTGAACGATTCAAGGAAATTGGCGTATTTTAGACAAATACATGTCTATGCCTCTTGGAAGTCATAAAAACTAGTGTTTTCTTGCAAATTACTACATATTTGCACTTAACGCAAACTAAACAAACGCAAATATAAGACAAGACCAAAATTTTGACAATCGGATTAAAATTACGGGCACAGTAAGCAATCAAAGCTGAAAATCTCGTCACAAAAACTGAACGTGTTCTAGAAACAGCCATCTCTAGATATTTTGCCTAAAACATGTTCCGACCACCAAAACACTAGTTTGGGTTAAGCTTTTAAATTAAAACGTAAAAACGCGAAATTCGCACGTTTGAAGGGAGAAAAACCGATTTAAAGTTTTGCGGAGTTGACACGTGAAAATTGGGATTTTTTTCGGCTTTCTACTACTAAACCCGCCCTTAAACTTTTGCAAAATAGCACAAATTTATAAAAATTGAGACGCTGATCTATTCATTAACTTAAAAATATAGCACATCGGTTGAAAAATCAAGCCCCAACAATGCCATAAGGGGAAAGGGTTTCCATAACCTGCCCCCAAAAATATATGGAACCTTATAAAAATTAGTATCTTATGAAAAGTATTACAAATTTGTATTTGACGTAAACAACAGACTGACAGCTACAAAATGAGAACAAAATGTTATATAGACTCACAACAAGCCTAGAATAATTTAAAATATCTAAGAAATCAGTAAGTTACATGGAATATATTGTAATAACAATTGTACCAAAAAAAATGTTTTTACAAAAAAAATTTTTGTTTTACAATTTTTTTTTTCTTTAAGGACCGAGATGTAATTTATATCGAAAATCTCTTCATTCATCCTAATTACAATTGTAATAAATTTACATTTCAAAATTCAAATTAAATTCCTATCAAAATTCTAATTCCTATTAAAAGATCTCATTACATGTACGACGTGCTCCAGAACAATTAGTAAACAAAAAACATCTGTTTACTAATTTCATTTGACTGTGCCGATGCATTGTCTTCACGCTCAAAGACAAGTATATTGTCGGTATCTAAAGGGTGTTAGATTACGACTTCATTGAACTTGACTTTGACTATGCGGATGCATTATCTTCGCACTCAAAGACAATGCATTGTTTATAGAAGTGTCAGTTTGCAATGAACAGAAAGATTTTGGCTTTAAGCATTTGGATCCACCTATGGAGAATCCAATGGATATGAATAGATACATTTTTTTTATGAAAAAGTTGTACTGCACGTTTTTTAGGGTTTTGTAAAATAATTTTACAAAACCCTTCTAAAATCGCGTCCTGTCTAACCGTCTGTCTGTCCGTCCGTCTGTCCTTCCGTCCGTCCGTCCGTCCGTGTGTCACAGCAGTTTTTCTCGGAAACTACTTAAGCTAGAAGCATCAAATTTTGTATGTAGGTGTAAAGTGGTGATTTCTTCAAAGTTCAACTACAAAAAAATTGTATAAGGTATTTAAGGGGGGTCTCCCCATGTAGGGGAGTGACCCTCCGAAAAAAAAATTTCATTGAAGGTAGCCGATATGGGTATCAAATGAAAGGTCTTGATGAGAACTTTTCAAAACAGGTCTTAGTTAGGCAAAGTTTGCTTCGAGGGGCGCACAGGGAGGGGAAATACACGAAAAATTTGTGTCCCCACCCGCTCGCGATTGGACACCTGTGATCCGAAAAATCTGAAAAAAATCAGGAATGTAGGCCTTGGTGAGTACAACAACAACAAATACGTGAGAAGTCAAAATTCACTCAACTTTGTTAGCAATAGTATGACTTATCGATTTTATATTTTCTTGAATAAAATCTCAACGGTACCCTTAAATTCAATGAAATTCAGTACGTATGTTTATTTATAAGATTGATCTATCCTGAAAGTTTCATAAAGATTGAATCATATTTAGCGAAGTTATAGCGGTTTGAATTTTCCTGTATTACTATGGAACAATATGCGCTGCATTTATTACTATGGCAACATATGGCTATGGAACAACATGCGCTTTTTACCGACTCAGACACTACAGTTTTGCTAGGATTTGCATGAAAATTTCAGGAATGATAGGTGGCATGAATAACTTTGAGAATCAGTTCAGCTAGTGGTATCAGTAATCGTAAAACAAAATAGTGGCTGTTTTAAATGCGAAGATTGAATAATTTTGAGTTACTTTTTCCCAACTTCAACGTTTAAGGTACATGCCTTGAACACTTGATTCAATTTAATGAATGACTGAAGCTGAGTACCTACAATTAATACTCATAAGTGAAACAAGTCAAGGGAGCGGGAGGGAGCTTCTAACAAAAGGGCTTTGTAACGACTCTATAATTTGAAAAAATTGGCTATTAATCGATGATAGCAGTACAGGAGAGTGGCATCTGAAAAAAAATTCATCAAACGTAGCCGATATGAGTATGAAATGAAAGTTTTCATGGGAGCTTTTCAAAACAGTTCTTAAACTGTCAGTTTTTGCTTCAGTGGGGGCACAGGGGGGAAATACATGAAAAATGTGTTTCCTTCCTCACGAATGGACATCTGAAATAATTATCAAGGGAAATATTTATGAGTATAACAATAGCAAAAACCTCAGAAGTCTAAATTCTTTCAACTTTGTTAATAATGGTATGATCTTCGAATTTCACAGTTTCTCCAATAAAATCGTCATTGACATGCTTCTTGACTTTATTCAATCTGGTGACTGCATTTTGAAAATTGAATACAAAACCCTTCTGACATGAGCGTAGGTCTGTTTACCAAACTTGTTTATGAATAAGTTAGAATGCTCATGAGGATTTCAAATCATTGGTTAGTGCATTTCCGATGTGCAGATTTTTTCTTAATAGATTTATGCATATAAAGTTTTTTCCTATAGATTTCAATGAATGCATATATCTTTTGTACAGTTTCATGCGAAGCACGTTTTCCTTGCCAATGCATTTTTAGCATAAGAGTTTCTTCATTATACTATTCTTATGGACTATTTTTAGCTTGTCAAGATTTTTAGCTTGACAAGATTTTTGTACAAATAGGCTAAGGGATAGTAAAGAAAATACAATCGTTTGATACATTTTAAACTGGCAACTCGCCTAGTGTATACTTTCTAAACAGGCATTGCACTCTGAACAAATCTGGCCATCTAGCCTAGTAGTCTGGCATTCTGCCTGAACCCTAAATCGACCTCTTATACAGGCGCATACGCCAAGTATTCCGACAATCTCTGCCTTGATTATATGCGTACCTAGACGCTGTGATAATCTCTCGGTAAGTCAAGATATTCTAATATCCAAATTCATACATCTAACACAACACGCCGCTCAGAAACGTTTTACTACGTCAAGGCAACGTACTCTCCACGAAATGTTCAAAAAATAAAATCCTATGACAACAGTATATTCAACATATTAAAGTATGTATGTAACACTTATCATTTAGCATTTTATGTACTGTAGCGTTCATAATATATTCTATACGTTGTTTGCAGTGTAGGTACACTAGAGTAATTAATTATAATGCAACAGTACCGAAAACAAGCTCTTTTTCTTTAAAATATACCCTTTATTATCCGAATTTTCAGTTATCCGAATGGGGTCCGGTCCCAATTGATTCGGATAGTTGGAGTTCTACTGTATATATTTATAAATAAATATATATATATATATATATATATATATATATATATATATAAATATATATATATATATATATATATATATATATAAATATATATATGTATATATATATATTGTTTATATATAGCAAATAAAGCGATTAATTTCTCCATAGTTTTCCTCACGCTAAATATAAATCTAAATAATTTTGCCCCCACTCAAAATAACTTTATTCCTTACGGCACTGATGCACCAATATTATGAACATGTTTTACTATCACTAAAAAAATTCTACTACGCGTGAAGGGGAATACTGGGCTTCCTATAGTACCTATTCCTAGGGGCGCAGTGCACGATCAAAGCGAGAGATCTGCCAAGCCTTCAAATTGAATCGTAAAAACGCCGAATTCACACGTTTAAGGGGAGAAAAAGCCATTTAAAGTTTTTGTTTTTTTTTTCCTACTTCAACCTTCATAAAAAATAGTGTATTTGTAAATAAAATTACAATTTGTACTTTCCGCAAAAAATAGACTGGCAGCTACAAAATGAGACCAAAATTTTGACAATCGGATAGAAATTGTGGGTGCAGTGAACGATCAAAGCGAGAGATGTGCTAAGCCGAATTCGCGCGTTTAAGGAGAGAAAAAGCGATTTAAAGTTTTGGGTTTTTTTTAAATCTATTTCAACCTTCATAAAAAAATGTATATTTGTAAATAATAATACAAATTTGTACTTGTCGTAAAGAATAGACTGACAGCTACAAAATGAAACCAAAATTTTGACAATCGGATAGAAATTGTGGATGCAGTGAACGATCAAAGCGAGAGATCTGCCAAGCGCTTAAATTAAATCGAGAAACGGCCGAATTTGCACGTTTAAGGAGAGAAAAAGCGATTTAAAGTTTCGGGTTTTTTTTCCTATTTCAACCTTCATAAAATAAGGTGTATTTGTAAATAATATTACAAATTTGTACTTGACGTAAAGAATAGACTGGCAGCTACCAAATGGGACCAAAATTTTGACAATCGGATAGAAATTGTAGGCACAGTGAACGGTCAAAGCTAGAGATCTGCCAAGCCTTCAAATTAAATCAGTTAAAGGCCAAACTCGTACGTTTAAGGGGAGAAAAAGCGGTTTCAAGTTTTGGGTTTTTTTTCCTTCTTCAACCTTCATAAGAAAAAGTGTTTTTGTCAATAATATTACAAATTTGTACTTGTCAGTAAGAATAGACTCGCAGCTACAAAATGAGACCAAAGTTTTGACAATCGGATAGAAATTGTGTGTGCAGTGAACGATCAAAGCGAGAGATCTGCCAAGCCTTCAAATTAAATCGGTTAAAGGCCAAATTCACACGTTTAAGGGGAGAAAAAGCGATTGAAATCTTCATAAAAAAAGTGCGTTTGTAAATAATCTTACAAATTTGTCTTGTCGTAAAGAATAGACTGGCAGCTACAAAATGAGACCAAAATTTTGACAATCGGAAAGAAATTGTGGGTGCAGCGAACAATCAAAGCGAGAGATCTGCCAAGCCTTTAAAATAAATCGTAAAAAGGGCAAATTCGCACGTTTAATGGGAGCAAAAGCGGTTTAAACTTTTGGGATTTTTATTCCTATTTCAAACTCTATAAAAAAATGTGTATTTGTAACTAATTTTAGAAATTTGTACTTGTCGTAAAGAATAGACTGGCAGCTACAAAATGAGATCAAAATTTTCACAATCGGATAGAAATAGTGAGTGCAGTGAACGATGAAAGCGGGAGATCTGCCAAGCCTTCAAATTAAATCGTAAAAAGGCTGAATTCGCACGTTTAAGGGGAGCAAAAGCGATTTAAAGTTTTGGGTTTTTTTTCTTATTTCACTCTTCATAAAAAATGTGTGTTTGTAAATACTATTACAAATTTGTACTTGCCGCAAAGAATAGACTGGCAGCTATAAAATGAGACCAAAGTTTTGACAATCGAATAGAAATTGTGGGTGCAGTGAACGATCAAAGCGAGAGATCTGCCAAGCTTTCAAATTAAATCATAAAAAGGCCGAATTCGAACGTTTAAGGGGAGCAAAAGCGATTTAAAGGTTTGGGTCTTTTTTCCCCATTTCAACCTTCAGAAAAAATAGTGTATTTGTAAATAATATTACAAATTTGTACTTGTCGTTAAGAATAGACTGGCAGCTTCAAAATGAGACCAAAATTTTGACAATCGAATAGAAAATGTGGGTGTAGTGAACGATCAAAGCTAGAGATCTGCCAAGCCTTTAAATCAAATCGTAAAAGGGCCGAATTTGCACGATTAAGGAGAGGAAAAGCGATATCAAGTTTTAGGTTTTTTTTCCTATTTCAACCTTCATAAGAAATAGTGTATATGTAAATAAAATTCAAATTTGTATTTGTCGTTAAAAATAGACTGGCAGCTACAAAATGAAAACCAAAATTTTGACAATCGGATAGATATTGTGGATGCAGTGAACGACCATAGCGAAAGATCTTCCAAGCCTTTAAATTAAATTGTAAAAGGATCGAGTTCGCACGTTGAAGGGGAGAAAAAGCGATTTAAAGTTTTGGGTTTTTTTTTAATCTATTTCAACCTTCATAAAAAATAGTTGATATGAAAATGATATTCAAATTTGTAGTTGTCGTAAAAAATAGACTGGCAGTTACAAGATGAGAATAAAATTTTGACGATCGGATAGAAATTGTGGGTGCAGTGAACGATGAAAGCGAGAGACCTGCCAAGCCTTTAAATTAAATCGTAAACAGGCCTAATTCGCACGTTTAAGGGGAGACAAAGCGATTTAAAGTTTTGTGTTTTATGTTTCCTATTTCAACCTTCATAAAAAATAGCATATTTGTAAATAATATTACAAATTTAAACTTGTCGTAAAGAATAGACTGGCAGCTACAAAATAAGACCAAAATTTTGACAATCGGATGGAAATTATGGGTGCAGTGAAAGATCATAGCGAGAGATCTACCAAGCCTTCAAATTAAGTCGTAAAAAGGCCGCATTCGCACGTTTAAGGGGAGCAAAAGCGATTTAAAAATTTGGGTTTTTTTTTTTCCAATACCTCCTTCCCTTCCACTCTCTCCATCACACTTTCTTCGTCGCACAACGCTCGTGCGATTTGCACTCCACATTTCGTCGTTTCTACAGGTGTGCCACCCAGACAATGTGTAAAACATTGTCTGGGTGGCACACCTGTAGTTTCCTACTTCAACCTTCATAAAAAATGTGTATTTGTAAATACTATTACAAATTTGTATTTGTCGCAAAGAATAGACTGGCAGCTACAAAATGAGACCAAAATTTTGATAATCGAATAGAGATTGTGTGTGCAGTGAATGATCAAAGCGAGAGATCTGCCAAGCCTTCAAATTAAATCGTAAAAAGGCCGAATTCGAACGTTTAAGGGGAGCAAAAGCGATTTAAAGGTTTGGGTTTTTTCCCCATTTCAACCTTCATAAAAAAAAGTGTATTTGTTAATATTGCAAATTTGTTCTTGTCGTTAAGGATAGACTGGCAGCTACAAAATGAGACCAAATTTTTAACAATCGGATAGACATTGTGGGTGCAGTGAACGATCAAAGCGAGAGACCTGCCAGGCCTTTAAATTAAATCGTAAAAACGCCGAATTCGCACGTTTATGGGGAGAAAAAGCGATTTAATGTTTTGGGTTTTTTTATCTATTTCAACCTTCATAAAAAATAGTGTATTTGTAAATAATATTACAAATTTGTACTTGTCGTAAAGAATAGACTGGCAGCTACAAAATGAGACCAAAATTTTGACAATCGGATAGAAATTATGGGTGCAGTGAACGATCAAAGCGAGAGTTCTGCTAAGCCTTTAAATTCAATCGTAAAAAGGGCGAAATCGCACGTTTAAGGGGAAAAGAAGCGATTTAAAGTTTTGGGTTTATTTTCCTATTTCAACCATCATAAAAAAAGTGTGTTTGTAAATTATATTACAAATTTAAACTTTTCGTAAAGAATAGACTGGAAGCTAGAAATGAGACCAAAATTTTGACAATCGGATAGAAATTGTAGGTGCAGTGAACGATCAAACTGAGAAATCTGCCAAGCCTTTAAATTAAATCCTTTAAATCGCCGAATTCGCACGTTTAAGGGGAGCAAAAGCGATTTGAAATTTTGGGTTTTTTTTCCTATTTCAACCTTCATCAAAAATAGTGTATTTGTAAATAATATTGCGAATTTGTGTTTGTCGTAAAGAATAGACTGGAAGCTACAAAATGAGACCAAAATTTTGACAATCGGATAGAAATGGTGGGTGCAGTGAACGATCAAAGTGAGAGATCTGCCAAGCCTTTAAATTGAACCGTACAGAGACCGCATTCGCATATTTAAGGGGAGAAAAAGCGATTGACAGTTTAAGGTTTTTCTTCCTATTCCAACCTTCATCAAATAAGTGTATTTGTAAATAATATTACAAATTTGTACTTGTCGTAAAGAATAGACTGGCAGCTACAAAATTAGACCGAAATTTTGACAACCGGATAGTAAATTGTGGGGAGAGTGTACGGTTAGAGCTGGAGATCTGCCGAGCCTTTAAATTAAATCGTAAAAACTCGGAATTCACTCGTTTAAGGAGAGAAAAAAGGATTTAAAATTTTGGGGCGTTTTTCCTTTTTCAACCTTCATAAAAATAGTGTCTTTTTAAATAATATTACAAATTTGTACTACTCGTAAAAAACAGACCTGCAGCTACAAAATGAGATCAAAATTTTGACAATCGGATAAAAATTGTGGGTGCAGCGAACAATCAAAGCGAGAGATCTGCCAAGCCTTTAAATTAAATCGTGAAAAGGTCGAACTCGTACGTTGATAGGGGGAAAAAGCGATTTGGAGTTTTGGGGGAGTTTTCCCTATTTTAACCTTCATAAAAAATAGTGTATGTACAAATAATATTACAAATTTGTACTTGTCGTGAAGAATAGACTGGCAGCTACAAAGTGAGACCAAAATTTTCACAATCGGATAGAAATTGTGGGTGCTGTGAACGATCAAAGCGAGGGATCTGCCAAGAATTTAAATTGAACCGTACAAAGGCCGCATTCGCACGTTTAAGGGGAGAAAAAGTGGTTGACAGTTTAGGGTTTTTTTTTCTATACCAACCTTCATCAAAAAAGTGTATTTGTAAATAATATTGCAAATTTGTACTTGTCGTAAAGAATAGAGTGGCAGCTACAAAATGAGACCAAATTTTTGACAATCGGATAGAAATTGTGGATGCAGTGATCAATCAAAGCGAGAGATCTGCCAAGCCTTTAAATTAAATCGTAAAAACGTCGAATTCGTACGTTGAAGGGGAGAAAAAGTGATTTAAAGTTTTGGGGGGTTTTTCCTATTTTAACATTCATAAAAAATAGTGTATGTGCAAATAGTATTATATATTTGTACTTGTCGTAAAGAATAGACGGGCAGCTACCAAATGAGACTAAAAATTTTGACAATCGGATAGAAATTGTGGGTGCAGTGAACGATCAAAGCGAGAGATCTGCCAAGCCTTTAAATTTAATCGTAAAATTGCCAAATTCTTACGTGTAAGGGGAGAAAAAGCGATTAAAAATTTTGGAGGGTTTTTCCCTATTTTAAAACCTTCATAAAAAATAGTGTATTTGTAAATAATATTACCGATTTGTACTTGTCGTTGAGAATAGACTGGCAGCTACAAAATGGAACCAAAATTTTGACAATCGGATAGAATTTGCGGGTGCAGTGATCGATCAAACGAGAGACCCGCCAGGCCTTTAAATTAAATCGTAAGAAGGCCGAATTCGCACGTTTAAGGGGAGAAAAAGCGATGTAATGTTTTGGGTTTTTTTTATCTATTTCAACTTTCATAAAAAATAGTGTATTTGTAAATAATATTACAAATTTTTACTTTTCGTAAAGAATAGACTAACAGCTACAATATGAGACCATAATTTTGACAATCGGATAGAAATTGTGGGTGCAGTGAACGATGAAAGCGAGAGATCTGCCAAACCTTCAAATTAAATCGTAGATGGGCGGACTCGCACGTTTAAGGGGAGAAAAACATAGTTAAAGTTTTTGGGGCAGTATTCCTATTTTAACCGTCATAATAAATAGTGTTTTTGTGAATAATGCTATAAATTTGTTTTTCTTGTTAAAGAGTGCACTGGGAGCTACAAAATGAGACCAAAATTTTGGCAATCGGATAAAAATTGTAGGTACAGTGAACGGTCAAAGCTAGAGATCTGCAAAGAAATTGACGTGTTTTCGGAAAATCTAAACGTCGTTAAAATTAGTATTTTCATGCAAAGTACTACATATTTACCCTTCTTCAATCTACATAATACCAGCTACAAGATGACGTCAATATTTTAACAATCAGATAGAAAATGCGGGCACAGTAAACGCCTAAACCTGGAAGTCTGCACGAAAAGTGGACGTGTTCTAGAAACAGCCATTTCTACGCCTCCTACACGCTAAATAATTTGCACTTAAATATTTTCCGACCCCCAGAACACTATTTTGGTTTAATCCTTTAAATTAAATCGTAAAAACACCTGATGCGAACGTTTAAGGGGAGAACAATCGATTTGAAGATTGCGGGGGGTGTATTTCTATTGAAGCCTTCATAAAAAATAGTGTTCTTGTACATAATATTACAAAATGGTTCTTATCTACAAGAATACACTGACAGCTACAAAATGAGACCAACATATTGACAATCGGGTAGAAATTGTGGGTACAGTGAACGATCAACGTTAGAGATCTGCCAAGGAAATTGACGTATTTAAGGAAGATTGAAGTCTTTGCCTTCTAAACGTCATTAAAAATTAGTATTTTCATGCAAAGGACTACATATTTATATTTGATGGAAACTACCTGTAAGCAGCTACTAGATAACACCATAATTTTAACAATCGGATGGAAAGTGCGGGCACAGTAAGCGACCCAACCGGGAAATCTGCACGAAAAGTGCACATACTCTACACACAGCCATTGCTACGGCGCCTGCGCGCTACAGAATTTGCCTAATATATTTTCCGACCAGCAAAACACTAATTCAGGTTAAACCTTTAACTTAAATCGTGAAAGCCCGGAATTCGCACGTTTAAGGGGAGAAATACCGATTCAAAGTTTATGTGGGGTGACACATGGAAAATTGGAAAACCACTAAAACCGCCCTTAAACTTTTCCAAAGTACCACAAATTTATTCTTTTCGGAAAATTCAGACAGTAAGCTATTCATTAAGACTAAAATATTGACAAATGTAGCCACAGTAATGCCACAAAGAGAAAAAGTTTCCAGAAACTGAACCCCTCCCCCCAAAACAAGACCATCTCGCTTATTCGGTCACTTGGAAAATAAGCTTTTTTTTTATTTGCACTCATGTATTGCTGTTAAATAGTGAAAAGATTATTCTAAAGTACACGTGGAAATCGCTTACATTGGAAATATTTACGGGGCGGTCCGATGGCACCACGATCGCAAAAGAGATTCACTAACGCAAGGAATTTAACAATTTCAGCCGAATCGGACTCATTGTTTGGATTGATTACTTAATGAAACGGGCGTATCCACAGATTTTAGAAAAATGGAGAAAGACCAATATCGGTTGGTGATTCGATTGTTGATTTTGGAAGGGAAATCGAGCAGTGAAATCGAAGAGCGCTTGGATGCAGTGTACAGAGGCTCTGCTCTTGTGATGGTGGCCATGAAATATTGGTTTAACGAGTCGCATGGTCGCGAATCGGTATTTAATGAGCGACGCTCTAATTGGTAGACCGCTGATTGAAGGTGCGCAAGATGGCTGATACATTTGGCATCTCAAACTTTCACGTGGGTCATATCCCGCGTAAAATTTTTGGTCATGAGAAAGCTGTTAGCGCTATGAGTGCCATGTTTGCTCACTCTGAAAAACAGACGGAACCGTGAGACCACTTCACAACAGCGTTTGACGCTGTTCATACACAACCCGAAGGATTTTCTGCGTCATTCTGTGACATCGCTACGCTAGTACACACCAGGAGCAGTCAAAATAGTAGTATGCATTCGGAGAACATCTCCAAATAAGGTGAAGGCAGATTTGGCGCCGTGTGACTTTTTCTTTGTTTCCAAACTTGAAAAAATCACTCGCTGGGCAGAAATTTGAGTCGAATGAGCAGTTCATCGCCAACCACGGAGGGCTACTCTGTCGACCTCGAGAAAATGTATTTTTCAGACAGGTTAAAGAAGTTGAAGCATCACTGGGTCAAGTGTATCGAGCTAATAGGAGATAGTGTTGAAAAATAAATCGCCATTTTTCCAAAATTTTCGTTTTTCTTTTGTACGCTAAGTATTTATCGAGCCGCCCTCATATACAACAGAAGATTTTGCGTAAGTGGCATTTGACTTTCAAATTGATGGCCAATTAAATTATTATTTGCTTTTTAAAATAAGGGTGCCAATGAGAAATTTGCTTTTCCAACTGGTGGTGCTAACGGGGATTTTGTTTGTATTTACGTAGTAATGATTTGGGCACCTGCAAAATTAATGAGTGTTTTTTGCAACCCACACTATAACTACTACCTTCGCGGTTCCAACCAACCCTATTTAAGAAAATCAACCAAATTAGAAGTGCCTGCTTCAATTTAATGATCTTGGCAACTATCCTCCGGGAAAAATATCCTAATTGCCGTATTGAGAATCATATAATTAAAAGCAGTTTTCAAAACATAATGAGTTCGCAATTTATTCGAACAATGCCCCGAAAAAGGAAACACAATTCTTTTGTATTGAATATAATAGCAATTGTTTATCGTCCTTCAGCAAAAAGGGGAATAGAGGTGCTGAGTAGTAAGTTCAACAGCTTCCTAGTGAATGATTTTCGGGAGATGAAGATTGTTGTGTTGTTGTTAATGGAAATGAGTTTTGTTAGAAAGTGTTGCACAAACGATTTTCCTAAGTGGATTTGCATGTTCGGCAGGATTGGAAAATGAAGGAAAGTTTTCGATGTGTATTCAATTAAACGAGGAAATATTTACTATTTCTTGGGAAATTGTATACTCGTAAGAGCAAGTAAGGGATGTTGTTGTGGGGCGATGCTAATTGAACTTGATCGAATTGCCACAAATAATGGGGTAAGCTGGAAGTTTTATTAGGCAACAGAAAATGGGTTTCGGTGCACTTTGCTCAGAGCTGAATCATCGTGTTTTATTAATTTATCAGTAGGGAATTTCCCATTGAACTTTTAACAAACTTTTTGGATGTTGGATTGCTTGGAAAACGCACGCTCTCTCTCTCTTTCTCAAATCAATCGAATAAACTTTTGTAGAAATTGTTGTTTGATGACGTTAACAATTCTTTTATTGGTCTCATGAACCATTTCAATCAATTTATCTCCATCGCAGCATTAGTGATAGCTTTCAAGACGTATCACTTGGCAAGATCAAAGCATTCTTACAAATCCACTTTGTCCAATACAAACGCCTGTTCAAGGATATCTCGATTGCTATCAAATACTTTCCCATTAAAATCACATTCCTTGATGTGAAGAGGTTTTAAAAGCTCGCCTATTTGTGGTTGCTGCTGACAAAAATGTGACATAGAAAACAGCAAGGATGAAATTCTATTTTAAGCTCAAGACGAACAAGTACGGAAGAATATTACGTAAACATTTTATTTCGTATCTATTTGAAATTGATTTCTTCCCATTACCACGACAGCATTCTTAGCAATTCTCCGAATAAGTAACCTTATGAAGCCGCAAGGGATGATTTCACATTATTTGAGCTTCAGCCCTTATTCAATGTTGGAATTTTTTGCGTACTTTTTGCGATGGAAAAGCACGTTGGGATTAACGGAAAATAGAGTCGGAATTTTTCTTTTTCGTCCTCCGTGATGGAAAAAGATAAAATAACGGAAACGAAAATGGAAATCTGAAGGAATCCAAACAAAAACCTTTGCGGAATGATATTTGTGCAAATTTTGATTTATTGAACTGGGATTTGGGGTGTATGCTACAGGCGATTAACTTAGATATAGTTTTCAAATGAGGACTCTTTTTTTGTTTTTGCATGGAAACTAAATGTTTTATGGTGAAATATGAGGTTTTTCTGAAATTTCACCTATTAACAATTTAATTGTGCATTTAAATAGTTTTTACGACTTTATTTGTACTGGCTTTCATGAAATTTCATTTCACTTCTATTGACTCGTTCTTCAGGAAGCCTCCCTTCCACTTAGCTAGATTGATAGACGTGAGTTGAATGTGATGTATCAAAAGAAAACCACTTATTTGGTCCATAAGAGGGGTTGGCTCTATAGTTCATTAGTCTGAAACTTAGAGGCACATGTAGTTGGTACATAATAAATAAATGAACGGCTAATCAGAACATGCTTCATAGGTTAATGAAATTGAAAAGATATCTTTAGTGAAAAGCACAAAAAGTGTCACTGTTAAGAGTGAAAAACACGACACGTGTTTTTGTCTCATATACTTTCGCCACATTAACTCAAGCAAGTACACACTCGGAAATACAAATTAAGAACGATGAATTTTGACAGATGTGATTAATTTAGCTTGTCACTTTTATAATAGGCATTTAACGCCATCTATGACTTCACATCGTAACTAACTATTATACATTCCGCCCACCAAGGACTTTGTCCTTCAAATTATAGAGTATTGTTACATGTATAAATAATTCTACGAGCTACTGTCGAAATTGTTTTCACAACCATTGAAAACCTCATGACCAACAAAATGAATGTACTCGAAACCACAAGAACCAACCAAGCATGATCAACATCTGAAAGTGACGTCACTGCCCCATTCATTAAGCTGCTCGAATATTCCAGGTAGTTCGCCAATGTACGAGAAATGGATTGAATGATTAGAGACCCTATTTAAAAGTGAGCTGAATGAATGGGGGGATTCATTACAACCGCGATATAGTAAAACTGCGATAGTGAGGAGTGCGAATCAAAAAGTGATATTGACTGAGTAATAGTGAAGTGATTGCGAAGTGATATACAGTTAAAGTAAAAATTGATAGACAAGTTGTAAAATAGTGAAAATAATAATTGTGCATTCTTTTAAATTTAAAAAAAATCGCGTTTTCACTTTCCCAGAACATTTAACTTATAGGCCCCAAACCATAACACGCGATAGTGGTGTCAAGAAGTGAGAAAGAAAATTTTGAAAGTGGAAACTTTTACACATTTGTAAAGTGCACAATAGTGAAATGTATCGTGAAACTAGTGGAAACAAAAGAAAAATAAAAGCCAAAATAATACAACTACCACGACCAAACATTTATGAAATTACCATGGTGGGTGAGCCCTCAAATGTGGAAAAAGGCGCACAAGGTGGAGAAACAGAAACACCAAAATCAAAGGAACAGCAAGAACAGTGACAACAGTCATCCAATTTACATAACTGCGAAACTAAATGAACAATCAACGAAGCTAAATGAACAATCAGCGAAGCTAGACCAACAAGCGTTCGAAATCAAGGCAAACATCAAGGCAGACATCACACAGAAGCTGGAGAAACAGTCAACCGAAATAAAAACGGAGCTCAGTAGTCTGGCGAACAAAATCAAATGCGTTGAGTAAAAGGTTTACCAGGTCGAAGAGAAGGTCAGCCAGGTTGAGGAGAGAATCAATTATGAGATCAGCCAGGGCGAAGAGGGAATGAGCCATGAAATGGAAAAATGAAAAAAGAATTTGAAGCAGCGAAGGCAGTAGTAACTACCTCACCAGCCCCGCTTATAACCGCAGCGCAAAGCTTATTCAGAAATGTGCAAGCACCAATATTCGATGAGCGAACGGTCTGGAGTATCTACAAAATCCACTTTGAAGCCGCCGCTAGGATAAATCACTGGAATGAGCGGGAACGAGCAACTTCACTAATTCTTGCTCTAAGAGGTCCAGCTGCCAAACCGTTGCACACCATCCCCGTTGAGTTGCATTCAAACCCAGCTGCTTTCATGAATGCGCTCGAAATGCGGTATGGAGACGATCATCTAAAGCAGATTTATCGGTCACAGCTACGGCATCGGATGCAGAAGTCTGGCGAAACCTTACAGCAGCTAGCACAAGACATTGAGCGACAGGCACTTTTGGCTTACCCAGCTTATGACCCAGAAGATCGAGATGACGCAGCAACAGAAGCATTCATCAGCGCACTAAAGGAATAGGAATTGCAACAAGCAGTGCATTTAGCTCAAAAGCAAACGGTTAAGGACGCATTGGCTTACAGTCTGAACTTTGAGGCAGCAAAAAATGTGACTCGTACCACTGCCCGGGTTTGCGAGGTAGTGGCAGATGAGTGCAGGTGTGAGCGCGTGGAAATTGAGCGAGACCCGCATGTAAATGGTGCGCCTAGATGCTGGCATTGCGGAGAGAAGGGGCATCTGCAAAGAAACTGCAAGAAGCGAAGGAAACCAAGCTATTGTCCCGGGTGTGCAGCTAGGAGGAGATCCAGATGAAGTCAGGAGCCCAGAATGGAAGCCCTTCAAACAGAGGAGTCGGGAAACATGTAAGAGCCTACTTCGCGGGGCAGCGGTTGGCTAGGAGAATCGACGTCCCTAGCACCACCATCACCGTGTCAAGACTACATCGTGGAGAAGCGTACTTATGCTTTCCGGGTCAAGTTGACGGAGAACATTGCACCATAACAATCGACACTGGTGCAACCCGATCGATTATCCGACCAGACCATGTGAGGCAACAACTACTTCACAGGGGCAGAATTTTCTCACAACGGACAGCAACGGGCGAAACTGCACCAGTCCATGGAGAGATCAACCTCCAGGTACAGTTGGGAGACCTTGCATTCCGACATAATTTTCTGGTCGTGAACATTATGGATGACTGCACTCTCGGAATGGATTTTCTGTGACCACATGGAGTCACGATGGATTTGTGCAAAGGGGTATTGAAATGGCAGAATGTCGAAGTGATGACGGAGGATCCCAGCGTCCAAATTCCCAAGATGAATGTAGTAGTATGTACCAACACTCATGTACTGAATTCTTCCGAAAGCATTGTATGGGCCAAACTTGATGGTGATTCTGGAGACCACCAATCTTATCTGATAGAGCCAACGAAGACGTCCGCATTGCGCAGTTTGATTGTACGACGATGCCTTGTAAGATCTATAAGGAAAGAATACCTGCCGGTTAGAGTTCTTAACACCGCAGACTCAACCACGAGCATCAAAGCGGGAGGAGTCATCAGCAGCTGCCAGCCTGTTTCCACCATCATCTCTTTGGAAGTTACTCACGACCATCATTGGAAAAGAGGCAAGACACAAGCAAAGCCCGGGAATCCACGTCTGCAATATGGAAGCAGGTCAAATTGCCAGCGCAGCTATTCAAACAAGCCTCTGATTTGGTCGCCAAGTACAGTGACATCTTCTCAACAAGCCCGGATGATCAAGGCCGAATGAATATATTAACTCACGTCATAGATACACAGGGAGCCAAGCCGATTCGACAAGCACCAAGACGTCTTCCTAAAGGCAAATAAGGAGAAGTGAGCGCATTGATCTCGGACATGGAAAAAGAAGGTGTTATCGAACCTTCTATCAGTCCATGGGCCACGCCTGTAGTTCTGGTAAAGAAAAAGGAGGGTAGCACTCGTTTTTGTGTCGACTATAGGCAGCTTAACGATGTCACCAAGGATGATAGTTACCCGCTTCCACACATCATGGACACTTTTTTCTTCTTCTTCTTAGCACTACAGCCCTTCCGGGCCTTTGCTTCCTGCAAACAGCACCTCCAACTGTATCGGTCCGTTGACCGCATCATCTAATTCCGAAATCCCAGCAGCGTTGAACTGTGTTCGTCGACCGAGTTAGACCAGCGTTTACTTGGTTTCCCCACTGGCCGCCGGCCCTCAGTTCTCCCAACGAATACCTTCTTGGGTATCCGTTGTTCGTCCATACGATTCATGTGTCCAGCCCAGTCTGACAATCCTTGAGACCTGCGGCTCGTCAAAAATTTCATACAGTTCATGGTTGTATCAAATTCACCATTGGTCCCCGTCTAGCTTCGCTCCGATTATTCACCTCAGGACCCGTCGCTCAAAGGCGTTCAATATATTTGCAGATGCTTGGGTTAAGGTCTATGTTTCACATCCATAGCACAACACAGTTCTCATCACAGATTTGTATGCTTGGAGCTTTGTTTTTCTGTGCATGTAGCTGGTCTTCAAGATCGTCAATACTGAATAAAATATTTTATATGCGAGCTGTATTCTTCGGCATATTTCGTCTCTTTTATTGCCCGTTTTCGTTATTTTGGCACTTAAATACACGTAAATACACGAATTCGCTAACATTTCGCTAACATTTTCGATACTGTACATGGATACGTAAGCCGACGCAAAATGGTTTTCTACACTCGATCTCAAGAGTGGCTACTGGCAGGTAGAAATTGACAAGAAGGACAGAGAGAAGACAGCGTTTTCAGTTGGGACCAGATTGTGGCAATTTGTGGTGATGCCATTTGGGCTTTGCAATGCTCCAGCCACTTTCGAATGCCTGGTGGAATACATGCTACGAGGCTTGACCTGGAAAACCTGCTTGGTGTACCTAGATGACATCATTGTTATTGGGAGAACATTCGAAGAGCATGTGCGGAACTTAGAAGAGGTTTTCTCCCGATTGCGACTGGCGAATCTGAAACTTAGTCCCGACAAGTGTACTCTTTTTGCAGCTGAAGTAAAATACCTGGGACACGTCGTATCAGCAGAAGGGGTCAAAACAGACCCTGAGAAAACTGAAGCCATGAAAAGCTGGCCAACCCCAAACAACAAGCGCCAACTACAAAGTTTTCTGGGTTTGACGACCTACTATCGAAGATTCGTCAAAGACTTTGCAAAAATAGCTAAGTGTCTCCATCAGCTAACCGAGAAAAATCGTCCATATGTCTGGAATGAACAATGCCTGACAGCCTTTGAGACCCTGAACGAGAAGCTGTGTGAACAACCTGTGCTGGCATATGTTTGTAGTTGACACCAATGCTAGCAACGGCGGTATTGGAGCTGTACTCTTCCAGCAGATCAAATGCGAAGAAAGAGTCCTTTCATATTACAGTCGAGTTCTCTCAAAAAGTGAGACGAACTACTGCGTGACCAGGAGGCAGCTATTGACTATACTAGAGGCCACCAAGCAGTTCCACAAGTACCTATATGGCCAGAATTTTGTTCTTCGAACGGACCATGCATCACTGAGATGGCTGCTCAACTTCAAAAACCCCGAGGGACAAGTTGCGAGATGGATTGAAAGGTTGCAGTCATACTACTACGAAATTGTTCATCGGAAGGGTGGAGTCCATGGAAATGCTGACGCCCTATCGCGTCGTCCATGTCCAGCTTATTGCAAACATTGCCAACGGATTAAAGAAAAGGAGCCGCTCGTTGATCTGCGATTGATAATGGCTGAATTCGATGAAGGTTGGTCATCGGAGGAGATTTGAAATGCCCAGTTAGCCGATGAAGACATCGGACCATTGATCATATGGAAGGCGACCTGAGTGGAAAGACGTTTTAATGGATGGCGTTACCCTGATAATTAAAAAATTACCCTGATAAATTAAAAATTGATTACATAAACATAAGATCAAATACATATTAGAACTCTTCTCTCAAAATATTCAGTGAAAAAACATAAAACGTCATTGATGAGCTGATTGAAATTCATACCAACAATTTACATGTAGGCCCACTTCACACTTTTTGCACATGAGTCTGGTGTTCTTGTGACATTGCTTTCCGCTCTTCTTTCCAGGCACAAATCAAATCAAATGGAACGTTCATGCATCCTTCTTTTCAGGATGCTCCATAAATATTCGACCGGATTAAGATCTGGAGACTAAGAGGGCCATTCCTACAAATCTATGCTATGATCACGAAACCAGACTTGTTATAAGATGTGTTGTCTTGCTGGATTTTTTACTGCTGATTCGAAGAGTGTATTTTCAAGTTCTGAGATGTATTTCGAAGAGTCCATCCGACCTTCACACACTTGCAAATTTCCTTATCCGCTCGAAGCCATGCAACCCCAAACCATACTACTGCCCCCTCCGTGCTTGACAGTTGGTACCAACTACTATGGCTAGTATGCTTCACCAATTCTGCGTCACATGAAGGTCGCACCCGGTGTTCCAAAAATCTGAAAATAGTAAAAAAAACATATTTTTGAAATAGCGCATAACATAAAATCAATCCATCCCTGAATTGATAAGATGCTTTTAAATGAAAACACACAACGTTTTAAAAACTTATTGTACTTGAAAAAAATGAAAACATACAACATTTTAAAAACTTATTTTACTTGAAAGCTAAATTCGTCGGAACAATCTTCTTCGGTGAAACGTTGGTGCCTCTGAACCCATTCTAGTGTAACTTTCTTATTTTTTTCTGACAACCACGGCTTTCTTTTTGCCTTACAGTCTCTAAAGTCTTTTTTGCATAGACGTCTCCTTACTGTTCTAGAAGACAATTTCTTTCTGGACTCTTCTGAAAGTCCAACAGCTAACGTGATAGATGTTCTTTTTTTGGATCCCTCAAAGAAACACGTACAATCAATCTGTCCTCTTGTTGGGTTGCTAGTTTTCTTTACCTCTTCTTGGTAAATTCATATGTTAACCGGGTTTTTTAAATCGTTGAATAGCCAACGGAACCGCCCCGTGAGAACATCCAAGTCGGCCAGCAATTTTTCTCGAGATAGCAATTGAATTTGAGCACGTGTCTCTGAACTTATATTTTTTCTTTAGGCCATTTCTGAGAATGACAAATTCCATCTCACTAAATGAATCAATATTGACCGTTGAAGCAGCTTACGCGAATTGTAACAGACCAACACCGTGCAAAGGTTGATAAACGAACTATCTTGTGTTTTCATGTTTTCCAATTAAACGCTATTATTTTGTTTTTTCGACAAATATATATTTCGGGAGTAAGTTGCCCCTTATTCAGTGTCAATAGAAAAGAAAATAGTTGACACTGAAGAAAATAATTGACACTGAAGAAGGGAGCAACTTACTCCCGAAATATATATTTGTCGAAAAAACAAAATAATAGCGTTTAATTGGAAAACATGAAAACACAGGATATTCTGGAAGCGCTAAACATGGGAAAATACACAGAGTATGATATACGAAAATTTGGGAATTTTCCATTATTACCAATCTTCTGTCCGGGTTCTAAAAGATACCGTCCATAGTCATTTTATTGCAATTAACAGATAGCCTTATAGATGAAGATCAACCGGTAAATTACTACCACTTAAGTTTTTTAATATGTAGCTGAAAAATCGGTTGGGTTCATCCTTTTGGCCAAAGCTGTATATACGAGTATATAAGGTACTCTCCGCAATACGTAAATTTCTCTCGAAAAATTTACCTAATAACTTAAATAAAAAAAAAACGCTTATTTTTTTCTTTTTTCTTTAT
Source organism: Odontomyia ornata (assembly GCA_963969285.1). Classification (NCBI taxonomy): domain Eukaryota; kingdom Metazoa; phylum Arthropoda; class Insecta; order Diptera; family Stratiomyidae; genus Odontomyia; species Odontomyia ornata. Next base: position 261,788,718 of record OZ017742.1, read on the forward strand.
ATTCATTGTCATTTTGCGGCATGGGTAAACAATTTTAAAAATGTTAACCAATTATATTTTATGAAAAATTTAATCGCACAGCTTTCATTTTTGAGCAACTATGCCCTAAAATGAGCTGTTTAACCCTAGATCACTAACCTTATTTACAACGCTTATTACTAACCTTCGTTGTTTCGGCTACGCCGTATAAAAGGGGGGCTTTTAAGGGTTTATTGAATAAAACTATTCATAAGTGTTTTATTTATTTAATACAATAATCATTTGTTCACATTTTTATAAGTTTTTTATTTACTCTAATCATATTTTAATTACTTTGACAATCTTTTAATTGAGATCAGAATTTTTACTCATTTGAAAATTTTGGATTTCATTAATGCTTAAATCTTATCAATTTAAAAAAACAAAGACTTAGAAAAATATTAAAATACTAAAATTAAGCAATAAAATCAACAAAACATATTAGAAAAAAACTATTAATTAATACATTTGTGACAAATGTCAAGTTTGTGCTCGCCACACAAGGATTTGTTGCACTTGGTGCAACTACTCTTTTTCATTCTTCGCCTCGCAAATGGGACAAATTTTAGTTTTTTTAAGCGATAGGAAGACTAACTGCATCTTCTCTTTGATCAGTCTCATGTGTAAAAGTAGAACTACTGGTTCCTGGCATATTCAAAATCGTTGTTATTGAGTCCCGCAGCCCCGTTTGAAGTGTCGAAATTCGTAATCTTTTTGAATGTGTGGCTCGAATAATTTTTGATACAGAGTTTTTAAGTACTCACGCCTCGATAAAGGTTTTTTATTAGCCTCCAAAGTGTTGGTTGCATATATAATATAACTATTTATAAATGCAATGTTAAGCATTCCGTAAAAATTACATAAAGGCCAAGGTCGAGTTTTTCAACTGCAAGAAGCGAGAGAACACATTTGGTCCAAGGTGTCTACACCACCCGTAGTTTGATTGTAAAACTCGACCATCGTGGGCTTTTTGGTAATCTCATTAATTGTCCCTTCCTCATCACAAGTCGACAGTAAGAATATTGTCTTTAGGGCTTTGGCTTGTATGAAAGCAATGTCAGTTCCTTGTCATAACAAAAAATAGCTGTTCCTGTCTTCCGGGTACGCTCATGCTGTAATTCTAAAGGTATCTCCATTTTGTTAGTACGTAGAGTCCCAACCAATGTCAACTTATACGGTTCTTTTACTAAACTTTTGGCTAGTGGTACCGAAGTGAACCAGTTGTCCATGGTTATATTTCTATTTGTACCGTGCACAGTCCATGTTAATTTTTTGAACGAAATATTCGGCAAGTGGCTATCTATCAGTTTTAGTAAGAGAACCAAGATAGGGCTCGGCATCCACCATATACTTTGTAGAATTATCTACCAACATTACAATTTTCACGCCATATTTATTGGGTTTATTAGGAATATAAATTCTTAAAGGGCATCTGCCTCTGAAACCCAATAACTGTTCATCAATGGTAAAGTAGCAACTAGGCTTATAGTTCTCTTGACATGCAGTTATAAAAAAATCCCACATATCTCGAAAAGGGGCATATACATCAGTCAATCTTTGCTGTTCGCGCGTAGACGTATCGTCAAATCTGAGGCAGTTTATAAGAAAATCAAATCTCTAATTAGACATAGTACTTCAGTATTGATTGCCACAAAAGGTAACATCAAAAAGCTCCCTTGATGGTAAATGATTATCCTTCATTGCTGCAGTTAACGTAAGGATCCCGATCAGAGCTCTTATTTCATTCGAATCTGTCTGTCTCTGGGTGGCTTTTACATCCTTGTATTTAACGCATTTTATTGCTATCTCGGCATTGGTGTGGGTTACAATTAAATCAATCATACTATCAGTTACAAAAATAAAAAGCAAGAAAGCGGATCTTGTTCGTTTTTACAATTAAGCGTAGGCCCAGGTCTAATATGAACTATATTTCTTGAGGCTGTTCGGCTTCGTGAGCTCGGTTTAACTGATGACGATTTGTGTTTATCTTTTCCGCGAAGAATATCACTTGCTGGTGTAATTATTAATTCGTGTGTCTGACCTGAAGTACTAGGTAACGGGTCTTCAATTGATGAAGATGCACATGCCTGGATGTCATCAGTTGAAGGTGGTTGTTCTGTCACAGAAAAAATCTCTTCCTCACCATCTGTTTCATAAGCCGGATCAACCTCAAGGTGGTCTTCTTTCTCACTCTCGCAGTTTTCTTCGTCACTATTACCATCTAATAAAAACTGACGAGTCGTATCTAAAATTAAAATATATTCAAATAAAAATAATTTAGGTTCTTATTTCAATATAGGCAAGTTAAGTGCAAATAACTCTGCGAAAATAATGTTAATACTAACCTTCGTCGATTCGACGACACATGGTAGCTGGAACAGCGCACACAGGGTCCCTACACAAAAAAACACACCTATGCGCCGCGAGAGCTGCGGGTCGACTGAGACTAGCTGGAATCTGGAATGCGTACAACGACGCACTCAAAATTTATACGACTTTTTTTGGGTCCACGTCGTCGTGTTAGTGATCTAGGGTTAAAGATAGAAGTTTGAAAAGTAGGAAAAAATCGAGTTTTTTTAAATAATTTTTAAACATTTCGATTTATTTATTAATGTTCCGACCTTTTTGAAAGGGAAAATATGTTACACAAGTTATTCCACAACTGTTTCTGCAAAATTCAGTGCGCCCCTTCTCAGCAGCCAAATGTAGTACTTTAAGTTGACCACCTTAAAAAAAAAAACCAAGCATACCAACCATAAATTTTCATTTTTAAGCAATCTTGTAAGCAAGTTCAAAAAGGACGAGCAATAATTATGGCACGCATACCTTACATTTTTGCCCAAGAGAAAATTAAATCATGACAGGGATTTCTCGCTCTTACACTGATGGAGAGTTAATTATCATTATAATTGGCTTCCTGTCAGTTAATTAGCCAGCAAACCTGTACACCGGGTCAATTGTTTAAATTAAGAGTAATGATGGTGGGTGAAAAGCTTCCGAGTTTCAATGGTTGACCTTTTTGACCTAAAAGCATGACGCAATGAAAAGGGAACTTTCAAGACTTAATGGTAGTTTGGACATATTGTTCGAGTTAAAGGATGGAGAAAAGGTCTTTTATTAGTACTCGTATTTTGCACTGAAGTAGTTAGCACTTAAACTGAAATATTTTTCGTCCTTTTTGTAATGCTGCTTACTTTCTTTTCAGGCTTTTTGGAACTTCAGCAGAAATAAATAGATAATTCGAAAAAATATTGCTTCAGTGTCAAGTAAGTTGGTTTTCAATTTTGCAAACAGTAAAGTATCAGTGAATAATATTTGTCTTTTATATTTATCTTATTTTCAACCATAACACAATTGCTATCTACCCACCCATAACTTGAAACCTATGTTAACTTTATTTACTCAACTCAATTCAAACGTTGACAAGCATAAGCTTTGCTCTTCATTTTCACTTCATTCATTTCCTCGAGCACAGTAAAGGAGCAAGAACAGCGAAAATAAAAAATCCTTTTGCATAATTCATGAGTGCCAAAGAGGGTTGAGTGATAACACGACAATTCTTCACCTTACGACCAAGTTGTGAGTTGTGACGCGTATGTAAAATGGTATATTGTATTTGCAATCAAAACCATTGAATTGGAATGAATTTCTAATGTAAAGGACTTGTTGTCCTCATCCTTGTTCTCTTCGTTGACACTTGAAAGACTGGTGAAGTAGGAATTTGTGGTGCATTACTAAATAGAGTATGTCTTTTGTTATGTTGTTAAGCTTAAGGATAATCCAATTTCGCGACGGTTTTTTCTTCCTGGCTTCCAGTAACGTTTCAATATTGATGTAAGAAGGATAAACTTCTTAGGGTATCAAAATTTTAATTTTAAATGGTGGATGTTTAAGAAGGAAGTCACTTTAATTTTATTTTGATTTTCAGCTTTTTGAAGAAATGAAAACTTTTTGACCTTGTCCAAATCTGTTCTTATTGAATAAGATACATTCACCCTGACTTGGACGGGTTTTACTTGGAGCTGATGGAATTTAGCACCCTAGCCGTCTTCCATCTATGAACAATTATTTACTCACCATGATTAGCGAGATCATACTATTTTGTTCTTGTTTGAATATAATATATTTATTTCAAACAACCACGGATAGTTCAATAGATTTCATTTTGGAGTGCTTTACGTGATAGGATTTCCAGGGTAGTTTTAGGATGTCTGTCTACTGTGTCGAGCAGTTTAAGTGCTCTGTCGCATACGTATATTTCAACAGGTTCGATTCTGCCGTCCTTGTAAAGGGTGGTCTAACCACAACGCACGATGTTAATTGTGAGCCACACCTTAATTTGACATTTATTTGTTTCAGTATTTGACAAATTCAACCATGCAGAGGTACACAATTGAGCAGCATGTTAAGGCTATTGAAGCCTTTTACGAAAATGGGTGTTAAAATCAAAATGCATTTTGTGCACTTCATGATTTTTTTGGTCAGCATAATGGACCAAATGTGTCCACAATTGGGAGAAATATTCACAAATTTCAGCAAACCGGGTCTGTACAAAATGTGATATCACCTGTGCATGCTCGTCCAGTTCGTTCTGCAGAAAACATTGCTGTTGTTCGCGATAGTGTGGCAGAAGAGCCGTCAACCTTGACTCGTCGTCGTGCCAAACAATTGAACATCACTGATGCGAATTTTGAATAAAGATTTGAATTTACAAAGTTCAATCGACTCAAGAGCTGAAGCCTACTGGCAATTTCAAGCGTCAGCAATACGCCAAATGGTCGGTTAAACAGACAGAAGGGAATGGTGGCTTTACAAAGAAAAGCATCTTCAGCGACGAGGCACACTTTCACCTCAGTGGATTAATTAACAAGCAGAATTGCCGCATTTGGGCAAATGAGAATCCACGAATGATTGTTGGAAAGCCGATGCATCCACAAAGAATTACTGTTTGGTGCGGTTTATGGGCTGGCGGCATCATCGGGCCGTACTTCTTCGAAAATGACGACCGACAAGCAGTAACCGTGAATGGTGTATGCTATCGCGAGATGATAACGAGCTTGTGGCCAGAAATTGAGGTTATGGACCTGAACAATATGTGGTCCCAACAGGATGCTGCCACGTTCTACACAGCCAACGAAACAATGGCTCTTTTGCGCGAGAAATTCAATGGCAGTGTTGTCTCACGTTGTGGCGATGTTAATTGGCCGCCACGATCATGTGAATTGACACCTTTGGACTTCTTTCTTTGGGAATATTTAATAGAAAAAGTGTACGTCAATAATCCGAAAAAAATTCAAAAATTAAAGCATGAATTCAACACATTAACGACATTGAACCTCAATTAAGTCTCAAAGTCATTGAAAATATGGACAATCGGATAGACGTATACTACCGTAGCCGTGGCGAGCTTTAGAGCGATATTTAATTTTACGCATATTTGCCATAAATTCTTCCATTATAATAAAAATATTAACATAATTCATTGAAATCTTTTTGTTTTATTTACAATTAGCATCGTGCGTTTTGGTCGGGCCACTCTATATGTACGAGTTGTAACAATAAGTAATGAGACTGTTTCTATGAAATCCGTATATTTAAAAATTATTCTACAACTCTGCTATCCTCTTCAAAACAGTCCCCATGGGCAGCTATACAATGATTTCAGCGCGTTTCCCATGCTTCATAACATTTTTGGAACGCTTCGATGCGGATGTACGCGAATACCCTCATCACGGCTGCCTGGATGTCCGTAATCGACTCAAAATGGGGTCTTTTACGACCGATTTTGTTCTAGGGAATAAAAAAGTCACAAGGTGACTTATCGAGCGAATAAGGCGACTATTGCAACGCGGTGATCCCTTTAGAGGCCAAATACTGGGACACGCTGAGGGCAGTGTGGCATAGCGCGTTGCCGTGATGAAAGATCCAGTTACGAACGATGCCTGGACGCACCCTGTTGACTCTTTTTCACAATCTTTCGAGTGCTTGGCGATAGTAGACTCGATCGGTAGTCCCCGTGGTCTAGTGGTTAGGGCACTAAGCCCGTAAGCCAAAGATCTCTGGTTCGAGTTTCGTTGGCGTCAACGAGATTCAATTTGAGTGATTCTTCGGACGGACTATAAGCTCATTCAGTTATGGTACGTGCTGGTTTAAAATCAGAATGTATCGCAGCTGGGTGAACGGACACATCGCCAAAGCGTTATAATGATCATATCACCTTGTGGAGTGCCGATACATACGATCATGATAATGAAATACTCTAACTATCTCTAAGCGAAGTCCCGAAAGGGGCTGTAGTGCTTCGAAAAGAAAAAGACTTGATTCACGGTTTTCCCCGATGGAACAAATTCTTTGTGGATGATTCCACGGCTATCAAAAAAGGCAAAAATCATCGTTTTCACCTTTGACTTGCTCATGCGAGCTTTTTTCGGGTGGGGAGCGGGCGGAGACAACTATTGTGAGCTTTGCCGTTAGGTTTCTGGGTCGCATTAGGAAAACCAGCTCTCATCGCTTGTATTACTTTAATCAAGTAGCGTTTGATCGTTTTCCACTTGTTCCAAAAAGTCTTCTGCGATGGTCATTCGTTGCTGCTTTTGCTCCTCAGAAAGGTCCTTTGGAACCATCCTCCCGCACAACTTTTTCATCCCAAAATCGTCGTTTAAAATTTGTCTGACTGTTTCACGGTTCATACTCAGTTCCGAAGCCAGCACTCAAACTGTTAAACGCCAATCTTCACGGGTAAGGGCGCACACGCTGCGCAGTCGCGTCAGTCCGCACCTCGACTGGTCTCTCGCTCCGTGCCTTGTCTTCCACGCTTTCACGCCCCTCCTTAAACTCTTTGTGACATCGAAACACCTGGGCACGACTAAGAGCACTATCACCATGCACTTTTACAAATTCAGCGTACGCTTTTGAAGCATTTTTGCCAAATCTGGCGCAAAATTTTCTCACGACGCGTCTCTTTTGATTTCGTTTCTCCATTTTTGTGACACCACCAACACATGTCTACTCAACACGACACAGCAGGCGAGGTAAACAGGCTAGAGCGATAGAATTAGTCTCATTACTTAATTGTCACACCACGTATATCCGTGTTTCTGATATACCATGGGACTCCGAAAATTTATCTGATGATTTTGTTTTGCATGGATTCCAGTGCCTTTTTGTTGATCCGTGTCATCTGGTAGAAGGCTGTACTACCATATAGTAGTGTCGGTCATATCATTTGTTTGTAGATTAGCAGAAAGTTCTTAAAATTAAGTCTTGTGGCCTTAGGGGGTGGATAGGGTTGGGATAAAACATCATAACAATGGCTTTGTTTGTTACATATGTGGTCGGTCCAGGAAAGTTTGTTGTCGAACGTAAGTCCTAGGTGTTTCGCTGTTCTAGACCAGACAATTTTTTCATTGTCAGATTTTATAGCTGCTGTCCTCTTTTTCTAGTTATAAATAATGTTTGGGTCTTGCCTGTGTTCAACTTGATCTTCCACACTTGCGAAAATACTCCAAAAGTATGTCTATGGAGAACTGCAGTTTGAGAATGATGACTCTTGCTTCTCTAGATGAGTAAAAAATACAGGTATAATCAGCAAATAGGGACTTGTGAACATTCAAAGGCAGTCGAGGTATGTCTACAGTAAAGACATAATATAATATGGAGGAGTTTGGTGATCCTTGTGGAGCTCCAGCTTGAAAATGCCACATGATTGAGAGGTGGTTGTCAATTTTGACACAAAATTCCATATTTTGGGGTATTTTCGCAAGCGGGAAAGTTCAATTATAATCGCTGTTATTGCTTCGAAAATTTTATCCAGGAGCCATGTCACCATGGTATTTGATACTAAATCAAATATCGGTGCTATCCGTCTGTTCAGTATTCGTATGATGTCTTTCACCTATTGAAGAAAGGTGCTGTGTATTTGGTTGGAGTCTGCAATGTTTGACCTCATGAGACTGTTGATCAACCGATTCACGTGATCTTCATGTTCATCAAGTTCACAGAACTGCTATTCTAGAGTATCTGTGAAGGCCTCCACCTTACCAAAACTGTCGGATTTAATACCGTAAGGGCCGTGAATTGGTACTATTTGAAGTTTGTTTTTTATATGAAAGTATTTGGAAACCCTCCTTATTAATTTTTTGATGTCGTTCGGGAGTTCATAGGGGTTGGTCACCCTTGTTAGAGTTGTGACTGTGTTGTCTTCTTTTGCCTATACCATTTTACCTGTGATTTCTTCTATCATTTTTTCATTATCGCTGGCTGTTTCAGGTGTTTGAATAATGGGTTCTTTCGTCAGTGCAACTTGGAAAGCTTGCCAATCAGTTGTCTTCTTTATATGAATGATCGAAAGTTCGTAAAGGACTTTGTTGCGTACATCATGTTCAAAGGGGTGTGAGATACCGATATCGAGAGGATAACTATTTCAGTAGCCGTATTGTCTTGGCTCGTTGGAGATATGCGGGCTTAATGAATTATCTGTGATGAATCTATTTAATACAGTCCCAGCATGATTGCTTCTCGTAGCTCCCCAGCTTCGGTAAGGCATTGAAGTCTCCAGCAAGGAGTATGGGACTCTAAAAGTCTTAAATTTTTTTAATATCTTCAATGAGCATAAATGCATGTGGGTGGCTTTAAACCAAAATTACCACAAATTTAAAAAAATTCGTCCACATTTGAATTGCAGTGGCTTCTGGAGTTTGTAAAGTAGGTTTCAATATGAGATTATGGTTCACATTCCTTCTCACAAGAATGTCTAATCCACCTTCTGTACCTGTTGTTCTTTCATTTCTGTTCAGAGTATAGTTGTGGAAGCGTAGGATTGAAAAATATATCCTGGATGAGAATGATGTCAAACTTATTATAATCAAATATAAGTTGAGTCAGCTTACAAGTCTTATGAAGCGGGGATTTTTCATTCCATGTGAGAATGTTTAAATGATCTATTAAGGTCATTATTGTTTATTTGTTAACGTGTTATTGATGCTGTTTTATGATGCAAACATACCCGGTATCATTTTCGCCATCATGTCTTGCATCATGGCTTGAAACTGTGACTGCATGGTGGCATGCTATAATTTGTGTTTTATGGAATGTTTGTTTGTTTTTGTGTGTTTTTAGTTTGTTGTTGAGTTGGTATTCTGGTGGTTTCATTTTGATTGCTACTCGCAGCTCAAACTTGTGCGAACGATTTCTTGACATTCACTGGATTCCGAGGACATCCACCGCAGTTGGCTGGATGTTCTGCACCAAAGTTAACACATTTTGGCTTTTCCTCTGCTTTTTTAGCAAATTTTGAAAAATGGTGGAGCCCATCGCATTTAACACAATGGGCCTGTGCGTGAAAGTTTTTGAAGGAATCTCCGAACTGCTGACGGTTGTCACACATGACTTGCCCTGTACGAAGGCGTTGCGCTTCTACAGTGCATATGAGGTGATATATTGCCCTTCTATTCCATATGTCAGTCTCAGATTTACAAAGAAGGACCTACATCAACTTGGATCGCCTATTCCTTAGTCTGATAAAGTTGATTTCGATGTAGTGAAATCCTTGGCTCCCTAGATTTTCTTTGATGTCATCAATCAACAGTCTATACAGACCCCTCACGACTTCATTCAGATTACTTTCTTTAGAAAAGATGTGCGTGTGGTATGGAATTTTCGTGTCTGTCAGGTATTTTGTCAGTTTTCTGTGGTCTTGAGGTATCTGTGGAATTATTTGGATCCCCAAGCAAACTCTTTTGGTGAATTTATGATTGATTTCGAGTCTCTTCATGTCTTTTAGGAGTTGGACCCACTTTTCAGACTCACAAAGAATGACGGGTACCATTGTCCGTTTTTTGTCATCATCTGGGGACTTGGATATGGTGGGTGCTGTTGAAGTATTTTTTGTTGGGATGGCCAGCTTTAGTAGAACCATTGAGGGACCCGGCGGTCACAGAGCAGGAAATCCGTCATCCACCTCAGCAGAGTCTTCCTGCATGGACTCATTGTCCTCATCTTCTTCTATGGCTTCTTCTTTCATTGCATCTTATTCTGAAATAGAAGGTAAGAACGGACAGCTCTTAGATGAGAAAGATGAAGACACCATTTTCCTCTTTTTGTTTTTCTTTTTTGATTTAGCCAGCGCTCAATCCCTCAAGTGCTCCATAAGCTCTTTATCAACTCGGCATTATTCTGCCTACTCCAAGCTAACGTCATCTAATTGCTATTGAGCCTGTCTCAACTGCTGTAGGGCTTTGCTAGGCTGTGCCTACATAGTTTGCGAAGCTTTTAATTGAGCAATCAGTAGAGCAATCAGTAGAGCAATCTACTAATCCGTGTCCATTGTGGATATATCTGTGGTATCCAAAATCCACCCAAACCAAACACTTGGAACCCTATCCAAGTATTAAACATTTGTAATACGAACGAGACATAAGCAAATTAATATGGTTTCGCAACCAGCGAAAGCATATTCTGCTTGCTCTTTCTCCTTGTCTTTCTGCTTCTTGCTTGGATCTTCCTTCCTGCTCGCACTTTCCACTTTGCTGATTACACTTGCAATGCCGCTATCACTATCACTATAATTCGCGTTCGCTGTCCAACGCAGACTCTTTGCACCCTGAGGAAAACTTTTGTGATAAATATTATTGTAGTAAGTCACTCAAATTTTATTGCCTTCTGGAATAAGGACGCTACATGTAAAGCAAAAGTGTTTTATCGATTGTGATGGCAATAAGTTCAAGTTTTGTTTGCTTTTATATCAAAATTCTACTTTTCTCAAATCTTTGTTTAATTTTTAGTACCATCTTTGAAAGTTAAAGCCTGTGAACTTGAAAAGAGTCAAAAGCGTATAAGTCATTTCAAGAAGATGAGATATCTAGGTGAGTTTCAGGGATAACTTTTAATACAAGAATATTTGAGAACACCGACTTCTTGGCATCTAATCATGCTAGAGTTTATGACACACATAATTTTGAATAAAAAACTCCTACAATGAAATAAAACTCTCCTTTCAAAATTAATTCTTCTTAATTTTTCATTATAACTACCCAATCCCTTTTTTTCAAAAGTCGTATAAATTATCTGAAGCCATTCCCTTGCTGTACTTACATTTGGCTAAAAGCGAGATGCCTTCTGTACTATATGCTAACTGCGGTAACATAAATCTTCATAAATGAAAAATGTGCGGTTTTGCATGCAATCAGTCCTCCACAAGTCTTATGTGTAACATACTTAACTAATTGCTTAATTTTGTTCCAAATATATCCTTTAGCTAAGATTCCTAAATCTGCTTTCGGGAGGGATGTGCATTTTACAAATTATGTGTGCTTAATCTTTTTACATGTGAATATGTACTAAATGGATCGAGAAAATTTAATAAATAACCTTTTTGAAACATTCAAAATGAGAGTTTAAAAAAAAACTTTATTTATGATTGATCACAAATTTTTCGGTAAAAACATTCATTAAAATATTTAGCGCCATATAAAATTGTAAGGCCAAACATGATATTATGTGGACATTGTGGAATGCTGCGCATTATTATTGTGGAGCTTTTCTGATAACCAGAGTGGAAATCGAATTCCTCGCATAATTTCTTTTAAAGCCGTTTTATTATTTCTAAAGGATGATTTTTAGAGGCAAGGAACTTTCAATTAGCAAAAATGACCCGCCCCAATGTAAGGGCCCTCTAGATGGCACAATATGTCATACAACTTGTGCAACCTTCGATTTATTGAAAGAAGTCTTTGATGAGCGCATAATTTCTTGTTTTGGACCTGTGAACTGTCCTGCAAAATCTTATCATTTAAAACCACTGGACTTTCTCCTGTAGGGATACATCAAATCACTCGTATACGCTAACAAGTCCAAGACGCTTGACCATTTGGAAGACAACATTCATCGCGCCATTGGCGAAATACGGCCTCAATTAATGCTTAGAGTAGTCGAAAATTGAACCTATCATTTGGAGTTCCCCGCGCCAGTTTTGGCACTCACATGCCGTAAATTCTATTTAATTTAAAAAAAACAAATGTTATCTTTCCAATAAAATCAGCTTTATGGCAATTGAAATAATTTCTTCTTCTTCTTAGCACTACAGCCCCTTTTGGGCCTTCGCTTCCTGGAAACAGTGCTTCCAACTGTCTCGGACCGTTGACCGTGGCATTCAATTCCGAAAACCGAGGAGCGATGAACTATCTTCGTCAACCGAGTCAGACCAGCGTTTCCTCGGTTTCCCCACTGGCCGCCGGTCTTCAGTTCTCCCTATGAATACCTTCTTTAGTATCCGATGTTCGTCCATACAATTCATGTGTCCAGCCCATTGCAGCTTTCACAGTCTTACAATCCTTGAGACCTCCGGTTCGTCAAAAATTTCATACAGCTCATGGCTGTATCAAATTCGCCATTGGTTCCCGTCTAGCTTTGCTCCGATTATTCACCTCAGAAGAAACAATTGAAATAATTTTCAGGTATTTTATTTCATTTTAAAGTTGTAAACCTCTACAAAAAACACGCTCTTGTAGTGTTTCAAGGATGTTCAGCACATCCGTAAAGGACTACAATGCGCTTGTGGGCTAGCGTTGCAGTGTTGTGGAGCGGGATCTTTTTCCCCAACACAAGGGCCCACTACAAAGACACAAAACAATTTCGTCCTTGCTCCGAACACTGACGACCCCCAAACTAAGCGTGGGGTATCAAGATGTAAGCGATGCTCACTACGGAGTTTACGAGTTTCTCGGCACTAATTCGCCAAAACTTTTCCACCACTGAGCTCCTACTGATGAACAATAGCTTTTGCACTACAATGCACGTCGTTGAGCACAAAACTTGAAATTACTCAGGGAAAATTTGGCAGGCCGAACGCGACGTCAGAGGAAGTCTCACAAATCCAACACCACACTACTGACGGCAAGTGCTCTTTCAGTGGCCGAGTTTTATTCCGCACGCTGATGACATCAGGTGTTGAATAGTAGTAGGCATCGGAAATGGTGTAGGGACGACCAATACCTAATGAGTATCACTACCAAATATTCACCAAGTTATGTGGCATAATATTGCCGCCAAAACAGCATACGCGTTGCGGAGCAGATTAGTGGGTGCATTTATCAGTAGCGGAGCAAACTGCTAAATTAATACACTTTAACTGACAAACTGGACTAAAAAGTCAAAAATAAATTTATATGTGATCAGATATTGCGAGGTTAGAGTTATTTATATTTTACATTAACGAACGTATCACTCTCACCAAAAGCGAAAGAGAATTCATTAAAAGTAATATAGGTTACAAAGATCTCGTCTGGCCTTTTGGCTTATCAAAATGGTTCTATCTTTCGTAGTAGTTAATGTTGTGCTACTCTTCCCAACGAAACCATATTGATTCCCACCAAAGCCTAAAATATCATTGACAAAGCGAACTATACTTCCATTTATTATTTTTTTTAAACTTTACTCAGTGAGACAGGTAAGTTAGTTGGCCTGTCATTCGCAGGCTCATTCACATTGCCTGATTTAACGATTGGAGCTATTAAATTGTCACTATCTAGCGAAAAGCTCTTCATAGAATTTATACAACCCAAAACTTATTCAATATTCGTTGGCTCTAGGAGTATTGTCTTTTGATTAAGTGGAATCTGTTCTCTATCAAAATTTAATCGATTAAATTTTTTATCATGTTTTTTTACTAACTTTCTCTTACCGAGGTGAAATATGTCCTAATTGCATCGCCACTTATTCTAGCAGTTTAATTTCCATATTTGCTAGAAGAGAACATTTCACTGTTAAGGCTTTCCCAAACTTTTCTTGAATTTAATTGGTATTTAATTTATCAGTAGCGGAGCAACTTTTCTTGAATTTAATTGGTATTTAATTACTAATAAACTCATTTTCAGCTTTTCGTATCAAAGATTTAACATTGTTTTTTTGGATCTTCTGCTTTGTTATATGAGATTGATTATCAGGAGTATTTTTCATACTTTTGTAAAGACCGACCTTTTTCCTGCTAAAAGTAAGGATTTCTCTAGATATACAATTATTTATACTCGTGCGACCCTTATGCACTTTGAAACACTTAAATTACTTCAGAAATTGATAAGAAGCTTTTGAAATTTTCAAATTGAGACAAGCGACGTTAAAATTTACTTTTATTTAATTTCTTACTTTTTTTTCGTTTTAGCACTACCATAGTTTTCTGCCTACTCTTAAAGATATTAAGATGATCCCATTATCTTGATTACATGTATTGGCACTCGAGAATGGGACTTTTTGACCATATATCTGTCCACCCAACTGCAACACATTCTGATTTTAAACCAGTACGTATGATAACTGATAACTCCTGCCAAAGAATTGCTCGAAATAAATTTCCTGGACACCCATGAGATTCAAACCAGTTACACTCAGCTTACGCAACAAGTACTCTAACCACTGCGCTACGTGAATTGCTTTGATTTAAATTAAAGATCTTCTGTTTAAGCATAAGTGTAAAAATTTTCCTAATTTAAACAATCGTAATAATCCTTCCTCTACCACGGTGGGTAAAGAGGAAGAGGAATTGCCAAACAAATGATCCCTCAGCCCTAACATTTTCGGCTGCTATGAGTCTCTTTTATCTTTTAGGACTGCCCAGACATAACGTGCCACATAGTTCCATTTGTAAACTAATCCAAGCATCACCGCAACTTTACTATCCAAGGTGAGCTCTCCCCCCGTCTCCCTGTAGAGGTCCCTTCTCAGCCTGTCATATTTATCACACGCAAAAAATGTGTGCCAGGCATCGTCATCTCCTCTTGGGCAAAATCGACAATCGGGGTGCCATGACTTACCACTATTGTGCAGGTAAGACTAAAAATACCCATACCTCCTCACAAGCTTGGTCAGATAGAAGTCAGTCGCATCATGCCTTTGATTTAGCCACGATTTCATACCCAGGATGGGGCACGCAGTCTACTTTCCCTTCTCACAAATTAACCACGACTGCTGTCAATCGTTGAGTGGGCACCGTCTTCCCTCAGGGTCAATCTTTTCCTTCCATCCTGGTGTCGATGCAAGTAAATAGCACGGCACTCTCTTACAAGAAGGGCAACAAGTATCACGCCTACAATAACTCTCACTGCTGAATCAGAGACTGTTGGATACGAAAATGCAATCCTCGATGATCCTCTTCTCTGTACCTGTGCCAAGCGTTTTCGGTATACTGAGAGCGTCACCCCATATTTTCGTTCCGTGCAGTAGCACTGAGCCTACAGCACTTATCAAGAGGCGTCTTCTTGATGGGCTGGGTCCACCTACATTGGCCATAAGTTGACTCAGCGCAGATACTCCCGAAGCAGCCTTCTCAGCCGTTGCCCTGATTTCCTCAGAGAAACTCATTTTTAAGTCATTTGGCAGCCCTTGGTACTTCACCGCTGGCTTTGATTTGATTATTATGTTCTCAATACTTACTCTCAGGATTCTCTGATTTGTCAACATGACCACTTTTGTTTGCTCTAGTGCTAGAATGAACCAACGAGCAGTCATCCAGTCTCGCACTCGGCACATTAGCATACTTAGCCTAAGTTTCACATGTTCAACGATGCGTCCAGTGACTAAAGCCGCAACATCATCTACATAACAGATCAAGCGCAACTCATTTGGCATCTCCAGCTTCAAAAGCCCGTCGAACGACACATTCCACAGGTCTGGACCAAGAACAGATCTCTGAGCAACACGCAATGCAACTTCCAAACTTCTTTGGCTCTTTCATGTTGTAAAGCAGGCTTCGGTTCTTCAGAAGCCACACAAGATATTCTGGAACTTGAAAATGGTTTCCAGGGTATCCAGTATATCCGCCCATCTAGCGGAGTTGAAGGTGTTCCTAACGTCAAGTAACAGTAATAGGACGATCCGCTAGTTGGTGTGCTTCTGCTTGCCACTCTGCAATTCCATCAATAGTGAAGTGTCCTGCTCTAAAGTCGTGCTGCCAAGGAGATAGATCCACAGTTGCACGAATCGCGTCAGTGAATCTTCCTTTGATGAGTTTCTCTAGCACTTTCCCAACAATATCTAGCATGCATAACGGGCGGTATGCAGACGGCGATTCAGGATTTCCCTTCTCCTTGCTGATCAGCACGAGTCTCACCACCTTCCATCGTACCGGCGAAACCCCGTCCCATAGGCAAGGGTTGTATGTGCTGAGCAGCAAGTCAGGACAAGAGTAAAAGCCAATTGCAATACATCAGCTGGAACTTCATCTTGACCTAGAGCCTTCCTCCTTTGCAGTGAAAGGATTGCCCTTTCCAGTTTCTGCTGTGTGAAGAGTGGACATTCGGTTTCCGCTTCACCCTGGAAAGTGTCAACGCAGATAGGATGGGCGGATAGAGTACCCGCACTATCTCGTCCATCTTTTCCATTTCATGTTTGCAGGGCGTCCGTAGGGCACCAAGCTTCTGCGTAACTAACTTGTAGCCAAGGCCCCACAAATCCTTATTCACATTGTTCACTAGACCTTGCCAGCAGCGAGCCTTACTGTTGTTAATCAATTTGTGAAGACATTTCCTGGTAAGCTTATATGCTGCTGTCTGGTTACATGCATCACCAATGGTTCCATTCCCGTTGAGCCTGCCGCCGTAGCTTGTGACACTCCCTTTGCTTTTCAGCAAATTTAGTTGAACGTCAGTATCCTGGGGTTTGCCATGCCAGGGCTTTCGACGGGACATAGAAGTATCGTAAGCAGTATTTGAGCTCATCACGTCTTGAGCTGCCAGTTTTTCTATCCCCCTGCAAATCACCCTGCAGCAGAGCACCTACCATGAGCACCTTGAGAAAACTCTTAACGCCCATTTACCTGATGTTCCACCCAATTGTAGAAGGTAAAGAGCATGGACATAGGAAACAACATCGCGGATCTCATGCAGAATGCACTGATGATCACTGGCTGAGTAGTCCTCTGATATTCTCCAATTGTGTATCCTCCATACTAGGGACTCTGAGGTGAGTGGCACGTCCAGTATGTTATTTCTTGCAACTTTTTTTGAATTTTTGAATGCATTTTTACTGTTTTTAGTTGAAGTTGCTCCATTTTAGTGGATCCCCCTTCGACGCCGCTATCTCTGTTCGTGTGTGTGGTCGCATTTTTGGTCCCATGGTTATCTTTGCAAAGCAGGGTGGCCGTCCAAGAGTTGGCTTATGCCCTGATGAAGGCAAGTGTGCAGGGCCAGACTAGCGCTAATCGGGAGTCCATCTCTTCCAAACATACACCACCTGCCCAATGTTGCAAACTTTGAACATACTTCGGGGCCTACCTAGATTTTACCGGGACGGAGATGGTATGATAGTTAGATTGGAGCTGTGTACACACGAGTATCACCTCGGCGCTACCGTGCAACTAAATCCAAGCCGTCATATTTGCCAGCCCAAAGATCAATTCCATAACAAGAAAATGGTAACTGTTTTGTGTAAAAGAAACATTCTATCTTTCATATATATTTGAACAATTTCTTATACATATGTTCAACAAATTTCAAGCTCAAACCCTTCTGATAGGCAACAGAGTGTTGTTTGTTCATCTTTATTACAATAAATTCTTTTTTAAGGGGTTTTGTAAAATAATTTCATTGAAGGTAGCCGATATGGGTCTTGATGAGAACTTTTCAAAACAGGTCTTAGTTTGGCAAAATTTGCTTCGAGGAGCGCACAGGGAGGGGAAATACACGAAAAATTGGTGTCCCCCTCCTCACGATTGGACACCTGTGATCCGAAAAATCTGAAAAAAATCAGGAATGCAGGCCTTGGTGAGTACAACAAGAAAATCTTAACGGTACCCTTAAATTCAATGAAGCTCAGTACGTAGATGTTTATTAATAAGATTGATCTATCCTGAAAGTTTCATAAAGACTGAATCATATTTAGCGAAGTTATAGTGGTTTGAATTTTCGTGTATTACTATGGAACAACATGCGCTGCATGTATTACTATGGAAAGATATGGCTATGGAACAACATGCGCTTTTTACCGACTCAGACACTACAGTTTTGCTAGGATTTGCATGAAAATTTCAGGATAGGTGTCATGTATATCTTTGAAAATCGGTTCAGCTAGTGGTATCAGTAATCGTAAAACAAAATAGTGGCTGTTTTAAATGCAAAGATTGAATAATTTTGAGTTATTTTTTCCCAACTTCAACGTTTAAGGTGCATGCTTTGAACACTTGATTCACCTACCTACAATTAATGCTCATAAGTGAAACAAGTTAAGGATGTGGGAGAGAGCTCCTAGCAAAAGTTTTTTGTAACCATTCTAGGATTCGAAAAAATTGGCCATTAATCGATGACAACAATACAGGAGAGTGGCCCCTGAAAAAAAATTCATCAAACGTAGCCGATATGAGTATGAAATTAAAGTTTTCATGGGAGCTTTTCAAAACAGTTGTTAAACTGTCAGCTTTTGCTCCAGTGGGGGCACAGGGGGGAAATACATGAAAAATGTGTTTCCTCCGTCGCGGATGGACATCTGAAATAATTATCAAGAGATATATTTATGAGTATAACAATACCAAAAAACTCAGAATTCGAAATTCGTTCAACTTTGTTAATAATAGTTTGATCTTCGTATATCATATTTTCTCCAATAAAATCGTCTTTGACATGTTTCTTGATTTGATTCGATCTGGTGACTGCATTTTGTAAATTGAATACAAAACCCTTCTGACATGAGCGTAGGTCTGTTTACCCAACTTGTTAAAGTATTATTTTCTATAAAACAAATTGAAAGTAGTATTTCTTGCATTCCTAATGTTTGTTTTTAGCTATGTTTCCTTCCAAAATAAATTTGGAGCATGAAATTTGCCATGCTTTCATCTTTTTTAGGGTTTTGTGAAAAAAATTTTAAGATACCCTATTAACGTCGATACTTGCCCGTCCGTCCGTCCATCAGTGCGTCATAGCAAGTTTTTTTACGAACTCTAGAAGCAACAGAGATCAAGCTGTGTGAACAGCTCACAAGTTTCTGGTTAATTAAAATTGCTTAGTCAAAAAAAAAATTGAAAGACTTTTAAGGAGGTCTCCCCATGTAAGCATGTGAACCCTTAAACACTTATTTTTTCACCAAAGATAGTCGAGTATGGTACCAAATGAAAGGTCTTGATGATATCTTTTGATATTCATTATTGAAATCACAGTATCGTTGACGGGGTAGGTGGGGAAGCGGAATAACACGACAAAAAATTATTGTTTGGTGCGGTTTTCATGCCGGAGGTCTAATTGAGCCGTATTTTTTCGTGGATGTAAACGACCGTAATTTAACCGTCAATGGAGAGCACTATCATAAGTTGGAAGATTATTTGTGACCAGAATCGGATGAACTTAACATCAACGATATGTGGTTTCAACAAGACGGTGCCATTAGCCACACATTATGCCTCACAGTCAGCTTATTGAAATTAATTTATTCATTGTTATGTCCTTAATGGAAAGCCCTATATATGTTCACTCATAAGGTTAATAAACCATGAACATTTCAGAGGAATGGGATAGTATTTAATGAAGTTATGTCGGTTTAAATGTTTGGTGTTACAACAATAATAATACGTGGCTATTGAGCAATATGTCCTTCCAATCGACTCAGACACTACGGATTTGTAAGGATTAGCATGAAAATTTCAGGTAAGGTGTATATCATGCACATCTTTGAGAACCCATTTAACGATTGACACTAGTTATTTTAAAACAAAGTGGTGGTCGTTTTAAATGAAAATATTGACTGAATCTATGTTATTTTTCCCCAAATTCAGCATTTAAAGTACAAGCTTTTAATTTTTGATGAAAACATAAATTTTATAAATGAAAAATTCATGGTGGCAGGTTATAAAAATAAGCTATGTCTGATTCAAATACAAGTATTTATTCTACAGGACGACCCTCCGTCTTCAAATCCTTTTCATTATGAAAAGATTCTTGATGTGGCCAGCTCAGCTGAGACAGAGTGGTGTTCTCAAAGAGCCCTAAACTAAATATTCCAATGTATAATAGTCCGGTCATTTTAGACATAAAAATAGTGATCAAATAAAGAAAATTCCAACAGAGCCAAATCTTCGTAGAGACCTTAGGTTTACCACAAGGAATAAAGTGTCAAAAGTCCCCATCGGTCCCATGTGAGCTTAGGGACTTATTCGGGGCCCAAGGTCAAAATTTTAGGTTTTTTGGATTTTTCTCGAAAACGGTAAGTTTTATCGGAAAAGTACCTCAGAGCAAAGTTGTAGATCTTAAAATTCTCTATAAAAATGGTCCCCATAATTTTTTCTCTAAGACCCACTATTTCCCAGATATTGCGCTTGTAAGAATCACGTTCTACATAATATGCACACATTTCCACACCACCTGTGAGGTAGTGTACTCGGCGCGATTTTTTTAACGTGGTATCCCCGGTAGGCCTATTCCACGAACCTTCATGACGTTATTTTCAGGAACAATAATTATTTAATAGTATGAAGATTATTGATATGGGTTACTGAGTTTAACTGTCGTTCTAACTTTTTTTTTTTACTTTAATCTGACTCATACTCTTCATATTCAACTTCAGCAATCATGTTTTCTTCAATTTCTTCTTGTTCTTCTTCTTCTCCTTCCTGTTGATGAACGCTTAGAAATTGTTCAAATGAAGATGAATCAGTTGTCTCTTCATCAAAATCACATGAATCTTCCTCTCTTGTATTTAATTGAAGATTTGAGCATTCAAGTTTTTGTTATCAGACCAGGCTTGACTTAAAATGTCTTGGTAATTGTCTACAAAACAAATAAATGTTAATTTTCCAGGCTTCTCTGTAATAATAATTCTACTACCATACTTTAATTTCAATCGTATTTTTATAATCCCGTTTTCTAAAGCTACATTTTGGCAAACATTCTTCAGTTCATCTAACAAAAACTGGCAGTCATCGCTACTTTCAATGAAATTGAAAATTTCTTTCATTGCAGAGTTTATAGCCTCACTTTGAGGACGCCCAATTTTACCGCTAGTACTAGGTCTCAGGAAGGATTTGTAACAACTGTCATGGTATTTAGCGTCAGCAGCAACTAAATCATACTGAAAATTAATACGCGCAAAGACAACTTTTGACACATCATCAGAACGATCTTTAGCTAATTTTAAAATGGAATCTTTGAATGTAAGTGTAGAAACTTTATGAATTTTTCGGCGATAAATCTTCACTTTCTTCTTTTCTGCTTCTTCATCCGCTTCATCGCCACAAAATAAGCAGTGGTTTTTAAAACAAAAGCTGGATTCACTTATTCGCGCTCTAGTATGAGGTGGACTTACTTTTAAAGTACTGGCCTGTTCTTCCTCACGTTGTCTTTTTGATGCAGAGATTGAAGTTTTCCGGGTGTATGATTTTCTGCAATCCACGTGAATTGTAACGGACTTCTGGCTTCTTAAATAATCAGCAAACTCATCACTTCTCGCGACACTTGCATCGATTAAAGTTGGCATTCCACGACTGACCGCAACATTTTCATCTTCAGTCAAAAGTTTATTACAAATAAAGCAAAATTGTGACATTTTTTTTAAATATTAATCAGCACTAACTTCAATAGTAGACAATTGTAATAAATACGTATAGTCACTCGAACTGCTCATTCAACACTAAAAGAAGCAGGTATACGTGAACGACACCACATGGACAAAAGAATAGGCAGATGTTTTTCAAGGCCAGATGTTATTCAAGTAGAGGGGATTCCGTAAGGGACCGGCGGTCATTTTAGAGTAAATTTTCTTAGAATAGTATAATGTATACATAAAAGAGACACGAGTAGGCATTTTTGCTTGCTTGAGAACCTTAATATGTATACACGTGGCATATGTGTGCATACTATGTAGAACATGATTCTTTCAAGCGCAATATCTGGGAAATAGTGGGTCTTAGAGAAAAAATTATGGGGACCATTTTTATAGAGAATTTTAAGATCTACAACTTTGCTCTCAGTTACTTTTTCGATAAAACTTACCGTTTTCGAGGAAAATTCAAAAAACCTAAAATTTTGACCTTGGGCCCCGAATAAGTCCCTAAGCTCACATGGGACTGATGGGGACTTTTGACACTTAATTCCTTGTGGTAAACCTAAGGTCTCTACGAAGATTTGGCTCTGTCGGAATTTTCTTTATTTCAATTGTCTAAAATTACCGGACTACAACCAAAAATCTTAAATCCGTTTAAGTATATTGACTCCAGACTACTCCTCGATTTTATCTACCGCATATTTTGCATTTAATCTTGAAGCTTCTTACCAAGAGCCTTCATTTTATACCCGCATCGAATGCCCTTAACAAAAGAAATGTTTTAAGGATCATTTCTATGTATGGAAAGGTTTCCTTAAAATCTTTTTAATTTTATTTAATCATAATTTTAGAGATATTATCACTTCTTGTGTGTACGTGAAGCTTTGTGTTGTGCAGCTATATTAGTTTCCGAGTAAAATTGCTGTGATGCACAGATAAACAGACAGGTCCCGATTTTAGAAGCGTCTTGAAGAATTATTTTACAAGACCTTAAAATTGAAGCTCTTTTACTTCAAGAAATAACAAAAAAACTATTATTTTTCTTCCAATTCATCACTTATGCATATCATCAATTGATTAATATCTCCTAGAATTACCCTTTCATTTGAAACTCAATTAATTTAATCATTTCACGAAATTTCTTTCTAATTACTCCCACAAGACCAATTTGATTGTTATTTATGACTCCATCTGGAACTATGCAGCCGCCCTAAAACACTAACTTACATACAAGCAGCATTTGATCCAACTTTCCTTGAATGCAAGTCAAGCAAAAGTGCATCCAGCTGCTGCACTATTTCGGATTTGGTTGCATTGTATTAACAAATGTTGCATTGCTAACTTGAAACTAAGCCCTCCCATGTTTACAGAAGAATAAGAAAATAACAGAGAGCACTTTAAAAATATCCACTTTCAATTGCACTTGAATGAGGGATCCACCGCGCCACGCCGTTCAATAGAAGAATGAACATGTATGTGCTTATAATTCCTCTTCCCCCTTCGGTTTAGTCTTTGGCGAATGGGGAGTAAACCTAAGATAGACGTGCAAGTACAGTTTGAAAGTAAGTACTTGGTGCAGTTGAAACAATGGCATCTTCCCGAAATAGAAAAGAAAGTACGGGAACTATCAACATCAGCGTCATTGATATTGTAGCCTTCTCGGTGCTGCAGCAATAGCAGCTTTGCAGTCCAACTGCTCCTTGGTCTCTTCTCAATTACAGTTTTTGTTTGTTCATCCACTATTAAGCATTAGCCCGCTCGTAAAGCATTCAGGGGTCGTTCGTTAGCAATAGATGCATTGTTTGGATGGTTTGAATTACTTCGTCTTGTGGTCGTTTGGTACTGGAAGAGGTGAAATTGATCTGAACTCTAATTTTAGGCTATTAAAGAATAAAAGGGATCACATTGCATCCATTTGTGTATGCACTATTGGGAATGTAAACGAAACGCTGTGTTTATTATTCGCCCATATATTACACATTTTCCCAGCGTGTTAACGTGGCTTTTGCCCTTGATGATTATTGGAAACCATGTGTTAATTTATAAGGGGGAGGTTTTCCATTCTTATTACAAATGATTTTTCTTTTGCCCTAGACAAGGGAGTATGAAAATATTCAGGATGCATTCCGATAGACTTCTTTTTTTAGCATAAGGTGTTTCCGCATCGTTTTATATTTCTTCAAAATCCAACACGCTACCAGAATGCGTTTTGCAACCACCAGATTTTCACAGCCTCACTCAAATGCAAAGGAAAAGAAAAGAAGCAAAACCAACACTCCAACATCCTGTTCTTACTCACAAAATATTCCAGCACACTCTGTTGAATATAAATTGAGTTGAAAGGCTTTACAGGTATTTTCCATCGTTGAGTCTTTTTTAGGGCTTGTAAAAATGCCTATTTGCATGAAATGATGAGCCTGGGATACGATGCCGTAGCATATTGCAATATGGCTCTCCATCATCATCAACAGCATCGTGATAAGGATAAAGTACCCGCTACTATTATGTGAGATTTAAAGCTTTCGAATGGCGCGAAGGATCTTTAAAAATTTGTTACGCGGTCGATATTGGATGCATAAAAACAGATACTGCGACTACTAACGGTACCATCTCACGTGTATGAAACATGTGTGCGTGTCGTTTGGTTGACGGGTTTATAGGGTAGCAGTACGTGGATTTTTTAACATAAATTTTGAGTTAATATGGCTTTAAGGAATAATATGCGTTGAAAGGTTATAAATTTTGATATTGTAGAGGCGTAGTAAAATTTTCATGCTACTGGTTGATGAATGTATATTTTGTAAGAAGTATATAAAAATGTTGAAAACACGGATGGATCTAATAGTTTATGGTTCTCTTCATAAAACTGAGATTTCAATAAAGTATTAGCGGAGCTACAAATTAGCGCCATGTGTGACAAATTAAGCTTTTACTGTGGTTTGGAGCCTGATTTATTGAAAATAAATATTTTTTTTCCTTTGCGAATGACAACCTAACAAAAATTTAATGAAATTGTTCTCATTTCGTTTTCTTGGAAACCATAGCAGCTACACCAAACTTGGTAGATATTTTAGGAGTGATTACCTCTTGAATGTTTGGGTGTCAAAAAATTTCCAAAAGCTATTGAAGGGGGCTTCCTGTATATGTTAATTGTTAAGAAGTGAATTGATCAGTTGTTGGATTCAGACACTCCAAAAGCAGAGTTTTTATTATATTGATCGAATACAATTTTGTTCAATAATCAGAACGTGTTAGTACATAGATATGAATGCAAGCGTTGAGCTACTTAAGTATATGGCAATATAATGAAACAATACAATATTTCAATAGCCTCACTTACCGTGTAATTTAATTTAAAAAAATATTGAAGTTCTATTTGAATTTTTCATTCAATTTTGGCGTTCTGCAGAGACAACAGTCGAGAGTTTCTAAACACAGAGCTACCAACAGAAATTCGATAATAATGAATTATTTAAACCGCAAGTCAATTGCTTTGTGGCAGTATTGTGTCTTTTCTGATGAAACTACTTTCGTCTACGACTCCGTTGCGTTCTCGTTCATTGATACAAATTTTGTTCTGATAACGATGAGTTCTTGCATGCGATGAAAACGATTATCGGTGTGTTTTCTGTGTGTCATGCACACGCTGATTTCGACTTATTTAAGTATGCTCTGGTCATCGCACAGTAAGGTAATGCACTTTGCCACCATCGGATCCGATTCATTGGCAAGTTACCTCAACCTAATGAGTTCGTTCACTGCTGGATAGTGTGATATATTATCCGGGGTGAGCTCTCCCGTCTCCCTGTAGAGTTCCCTTCGCTGCCTGACCCATTTGGTACATGCAAAAAATGTGTGCCAGGCATTGTCCTCCTCTCCTGGGCAAAACCGACAATCGGGGGACCGTGACTTACCGATCTTATGCAGGTAAGACTAAAAACACCCATGCCCGCTCAAAAGCCGGGTCAGATAGAAGTCAGTCTCACCATGCCTTCGATTTAGCCACGGTGTCACATCCTGGATGAGGCACGCAGTCCACCTTCCCTTCGTGCAATTGACCCAAGACTTTTGCCAATCGTTGAGCGAGCGCTGTCTCTCCTTGCGGACAACCATCTCCCTCGCATCCTCGTTTCGCCGCAGGTAAATAACGCGGCGCTCTCTAGCAAGGAGGGCAACAGGTATCATGCCTGCGATAACTCTCACCGCCGAGTCAGAGACTGTTGGATATGAAGATGTAATTCTCAGTGCTCCTCTGTACCTGCGCCAAACGTTTTCGGTATACCTCCTTGCTAAGAGCGTCGCCCCATACCTCTGCTCCGTACAGTAGCACTGAGCCTACAGCACTCATCAAGAGGCGTCTTCTTGATGGGCTGGGCCCCCCTACGTTGGCCATAAGTCGACTCAAAGCTGATACTCTCGAAGAAGCCTTCTCAGCCGTTGTCCTGATTTGCTCAGAGAAACTCATCTTCGAGTCGATCAGTAGCCCCAGGTACTTCACCGCTGGCTTTGATTCGATTCGTAAGTCGCTAATACTGATCATCCTTACTCTAGGGATTCTCTTTTTTGTCAAGATGACCACTTCGGTTTTCTTCAGTGCTAAACTGAGCCCGCGAGCAGTCATCCAGTCCCTCACTCGGCGCATTAGCATACCTAGCCTAAGTTGCGCTTGTTCAACGGTGCGTCCGGTGACCAAAGCCGCAACATCATCCGCATAGCCGACCAAGCGCGACTCATCTGGCATCTCAAGTCTCAGTAGCCCGTCGTAAGACACGTTCCAGAGGTCAGGACCAAGGATAGATTCCTGGCCAACACCCGGTGTAATTTCCATCCCTCGTTGGCCCTGTGTTGTATCGTAGAGCAGCCTTCGGTTCTTTAGGTAGTTCCTCAAAAGCCGCATTAGATATTCTGGAACTTGAAAAGAGTTTTCCAGCGTATCCAGAATATCTACCCATCTAGCGGAGTTGAAGGCAGTCCTGACGTCGAGTGTCACCAACAGGATGATCCGTCGCTTGGTGCGACTATATGCCTCTGCCTTTTGGACCGCGTTCACCACCCCTGCAATCGCATCAATGGTAGAACGTCCTGCTCTAAAGCCGTACTGCCGAGGAGCTAGGTCGCCAGCAGCACGAATCGCGTCAGTGAATCTTCCTATGATGAGTTTCTCTAGCACTTTCTCAGCCGTGTCTAGCATGCATAATGGGTGGTATGCAGATGGCGATTCGGGATTTCCCTTCCCCTAGTTAATCAGCACATGCCTCACCACCTTCCATCGTACCAGGAAAACTCCGTCCCGTAGGCAAGCGTTGAATGTGCCGAGCAGCAAGTCAGGACAATGGTGATAGACGAGCCCTAACACCTCAGCCGGAACACCATCTGGACCTGGAGCCTTCCTCGCTTTCAATGAG
The DNA here is from genome assembly GCA_963969285.1 of Odontomyia ornata. NCBI lineage: Eukaryota > Metazoa > Arthropoda > Insecta > Diptera > Stratiomyidae > Odontomyia > Odontomyia ornata. The sequence goes on from OZ017742.1 coordinate 261,815,651, forward strand.
AGGACTGCCTCCTCCAGTTCCAGCTGTGTGAAGAATGGACACTCGACTGCTGTTTCACCATGGACAGCGTCAACGCGGACGGGATGGGCGGGGAAGAGTCCCTGCACTATTATTATTTCCGCGCCATGTATACAAGGCTTTCGTAGGGCACTAAGCTTCCGCATGACCAGCTTGTAGCCAATTCCCCACGGATCCTTGTTCATATTGTCCACTAGATCTTGCCAGCAGCAAGCCTTGCTACTGTTGATCAGTTTGCGAAGGTATTTCCTGGCCGCGTTATATGCTGCCACCCAGTCGCATGCCTCGTCACGGTTCCGCGCCCGTTGCGCCTCACGTCGAAGCTTATGACACTCCCTTCACTTTTCAGCGATTTTAGTTGACCACCAGTATACTGGGGGCTTTCCGTGCCAGGGTCTTCGACGGGGCATAGAAGCGCAGCAAGCAGTCGTAATGATGCTCATAATAGAGATCACCACGTCTTGAGTTGCCAGTTCTTCCGTCCCCTCCGAAGCTCCCTGCAGCGGCTCACCTGCTGTGAGCACCTCGACGAACCTCTCCAGTTGTAGATGGCCGAGAGTACGGACGTCGGGAGACAGCATCACTTATCTCAAGCAGAATGCACTGATGGTCACTGGCTGAGTAGTCCTCTAATACTTTCCAGTTGTGTATCCTCCGCACTAAGGACTCCGAGGCGAATGTCACGTCCGGAATGGTTCCCTCACAGCCAATATGGTGAAAAGTCGGCATATTTCCGGAGTTTAGTACGACGAGAGCCGACTTGGCCGCCATTTTCAGGACTTGTTTTCGCCGCGGATCCGCCTGAGGCATGCCCCATTCGATTGCTTTAGCGTTGAAGTCGCCCCAAACGAGCACTTTGCCCTCTGCGTTCGAGACAGCACCCTCCAAAGCATTAAGCTTGGCTTGGAAAGATTATATCGATTCGTTCGTCGTTAGGTACACACTAAAGAAGGTGGTCCCTGCGCATCGAACCCACACGAAACCATCCCCCCGTCCACAACTCTCCGCCTGAAAGTCACTGTTTCGAACCCAGATGGCGGCAGTACCAGTTTCATCAGAATTCCATAATGCAGGACTTTTATTATGGTGTTGCTCACTCAGCAGCAAGAAGTCGGCTTTCGTGTCCCTCGCAAACTGCTCAAGCAGATTTTGGGCGGTTGAACTGCGGTGTAGGCTTAACTGCAGGATGTGGGTCTTCGGAGTTCTGATTTTGTCTTGGCTAGGGCTGCCAGGAACACCCGGTATTTTCCTGATCCCAAGACGTGTCCAAAATCACGTTTTGGATCAGCATCCTTGCAAAGAATACAGTGTTTCTCTTTCGTACACTCTATTTTGGGCGGTTGAACTGCGGTGTAGGTTTAACTGCAGGATGTGGGTCTTCGGAGTTCTGATTTTGTCTTGGCTAGGGCTGCCAGGAACACCCGGTATTTTCCTGATCCCAAGGCGTATCCAAAATCACGTTTTGGATCAGCATCCTTGCAAAGAATACAGTGTGCCTCTTTCGTACACTCTATTTTTTATGTCCCATTTCACCGCATTTGTAATATAGGGAACTCCTATCGGATCTTTTACATACTTGTGTGGTGTGACCATAATCAAGGCGTTTGCAACATTGAAGAGGCGTTGCTCTTCGCTGTATCCTACAGACAACGCACCCTCTTCGTACTTTGCCCTTGTTCAGGAATTGGTCGGCGTCCTTTCCGGTCAAGTCAAATATGGCCATGCAATGTCTCCTGTTATTTTTTGGTGTCAGTCTCACTTTGATCCTTCCCACGCTAGGAAACTCCCTTTTGATGGCATCTTCTAGCTCGGCCAGATCCGTCACGCAGTCAATGTCTCTAACTTTGATCGTTGCCATCGGCTCGAGCGGGGCTATAGTTGCGTTTTTGCCGAGGACTTTCTTTACTGCGTCGCAGAATGCTTCTTTATTGCCGGCCTCCGCTCCAAATTCCACCAGTTTGTGGCCCGACCGCATTGGTCGTACTACTTTAATGGTAGTATTGGTGTCTTCGGGCCTTACGTTTCCCCTGATGTCCCGCAGTACCTCCGCGTAGGATCGGCCATCTTGGGGCTTTACGAGCAGTGCCTGCTGCTGGAGTCTTTGTCAGGGCTTCTGCCTCTCCTGTTTTAAATCAGGTCCTTTTTCTGATTGGGCATCCGTACGGACTTTACTTTTTGTCACTTTTTGAAGGAGGTTTTCTTCGCTCCTTTTGTAAGTACTGTCTGGAACCCGTGATCTGGTGCTCCATGCCCATCAAGTGCCTCTTCCTTCCTTCTTTCATCCCGATAACCTTCGATTGGGCTAGACACCATTCTTTTACTGACTTTTAATGGTGGAGCTATCTGTATGTCGCCTTTAGATTTCGTCCCAAGCGCCTCTTTAGCCTTCTGTTCATCTTCGGCCCTTAACTAGCTCCTCCAATAGTGCCCTATACGATCTAGGAGCTCCACTAGTTCAAGGAGCCACACCTTTGCTGCTTTGCTGATTTTTGGCGAGTCGCATGCAGATTGTATTCTTTTCAGAACATCTCCCGCTTTTCGGGGTAGCCTTTTTTTCTTCGCATCGCTGGGCCGCAATCGTATTGTAGCTTGCAACCATCCTTGAGAGAGGTTATCGCGTTCTGTTTCCAAGTGCAGTACTTCCGCCACATTTTTGACGTTGGCAGTGCAATCACGCGGTGTCTGGTCACTCGTTGTTTTTCTTGCCGTAATTTCTTTGTCAACTTCTGGATTTTTCGTTGCAATGTCGGGATTTGCAACCCTTGCATCGGTCGCTTTGGTGACGATTGCAGCAGTGACAATCGAATTTTCGGTGCTCTTTATATTATCTTCCACCGCTCGAACACCTGAAGCGTCCTGCAGAGTTTTCCGTTTTTCCCTAATAGGACGCTCTGGCGTTCGCATCATTTTTTTGCTGTGCCCAAACGCCGCAGTAGTCTCAGTCTGAACCAGACTGTCTGCTATTCTCCGTTTTTCATCTGCCTTCACTGTCGTTGTGTTATTCTTCGTTTTTGTGGTGGTTAGTACCACTTTCGATGTACTGTTAACATCATGGCTGCAACCGCTGGTTGCGTCGTCGTTGTTATTATTTTTTGTTTCTTTTTTTGGATGTTTTTGGTCTTTTGATTTTGTTTGCTCGAGTTTTGTAGGGTCCCCCCTCGGAGCCGCTTTCTCCGTCCGTGTGTGTAGTCGCCTTTTTGGTCCCATGGTTATCTTTGCAGAGCAAGGTGGCCATGCGAGAGTGGGCACAAGCCCTTATGGGGACAAGTGCTCAGAGCCAGACCAGCGCTAATCGGGATTCCATCTCAACCGAACCACGAACCCAATGGTGCGAACTTCGAGCGTACTCCGAGGCTTGCCAAAGCTTTACCGGGACGGAGACGTTATGAAAGTTGAATTGGAACCGTTCACACACGAGTTTCACCTTGGCGCTACTGTGCAAAGCAACTAGGACCAAACCATCACATCCATCAGCCCAAAGCATCAATTCCGGCGTAGTCCAGATCCACTCAGAGAGATAGTGCGTTGGAAAGTTACATCCTTCTCTAATTTCTAGTGAAAATTTGGTGGCATTCGGTTCAGTGGAAGCGAAGTCATTACGTCTACGGTACAAAATGAGTTTCGAACAAAGAGCTAATATTAAATTTTGTTTTAAAATCGGTAAAACGTTGACCGAAACATTTGACTTAATGAAAAAAAATGTTGGCAGTGATTGTCTATCTTGTGTCAGAGTTCATGAGTGGCTTACATATTTCAAAGATGATCGTGAGGACATAAATGACGATAAACATACGGGCCGCCCAAAATCAGAGATCAGTGAAAACTCCATCGAAATTGTGCGTGAATTTATCAAAAATGAGCCGGAATCATCGTTGAAATTCATAGAAGTGGAGTTAAATATGTCCAAAACATCGATTTATTGCATTTTAACCGATCATTTGGGCTTACAAAAGTCTGTGCACGTTTTGTTCCGCACAACCAAAAATTGCCCAAAATTCAACATTTGAAAGACATCATTAAAGACATTGTAAGTGGTGATGAAACGTAGTGTTTCCAATATGAACCCAAAACCAAGCGTCAAAGTGCCCAATGGAAGGCCCCAGACGAGCCACCACCCAAAAAATCGCGTTTCGAGAAGTCAAAAATCAAGTCGATGCTCATTTGCTTTTACGAATCCAAGAGAATTATCCACAAGGAGTTCATTCCAACGGGCCAAACCGTCAATGCATTTTCTATCTTGGCATTTAAAGCGTTTGTTGCATTGCATTCGGCCTGAATAACGCGAAGGAGGAAGCTGGCGCTTATTGCATGATAATGCATCATCTCCTAAATCCACTCTTGTGACTGATTTTTTCACTACAAATCGCATTTTAACCACCAATCACTCACCGTATTTGCCTGATATGGCTCCCTGTGACTTCTATTTATTCGGAAAATTTCATTTGGCCATGGAAGGAAAATGCTTTGGGTCCATAGAGGGCATCAAAAAGGCTTGCATCGACATCCTGAAAGACATTCCGGTCACTAACCTTAAACACTCTTTCGAAAAGCTTTTGGATCGCGCAAAACAGTGTATCGAGGCCGGAGGAGACTATTTTGAATTAATAAACGCAAATTTATCAGAATAAAGCTCCTGTCGTTTCTATTTTAGCTCAGTCTCGTTTATTTTGGAAAGCATATTGTGTGTACAATAACATCTCCAGGAGTACTACAACCTTTAGGATCTGACAAATTAAATTTATTAATTAATGTTTTGATATATTTTTTTGGCTGATACTTATAAAGTCTTTGCCTGTATTTATTTCCATTCCAATAAATGTTTTGCATTTTATAGCTTTAATATTAAATTTTTGACAAAGTAACTTTACTTTTGGCCAATAGTAATGATGGATTACTATTGGCCAAAAGTAAAAAGAATTAACATTATTTTGACATATTTATAATATCCTGCAAATACACAATTATCAGATAGACATGGTTTGAAACCATAAGAAGATAGTAAAGAACAAAATGTTTCATTCCAACATCTCGAAGATCGTTTAAGGCCCTATTTAGATTTAATTAACTTACATACTTTTGAAGGCTGCGTTTCCAATCCCTCTGGCACCTCCATGTAAAGGGTGGTCCAACCATAATGCACGATGTTAATTGTGAGTCACACCTTAACGTCAAATTTTTCGCGCAACTTAATTCGACATTTCTTTGTTTCAGTGTTTGACAAATTCAACCATAGAGAGGTACACAATTGAGCAGTGCATTAAGGTTGTTTCGCGAAAATGGGCGTTCAAATCAAAATGCATTTCGTGCTTTTCGTGATTTTTTTGATCAGCATAACCAACCAAATGTGTCCACAACCGGGAGAATCGTACGCGAATTTCAGTAAACTGGGTCTGTAGGAAATGTGAAATTACCTGTGCATGCTCACCCAGTTAGTTCTGCGGAAAGCATTGCTATTGTTCGCGTTAGCGTGGCTGAAGAGCCGTCAACCTCGAATCGTCGTCATGCCCAACAATTGAACATCTTACGAACATCACTGATGCGAATTTTGAATAAAGATTTGAATTCACACTCCTACAAGGTTCAATTGACTCAAAAACTGAAGCCTACTGACCCTTTCAAACGTTGGCAATATGCCAAATGGTCAATTGAACAGACAGAAAGGAATAGTGACTTTGCAAAGAAAATCATCTTCAGCGACGAGTCACACCTCAGTGGATACAATAACTTTTATTGAGCAAAAACCATATGACATTCGTATAGGAAAGAAGAAGTGCACCTGCGCCACTAGTTTTGGCAAACAGAAGTAAAAAATTTTCAGAGTCATCTATGGCTGATCTTATAAATTTAGTTTGAGTGCCAAAAAATTTTCAAAAGCTCTAGAGACGGGGCTTTCTATAAAGGCTGATTGAAAGGAAGTCAATCTGTCGGTTGTTGGATTCAGTCAATTCAAAAGTAAAGTTCATGCGTGTAATTAAAACCAATATTGGTGTGTTTTGTGCATGGCCTGCACGCATCGATTTCAACTAATTTAAGTATGCTCTGGTTATCGCACAGTAAGGTAAAGCAATTTGCTACTATCGACATCCAGTTCACTGGCAAGTTATTTCAACCGAATGAGCTCGTACACTGCTGGATAGTGTCAGGATTGGCTGCCTTTTGCCTGGGCAGATTGATCCACCCAATAGTCTTATGGTAGACTCATGACATGAACGTTTTTTGTTAATCGTTAACGAATAGTTTATGTCGCTGTGCTTAGTGATCCCTTTGCCCATTTCGTATAATTGAACGTGCCTCGTAGATATTGAAAGATTCTCTTTAGTGCCATGCAAGCGTGTTGTTATGATTAGCATTAAAACGATTCACGACATTAACTGTAAGTACAATGTCCGGAAGCGTCAATTGTATTGAATATAGTAGATCTTTTATGACTTCCTGATGAGGGACCTTGCCTCCATTATTTTATTGATAATTTGTATCTAGTGTCACTTGACGTCACTGGCTTGCAATTTGCCACACCAAAGCGTTCCAGAACTCACACCACGTAGTTTGTTTGATCCATTTCAATTGCATCGTCAAATTGCTTGATTTGTATTTCAATGCAACTGTTCACAGCACTCAAGTCTTGCATTTTTCACTTCTTTCAATTTTTCCCCTATTGTTGAAAAATAAAAGGAAACCCACAGCAGAAACAGCAATCAATCTAGATAAGTCACATAAAAAGTAAAAGCATGAATCAAGCTGGCATTTCTTCAATCCAAATTTTCTAAAAAGGAGTCACAAAAAATTCTTAGCCAGGACAATTTAAGGATTGCTGTACGGCGTGTTGCCATTAGGGGAGACTTCAATGCGAAATTCATTAAATGAGGCATGCCTCTGTCAGATGCTAGTGGAAAACGAGTCTTGGACATGGCAGCCAGAACAAGGCTTGTTGTATTAAACACTGGCAACAGCTCTACTTTCAACCACTGGAGCTGTCTTGGAATCATTCTAAATTTTACATTTGCACCGGACTTCCAAGTACCAAGGGTACAAAACTGGACAATTTAAGAAAACCACTCGGCTAGTGATCACCACAATATAGCACTTAATAATAATTCTTGGCGAACATATCCTCAGTCTTCTAGTTCCGGGTGAGACACTGAGAAGTTTTTTAATTGAACTCAAAACATCGTCATCGATGCCAGGAGCTTCACATGTGAGTGAAAAGCTGGCAGCTACGGTCGTGGTAAACTTAACTATAAGTATTATCATATCTGCCAGCAAGTCCTCCGTGCCCTGTCAGAGATCCCATGGCAAACCTTTAGTGTACTGGTAAACACGTGAAATAGTTGATCAGCGAAGTAAATATCACAAGTTCTGACAAAAGACCCATCCAACATGGACTTAGAAAGAGGGGTGCATAGAGCTTACTGTATACAAGTCGTCCAGAAAGCATCTTCGGAAATTTATCAACAACAGCTAGGTCAGCTACTGGCAAGATCTGATGCACGAAATTAATAGAGGTCTATGAAGCCTATGCTATAAGCTAGTCATGCGAAATCTCAAAGCGCAACGTTCACCCAGCGGACATGAGGCGGAAAGAATGGACGTGTTTGTGCCAACTCTTCTCCCTACATACCCTGTTCTTGTGAAAACTCCAGCGGATTGCCCACTATTTATGAAGACCAAATTAGAGGAAGCAGTTTTGTCCATGAAGGCAAAAAGGCCCAGAGCCAGATGGGATTCCAACTGAATTACTACAGATGATCTTTCACATTTACCCTGTCTTACCTGCATGAAAGAATATCTCCGGAGCGCTAAAAAGTAGCAAGGCTCGCGTAGATTAATAAGGAGGAGGTGAATCTCGAATTGCGGTCTGCATACCGCCCATTATGGGGGCTAGACTCAGCCGGGAAAGTGCTGGAGAAACTCATCAGGGGAACACTCCATAAGGCAATTCATGCTGCTGGGAACCTATTACCACGGTATCATAGGCTTAAAGCAGGTCGCTCCATCATGAACGCTATCTAACAAGTGGGCACCGGGCAGTAGGACATAGCAGCTTCACCTGGTTTCATTTGATTTCAGAAATGCTTTCCAATACTCTTGACGGACAAAATTTTTGTATTACTGATGATACTTAAGGTATCTACCGGGACTAAAATAAGATTGATGCAGATCAAGAATAGATGTTCCTGGCAACGGCAAAAAAGTTTTAAAATTAAATTCTTTCCCATGGTTTTGGGAAGACAATATTGCAGAGCAAGCAAAAATAAAATACATAAACAGCAAAACAGGCAAGGAAAATTCAAGCGACTGCTAATTGTTGCTTCTTGCTAGTTAGCTTTGCCTAGCAATTTTTTGAAAATCAATTGGCCTTGTGCCTAATCAAGTCTAGTTGGCTTAAGTGCCTAGATGCATTTTATTTAACCTTTCAGCTGATTGGCTTTGCCCAGCAGGATCGTCTGGAGAATTGACCTTGTGCCTGGTTCGGTCTAGTTGGCTTAAGTGCCTGGACCTGTTTCTATTTACCTCTTTCTGGTTAGGCTGTTGGCTCAGGAAGCACATCGCTTTTCTGGTTGGCCTTTTGCCCCAGAACTCCAACAGCATATCTGAGTGCTCTGGTTGGCTATTTACCTAGAACCTTTAGATGTCGCCAAGACTAAATTTGGCAGAAGCCATCGCAGTGGACCCCGAGCTGGCCCCAAAACCATCAGCTTCGCTGAATCCCGGGGCCGGTAGAAGAAGCCACTCCAGAATTGCGTGGTGGCTGGCCGGTGTAGTTACGGCAGCGCACCTGTGAAGCAAAACGGCTGGCTAAGATCGCATCAAGTGTAGCGAAGCGTCAGAAATTCCAGCGCCTGGTCAGCAGTGGGAGTACCGGTATCGCCAAAAGGAGCTTTAACGATAGACCGGGGAAGTGAAGGCATCTCAACAATGACAAGGTGGACAGGCGGCTCTCAATTAACGAGACAACAACCCCAGGCGACCAGTGCGGGAGCAAACACCTCGAACCCCATAGTCCAACTCTAAGATCTTCTGCAGATTAGGGTCCTTATTTCATGGCTTCAAAAAATTGTAATTTAAAGACAGAAAATACAATAATTCTTTCTAAAGATTTTGCTGATCATCCACAAGCAAGTTTTAAAATGGCAGTTGTTCAAATATATGATTTTTTCAGATATTTTTGGGCCTTAGCAGTCACGTTTTTAATAAATTATTATGAAATTCGGGATTTTGGATAAGTATCTCAAGTTCTTGTACTCTGTCAAAAATTATCAAACTCAGACTGCCTTTTTCACTAAAAATTGAGTGTTTTTGCCCTGGCTACAATAAAACTCCGATTCGAACGAGATTTAGGAAAGTGACTGATGAGACACTAAGACAAAAACTTTTTTAAAAAAATCCAAAATTTTTAATTTAAAAACAAGGGTACCTACTTATGGGGTTCTTAACTGCAAAAGATGGAACACGCTGCGTGGTGGTATCTTCAATGAAGTTGACGGGCTATCCCCGGAGACCATAAGCGGAAGATGCTCACATTCGTTAACAAAGGGAACCACGTAGTATATTATGTACGGGCCGTCCTGAGGGAAAAAGGCATACTTAAGCGTTAGAAGGTATCGTGGGTAGGGCATCACTATTTCAGTAATTCCTTACCACTTGAAAAGAGATTTCTTGATCCTAAAAACGCGTCTAGACAAAACTTATGGATACCGAAGACATCTCTAGCATAAAAAGTCTCCTAAACGTTTCTAGGCTGCGTTCTCAATTGACAAGGGAGATGTTTAGTGGACAGCCTATATTACGTGGTGTGCTTAGGAGTTCTGAACTCAGGATATTAATAGTCTTCACTCCTAACTAAAAAAAAAGGTGAATTTTGACTTGCTTTTTGACGTATCCATTCAACTTGACACGACATTCGTATTTTTATAAAATGAAAAATTTCTACCACATGGCTTTAATTATCGTTACACCAAAACATCTGACAGTTACAATAGTTTTTGCCTGAGATGTGCAAATGTCAAAAAGGAACAAGTGCATACGAAAACCCGATCAAATGTCATGTTCTTACTCCCTATTTAACACAAATCATGCAAATAACAACGAATTACACTTTAAATAAGTTAGATAAACAGACCTATGCTTATGTCAGAAGGGTTTTGTAGTCGACGTACAAAATGCAGTCATAACCAACGAATAAAGGCTAGAAACACGTGAAAGAGATGTGCACGCTTATAAGAAAATCCATTGCTTCTGTACTTTCAAGTGTCGTCATTTTGTTGCAAACTAACAAAAGTCACTCAAATCTTGAATTCCCAAAAATGTTTATGTTATCGATCTTATTTCAAAAAGACCAAATCAAAATTGTAGTGTCTGATTCAAAGTAAAGTCCGAAAAACACCAAAATTGTATGTTATTGTTGTTGTAGTTGGAGAAATTACAAATGGCTATAATTTCCGTGAATATCAATCGATTTTCATAAAAATTGCAGAGTATAAGGACCTTATGTAAGACTATCAAACTATCGGTTTCCATTGAATTTAAGGGTATCCATACGATTTTATTGGGGAAAATGTGAAACTCGATGTTCATACTATTATTAACAAAGTTGAGCGAATTTTGCCTTCCAAGGTATTTGTTGTTGTTGTACTCATAAACACCTACTTCCATAGTTTTTTTTTCAGATTTTTTGGATCATAGGTGAGGGGGGAACACAAATTTTTCGTATATTTCCCCTTCCTGTGCACCCCCTCGAACGAAAAATACCAGTTTAAGAACTTTTTTGAGAAGTTCTCATGAAGACCTTACATTTGATGCCCATATTGGCTACCTTTGATGAAATTGTTTTTTCAAGGGGCAACTCCCCTATACGGGGAGGCCCCTCTTAAGCACCATGTAAATTTTTTTTTGCAGTACAACTTTGAAGAGGGAACCACTTTACACGTATATACAAAATTTTATGTTTGTAGCTTATACGGTTTGCGAGAAAAAGGGCTGTGACACACGGACGAACGGACAGACAGTCGCGATTTTAGTAGCGTTTCGTAAAATTATTTTACAAAACCCTAAAAAGAGAGCAAACGAAAAGATTTAAGCTGAACATATTTTGAAGATGAACTTCTCATCACAAATGCCTTCTTATTGTAATTTATCCTAATTCACAGCAAAAGAACAAAACGTTGTCCCTTAAAATACAACTTCAAACTCAAAATAGTAAAATTCTGCTATAGTCTTTTCCTATCAATCGATCTCCCTCCCTAACTCTTCCACCCCATGGAAAAATTTGACTCCAATGTTACATTTCATCTGAATCCTACGCTTGCAAGCGATGAAAAGCACTCATGAAAATAAATTGAATTTCCCAAATGAATTTAGTGCGAAGTACATGTCCTGAATTCCGTTAGAAAATTTTTGATTGAAAGAAACGGCTGATGACGGGAGGAGTTAGTTTGAGATTGAAGCTTAGCTAGCACAGAATGCAAGGATACGAGTAAAGCAGGGATAGCAAAATGAAATCTGGTCTCCATTCTCTGTGGTAATATTTGTCTTCAAATATGGGTCTACACCAAGTGGGTTTTGGTAACATACATGTAATCCTGTTGCGGATTGCTCTAGTTTGTCATCGCGCGGAGACCAACATACGGATGGGTAGTGTAAGACGGATTTGGATAGTGGAAATATATCGCGTCGGAAATGTTCATGTAAATGCTGTTTTGAATATCAAACCCTTTTTTCCTACAGCGGGGAAGATTTATATCTTTACGAACAATCGTAAGGATGCAAGAAGTGAAAGGATTATGAAAGGACTAGAGAGTGAAATGGTCCGCAACGACACGTCCATCAATTTTAATTTGTGGTTGTACCACTTTAGTTGATATGGACTGATTTGTATAGCTTAGGATGTTTCATTTGAAAAATATGTTTTCGCTTACTCGCAAACATTTTTCAAAGAAGAAAATATCAAATGATCGAATGGATTTACAATAAGGAAGAAAATTTACACTTTCTTTTACTTTACTCGAGACATATACTAACTTCTTAAGCTTGTTTTACAGATAAAATATGTCAATTCCACTTTTACAATAATTCCAGAAGTTTTTTTGAAATTTTAAATCTGTCATGATATCCTTTCTGTTAGAATGCTTACATACGTTTAAGTCTTCCAAAAACCTGATCAATATGTTTTGTTGCACAAAAATGCAAATTCGGAAGCATATTTGCGGAAAAGAATTACGATTGCATGTATTTCGTACCGAGAAATCGCATATGCAGAAGGACATCAGGATATTTTAGAGATGTGTAGTGGACATAAATAATAGGTAGTTGCATTTAACTGAAGAATTTCCCCGTGGGACATGTTGTGCATGAATTTTTAGACAAATGCTTCACATATCACATATGCATGTCTACTGGAAGAACGAATCCCTTGGCTTCATCCTTGCACGAGATAATAGATTTGATTTCTCAATGATAGAAGGACATTGAGGTTGAGGAGTTTCTTTTTGGGATGAGCTATGATAAGAATTTAAATTCTCCTGGAACTACTATATGCTGGCGAAATATTTCTTGGCAAATATTTTTAAGATAGGTCTTTGAAGTTAAAACATATATAGTGTAGGCAAATACAGAAATGTAAAAATATTTATCTAGGAAAGCAGAAAAAAATGAAAGCTAGCAGTTTGTTTCCTTGCAGCATTCAGTTGTAAAATCACGGTGTCCTAACTTCATGAAAAAGGGATGACGCCTATCAGGCAATTTTTCACGTGTATTTATTGGTAGATACAGTGCAGTGACTTTCTCAAGAAAATAATTAATCTCTCTTTGGATAATTGAGTCAAAGGAACGGCAACAGAGCTTAGCAGCTCTGTGAGTTAAAGGAATTACTAGAGCATTAGTGTCCATTTTCCAGAGATCCCTCAGGAGGAGGGCTACCTAGTACATGGTAGCTCATTCAAGCACAAGTAAGCCAAACATAGTCCGAAGTAATGTGTAAAACGGTTTCAGGTGGGTAGGGAAGCTTTAAGTGAGTGTTTGAGAGTCTTAGACTCAGAGCCCAAACAGGCTTCACCCCTCTATAACAAAATTAGGTACTTGCAGAGTCTTTCTTATATAATACTAGTAAAATCACCCACTAGTACAATCAATGACGCACTGGGAACAATATGAATGAATATATGATCATTTGCCTTTGAAGTTTTGTTCAGCGTTCACTAGGTCACTTTGGTGTAAGCAAGTTTAAAAAGACTTGGATTCAAGCTTTATAGGTTTTACCCGGCATCCACGCGATAATCTCGGTCCATTTCAATCGCACTAAACTAAAAATATTTTTGTTGAAGTTCTAAAAACTTCGCCAATCATCCACACTTTTTCTTACATCTTACCAAATTTAAAACAATTTTGTTTCCAACCGTTTAGAGCTTACATACTATCACCCAATTTTTCCAAGTTCAAAATAACTTTCCCTTCACATTGGGCAATATGCAAACCATCCAGGCTATCTCTTACATTTGACGAAGCTCAAACCATTTTATGATACTAAGCAGTAAAAGGGCTATTCACAATCTAAGTTTGGGGCTTCCAAGCGCGTAAGAATTCTTGACTATCCACTAAACACCTCTCTTGTTAACCTCACAGCAAAGCCTGGAACCGATTGATGTATTGCTCCAAGCTAAGCATCGTTTTGCTACGCTGTGATACGTCTACAAGTCGGAGGATCCCTACTTCAGGCAGGAATTGGGATTGCTACGAAAATTACCCCTAACTCCAACATCCTCAGCTGTTGTGAACATCCTCAGACTGCCACAGCATAATGTGCTTGTTTCCATTTGTCAACCGATCAAAACGTCTCCCCTATCAGATAATCTTGTTTCTTTATATGTAGAGATCTCATCAAAGCCTGTCCAACATTTTGTATGCTAAAAAATATGTATTGAGCATCATTTGCCTCTCCTGCGCACAGCCTATAGGCGGAAAACCGTGACATGTCAATCTCATGCTAGTTAGACTGAAAACAATCATGACCGCTCAAGAGCTGAGTCGGGTAAAAGTGAAAATCACAATCAGTTTGATTGACCTACGGTATCAAGTTAGGTATGAATTATGTGGTCCACCTTTCTTTCCGGCTTTTCATCAAAGACTACTGCTAATTATTGAGAGAGCGCCGTCTCTCCTTGTGGGCTACTGTCTTCCTTTTTTTCGTTTTAATGGAGGTAAAAAGTACGCCGCTTTCTAGCAAGAAGGGAGACGCATATCACGCCTGCAATGACTAGCACTACCAAACCAGAAAGTGTCGGATATGAAGTCACAGTTCCCAGTGTTCCTCTTCTCTGTACCTGGGCCATGTGCTTTCAGTACAGCTCTTTGCTGAGAGCGTCGCCTCTTATTTCTGTCCATACAGTAGCATCGACTCTACGGACCTTATCAGGAGTGGCCTTATTGATGGGTTAGGTTCCCCTAAGTTGGCCATAAGTCTACTCAGAACTTATATGCCTGATGTAGCCTCTAGAGCCATTGGCCTAATTTGCTCTGAGAAACCTATCTTCAAGTCGATCATCAACCCAGGTACATTACTGATGATTTTGATTCTACCAGTGCTTCACAATACTGATCGTTCTTACTCTGAGGAATCTCTTCGTTCTTAGGATAACCAATACAGTTTTTTTCTAGTGCTAGGCTGAACCTACGGGCATTCATCATGCCTCTTACCTGCTGCATTAGCATATTTAATCTGAGTTGCACCTGTTTATTGATGCATCTAGTAACTAGTTGGGCAAGATCATCCACATAGCCAATCAGGCGCAACGCATCTGGCAAATTTGGTCTCAGTAGCTTATCATACGATATATTCCACATGTCTAAGCCAAAAATAGATCCTTGAACGACACCTAATGTAACTTCTATCCTTTGTCGGTCCTGCATCGAATCATAAAGCAGGCTTCAGTTCTTCAGGCAGTCCTTCAAAAGTCCCATAACATATATTAGAACTTGAAAATTTTTTTTGAATATATCCAGAACATCCACACATCTAGTGTAGTTGAAAGCATTCTAAACATCAAGTGTCACAAAAAAAAACTATCCATCGCTTGGTATGGCGTGCACCTACGCCTTTTAGCGGTCACGCTTGCATCAATGGTAGAGTTGTCTACTTTAAAGTCGTAATTCTAAGCAGGTAGTATAATGTTTTCAAAATATTTGACATCCATTCAGAACAGCAGTAGTAGTATGCTGCCTCAGTGAGCTAAAGGTCTAGGCTCGCTAGAGTGGCTTTTTTTTAGCGATACGTGTGTATGCTTGCAGCTGGTTACTGTGGCGTCTGGGCTATCCTCCAACATTTTGGGAAGATATTTCCTGCAGGCAACCACTGAAGATATTAAGTAGCAAGTCAGGACAATGGTGATAGGTTGGCTGCAACACCTCAGCTAGAACGTCATCAACACCTGGCATCTTGCTTGGTTACAATGATAATGCTGCCTCTTCTAGTTCGATTTGCGTGGAGGGTAAGCTTTTGACTATTGTTTTGCCGTGGATAGCACCAACATGAACGGAATTGGTGGGGAAAAGTACCCGCACTATCTCGTTTAATTTTTTTGCTTCATATATGCAGGGTTTGCATAGGCTATCAAGGTTGCATATAAACAACTTCTGGCCAAAATCCAACGGATCCCTATTCACATTGTCCCTCTAGATCTTACCAGCAGCGAGCCATACAGCTGTTTAATTATTTTGCAAAGGTCATTTTTGGCCTACTTAAATGCTGCTCACTGATTGTATATCACGGCCTGCTTCCATTCTTGTTGAGCTTCACATTGAAGCTTGCGACACTCCATTCACTTTTTAGCAATTTCAGTCGACCTCCAGTACACTGGAGACTTGCCATGCATAAGTCCTCGATAATTCATAGAATTGCTGCAAGCAGACGTGATGATGTTCATCGTTGAGTTCATTGCAGCTTCGACTACTAGCCCTTTACTCCCTTGCATATCTCCCAGCGGTGGTGCACCACTTGTGAGCAGATCAACCAAACCCTCAACGTTGATGCTTCTAATGTTTCACGAAACCATGGGAGGTTGAGAGCACAGGCACTGGGAGATAGTACCATGGATCTCAAAAAGAATGTACTGATGATCACCAGGTGAGTTGTTGTCTTATACAGTCCGATTGTGTACCCTCCATATTAGAGACTCAGAGGTAAATGTCATGTCAGATATTTTTGCTTCACAGACCATCCAGTGGGAAGCTGGCGTATTGTCAGTATACAGCTAATGAGCTTCATCTTGGCTACCATATCTAAAGCTCATTTTTCTCGCGGATCAGCTTAAGGCATGGTCCATTTGATTGCTTTGGCATTGACGTCTCCTCCATTGAATACGTAGCCATCTGCACTCAAGACAGCGTTCTCCAGAGCATTAAGCTTAGATTGATATAATGGTATTTGTTCGTTCGGCGTTAGTTAGGTAGCTCAAAAATGTAATCCAAGAACAACTAACTCACATAAAACCATCCTTCCATCCATAGCTCCCCACTAGTGAATCGGAACTGTTCCAAGCGCAGATGGTGACACACTTTTGTCATGATGTTAGTCGCATTGCAGCAATATGTAAGCTTCCATGACCTTCGCAAAGTACTCAAGTAGGTTTTGGACTTTTGTGCTACGGTGTAGGTTTGCATGTAGGATACGGGTCATCAAAGTTCTACTTTTACCCTGGCTAGAGCTTCCTGGAAAATCAAACACTTTCCTGATCTTAATACGTGGTTGAGATCTAAGAATACAGTTTTCCCTTCTTGTAAATTCTTTTTTTATGTCCTGTATTGCGACTTTTGTAACATAGGAAACTCCTATCAGGTTCCTTGTATCTCTATGTAGCATGGCCATAACTTGTGGAACCATATTGCGCTTTGTCATACACTGCAAATAACGCATCATATTCTTACTTTTACCTTACTCAAAAATTGTTCGACTTCCTTCTTGGTCAGGTAAATGATCACCATTCGTTATCCTCTCTTGTATCTTGGGGTAAACCTTGCTTTAACTCAGCGTATGGTAGGGAGCTCTGTTTTAACGAGCTCCTCTATTTTGGTGAGGTCCATGCTGCAGTTGCTGTCTCTGATTTCGATCATTTCCATTAGCTCAAGGGAGGTTACAGTTGCTCTTTTGCCACGAACCTTCTTGACTGCATCGCAGAAGGCTTCTTATTATTGCGCCTTGCTCCAAGTTTGACCAGTTTGTGGCCAGATCAGGATGGTTGCACTATTTTAATGACAGTTTCAGTATTCTTGGGATTTATACGTCCGCTGATCTTTGACAGCGCATCTGCGTAGGATTAGCTATCCTCGTATTTCATGAGCAGAGCCTGTGGCCAGTGTTTTTGTTGTGGCTTTTTCCTTTCTGGCTTGCATCAATTACTTCTTTTTGTATGGCATCTATGATAACTTTTTTTCTCGGGGGCGCTTTTGAGGTGATTTTTGGGGGCTTTTTTGGCTGCATTTGTTTTTTTTTGTGGTAGGGAGGTGAATGCTAACTATGCACAGAGTGTGGAACTTCCATGCGCGACTGGACTACCCACTAAACACCTCCCCTGTCAACCTGAGAACCTAGCCTGGAACCGTTTGACACATTACTTCGGGCCAGGTCTCGTTTTGTTACGCTGTGGGGCGCCTTCAAGCTGAGGAGTCCCTTACCTAGCGGGAGCGGAGAGGGGAAGAGGAAATGCCAGAAGAGCGATCCCCCAGCCCCAGCACCCCCAGCTGCTGTGAGTCCCTTTTATATTTTAGGACTGCCCGAACATAATGTGCCACCTGGTTCCATTTGTCAACTGAATCGAGCATCACCGCAACTATATTATCCGGGGTGAGCTCTCCCGTCTCCCTGTAGAGTTCCATTTGCAGCCTGGCCCATTTGGTACACGCAAAAAATGTGTGACAGGCATTGTCCTCCTCTCCTTGGCAAAACCGACAATCGGCAGACCGTGACTTACCGATCTTGTGCCGGTAAGACTGAAAACAACCATGCCCGCTCAAAAGCTGGGTCAGATAGAAGAGTCTCACCATGCCTTCGATTTAGCCACGGTCTCACATCACTTTGTGCAATTCACCCAAGACTGTTGCCAATTGTTGAGCGAGCGCTGTCTCTCCTCGCGGACAACCGTTTCCCTCGCATCCTCGTTTTGGCGCAGGTAAATTGCGCGGAACTCTCTAGCAAGGAGGGCGACAGGTATCTTGCCTGCAATATCTCTCACCAACGAGTTGGAGACTGTTGGATACGAAGATGCAATTCTCAGTGCTCCTCTTCTCTGTACCTGCGCCAAACGTTTTCAGTATACCTCCTTGCTGAGAGCGTCGCCCCATAATTCTGCTCCGTACAGTAGCACTGACCCTACAGCACTCATCAAGAGGCGTCTTCTTGATGGGTTTGGTCCCCCTACGTTGGCCATAAGTCAACAACTCAGGGCCGATATTCCCGAAGCAGCCTTCTCAGCCGTTGCCCTGATTTGCTCAGAGAAACTCATCTTCGAGTCGATCAGTAGCCCCAGGTACTTCACCGCTGGCTTCGATTCGATTTGTATGTCTCCAATACTGATCATCTTTACTCGCGGTATTCTCTTTTTTGTCAAGATGATCACTTCGGTTTTCTCCAGTGCTAAACTCAGCCCGCAAGCAGTCATCCAGTCCCTAACTCGGCGCATTAGCATACCTAGCCTAAGTTGCGCTTGTTCAACGGTGCGTCTAGCGACCAGAGCCGCAACATCATCCGCATAGCCGACCAAGCGCGACTCATCTGGCATCTCAAGTCTCGGGCTACATTTGTAAGCAGAGGAAGACTTGCTGCCTTGATTCGTGCAGCAAGGGACTTACCTCTATGGCGTTGCGGCTTCAGAGCAAATTTTGACACCATCGATGTTATCGGAGAACTAATGAGAGCGGTCTAGCTTGTGGGCTTGCAGTGCAGCTCCCCATGTTGGGTTGTCCTTCTGGTTACTCTAAATGTCAGAAATGCTGCAGCTAAGCTAGATGGATAGATATCCTAAAGGGTTGAAAAATTTATTCCATATTCTAGGGTATCTGATACAGATTATAAACGACTACCGGAAAGGCCAAATCTTGCTCTATGATAAGAAGGATAGTCATCAGAGGATGTAAATGAAATTGGCTGTCGATCTGGACTTAATTCTCTTCCCTAGGTTGTGGAACATCATATACGAAAACGGTACCATAAACACTTAGCCTCACCACCTGATTTCATCACTATCGCAAGGGGGATTTACTATCATACAGTACATTCTTGCAGGTGGCTAGTGTGAAAATTTCAGCAGAATTGGACCCATTGTTAGATTTTGACCGCCTGTGGAAACCGGTGTGTCTGCGAATTTCAGAAAAATAGGGAAAGACCAATATTGCTCGGTGATTCGATTTTCGTTTTTGGAAGGGAAATCACGTAGCGAAATCAAAGGGTGCTCAAATACTGTGTATGGCGACTCTGTTTCTACGATGGTCATCATAAAAAATTGGTTTAACGAGCTTCAACGAGGTTGCACGTCAGCTTCTGATGAGGATAACGTGACAAATATTCACGACTTCATATTGGCAGACCGCCGATTGAAGATGCGCAAGATAGCTGTGACAGTAGCCATCTCAAAAGATAATGTGGGTCAATTCCTGCGTAAAATACCTGGCATGAAAAAAATGGCAGCGAGGTGGGTGCCACGTTTGCTCAATCTGGCTAACAAACGCAACCTTGAGACCACTTCAGAGTAGAGCTAGATGCAAGCCAAAGGAGTTTCTGCATCGTTTATAGACCATTGATAAGTTAGGGCTTCACTGGTATACACTAGAGACCAAGGAAGCAATCGAAATAGTGGGCTTCATGCGAAGAGCTTGCTCTAAAGAAGTTTAAGACCGTCTTATTGGCCAAAAAGATGATGGCCACAGTTTTCTGGGATTCACAAGAGTAACCTGCATCGACTGCCTGAAGAAGAGCAAAACGATCAGAGGTCTCTTTTATGCCGAGTTATTTGACCGATCCAACGCCGCATTGCAGAAAAAAAAGCCCGTTGGTGAAGAAAAAAGTACTCTTCCACCATGAAAATGCTGCGGCTCAGACTTTCGACGTCGCCATGGCCAAATTGGTAGAATTGGGCTACAAACTGTGACCCCATCCACCGTATTTTCCAGATTGAGCCTCGTGCGACTTTTGATCCAAACTTGAAAAAAGCCTAGCCGGGCAGAAATTTGATGGGATGAGGAGGTCATTGCCACCACGGAAGCCCACTTTGCAGACGAGAAGAAGTGCAGCATCGCTGAGATAAGTATATCGAGCTAAGAGAAGATTATGTTAAAAAAAAATTGACACTTTTCCATAATTTTCGATTTTCTTTTGTAGGCCACATACTTATCGGACCACCCCCATATGATGAGCTTCTGACGCCTAAACTGCTAGATAAGTCACGTGTCTATGTGGATGATGTTGTAGCACTATTCACTAGATGCATAGTTGAATATGCACAACTTAAACTCGATCTATTAATGTGCTGCGTAAGTGAATGTGAATGTGAATGAAATGCTGGTTGAATCGGAACCAGATGTAAAATACCTGGGTGTATTGACAGACTCAAAGATGAGCTTCTCTTAGAAAATTAAGGCAGTAGCTTATAAAGTTGCGGTGCACGTCGTGGCACTCACTCCACTGATGGCCAGCATAGGAGACCTACCTAATCAAGGAGCCGCTTTTTGTTGAGTACCGTGCAGTTTATACTACTCTACTGATCAGAACTATGAGGTAATTTTCTTAGCAAGGATCTGCACTGTAAATGGTTGGTACAGGTGCGAAAACCACGAGCGAGGATATTTGAAGGTGATACATATTGTCCTCTTTCTTAGAGTGTGTAGAAATATCTTCATAGTCAGTAGCAAGGACGACAGGGAGACGGTTGCTTGGAAGGAGATATGATGATCTCTCAGCGTTTTGAAATTGTACTGGGAGAGAGGTACAAGGCCATAGTTCAGTTAAAAGCATGGAGAGACTTATTACTATATCTCCCATCAATATATGCTTTTTTTGTTGCAATTCCATACGATTGAACTGGCAATAAATCACTTAAATCGATTAATTATGGTTTGTTTGGCATGAAACTTTTTGAAAATAACGACATTTTTCAATTTAAATATTCATAACATTTAAGGAGTCTAAGAGCACTGTTTTGATTTTTTGGGAGAAAACCTACAATTTACATATTACTATGATTAACAATGTTGAAAGAATTTTGATTTCTGAGGAATTTTTCACCCTTGCTTTTTTTTCATATTTTTTTACTCAAAGGTGCTCAGTCACGAGAAATGGGGACACCAGTTTTCATTCATTTCCCCTCCCTTTGGACTGCCTGATGCACAAAATAACTCAATTGTTTCAGATTCTAGAAGCTCTAATCAAGACTTATCATTTAATATCCCACTCGACTACCTTTGATAAAAATTTTTTTCAGGCCAACTTCATTATGAAGGGGACTCCCTTAGAAAACTTTAAAATATTTGATAAGACCTAAACTTTTGAGGGATCGCCACTTCAGACCTTTTCACAAAGTTTGAGCTTTCTGGCCACTATAATTTCTGAGGAAACTGGCAGCGACGCACCGACAGACAGGATGTGAAATTAGTAGTTCTTTATAAAATTTGTTTTACAAAAACCCAAAGAGGCATTCTGTAGGGTCAGGAGGCATACAGTTTGGAAGGACTTGTTTTTGGTAATCCCTTCTCCTCCCTTCCTAGCCGCTAGAAAAATGATTTTTGTAACCTGAAGACAGCTCTGGGCGTAGGAAATGAAGCATATCCGGAAGTAATTTGTCAAATGATTTCAAGCTAGGTTCTCAGATTGACACGGGACGTTTGTAGTGGAGAATTCAGAAGCATCCAAAGTTCTTTACCCAGAGCGTAAACAGTTTTCATAAAAAAAACTATCAGACTGTGATAAAGGGATCGATACAGTACTTTCATCACTGCAAAAAAGTATCTGTTTAATTTCAAAGCACCTTCTGTTATGAATACTTTGCAGGTAGTAAGTCTAGTATTGTTTGCAGAGCTTGATGCTTGTTCTTAACATCCAGGTAATTCTTGCTAACACTAGTAGTGGGTACCTGACCAAAAAGGAATTTTTCCCAAACGTTGGTAGGTTGTATCACCAGACCCTTCTGATATTGTCTAATCGCTCTGACGGCATGCTGAGGCAATGTTACTGGAAGTAATCTTTTATCTGAATGTACAGGGTGCGTAAGAAAAATCCGGAGAAACTTTACATCAATTTGTCACTGTGGTGGATCTCAAAGCCAACAGTCATTTGTTGTCAGTTCAACTGAGTAGGTGTGTGTGCGTGTGGGCATGAATTCTAAATGATAGAATTAATGTAATTGAGTACGGAATGCATTCAAAGAGCGGTGGTTATTGAAAATCTTCGAGCTGGACGGCCGCCAACAGAAATTTTAAGGTTTTTCGGGTACTCATCAGAATTATGTTGCCACGGGGAATTGTAAGGAAAGTTCTCCAAGTCCAGCAAGGAAGTTGTTCGGAGGGACCTCGTTCAGAAAAATGGTGGCCATCTTGGCTGTTAGTGAGGCTTCCATGCGTTGAATTGTCAAAGAGGACCTGAGGTATACGCCTTACATAATAAAGGTGTGACAGATGCTGTCCAAGGCTCCTAAAATAAAAAAAAATTACCTGCTGCCATTTACTTCTGTGTTCACTTCAGAACGAAGCTGCAGGTCACATCCGTTTCCAGCCTCCCAACAGCCCATGTTTAAATCCTCTGGACTATTATGTGTGGAGTGTTATTGAGCGAGCTACTAATGAGTCTAGTAATCCTAATGTGGCGTCTCTACAGGCCGTAGTTGAAGCAGCATTCATCAATTTACAACGAGAGGGTGCTCGCAATTTAGGCGGTGAATGGAAGCGATGATTGAAGCAAGCGAAGGTTACATTGAGTTATAAATTTAAAGAAAACACCTAGAATTAAAATAGAATAATTTTTTCGGGATTTAAATGACGCATCCTGTATGTGTGGAGTTTCATCCCTAATTTCAACTATATGCTATTTTGGTATAGTTAACCTTTGCTTTTTGTTGGAAATTTTCCACGATAGTTTAATGGGATATGACCAAAAACTTACAATGTACTTGAAATCCTGGACGATGAAAAAAACTTCTTTATATATCTTGAAAATAAACAAGTTTGAGAGATAGTCCATCAATATTTCTAGCAGTGGTGAAGGAATACATCTTTGAGGACATCCTTTCTAAACTCATAAAGCTTAACTCTATCAGTGGATAGTACTTTATATAAGGAGTTGAGCACACTACTATCGAAGGCTTTCGCAGTCTCAATGAACATACTCAACTGATACCTGCTTCCTTCGCTAGTCTCTAAATTGTAATAAAATATGAAATCATCACTAGCCTGATTCATTTCCACCTCCTTGATATTCTTAGTTTACTCAATCATTGCCTTATGGAAATGATTTATCTACTTTGCGTAGAAACGTTGGAGTTCTGCGTTGCGACAATAACTATAATATTAATTATCTTCTTAATTTATACTGAAGATTCAAGTAACAGTCCCGATGAGCTAAACTGGGACGTTTGTCAGAACTATTATCTGAAGTATTGGTAACGTCCAAACTAGTGAAGCTTTCCTCGGTGCCGAGAATTTTGTGTGCAGGATACCTCAGTTCATAGAAAGAATAATTTTTCTGATAACTTTTCAAAGGTTCTATGCAAACACGAACTTAGATTCGGTTTGTATTAAGGCTTGAACCCTCATATCGATGCAAATAACTAGTGACTCTGGCGCTGCTTCCATGCCAATGTCAAAAGACTAAAATGAGTTTTGTAGCTAAGAGTGGAGAAGTTTACAGAATTGTTTCATTTCGACCGCCTAAAATCTCTGGTTACTTTCTCAATTTTTTCTGGTCACTAAACTCGGCTTCCATCAAATTGGTTGATTTTGGTATGCTTGTTTCAGACCTATTCCTCATTTGTAGTTGTTCCAATGAATGTTACTACTACCATCAGTCAGAATCAGTCTGTGTATGTCTCTGGCAAATACGTTTAGACTTTTTTTTTATCATCAAAGATTTTCTACTCAATTTTTTGCCAACAGTTTTTTAATCCCATGTTATAGTAGAATGAGTATGCAAAGCTGTCCAAAAAGTAACAGACGTTTGGAAATAAAAAGTAAACAAAGCGGAAAAAACATTTTTTTATTATGTACATTTTGAAGGCAACTTCTAGGCTGATTTTCTACGAAATTGCCAGCTTCAAAGTATTTATCAAAACCCGGTACAATCTTTTCTCTTTCTGTAGAAATGTACCACCAGCGAGAATAACCGCTGTTTCACACCGACATGCAGTTAAGCATCAGTGTAAAAGCGTTGTGTAGTGAGCTGCGAATTCATCGCTAGGAACAGATAGTAGTTGCTCGGTACCAAATCCGGACTGTACGGCGCATGCTTGAACACTTCCCATCAAAGAGCTCTTGTATGCAATTGACCGTATGTGAAGCGTTGTAATGGAGCAACAAAATTTTCTTGTTGAGTTTTCGCCGATGTTTATTTTGTATCGCGTATCGAATTGTAGTAATAGAGCAGTTACCCTATCAAACTGCTCTCAAATTTTCCTATCTCCATCACCTCTACAGCATGGTGATTAAGAAAATTGAAATTCTGACTAGAAAAAGCAAGACAGTTCGATTAAACGCATATGGCTATAAGCGGCAACAAGTAGACATCAATGATTATTTAGTTTAGAATTTTTCTTTTTTAAATATCTAATGTCTTCTTTTTAAAATAATCCAGAACTAATAAACGCCGTGCACACCGATTTTGTTTCAAATCAACGTGATATCAAAGAAAAACTACGATATATTATTACGCATTATCCATTATTGTTTCTTTACATTGGGAATGAGTTCAAATTTACCAATAAAACCGCATGATGATAATAATAGCTAAAAACATAAACAACCACCAAGAAGCAATTCTGTGTATTCGTACACAATTGTCAATTTCTATTCATTAATTGTGCGCACCCACACATAAAAAAAAATCGTATGCAACCAACCTTAAGGCTTGCACCGAAAGATAGGTGTGAATTGTTGCGATGTTCCTCGACGCATTGAGTCGAAGAGCAAACGTGAGTTAGATGTTTCAATTATCTCAAGTAAGATGAGTCTAGAAGCTAAGAAGTGTAAAATGTGGTTGGCAAATATTATTCTAATTGGTGAGGTCACATGGCCTGTTGATTACAGAATACAAATGATTCGTTTTTCCCGTTTTTCCTAAAGGTTTAAGTGGATTTGTTGGTGCTCAAGTATCTGTCGCCATAAGAAAATAGTAAAATAGAATTGGTCTAAATAGATGTTATGAATCAATGTGCTGCTAGAAATATTGTTTGATTTACTCGAAATAGTGTCTCGGTCTTTTCTGATGATGTTCCTGAGTTTTATTAACGCCTCGTAGAAGTCTGGGCTGATGTCTATTTGTTAATGTGTAGTCGTGATTACATTTCTGTTATTTGCGTCATCGCGAGAAGACAATTGGCCGTGGAGTTCTCTGGCTCATGGGGGAAGGCCGGATTGCCTACTCACCAGCAAATGTAAGAATTTAAACCGTTTTTCATCTCCGTTCCAACTTAATTCCTTAACACATATTCCATCCTAAATCTCGTGAGAAGAGGAGCCTTTTACGCAGCTCGGCCGCAGACAGCTTGAGAGTTCTTATTGTGGAAGATGTCGCTGTCATAGGGTGTGCGCTGTTTGTTAAATCATCCGGCACTCACAAACGGAAAATCATCGTCCATGCAGAATGTTGGAGTCGCAGCGGCTACTGCGAATAGGAGTTCTCACCTCGATGCCGTATTTTTTTCAAGTAACAGAAAATTTATTTGCATGCATGTTCGTTTCCGTGACTTATTAGAATCCCGTATGAATTTGGAGTCACATAGCCTTGGAATTGAAAGGGTCGATTGAAAGAGATACAATCCGGAAACGTCTCACGGAAATTTATACCCAAGCTGGAGTTGCGGAAGACCCCAAATTTGCTTTGGTAATGGTTTCCAAGCGTATTAATACTCAAGATTTCCCAAATCAAAATAATACGCCTCCGGGGACAGTTGTTGATATTATCGCTTTACCGGAGAGATATGATTTCTTCTTAGTATCTCAATCAGTTCGCCAAGGTACTGTAACTCCAACTCACTATAGCGTTGTGAAAGATAATATTGGGCCGGATCGCGGTAAGATGCAGATTCTCACTTATAAGATGACACATTTTTAGTATAATTGATCGGGCACAACTCGTGTTCCGGCCGTTTGCCAATACGCTCCCAAACTCGCATTTTGGTGGCGCAGAGTATCCACCAATCTCCATCCGATTTGTTGGAGAAGAACTTGTACCCCTTGTAGGAAGGAAAGAAAAGATTAAATTTGTTTTGTACTTAAGCTTATTGAAATAATTAAATTCTCAGTACCTTTTTTAGGGTTTTGTAAAATAATTTTACAAAACCCTACTAGTTTCGCGACCAGTCTGTCCGTCCGTCCGTGTGTCACAGCAGTTTTTCTCGGAAACTACTTAAGCTAGAAACATCAAATTTTGTGTGTAGGTGTAACGTGGTGATCTTTTCAAAGTTCAACTACATAAAAAATTTTATGAGGTATTTAAGGGGGGTCTCCCCATATAAGAGAGTGACGCCTCGAAAAAAAATTTCATTGAAGGTAGCCTATATGGGTATCAACTGAAAGGTCTTAATGAGAACTTTTCAAAACAGGTTTCAGTTTGGCAAAATTTGCTTCAAGGGGCGCACAGGGAGGGGAAATACACGAAAAATTTGTGTCCCCCCCCCCTCGCGATTGGACACCTGTGATCCGAAAAATCTGGAAAAAATCAGGAATGTAGGCCTTAGTGAATACAACAACAACAAATACGTCAGAAGTCGCAATTCACTCAACTTCGTTAGTAATAGTATGATTTATCGGTTTTATGTTTTCTTAAATAAAATCTTAACGATACCCTTAAATTCAATGAAAGATGCCTATTTATAAGATTGATCTATCCTGACAGTTTCATAAAGATTGAATCATATTTAGCGAAGTTATAGCAGTTTGAATTTTCCTGTATTACTATGGAACAATATGCGCTGCATGTACTCGTATTACTATGGCAACAAATGGCTATGGAACAATATGCGCTTTTTACCGACTCAGACACTACAGTTTTGCTAGGATTTCCATGAAAATTTCAGGAATGATAGGTGTCATGTATATCTTTGAGAATCGGTTCAGCTAGTGGTATCAGTAATCGTAAAACAAAATAGTGGCTGTTTTAAATGCGAAGATTGAATAATTTTGAGTTATTTTTTTCCCAACTTCAACGTTTAAGGCGCATGCTTTGAACACTTGATTCAATTTAATGAATGACTGAAGATGAGTACCTACAATTAATGCTCATAAATGAAACAAGTCAAGGAGGTGGGAGAGAGCTCCTAGCAAAAGGGCTTTGTAACCATTCTAGGATTCGAAAAATTTGGCCATTAATAGATGAACAGTACAGGAGAGTGGCCCCTGAAAAAAAAATTCATCAAGCGTAGCCGATATGAGTATGAAATAAAAGTTTTCATGGGAGCTTTTCAAAACAGTTGTTAAACTGTCTGTTTTTGCTTCAGTGGGGGCACAGGGGGGAAATACATGAAAAATGTGTTTCCTCCGTCGCGGATGGACATCTGAAATAATTATCAAGGGAGATATTTGTGAGTATGACAATACCAAAAACCTCAGAAGTCGAAATTCGTTCAACTTTGTTAATAATAGTTTGATCTTCGTATATCATATTTCTTGATTTGATTCGATTCTTGATTTGATTCGATCTGGTGACTGCATTTTGTAAAGTGAATACAAAACCCTCCTGACATGAGCGTAGGTCTGTTTACTCAACTTGTTCTAATATATTCCTAGTTTTTAGGTTTGATTTTATAATCCTTGTCAAACAGTTAATCATATACGAGTCATGTGATGCATAGATTTTTTTTTGGGGTTTTATAAGCTTTTCATCGAAAACCATGCATGGTATTCTTTGGTCGAAACGTGATAAATAATTGGTATTAATTCGTGGTAGTTTGACAATGGTTTCCTTCTTTCTATTAGGAGAAAGTTTTTTTTTGTCGAGGAGAACATTGCTATATCTCAAGTGAGAAAAAAATAGAGGGGGAAGAAACTCCCATTATTGTACTATTATGTATTTAAATTGTTAATCGAAATAACTTATTATTGTCGTTTTCCTATTTGTATTTAAATTATTAATCAAAATAACTTATTATTGTCTTTTCCCTATTTGTATTAATTTATTTGTTTAAAACAAGAGATACGTATATGTAAATTTATATCGAATCAACACAAAATTGCCTTAAGAACGTCACGGTAGAATTTAGGGAAGAAGCAAATATTGATGAAAAATTATGCCAAGACTATTTAATAAAAAAATGATGAATTAAACGGACATCTCGGTCTTTCCATTCCGTTGGATCTGATCGGGTATAGGACCCGGTACGGTGGCCAGCTATCACCACCAAACATTAGCCAGCCGCCGGGCACATATTAACCTCCTTTTTGTTTCAGGTAATATCGCGAGTTGAGTGGCCCGTGCAAGGTGCTTTTTTATGGCATAGAGTTATGTGATCAAATTGCATAACTCTATGACATAAATTGATCAACAGTGTACTTCTCCTCTGATGGGAAGGCTCATGCAAGTTATGTTGTATGAGTTTGCCACTAAAACATTTATGGATTTTGATCCGGTTGGGCGGATGCGAGGGGCCACCATCACCACCCGGTTGTCCCTCTCTTATTTGTGGGCCATGAGCCTCGTCAGGTAACGACTAAGTTACCCAAAGTCTGCCTATTTTTACTTGTTCCACTTGTTCTCTGAACAAGTCATTTCCCCTCGTTGTAGTTACCTACAATCTTTCGACTTCGGTCGCCTTTCTTTTTGAGACCCCGGAAATTTGTGAATGTGAAATTCTTTTGTAGTAGGTCCTTGTGCTGAGGGAATAAACCCACAATGCTAGCCTGCCAGCGCATTCACGCGTCCCCAGACAAGGGCATTCTCGGCGGATATCTACACCTTCCTCTACCGAAGCAGCAGACCATCGCTGCAGTCCTTCACGGGCTTGCTTGTATTTTACCTATTCACTACAGAATTTTTCGCCAATAAAAGCCTTATCAAAGCTTGCACTTCACAACTGGTGGAATTTTTAATTGCAGCGCTCATTTTATGATTGATGCACAAGCTACCACACTTGATTGCGTACTGAGTATAGAAACACTCTGATGCCAAGATGGCGGCACTAGCCCTACGCACTGAAGAGCCAAGCCAAAACGAATCTAGTTACTCACTATCTTAAAAACAATCGAACACTAACAAATCAATAGCAACACCAGAAAATACAGCTGAAATCTCGATGATTAAATTTGTCATCATGCCAAAATGATTGCGCTCGCTTCCAACTCGATTGTTATAGGTTAGCCATAATGTAACAGTTTTCTATCGAATTTCTAATCTAATTATCAAGAATGGAAAGTTTGACTAAAATAACAATCTATTAGTGAAACAACAGTAAAGCAATCAAAGTTGATTAAGGATTGCGGAAGTGAATTTGTTTAGTCACGAACGAGATAGACATTGGAAATTGGCAGGGCAGCATCCAACAAATTCTGTGACTTCCAGAGTCAAGTACATCCCATTGGATCCTAATCAAAGAGAATGGGGAGGAAAATTAATTTAATTGAAAGTAGTGCAATGGTAAAATGGTTGAAAACAATCGATTTCATTTAACAGTGACATTGATAAATGTTTAGGGAATATGTGGAATTTCGAAAACGTTGTAATATATGTACTCGTATGTAATAGCAATTTTTCGGTTACGTACATGTATGCTCTTACTGTAGGATTTGATTTCCTCATTCAACTTTTTTTTAAACAAATGTAGAGAATTCATTCTTTTCATTAAAAAAAAATTCAGTTGCTTTCTACAAGACATTAATTATATTTATAACTAAATAACATTTTTAAATTTAGCCTCATCATCTGTTCATATGTTACCATTTTCGCTATCATGATTTTATGAAAGCTCCTTGATGTATTTCCGTTAGTCACATATTCTTAAAGAAGAAGCTCATAAACTAACATCCATTAAATAAATTCTATGGTATTACTACTGCGCTATCGGTAACCTAAAAGAGGTAACTACTGTCGTCCCTCTTAAAGGCGCACTAAATATCCACCTTTACATCAAAGCTCTTCCCAGGATACATCATTAATGCAAAGTTCAAAGAACTTCCCCAGATTCTTGATGATGCAACGCGAACAAGAGTTTATATTGCATTAAAAATGCAGCACATAAAACCCACATTAGTGCAGCTGATGGACATAGAGGTCAAAATGTCCATTAAAAATCTCTCACAAAAATATCATTTTTACAACTGAAAATTGTAAATTTCCTCCAGATTTTCATAATATACTTATCAACTTAATGGCTTTCTAGAAAAACCACCCTTCAATCATTACTGAATAAGAGTCAACTTTATAGCATGTCTAGGACCTCCAGTCATTCGTACTCACTCGCATACAACGTCCCACATAAAAGTTTAACGTTGCACTTATGCATGATGTGTATGCTCGCTGTGTGATATGTTTGATAGAGGAACTTTTTCCAAGAGTGCAGATACCGTAGATCAGTCACTGGTAGTGTAACATACTTTCAATTTTCCTCTTCTATTTTCCATCAATTTTCTATTATTTATAGGTTTATGTTCTAGTTTTATGACTCTCGAACAATGACTATGCCAAAGTTGAGTGAATGGTTTTTGAAAGTAACCAACAAACGTACGTGGACGTAGACGCCTGTTTGAGTTTTCCATTCATACAAACGGATGAGGGTGTCAAAGCTTTATGTCGGATGCAATTTTCGTAAGATGATCTGGCTCGTAAAATTTCTGAGTTTATATCCTGTAACGAATTTGAAGACTGCATGAGTACAATGGAAAGTTATTAGAATTATTTATAAATTTATTGGGACTCTGGTTGATAAAGTGTAAATTGAATTTAGGTTAATAGGATGTAGGGTGGGCAGTGGTGGTGGGAATATGGATGTCAAGTGATGGCCGATAGTTTGATATCTTCTTGAAATGTATCGTTCCTGCAATGATGCAAGCAAAAGTATGCAAAAATAAGTCAAATTTCATACATGTTTTCTCCTTAGTAGATGCTAAGCTGCAGAATCCTGTAATTGCCTCAAAAAACCAAAGATATACAAGGCACACTCCAAAATAAACGAGACTTTTGTAATAATTTTTTTTTTAGTGGTGCCATCTGTGAATGAGATGGTGCGTTGGAAAGATACACTACAGAGTTATCCATTTCGTGGTGAGAAAGTATAACTCTGTCATTTGGCATCTGTCAGAAATAAATGTCATCCAAATTGTGTTTTTTTTAGTTGAAAGTGTGCTATTTAAGAATATGGATAGTTTAACAGTCGAAGAACGCGTTAAAATTATTAAATTCTATTATGAAAATGGTGATTCTGCTGTATCAACATTTTGGGCTTTACGAGCCGATTACGGTCGACACAATCGACCTACACAGCGAACAATTTCGAACACAGTGAGAAAATTTGAAGAGACTGGATCGTTTATTGATATTGCAAGGCCTGTGTATCATCGCAACGTTCGTTCTGCTGAAAATATTGCTGTCGTTGCTCAAAGTGTGGAGGAAGACCCGAATTTATCGATTTCTCGACGTGCTCAACATTTGGGCTTGTCTTACGGCTCATTGTGGCGGATTTTGCATTTGGATTTGCATCTTCATCAGTACAAAATCCAACTCACTCAATAACTTAAGCCTCAAGACCATACACAACGAAGAATGTATGCGAATTGGGTGATTGAACAACAAGCCATTGATAACGATTTTTCGAACAAAATTTTTTTTAGTGATGAGGCTCATTTTTTGCTCAGTGGTTAAGTAAATAAACAGAGTTGCCACATATAGGGCTCTCGAAATCCTCAAGTGATCGCAGAAAGGCCTTTGCACTCAGAAAAAGTGACTGTTTGGTGTGCATTATGGTCTGGTGGTGTTATTGGCCCCCAAAATTTTTTTAAAACGATCAAGGAAGAGCCATTACAGTCGATTCTGACCGCTATGGATGGATGTTAACCAATTATTTTTGGAGAGAAATTAAAGATTATGATCTGGAGAATATGTGATTTCAACAGGACGGAGCCACAAGATACACAACACAGGCTAATCGAGCACTTTTGCAAGATAAATTTCCAGAACGCGTAATTTCGAGATTGAGTGATGTTAATTGGCCCGCAAGATCCTGCGGCCTAACACCTTTGGATTTCTTTTTATGGGGCTATGCGAAAGATCGTGTTTACGTAAACAATCTTCAAAGTCTTGAGCAATTGAAAACCAATATTCGTGAAGTTATGACCGAGATATTGCCGGAAATGCGCCGAAAAGTCATTGAAAATTACCTCAAAAGGATTGAGGCCTGTAAGAAGTCCCGTGAAAGACATTTGAATAACGTTGTATTTCACGTATAATGACAAGGCTTAATCTTAATATTGAATAAAAAATTTTGTTTCCATCTGAATATTTTATGTGTTTTCTTTAGCTTTACTTTTCCAAGCGTAAAATGGATAACCCTATATTTCCTGATTCGCAGGAAAAGTTTGGTGACATTCGGTTCAGTGGAAGCGAAATTATTGCGTCCAAAGTGACAGTTTATTTGTGTCATCGGTACACAAATGAGTTTCGAATAAAGAGCTTATATCAAATTTTGTTTCGAAATCTTGAAAACGTTTACCGAAATATTTGAATTGATGAAAAAAGTTTATGGCGATGATTGTCTACCTCGTGCTAGGGTTCATGAGTGGTTTACATGTTTCAGAGATGGTACATTAATGACGATGAACATACGGTTCGTCCAAAATTAGTGTTCACCGGAAACTCCATCAAAATTGTGAGTGAATTTAACGAAAATGAGCCCAAATCATCGTTAAAATTCATAAAATCACAGTTAAATATCACCAAAACATCGATTTATCGCATTTTAACTGATCATTTGGGCTTGCGAAAGGTCTGTGCATGTTTTGTTTCGCACAAGTTAACTGACGACCAAAAATTACAATGAATTCAACATTCACAAGACTGATTTTTTGACTAGAAATCGCATTTTGACAATCAATCACTCACCGTATTCGCCTGATATGGCTCCCTGTAACTTCTAACTATTCATAAAATTGCATTTGGCTATGAAAAAAAAACGCTTTGCGTCCGTAGAGGGCATCCAAAAGGCTTGTACCGACATCCCCAAGGACATACCGATCAATGACCTGAAACACTCTTTTGAAAAGCTTTTGGATCACGTACAACAGTTTATCGAGGCCGGAGGAGACTATTTTGAATAAATAAACTCGAATTTATCAGAACAAAGCTCCTGTCGTTTCTATTTTAGCTCAGCATCGTTTATTTTGGAACGCTCCTTGTAATTTGATAATCAATGCTATGTATTTTCATTTCAAAATTCTCAGTATATTTATTTATTTTTATTAACATTTAACAATTTCCCTATAATTTATATTTTCTTCATCATCTTAATTTCACCCTCTTACCTTATTTATAATTACAAAAACAATGATAAAATAATAATTTTAACTTTCCCACTAACAACATTCCATTCATTGCTTCCCATTAACAAAGTTTCATCCGTTACCTTTTTCCCTAATGAAACCTAATTCCTTCCTTCATACTAATTAACTTTATTCATTATCTCCCACTAACAAACTTTATTCGTCATACTAACAAAAATTCATTCTCGGTTCTCTACTAAAAAATTTTTATTTCAATGCCCATTAAGAAAGGTGCATAGTTGAATTTGCTAAATAAAGGTATGGGAGATCAACAGAAGGTGGCTCCGGTGGTAGCGTCGTGGATTCTCTAACAGAAGATCCGCTGGGACCTTGGGTTCAAGTTCTCCCAAGCATAGGAAAACACTCTTTTTGGGATATCGGCAAAGGCAATGGTTTCCGTATATATGACGATTTGCCTCCAACCAAACGCTATCATGGTTATACAGATCGCCATAGCAAAATGATAATTGTTGCATTTATCGATATGGAAAAGATGTTTGGGTAACGGAATTGAAGCGTATTGAACTTCGATTACGTTACCCGGATGCGGCAGCGGTAATTGGGGAATGAAAGGATTGCGGACTTGAGTGAGTCGTATTCGGGTTTTTAGTTTTGAAAAGAGGAAGAAGTTCTTTGGCGGTGTGGAGAAAAAAAATTTAATTTGGAATTTAGAGAGAAAATTTTAATGACCATGGAGTGAATTTTTATTTGAAATTTCAGTAGAAAGTTGAATGATCTTAAAGTGAATTTTAACTTGGATTTTGGGGAGAAGATTTGTAATCTGGATACTGGATAACGAGTTAGTGGGCGAAAGTTTAAGTGTACGATTATAATTTTAACTTGAATACACAATCATAGTTCGAAGTGTGTTGTGAAAAGAATTCAGCTTCGATAAAACAAGAAATAAACAAACCCTGTAAATAAAAAGAATTAAAAAGGAGTAAGGAAAAAACAGTGAATACCAAGGCGTATAAGTTTGTTTAAATTTAAGAGGAATGAAGGTACAGTCCCGGAAAATAAAAGTGGAAAGTTTGACAGCTTAAACAAGCCAGCGTCAGAGTTACAAACGTGAAAAAAAAAAACAAAAACAAATAAGATTAGTGGCAGTTTGTCCATGTTTTCATCTTAAATTGAAATCAATTATAGATTACTTGATGTTTTTAATCCCCCCTCCCTTTTTTCAATTGCAGAGCACTCGGCAGCATAAAAAGGGTGAATAAGTTCTTCTTTTTGTTTTTTATTGCTTTAAATTTGATTTTGTTTCATGTAAACTATTTTTTTTATATGCGATTTTAAATTTTGTTTGCTTGCTTGAGTGTCATTTGAATACACGTCGATTTTAAAAGGGGGATCGATTTAATTCATTGTCTGAATTAAATTGTTATATTGTGCTAATTTTTCTTTGTAGTTTGATCTTCTGAATTGGTGCAACTTGCCGTTTAAGTTAGTTAAAAAATTAAAAATTCTTTAATTTAGGAGTAATCTTTCATTTCTCAGGATGACCTCTTTCTCTCCCGTCCGTTTTCTATTGTGCTAGTTTTTATGTGTAGCATGGCTCAGCACGAGTACAGGGTGTCCCGGAAGATCCGCGACATGATTGAGCGCTAGTCGGTCTCGCTATGCCCCGGGCTACGCAGCCATCTGTGGGAACTAGATGTCCACAACTGCGTTGACTTCCGCCCCAAATTGCGTGGAAAAGTATGTAAAGCGGGTTGTTTCGTTTCTATGTGTAATTGCTCAGCCAGTTTGTAGACTGATTGCAAGTGAACAGCAAGCAGTTGTTTTATACATACAAAGGCAGTGATAAATTCATTGTGAACATAGTGGAAGTGATTGTAGTACATGTATCGTCCCGCCGTAGACGATCCCAAGCCCGATTGAGAGAGGAGGAGGGAACCCCTTTGTTACCCCAACCCAAAGTTTCCATAATTCCACATCCCGAACCCCCCAATTAAATGATAGTATATGCTCTCGGGGTATTGAATTAGGTTTACAGGTTCCCCAGTAATAGGGCCTTAAATGCCGAGAAATTTTAATAACAGCAAGTAAATCTGCAGCTCTGCTACTAAATCCAACTAACACCTTTTTTGTGGGGACTTAAGAGGGTGAAGGAACTCTCCATCCCTGGAAAACTTTAAAACGTTTCGAAACCTGCAGATGGGCCTCGTAATGGATTGCACTCACGACAATGACCTCGCAAACGAAAAAACGACTATGGCATTGGATCCTGGAATGTCAGATCACTCGATAACCCTGACGCTGTTGAGGACCTTTTATAAAAGCCCAGTCAATATCAATTAAAAATACTGGCAATCCAGGAAACGCACTGGACTGGAAACGACATTCAAGACATGAGATTGCACACAATATTCAAAAGTGGGAAGCAGGAATTCGGAGTGGCCTTCATTGTAGAAAGGGAGTTCAAATTACATGTTATTGATTTTAAGGCAGTCAATGAACGGTTGTGTGCGATTTGTGCAAAACCAATATTCTTCAAAATCTGGCTACTTAATGTTCACGCTCTGACCAAAGAAAAGGACGAAGAGATGAAAGAAACGTTCTATAATCACCTGGGTGATTTCAACGCTAAGGTTGGCAATGAGCTATCTCATCGGAGAACGATGAAGGGTATAGCCTCCACGAAGAAACAAATGACAACGGCCAGCACCTGATCGACTTTGCATGTAGCAGAAATCTACTCATGTGTTCGACTTACTTCCCACATCGATGCATTCAAAAAATGACCTGGGTATCATTGGATGGCAACACATAAAACCAGATCGATCATGTTCTGATCCAACAACGTTGGGCCTCGAGCATACTTGACGTCCGTACACACCAAAGAACCAATTTAAGCTCAGATCATTACTTGATCACATTAACCTATCGAAATCGTGTGTCAAAAGCATAATCGGTGAAGACCAGCCTGCGACAAAAATTTGACATCGAACGGCTTCAAACGGCGTCTGGGGCCAAAAATTTCACGGAGACCCTTGACAACCAGCCGGCTCCCATCTTATCAGATGCATCGTTTACGACGAGGAACGAGCTCTGGATGGCAGTGAAAGTGGTTATTAGGACAATGGCAGGACATATAATTGGACATCAAGCCTGGCACAAGAGAAATGATTTATTCGACGATGAGTGCCAGGATGCGTTAGATAAAAGTATCAGGCGTACTAAGAATACGTGGAAAGGAAACCAGGAAGAATAGAGAGCACTATGAAAATCTCAGAAGAGTGGCGAATAAGATAATTATGATTAAGAAAATAAAATACTATGACGAACAATTGAGAAGTTCAGACGTAAGTTTAGCGAGCAGCAACACAAGACAAGCATACAATGTGGTGAAAAGCCTGAAACGTGATTATCAGCCCAAAACCGCGCTCTGTCGTGATGAAATCAGCAATATCATCGCTGATGAAACCAAGATTAAGGATAGTTAGGCATCATATTTAAAAACCGCCTTAATCCTCTGCACAGCTCCAGAACATCGGAGCCTATAGATGTCTGTGGAGAGCTTTCATGGATTTCATCAACTCTGGATGAAATTAGTTCCATCATCATTGGCGGCAAGAACATATGCCAAAAAAGTGGAGCCAATCAATTATATTCCCTATCCACAAAAAAGGTAACAAGCTACAGTGCGAAAATTAAAGAGGCATATCACTACTTTGTATGGTGTACAAAATATTTTCAAAGATGTTAGAAAATGAAATCGGATAATACGCCAACAGTATTACTGGAGAGTTTCAGGGTCGTTTTAGAGCAGATAGATCGACAATAGACCAATCGTTCACTGTCAAGCAGGTACTTGGAAAATTCTGGAAGTTTAACATAGACGTACGCCAAATTTACGTTAACTTCAAGCAAGCATACGACAGTATTGATCGTAACGTACTGTACCAAATGATGCTTTGCTTTGGCATCCCAGCCAAATTAGTCCATCTTACTATAATGACAATGACGTTGACGACCTCCCAAGTCTGCATCAATACCCAACTCACCGATGCCTTTGACACAAATATTGGAACTAAAACAGGGAGATGCGCTGACCCCATTGCTATTCAGTTTTGCTCTGGAGTACGTCATACCGAAGCTACCTGTCGATACGCGAGGTGCATTCACCGTACAAGTCGAGCCAAGTAGTAGCCTATGCGGACGACATCAACATTTTGTCACGGTCATTAACAACTGCCAAAAAACTTTTCCTGAAACTCGACAGCAAAGCAAAACTAGTATGTAGCCTTACTCAATCAATGAAAATAAAACAAAGCTCATGACACAGTGTAGGGGAAATACCTCAAATACACAATATATTACACTTGGCGAATACAGTATTGAAACTGTCAGCAAATTTGTGTATTTATATGCCAAAATAACGAAAACGGGTAATGAAAGGGATAAAATACGCCGAAGAATACAGCTCGCAAATAAAATACGTTATTCAGTTTTGACGATCTTGAAGACCAGCTGTATACACAGGAAAACAAAGTTCCAAGTATACAAATCTATGATAAGACCTATGTTATGCCATAGGTGTGAAATATGGACCCTAACCCAAGCACCCGCAAATATATTGTACCCCTTTGAGCGACGGGTCTTGTGGCGAATAATCGAAGTGAAGCTAGACGAGGATCAATGGCGAATTCAAGCTGTATGAAATTTTTGACGAACCGGAGGTCTCAAGGATTCTAAGAGTACGAAAGCTCGACACATGAACTTTATGGACAAACAACGGATACCCAAAAATGTATTCGTAGGGAGAATTGAAGGCCGGAGACCAGTGGGAAAACTGAGGAAACGCTGGGCTGACTTGGTCGACGAAGACAATTTATCGCTGCTCAGATTTCAAAATTGGAGGACACGGTCAATGGGCCGAGACAGATAAAGGCGCTATTTGCAAGAAGCAAAGGCCTGAGAGGTGCTGTAGTACTAAGAAGAAGAAGAAGAATAAACATTTTATAATAAATTTTAGGTGACACAAATATTACAATTAATTGCTTTGGGGCCAAAGGTAAAAGATCGACTTTTGATGACAATATAATTTTACGATTTGAAATTGAACGTAAGAACAATTGAAATATGAAATAAGTGACAAACATTGCTGACACAAATTTTAGAATTAATTGTCTTGGAACAAAAGGTTAAATGACCGCTTTTTGATCAAAATATAAAATTATGTTTGAAAATTGAGCTTTGAAGGAAAATTAACGTAAGTATAATTGAAATATTGCGTAAGAATTGTTTAGCGTAGGTAAAAATTAAAAGCTGAGGAAATTTGGAGTCATTAAACTTTTGTTGCATGTTCGATGTAATTTGTTCCTGTTGGAACAAACAGAATGGCCAAGTTAAATAGTGAGAAACAAAAAACCAGAAAAACATGCACAGACAACAAATGACACGATCAGAGCTTGTCTCCAGTTATCGTTGACATGCATCAGATAACGATGATTGACTCTTACTGAATCAGTGAGTTACAATTTTTTTTTTTGTGGTTGGGAGGTGAATGTCATTTATGTACAAATAATGAGACTTCCGTGCTCACAGCCAACTGGACTACTTACTAAACACCTCGCCTGTCAACCCGAGAATCTAGCCAGGAACAGTTTGACACATTATTTCGGGCCAGGTCTCGTTCTGTTATGCCATCTAGATGGGTTATGTTAGGTCCCCTACGTTGGCCATTAGTCGGCTCAGAGCCGATACGCCTTCTCGTCGTGATTCAATACCCGTTGAGCCTCACGCCAAAGCTTATAACACTCCTTTCGCTTTTCAGCGATTTTCTTCGACCACCAGTGGGCATGCTGTGCCGGGGTTTACGACGGGACATAGAAGCATTGCAAGCATTCGTGGTAATGTCCATAGTTGAGTTTAACACATATTAAGCTGCCAGTTCTTCTTTCCCGTGCGAATCACCTTGCAGCGGGGCACCTGCTGTGAGCAACCCAACAAACCTCTCGACATCCTACAATAATACCCAAGAAAGCTCTATGGTTCCGCTTGACCTTCTATTTATTGCTTCAAAATACTTAAATCATTAAATTGAAGTCACTTATTTTGCTTGCTTGATATCCAGAGGACTAAATCTCTTCTTAGGGTTTTGTAAAATAACTTTACGAAATTCTACAAAAATTATGACCTGTCTGTCCATCGGTCCATCCGTCCGTGTGTCACAGCACTTCTTCTAGTAAACCATAAAAGCTAGAAACACCAAATTTTGTTTGTGGGTGTAAAGTGGTGCCCTCATTAAAATTCAACTACAAAAAATTTTGTAAGGTATATAAGGGAGTCTCCCCACGTAGGGGAATGACCCCTGCGAAAAAAATTTCATCAAAGGTAAAGGTAGGTTTCAAAACAGGTCTTAAATTGACATTTTTTACTTCGATGGGTGCACAGGATGGGGAAATACACGAACAATTTGGGTCCTCCCTTGCGATTGGACACCTGTGATCTGAAATTCCTGAAAAAATTTATGGAGGTAGGTGTTTATGAGTACAACAACACAAGTATCTCTAATGTCAAAATTATCTCAATTTTTTTTATAATAGTATGAGTTTTGAATTCACATTTTCCCCAATAAAATCGTGCAAGGTTTTCCAATAAGAGGTGTTGTTTTGATATTAAAAGAAAAATGCAATTTTTCAATATGAATATTCTGAAGTTTATTTTATTATAAAGAAGATGGTATGCCGTTAATATTGGAAAATAATATCAGGCAAATGACCACCACGACCACGCTTACAGGACCATATACTTTTCATGCAATTTTCCATAACCAAATCGCAAAGTGGCTGCCCTATGTCCTCGATAGCCTCACGAGTTCCATCTTTGAGGTCTTGAATCGACATTGAACTGTTGGCGTAGACGTTTTCTTTAACGTGGCCCTAAAGGAAGAAGTCACAAGGTGTTAAATCACAAGATCTCGGTGGCCAATTTCGATCACCTCTTCGAGAGATAACATGGTCCGGATGCTTTTCCCGTAAAAGATCAATGGTTTCGTTGCTTGTGTGACACGTAGTGCCGTCTTGTTGAAAGTGAACGTGGTCCAGATCAATACCATTCAATCCCGGTCATAAAAAAATCATTAATCCTCTCTCGATAGCACAATCCATTCACCGTAACTGTTGCTCCAGCCTCATTTTCGAAAAAGTAAGGTCCAATGACGCCGCCGGACCATAAACCGTACCAAACAGTCACACGTTGAAGATATAGAGGCTTTTCAACAATAACTCTTGGGTTTTCCGAGCCCCAGATGCGACAATTTTGCTTGTTGACGAAGCCACCGAGGTGGAGATGGGCCTCGTCACTCAAGATGATTTTTCGATGGAATTTCGGATCATTTTCATGCATTTCAAGGACCCAATCAGCAAGGGCACGACATTGTTGATGATCGACCGGCTTGAGTTCTTGTGTTAATTGAACTTTGTAAACCTTAAGACCCAAATCTTTATGCAAAATACGGTGTAATGACGTTTGTGGAATGCCTAATTCCAAAGAACGACGAAGAATGAACAAACCTGGGTTTTTTTCAACACTTTCAGTTACAGCAGCAATATTCTCGGCTGTTCTTAAGTGGCGTGCACGGGTTTTATTCTTCATATCACTAAGTTGTCCCTACAGCTTGAATTTTTTCTCCAATTTCTATATTGCGGTGCGACAAAGTGCTTCATACGACCCCAAAATGTTCGAGTTTTACGAACCGTCTCTCCCAAATTTCCACCATTTTTATAGTGAATTTTAATTATTTCAATGCGTTGTTGAGGCCTGTATCGTTCCATTTTTATTAATTGGCGTAGCTTTTACTTGTCAAATGTCGAAAAAGGGCAGCTTCAAAAGTTTCTCCAATCACAACAACAATAACACCTGATTTAGGTATTTTATGGACTTTCTATCGAATCAGTCACTGCAGGTTTGATTTGATCTACTTAAAATTTTCAAATAAGATCAATAACATAAATATTTTTGGGAATTCATGATTTAAGTGATTTTTGTAATTTTGCAACAAAACAGCGACCATTGAAAATGGAGAAACCATCGATTTTCTATTAAATGTGCACATCTCTTTGACATATTTCTTGACTTTGTTCGTTGCTGGTGACTGCACTTCGGAGAAGTTACTAATCAAATTTGTTCATTTGGATGGAAATAAATGGCAAGATTTTTTTGCATGTTTAAAAGAGTTTAGTTAAATATTATTCGCTTAAGAAATCATAAAAGGCTTTTATTATTTATTTAATATCCTATGAACTTTCGCTGTATTGCCTTTAATAATTTTGATATTTTTCATTCGTTTGAACTCGACCCCAAAATGTGTTTTAACGCTATTTTCGCAAAAATTCTTAAAGAATATATTTAATGAAAATCACAGCTTACACTTGTACTTCCATTTAAATTTTTTCATTAATTTCTTTATATTATTGCACAATTTCTTGCGTTTAATTTCGAAATTTTAAGATCATAAACTCAAAGCATGTTTTACTAAAGTTTCACTCTTATCCTTCCCTTGAGTTTCCTCCGAAACAAAAACATTCACCCAGCTCCGAAAAACCAATTAGTGCATTCCAGTTGCCACTTTGATATATTCTCATGCAAATGCATTCACCCTTCTCCTGACCTATACGAGTATGTGGGGGATAATTATTTTCACAGTCACAGTTAAATGAAATTGAGTGTTGGCGTCAATCAATCATTTAATTTTGTTTGGTTTCCCGATTATATATCCGGGAAAGCCGATGATGACGGTTTGGGTTTTGAATGGTGGTCGACAATGGTTGACTCAAAGGGTCTCTGTATTGGGATGATTCAATTGACAAACATCAGCAAATGATTGATGCCCTCTCTCTCCTTCTGTGGCTTGAGTATATTTGCATGGAATGTTCGAATGGATTATGGAAACACCCAAAAAAAACTCCTGAATCCTGTGCAAGTGTATAATCGATCATTTAATTAAGCGAGTTCAAAGAGAATGAATGAGCCGCTTACAATGGAGGAAATTTGTATTTATTCAAATTGGAAATGATTGAAAAAGAGTGAAATAATGAAATTCAGTTTTCAGTTCTCCCTACAAACAATTGCTTTTATGCTATGTCCTATCTTCAAAATATTTGAGCTACTTAATGCATCGATTTCGATTCTCAACAGTATTACAAACAACAAAGAAAAGTATCTTTTAGTTCAGAAAGAAAGGAAAAGATCTTTTCCGGGGGTTGAAAGTGCAAAGAAAATTTATTGGTAGCTCAGTTTCAATGCTTTTAAGGTTGCACATTGTTGAAATACTTTCCTGGAGAACTCGTCGACTAAAGCTCTAACATCATTCCTTACTTTGAATTTGTAGACAAAAAGCGAAATGCACATACAGTATTTTCAATTGGTATCCTTAGAAACTCTGCATAAAGGCCACGTTAGAGACGAGCGAAAGAGATTTATCGCTATATGTGATTCAATTGGTTTCCTAAACCGATTGAACTACTAAATGGCAATGGTCAAAAGAAGTTTTTTTTTATCTGAACATACGATTTTATATGTGAAGATTCAGGTATAGATATTTCAGTAAAACTTTCACTAAAATAATATAAAACCTTGTTTCAAATATTTAATAATTATTTTTTCATTGATCATCTATAATCAATTGAACTTATCTACATCTGTAAAAAAAATATCCTGATTTTGTAGTGAAATTTTGAGGCGTTAATTGTCAGTTCAGGACTGCAGTGGAGATCTGCTGCCTCAGCGAGTGGAATCAGTGCTCTACCAGATTAGCCTCGCATGGGGACGCGTGAATGTGCTGGCAAGGTAGCGCTGCGGTGTCGTGGCGCGGGTTCTTTTACCACAGCGTGAAGGCCCACTACAAAGTATTTTTCGCATTCACGGATTAAAAAGGCCGACAAATAAGAGTGGGGCATTAACGCATCCCTCCCAACCGAATCAAAAATCAAACAGTGCTGCCTTGGCTCATATCGAGTGAAGAAGGCCAAGCAGGCCTGCGAGACCACCTGTAACCACAAAAAAGGGATGAGCTCACCTAATGGCTAGCTCATGTGTGTGAAGGGCGAGCCCCCGTGGCGAGTTCTATGCCGGGTCGGGGTTCAGATATAGAAAGACCAAATTAAGGGGCAAATATGCGCAAATATGATTTTATTGTTACGAACACTTCACAAGATCAAGAAACAGTATTAAATATGAATAAAGCTTTATGGTTGCTTAGGAAAGAAAACACTTTCATATCGTCAATCCATTGGCTTTCAGCACTAACGCACATTACACTTTTATTGAACTGCTCGCTCCGATTTACAAGGTCCCAAGCCCGTTTAAGAAAGGAGAAGGGAACCCTTTGTTTCCCTAACGCATAGTTTTCATGATTCCTCATCCCAAACCACCCAATGAAATGGTAATAAATGCTCTCGGGGTCGCAAATCGGGTTTACTGGTTCCCCAATACTGTGAAATTAAATGCCGAGAAATACT
This sequence comes from Odontomyia ornata, assembly GCA_963969285.1. Taxonomy (NCBI): domain Eukaryota; kingdom Metazoa; phylum Arthropoda; class Insecta; order Diptera; family Stratiomyidae; genus Odontomyia; species Odontomyia ornata. The sequence goes on from OZ017742.1 coordinate 261,859,837, forward strand.
AATAACTGTAAATACATCTACAGCTCTGCTGCTAAATCCTACTTACACCTTCTTTGTGGGGACGTAAGAGGCTGAAGGTGAATCTTCCGTGCCTGATAACGGAATCGACATAATAACCATGCCGCTGGAATGGAGGTTGGGTGACGGGCTAACTTCCCGTCCCTGGAAAACCTTAAAATGTTTCGGCCTCGGAATCGATTGGTCTCACGGCAACGACCTCGCAAACGAAAGAAGGCTATGGCATCAGATCCTGGAATGTCAGATCACTCAATTACTCTGGCGCGGTTAAAGACCTTATACAACAGGCCAGTCAATGTCAATTAAAAATACTGCCAGTCTAGGAAACGAATTGAACTGGAAAGGACATTCAACCCATAAGATTGCACACAATATTCAAACGTGGGACGCCTACTGGAAAACCAGAATTCGGAGTGGCTTTCATTGTGGATAGGGAGTACAAATCGTACATCATTGATTTTCAGGCAGTCAATGAACGGCTGTGTGCGATCCGTATAAAAGCAAAATTCTTCAAAATCTGGCTGATTAATGTTCACGCTCTGACTGAAGAAAAGGTCGAAGAAACGAAGGAAACGTTCTACAATCACCTGGAAAGACTGGCTATCTCATTGCCTACAAACGACACATAAATAATTTTGGGTGATTTCAACGCAAAGGTTGGCAATGAGCTACCTCATCAGGGAACAACTGGAGGATATAGCCTCCACGATGAAACAAATGACAACGGCCAGCGCCGGATTGACTTTGCATGTAGCAAAAGTCTAGTGATACATTCGACTTGCTTCCCTCATCAACGCATACATAAAATGAACTGAGTATCTCCGGATGGCAACACACAAAACCAGATCGAACATGTTCTGATCAAATAACGTTGGACCTGAAGCACCCTTGCTGTTCGTACATACCGAGAAGCCAATTGTTACTCAGATCATTACTTAATCAAATTAACCTATTGATATTGTTTGTCAAAGACATATTCGGTGAAGACCAGCCCGCTACAAAAATTTTACATCGAAAGGCTCCAAACGGCATGTGTTGCCAAAAAATTCACAAAGACCCTCGACAACCAGCTAGCTCCCATCTTATCAGACGCATCACTGAAAACAAACAACAAGTGAAAATGGCTATTAAAACCGCCGCAGAACACACAATTGGACATCAAGCCTGGCACAAGAGAAATTATTGGTTCGATTATGAGTGCCAAAATGTATTAGACAAAAAGAATCAGGCGTACAAGGAATATGTAGGCAGGAAAACCAGGATGAAGAGATTACACTATGAATAACTCAGAAGAGTAGCGAATAAGATAATTAAAATTAAGAGAAGAAAATACTATGACGACCAATTGAGAAGCATTGATGTAAGTGTAGCGAGCAAGGACACAAGACAAGCATACAATTAGTGAAAAGTCTAAAACGTGACTATCAGCACAAAATCACGCTCTGTCGTTATGACATTAGCAATATCATCGTTGATGAAGCCGGTTTAAAGGAAAAATGAGCATTATATTTCCTCCTTAATCCTCCGCACAGCTCCAGGATACCAACTCTGGATGAAGCATCAGCTCTAGCATCAACGCCCAAAAGAATCATAAAGTGCCGGGCATCAATAAGATTCCAGTGAAGCTCATCAAATATCGTATCAGCTGTGTTCATTAAAACTATTCACAAAGTCATCCAACACATTTGGCAACGAGAACATATGCCAAATGAGTGGTGCCAATCAATTATATTCCCTATCCACAAATAAAGGTGACAAACTTCTGTGCGAAAATCATAGAGGTGTATCACTGCTTTGTACGGCGTACAAAATATTTTCAACGACCAAAGAAAGTAAAATCTGATGGTACGCCAAGAGTATTACTGTGGAGTATCAAGTTGGTTTGAGAACAGGTAGATCAACAATTGTTCACAGTCCAGCAGGTACTTATAAAATATCGGGAGTTCAACATAGACTTAATTTTCGTTGACTTTCAGCAAGCATACGACATTATTGTTTGTAACGTACTGTACCAAGTAATGCGTTGCTTTGGCATCCCAGCCAAATAAGTCCGCCTTACCAAAATTAAAATTAAGTCGACAAACTCCCGAGTCCGCATCAATAATCAATTCACCGATGCCTTTGACACAAATATCGGACCAAGGCATGAAGATGGACTGGCCCCATCACTATTCAATTTACCTCTGGAGTACGTCATAAGAAAGCTACCTGTCGATACATGTAGTACATTAATATACAAGTTGAGCCAAGTGGTAACCTATGCAAACAACATCAACATTTTGTCACGGTCATTAACAACTGCCAAAGAGCCCTTCCTGAAATTCGACAGCAAAGCAAAAGGAGTATCATCAATCGATGAAAATAAAACAAAGCTCATAATGGCGTTGATAAAAAGTACCTCAAATACTTGGTGAATACAGTGTCGAAAATGTGAGCATTTAGGTGCCAAAATAATGAGAACCGATAATGAAAGCTTACAAATAAAATATTTTATTCAGTTTTGACGATCTTGAAGAGCAGCTGCATACACAGAAAAACAAAACTCCATGTATTGATAAGAGCTGTGTTATGCTATGGGTATGAAATATGAACCTTAACCCAAGCATAGGCAAATATATTAAATGCCTTTGAGCAGTGGGTCCAGAGGCAAATAATAGAAACAAAGCTAAGCGGAAACCAAAAAGGACCAAAACCATAAGCTGCATGAAATTTTTGCTGAAGTGGGGGTCTCAACGATTCTAAGACTGCGGAAGCTGCACTAGGCTGACATTGTAATTCCTGCAGGAGGCTTACAATTTCTGTCTACGTTTTTCGCCTGTGTCTTGCTTATCAGACAATTAAAGTACCCTCGGAGGGACTGAGCTGCTTGCTAACGAAGTGTTTAAGCACGTTTTTGGATATCGATTCATTGTTGCCTTCTATTGAAGCATTCTCTTCCAAGAAACCGAAGCTTCCTCTCTCTTGCAATCAGCCCCCATCAGTGGTTGGATCAGTGACTTCATCTACTACAACTGAGAGCTGAGTAAGCCATTATCACCGCCAAAATTGTCATCAAACAACGAGAATATTTCATCAAGAGATGCCAATCTGCCCATCACGTCAGGGCATTTGCTGCAAAGTATACCCTCATCGTCATCAAGTAACACAACGCTAATAGTTAGCAGTATTTCAGACGCTTTGCCTACTTCACAGCCTTCTTCGTCTATCACTAGAAGAAGTATGGCGCAGAGATCTTCATCTCATCGGGGAGCTATTCCAAAAAATTTCGAAATGCGGCAAGTTCCCGAGGGATTGCCACCCCTCCAAGTTGTGGCGCCACCAAAACAAATCTTCATATCGAGGCTTGCATATAACACATCTACCGAAAACATTTTAGATTATGTAAATAAGAAATTCGCCTCATCTCTAAAAATAATTAGCTGCCACAAGCTGACGAAGGACAACATGATCAACAGAGTTATAGCTTCTTATAAACTGACTGTTCCGGCATCGTGTGACTACATCTTGAACCCTGATTGCTGGCTGCCTAGGGCGCTTGTTAAATCATTCAAAACTTCAAAGAAAAATATTTTTGTTCTCCACCGAGCTCCCTACCAAAGCTGTTACATCGGTTCTTCCTAAAAAAATTCCGAACAGCACTCTCAAAAGTCAATTTTCTAACACTCAGTTTTCTATCTATTACCAAAATATTCGGGGCCTATGATCGAATCTGAAGGATCTATCTTTATCCTATTCTCTCTCTAACGATGATATAATCTGTATTTCTGAATCCTGGTTGACTGGCAGTATATTTGCCTCTGAAATTTTTCCTAGTCACAAATCGTTAGGCGTGATTGTGATAGGTCAATCTCCAACAAGTTAGACGGAGGAGGTGTCCTAGTCGCCTACAAGAATACTTTTACTGGCGTCTCTCTAACAAATTTACTTTTCACTACTCCTGAGCAATGTGTGGGGGCAAAAATAGTCATTTCGTCTTCCCTTTCTCTTCTCAAATTGTCACCTTATGTTATGTGGGGGTACACCTTCCTAAACTCTCATGGGATGACAATCAAGTTGATTCTGACTCATCTCAAATTTGGCCTTTAATTTCTTTTTTTATGTCCATGTGTTCCGTAGCTCAATTTAATAAGTTTCTTAGCGTTAATAATCATTTCCTTGACTTGTTCTTTTGTAGTATGGAGCAATCAATATTATGCTCACCTCCAGTTCTTTTTCCTTATCTTTCTCCTAATCCCCATTGTCCCCCTTAGGCTTTGAAATTCCCTATACTGCTTCTGTCCGTTATCGTCGGAAAGAGCGTCAGCGCTATAACTTTTATAAAACTAATTATGAACAACTTTCTGAAACAATTAGCTCAGGTTGATTGGTCCTCCTTCTTTGGCGGTCTTGACTTGGATACTAGTTGCAACAATTTCTATGAATTCTTAAACGCTGCTATTTCTAACTCGACTCCACTTGTCAGTATAAGGAACTCTTCTGACTGTCCCTGGTTAACTCTCGATGTGAGACGAGCCTTGAAAGCTAAAGATCGAGCTCATCAAGGTTTTTCACGTGACAGATCCCCTGAGTCAAGTACAGCTTTTTGTCGTCAGAGGTCGATAGCTAAGAAAAAGATGCAGATCGCTAAAGCTTCTTATTTTCATAGTATTGAAGGCTCTCTAAGCTCAAACCATTCAAAACCATTTTGGAAATATATACGCTTTCTTAAATACTCTTCCAGTTTCCCATCCTCGCTTCATTTGAATCGCTGCTTAGCAACTTCACCTTTCGAGATTTGTGAACTTCTTAGAACTCAGTTTTATTCTATTTTTAATACTACTCCCAGCAATAGCCATTTGTTCCCAATCATACACACGCCATCTTCATTTCCGATTACTTGCTATTCGGAAGATGTTATGACGCTTATTTTAGAACTTGATGACTCTGTTAGTTCAGGTCCCGATGGTATTCCTAATCATTTTGTGAAATCATTTGCTACTTCTATTTGTGTCCCCCTTTCCTTTCTCTTCAAGTCTAGCTTATCTTCAGGCTCTTTTCCATTGTGTTGGAAAAGATCCTATGTTACTCCTATTTTTAAAAAAGGAAGTACCTCAGACGTTGCCAATTATCGGCCTATTCCTTATTACCCTGTTTCTCCAAACTATTGGAGAAAACTGTGTACTTGCACATTTGTTCACTAACTTATGATTTGTTCGTTCTTGAACAACACGGTTTTATCAAAGGGCGATCAGACCTTTACAAATTTGTTAGAATTCATGACCGTTGCTTCAAAAGCCGTGGAAGACCGTTTACAAGTCGAAACCTTTTATTTGGATTTCTCTAAAGCCTTCCACTCAGTAAATGACAATATTTTGTTTAGCAAACTTAAATTTCTTAACATTCCTGATTACTTGCTCCACTGGTTATCCTTTTACTTATCCAAAAGTGTCAGTCAGGTATCTTTTCAAGGCTGTCTTTCTACCCCCCTCCATCGTCTTCAGATGTTCCTCAAGGATCCATTTTTGGCCCACTATTGTTCACTCTGTTTGTAAATGACTTCCGATCCGCTGTCATCCACTCCTCCTGCCTGCTTTAGGCAGATGACGTCAAAGTTTTCAAAGTAGTGTCGTCAATTGATGACTGTGCCTTGCTTCAAGACACAGGTGCATCCACCTTTCATTTTCTAATAACCCTTGCCCTATTAGCTTTCAATTTACGTTAAATAGTTCGTACCTATGTACGGTGACACACTTCAGGGACTTAGGTGTCACTTTCGACTCTAAATTAAAGTTCGACCTTGATATTTCTGCAATTACTTCTAAAGCATCTCGCATTTCTGGCTTGATCTTAAGAAATTCCTATATTTTTTCCGATCCTTTGTCGTGTGTTAAATTATATTCCAGTTTGATTCGTCCCATTTTTGAGTACTGCTCGCCAGTTTGGTCGCCTCATTTGAAGTGTTTGAAGTTCACGCTAGAAGCTGTACAAAAAATATTTACCAGGATCGTCTTCCTGAAATTCCAGATTCCCTACATTTTTTATGAATCACGCTTAGCTATCCCCAATATTCCTGCGCTGGAAATGCGTCGACGCTACCTTAATGAATGTTTGCTTTACAGGCTTTGCCGTAGGTTGCTCGATACTCGCCCTGTCAACCAGGTTATTTTGAGGTGCGTTATGCGTTCTACAAGATCGTCGAATATCTTTGATGTTCCATTTGCACTCAGTTTGGTGTATTTTCACTCACCCCTGCTCAGATTACCTCGTAACCATGATGACCTTCAGCTTGGGCCCTTCCCTCCCTCGTATTTAGCTTATAAAAGATTTGCCAACTGTCTTCTTCTCAACTCTTAGTAATTTTTCTTATTTATTTTCTCCTAGTTTTTGCATTTTTTTATTACTTCTCTCTCTCTTTTTGAATGCTGTGCTATTATTTAATTCATTTTGCTGTACTTTTATTTTATCTATTTTATTATTGGAATTTTTTTCTGTTAAATACATAGAAATAAATAAATAAACTTGGCAGATAGATCTGACGTTGTAGATTTCAGTTTGTGCTTTCGGCAGAAAGACTTTTACTTACATAGTTCAGAGGGGTCGGATTGAAGTTTTACATAGAAAACTTCAATAGGGTGGAAGCCTTGCTGCTGAAGATCTTCTTTAATTTCCTCCTCCCATAGTCCGTGAAGACCGCGAATTATCACATTTAGTTTTTTATCCTCAGAGAGGAAGTACGTGCAATATTATTCTGTAATCCGTGGAGGATTGAGGTTTAATCAGGATGCCCAGATTTACGCATTCGGCAGAGTCGTACTTCATATTCAACTGCTTCATAAGTGCAGCCAGCTTTGTCCATTTCTCCAGTTTGCGGACGATGATGGGAACAGTTTTAGGGCTGTCTCATCGGGAATATTTGAGTGTTCTTGTGGTTCACTCTGTTTGGGAGTTGAGATCGATGTCGATGGTATAAAAAGGAAAATTTATGAGGGGCTTTCGGTTGCCATTTCTGGGATTGAAGTGGTTGGTTTTGGAGGTTGCAGAGCCGGAAAACCTAGCGAGTTTTCGTTTGAGTCCACCATATCCTGGTCAGACTCTGTAGTTTCTTCCAAAGACGATTCAGTTCTGAGGGAAAGTGAGCCTATAGTTTTCCTTTTTCTGGAGCATTTTGATCTTGATAAATCTAAGCTACGCACCAAGAGCTTAGCCATAACTTTGTCATGTTTCTGACGTTGCTCTTTCAACTCATTTTGAGTCGCTCTGAGCTTTTGGTGTGTTTGTCTCAGCTCAGTGAGAACTTCCTCCATTTGCTTTTGGGTCGCATTTGCCTGATTGACCCGCTCAATCAGGAGCGTGATCTGTCGATCCTCTTTATTCATCCTTTAGTGGAAACACCAAAGGTTGGGCAACAAGGCGACAAAAAAATCAATATGGTGTAGGTAGTTTGAGTTTTTAAGTATTACTAACAAATATGGAAATAATATTAAATAATAAGTCAATGTCGTTCGTCACTAGTTTACTATTTTGAAAATTAAAATTTGCCACTTGCGCAGAAAAACACTCACCCAGAAATATATGGTTGGAACGCATCCATTCTTCTAAGTTCTCACACTTTCCAGTTGCCGTCCTCTGAGGTCCCCTCTTCTTGCTTCTCATGATTTTGTGCCACATTGTTTTTTTCATTTTCCTTATATCCACACTTATGCATGGCATTCACTTCTCAAATTCACTTTTCGTCAGCACTACCACTCTATTCTCCGCTTCTACAATCCCTCAAGATTCAAGACCTTTATTTGGTGATTTTTCATTTTTTTACATATATACAATTCATGAATAGCTTAACCTAACAATATACATGCGGGTTTTGCCATAGGGCTTCTCCCAAAGTTCAATAATAATTGACTTTAATTACATTATAATATTAATTTTTTGGTAAAAGAAAACTTTAAAATATTGACACCGACAACATTCTCATACAATAATAGATTATAAAAGATGTTTGTAAAAATTATTTGCTCAAATAACTAATTTTTAAAATTGATTCCCTTAAAATTAAGTACATTTTTTCCTTAAGGCTACCTTAAAAACTACTCATTCGCTGCACCCATTGTGCGGTTGTCCATGGTGAAACAGCAGTCGAGTGCCCACTCTTCACACAGCTGGAACTGGAGGAGGCAGTCCTCTCCTTGGAAGCGAGGAAGGCTCCAGGTCCAGATGGTGTTCCAGCTGAGGTTTTGCGGCTCGTCTATCACCATTGTCCTGACTTGCTGCTCAGCACATTCAACACTTGCCTACGGGACGGGGTTTTCCCGGTGCGATGGAAGGTGGCGAGGCTTGTGCTGGTCAGCAAGGAGAAGGGAAATCCCGAATCGCCGTCTGCATACCACCCGTTGTGCATGCTGGACACGGCTGGGAAAGTGCTAGAGAAACTCATCAAGGGAAGACTCACTGACGCGATTCGTGCTGCTGGGGACCTATCTCCTCGGCAGTACGGCTTTAGAGCAGGACGTTCTACCATTGATGCGATTGCAGAGGTGGTGAACGCGGTCCAAAAGGCAGAGGCATATAGTCGCACCAAGCGACGGATCGTCCTGTTGGTGACACTCGACGTCATAAATGCCTTCAACTCCGCTAGATGGGTGGATATTCTGGACACGCTGGAAAACTCTTTTCAAGTTGCAGAATATCTAATGCGGCTTTTGAGGAACTACCTGAAGGACCGAAGCCTGCTCTACGACACGACACAGGGCCAACGAAGGATGGAAATTACATCGGGTGTTGCCCAGGGATCTATCCTTGGTCCGGACCTGTGGAACGTGTCTTACGACGGGCTACTGAGACTTGAGATGCCAGATGAGTCGCGCTTGGTCGGCTATGCGGATGATGTTGCGGCTCTGGTCGCCGGACGCACCGTTGAACAAGCGCAACTTAGGCTAGGTATGCTAATGCGCCGAGTGAGGGACTGGATGACTGCTCGCGGGCTCAGTTTAGCACTGGAGAAAACCGAAGTGGTCATCTTGACAAAAAAGAGAATCCCTAGAGTAAGGATGATCAGTATTGGAGATATACAGATCGAATCGAAGCCAGCGTTGAAGTACCAGGGGCTACTGATCGACTCGAAGATGAGTTTCTCTGAGCAAATCAGGGCAACGGCTGAGAAGGCTGCTTCGGGAATATCGGCCCTGAGACGACTTATGGCCAACGTAGGGGGACCCAGCCCATCAAGAATACGCCTCTTGATGAGTGCTGTAGGGTCAGTGCTAATGTACGGAGCAGAGGTATGGGGCGACGCTCTCAGCAAGGAGGTATACCGAAAACGATTGGCACAGGTATAGAGAAGAGGAGCACTGAGAATTGCATCTTCGCGCCTCATCCCGAATGTGAGACCGTGGCTAAATCGAAGGCATGGTGAGACTGACTTCTATCTGACCCAGCTTTTGAGCGGGCACGGGTGTTTTCAGTCGTACCTGCACAAGATCGGCAAGTCACGGTCTCCCGATTGTCGGTTTTGCCCAGGAGAGGAGGACAATGCCTGTCACACATTTTTTGCGTGTACCAAACGGGTCAGGCTGCGAAGGGAACTCTACAGGGAGACGGGAGAGCTCACCCCGGATAATATAGTTGCGGTGATGCTCGAATCGGTTGACAAATGGAGCCAGGTGGCACATTATGTTCGGGCAGTCCTAAAATATAAAAGGGACTCACAGCCGCCGGAGGCACTGGGTTTGGGGGATCGCTCTTCTGGCAATTCCTCTTCCCCTCTCCCCTCCCACTGGGAAAGGGACTCCCCAGCTTGAAGGCGCCCCACGGCGTAACAAAACGAGACCTGGCCCGAAGTAATGTGTCAAACGGTTCCAGGCTAGGTTCTCAGATTGACAGGGGAGGTGTTTAGTGGGTAGTCCAAAGGTATCCTCCATGGGAGTCCCACACTGCCAGACTCAGCGGGCATAAATGCCTTCACCTCCCTACCACAAAAAAAAAAAAAATTGTGCGGTTGTCCATCGCTCTCCTGACAACTCCTGTCTTATGCTCCTTGGCTTTCTTGATTCCCGCTTCCACAAGCTTTTCTGCATACGATTTTATTGGCTCCATTCCTGTCTCCTGGTACAGCACCTCGTTGGGCTAAGACCATCCGTCCTCCCATCTGTGTAGTCCTCTGCAAGCCCGAAGGATTTTTCGCTCCACTAATCCTATCTTGCCCCATTTCCTTCTTGGCGCTCAAATCCATACCATCACCGCATATGGGATGATTGGACAAATCAGGGCTTTATAGGCCAAAACTTTTTTTTAAATATAATCAACGTGCTTTTCTGTTGAAAACTACCCCCAAATACTTTGTTTGCCTAGAGCAGTGCACCATCTTCCCATTCAACCTAATCCTGGAGTCACAGATGCCCCTTGCAAGACCACCGAAGTTGATGTGGGGATCTTTGAGCACAATTAGTTCATTTTTCTTTGCATTCACCTTAATTCCCCATATTCGGTAATATGCAGTAAGAGATTCCACATGAGCTTGGAGCCGCGTCCTAGCAAAGCGCAAATTGTGCTCAGATGAACACAGCAACAAGTCGTCAGCGAAGAGGTTCACCTGGATTCCGGGCTTATATTCATATCTTACTCTTGGTTCGTCAGAGGTGAATATGTTGAAATAAAATGGGTCTAATATAGACCCCTGTGGGACCCCCGAGTCAATACTCAATGGGTCTGAACTAGCTCCACCAGCCACCGCAAAGGCAGTGCGTTCCCTCAAGAAGCTGCCTATTATTTTCACAATATGGCCGGAAAGCCAAGATTTACCATTTTGTAGAGAAGCCACAATCAGTCATTGACTCGGTTGGTAATTCACTCTCCGTTAGTGTGTCGACTTGTTCAAAGTATGAGGGTGATCTCCCCTTTCCTTCTATATGGCCAGCACACTAGTTTTGTTTTTTTGTGGTAGGGAGGTGAATGGCCATTTATGCACAGAGTGTGGGACTCCCATGCTCACAAGGAAGCGACTGGACTACCCACTAAACACCTCCCCTGTCAACCTGAGAACCCAGCTTGGGACCGTTTAACACATTACTTCGGGCCGGGTCTCGTTTTGTTATGCTGCGAGATGCCTTCAAGCTGAGGGATCCCTCTTCTAGCGGGAGAGGAGAGGGGAAGAGGAAGTGCCAGGCAAAGGATCCCCCAGCCCCAACTCCCCCAGCTGCTGTGAGTCCCTTTTATCTTTTAGGACTGCCCGAACATAATGTGCCACTTGGTTCCATTTGTCAACCGATTCGAGCATCACCGCGACTATATTATTCGTGGCGAGCTCCTCCGTCTCCCTCTCTGGGGGGAATGGTTGTCCGCGAGGATTAACAGCAATCTTGGGTGAATTGCACGAAGGGGAGGCCGACTTCGCGCCCCATCCCGGATGAAAGACCCTGGCTAAATCAAAAGCATAGTGAGACTGACTTCTATCTGACCCAGCTTTTGAGCGGGCATGAGTGTTTTCAGTCTTACCTGCACAAGATTGATAAGGCATGGTCCGCCAATTGTCAGTTTTGTCCAGGAGAGGAAGACAATGACTGTCGGATACAAAGATGCAATTTTTAGTGCTCTTCTTTTCTGTGCCTGTGCCAAGCGTTTTCGGTATGCCTCATTACTGAGAGCATCGGCCCATATTTCTGCTCCGTACAACAGCACTCATCAATACTGAATGAAACCCGCGAAGGTATAAGCCATTTACTCCGTGACTAAAACTAAATACTCGTACAATCCGTTGATGCATTACTACATGTTGTTGCCGATGTCATCGCGGGAGAGCATCGTTTCAAATTTCTTACTACTTTTTAAGCTTTTCTTGTATTCTTGCTCGCCAGACTTACACTGATACTTCTCATTTGATCGTCATAAAATTTTTTTTTCTTAATTTTAATTATCTTATTCGATACTCTTCTGAGATGTTCATGATAATTGCAATTCGTTTTAATCTACTTCTAGTTTACCTTGACATTTTGCCACCGCCCAATCCATCATTTGCAGAATTCAAAGCACAAGAAAAAATCTTATTCTATTATGTAAGAATTTTCATCAGAAGGTTAATTGAGACCAAGGCACCGGACTGACTTTAATTAGCCTTAGGTTCACAATTTTCTATTGTTTAAATCGCCGTCATCTTTAACGATTATGTTTTCCAACTTTTCTAACGACTCGTTGAAACTTATCAGGACTTTTCATTCACTTCACTTTTCATCATTTGAAAGGCCAAAGTTAAAAGTTAAGTTTCAGAGAGAGAAATTGTTGGAGCAGTGTCGAAAGAGGTGGAAAATATCTTTTGCACTTGTAGATAGCTTTTGTGTAGTTCAGCTAGAGGATATTTTCTTTTGCGTAGTAGAATGGATTATGTCCTTTAGAATAGAGTGGTTGAATGAAATTGAATAGCTGGATAGGTCATAAAGGTTGCAGATAAAACTTTTGTGCAGAAATGCTGTCAAACGAAATTAAATTTCAAGGACGATTAAATGCAGGATTTGCAGAGGAATAATTTTAGTGTGATGAATTCAACCCGATTGAAAAGAGACACAGAAAGTTAATTCAATTGCAATAAAATTTCTAACTTCCAATCTTGCTCCGAATCTTTGCTCGAAAATAACCAAGCAATGCCTTATAGTTTAATAATAATTTCATTAATCATATACATCCTGCGCCAATATCCTAAAATATTTTACCTCAACAAATTACAGGACACATTATTCATTAGTACAAAACACTAATCTAGCTCCTTTTATCTGATAGATTTTCCCTAAAATACTAATAGTAAGCCATCTCTGTAAATAACCCCAATTAAACTGCCAACTAGCTTATCGCATTCAGGTGGCATCAAATCGAATCCAACCATACCCTTTCATTCTTCCTGCTCTCACCTACAAAAGGTGTTTGAATAGCTGTAACCGTATCGAAAGGACACGATCCATAGTATCCTGATTTCAAATCGGTAATTATACTTTTAACCCCTCTGTGCAGTTTACATGGACGGCTTTTCACCTAGCGAGCGGTAAAATTACCTCACAATAAGGACTATCGTATTGGGTTCCTTTGTTATTAACAATTCGCGATTTGATACATATCCTGTCTTTTATGTCTGAAACCGTGACAAAGAAGGCGTGTTCGATTTCACCTACTGCCAACTTGGGAGAACTCGTCAAGTTCGTGTACAACCCCCAATTCAGAGATTGCTACTGTTACAACAACTATATCATTAGTATTTTGACTTCCTGTTCATTTCATGTGATATATTGACATCGAGGGCGCAAAGGAAGGCTCTTGGCAATTTTCTAAGATTGGCTCGAGTGTGATTTGTCGTTGCAGGGGTTGTATTGAATGGTAATGATAGAGAATGAATAGTGTTGAGTTAAAAAGGATAGAATGTCAATTAGAAAAGAATAGATATGCAATCAAAGCTTTAAGAGTAAATTGGATGAAGAATGTAATCTGAGATGAATTTGGTGATGAAAGGACATGAAATTGCAGGACTTGTAGTAGCAAGGAATGAAGAATCTCGAAGTGAAAATCTTTTGAGTTTTGAAGTAATTATTATTAAAAGACATTGAAAAATCCTTACCATAAACTCTACTTTTTGAACAGAAATAAACTTTTCCCGGGAATAGCTCAACGATGCCTAGCCTCACTTATCTTTTCAATTTCATAATTATCAACTTATTAAAAACTTGCAAACTTCAGCCCTAGCGCACAACATTGCATCTACAGTTTTTTTTCCTACCCCCACTGAACGTCACATATGAAGTTGATATGCAATCAGAGTACATAACTTCCTGTATAATGGAACTTTTGGGTAACATCCTGTCGGAAGTTGAATGTAATCTTATAGCTGAAACTTTTCATGACTCTCCTGGGATAGTTAGTTGGTGTATCATCAGCTACCACATGTGTGCATCAGAGTATCTTTGCAATTATTGACATCATCCAATCACAAAGATAAACGTGGCAAGACACAGCCGGATTTTATGCTGAAGAAATTAGTTTTGGATTTACTAAAGGGAAAAGTTTTATAGCAGGTCAGAGAGATGGATTTAGCGTTGCGATAATTAGTAACGACAACCACATATGTTTGTTATAGAAAATTTTTTAGGGTGTCGTCAGCCATTTGATGCAGTTGCTAGTTCCTTGATGAAATTATTCTTCGTAAGGGTGGGAATCTTGAAGTCTAGTGAAGATTAGCGGAGAAATTAGGTACGTGATTCAATCATAAAGACCATCCAAACATGCTTTAATATTCATTGAGGCTACATAGCTGGATAAACTAATGACTCGTAATTGTTGTTCCTTTTTAAGCTTATTGCTTGCTTAAAATGCGACAAACTATAAATTGTTGTCCTCCCATGGTCAGGAGTGGCATCTCCCCTGTTACGCGAGAACCCAGCCTAGAATCATTTGTCACATTACTTTAAGTCAGGTCTCGTTGCGTTACGCCATGTGGTGCATTCAAGCTGCGGGATCTCTCCTCAAGCAGGAGAGGAGAAGAGCAATTACCAGAAAAGCAATTCCCCAGTTCCAATCGCTCTGGCTTTTGTCAGTCCCTTTTATCTTTTTGAGTGCCCGAAAATAATGTACCACATGGTTTAATTTGTCAACCGATCCAAGCATCACCACGACTATACTATCCGAGGTAAGCCTTCCCGTTTCCCTGTAGAAATCCCATCGTAACCAGTTCCATTTTTTGCATAAAAAATATGTAGCAGATATTGTCTTCCTCTCCTGACAAAGCCAACAATCTGAGGACCGTGACTTACCAATCATGTGCAGGTAAGACTGAAAATACCCATGCCCGCTAAAAAACTGGGTAAGGTTCAAGTCAGTCTCACCATGTTTTCAATTGAGGCATGGTCTACGATCCAGGATGAGATACTTAGTGCCCCTTTTCTCTAGCAATCCACCCAAGATAGCTGCCAATCGTTGAGTTAGCACTGTGACTCCTCGCGGAAAACCATCTCCCTTGCGTCCTCATTTCGATGCAAGTAAATACAACAGCGCTCTCTAGCAAGGAGGGCAACAAGCTTTACGCCTGCAATAACTCTCACCGTCGAATCAGAAACTGTTGGATATGAAGATGCAATCCTCAGTGTTGTTCTTCTCTATACTTGTGCCAAACATTTTTGGTATACCTTCTTACTGAGAAGATCGCCCCATATTTTTGCTCCGTACACATACTCTACGGCACTAATCAAGGGGTGACTTCTTGATGGGTTGGGTCCCCCTATATTGACCGTAAATTGACTCAGAGCCAACACTCCCAAAGCAGCCTTCGCAGCCGTTGCCCTGATTTGCTCAGAGAAACTCATCTTCGAGTCTATCAATAGCCCTAGACACTTCGCCTTACTCTAGGGATTCTCTTTTTTGTCAAGTTGACCACTTTGGTTTTCTCCAGTGCTAAAGTGAACCCACAAGCAGTCATCTATTCTCATTCGGTGCATACGTAGCCTAGGTCACGCTTGTTAGATAGTACACCCAGTGACTAGAACTGCAACATTATCCGCAAAGCCCATCAAGTGCGGCTCATCTGGCATCTCCTGGCTTTCTAGGCCATCGGAAGATACGTTCCATAGGTCCGGACAAACTATAGACTCTTGGGCAACACTCGATGTAATTTCAATCCATCCTTGGCCCTGTATCGTGTCGTAAAACAGGCTTTGGTCCTTCAAGTAGTCTCTCAGAAGCTGCATCAGATATGCCCGAGCTTGAAAAGGTTTTCCAGCTTACCAAGCATATCCACCCATCTAGCGGAGTTGAGGGTGTTCCTAATGTCAAATGTCATCAAGAGAACGATCCGTCACTTGGCACGGCAATATGCCTCTGCCTTTTTCACCACACTCACAACCTCTACAATCGCATTAATGGTGGAACGTCCTGCCCTAAAGCCGTAATGCCAAGGAGATAGGTCCCAGCACCACGAATTGCGTCAGTAATTCTTCCCTGGATGAGTTTCCCTAACACTTTCCCAGCAGCGTCTAGCATGCATAACGGACGGTATGCAGACGATGATCCCCTTGCTGATCAGCATGAGCCCCACCACTTTCCATCGCACCGGAAGAACCCCGTCCTAAAGGCAAGCGTTGAATGTGCTGAGCACCAAGTCAGAACAATGATGATAGACAAATTGCAACACCTTCGCTGGAACACCATCTTGGCCTGGAGCCTTAGTCGCTGTTTATGAATGCTTCTTCCAGTTCCCGCTGTGTGAAGCGTGGACACTTGATTGCTGTTACATTGTAGACAGCGTTAATATTGAGGGGATGGGCGGGGAAGAGTGCTCACACTATTTGGTTTATCTTTTCTGTTTCATATGTGTAAGGTATCCATAGGGCACCAATCTACCGTATAACTAGCTTGTAGCTAAAGCTCCACGGATCCTTATTCACACTGTATCCACTAGATCTTGCTAGCAGCAAGCTTTGCTGTTATTAAGGCATTTCTTGGTCGATTTATATGCTGCTGCCCGGTTGCATGCCTCGTCCTCGTTCTGTGCCCGTTGAGCCTCTCTCCAAAGAGGTTTGTTACAGGCAAACTTCAGAGCTAATTAGATTAGCTCATTTCAAAAACTACCATTCGCAATCTCGTTGCTAAGCTCTATTCAACTAGGTCCTTTTTTCAAAGTTCTAAAATTTAAATTTAAGAAAGTAGTCGTATCCTTAATTGGTAACTTTACTATGACATACGAAATAGAGTTAAGTAGGTAGCTTGCTTCTAATTTACTCGCCACATCATAAACAACGTTAGCAGTAACAGCATCAGCAACATCCGACACCAATGAAATTGGATGAATTGGGGAACAAATGAGGATAATTATGGACTCTCCAATGGACCATTAAATGATATCCGTTAATTAGACTCCAAGAATGGCACTTGGATGCAAATAACTGTGGACTCAACCACCGAATACAAAATACCACGCAATCGTCACTTCCATGCTGTGGACATTTTATTTACAAGACAAACAATTTACACATGTGATGACTCAACTAGCACAGGAAAAGGATAACCTGACATAATTCTGGTTGATTTTTTGGAGTTTGCCATACAAAACCAAGAATGAGATAATATTGAAGTTGATATGGTAAAACTGCATCCTCCACTATTAGCTAGATATTCCCCTACTATAATTAAATGTGGCGAACGTGAAACCCTATTACTAACTTGTGGCGTTGACATGCGAAATTATCGAGATTTGCATCTTTGGAGTTTGCTTTGGAGAAAGAACGTTGCCGAAAAATGTTTGTCCCTATGATTTCTTTTGGCAGCTTTTACGGTCATACAGTAGCATATGATGCACAATCACAATTAATATACATTGTTAGTGGAATGTTTGACTAATGAAGTATAACTGACATGGGTGGAACTGCCTGTTTAGGTGATTTTTTTTTGTGGTTGGGAGGTGAATGCCATTTATGTACTGAGTGTCAGGCTTTCATGCTCAAAAGTGACTAGACTACCCACTAGATACCTCCCCTGTCACCCGATAACCCAGCCTAGAACCGTTTGAAGCATCACTTCAAGTTAAGTCTCATTGCATTACGCCATGAGGGGCCTTCAAGTAACAGGATCCTACCTCCAGCAGGAGGGGAGAGAGGAAGAGGAATTGCCAAAAAAGTGATTCTCCAGTCTCGATGTCCCTGGGTGCTGTCAGTCCCTTTTATCTTTTTGGACTGCCCGAACATGATATACCACATGGTTCCATTTGTCAAGCGGTCCTAGCATAACCACGACTATACTATCCGAGGTGAGCCTTTTCGTTTCTCTGTAGAGGTCCCATTACAGCCTGTTTCATGTTTTGCATGAAAAATATATAGCAGGCATTCTCTTCCGGTCCTTGACAAAACTAACAATCTGAGGACCATGACTTACCAATCTCTTGCAGGTAAGACTGAAAACACCCATGCCGGCAAAAAAACTGGGTTATATACAAGTCACTTTCTTTACGTTTCAGTAATTTTAGTTGACCACCAGTACACTGGGGGCCTTCGGTGCCAGGTTTTTCGACAGGGCATAGGGACATTGCAAGCAGTCGTGGTGATACTCATAGTTGAGTTCACCACATCTTGAGCTGCCAGTTCTTCTGTCCCCCTGCTAATCACCCTGCTGCAGAGCACCTCAACAAAACTCTCAACGTTCATACTTCTGATCTTCCATCCAATTGTACAAGGTCTAGAGCACGGACATCGGGAGACAACACCACCAATCTAAAGCAAAATTTACTGATGATCACTGGCTGAATATTGTTTATCCTCCGTACTAAGGACTCCGAAGAAAATATCATGTCTGGTATGGTTCCTTTGCAGCCAATACGGCGGAAAGTCGACGTACTTTCGTTATTTAGTATGACGAGTGCCCTCCTGGCCAACATTTTTAGGACTCGTTTTCCCCGCGGATCAATTTAAGGCATGCCCCATTCGATTGCTTTAGCGTTGATGTCCCCCGCCTCAAGAGAACATTGCCCTCCAAGCCTTTAGCTTGGCTTGGAAAGATGATATTGGTTGAATCTACGGTAGGTACACATAAAGAAAGTGGTCTCTGAGCACCACACCTACACAAAACCATCTCCTCATCTACAGCTCTCCGCTTGGAAATCACTATTCCGAACCCAGGTCGCGGCAGTGCGAACTGTTATCATGGTATTGTTCACTCAACAGCAAAATGTTGGCTTTTACGTCCTTCACAAACTGTTCAAGCAGGAGCGGTTCAAATGTGGTGTAAGTGTACCTGTAGGATAAGGGTCATGCAGGCTCTAATTTTGCCTTGACTAGGGCTTCCTGGAAAACCTGACATTTTCTTGATCCCAAGACATGCCAAAGATTTGGTCTTGGATTAGCATCTTTGCAAATGATACAGTGTGCCTCCTTCGTACACTCTTTCCATTATGTCCCATTTCATCGCATTTGTAACATAAGGAATTCCTATCGGGTCCTTTGCGTTCTTAAGCGGTGTGATCATAGCCATGGCATCTGAAACATTGGATAGGCACTAATCTTTACCGTATCCTGCAAACAACCCACCCTATTCTTAGTTTGCCTTTTTTCAGCGTCATTTTCGGTCAATGATGGCGACGTGTTGTCCCCTCTAGTTTTTTGGTATCAGCCTCACTTTGATCCTGCCCACGCTGAAGAACACCCTTTTGATAGCTTCTTCTACCGCTTTTGCCAAGGACTTTCTTTACTGCGTCAC
This sequence comes from Odontomyia ornata, assembly GCA_963969285.1. Lineage (NCBI taxonomy): Eukaryota > Metazoa > Arthropoda > Insecta > Diptera > Stratiomyidae > Odontomyia > Odontomyia ornata. The sequence goes on from OZ017742.1 coordinate 261,879,037, forward strand.
AGAATGCTTCCCTATTGTCCGCCTCTGCTCCAAATTCGACCGATATCTGACCCAACCGTGTTGGTCGTACTGCTTCAATGGCAGTATTGGTGTCTTCGGGCCTTACATTTCTCGTGATATCCCGCAAAACTTCTGCGTAGTGTTAGCCATCTTGGGATTTTACAAGTAGTGCCTTCTGCCGGGGTCTCGATCGGAGCTTTTTTTCTCCTGTTTCGCATTAGTTCTTTTTTCTTGTTGGGCGTCCATACGAACTTTATTTTCTGGAACTTTTTGAATGAGTTTCTTTGCGGCTTTCTTTTCTTCTTTTGTCAGTACTGTGTGGAATCACTGATCTAGTGTTCCGCGCCCATTGAGTGCTTCTTCTTTCCTTCTTTCATCCCAATCTCCTTCGATTGGGCTAGACGCTATTTTTTATTGATGTTTGATGGTGAACCCATCTGCACATGCCCTTTAGCCTAAGCCCTCAGCGCTTCTTTAGCCTTCTGTTCCTCTTCAGCCATCTGGTCCTCTTCAAACTTTAACCAGCTACTCTATGCTCTATGCGGTTTAGGAGCTCCTCTGGTTCAAGGAGGCCAGTTTTTACTCCTTTGGTGAGTAATGAGTCGCATGCAGATTTTAGTCTTTTATGAACATCTCTCGCTTTTTGAATTAGCCTTTCTTTGTGATGTCACTGGACGAAACTTGTGGTTTGCGACCTCTTTTTGTGGAAGATGTTATCGGCTTCCATTTCCGAGTAAAGTACGTCCATCACATTTTCAACAGTGGTGATGAAATCACCCAAAGGCGCTTTATTCGTCTGGTTACTCCTGTCTTTTCCTGCCATGATCACTTTGTGTACTTTAGATTGGTTCATTATTATCATTTTTTGCTGCACCGGAATGCCGCTGAAATCTCAGTCTGGATAAGACTGTCCATTGATCTTAGTTTTTCGTCCATCTTTATTGTCATTGTACTAATCGCCGTTCTTGTCATCGTGAGTATCGCTCCTAATGTTCTGTGAACTTTGTGGCTACAACCACTGGTTGCGTCATCGATGTTATTATTTTTACTTACTTCTTTGGATTTTTGGTCACTTTTTCGGGTTTTTACGAGTAGTTGAAATTGCTCCAGTTTTATTGAGTACCTCCTCGGTGCCGCTATATCCGTTCGTGCAATCTGAAGGCTGCCAAGGTTTTACCGGGACGAAGACGGTGTGACAATTGAATTGGAGCCTTTCAAGCATGAGTGTCACCTCGGTGCTACTATACAAAGCGACTGGGTCCAAACCACCATATCTGCCAGCACAAAACATAAATTCTAATTCGTTGTCCAATGCGTAATCCAGATTCAGTTAGGGTCGTTATCTGTCATTCCAGGAGGAACCTCATGGTGACCAACATATCCTTGGGTCCATGGGGGCGGTGCTCCCCAAAGAATGCTAGCCTCCAAGAGTATTCTTGTCGACCTGCATTCCCCCTGCGGGAATTTCCTCCAGTATTTGGAGGCGGCACTCACCAAAGAATGCTAGCCTTCAAGAGCATTCCCTTCGGCCGGCATTTCCCCGATATTTTGGGAGGAAAACTAGGGCAAAGACAGAACACTGTGAAAGTCTCACATGAGTAGCGAATAAGAAAATTAGAACAAAAAATAGAAAATACTATGGCAGAAGAGTAGCAAATAAGAGAATTACAGCAAAGGAAGAAAATACTAAGTCTAATGCAAGCCAAGCATATAAAGTGGTCTGAGATACTGAAGATGACTGAACGGAGTCAAAGCGCATATGTTCACACAGCAAAGCAAGCCCCAAAGGGTTCTCAAGAAAACATTTTTTTTTTATTTAAGGGTCATACATTATAATGGTGGATCTTACTTAAAATTTGAGAGACCAACACTTCTGACCTGCTTCAAAGTTTGTGCTTTGTAGCTTCTACAGTTTTTGAGTAAACTTGCTGTGCAGCACAGACGGTCGTGCAAGCAAATTATTTGTGTCGTGGTCCCAAAAAGCACCCTATACTCACCACTTCACGTGCGCCCTTTACACACACTTCCCTGGACTCTCTTAAAAGTTATGATATTCATAAAAACCTTTGTTCGGTTTTTAATTAAATACGATGTGCAAAGTGAGGGAGGACTAGTGGGCTCTCTTCTTTCCGACGATTTCTGCTCGAGTGGCTTCCTTTTCCTTGCGCTGCCCTTTGTGGAACGCCTACTTCAATTTCTTAATCTGAACTTTAAACTTTGCCCTTTTGGCGGTGACATAGCCAGGTAGGCCAATCGCTGGATCTCACATAACATACCTGCTGAGTGAGCTTCGCCCACTCTGCTCGTGTCTGCTTTGGCTGGCACTGTGGCTTCCTGTGAACGCGTAAAGTAGGCTCAATATTCATCGATACTAATGGGATGTGGACCGGCTGACGGAAAGGTCTTGAGGCCTTCTTCGAGAGTTGGTTTCCAGGACGGCATACGCTTTAGCCTGTTGTTGCTGAAGTTATCTTTCGCAGTGATGTAGTTTGTGGAGAACCAGAGACTAAGTTAGTCTTAGGTGAAGCCACAGAAGCTAATCCACTTTCCCGAGCTGTGAAGCTGAACTGGGGTGCCCTTGGCAGCTTACTACAATTTGTTTGCCGCGGTTAGTAGTTCTTTGTTAAGGACTACCAAAGAAAAAATATTTTGATCCGACATTAATGATTCTGCCAATGGGAGTGAAATAAAAATTTCAATCCAAAAAAAAATCTCTTCAAATCAATTTAATTTCAATTATACTGATGGCATTTAATTGGCTGTATTTAGCTATTTAAGGAACAGGTAATCATAAACAAGATAAGCAATCAACAATCGAATAAAATGTAGACTCATGCGACTATCTCGTTTATCAAGCTCTTAAAAAGCCCAGCAGCTTGCTTCCAGGGAGCAAGAGCCCTACTAAATAATTTCCAACAAATGTGCATTCGAAAAATTCAGGTTGAAAATATGTTGAAAAAAGTCCTTACACGTTCGAATAAAACTCAAGTGAATTAAAATAACACACTTAAATTTAGACTGTAGCTCAATTGGTATCCTAAAGAATTGATTATACGAGTATACTTTGAATGGTAGAAAACATGATAAATATATTGTTCATACGAAATATCAACAGTATGAGCTCCCGTCTGTAAACAGAAGTAAACTTTATTATAACAAAAACTGTACGGAGCTATAGCGTCATGCGTGTGTACACTTTTAAGTATGAAACAAGATGACTGGTGTCATTTATATTAATTGATTACGGAGTACGTTCAGTACGTCCGGACTCGACTAGATGTAGATGAAGAGTGAGTTAACTTTGACAGCGATCCACTGACAGTGATTCTACAACACCGCTTGTAGTAATGAAAACACGATTATTACTACTAACTTTATTATAAAAATATCAACAGGTCGCGATGGCATCTTAAACATAACAATCTAAATCTAAACGATATCTAAACATTATTGAAAATAATCTGACGTGACATTCAGGTGGCAGCACATAACACGGCAGAGCCCTACAGCAGTCTCCCTCAAGTGATAACGATATTTCTATTCATTTAGCAAATGTCACTTGACGTAATTTTGACTTAGGTCCTTCATACGTTTTGAGCACTGTTGGTTGATAAAAGTTTGTTGCTCCGTCACATTATGGTCTACTAGCTAAATTCTGCAAGGTGTTTTCCATATGCGCCGGTTTTAGACGCTCTATGGAAATGTTTGTGATCTTATTCCCTACGCGTATTTTGAAGACTCGTTCATCTAAATGCTCGGTGACTTCATGAGGACTGCTGTATGGCTGCTGCAGAGATTTTTTTCCAGATCCCTGTCTGATGAGCACATGGCTGCATCTGGACTGGTCCTTGTGCACAAAAACGCTTCTTTGGTTGTGGTGTGCGGCAGGTGTCGGTTTTAGTGTTTGCATTTTCCATCGGAACTTTTCGATGAAAATGTGCGGGTTATCAGGAGACGAATCATCTCTGAAGAATTCTCCGGGCAACCGTAATTGCAACCCGTAGCACATTTCTGCAGCTGAACATCCGATGTCATCATTGAGAGATTTCCTTAATCCTAAAAGCGTTGGTGGCAAAACGTGAATCCAACGTGACGATTCGTGGCACATGATTACGGCTTTCAAGGAACGACGAAACCTTTCAACCATTCCATTAGAAGCAGGATGATACGCTATGGTTCGAATCCTGTGGCTGCCGATAAAATGTAACATGGCTTGGAACAATGCAGACTCAAAGTGAGTTCTCTGGTCGGTGGTTATTGTTTCAGGTGTTCCAAATCTTGCCACCTAGTTTGTGAAGAATGCTGAAGCCATTGTATCTGCAGCGATGTCTTCCAATGGAATTGCTTCAGGCCATGGAAAAAACCGATCTATTACCGTGAATATGTAGGTGTATCCATAGGACGATGGAAGCGGACCAACAATGTCTGCGTGTATGTGTTGGAAGCGGCGATCCGTCGTTGGAAAGTTTTGTGGGGTAAGAGTAACGAGTCGATGAACTTTAGATCACTGACATGCTACGCAGTTCTTAGTCCACATTACTACTTCCTATTTCATTCCAGGCCACACAGATTTGCTGGAGACAAGTTTTCACGTGGCTTTTCCGCCTGGGTGTAATAATCCATGAATTCTTTCGAACAAGGACTTCCTCAAACTCTTTTGGATAGATGATCTTGGATTTCTCATTGATACATCGCAGAATAAAACATTTCCATCTCCTAATGGAAATTGTTTTAGCTTTAGCAAAGTGTTCGCATTAAGGAGATGTTGCAGGTCGTTAGCTTGTTCTTTCGCGATATCCTCTACACTTGGAGTTTTGAATTCCGTGTGCGCGTCGATTCTGGAGAATGTGTCAGCAACAAAATTCCGTGAGCCTTTAACGTAGAAAATTCGCGTCGAGAATTGGCTAATGAATTCCAATTGTCGCATTTGCCGTCGAGAAGCTTTATCCGAACGATGTGAAAAGGCAAAAGTTAAAGGTTTGTGGTCAGTCTCAATCGAAAAATTCCTTGCTTCGAGCATGAACCTGAAATATTTGACAGCTTCGCAAATAGCTAATAACTCCCTGTCATACGTGCTATACCTTGTCTGCACTGGGCTCAATTTTTTCGAAAAGAATCCTAGTGGTCTCCATGCATCACCTTGTTTTTGCTCCAAAACAGCACCAATGGCCACTTCCAATGCGTCGGTTAGAAGAATCAAAGCAGCTCCATTGTTAGGCTGAGCCAAAAATGCGACATTTCCAATCATCGTTTTGCTTTCTTCGAACGCTTTCTTGGTTGTTTCGTTCCAAATAATCGGCTCTTTGTCGTTTGACTTTTTATTTCCCAAATAAAAATTTAGGGGAGCAAGTACTTTGCTGCATTCTGCTAGAATCACCTATAGAAATTGATTATTCCTAAGTACCTGCAAAACTCCAAAAGATTTTTGGTTGTTTGAAATCGTAATGGCTGCTATTCGATCCGGTAAGGGTTTGGTTCCTTCACTCAAAATTGAGTAGCCTAAAAACTTTACCTCCTTTGCTCCGAATACGCACTTGTGTGTATTTATTTTGACGCCATATGCCTTTAATCGTTCGAAAACTCCCTGCAGATGGTCGTGATGCTCCTTTAGGTTCTTTGACGCTATAAGTATATCGTCGAGATAGACGTAGCAGAATTTCAGTCCACGCAAAACGGTGTCGATAAATCTTTGAAACGTTTGCGCAGCGTTCCGTAAGCCGAAAATCATTCGACAAAATTCGAAAGATCCAAATGGTGTGATGACTGCAGTCTTTGGTATATCATCAGGATGTATCGGAATCTAGTGATATGCGCGCTCCAAATCCAAAGTGGTAAAAATTGTTTTGTTGTACAAATGATTCGCAAAGTCCTCGATGTGAGCGATGGGATAACGATCGGGCATCGTTATCGAATTTAAGCGACGAAAGTCACCGCATGGTCTCTAATGTCCGGATTTTTTCTGGACCAAATGTAATGGACTGGCCCAAGAACTGTCAGATGGACGGCAAATTCCCATCGAGACCATGTAGTCGAATTCCGATTTGGTAGCTGCATACTTTTCTGGTGGAAGACGTCTCAGATGTTGTGCGGCAGAGAACTGTTGAAATTTGAGGAGGATGTGACTTGAGCGTATGTTGATAGCGGCTCGCGGAATTAATTATCCTGGGCTAAAATTATAATTTTTCCTGGTCCTTGCAAATTTTTGCGAGAGTAAAGGGTAGCGTGTTGCCATCCATCAGCCGTTCGTTCCTTAAATCCACCATTATGTTAAATTTACCAAGAAAGTCTGCACCGAGAATCGGACGTACTACGTTTGCGATTGTGAAGAACCACTTTATCGGCCATCGTAATCTGAAATCAAGATCCGTCAGTTGTTCACCGCTTGTGGTGATCACGGTGTTGTTTGCTACGTGAAGCTTTAGAGGCGCTGGTGTTCTACTAAGGCAGTGTTGTTCAGGGGGAATTACTGACACATCAGCTCCGGTGTCGACCAAAAGTAGAGTTCCGCTGCGATGTTCTCTTATGAGTAGGCGGTTTTGGTATTGGCCGTCGTCATCTACTACACATGACGACGAGCATTTTAGTTTTCCGTCACGAAAGTGCACGGTTTTTGACACTTTTGCGCTTTTGCACCGAATCGACGATGGTAGAAGCAAACAGTTCGGAAACGAGATCGCGATTGCGCATTTTGACGCTTCAAGTCTTTTTGTGAGAGACGCAATTTCATTTCGTAGATCATCGTTAACGCTTGACGCGCTACTCCCAACGACGGCTATCGAGGCCATCCCGCTTTCTTCTAAAATTTTGTCTGCCATTCATGTTAATGGCTCGATTCCAATTTCAGAAATCACTGTCAATATTGCATGCACTCGCGGTGGTAAGCGACGTAGCCAAAGAGCACGCACAGTATCTTCCCCGAGCTGGTTTTCTGTGAGAGATTTCATTTCGCGCAACAGTTGAGATGGTCTTTTATCCCAAAGTTCTAAGTCCGTGAGCACTTTTGTTAACGTTTTTTCAGGCGAGTCTGTGAAGCGAGATATAAGCGCGTTTTTTAATGCCACATATGCGTCCGATGTAGGCGGCGATTCCCCAATATCGGCGACTTGCTCCAAAACGGTAGAACCAATTGATGAAACTATCACGTGAAAACGGTTAGCATCACTTAATACTTTATGAGTCGCGAATTGTGCTTCAACTTGCACGAACCATAAAGTTGGCCGTCTTTGCCTAAATGGCGGCAGCTTAAGCGTCTGTAGTGATTCAATATTGCCTAAAAAGTTTTCGAATGAACGACGCGAAATTTCGGGTGTCGCGGTATTGGTTTTATTATCTGGAGAATTAGGCATATTGCACGTTTCACTAGTTTTGCTCGAGGTCACTAATGTAGTAATGAAAACACGATTATTACTACTAACTTAAGTTTATTATGAAAATATCAACAGGTCGCGATGGCGTCTCAAACATAACATTCTAAATCTAAACGATATCTAAACATTATTGAAAATAATATGACATGACATTCAGGTGGCAGCACATATCACGGCAGTGCCCTACACGCTGCTGTAATCAGTGACATCTACTTGTCGTATTTATCATGACCGCCACAAATGCATGATTTTTTTTAAAGAAATATAGAAAATATTTAGTAGTTTATAAGTAGTGTTAAAGATTCTATAAGTCATAATATGAAATTCAAAGCAACTCCTATATTTTGTTTCATCAAGCGTAAAAATTAATCAGACATAATTGGTTCACCTCCAATATTTGAAACTCCTCCGAAAGTTCCAAAGAAGTCACCATTTGACTTTATAATTGAGACTTTATTAAATATATCAAATGTACCAAAACAAGTATCTCCTAACATACATATTCCCAGAAACAATTGAACTCGACACTATTTCCGTCTTGGCTAAAATCTAATAATTCATCGTTTAAGCTACTGTGGCCCAACTAAACCGGATCCTTTCTCAGCATTTCACCCAACTGTATTTCGAGATTTCCATATTTAAGTGTTTGCCAGAATCGTTGCATCGTATCCGTCCACCCCCGACAAATGGCCCGCAAACGTACAAATTGCATTCATAGGACAAGTGGTCCTCAGTGGAAAATCATGTTAGTGTCATCTTCTACTGTACCAATGGCATTGTTTCGTCCTAGATGCAATGTGAAAGCTAGGTCAGAGGAAGTTCCATTCACGATGCGTTCACTCATTCGAGAACAATTTCAACATTTTGCAAAGCATCTTTCCGTCTCTCTAAATAATGATGTCAACGGCAGAATATTTGTTGCATCTGCATCCTTGCGTGTATGTGTGTTGGTGCTTCTTTGGTCAATTGAATGGTTTCCTTTCATAGCGGTCCAACAAGTCACTACGTTTGCTACTTACGTAAGCTCCAAACCAACATCCTGTTTATTATGCATGGCTGTTGGAAACTACACACAACCCGAATCAAGCTCCATACTAAGTGCATCCTGAATATCCTTGCCGAGTATTTTGTGTGCAAGGACGGCAAGGATATGTAGATACAAATTCTTTGGAGATGTGGCTTAGCAATGAGCACTAATAGCATTGTAATGGCATGTTAAACAGAAGCTGCTATATTGCCATGGGTTTTTGGGAAAATTCATGATCCTTGCTGGGAATGCAAAAATACGACATTGTTGACTTGAGCACCGGTTCGAGAATGGATACCTGGATTGCGTTAAGAGAGTAGCAGATAGCATACAAAATACTAGAAAAGAAGATTGAAATTGTTGAATGAGCAGTAAATTCAATTGCTTTGTACGATTGGGTAGATGAATAGCTCACAAGGAGTCCTTTGCATTTTAAATAAGACTTGATTGCAGTTATCAATGAATTTCATCTTCAAGCAATCAAAGGAAGATGTGTAAATAAAGTTAATCAGTAACTTCATGAAAGCACAATTCACAATCAACCACAAATTATAATGTTGCATCAAATATTATCAATTATCCTTTCAAAATCATTTTAATACATTTGTTACCACCCCCTTCATGAATTCATCTAGATAATACGCAAAACATAGCCGAATTGCTCCTGATTATGATCATATTTCTCCGCGGTGCATCAATGAGATGATGTAGCTGCCGTCGCTGCTGCTTTGAAAATTTGATGCTCCCTGCTGTTGTGGTCGTTCTATTCCACAATTGAATTGCGTCCGGGTTTCGGGGATTATATGATGGACAACAAAATGTCACCGTGTGATGTTTTAATTAGGGTGGGGGAGAATAATCCTCAGTCTATTTCCCTCGGGGTCTTATTAGATGAGGACAAAAGGCACGTGTCACCAGGATAAAGTCATACATATGTTGGTTGGGTGTGGTAACATATGAAATTGAATTCTTGCTCATAACAGTAAAAAGAAAAAAATAACAGAGTAAAAGAAAACGATGTGAGAAAATTGAATAGGGCATATATCAATCACGTAATTGAAATTGTTGCTGCTTTATATTATGTGTGTATATATATGATGGAAGGTTAAGGATGTTAACCAATATAATTTAGTTTGTTGATTGAGTCTTGTTAGAGTAGATACAATTCAACTGGAATTGGTATTGGAAATGGGGGATCAAATTAGTGAGGGTGTTAAAAGCGATGGATGGTAGTTTTACTCATGAGATCGAGTTTTTTTATTTTACGGGTATATGGGCTACAAAATGGCAAAAACGAAAGAAAATAAACTTGTACCAGTAAATCCACTAAACAATTCCGTTTTTTTCAAAATTTGAACACTTTTTTGGAGACCAAATGATAGTAAATGACCTCGGGGTCGCAAAGTGCGTTAACTGGTTTCCACATGATGGGACATTGAATGCCAAGTAATGTCAATACCTGCAAATATACCTACAGCTCTGCTGCCAAAACCTACGTAGGTGTACGTGGTGTTCACTAGTAACTTTTACCTTTTCTAAAACGACGTTAGGAGGTGGAGACAAGTTTTCCGTGCCTGATAATGCAATTGAAAGTAATAATTGTGCCACTACAATAGTGGTTGTGTGACAGACTAGCTCTCTATCCCTTAAAAACTCTGTATTGATTCGAAACCTGCAAAAGAGCCTTAGAATGAATTGGACGTAAGGCAATGTCTTTGAAACCGTAAAACTCAATCATAGCATATGATCTTAGAATGTCATATCACTGAAAAACCCTAGCAATGACCTCTTACAACAGGCCAGTTGTCAACTTCAGCCGATCTGACAACACTGTCTTCGCCGAAAAGTATCGAGCAATTCAAGGTTTCAAGCACTGGGTAACGAGCCATCGTCGCGAGTGGTCGTATTATCTCTTGTCTTGGATCAATTGCTAATAAACATAAGTACATAACATAAAAATCGTGTTTCGATTAGCCATATACCATTTCAGCCATCCTTGACATTGCAGAAGTGGGATGTGTAACAATAGTGATAACTTTTATCGTTTAAATTTTTAAACTCGCAAGCTACTCAGTCCTTAAAAATTTCCATCGTTCGGTGCAAGTTTGAACGTGCGGGAACTTGTCGCGTATCGTGCCATCGTTCACTTGTATGTGGCCCTGTTTACACACACCTGCCCATCACCATCGTCTTGGCACACCGCCACAGAGAATGTATTCAATCCATTCCGGGCAACAAGCTCATCGTAATGTGACTTTGTTGCGAAACTGTGCCGTTTACTTGTGTGTGGCTTTCCTCGCAAACACCGAGTCTTGGTGGATGTCGTTTTCATCCTCAGAGCATCGCGCGTTGACGATAGCAACCACCGTGTTGGGCAGTCATCGTCTACGCACACCACCATCGACTACGTTTTCGTGTCATCTTCGATCTTTTCCGGCTGACAGGTTCATCCTAAACGAATTTGTTGCGAAATTTTATCGTCGTTCACAAGTGTATAGTTCCGCCTGTACACAATGTGTCGTATGGGTGGGCAACGTTCCTGCGGACCTCACCGTCTTCATCGTGCAGTGGGCAAGTTGAATTGTGTACAGTGTCATTGTCAGCGCACACCGCTATCAATTACGTCTAAGTGCTGCCATCGTTTCTACCAGTGGGCAGTGTTCGTTTCAAGCTGCGCACTCCGTCTTTGTTATTGTGTTGCTGTTGGCAATTTAGATTGTGTGCAGTCGTCGTTACTGTCTACACACGCCGCCATCCATTACGTTTGCGGGCCAACATTAGTCTGCTCAACAAGTTCCAACGTGAAGAAATTTGTTGTAAAATTTCACCGCTGTCTACTTGTCCACATTTTTTTTTCTGCGTAGATTGCCTGTATGCACATCGTTCTGGGCATCCATCGTTACAAGCTGGGCACGCCGCTATTTCATTGTAGTACTGTTGACATCATCGAGTTGATGTCGTTGTTGATACCAGTGTGCAACTATCGTATCCATTTGCCACATCGTGTCACCATATCAAACGTCAAGTGTATGTAACACTAATAGTGCACCGCCGCTGATAGTCACGTGAATTATCAACGCCGTGCTTCGCATTTGACTGCTGCATTCGTCCCTGTCTAGCTGTTGCTTATACACACCATTACCTCCTGGGTATTCATTTGCTGTCTGCAAATCTCGACACACCAGCGTTTGGGGTTTTGTGGATATGCACTCGACATCGACCTTCGATTACTTTGTATTTCGGCATAACGTTTTCCGATGATTATGACTCTGGTAGAAATCGATTCGCTGTCAATGTCATCGATAAAGGATCAACTAAGGTCACGTGACTCAATACCTACAGCAAAAAGGCTGCACTTATTTTGCGGCTCATCGAGGTGCAATGCTGGAAGTGTCAGAAGGTTAGACATTCCGTTGATAATTGTCCTACATGCCGTGATGGACAAATCAACAAAGGAGATGCTGTGCTGAGTTCACATCAATCCGATCGTGTTGCTAAGAAGGAGCTTTTGAGCAATGAACACAATGATGCACTGATTGATCCGGGAAGTAGCCGTTCGTTGATCCATATAAGCAACGGTTCCAGCGCAATCAAATGTGCACTAATCACACTCAAAGGTTTTGGAGGAGGTACTTATACGTGCACGCGGAAAATGTGAAGACGACTAAAAGTGGATAGTTGCACACTACCAGCTGAACTGCTTATTGTCGAGAATGAATTAATTCCCTCACCGATTGTGCTTGTGAAGAAGTGAAACGGAGAGGACCAACTATGTGTAGATTTCCAAGCCATCAATGCAGTCACGCAATAGACTCCGTCCCGATGCCGATAATCGACAAAATACTCTCGTAAATAGCTGAGAATAAGTTTTTCACGGCACAGGACGTATTCTCAGGCAATTATCAAACATCGTTGGATGAAAACTCGATGCGATACACAGCCTTTGTGACACACAGTGGTTACTACGAGTACACCGTCATACCGTTTGGGTTAGTGAACGTGCCGATAGGATTTCAGCAGATAATAACGACGATCATCCGTAATCTTTGTTTTAAAAAATCATCAGCTATATGGACGAAGTGATTATTGCGAGCGATGCCATTGCCTGAGGTATCGAGCTGTTAATGAAATTCCTCACTGTATTCGAAGAGGAAGGATTGACTTTGTAGACATCGAAGTGCATTTTTTATTGCAACCGAGTTATTGTTCTTAGGAGACAGCTCCTCGTGTTCTCAAATAAAACCAGGAAATATCAAAGTCAATACCGTCGTCAATTTCCCGACACCTATGACCACAAGAAATTATTGGGATTATGTGGCTTCTTTCGAAAGTTTATCCGGGAGTACACCATCATCGCCCGGGATTAACGCCGTTGTTAAAAACGAAAAATCAACCAAAATTTGACTGGACACCAAATTTCGATAAAAACTTCGAAAAATTGAAGACTCTGCTTAGCGCTGAACCGATTTTAACACTATACGATCCATCAAATTTCACCAAGTCCACACCAATGCCAGCACTGACTTGCCAACATGCTGTTTTAATCACCAGACCAGGTGATGTGTAAACCCACCTTTAACTACAGCCACGAATATAACGAAGCAGAATAACGAAACAGTAGTCACGAATTTAAAGTGTTGGCAATTGTCGAGGCACTTGAACGGTTTTAGTTTTAATTGCTGGGTAAACATTTTCAAGCAGTGACAGATTTCCAGACCGTATCGACAACGAAGCTGTTGGCTTCATTGATCAGTTGTGTTGCACGCTGGTGGCTTAAACTTCAGTAGTTTGACTGTGAAGTCACATACCGAGCAGGCAATCGTAAATCTCACGTAGACGCTTTAAGCTGAAGCCCAACCGATGAACCTGTAGAGCTGTAATCCATTCCCGAGAATATGTTTGTGATCGGTACGAACCAAGACGATTGTTTGGTACCAATGAAAAACGTGATAACCAATTAATCGATATTTTCAACATCTTACGTGACAAGACACTAGTCTGCAAGCGAAACAAATAAAAAAGGACTACGTAAGAAAGGGAGGATGACTCATGCAAAATTTTTAAGGATGGTCCGAAATTCGTTGAACGTGCAACTATCCGATGGAGGATTGTACGAGGTTGTCACGATGAATCGAGGCAACCAGGTTGCGAGGGTATAATCCAACGGATCCAGAAACTTTTTTGGTTTCCCCAAATGCTTCGCTACGTTAAGTCGTACGTCAGCACCTGCATCGACTGTTTTCTCAACAAAATACCAGCCGGTAAGCGAGAGGGGCTCAGCTTTATTTGTGTAGTGGGCCCTTGTGCTGTGGGAAAAGAACCCACCCCATGACACCGCAAAGCTCGCTTTCGAGTGCACTTATGCGTCTCCAGACAAGGCCATTTGCAGCGTAACACTGATTTCACTCGCCAAGGCAGCAGAATACCGCTGCAGTCCCATACAGATATATAAACACATCAACAAGCACTAGACTACAGGCCGCTGTTGGAGCAACATTCATTAATTTACAAAAACAGCAGTTAATGTAGGCGTGCTCCCAATTCCGGCGGAGAATCAAAGCGATGATTGAATCAAGCGGGGGTTACATTGAATTATAAATTTAAAGCGAATGCCTAGAATTAACATATAATAACTTGTGGTATTTATTATTATAAACTCCGTGTTCTTCCCGGATTTTGCTGACACACCCTATATATATATATATATATATATATATATATATATATATATATATATATATATATATATATAGCTATACAAACTTCAAAAGTGGAAGCCTGCTGGAAAGCGAGAAGTATTGTGGATAGGGAGTTCAAATCGCACATTATTCATTTTGAGGCAATTAATGAACGGTTTTGTGCGATCCGTATAAAAGCGAAGAAAAAGATGAAGAAGCAAAAGAAACATTCTACATTCATCTGGAAGGATTAGTTGACTCATTGCCTACAAATATATAATTCTGGGTGATTTCAAAGCTTAGGTTAGCAACAGGAAGATATTGCCTCCATGATGAAACAATTGACAACGGCCAGTGCCGGATTGGGCACATTCTGATCCAACAACGTCGGGTCTCGAGCATACTTGATGCCTGTACAGACTGAGGAGCCAATTTTAACTCAGATTATTGCTTGATCAAATTAACATATCGATATGGTATGTCAAATGCGTATTCGGCAAAGACTAGCCTTCTAGAAAAATTCGACATCGAAAGGCTCCAAACGGCATCTGTGGCAAAAATTTCACAGAGATCCTTGATAACCAGCTAGCGCCCATCTTACCAGATACATCTCTAAAAATAAGCAACGAAATATGGGTGACAGTAGAACCGGCAATCAAGACCGTAGCAGAACAGACAATCGGACATCAAGCCCAGCACAAAAGAAATGATTGCTTCAATGATCAGTGCCAAACCCTAGGTAGGAAAAGTAGGACGAGGAGAGAATATTATGGAAAACTCAGAGAAGAAGCGAATAAAATAATTAGAATCAAGAAAATAAAATACTATGACTACCAATTGAGAAGTATCGATGTAAGTCTAGTGAGCAGCAATACAAAATGATCATACAAGGGTATGAAAACCTGAAACAAGGCTATCAGTCCAAGATCATGTTCTGCCATGACGCTATCGGCAACAGCATCATTGGTGTAAATGGGATTAAGAAAAGCTGAGCATCATTTTTAAAGAGCATCCTTAATCCTCCGCATAATCCCAGAACATCGAATCTTATAGACTTTCCCGGAGAGTTTCCATTGGGCCTACCTACTCTAGATGAAATTTGTTTCACCACCAAAGAATAATAAAGCGCTAGACATCGATGAGATACCAGCGGAGCTTATTAAATATTTTGGCAGCAGAGTTCAGAAAGCCATCCACAAAGTCATCCAGCACATTTGACAAAAATACATAACGACGAGCAACTGGAGCCAATCAATTATATTCCCTATCCATAAAAAAATGACAAGCTACAGTGCGAAAACTATAGGGTCATATCACTACTTTGCACGGCGTACAAAATATTTTCAAAGATCTTAGAAAACAAAATCAGATCATATGCCAACTAATTATTGGGGAGCATCAAGATGGCTTTAAAGCAGTTAGACCAAGGATAGACTAATTGCTTATAATCAACCAGATACTTGAGAAATACTGCAAGTTCAACGTTGACTTAGATCAGATATTCGTTGACTTTAAGTTAGCATACGACAGTATTGATCGTAACTTACTGTACCAAATAATGCTTTGCTTTGATATCCCAGCCAAATTAGTCCGTCTTATCAGTATGACATCGACAACCTCCCAAGTTTGCAACAATAACCAACTCACCGATGCTTTTGACACAAATATCGGATTAAAGCAGGGAGATAGGCTGACCCCATTGCTATTTAATTTGGCTCCAGAATATGTCATCAGAAAGCTACCTGTCGATACAAGAAGTCCCTTACTATAAAAGTTAAGCCAAGTAGTAGCCTATCAAAATGTTATTCGTTAACAACCGCCGAAGGACTTTCCCTGAAACTTGACACTGAAGCAAGACTAGTAGGGCTATAAATCAATGGATATAACAAGTCATTCAATAAGGCCGTAGGATAAGTAAGGAAAAACAAAATTTTGACAAAACTTGATTTGGTTATTCAATATAGTTACCTTCGAGGGCAATACAACGAGTATAGCGATTTTCCAACTTTTCGATACCACTTTTATAGTAAGATTTCTCTTTCTCAATAAAAAAAGGCCTCATTTTTAGCGATTACTTCATCATTGGGCTTAAATTTCTTTCCAGCAAGCGTTCTCTTGAGAGTTGAGAACAGGAAAAAGTCACTGGGGGCTAGATCTGGAGAATACGGAAGGTGAATAAGCAATTCGATGCCCGATTCATTCAATTTGGGCATCGTTTCCATCGATTTGTGACACGGTGCATTGTTTTATTGAAACAACACTTTTTTCTTTTGTGAATGCGGCCGTTTCTTTACGATTTCAGCCTTCAATCAAACAAAAAGAGCACAGTAATAGTTGTTGTTGATAGTGGTTCCTTGTTTGAGATATTTGATTAATATTATTCCTTTCGCATCCCAAAATACAGACGCCATCACCTTACCGACAGACTGTTGCATCTTTGTTCGCTTTGGATTCAGTTTGTCCACCGCTGCCTACTCAGCTGACTCTCTTTTGGATCCGGGTATGTAAAAGTGACGCCATGTATCATCCATTGTCATATATCGACGATAGAATTCGATTTTATTGCGGTTTAACAGCTCCAAACGCTCCTCTGAAGCATCAATGCGTTACTGTTTTTGGTTGACTTAGAGGTCACCTAGCACGTACTTTGCACAGAGCTTTCGCATACCCAAATGTTCATGTAAAATGGTAAAAACACTACCATCTGATATCTTCACAATGTCAGCTAGCTTGTTCACCTTCAATTTGCGATCGTTCATAATCGATTTGTGGATTTTTTTATGTTTTCTGGAATAACAGCCTCATTTAGGCATCCATTGTCCTCTGCATCATTTGTGCTAGTACGACCACGTTTAAACTCAGCAACCCACATTTCTACCATTTGTTTCGATGGAGCGGAGTACGGATAATGTTTATTAAGCTTTTGTTTGGTTTCCACTGTATTTTTTTCATCAAAAAGCAATGCCTTATCAAAACTCGAAATTGACTTTTTTCCATTTATTTTCCAATAACAAAATGCAATAACTCACGAATCAATAGTTCGATTGCTGTCAAATTTATACATGTATCGTTTAAAGGTTAGAACTAATGAAATATCATATGGAAAACATTCAAGTAACAACATATATGTGTCATCCTACGGAATTATTGAATGGTTTGTTAAAACAAAGTTCATGACGCAGTCGGAGAAAAATACCTCAAATACCCAAAATATCACACTTGGCGAGTACAGTTTCAAAAATATGGGCAAATTCGTGTATTTGGGTACCAAAGTAACAAGAATCACTAATAAAAGAGACAAAATACTTAAAAGAATACAGCTCAAGGATAAAATTTTTTATTCGGTTTTGACGATCTCGAAGACCAGTTGTGTACGAGAGAAAACAAAGCACTAAGTACACAAATCTGAGGTAAGACCTGTGCTATGTTGTGGCTATGAAACATGGACCCTAACCCAAGTATCTGCAAACATACTGGTTGCCTTCGAAAGACGAGTCCTGAGGCGAATAATTGGAGTGAGGCTAGACGGGGATCAATGATGAATTCGATATAATCATAAGCTTCATGAAATTTTTGATGAGCTGGAGGTCTTAACGATTGTCAGACTGCGGAAGTTGCAATGCGTTAGCCATGTGAATCGTATGTATGAACAGCGGATACTCAAAAAGGTATTCATTGGGAGATCTCAAGGGCAGAGACCAGTGGGCAAACCAAGCAAACTTTGGTCTAACTCGGTCAACGAAGGCAGTTCATTGCTGCTCAGATTTCAAAATTGGAGGACAGAGTCTATGGACTGAGATTGTTAAAGTGACTTGTTTCAGGAAGTGAAGGCCTGAGAAGGACTGTAAGAAAGAAAAAGATTTATTCTCTTCTTTGTCATAGCCGTGACCATCGTCATCAGCCGATTCACTCGAATCTTCGATGTCTAGTATGTACGTTTGAAAGCCCTTTATTATTTCATGTTGGATTGTCAGATGTTTGAAGGATTCATCAATTTGGAGTTGATCATTTCCATCACAACAATTAATGAGCCTGGAAACTTCTCTCCTATCACTCGGTCACTATCGTCTATCGTAAGATTCACTCAACCCGAAACGTCTTGGGCAAAGTCTGTTTGCTTAGACGGAGTCCCAGAGTTCCGAGAGTATGTTACATTTCAAGTAGCGATAGAGGTTGTCATAAAATTAGTACCAAAGTTAAGGATGATTAACGTGGTGAATCGAGGCATTAAACTTTGGCAGGTTGCGCTTTTCTAGCTCTGACATTTTCGGCCAATCCTCTTAATGAAAACAAAGTTTGAAATTTAGTAAGAATTTATTTCAGCCTCCTAACCCTAATATTCGGTTTCACTAACGATTAAATTATTTACACAGCTAATGAATTTACACGACTAATTAATTCCAGTTACCAGTTCCGGTGAAGTAGTTCCGTGACATTATTGAAATCAAAATGTTAGAGTGCGAAAAACTCTCTTTCCTTTCAAAAGTAGTTCCGGTTTTTTTTCTAATGTTGTGACAAGCTTTATTACCAAATAAGACGACATATTTTCACTTTGAGAAAAATAATAGTGTAGATTTTGATATTTCATTATATTTTTATGTGGTTTGCTGTATTCTTTCGTAAATTCATACTTTCTGCTGCCATTGCTATAATTTTTTTCCCAATATCCCCTGGTTACTTTCAGTGGTACCCTGTGTCCCTCCCTACTTTACACAACCAAAACCTTCTTTCTTTTTCCGAAATAAAACACTCTTTGTTGGAGAGGAATTCACAATGTATTTGTACAGGACTTAAGGAACTACAACCTATTTGCATACGAAACCGTTAGTCGAGCCCCGCACCTTGCGCTTCCTGCGAGTCTTCTCCTTGTCATCCCTCCGGAACTGCCAATGGATTTCACGGGCCTAGTGCTTGAACCACTTGTGCTCATTTGTGGTAACCGCCAAGCGTGTGAGCTGGCGGAGGTTCCCTAATTTCTACTTGGCGAGAGCTCGCCCACCTCCCCTGTAGCGTATGGGAGGAAGAACCTCATGATCAACAAAGTGAATTTACTCGAAACCACGAGAACCCACGAAGCATGATCAACATCTGGAAGTGACGTCACTCCATTCATTGAGCTGGTCGAATATACTAGGTACCTCTCGGGCAGAATATTCGCCAATGTACGAGAAATGGGTTGAATGGCTAGAGACCCTATATAAAGGCGAGCTGAATGAATGGGGGGTTCATTCATTACAACCGCGATAATAAAAACTGCGATAGAGTGGAGCGCGAGGTTAAGGCGATATTAATTGAGTGATTGTGAAGTGATTTTATTGACAAGTGTGAAGTTAGACTTTTAATAGTGAAATTGATAACTGTGCATTCTTTTAAATAAACTCTTTAAAACTCAATTGAAAAAGACATTGCGTTTTCACTTTCCCAAAACATTAAAATTATTGGCCACGAACCATAACACGCGACAGTGGTGTCAAGAAGTGAGGAAGAAAATTTTGTAAGTGAAAACGTTTAAAAATTTTTAAAGTGCACAACAGTGAAAATTAACGTGGAAACTGGTGGAAAACCAGCTGAAAAAATAAAAATGCCAGGAAACTTACATCTAAAAATTGATCAATTGACCATATCGGAGCTTAAGGAGGAGTTGGAACAGTGAAATCTGGCTACACAAGGCACAAAGGCCATGCTTATTGCGCGTTTGCGTGACTCGATCTAGTCAGAAGGTGAGTATATGGATTCGGGTGAGCCCTCAGGTGCAGCAGAAGGCACAGAAGGTAGAGAAGTGGAAACACCAAAATCAAAAGAACCAGAAAATGCGCTGATGCAAATGATGATGCTGATGCAGCAAGAGCAGCGACAACAGTCATCGAATTTAACTGCGAAACTAAATGAACAATCAGCGCAGCTAAATGAACAGACATCTAGTTTAACTTCGAAGCTAGACCAGAAGCTGGACCAAAATGCGATCGAAACCAAGGCAGACATCACACAAAAGCTGGAGAAACAGTCAACCGAAATAAAGGCGGAACTCGGTAGTCTGAACAAGCATATTAAATGCGTTGAAAAAGGTTTACCAAGTCATGGAGAGAATTAACCATGAGATCAGCCAGGTCGAGGAGAGAATCAACCATGAGAAGGAAAACATGAAAAAGGAACTAGAAGCAGCGATGGCAATAGTTACCACCTCACCAGCCCCGCTTATAACCGCAGCGCAAAGCTCATCCAGAAATATGCAAGCACCAATGTTTGATGGGCAAATGGTCTGGAGTATTAACAAAACCCAGTTTGAAGCTGCCGCTAGGTCAAACCACTGGAATGAGCAGGAACGAGCAACTGCACTAATTCTTGCTCTAAGAAGCGCAGCTGCCGAGCTTTTGCAGACGATCCCCGGTGAGTTGCATTCAAACCCGGCTGCTATCATGAATGCGCTCGATATGCGTTGTGGAGACGATCATCTAAAGCAGATTTATCGGTCACAGCTACGGCATCGGATGCAGAAGTCTGGCGAAACTTTACAGCAGCTAGCCCATGACATTGAGCGACTGGCACTTTTGGCTTACCCAGCGTATGACCCGGAACATCGAGATGACGCAGCAACAGAAACGTTCATCAGTGCATTAAAGGACCAAGAATTGCAACAACCCCTCCTTTAGCTCAAAAACAAACAGCTAAGGATGCATTGGCTTAAAGTCTGAACTTTGAGGCAGCGTAAAATGTGACTCGTACAACTGCCTGGGTTTGCGAGGTAGTGACAGACGAGTGCAGGTGTGAGCGCCTCGAAATTGAGCGAGAGTCGCAGGCAAATGAAGCGCCTAGATGCTGGAAGTGTGGAGAGAAGGGACACCTGAAAAGAGACTGCAAGGAGCAAAGAAAACCGAGCTATTGTCCAGGGTGTGCAGCGAGGAGTAGACGTAGACCGAGTCAGGAGCCCAGAAGGGAAGCCCTTCAAGCAGAGGGGTCGAGAAACATGTAAGAGCCAATTTCATGGGACAGAGGTTGGCTAGGAGGATCGACGTTCCCAGCACCACCATCACCGCGTCGAGATTGCGTCGTGGAGAAGCGGACTTATGCCTTCCGGGTCAAGTTGACGGAGAACATTGCACCGTAACAATCGACAGTGGTGCAACCCGATTGATTATCTGACCAGAGCTAGTGAGGCAGCATCTACTTCACAGGGGCAGGATTTTCTCACTACGGACAGCTACGAGAGAAACTGCAAATATTTATGGAGATGTCAACCTTCAGATACAGTTGGGAGACCTTGCGTTCCGACATAATTTTCTGGTCGCGAACATTATGGATGATTGCACTCTTGGAATGAATTTTCCGCGACCACATGGAATCACGTTGGATTTGGGCAAACGGGTCTTGAAATGGCAGAATGTTAAAGTTTTGATGGAGGATCCCAGCGTTCAAATTCCCACTATGAATGTGGTAGTATGTGCCGACACTGATGTACCGAATTCTTCTGAAAGCATTGTATGGGCCAAGCTTGATGGTGATTCTGGAGAGCACCAATCTTATCTGATAGAGCCAATGAAGATGTCCGCATTGCGCAGTTTGATTGTAGGACGATGCCTTGTAAGATCTATAAGGGACAGATACGTGCCAGTTGGAGTCCTTAACACCGCAGACTCAACCACGAGCATCAAAGCGGGAGAAGTTATCGGCAGCTGCCAGCCTGTTTCCACCATCACCTCTTTGGAAGCCACTCACGGCCATCATTGGAACAGGAGACAAGACGCAGACAAAGCCCGGGAATCCACGACTGCAATATTGAAGAAGGTCAAATTGCCAGTGCAGCTATTCAAGCGAGGCTCTGATCTGGTCACCAAGTACAGTGACATCTTCTCAACAAGCCCAGATGACCAAGGCCGAACGAGTCTGGTAGCTCACGTCATAGATACACAGGGAGCCAAGCCGATTCGACAAGTGCCGAGACGTCTTCCTATAGCCAAACAAGGAGAAGTGAGCGCACTGATATCGGACATGGAAAAACAAGGGTTATCGAGCCTTCTCTCAGTCCATGGGCCGCGCCTGTAGTTCTAGTAAAGAAAAAATATGGTGGCACTCGTTTTTGTGTCGTTTTTGTGTCGCTTAACGACGTCACCAAGAAAGATAATTTACTCGCTCCCACGCATCGATGACATCATGGATACTTTAGCAGACGCAAAATGGTTTTCTACACTCGATCTCTAGAGTGGCTACTGGCAGGTAGAAATCGACAAGAAGGACCAGGAGAAAACCGCATTTTCAGTTGGGACTGGATTGTAGCAATTTGTGGTGATGCCGTTTGGGCTTTGCAATGTGTCAGCCACCTTCAAACACCTGATGGAATACGTGCTACGTGGCTTAACTTGGAAAACCTGTTAGGTGTACCTAGATGACGTCACTGTTATTGGGAGAACGTTCGAAGAGCATGTGCGGAGCTTAGAAGAGGTTTTCTCCTGATTGCAACTGGCGAATCTGAAACTTATTCCGGACAAGTGTACCCTTTTTGCAGCGGAAGTAAAATACCTGGGACACGTTGTATCAGCAGAAGGGGTCAAAACAGATCCTGAGAAAATTGAAGCCGTCAAATGCTGGCCAGCACCAAACAACAAGCGCCAACTACGAAGTTTTCTGGGTCTGGCGACCTACTATCGAAGATTCGTCAAAGACTTTGCCAAAATAGCTAATAATGCCAGGTAGCCTTTGAGACTTTGAAGGAGAACCTGTGTGAATCACCCGTGCTGGCATATCCGCAACCCGGAAAAATGTTTGTAGTTGGCACCGATGCGAGAAATGGCGGTATTGGAGCTGTACTCTCCCAGCAAATCGATGATGAAGAAAGAGTCCTCTCGTATTACAGTCGAGTCCTTTCATAAAGTGAGAGGACGAGGAAGGAGTTATTGGCTATAATAGAGGCCACCAAGCAGTTCCACAAGTACCTATATGGCCAGAAATTCGTTCTTCGAACGGACCATGCATCGCTGAGATGGCTACTTAATTTCAAAAACCCCGAGGGACAAGTTGCGAGATGGATCGAAAGATTCCAGCCATACAACTACGAAATTGTTCATCGGAAGCGCTGAGTTCATGGAAATGCTGACGCCCTATCGCGTCGTCCATGTCGAGCTAATTGTAAGCATTGCTGACGGATTGAAGAAAAGGAGCCACCCGTTAATCTGCGATTGATAACGGCCAAATCCGATAAAGGTTGGTCACCGGAGGAGATTCAAAATGCCCAGTTAGCCAATAAAGACATCGGACCATTGCTCGTATGGAAGGAGACAACTGGGCGACCTGAATGAAAAGACGTTTCAATGCATGACGTAACACTGAAAAGCTATTGGGCACAATGGAACTCCCTTCAGGTGGAGGGTGGCATACTCAAGCGGAAATGGGAAACGGCGGATGGCAGCTCCTATAGGATGCAAACTATACTTCCCATAAGCCGAATCCACGATGTGGTTAAGGAGATGCACGAAGGATTCTCGGGAAGCCACCTTGGTGTTAACAAAACCTTAGCGAAATTGCGGGAAAGGTTCTACTGGCTCCACGCTCGAGAAGACGTAGAGAACTGGTGCCATGGATGCACCATTTGCGCTTCCGTCAAAGGCCCAAAGCGACGACTGAGAGGACAAATGCAAACCTATAACGTGGAGGTACCGTTTGAAAGGATTGCTGTTGACATCGCAGGACCCTTTCCTGAATCTGAGTGGGGAAATCGATACACGCTGGTTGTAGCCGATTATTTCAGCAAGTGGCCCGAGGTCTACCCCATTCCCAACCAGGAAGCAACTACCGTAGCCGAACAGCTAGTGTTAAATTGGGTCAGTAGATACGGCGTACCTTGTGAACTACATTCGGATCAAGGCCGAAACTTTGAGTCACTAGTTTTTGGTGAAATGTGTGAGCTGCTGGGAATACAGAAAACGAGGACAACACCACTGTTTCAACGGCACGCTCAATAAACACCTCGCCAAGATGCTTGACGAGAACCAACGGGACTGGGACCGACATATCCCACTAGTTTTGATGGCGTACAGAGCTGCTGGACATGCATCAACGAGTCAAGCCCAGTCAAAGTCATTTTTGGAAAGACTATTCGTCTGCCAACTGATATAAAGTTCGGGACACCCCCTGAGAAACCCCAAACGATCTCGGAATACGTAAGTGAGCTAAGACAACGGTTGAACCAGATACATCGGACAGTGCGAAAATACCTCGAATCGACTGCTGACCGCATGAAGACCAGGTATGATCTAAAGGCAAATTCTGCTGGCTCTCAGCAAAATGACTTGGTCTGGCTATATAACCCACAGCGACGGAAGGGTAGGTCTCCAAAGTTGCAGCATAATTGGAAGGGACCATACCGGGTTACAAAGCGAATCAACGACGTCGTATATTGCATACAGGAACACCGTAAGCCGAGAGCCAAAATGAAAATCGTGCACCTGGACCGTCTGGCCCTATATTACATCCAAGGAGAATTGACTACAACTGGTGACACATATTTTCGGGGCGAAAAGAACTGAGCTACTGTTGCAATTGTTTTCACAACCATTAAGAACCTCATGATCAACAAAGTGAATTTACTCGAAACCACGAGAACCCACCAAGCATGATCAACATCTGAAAGTGACGTCACTCCATTCATTAAGCTGCTCTAATATACTAAGTACCTCTCGGCAGAACATTCGCCAATGTACGAGAAATGGATTGAATGGCTAGAGACCCTATATAAAGGCGAGCTGAATGGATGGGGGTATCATTCATTACAACTGCAATAGTAAAAACTGCGATAGAGTGGAGCGCGAGGTAAAGGCGATATTGATTGAGTGATTGTGAAGTGATTTTAGAAGACAATGGCAATAGAAATTTATTGACAAGTGGAAGTTAGACTTTTAATAGTGAAATTAATAATTGTGCATTCTTTTAAATAAACTCTTTTAAACTTAATTGAAAAAGACATTGCGTTTTCACTTTCCGAGAACATTAAAATTGTTGGCCGCGAACCATAACACGCGACAGTATTTCATCTGGTATAATTTTGAACCTCTATATAGCAAAGTCGGTTGGAAATTACCTTGGTGTATCCAATCTACCGATGTATCGAAATTTTCTCATTCGCCTTCAGGTTCAATATATAGAGGCTCCAGAGTATCCTTGCAATTAATCAGTAAAAATTCTAATCCAGGGTCGAAAATTGAGTTTTCTGTTCTCAAAATTCCATTCGTCAGTTTCTATATGAAAAATCTACGCCAAAGAAAAACAAATCAGCAGGATTTGCTCATTTACTACCTTCACTCTGGATTTGTGTTATTTTGCCGATGTGGAGTTGTTTGAATTTGTGCGCATTCCAATGCGCACAAATTCAAACTATTTCTGGCTTTATATAGAGCTGAAACTTCTTCAACACAATCGTAAATAGGGTGCAAGCTCCGAGAATTCCTCAAACATCTAAATGCTATCCACATCAAACATATTTCCTACATTCCCTTCTTTCGAATTAACATTGCTCTGACCTCCAAAGATTCCACACTTTGTTCTGCTTACACTTTACCAACAATCAGTGAAAATTAATTACTTCCATGCATCTCATCATCGTCCATCAGGCAAAGTCCAAGTTCAATGGTCTGCAGAATCAATTAGACACAAAGTCAATAGCAACAAAGACTAACACGTGCGACTGGGAAATTTTATTTGCATATCTACATCTCTAAGAGTTATGAGATGCTCAATCAAACTCAAAGACCGTTCAAGTAAACGACGAGTAATCGCAGAAGCTTTTAATTCTCTCTATTCTCCCCACGTTGAACAAAGGTTGCTTCACTGGCCGCACCAGCTTCCATTTCACAAAATTTAATGAAACGTAACACAACAATTTCCAGAGATGAGTTTATCACATGGTCATTTCTCCAGCGTTCTAGCCATTAAACGATAAAATGTGATAATTAATTTGACACTTAACAGACACACAGACGTTTTGCTTGTTGAACATGTGAAAATCCAGGAGAGTACACAGAGGAATGATTTATCGCCACTGGTACCATTGATTTTCATTAGAGGAAAAGGAGGCATACGAGGTGATTAGTAGATGTGTAAATCATCTAGTATGCAAAATACTCGTATGGTTTTCAGAATAATTATTCATAAAAGATACACATGCAAACGCATGTATCAGGAAACTGTAGTGGTTAAAACGGACATTCGATCGACTGAGTTTAAAATTCCATTAAAATCCTTCAAGCGATCATAATGTCAAGAGCTGAATCGAAATGTCCTTTTCGTCTGTTAACCTTTTAATCTTGCTCTGAGTTCTATAAAACGCGTATATACTACCAACTCTATAATTACCCTTAATCCTTGACTCTTTATCGATTCCGAAAATGGCCACATCCAGTACAATAATAATGAACTCCAAAATCCGTTTCCATAGTGAATTCTCCCCAGCAAATTTTCGCTTTGCCATTGTCGCGCCAATCGTACTATACTCGTATTTAAAGTAGCCAAAAATTTCCCACAATAAATTATCCATGACCTCCCGCAATACAAGCATCAGCGACCTATACTCTGTCCAGTCGTTTTTCATATGCATGCAACAAAATCTACAGTGACATTATATATTTTGGCAAAAATCATGTTTCCACTTCGCAGCTCATTTTCTCCCACGATCCCCAACAACGAAAAAAGGAGATTATTTGCGATTCCGACCAAATGTGAAAATTTATTTTTCATTCATATAAAGAACGAACCGAACATGCTTATGGAACGCCATAGATTTTGTATTTTGTGCGGTGGCGGAAAATTGAGGAGAACAAGTAGGAAAATCCCAACGTGGGTTGTCTGTTGTACTTTCAATCCTTAGACGTAATAATTTTTGTTGAAATAATCTTTGTTCCCATTGGAGCCATGTCGTAGTCAGTGCAATGTTGCTCTGCTTTATCTTCTGCATAATTGAAAAGATTTGAGCGTGGCTTTCCGAGCGAAATGTTATAAATCAATGGAGAGAGAATTATGTGGTCACTGGATTCTAAGATTTCTAAATTACAGGATTCATTGCAATGCATTCTCATATGTACGATTAAATACTTGGAAGCTAACGCAAAAACAAGCTACGTAAATTTTGAATATCTAAATCAAGTTAGAGTGAAAATATATAAACGTTGTATTTAGGATGGTCTTTGCCGTGGGTCGAGTAGAGGAAGTTGGGGAACAAGAGGCGTTAAGCATGGACTACTATAAAATGGATAATGGCAAAGAAATTTTGCAAAATTTTTTGAATATGGCTGGAATAGTCAATTTTTTTTGTATAGCTAGGAGGTACGAGTATATCTCTGGCAATATGAGTACTAACGTTTACACCTCTAAAAGGGTCTTTTGTTAAGCGTTGAAACAATAAATTTAAATCAGCCCACACTATTAAGTGTGTAAACTTGCTCCAGTATGGCTAACTAAAATCAACGGACCTTGTTACGAACACTTCCAGGTGTGGTCTTTGCCCATGAAGGTGCCCTGCTGACTTCCACGCAGGCGGTGGAGTGTACGAAAGGCCGCAACTCGAAAACCGGCGTCGATTGGGCGCCACTCGCGGATGAGATGGTACGCCCTACAGCACCCAACAATAAGCTGTAAGAGAGGGGCTCCAAGTACATAAATTTGTCACACGACCTGCGCTATGCTATGGGTGTGAAACATGAACCCTAACCTAAGCATCCGCAAGCATATTGAACGGCTCCGAAAGTCAAATAATTGGAGCAAAGCTAGACGGGGTCCAATGGCGAATTCGATGTAAGAAATTTTTGACAAACCGGCGGTCTCTATGATTGTAAAACTGCAAAACCTGCAACGCGGTGGCCACGTAAATCGTATGGACGAGCAATGGATACCCAAAAAGTTATTCGTTGGAAAAATTAAAGGTGGAGACTAGTGGAGAAACTGGGGATCCACTGGTTTGACTTGATCGACGAAGACAGTTCTTCGCTCCTTAGATTTCGAAATCGAAAGGCATGGTCAATGGACTGAGACAGTTGGAAGCACTTTCTGCAGGAAGCGAAGGTCCAAAAAGGACTGTAGTGTGTAGTAATCGAGCAAGTTGTTAAATTTATTATTTTTGTTATTAATTTAAATTATTTGACAATCTCATGTAAAATTTATTATTTTATTATATTTTATATATTCAATATAACTAAAACTGCTCGATTTGAAATCGGCGCAGGCAAAGGGTTAAAGGAAATTCCTGCATAGTATAGGCCAGATCTGTTAAATCACTACACAACCAACAAACCATTTCCATATAGGAAATCCTACTATGGCTGGATAGTATGGAAATTAAACATTCTCGCATTCCGCTCATCGTAATCATAGTCATACTCAAAAATATACACTTACACTCATCGAATTGTTAGTAACAACTCTTATCAGTGAACAAGATACCCAAGGCCACTTGCTATTCCATACATCCCATCCGCGGATGCACATTTACATTCAAGCGTGTCGCACGTACCATTGAAGCTCCACAACCTGTCCCTATACATTTGCGTGCAGTTTGTATTGATCACACAATAACAAGGTTCGATCCAATACAACATCAACAGCATCCAGATCTAGAGCGTCATGGTATGCTATTGGATCGGACACAGCAATGATGCTCGTCGCGATGATGGTCGTGAGCGAGGAGTCTGCTTGAACTCGCGAATGAACGCGGAACGCTGTGGGGAAGTCAGGCGGCAAGCTTTGTGTGAGGTGGCGTGATTTCGCGTGGTGCGGGAAAAAAATACATATTTTTTTACTTAAGAAGTGAAAATAAAGTTAAGAAATTGCTTCACAAACTCGCCTAAGCTACGTATTTAGCGTTATCAACGAGCGTCGCGAAATTTTTTTGATTTTGCACAAAGTCGTCTAAATTCTTGAAAACCGCAGTGTTGAGCAATAATGATACGTTCCCGGCAAAATTGCTGTGAAATTTCGGTGGATAGTCAAGCAATTTACTTTTAAATTTAAGTGTGAAATGTTTAGTGATTGAAAATCGAATGCATTTGTTTATGCTCATAGTAAACCGTAAATTTTGTTGGAAGTCAACTGATAGTTAAAAGAGAAGAAATTGAAACACAAATTTCCTTCACACGAAATGAGGAAGTGTAAAATTTTTTTTGAAAATTGAATACATAGACGAGTGCGAGTGTGTTTCCTTTGTTCAGCTTGGTGTGAAAATCGAGTCAACGGCAGTTTTTATTTTGCATTTAATATACCAGGATAGAGAATTTTAGTTTCTGAATAACTGAGACTTTTAGCGGTTAGTGCCAAAAATTATTCTATTTTTATGAAGTCGGGTTTGGTTGGAATTTGCTTATTTATCAAGAAGGAGATTCGCAAGAGAATATCCAAGTCGACGGGTCTTTTTTGCGGAAATAACTCGCACGCATTGTGATAGAACATTAAAAATTCGGCCAGAAGGTCGCACTGGCGAGTTGCAAATTTTGAGCAGAAGTGGCAAAAAGATATAAAGAGTGAGATGAGATCGCTCATCAAGGAAAATGTTCGTCACGAGATGAGATTTTAATATGGTTAATGTAAAATTCGCGTGAAGTTTTGCAAGTGACATGAAAATCGTTGTGCATCGATGAAATAGATAATAGAAATTAACGCTCAAAAGCCTCGCGTATTAGTATCGCTAAGCTAACTGTACTTTCCCAAATTGAAAATTGTGTAAGATTCGTAATTTTTGTGCAAGAGAGGTGCAATATCGTTCTCGACTGGCTACGTTGTTCAAATCCATGGTTAGTCGTAGAATGAGAAAAATGTTTTGCAATGGTCAATAGGTGTAAATCGCGGAAAAGTTTTCATGGCTTTACATCAATCTTCCTAATTTGACGGAGCGTAAAGCCCTAATTAAAGCGTTCAAATAAAGTGTTCATTGACTGAGCTACGAGTCTTGCAGGAATTCTTGGCTAGTGATATTTCCCGTCAAATAAAAAAATAACTCTACTCCCAGGATACAATTTTCGGAATTGTTGTTATTGGCGAAAGAAAAAGAAAAACAAAGAATAAACATAAATTTAATTAGATAGTCACGAGTGTTGATGTGTTTACTTAATTTATTTCACTATACAGCAATCTCACCACATGACCAGCGGGCGCCCGGTGTGGATGGAGGTGAGACCCGTTTTTTTGGTATTTAATTGCTTCATACGCTTCATAATTGATAAATTTTTTAAATTGTGTAATTCCTTTTTTTATTGCTTGAGTGAATTTCCTTTTTTTTGTATGCATGGAGCTAAAATTTCGTTCCTTTGAAGTACCCTCTTGGTATTTTTTTTTAAAAGACTTCAAATTTATTAAAAGATTTCAAGTTTATTATTATTGTTTTAAAAATTTATAATTTAAATTTATTGTTAAAAATGATGTGAAATCATCTCAATATTTTATTCATTAATTTTTAAAATTAAAAATGTAGAACCATATTACCTACATGAAAAATGATTTTAAAACATTTTTGTTATTCATTGTACTATTTATAACTTTTTGTACAATTCTCAGATTTGATGGAAATACTTCTTCAAGGCAATTATTTGAAATAATGAATTTCTAAATTAAACCATAAACTCGGTCTTTCTATTTTTGGTTCCTTGTGACCAGGTATAGGACCCGGTACTGTGGCAGGCTCACACCACCAAGCATGAGCCAGCCGCCGGGTACATATTAACTTCTTTGTGTCAGGTAACGGCGCGGGTTGAGTGGCCCGAGCAAGGTACCTCTTTGTGACATAGGGTTATGTAATTGAATTGCATAATTCTATGGCATAAATTGGTCACCGGGGTACTTCTCCTCTGATGGGAAGGCTCATGCAAGTTAAGTTGTATGAGTTTTCCACTCAGAAGAGGAATACCTGGCCATTGCAACAATTGTGGATTTTGATCCGGTTGGGTGGGTGCGCGGGGGCGCCATCACCACCCGGTTGCCCCTCTCTCATTTGTGGGCCATGAGCCTCTTCGGGTTAAGATGAAGTTACCCTAATTCCATCCCTCTTTAATTATTTCTCTTGTTCCATGAACAAGTCATTTACCCCTGGTGTAGTTGCCTACGATTTTTGCGACTTCGGTCGCCTTGCTTTTCTCGACCCCAGAAATTCGTGAATGCGAAATTCTTTGTAGTGGGTCCTTGTGCTGGGAGAATGAACCCGCCCCATGACACCGCAATGCTAGCCTGCCAGCGTATTCTCGCGTCCCCAGACAAGGGCATTCTCGGCAGATACTGACACCTTCTTCTGCCGAGGCAGCAGACCATCGCTACAGTCCTTCACAGACATTTGAAATTTACCTTTTCACTACAAGTGATGCGGAGAATTAGAAGAATGGAGTGACTTAGATAGCCTATAACCGTCTCGCCATCTTGATGCGTCACACCCAAACAGAACCCTGAGGCGTTTGTCGGGATAGAAAATTGTAGAGTGTAGTCTGGGCAGGTGAGAATCGGAGTGGAGAAAAGCCGAATCTTCATGGCTTGAAAAGTATTCTCAAACTCTGTTAACTCGTGTGTGAACGGCTTCAATTCAACTATCATACCGTCTCCGTCCCGGCTGGCCTCGGAGTACCCTCGAAGTTCGCACCATTGGGTTGGTGGTGTAGGTTCGGTTGAGACGGACTCCCGATCAGCACTGGTCTGGCTCTGAGCACTTGTCCCCATAAGGGATGCCCACCCTCGCATGGCCTCCCTGCTATGCAAAGATAACCATGGGACCAAAAAGGCGACCACACACGAACGGAGATAGCGGCTCCGAGGGGGGATCCAACAAAACTGGAGCAAACAAAATCAAAAGACCAAAAATATCCAAAAAAGAAACAAAAATAATAACAACGACGACGCAACCAGCGGTTGCAGCCACGATGTTAACAGTACATCGAAAGCGTTACTAACCACGACAAAAATGAAGAATAATACAATGACAGTGAAGGCAGACGAAAAACGGAGAATAGCAGACTGTCTGGTTCAGACTGAGATTCCTGCGGCGCTCGGGCGCAGCAAAAAAATGATGCGAACGCCAGAGCGTCCTACTAAGGAGAAGCGGAAAACTCTGCAGGACGCTTCAGGTGTTCGAGCGGTGGAAGATAGTATAAAGAGCACCAAAAATTCGATTGTCACTGCTGCGATCGTTACCGAAGCGACCGATGTAAGGGTCGCAAATCCCGACACTGCAACGAAAAATCCAGAACCCGACGAGGAGATTACGGCACAAAAAGCAAAGAGTGACCAGACACCGCGTGATTGCACCGCCAACGTCGAAAATTTGGCGGAAGTACTGCATTCGGAAACAGAACGCGATAACCTCTCCCAAGGATGGTTGCAAGGTACGGTTGCGGCCCAGCGGCACGAAGAATAAAGGCTACTCCGAAAAGCGGGAGATGTTCAGAAAAGAGTACAATCTGCATGGGACTCCCCAAAAATCAGCAAAGCAGCAAAGGTGGGGCTCCTGGAACTAGAGGAGCTCCTTAATCGCTTGGGGCACTATCGGAGGAGCTGGTTAAGGGCTGAAGACAAACAGAAGGCTAAAGAGGCTCTTGGGGCGAAATCTAAAGGCGCATGCAGATAGCTCCGCCATTAAAAGTCAATAAAAGAATGGCGTCTAGCCCAGTCGAAGGAGATCGGGGTAAAAGAAGGAAGGAAGAGGCACTTGATGGGCGTGGAGCACCAGATCACGGGTTCCAGACAGTGCTTAAAAAGGAGCGAAGAAAGCCGCAAAGAAACTCCTTCAAAAGAAGCGAGGAAGTAAAGTTCGCACGGACACCCAACAAGAAAAATGACTTGATGCGAAACAGGAGAGAAAGAAGTGCCGACAAAGAACCCGGCAGCAGGCACTGCTCGTAAAACCCCAAGATGGCCGATCCTACGCAGAGGAACTGCGGGATATCAGGGGAAATGTAAGGCCCCGAGGGCATCAACACTGCCAGTAAAGCAGCATGATCAACCCGGCCCGGTCACATACTGGTCGAATTCGGAGCAGAGGTCGGCAATAAAGAAGCATTCTGTGACGCAGTAAAGAAAGTCCTCGGCAAAAGCGCAACTATAGCCCCGCTTGAGCCAATGGCAACGATCGAAATACGAGACGTTGACTGCGTCACAGATCTGTTCGAGGTAGAAGAGACCATCAAAAGGGAGTTCCCTAGCGTGGGAAGGATCAAAGCGAGCCTGACACCAGAAAACAACAGGGGACAACGGATGGCCATAGTCAACTTGACTGAAAAGGATGCTGAACGATTCCTCAACAAGGGCAAAGTATGAATAGGGTGGGTTGTCTGTAGGATACGGCAAAGAGCAACGTCTCTTCAATGTTTCAAATGCCTTGGTTATGGTCACACCACACAAGTATGCAAAGGACCCGATAGGAGTTCCCTATTTTACAAATGCGGTGAAATGAGACATAAAAGAAAAGACTGTACGAAGGGGGCACACTGTATTCTTTGCAGGGATGCTGATCCAAAACCTGATTTTTGACACGCCTTGGGATCAGGAAAATGCCGGATGTTCCAGGAAGGCCTTGCCAAGCCAAAATCAGAACTCCGATGACCCACATCCTTCAGCTAAACCTACACCGCAGTTCAACCGCCAAAAATCTGCTTGAGCAGTTTGCGAGGGACACGAAACCCGACTTCTTGCTGCTGAGTGAGCAACACCATAATAAAAGTCCTGCATTATGGTAGATATTCTGATGAAACTGGTACTGCCGCCATCTGGGTTCAGAACAGTGACTTTCAAGCGGAGACTTGTGGCTTCGTGTGGTCTCGGTGCTCAGGGACCAGCTTCTTTAGTATGTACCTAACGCCTGACGAATCGATATCATCTTTCCAAGCCAAGCTTAATGCTTTGGAGGGTGCCGTCTCGAACGCAGAGATCAAAGTGCTCGTTGGGGGCGAGTTCAAAGCTAAATCAATCGAATGAGGCATGCCTCAGACGGATCTGCGGGGAAAACGAATCCTGGAAATGGTGGCCAGGACGGCCCTCGTTGCACTCAACTCCAGAAATACGCCGACTTTCCGCCGTATTGGCTGTGAGGGAACCATACCGGACGTGACATTCGCCTCGGAGTCCTTAGTACGGAGGGTACACAACTGGAGAGTATTAGAGGACTACTCAGCCAGTGATCATCAGTGCATTCTGCTTGAGATCAGTGATGCTGTCTCCCGACTTCCGTGCTCTCGGCTTTCTACAGCTGGATGGAACATCGAAAGGATGGACGTCGAGAGGTTCATCGAGCCGCTGCAAGGAGCTTCGGAGGGGACGGAAGAACTGGCAGCTCAAGACGTGGTGAACTTTACTATGAGCATCATTACGACTACTTGCTGCGCTTCTATGCCCCGTCGAAACCCCGTCACGGCAAGCCCCCAGTGTACTGGTGGTCAACTGAAACCGCTGAAACGCAAAGGGAGTGTCACAAGCTTCGACGTGAGGCTTAACCGGCGCGGAATGGGTACGAGGCATGCAACTGGGTGGCAGCATATAAGTTGGCCAGGTAATGCCTTCGCAAACTGATCAACAATAGCAAGGCTCAATGATGGAAAGACCTAGTGGTTTATGTGAACAAGCATCCGTGGGGCCTTGGCTACAAACTGGTCATGTGGAAGCTTGGTGCCCTACGGAAGCCTTGTATACATGACGCGGAAAAGATGGACGCAATAGTGCGGGGACTCTTCCCGCCCATCCCGTCCGAGTTGACGCTGTCCATGGTGAAACAGCAGTCGAGTGCCCGCTCTTCACAGAGCTGGAGCTGGAAGAGGCAGTCCTCTCATTGAAAGCGAGGAAGGCTCCAGGTCCAGACGGTGTTGCAGCTGAGGTCTTGCGGCTCGTTAATCACCATTGTCCTGACTTGCTGCTCAGCACATTCAACGCTTGCCTACGGGACGGGGGTTTCCCGGTACTATGGACGGGGGCAATGCTCATGCTGATCAGCAAGGGGAAGAGAAACTCATCAAGGGAAGACTCCTGAGGCGATTCGTGCTGCTGGGGACCTGTCTCCTCGGCAGTAAGGCTTTAGATCAGGACGTTCTACCATTGATTCGATTGCAGAGGTGGTGACCGCGGTCCAAAAGGCAGAGGCATATAGTCACACCAAGCGACGGATCGTCCTGTTGGTGACACTCGACGTCAGGAATGCCTTCAACTCCACTAGATGGGTGGAGATTCTGGATACGCCGGAAAACTCTTTTCAAGTTCCAGAATATCCAATGCGGCTTTTGAGAAACTGCCTAAAGGACCGAAGCCTACTCTATGAGGCGACACAGGGCCAACAAAGGATGGAAATTACATCGGGTGTTGCCCAGGGATCTATCCATGGTCTGGACCTGTGGAACGTGTCTTACGACGGGCTGCTGAGACTTGAGATGCCAGATGAGTCGCGCTTGGTCGGCTTTGCAGATGATGTTGCGGCTCTGGTCGCTGGACGCACCATTGAACAAGCGCAACTTAGGCTGCGTATGCTAATGCGCCGAGTGAGGGACTGGATGACTGCTCGCGGGCTCAGTTTAGCACTGGAGAAAACCGAAGTGGTCATCTTGACAAAAAAGAGAATCCCTAGAGTAAGGATGATCAGTATAGGCGACTTACAAATTGAATCGAAGCCAGCGGTGAAGTACTTGGGGCTACTGATCGACTCGAAGATGAGTTTCTCTGACCAAATCAGGGCAACAGCTGAGAAGGCTGCTTCGGGAATATCGGCTCTCAGTCGACTTATGGCCAACGTAGGGGCCCCCAGCCCATCAAGAAGACACCTCTTGATGAGTGCTGTAGGGTCAGTGCTACTGTAGGGAGCAAAGGTATGGAGCGACGCTCTCAGCAAGGAGGTATACCGAAAACGTTTGGCACAGGTACAGAGAAGAGGAGCACTGAGAATTGCATCTTCGTATCCAACAGTCTCCGACTCGGCGGTGAGAGTGATTCCAGGCGTGATACCTGTCGCCCTCCTTGCTAGAGAGCGCCACGTTATTAACCTGCGCCGAAACGAGGATGCGAGGGAGATGGTTGTCCGAGAGGAGAGACACCACTCACTCAACGATTGGCAGCAGTCTTTGGTCAATTGCAAGAAGGGAAGGTGGACTGCGTTCCTCATCCCAGATGTAAGACCGTGGCTAAATCGAAGGAATGGTGAGACTAACTTCTATCTGACCCAGTTTTTGAGTGGGCATGGGTGTTTGCAGTCTTGCCTGCACAAGATTGGTAAGGCACGGTCTCCCGATTGTCGGTTTTCCCCAGGAGAGGAGGACAATGTCTGTCATACATTTTTTGCATGTACAAAATGGGTCATGCTGTGAAAGGAACTCTACGGGGAGATGGGAGAGCTCACCCCGGATAATGTAGTTGCGGTGATGCTCGAATCGGTTGACAAATGGAACCAGGTGGCACATTATGCTCGGGCAGTCCTAAAATATAAAAGCGACTCACAGCCGCCGGCATCGGTTTTCTGGCACTTCCTCTTCCCCTCTCCCCTCCCGCTAGGAAAGGGGTCCCCCAGCTTGAAGACGCCTCACGGCGCAACAAAACGAGACCTGGCCCGAAGTAATGTGTCAAACGGTTCCAGACTGGGTTCTCAGGTTGACAGGGGAGGCGCATAAACAGCATTCACCTCCGTACCACAAAAAAAACTCTGTCAAACACTCAAATTTTCTATTTTCCTTTCGTAAAGCCGTTAAATATGCCACTAGTGTAGCGAAATTCGAAATTCAACGTCAATACCAGGACGTCATTCCAAGGAACTATTGGACCCCCTTGACCTTTATCGGCTGGGGTATCTTCAACATGCTGCCGACTTTGTCCAGGCTTACATGACGTCTCACTGCACCCACTACATAGTTCTAGTATTTGAGCTCCCTAGGGAGACCCACCATACTGCCTATCTCAACCGAGGATTTGAAGATGCTTCCCGGAGGATTTGAAGATGCTCATCGAAATCTGCCATCACAATTATTGAACCGTATACATAGACAAACACATAGAATTTCAAATCCAGGCTAACTACTTTATCAATTAGTCAAGTTGCGGGTGTATTTTGGAGACCAAATGACATTCTTCTCAATTAAAACAGCCCCCAACTTAGTTGCGTAAACGCCGTATATTTTGAGTCTTCGGGCATCGGCACCTGCCAGTAGGTAGACTTTACATCCAGGGTGGAGAAGAAGCATGTATTCTAAATTAGTAGAGGGTAGGCATCTTGAAAACCTGTCCTATCATTTTTTTTATAAAAAGGATATTTTATTTTATTATATTTTCCTCAAGCACTTTGACCCTCAAATGAGTCACCTATCCTCCATCCTGGCCCCTATTAAATACTCCACCACATCAGTAATCCCTCGGGGCTGGTTAGTTTGAGACTCACTCTGACCCTTATTGAGTTCTCCACCCGTTTCCTACCAGTTTAATCCTCGAGATTTCACCTGCCTAATCCCCATTTTTCTCCACCCCCTGATTTTATTTTCTCTCGTTTGGTGGCACATATCCGCTTCAATTAGGTCCTCCGTCTTCCCAACAAATGGATTCCTCTTACTACGGTGAACATTTGGAGCCCGACGCCAAGATCACACCTTGTGTTCCACAGCCAAAGTATACATGTGTGACTCCCGACAGCCGAGAGATGTGCGGCTGACTCCCAGGCAGTTCAAGCACTGTAGATTACGAGGAACTACCTGAAGAATGGCTACTTTCTCGATGGCCTCCACATATGCCAAGTTAGGCTTACTTTTTGTCTGATTTGGAGGGGAAACAAACGAATCCACTGCTGTCTATATCTCTTCTAAGCACCAACTAAACTCTATTAACCACGATATGGAGAATATTTCCGTAAAAATCAGTTGAGTCTTGTAGAAAGGCGCAATGTTTCGCGGAATCATTCTTAATTTTTTCCATTAGAGCAATAGATAGATAAGCGATGAAATAGCCCTTCTTCGATAGCCGCCATGATTATGCTCATTATCTCATCTTTGATTTGCGTTGGGTGGCATATCTACTCCCAAAAGCGGTCATCATAATTGGCTGAAAAAAATCCAGCCCAAAACTCCTATCACGAATTCTCCCAACTGTGGAAATGATCTCAGTTGATCCGATATCAATTTGGGGCCTTACCTTCAAGTAAGTCCACCACTGAACTATATAGCTGAGAGGGAGACAGCCCTCTAGCAACATGTAGCTTCTCATTTCGTTCAAACAAAGTGCTTATGGAGAAAGGGGCCTCTCTGATGAGCTCCAACCCCCACTTAGTCACCACTTGCCACTTAGCAGGAACCTCGCTGGCTATCTTCAGTGTTGTGGCATCTTGTGATGACTCCAAAAACTTAGTGGGGCTCTCATTAACCACCGAGTCGAAACAGAGCTGGTCTTCCCCGTTGCTTTGGCAGGAGCCTCAGTGACTCTCTCCTAAGTCGAACATTTCCTATGTTCTGCTTACTATCACAGCTCCTTTTCGTTGCTCGGTGCCCTCTGCCACCCGCTCCAGCACGTCCTTGAAGGCGATTAGCACTCGGTGAAGTTTACCGACCACTAGCATAGCCCCCGATAAATCGGTCATTATCTCAACCTTCCTAAGTACGAATTTCACTTTTGCATGAATTTTCAGGAACACCCTCGTTGATTGCGTTCCTCCTGCACTAGTTGCTCTTCATTAGTTACCTTCAATGCAGCCGCTTCAGGGTCTTCCTTGATTTTTTTGTTATCAAGCATTCATTCTCACCTTTCTCTGACCGTAATACCTTTCGGAGTAGTTTCCGAATGTCATCTACTACTGTGACCAAAAAATAAGGTGACATTTGAGTTTAAATTGCGCGCGTCGAAGGATTTGTAGAATTATTATTTTTTAGTTTGGTAGTACTGTCAGTGACATCTATGTCAAATTTACATGTAAAAAAATATTCATTAGTGTTTGAGATACGCGTCCGGGATGGCTTTCAGTTCCGTCTTCGCTGGGGCTTGAATTTCCTCTATCGTATCAAAACGGTGTCCCCCAAGCGATCTTTTGAGCTTGCTGAACGGCCAGAAGTCACACGGCTCCAGATCAGATGAATACAGTGATTGCGGAAAGATATGGGTTGAGTTTTTGGCGAAATGATCACGAATTACGAGTGCAGTATGGGATGGTGCAATTATCGTGGTATAAAAACCAAGAATTATCTTTCCACAATCCCGGCCTTTTTAGGCGGGTAGCGTTACGCAAACGACGCATAACGTTCAAATAATATTCCTTGTTGACTGTTTGGCCCGGCGGAACGAAGAAGAGAAGAGGTTAATGGTCGCCCAGGATGCTCTTCGTCTTCGACACGTTCACGGCCAGCTTGGAACTCACTATACCACTTGCAAACATTGTTGTTAGATATAGCCTCATCACTAAAGGCTTTTGCATCATCCTCAACATATCCGCAGCAGAAAGTTGATCCCGCAAACGAAATTTAATTCCGATTCAACAAATTTCGATATCGCAAAAAACGAAAAACTGACTTTTAGCAGCTCACAAAACGACGCGTATCTCAAACACTAATGAATATTTTGACATGTGAATTTGACATAGATGTCACCAACAGTACTACCAACCTAAAAATAATAATTCTCCAAATCCTTCAACGCTTGCAGTTTAAATTCAAATGTCACCTTATATTTTGGACACAGTATGGTATCCTCCGGCAGTCCCCGAATCGTCTACCAGTAGGGCAACTCATCCTTGAGCAGCAAACCCACCAGATACTCTGAAATTTAAGACATTTGAAACGTCACACTAATTGAAATACCTTACTCCTGTTGTTATTAGAATAAAATTTGAATGATTTAAATGATTGTTTTTTTAAGATAACTTTAAGTTGACAACCTTTTTTAATGATACGTATGTTGTGACAGCTGTCATGTGTTTTATTGTTAGTTAAGTCTGCCATTTTAACACGAGTAAAATGGAATGGAAGACAACATTCACCGCGTTATCGGCGAGATAAGGCCCAAATTATTGGCGCCTATTGTGGCACCCACATGCCCAAAACTAAGTGACCAAGAATTATCTTTCTAATAAAACCAACACCATCACAATCGAAACAATTTATCCGTATTTCATTTCATTTCAAAGTGCTATAGATTCGAAAAAATACCATGTATATGGTATAATAATAACAAGAAAACCACACCCCCACAAATTCAGACTTCCACTCTACACTTGATCAAAATTACTTCCACGCAATTACTCACTTTCGCGCACAACTACAATATCATAAAGGGCTATCCATTTAACGCTTGGGAAAGTAAAGCTAAAAAAACACATAAAATATTTAGATAGAAACAAAATTTTTTATTCAATATAAAGATTAAATCTTACCGTTATGCATAAAATACAACTTTATTCAAATGTCTTTCACGGAACCTCTTACAGGCCTCAATCCTTTTGATGTAATTTTCAATGACTTTTCGGCACATTTCCGGCAATATCTCGGCCATATCTTCACGAATATTGGTTTTCAATTGCTCAAGATTTTGAGGATTGTTCGCGTAAACACGATCTTTCACATAGCCTCATAAAAAGAAATCCAAAGGTGTTAGGTTGCAGGATCTTGTGGGCCAATTGACATCGATTAATCTCGAAATAACGCGTCCTGGAAATTTCTCTTGCAAAAGTGCTCGATTAGCCTGTGTTGTGTGGCTGTGAAACCACATGTTTTCCAGATCATAATCTTCAATTTTTCTCCAAAAATAATTGGTTAACATCCGTCGATAGCGGTCAGAATTGACTGTAATGGCTCTTCCTTGATCGTTTTCAAAAAAATACGGGCCAATAATAGCACCAGACCATAATGCACACCAAACGGTCACTTTCCTGGATGCAAAGGCCTTTCTGCGATCACCGGAGGGTTTTGAGAGCCCCATATGCGGCAATTCTGTTATTTACGTAACCACTGTGGGAAAAATGAGCCTCATCACTAAAGAAAATTTTTTTCGAAAAATCGTTATCAATGGCTTGTTGTTCAATCACCCAATTCGCATACATTCTGCGTTGTGTATGGTCTTGAGGCTTATGTTCTTGAGTGAGTTGGATTTTGTACGGATGGAGATGCAAATCCAAATGCAAAATCCGCCACAATGAGCTGTAAGACAAGCCCAAATGTTGAGCACGTCGAGGAATCGACAAATTCGGGTCTTCCAGCACACTTTGAGCAACGACAGCGATATTTTCAGCAGAACGAATTGTGCAATGTAGCACAGGCCTTGCAATATCAATAACCGATCCAGTCTCTTCAAATTTACTCACTGTGTTCGAAATTGTTCGCTGTGTAGGTCGATTATGTCGACCGTAATCGGCTCGTGAAGCCCTAAATGTTGATACAGCAGAATCACCATTTTTATAATAAAATTTAATAATTTCAATGCATTCTTCGACTGTTAAACAATCCATATTTCCAAATGGCAAACCTTCAACTAAAAAAACATGCACAGATGTCAAATGGCAGGGTTATACTTTTCCTACCAAAATGGATAACCCTGTGTCAATACTTCTGTCCCGCAAATTTAAACACTCGCATTCCACTACTTACTGCTTATCTCTCGCATTTACATGAGTTGACTTAATTGCCCCACGTTAGCCGCCAAAAACTGTTAAGAACACTTCCCGGTGCGGTCTTCGCCCACGTTGATAGCCCTGCTGGCTTCTGCGGAGACGGGCAGGGATCGACGAGAATGGTGGAGTGTGCCAACGGTCGCAACTCGAAAACCAGTGATGATTGGATGCCACTTGCTGATAAGAACGGTACGCCCCACAGCACCCAGCAAGAAGTTCTTATAGGATTTTCGCCCAATCGTGACTCGTTCGGCGACCTTTGCCGTCCCCAATTAACATTCACACAACACACAATCTCCGGTCGGTTTGTTTGCTTCACTATGAGAACCTTGCTCGTTTGAACCCTAATTATCGTTGTAATTAGAAGAGGCGACGGCGCCTATAATATAGATTTCTTGTACCAAATAATTAGGGTTCAGTTGGCAGTTTCATTTTTATTGAAAATCTGCTGAGTCAAAAACACACTCTTCCGAGACATCGGCCAAGTATTCTTCAGGTCCTCTCCTTTTGTAAAAATGGCAGTTTTTCCTGGCAGGTCTTGACCACCATCACCCTCTTTGCTGGCTAAAATCCTAATCCTAACTTATTGCTACTTCAAATGTCCAAAATAACACGCTTGATGAATAACATATGCGAAAAGTGGGCGAATTAGTATATTTAGGCGCCAAAATAACGAAAACCTGTAATGAAAGAGACGAAATACTCTGAAGAGTACAGCTCAAAAATAAAATGCTTCTTTCAGCTCTGACGATTTTGAAGACCAGCTGCATACACAGAAAAATAAAGCTCCAAGTATACAAATCTGTGTTAAGACCTGTGTTACGCTACGGGCGTGAAACATGGACCTTAACACAAGCATTCGCAAACATATTGAACGCCTTCGAAAGACGGGTCCTGAAGCGAATAATTGGAGCGAAGCTAGATGGGTATCAATGGTAAATTCGAAACAACCATGAGCTGTATGATATTTTTGGCGAGCTGGAGACCACAACGATTGTAAAATTGCGGAAGCCACTTGTACAATGGGCTAGCCATATGAATCATATGGACAAACCACGGATACCCAAAAAGTTATTCGATGCGAGAACTGAAGGGCGAAGACCAGTGGGGAAATCGAGAAAATGCTGACTTACTCGGTCGATTAAGACAGTTCATCGCTGCTCGGGTTTCAAAATTGGAGGATGCGGCCATTAGACTGAGACGGTTGGAGGCGTTTGTTGCAGGAGGTGAAGGCTCGGAAGGGGCTG
Organism: Odontomyia ornata; assembly: GCA_963969285.1. Lineage (NCBI taxonomy): Eukaryota > Metazoa > Arthropoda > Insecta > Diptera > Stratiomyidae > Odontomyia > Odontomyia ornata. Next base: position 261,921,900 of record OZ017742.1, read on the forward strand.
TAGCTTTACGAAGAAGAAGAGAACTCATTGCGAAAGCTAGTCGTAAGCTTTGACTATATACCAACAATTGAAAAACTGAAATGAGGGATTCTGTACATTTAAATTCCAAATTTTAAAAATTTAAATTTCCCTGTAGTTGAGGTTGGCATCGTGCGCTTTGCAGACGTACCTGTTACATTATCATTCATAGTACTCTAAGGCCAAGTTCCAATGATCAGCGACTGACTTCTAAGGGATCGTCAATTCTCGGTCCATGGTGGCAGCCTCATAACCTTTACGCTTGATGGTTTTACACTTGAATACTATGGTCCACAAGAAAATTTCTGCAGAGGTAACAAATAGTCTAAAGTCAAACTTTCCACCGCAGAGATTGTTACACCCCAAGATCGGGGTGCTCTGGTGAGGCCTACATTACCCCAGTTTAGTTCATCTAAAGACAAGTGTAGAATCATTACTTACTTATCTCCAGTGCCTGAAATAAGCCACCAAGCAAGAACATGGCTTGAGACAGTCGTTTTTTTTGTGGCTAGGTGGTGAAAGCTATTCACACTCTGAGTGTGAAAGCGTGTAATTTTTGACCGATGTGAAGACGTGTGTCCTAATAGCGTTTTCATAAGACTTTTTGGCAGCATTATTGTTATTTACTTTGATAATTGAGCTGACTAGAACTCGGGGCTCTATTTTCATACATCACGAAGGTATCAAGTAAGGGTCTAAAAGTTTTTGCATTTTTTATTTAGTTATCTTTAAGACATATGTTCTGTAGGAAGTTATCTTTTGTTTCGACTGCAGGATGTAAAACTGTTGAAATCTTTTTGATGATTTATTTTACTAACAATTTTTAAAAGAAAATCCCAAAAGCTTGTACAATACCTTACGGTCTGTATGCAAGAACTTTTTATGGCTTATATGTCTTTACGTTGATGAAATCAAGAGAGCCATTATCCAAGAATTTTTTCGTGGTTGGAAGTTCAAAGCTTCCTGGACCTTAATATTTGGATTCCCAGACATGCAAGATGTCAAGAAAACCCACCAAATACCTCTCCTATTACTCAAAGAACCTAGCCTAGAACCGTTTGAGACATCATTTCGAGCTAAGACTCATTTTGCTGTGCCTTTAAGTTGGAGGAACACTCGTCTAGAGAGGAAGGAAGGAGGAAGAGGATTGTTGAAAAATTGATCCCCCGTTCTTGACGTCCTTGGCTGCTCTGAGCCCTTTTTATCTTTCAGGACTGGCTAAACGCAATGTGCTACATAATTCCATTTGTTGAACAACCCAAGCGTCTCCCCAATAAGACTATCCAGAAAATGCTCTTCTGTTTTCTTGTTGAGGTCCTAGTGCAGCCTGTTCTATCTGTTGCATGAAATAAATAAGTGGCAGGAATCGTCTTCATCTTCTGCACAAAACATACGGCTCAGAGAACACAACTCACCAATCTTGTGCAAATAAGACTGAAATCACCCATGCCCGCTCAAGAGCTGAGTCTGGCAGTAGTTGGTCTAACCGTTCATTGATTGAGCCATGGTCTCAGATAAGGAATGAGGTACGCAGTTCATCGTCTCTTCATGCTGTTCACTGAAGACTGCAGCAGATCAATAGGTGAGCATCGCTCTCCTCGCGGGAAATTGTCTACCTTGTGTTCTTGTTTTGATCCAGGTAGAGAAAATGATGCTCTTTAACAAGGAAGGTGATAAGTATCATGCCTGCGATGACAAGTACCACCGAATCAGAGAAGATGAAGACTAAATCCTTAGTGCTTCTCTTCTCTGTACCTATATCAAGGATTTTCAGTACAGGTCCCTGTTGAGTGCGTTGCCCCATATTTTTGCTCCGTAAAGTAACAGCTACTGTGTAGATCACATGAAAAGTTACATTTTTCATAAGTTAGGTCATGATACGTTTGCCATAAGTCAACTCAGAGCCAATATACTTGAAGCAGCTTTATCAGCTGTTGCCTTGATTTGTTTAGAGGAACTCTTCTTCGAGTTGATCAGTATGGCCTTGATGTAACCAGTACTTCCCCAATAATTATTGTCCTTACTCTGGAGATTCTCTGTTGTAAGGATAGCTATTTCAGTTTTCTCAAATGCTGAGCTGCACTTGCGAGTAATCACCCAGTCTCTCACCCTGTGCATTAGCATACTTAGTCTAATTTGCACCTGTTTGATAGTGCCTCTAGAAGCTAGCACCACAACATCATCCACATAGCCGCTTAGGCATGACTGATGCAGCAGCTCTTGTTTCTGGACCAAGGATAGATCCTCCAGCAACGTCTGCTGTAGCTTCCATCCTAATTTGGCCCTAAATCGTATCATAAAGCAGGCTTTGGTCCTTCGGGTATTCCCTTAAAAATTACGTAAGACGTTCTGCAACTTGAATATGGGGTTTCAGCGTATTCAGAATATCTACCCATCTAGTGAAGTTGAAGGCAGTCCGAACACCAAGTGCCAATCGTTGCTTGGTACGGCTATGTGCCTTCGACTTTTGGACAGTAGTCATCACTTCTGCAATCGCATCAATGGTGAAGTGTCCTGGTCTAAAGCCGTATTGCCAAGGAGATATGCCCTGAGCAGCACGAATTACGTCAGCGAGTCTTCCCTTGATAGGTTTCTCTGGCACTGTCCTAGCCGTATTTAGCATGCATAACGGGTAGTATACAGGTGGCGATCTGGGTCTTCTCTTTCTCCGTAGATCAGCACGGGCCTCGCTACATTCCAATGTTTCAGGAGCCCGCTTCCCACAGGAAGCATTAAATGTAGTGAGTAGCAGGTGAAAGATAAATTTTAACATTCAGCTGGGGCACCGTCTAAACCTGGAGCCTAACTTGGTTTCAATTAAAGGTCTGCCTCTTCTAGTTCAAGCCACGTGAAGAGTAGCCAATCGATTGCTATTTTGTCGTGGAAAGCGTTAACGTGGACAAATTTGGTAGAGAAAAGTGCCCGCACTATCTTATCTATAGTTTTTGCTTTATATATGGAGGGTGTGTATACGGCTCCAAACTTCCACATGACTAGCCAAGGCTCCATGGATCCCTGCTCACATTGTTCACTAGATCTTATTACCAACGAGCCTTGCTGCTTTAAATCATTTCGCGCAGGCATTTCCTGGCCAACTTATCTGCTGCTAACCAGTTTCACGTCAAATCTTGCAACACTCTTTTCACTTTTCAGCGATTTCAGCCGACCATCAGTACATTGAGGGCTGCGGTGCTGAGATTTTCAACAGGGCATAGAATCACTGCAAGCAGACGTGATTATGCTCATAGTTGAGCTCACCACATCTTGAGTTACTATCTCTTTAGTTCCCTGCGAGTCTTCCAGCAGCAACGGCCTACCTACCGTGAGCATCTCGACGTTCACCTTCTCAATATTTCAACTGATGGTTGAAGGTCGTGAGCATATTTATTTTTTTTTTTTTTAGTTGCCAGAAATGAAACAGTACGTTCTTTAAAAACAATATGTTGTTTAAAAGTCTTTTATTTGTGAACGATAATACAAGTTATCACAATGACATTAGTCAACCATCCATTCTATTTGTTACTCTATTATTAGTCACCCCTCTGTCTCTATTCGGCAACAGTCCCGCCACAAAGCTGCACTACAATACGTTTATCACGCGTACTCTACATTACTGTAGATTCTGATAGACTTTTTCATCTTTAAAATTTTTATTATTGGATGTCGGTTAAGCTAATCTAGAGTTATAAAAAAATACCCCCTCACAAGCTTAGCAAGTACAATATTTTGAGATAAATACATACAACCAATAAAAAAAGAAGAAGAGTTCACTGCATTATAAAAGGAAAGATGAGAATGCACAAGTTGTCAAAGATAAAGTGACAAAGGTGGCTCAAGGGAACCCCCGTCCATATTGTATTACGGAAACCTGACTACGGAAACTACAATGGGCTGGGCACATGATTCGTATGGACGAATAATGGATAATCCAAAAAGGTATTCGTTGGGAGAACTGAAGGACCGAGACCAATGGGGAAACTGAGGAAACGCTGGTTTGACTCGGTCAACGCAGGCAGTTCATCGCTGCATGGGTTTCGAAATTGGAAGATGCGGCCAATGGGCCGAGACAGCTCGAGGCGCTTTTTGCAAGATGCGAAGGCCAGAGAGGGGTTGTAGTGCTACAAAGAAGAAGAAAAAACCTGACGAATTGACATACGTAGATGTATTACCATTAGAAATCACTAGCTATGGCTCTGTAACTGGACTTCCTTCTATCTGTCTTTTCATCCATTAGTCTGTCCATCAATATGCCTGGCCATTGATACATCTGGAGGTTCATTAGACATAGCCTAAACATTTTCCTTCAGAAAAGCAAAAACTTTCGTCTAAAAATCCATGATCTCAACTTATTTGAATTACCATAACCTCTCCTACAATCGCTGAAAAATAGAACTCACAATGCTCTAGCATTTCACATCGCATGAATATCCTTTTTATGTATAAATAACAAAACACTAGATGAACACTTTTCTACTTTATGGGTGGTACAAACAAATTTATAGGCAACCTCTGAGAACGTATGTTTCGGAGTGATTTAAAACTTTGCTATCCGTGCTCACCTACTCTAGCCCTACTATACCTCTCCCTCTTTTCATCCTCCACCTTGCACTACTCAATGTGTACCTTACACTACTCAATGTGTACGTTATGCACACTTGTTTAGTTGAATCAAGCTTATAAAGGAATACAAAATAAAAGGAAATATGAAAATAACAACAGCATCAAGGATGAAAAACAATCAGAAAAAAATATGAATTTAAGGGAAAAATTCAGCTCAAGTGCACTCAGTTCAAGTGTTTTTACATGGTTAAAACCGTTTCAGGTTATCTCTTTGTCGATATTTATTTTTAAGTTGAAACTTTTTATGGACACAATTTCAGTGTTTTTATGTATTTGAGAATGTTATGCTTGTTTCCAGGATATGTTCAACTTCCGGTTGGTGAATATAGTGAAGTCAAAATAGTAACAAAAATAGAGTTATATTGTTTTACGGCTTTTAATTCTTTGAATTTCTTTGAAAAAATGATAGATGCGATAAGGATTTTTTTAATCAAAATAGCAACGTCCTTAAAGTCTCAACTACTATTGATATTTGTTGATTTCACAAGCTTCAATTAAATTTTGAACATTTTCTGGAAAATTTGGGTTTTTTTTTTTATAGTAAATGATGGTGTCATAGGATATCAAGTATTATTTCTATAGAAATTTTTGTGTTATTATAAACGTTAAACGTTTCTATCTAAGAGTACTCTCAACAAATGTGGTCTAAATGAGATATCCCGCAATTATTTTCTATTCAGATTCGAGTGCTCCCAAAGAGAAGGGGCACAGACCCACCCTTTGGTGCCCACGCTACGTCTTACTGCCAATACCTTTGAGTCCTTCAGTAGACAAGGAAAATACCTCAGGTCAACTTGGTTAAACATTTTTTGATAACTACCACGCGCTTCTCTGACAAAATATTAGGTCTATTAGAAATAGCTTGGCTCGCAGCTCTTGCTGTCTCCTCCAGTGGATTTCTTCTTAGCGCGTCAATTGCGTCAGGATAAGCGCTGCCACTTCTACCCTCCTTGGTGCGGAAGAATTTGATCCATTTCGTAATAAGGAAAAGGTCTTCCCAAGTCTCGGCTATGCACACCTGTCGACGTACTTGGGCAAGTTCTCATCGCTCTACCAGGCGCACACCACCTTCGTGACGTCTGGCTATTTCTGCTAAGGGGGTGGTTGGGCTTACCCAGGGGATGTCAATGTCTTCAGTCCACATAAGATCCAGGAGAGCCTCGTCTTCGCTGGAGCCCGAGGAGAATGGTTACGGGCTGAACGGGACGCCGGACCACGAGGAGTCTGCTCTGACGAGGAGGGAGGTACTCCGGAAGGTAAACAACTGTCAGCTGCCTACGCCAGTAGGTTCCTAAGGAGACTGGAAGTAGCTCCTGCACCAATGCCTTCTCCGATGGCGGTAGTATTCTCCGAAGTCCGGTTGGCTGGTGGTGGATGATGCTGGTAATCCTCGGGGGAACCTCAGGAAAGAAATGCGCGTCTATCTAGTGAGGCATGGTACAGAGGCGGATGCGGTGGGGCTTTGGTATCCTGCAGCTAGGGGTACTCCACCGCAAATATTGCTGGAGCGGATGCCTTTAAAATAAACAGAAGATGAATTTCCGCAGCTTAGTGAGGTCAAACTCAACGGGCTTACAATGGGGAAACCTTAACCGTGTGTGTTCAAGGACAGATTTGGCAGCGTAAAAATGGGATGAGCAGTGAGACAGTAGGTCGACCTGTGGATAATAATCGCATTAATCAAAACTGTAAAGTCTTGGAAGAGTGCTGAAGGAAAACAAAAGAACTCAGTAAAATCTACTCTTAGTAAAGTGCTTTCAGCCAGCACTGCACAATGTTGAAAGGATTAGCTTGGTCAACTTAGGTGTGCACAACTAGCCAACGGTTGGCTTAAATTTAGGAAGAAAGTTAAACGGGACTTATCGAAGTTGACTTACAGCATATGCTTTAACAGCCAACACTTAACATAGCTAAGTTTGAAAATACTACACTCGCGTAGAATTAAGACGATGCGGGGAATGACCTGCAGCAATGTGCTAAACGGCCTTTTACACTTGGGTGAGAAGTTAGAAAAAACTGGGCTGAGACCAACCATTTGTAGGCTTTTTAAACAACCTTTCCACAGCCTCTGTGTTTTTCATCCAATCAAATTCCATTTTGGAATCAGCCTCATTCTACAATTGCTGAATCTACAAACTCCACTTCGGGGTCAGTTACTTCCCATAATCACTGAAGATACTATTCATTTATTTTATTTACTTATTTTTTAATTGTACAATAGCGACGACTAACGTAACCTGAGTCATTTATATTGATGCTATGCTTCAGTTGCTTGACTTATACTAGAGCAAATACGATTTTGATTTGTACAGAAGTTATAGGAAGACCGTAGATTTACTTAAGTCATGACGACTTGTGATTCGTTGGATAACTTGCATTAAGTTGTAGCATAAAGAACTTCTCACCACCAATTCCACGTTGCTCCACGGGTCCACACAAGTCAATGAGAATGCATCTGGACTTCTCCAATGTACGCATTCCACTTAATTAATGCGATACTCAATGCATTTTGACCAATTTTCATTCTGCGTGAAAGAAATCCTGAATATTAGTTAATGCCATGCCATGTACGGAATCAAACGCGCACATATTCTTGATTATCGCCACATTTACGTGTCCTAGTCGCTTGTCCAACTTCTCCAATAAACATGCTGATTTCTTGATATTCGACGTACAACAGGCACGATCAATTTTGGACAGCATAAATGCCATACGAAGCAAAATGTTTGTATCCATATAACGCATTGCGAGCAAATCATCAACTTTGTCGACACCCTAACAGCCATTGTCTGTGAAATGCGTATCGTAGCCTTTCTTTGACAGTTGGTTGATAGAAAATAACTTGACTTTGGCTTTTGGGAACAAATTGAACATCTTCCAATATTCGTGTTTCCCATTTTCCATTAGTCCACGCTTGAATTTCGATGGTTTCACAACATTTGACATCCAGAAATTTGTCTTTCGCGATCTTTACAAGAAAAGAAAGAAATTTTTTTTGGACTAATCTCGTCGCGAAGTCGTATCGCACGTTGCTCCAGAGTCGGCTAACCAAATATCTCTGTACTCAGCGGATAAAATTTCATCGTACGCAGTCGAGGGTACGTATTTCTTCAAATTATCATTTTGATTTTCACCGCCACTTTTCTTTTTGTTCTTGTGGTTTCTGCAAACACTTTCGGTGCTCTAATGGCCCATTTCACTCCGTGAATGACATTTTTAGCTTGCCTTTTGGTCTTTCAATGGAATCTTCCGATTATTACCAGTTTTATGTTGCGTGCTAAAGGTCGCTACACCAACAACATGTTGCTCTGAGCCACGACTCGCTTCGTTCAACTGATCATCCTCTAACTGTAGTTTTGTTAACAATGTATTCATAGTACGGCACTCTTCAATATTATACCAAATCATTCAAAAATTCTGGAATTTTAGATGCTCACAATGTGGCACATTTTCAAATTATCCAATAGCTGCTCACCCTAGTCTTCCAAATAAGAAGCAATCGTGCGAACCTTCGAAACGTATGCAGTAACTGATTCGTCATTATTCATTTTTAAATTAAAACAGTGCTCGTACAATGACATGATACAAACATCACTCTTCTTCTGATGAATCCTCTCCAAAACCTCTATGATGTCGTTTGCTGACTTGCAATCCAAAACATGTAGACTTTGCTCGGAATTGGTTGACGCAAACAATATTGCCATTGCTTTACCATCACGTTGTGTCCAAAGTTTGAATTTCTCGGCATTACTTGTAGCAGCTTTAAGGTCCGTACTGTCCATCAAATCTAGCAGTTCCCGACTCCGTAGTATCGCGTTGATATGAAACTCCCACATTTCCGCCATCCAATTGATGAGCCACAATAGACTGCTCAAGCATTGCGTTCATACCAATTTATTATCCATGCCTAATCGCGTCAAACTCCTGCACAGGTACTTCTACAATTTCGTACTCGTTAAAAAACTGAGCCCATAGCATATTAGCTTTTGATATAAAGACAGCATCTCAACTAAACAGGTCTTTATTGATCGAAGAATAAACTAATACTTATTCCTTAAAAGTAGTCTACGGATTGTTACTGTCAGATGAGAGTGCATTCAATGTAATATTAAAACGTAAATTTAACACATCGGCTTCTTCTGCTGAGCAAAACTGACAATCGGTGGAGCGTGACTTACCAATCCTATGTACAGAAGACTGAAAACACCGATGCCCGCTCAAAAGCTGGGTCAAATATAAGTCAGTCTTACCATACGTTCGATTTAATCACTGCCTCACATTCGAGATGAGCCGCGCAGTCCACCCTTCGTATAATTCACGCAAGACTGCTGCCAACCGTTGAATGAGCATTATCCCTCCTCGCGTGCAAACGTCTCCTTCGTGCCCTCGATTTGGTGCGGGTATATAATGGGGCGCTCTCTAGCAAAGAGGGTAACAGGTATCAATAACTCTCACCGCTGAATCAGGAACTGACAGATGTGAAGATGCTGTCCTCAATGCTCCTCTTTTCTGTACCCGTTCCAAGTGATTTCAGTATATCTCCTTACTGAGAGCGTCGCCCCGTATTTTTGCTTTGTGCAGTAACACTGACCCTGCAGCACTCATCAAGATGCGTCTTCTTGATGGGTTTGGTCCCCCTAGGTTGGTCATAAGTCGATATTCACGAGGGAGCTTTCTCAGCCATCGTCCTAATTTACTCAGAGAAACTCATCTTCAAGTCTATCAGTAGCCCCAGTTACTTCCCCGCTGACTTTGATTCGATTAGTATGCCTCCAATACTGATCATCCACACTCTAGGAATTCTCTTTTTTGTCAAGATGACCACTTTGGTTTTCTACAGTGGTAAATTGAGCCCGCGAGCAATTATCCAGCCTCTAACTCAGCGCATTAGCATACCTGGCCTAAGTTGCACTTATTCAACGGTTGTTCCAGTGACTAGAGCCACAACATTATTCACATCATAACCTTGCATCTCCAGTCTAAGTATCCCGTCGTAAGATATGTATATGCTACAGGCCTGGACCAAGGGCAGATCCCTGAGCAACACCCGTTGTAACTTTCATTCTTCGTTGGCCCTGTGTCATTTCGTAAAGCAAACTTCGGTGCTTCAGGTAATCCCTCAGTGGTCACATTAGACATTCTGGATTTTGGAAAGGGTTTTCTAGTGAATCCAGTATATTCACCCATCTAGCGGAGATGACGACATTTCCAACCTTGAGTGTCACCAACAAAACGATACGTGGCTTAATACAGCTATGTTTCTCTACCTTTTGGACCGCGCTCACTACCTCTGCAATCGAACGTCCTGCTCTATAGCCATACCCTTGAAACATGAATCGTGTCAGTGAATCTTCCCTTGATGAGTTTCTCTGGCGATTTCCTAGCCGTGTCCAACGTGCATAGTGGATGGTATGCAGACTGCGATTCGGGATTTCCCTTCCCCTTGCTGATCAGAACAAGCCTCACCTACTTTCATGTTACCGGAAATACTACATCCCGTAGTCAAGCGCTGAATATGCTGAGCAGCAGTTCAGGAGAATGGTGATAGACGAGCCCCAACATCTCTGCTGGATGACCAGCTGGACCTGGAGCCTTCCTCGCTTCCAGTCAAAAGGCTGCCTCTTCCAGTTCCGGCTGTGTAAGGAGTGGACACTCGATTGTTATTACACCGTGTCAACATGCAAGCGATGAGCGGGAAGATTGCCCACACTATCTCGTGTATCTTTGCCGCATCAAATATGCAAGGAAAGCTTCCGCATAACCAGCTTGTAGCCAAGGCCCCACGGATCCTTGTTCACATTGTCCACTAGATCTTGCCAACAGTGGGTCTTGCTGTTGTTAATCTATTCGCGAACGCATTACCTGCCGACAAATATGCTGCTACCCGGTTGTATGTTTCGTTATGGTTCGGCACCCGCTGATCTTCAAGCCAAAGCTTGTGACACTCCCTTCGCTTTTCAGCGATTTCAGTCCACCACTAACGGGGCGTGGAAGCATTGCAAGCAGTCATGATGATGCTCATAGTTGAGTTCACCATGTCTTGAGCTGCCAGTTCTTCCGTCCCCTGCAAATCTCCCTGCAGTGGAGCACCTAGTGTGCGCAATTCGACAAGCCTCTCGATGTCCATCCTTCCGATGTTCCACCCAATTGTAGACAGCCGAGAATACGGACGTCGGTAGACAAGATTATTTATTCCAAGCAAAATGCACTGATGATCATTGGCTGAGTAGCCTTCAAACACTTTCAAATTGTGCATCCTCCATACTAAGGACTTCAAGGTGAATATCACGTCCGGCATGGTTCCTTCATAGCCAATATGGTGAAAAGTCAACATATTTCCGGTGTTTAGTACGACGAGTGCCGTCCTGGTGGCCATTTCTCGGATCCGTTTTTCCGCGGATCTGCTTGAGCTATACTCCACTCGATTGCTTTAGCGTTGAAGTCTCCCTTAACGAGCACGTTGCAGTCTGCGTTCAAGACAGCGCCCTCAAAAGCATTAAGCACCGCTTACAAAGATGATATCGATTCGTTCGGCGTTAGGTAAACACGAAAGAAGGTGGTCCCTATGCACCAAACCCACATGAAACTATCCCTCCATCCACAGCTCTCCGACTGGAAGTCACTATTCCGAACTCAGACGGCGGCAGTACCAGTTTCATCAGGATACAACGATGCAGAGCTTTTATTGCGATGTTGCTGACTCAGCAGCAAAAAGTTGAAATTAATGTCCTTCGCAAACTGATCTAGCAGGTTTTTGGCGATTGAACTGCGGTGCAGGCTTAGCAATCATAGGGAAGCTACTTGTTGATACGCGAAGTAACTTGCTATACAATACAAGTCGAGCCAAGTGGTAGCCTATACGGACGACATCAACATTTTGTCACGGTCAATAACAACTGCCAAAGAACTCTTTCTGAAACTTGACAGTAAAGCAAAACTAGTAAGGCTACAAATCAATGAAAATAAAACAAACCTCATGACGCAGTCGAGGAAAAATACCTCAAATACACAAAATATCACACTTGGCAAATACAGTATCGAAAATGTTAGCGAATTTGTGTATTTGGGCGCAAAATAATCAAAACGGGTAATGAAAGAGACGAAATACGGCGAAGAATACAGCTCGCAAATAAAATATTTCATTCAGTATTGACGATCTTGAAGACCAGCTGCATACACAGGAAAACCAAGCTCCAAGTATCCAAATCTGTTATAAGACCTGTGTTATGCTTTGGGTGTGAAACATGGACCCTAACCCAAGCATCCGCAAATATATTGAACGCCTTTGAGCGACGGGCCCTGAGGTGAATAATCAGAGCGAAGCTAGACGGGAACCAATGGTGAATTCGATACGACCATGAGCTGTATGAAATTTTTGACATACCAGAGGTCTCAACGATTGTGAGACTGCGGAAGCTACAATGAGCGGGTCACATGAATCGTATGGACGAACAACGGATACCCAAGAAGGTATTCGTTGGGAGAACTGAAGGCCGGAGACCAGTAGGGGAACCAAGGAAACGCTGGTCTGAATCGGTCGGCGAAGACAGTTCATCGCTGCTAGGATTTTGAAATCGGAGCATGCGGTCAATGGACCGAGACAGTTAGAGGCACTATTCGTAGGAAGTGAAGGCCCGGGAGGAGCTGTAGTGCTAAGAAGAAGAAGATGAAGTAGGTTTAGTTGCGGAATGCGGGTCATCAATGTTCTGATTTTGGCTTGGCTAGGACTTCCTGGAAAATCCAACATTTCCCTGTTCCCAAGACGTGCCCAAGGTCCGGTCTTGGATCAGTATCTTTGCAAAGAATACACTATGCTTTTATCGTACACTCTCTCTCTCTCTCTTTCTCTCTCTCTCTCTCTCTCTCTCTCTCTTGTATTTGTAGCATAGAGAACTCCTATCGGGTCTTTTGCATACTTGTGTGGTGTGATCATAGCCAAGGCATTTGAAACGTTGAACAGGCTCTGCTCTTCTTCATATCCTACAGACAGTCCACCCTATTCTTACTTTACCTTTATTTAAAAATCGTTCGGCGTCGTTTTCGGTCCAGCTTTGCTTTGATCCTACCCACGCTAGGAAACTCCCTTTTGAGGGCCTCTTCTGCATCAGCCAAGTCGTGGCAAAGTAAATGTTTGTTATTTTGATCGCTGCCATCGGCTCGAGCGAGTTCAAGGCTCTTAGCTTGGCTTTTACATCCGCTAACCTGGAAGAATGCTGTCAGAGAGGGTTGATCTTATTGGGCAGTAGGGTAGCATTAACTTAAAGTTCTGCACATGAGAGAACAGAATAAATGTACGCGTAGACTAACTGACTAGAAGGGGCTCAACTTTTGATATCTCTTTGGTTAAAGGGGAACAAATATCGCCAGAAGTGGTAAAGAAAGCAACCTACTTAGGTTTTTTTCTGAATTTGAGTTCAGATAGGGTAACTATACCACCTGCGCTATTACAAAGAAGATGTAGTCAACTTATTGTAGCACCTGGACGGGTGAATTTCTTAGTAAATTTTGTAAACTAATATCCAGGTTCATTGTTGTGGTACAGACTATAAGCTGATTCGAACCCATCCAACCAAGATGGGTACTTTATACAAAATATAGTATACTTCTGTAGTTATAGGGATATGGGTAAAAGGAAAACGATTGCTCAGATCGTTTGTAATTATCTAGCACACCCACACAATGAACCTTAGGCAGAACCTTCTTTGAAGAACTGGCAGTTATCTCCAAAAAAATATTAGAGGGCTATTATCCTTCGTAAATGCAATCGGTTTAAACTTGAAACTCTAACGTATCATTGAGGTATAACAACCAAGTCTTCCAAAGGTTAAATTGCTAGCTAATTTGGGCTCCAAGCTGGGACCAGTCTATGTTACCAATTAAAAGACGTTAAAAATCTTCAAGACTATGCTGTCACTAAAGCCAGCCAAGCCATAGTAAGGACCTACTCCAAATATCATGCTTTTTTTTGTGGTAGGGAGGTAAAGGCATTTACGCCCGCCGAGTCTGGCAGTGTGGGACTCCCATGGAGGATGCCCTTGGACTACCCACTAAACACCTCCCCTGTCAATCTGAGAACCTAGCCTGGAACCGTTTGACAAATTACTTCGGGCCAGGTCTCGTTTTGTTACGCCGTGGGGCGCCTTCAAGCTGGGGAGTCCCTTTCCTAGCGGGAGGGGAGAGGGGAAGACGAAATGCCAGAAGAGCGATCCCCCAGCCCTAGCACCTCCGGCTGCTGCGAGTCCCTTTTATCTTTTAGGACTGCCCGTGCATAATGTGCCACCTGGTTCCATTTGTCAACCGATTCGAGCATCACCGCAACTATATTATCCGGGGTGAGCTCTCCCGTCTCCCTGTAGAGTTCCCTTCGCAGCTCGGCCCATTTGGTACACGCAAAAAATGTGTGACAGGCATTGTCCTCCTCTCCTGGGCAAAACCGACAATCGGGAGACCGTGACTTACCGATCTTGTGCAGGTAAGACTGAAAACACCCAGGCCCGCTCAAAAGCTGGGTCAGATAAAAGTCAGTCTCACCATGCCTTCAATTTAGCCACGGTCTCACATCCGGGATGAGGCGTGCAGTCCACCTTCCCTTCGTGCAATTCCTCCTAGACCACTGCCAATCGTTGAGCGAACGTTGTCTTTCCTCGCGGACAACCATCTCCCCCGCATCCTCGTTTCGGCGCAGGTAAATAGTGCGGCGCTCTCTAGCAAGGAGGGCGACAGGTATCACGCCTGCAATAACTCTCACCGCCGAGTCGGAGACTGTTGGATACGAAGATGCAATTCTCAGTGCTCCTCTTCTTTGTACCTGTGCCAAACGTTTTCGGTATACCTCCTTGCTGCGAGTGTCGCCCCATACCTCTGCTCCGTACAGTAGCACTGACCCTACAGCACTCATCAAGAGGCGTCTTCTTGATGGGCTGGGTCCCCCTACGTTGGCCATAAGTCGACTCAGGGCCGATATTCCCGAAGCAGCCTTCTCAGCCATTGCCCTGATTTGCTCAGAGAAACTCATCTTCGAGTCGATCAGTAGCCCCAGGTACTTCACCGCTGGCTTCGATTCGATTTGTGTGTCTCCAAAACTGATCATCCTTACTCTAGGGATTCTCTTTTTTGTCAAGATGACCACTTCGGTTTTCTCCAGTGCTAAACTGAGCCCGCGAGCAGTCATCCAGTCCCTCACTCGGCGCATTGGCATACCTAGCCTAAGTTGCGCTTGTTCAACGGTGCGTCCGGCGACCAGAGCCGCAACATCATCCGCATAGCCGACCAAGCGCGACTCATCTGGCATCTCAAGTCTCAGTAGCCCGTCGTAAGACACGTTCCACAGGCCAAATATCATGCTTACGGGAACATAAGGTAATAACGGGTTCCATTATCTTTGCTTATTTATAACATATTCCAGAAGCTTATGGTTATCATATAAATAATTCATACTGCTCCCAGGTCTTTCAACAAAGCTCAACAGTATGAACTCTCTTGCAGATTCAACCAGCTTTCCGAGAAAATCAAGCATTTCGCATTCCAAGAACATTCCGAAAACACCCCAAAATTAGCTTCATCCTAGCAGATTTTCAAGAAACTGATTCATTTGTTTTCACCAACATCTGTGAATAGACAATTGAACTGAATAAGATATTATTGAACTTTTCCCAGAGCACATACTTTGTACCATCCTGCACCGCACAAAGCAGCAAGAACAACAAAGACGCGTTCAATAGTCCCATTTATTATCCTTTCAATTCATTCATTGAATCGCTGATTTAAAATTCAATTTGAAATTTTCCCAAAAAAACCGATTCGAAATTTTGCTCTCTTCATCCTTCTCTCGCGCGTTCCAATTGGAGTCATAATTTAATTGTCTGATACTGTGCAATATATAAAACATGCGGTCTAGTCGTCTGGGCTGCATGGCGCCCGCTGTGTTTTCTGTTTTTGTCTCCTCCTATGTTATGCCTTGCATCATAAGGCAAGGCAACATACAATGGTGGTGAAAATTCATCTCGTGAAGTCAAGGACCCGGAAAATGAGAAAAAATGCTCTTGGCACGCTGATGACGATGGTGATGCTGACGATGAAAGGCGAAAGGATATAGCTAATCGCGAGGAGGGAAAGAGAGAAGAGATTAGGAGAGAGCAAGAAATGAATGAATGAGTAAAGTGAAAGAGCGGAATAGTGAATGGTGAAATCAGAATAGGCCACTGATGTTAAGTAGAAGGGTCATTGAAAAGTTAAGTTTCTGTAATTTCCTTCTGAAAGTAAGGAGATGCTGAAGAACAGGCTAAGGAAGTTGCTAGTTCCCAAGTGGTTATATGCTGCGTTGCATTTTTTAGATGAAAACTCAGAAAAGCGTGGAATACAGAGCGGGATCTAAAACAAGAACTATTAAATTTAAGTGGAAGACGAATGTTTGCAACCATATTTTCAGTTATTTTTGTCTTTATATTCCTGCAATGAATGTTCGCTTGTATTCATAATGAGAAAGTTGTCTACTTTATTGCGAGTTTTATTAGGAAAAGTTATGGGAAAAATATTTGAAGCACAAAAAAAAGATTGAAAAATAGCTAGTATTGACTAGGAAAAAGCTTTATCTATGAGACGTGAAATATAAATAATGTTCCATATTACATTTGCTGAAATTTCTAGTTCCCAGAAATAACAAGTTGGGTAGACAGACCTATGCTCATGTCAGAAGGGTTTTGTACTTAACTTACAAAATGCAGTAACCAGCAACGAATAAAATCATGAAACATGTCAAAGACGATTTTATTGGAGAAAATGTGAAATTCTAGGATCATACTATTATTAACAAAGTTGAACGAATTTTGACTTCTGAGGTATTTGTTATAGTTATACCCATAAATATCTCCTTTGATAATTTTTTCAGATTTTTTAGATCACGGGTGTCCATTCGCGAGGGAGGAAACACATTTTTCATGTATTTTCCCCCCTGTGCCCCCACTGAAGCAAAAACTGTCAGTTTAAGAACTGTTTTGAAAAGCTCTCATAGAGAACTTTCAATTGATACTCATATCGGCTACCTTTCATGAAATTTTTTTTCAGGGGCACTCTTCTGTACTGTAATTATCGATTCATGGCCTATTTTTTCGAATCCTAGAATGGTTACAAAGCCCTTTTGCTAGGAGCTCTCTGTTTCAATTGTATGTACTCGTCTTCATGATATCTATCACTCCTGAAATTTCCATGCAAATTCTAGCAAAGCTGTAGTGCCTAAGTCGGTAAAAAGCGCATATGGCTCCATAGATATATGTTTCAATAGTAATACAGGGCATATTGCTCCATAGTAATACACGAAAATTCAAATCGCTATAACTTCCGTAAATACTATTCGATGTTTATGAAACTTTCAGAAAAGATCAATCTTATAAATAGTCATCTCTTTGCTAAATTTTATTGAGTTTAAAGGTACCGTTTAGATTTTATTCAAGAAAACAGAAAATCGATAAATCATACTATTACTAACAAAGTTGAGTGAATTTCGACTTCTCATGTATTTGTTGTTGTTGTACTCATGAAGGCCTACATTCACGATTTTTTTCAGATTTTTCGGATGGAAGGTGTCCAATCGCGAGGGGGGGTACGCGAAAAGTTCGTACATTTCCCCTTCCCCTGCCCCCTCGGTACTTATAAGGCAATTTTAAAACTTGTTTTGAAAAGATCTCATTAAGACCTTACCAACGACATCCTATTCGACTAACAATGGTGAAAATTTTTTTTTGAGGGGCCACCTCCCTATATGGGGAGACCCCCCTTAAACGCCTTTGAAAAATTTGTTCACCCTTGAACTTTCAAGAAGTCATCACTTCTGACCTTTCTACAAAGTTTCATGGCTGTAGCCCTTATAGTTTCGGAGAAAAAGTGCTGTGACATACAGACGGACGGACAGACGGACACAGGTCGTGATTGCAATAGGGTTTTGTATTTTAGTACAAAACCCTAAAAATTATTTTCCATAAGTATCTCTTTGACCTGTCAACTTTACTGGCAGAACTCTGGAACTGGAAAAACTCATCGTGCTTGCTTCTACCCCATGATAAGCGTTTACATATTTAGACCAAGACAACAATACTTGGTTCACCTGAACAAACAATGTTTTGCACCTTTAATATTGAAAAAACTTCTTGTCATGATAAGAGGTTCATAGATCTACGATCAACCAAAAGAGTAACCTTTCCCAATATTTTACCGTTGCTAGTTTTAACATTCTTCTTCGTAGCACTACAGCCCCTATCAAGCCTTCGCTTCCTGCAAATAGCGCATGCAACTGTCTCGGTCTATCGACCGCGTCCTGAAATTTTAAAATCTAAGCAGTGATGAACTGCCTTCGTCGACCGTATCAAACCAGCTTTTCCCCAGTTTCCCCCATTAGTCTCCGCCTCTCAGCTCTCTCAATAAATACCTTTTTGAGTATCCGTTGTTAATTCATACGATTCACGTGGCCAGCCCATTGCAGCTTCCGTAGTTTTACAATCAGTTACAGTTTTAACATTCAAGTTATTTTATACCTAAATTTTTAGTAGAATTGAGATGCGCAGGAGATCCCGCTTTCCTTGTTTCGAAGCTGACAAATATATATATCGCCGAGATTTCAAGTAAAATAGTACTGCGGAGCACTTTAATGCAAAGTTGGATCATAAATTTGTGAAATACCGGATCAAGATGTTAAGTCCTACATGATATCTTGTATCAAACATGTCCGGGAAGGTACTTGGGACTTGCCATGCGAAGAGCCTCAGGCGATACTCTAGTCTCTTAATAATTGATTGTTAATGTGAACAGTTGGGTATCTCAGCTCAATTAAAACTACTGAATGGGATTGTCAGAAGCTTGTTTTTTTGTCTTGGTATACGTTTATCCAAACGATGAATAACCACTTAACCAAAACAGCATCAGTTATAACTTAATATAAAACTCTCTTGCACCGATCTAATCATGGCAAACGTGCGTCGGTACGTAAGGTATATGTAGTAAGTTGTTGTGTATATATATTGGATACACTTTAACTAAAATTCGACTTCGTGGCAGTATACACAAGGTACATGGGATGCGCTCAGTTCCGCGATCTTAACTGTCAAAAAGTTGACAATCGTTTAAGTTAGACAAATAATTTTGTCGGGATGAATTTTCAAAGTGATGCACAGATGATTTGTCTTGGCCCTCGAATAACGAACATTTTGGTAATAAAATGCGGTCCTCAGCTAATTGCAGATTTCACTTTTTTTTACCGAGATCTCGTTTTTGTTCAAATCGATGTTTAGGTTGTCGTTTCATGAACGATCTGAAAATTAGCTCTTGAGGCCAAAAATCAAGTTGCGAAACAATTGGTAAATCCTCAGAATTAGCAAATTTGCAGGACCTTACAAGGTAGCCCGGAAGATTTCCCCATAACAATTTAACAGAACTGAATATTTTAGATGTATATCCATACTTAGAGTTCACACAGATCCCGAGGGGGAATGCCGGTCGACAGGAATACTCTTGAGGCTGAGAATATGGAGGTCGCCATGAAGTTTCTGCTGGGATGACAGGTAACAACCCTGACTGAATCTGGACTACGTTTGGGACAATGAACTGGACCTGATGTTTTGGGCTGGGAAACATGATCGTTTAAACCTAGTTGGTTTGAACGGCAGCACCAAGGTAATACTCTTGCATGAAGGGCTCAATCTAACCATCATACCGTCTCCGTCCCAGTAAAACCTTGGCAGGCTTCGAAGTACATTTGAAGCTTGCGACGTTGCATTGGTGGTGTGGATTTGGTTGGGATGGACCCCTGATTGGTGCTGGTCTGGCTCTTAGCAGTTGTTCCCATATGGGCTTGTGCAAATCCTCGCATAGCATCTTTACTCGGCAAAGATAACCACGGGACCAAAAATGCTACTACACACATGAACGGAGATAGCGACTCCGATGAGGACCCAATGAAACTGGAGCACTTACAACCAAAACACTTAAGACTAGGTAAAAAATAACAACAAAAGTAATTAATAATATCAACGCCGACAACGAAACCAACAGTTTCAGCGACGATGTTAACAGCACATTGAGAATGCCGTAAACGACAACAAAAGCGATGACAGTAAAGCTGAAAGATGTTATAAAATGAATAAAAACAGCATGTGACTCGTCAAAAATCAGCAAAGCTGTAAAGAATGGGCTCTTTGAACTAGAAGAGCTCCAATACCACATAAGGCATTAACAGAGGAGCTGGTTAAAGGCCAAAGAGAACCAGAAGGCCCAAGAAAACCAAAAGGCCAAAGAAGAGCAGACAGCTAAAAAGGTGCTGAGGGCTAGGCTTCAACTACATGCGCAGATAGCTCCGCCATCAAATATCAATAAAAGAATGGCAACCACCCCAATTGAAGGAGACCGGGATTAAAGGGGAAAGGTGAAGGTACCTGATGGGCGAAGAATGCTGGACTACAGATTCGAGATACTGCTGACAAAAGGAGCGAAGAAAGCCGCACATTTTCTTCCAAAAGTACCAGAAAATAAAGTTCACACGGACACCCAGCAGAAGAAAGATCTGACGAGAAACAGGAGAGAAACAAGTAAAAGTAGCAGAAGAGTGCTCCTGCTAGAAGGGTATTGTATACTATTTGAAAATCGAATAATGTCTTCTGAATATCAAAATTTGACTCATACGCATATTACATGAATTGAGCTCGGAAAACTAATAAATGGTTACTATGTATTTTTATTTACTGCCATTCTATTTTCAGTGAGTTGACCTCAATATTTGAGTTATCATGATAACATATCATACAAAACATTTCTAAAATTCTCATCAAACCCCTTATACATCCTAGCGCTTGGGCCCTTTGCGAACATGTATTCAAACAGTATGACATGTAATCATTGTTTTAGTTGATAAATTTTCAATTATCTATAACTTATCTGTTTATGATTCGATTTGTATGAAACTTTCTGGAAACATGCATTCTGCATAAAAAATTTAAGGATCACCTTTCAATTTTTATAGATGAAAACGTAAAATTCGGAAAATGTACTATTATTAACAAAGTTGAGGGAGTTCTGACTGCTGAGGTATTTGTTCCACTTGTATTCATAAGGATCTACTTTGTAATATTTTTTTTTTTAAATTTTCCTGTCAAAATATGCATTTCCCCTGCACTCCACTTTGCAAATACTTCTTGGTTAAGACCTGTTTTGAATAGTTATCATCAAAACCTTTCATTTGTTACCCATATTGAGTACCTTTTATAAAAGCATTTTTTTTTTCAACAATCACCCTCCTATATGAGGAGACTCCCCCTCAAACACCTTAAAATACGAGTATATATATTTTTCTGTGCAGCGAGTTTTGCGAAGGTGCCACTTTTGACCTATGTACAAAATTTTATCACTCTAGCTAATGTGGTTTGCGAGAAAATTTGGCGTGACGCACGGATGGACAGACAGGTCCCAATTTTAGTAGGGTATTGTAAAATTTTTTACAATACCCTTAAAAGCCATGCCGAAGACCCCGGTAGTAGGCACTGCTCATAAAACTCTAAGATCAGTGATCTTACACAGAAGCGTTGCAGGATATCAAGGAAAAAGTAAGGCCCAAAGACACCAATACTGCCATTAAACCAGTGCGACCAATCGGGTTGGGCCACATCCTGGTTGAATTTGAAGCATTGACCGACAATAAAGAAGCATTCTGGGACGGAGCAAAGAAAGTTCTTGGCAAAAGCACTACTGTAGCCTCACTCGAGCAGAAAGTATTGAACAAAATAAGAGGCATCGACTGCGTCACGGAACTGCTTGAAGAGGAAAGGCCATCAAAGTGAGGCTGAGACTAGAAAACGATAGAGGACAATGCATGGCCATCATTAACATGACTGAAAAGGATGCCAAACAATTTCTGATGAGAGCAAAGTTAGAATAAGTTATTTGTTGGGAAAACTGAAAGGCGGAGACCAGAGGAAAAATCGAGGAAACGCTGGTATCACTCAGTGGATGCTTGGATTCCGGAATCGGAGGGTGCGGTTTAAGGACCGAGACAGTTGGAAGCGCTTGTTGTAGGAAGTGAAGGCCTGAGAGAGATTGTAGTCCTATAAAGCAGAAGAAGAAGAGTAGGATGGGTCTTGACCTTGGTTATGGTCACACCGCATAAATATGCAAAGAATCTTATAGGAGTTCCCTTTGCCGCAAATACAAAGAAATGGGACATAAAAGAAATCAGTGCATGAGATAGGCACACTGTGTCCTTTGCTGGTCGAAGACCATGTCTTAGGCACGTCTTGGGATCAGGGAAATATCGAGTTTTCCAGAAAGCCCTAGTACAGTTAAAATCAGAACCTGGATGTCCCATACCTTGCAGGCAAACGTACAACGGAGTTCAAATGCCAGAATATTTGTTGGGAAAACTGAAAGGCGGAGAACAGAGGAAAAATCGAGGAAACGCTGGTCTCACTCAGTGGATGCTTGGATTCCGGAATCGGAGGGTGCGGTTTAAGGACCGAGACAGTTGGAAGCGCTTGTTGTAGGAAGTGAAGGCCTGAGAGAGGTTGTAGTCCTATAAAGCAGAAGAAGAAGAGTAGGATGGGTCTTGACCTTGGTTATGGTCACACCGCATAAATATGCAAAAAATCTTATGGGAGTTCCCCTTGCCGCAAATACAAAGAAATGGGACATATAAGAAATCAGTGCATGAGATAGGCACACTGTGTCCTTTGCTGATCCAAGACCATGTCTTAGGCACGTCTTGGGATCAGGAAAATATCGAGTTCTCCAGAAAGCCCTAGTCCAGTTAAAATCAGAACCTGGATGTCCCATACCTTGCAGGCAAACGTACAACGGAGTTCAACTGCTTGACCAGTTTGTTAGAGAAATGAAAGCTCACTCATCGTATCTCGATGAAACATGTACTACTACCATCTGGATTCGGTTCACTGATTTTCAGGCAGAGGGCTGTAGATCGTACATGATTTCGTATGGGCTCGGTTACCTTCTTTAGTGTGTACCCAATGCCTAACAAACTGATATCATCTTTCCAAGCCAAGCTAGATGCTCATTGGGGGAGAATTCAACTCTAAATCCATCAAACGAGGCATGCCTTTAACAGATCTGTGGTAAATATGAGTCCTTAAAACTGATGGCCTGATGTGCGTTGACTTTTCACCTTGTTAGCTTAGAAGGAACGACACTGGACGAAACATTCGCTTTGGAGCTTTCATCTGTACCTGTTTGAGATTCATGATTTTGTCTCCCAACGTCAGTGCTCACTAGTTTCTACAATTGGATGGAACCTTGGAAGGATAGTCATTGAGAGATTTTTTGAGGTGCTCACGGCAGGTGCTGCACTGTAGGGTGATATACGGACGGACAGTACAACTGGTTTATCCAGACATAATGAATTCAACTATAAGCATCATCGGGCCTACTTGCCGCGTTTCTATGCCTCATCAGAAATCCCGGCACGGCAAGCACCCCCAGTATAATGGTGGTCGATTGAAATTGCAGCCGAAACTGGAAGAGGCAGTTCTACTATTGAAAAATGTTCCATTTGAGGTGTTGCAACTTGTCTATCTTCATTGTGCTGACTTACTACTCAGCACATTCAACGCTTACCTATGTTACAGGGTTTTCTTAGTACAATATATGGTGGTGGAGCTCGTGTGGATCAGCAACAGGTAGGGAAATTCCGGATTGCCTCCTCCATACTGCCTTTTATGCATGCTAGACGTAGCGGGGCAAATGCTGATTAAACCCATCAAGGGAAGACTCACTGACACGATTCATATAACCATACCAAGCAACGGATCATTTTGTTGGTGACACTCAACTTTAGGAACGTCTTCAACTCTGCTAGATGGGTGGGTTTTCCCGATACGTTGAAAACATCTTTTCAAGATCTAGAATACCTGATGGATTATGACACTACAAGAGGAGCTGGAGCGATTCTACCCACTGGAGGACAGCGTCTTACCGTATGCATGGATGCAATTGTCTTGCAAGATATTATCGCCATGATGCAGAACCTGAGCATCCGGATTGAACCCATGGAGCGTAGGCAATAGGCCTAGCGCTCGAGGCTTATTGGCGCATCAACACCACTCCACCATTATCACGTTGGTCTCAATTAAAGGAGGTGTAGCGCCAGATGTTAATTAAAGGATCCTGGACAAGATTTAGTCTTACTGGCAACGCCCAGGAGGATTATTCGGTGAGTACAAGGCTGGTATTCTACGACTAAATGACAGGCTCACAATTTTTCTAACGAAGGTACAGCTGTTCCGGGTACTAAAATGCAACTTGCGGCTGAAGCTAAACACCATGTCACAACCACAGATCCCCAGGACATGGCAGCATTAATGAAATCGATGATCGTGCGTGAAGAGATTGACAAGGATCTGCAATCGTGGCCCTATATAATAACGAGATCTGTGGCACGGTGGGGAATATTGGTAGTGTTCCAGGAAGTCATAACACCAGAGTTGCGGGAGATTTCCGAGGAGCTGGTAGAGTTTTCCGTAGCCGCAATAAGAAACTATGGACAAACCGGACACAGGTTTGTGGCATGTCAAGCAGAAAGAAAGGTTTTTGCTACGGTTGCGGCAAATCAAATACTTATTCTCCCGAACGTCCTGATTGCACCATCTTGAAGAATGGGAGAACGAGTACCTGACCATCCCAGGCTACCACTGATGTCAGCCTTGACAAAACAAAACCTAACAACACCACACCCTACAACCCCACACCTGACGCTGTCACACCTGAATTGACGCCGATGACAGTGGAGGTTCCTTTACTCCCGGGGGCCTCTCCAAAGACAATGTTGAAGCAACTACCTCTCAAGCCATCTGGAGAGCCTAGACAGTTTCTAACTTGTGCCATAAAGCTGCATCATATTCATTTGCAGGAATACCGTGCAGCCCGCGAACGGATCTTTACGTCAGAAGAGGTCACCTCTCGACAGCACAGAACCAAATGGTCAACTAGTCATTGGAGGAGCTTTCGTAAGAAAGTACGCACCTGCCATCAAACCCTGTCTATAAGTAGCATCACTCAGATTTCCAAGAATGACGCTAGATATTGTGCACCAATCAAAGTGCTGGGTGAAATCGTTGTCGTTTTATTTGACATGGGTGCAAGTATTAGCTGCCTCACCTCGAGCCCCGGCTAGAAGGTACTTCATCAACACCCTGCCCTGGCAAAACTTTGGTGCTCCAATATCAGCACAGCTGATGGTTCCAAACACGCTATCAAGGGTATATTGACAACACCCCTCACGTTCCGAAGACAAACAAAAAACGTCCAATTTTACATCGTTCCCTCACTGGTCCAGAGCGTGTACCTCGGCGCCGATGTCGTCCTACGATTTAGTTTAGCCGCTGATTTATTTCTGAATCACAATTTAACACCACGCATATCCACGAACTTACCTCTGTACCATGCCGACATGAGCTCACCTACAACCAACACCATCCTTTGGAAACTTCCTTCGCCATTTTTCAATTTTACAACATAAAATGCCTTGGTCGCACTACTCTGGTCTCACATGTCACTGACGTTGGCGATAAAACGAAGACACTGCTTCATCTCATCGGCCATGGAAAGGCTAATGTAAGTAAACTTAGACAGGATGCCAGAATTGGAGGTTATGGCGAATCACAAAGCACCTGGTCTCCCCAGCAACCCTGGTAGTAAAACGTGGTCCTCTCGTTTCTTCTCCACTGGCTATGGGACCCGCAACGTTGGTGTGTTCGTACACAAAAATGTGCAAGCCATTGAGTGTACCTTCCTGTTAGTTGTTTTAAGGCCCTTGCCAGGGATGATTGGCTTTCCACTTTCTCAACATGGCTAAGTCTTCGTTTAGATCTTTGAATTGGTTGGGAAGGGTGTGAATGAGCACTACTTTTACCTAGATGCCCCACTCTCTTTGTGGGTTATGACTATCCACGTCCTTGACGGTTTTGCGCCTGACATCACGTGCGGTTAAGTTGGAAAGGTTGTCGCGTCTTTTTGTCCAATGTCCTTCGGTCGGTTACCTCGGCTTATTGAATGTGTCTGGTTGCCACGTAAAGCAAATTGGAAGCGTGAAATTTTTTGTAGTGGATCCTTGCGCTGGGGCAGCAGTACACCACTGCAGTCCTAAACGAACTTTTAAAATTTTCATAAACTCTACAGAAGGCTTTTTCAGGTGTGATGGGTCTGAGTTGACTTAGAGCCAACATAGGTAGATCTAACCCATAAAGAAGACGCTTCTGGATAAGTGCTGTAGTGCTACTCTACGGAGCACAAATGTGGGGCAACGCTCTAAGTAAGGAGGTATACCGAAAATGCTTGGCAAAGGCATAGAGAAGAAGAGCGCTGAGGATTGCACCTTCATATCTAACAGTCTCTGATTCGGTGATGAGAGTTATGGCAGGCATGATACGTGTCGCCCTTCTTAGTAAAAAATTCCGTGCTATTTACCTGCATCAGAACGAGGAGATTAGAGAGAAAATCGCCCGTGAAGAGAGATGGCGCTCACTCAATGATTGGTAGTAGTCTTGATAAATTGCACGAAGGTGGCTCACTCCACTGATCCAGGTTTTGAGAGAGTTTGGGTGCTTTCAGTTTTACGTACACAAGATTAGTAAGTTATGGTCCTCCAACTGAAGATTCTACCCAGGAGAGGAAAACAATCTCTGCAACACAAATCTTGAATGCAAAAAATGGAACAGACTGCATTAAAACCTCTACAAAGAAACAAGTGAGCTCACTCCGGATAGTGTAGTTGCAATGATGCTTGGATTACTTGACAAGTGAAGCAACATACTACATTATACTCGGGCAGTCCGATAAGGTCAAAAGGGCTAACAGCAGCTGAGGACCTCGAGGCTAGATGGTAACTTATCTAACAATTTCTCATCCTCTTTCTCCTCCCACTGCAGAAGGTATCCCCAGCTTGAAGGCGCCTCTCGGTTTAGTAAAATGAGACCGGGCCCAAGGCAATGTGACGAACAGTTCCAGGCTAGGTTTTCGCGTTGACACAGGAGGTGTTTTGTGGGTACGCCAGTCACTGACGAGTATGGGAGCCCCACATTCAGTGCATAAATGGCACTCACCACCCAACCACAAAAAAGTTAGCCAATGCTTCCTTTTAATAGGCTTGTCTTGATGTGAAAACTTGAAGCGTAGGTGTAACAACACGCAATAAATCATTACAAGTTGACAGACCAAGAAACAATCTATATGGAGCTTGAAGTTGTTAATCTGCATTTGTAGTTGAACAATCGGTTACTGTTGGATAAAAAGCCCACTACCTGTGAGAAAATGAAGTTGATGATGAGAATTGCTGATAGTTTGAGAGGTGTGGAGCAAACTGCTCTTTATACACGTTTGCTGATGACATTGAAGAGGCCGAAGGGTAAGATTGTTACTGTAAACACTACAGATGAATTGACTTTTCTAAAGGAAAATTCTGCGAATTCCCCGCAAAAGCTGATATAAACGTTATAAGCTAGCTAACATTCTAATCATCAAATTAAAACCAATTAGAGCTTTATAGACGTACACTAAATTTTCGTTGACTTTAAGCAAGCATACGACAGAATTGATTGTAACGTTCTATACCAAATATTGCTTTGCTTTGCCATCCCAGCAAAATTAGTTCATCTCACCAAAATAACAATGATGGCGACGACCTGCCAAGCCCGCATTAATAACCAACTCACCGATGGCTTTGACACAAATATCGAACTAAAGTAAGGAGATGGGCTGGCCTAATTGCTATTCAATTTGGCTCTGGAGTACGTGAGAAGGAAGCTATCTGTCGATACGCGAGGTACATTACTATTCAAGTCAAGCCAAGCGGTAGTCTTTGCAGACGACATCAACATTTTCTCACGGTCATTAACAACTGCCAAAGATCTCCAAATAAATGTTCCTCCAACTTTTCCAGAAAAACGCAAATATTGTAAATTTAATGCTAAACAAAAATATATTTCGGAGGTAAGAGTTCCTCCTTCTTCAGTGTTTTTTGTTATGGTTTAATTCCAAATAGTATCCGCTTTTTATATCCCTTACATTAATTACATTTTACCTATTTTTGTCTTTGAGACCTATCAATTAACCTATATCCTTAATTACATTTTATTATCCCTGCTTAAGAGGTATCATTTATTGCTTTTCCCTCATTTATTGCTTGTCCCTGCTTTTATAATTCGTTTATTATATTTTAAATATTATTTAGATTTAATTAGATCTAGTATCCTTGAGTTACCGATGCCCACATCTTCATTGAGCCGTGCATACCACCATAACAAAAAACACTGAAGAAGGAGGAACTCTTACCTCCGAAATATATATTTGTTTAGCATTAAATTTACAATATTTGCGTTTTTCTGGAAAAGTTGGAGGAACATTTATTTGGAGATTTTTTAAATGGCGCAAAAAAACCGAGATAACGAAGAATTTGAAATGACGACCTGGTCTTACTCGGATTTTTATGGTTTAGTGAAACTGAAAAAAAGTATTGGAGGATTAAGTGAAGACATAAAATTTTTGAAGACTTGTAGAAAATCAAAAGTTGTTCCAAGGAGCCATATAGTGAAATTGAAGTCGCATTTGCCTGGAGTAGAAAAATACAAGCAGGAATTACAATGGAAACTGATCTCCGACAGAATGAACCGTCTCTACGCTAAATCATCGGAATTGCAACTGAGAGCATACAATCTCCACCTAAAGTTAACGAAACAAACAATAGGTAGAAAAGGAACAACCGAGGAATGGCTAGACAAAGTACAAAGGGCGTTTGAATGCAAAAAAGATCGAAAAAGAAGAATTTTGAGCAAGAAACTACAACACCTAATAAACCAACAAAACAACATACCCCGACAAAGCGTAGATACAATAAAAGACTTCGTAGTTAATCTATCATCGGAGTCTTTCACGGAGAAACAACTGGAACTACTAAACAAGGGCTTGAATTTCGCAATTAGTGACCAACATTTACCGAAGGAAGACATTGTGATAGACGTAGAATCCGCCATCAAATATCTACCGACAGAAAAGAAACAAGTAATAAGGGAGGAAACAATAAAAGCCGTGAAAGCAACCAATTTGAACATAAAGAACAATGAGTACAGCGTTGTGAAGGAATTGAAGGAAAAGCCGGTGTTCTACCTTAAAGCTGACAAAGGGAATAAGATTGTTATAATGGACAAACCAAAATATGACCAACTGGTTTTCGAGAAGCTGAATAGTGGAGAATACCACGAATTGAGGAAAAACCCGTTGCCGGACTCAATCAAAAGAATAGAGAAAGCCCTGACGGATTGCCAGGAAGTGATACCTAGCAAAATTGCGTTAAGGGTGACAAATCCAGTACTTCCACGAATTAAATGCCTGCCAAAGATACACAAAGCAGGTAACGAGATGCGTGAAATCATAACCTGCAGGGACGCCCCCACAAGCAAAATCGCGACATGGCTGGTGGAGGAATGCAAAAAATGTGAAAAACCTCCAAGTAATTAC
Source organism: Odontomyia ornata (assembly GCA_963969285.1). Taxonomy (NCBI): domain Eukaryota; kingdom Metazoa; phylum Arthropoda; class Insecta; order Diptera; family Stratiomyidae; genus Odontomyia; species Odontomyia ornata. The sequence goes on from OZ017742.1 coordinate 261,951,030, forward strand.
TCAGTAAAAAACAGAGGGGAATTGATCGAGAAGTTAATGACAGCAAAGCGCATCGAAGCAGACGAAATACTTGTGTCTTTTGACGTGAAAGCACTTTTCCCAAGTGTCCCAGTTAAACAGGCGTTGGTGTTGTTCGAGGATTGGCTAACTAGCCAGACTGATTTCAAAACATCAAAGAAGCGATTAAGATGTTTCTACAAATTGGCAACTCTTTGCATGTCAGAGACCTATTTTACCTTCAGGGGAAGATATTTCAAGCAAAATCCGGCGTGGCAATGGGGAACCCATTGTCCCCCTCTTGAGTGAAGTTTTTATGGGATGGGTAGAACAAAGAATAACTGAAGAGGGCGTCTTCCCAAGAATGTGGATCCGTTATGTTGACGACGTTCTCGCGATAGTGAAGAGGGATAAAATTGAAGAGACATTAAAGAAAATGAATGAAATACATAAAAATATCACCTTCACAATAGAAGTGGAGAACAACAACGAAATACCTTTTCTAGACATTAAAATAATAAGAAGTAACAATGTTTTAGAGTTTGATATTTTCAGGAAACCCACGAATACACAGAGGACGATACCAGCCACATCACACCACTCGTACCAAACAAAGATGGCAACGTTCAACAGTTGGATATACCGAATGCTGACGACTCCGTTAACGAAACAGCGATATGAGCGAGAGAAGACGTTTATTTTGAGTACAGCGAAGATGAACGGATACAACGGATCAATACAAAGGAGAATGGAAACAAGAATAAAAGCGGCATCGCTAACCACTCTCCATGAACAAAACCGGAACCTGGAACAAAATCGAAGAGCAGCAATAACGTATTCAAAGATCTTTGGGAAGATCGGGAAAATCCTGAAGAAAGTCGACATAACAGCGATACCCAGGAGCCGGAAATTCAAAATAGGATCCAGACTAGGCACACCGAAGGATAGGAAGCAAAAGGATGAAAAATGTGGCATATATAAAATTACCTGCCAGACATGCCAGATATCGTACATCGGACAAACTAAGCGATCAGTCAAAACAAGGTTCAGCGAACATATCAAGGAAGCAGAGAAGCTAAAGTCAAGGAAAGCACCTGGTGATACAGCTAAGTCCGCCGTCGCCAAGCATATTGTAGAAACTAATCACGCAATCAATTGGGATGATCTAGAAGTAATACAAGACGTGAGCAACAATCGGAAATTGGACGCATATGAGAGCCTTTGGATTATTCGACAACCGGAAAACGCACGGCTCAATGAAGATGTGGGCAACGGTTACTCAAGGATACTAGATCTAATTAAATCTAAATAATATTTAAAATATAATAAACGAATTATAATAGCAGGGAAAAGCAATAAATGAGGGAAAAGCAATAAATGATACCTCTTAAGCAGGGATAATAAAATGTAATTAAGGATATAGGTTAATTGATAGGTCTCAAAGACAAAAACAGGTAAAATGTAATCAATGTAAGGGATATAAAAAGCGGATACTATTTGGAATTAAACCATAACAAAAAACACTGAAGAAGGAGGAACTCTTACCTCCGAAATATATATTTGTTTAGCATTAAATTTACAATATTTGCGTTTTTCTGGAAAAGTTGGAGAAATATTTATTTGGAGATTTTTTAAATGGCGCAAAAAAACCGAGATAACGAAGAACTGCCAAAGAATTTTCCTGAAATTCGCCACTGAAGCAAAATTAGTAGGGCTACAAATCAATGAAAATAAAACTAAGCTTATGACGCAGTCGAGGAAAAATATCTCAAATACACAAAATATCACACTTGGCGAATACAGTACCGAAAATGTGAGCGAAATTGTGTGTTTGGGCGCAAAAATAACGAAAACGGGCAATGAAAGAGACGAAATACGCCGAAGAATACAGCTCACAAATAAAATATTTTATTCAATTTTGACGATCCTGAGGACCAGCTGCATATACAGGAAAACAAAGCTCCAAGTTTACAAATCTGTGATAAGACCTTTGTTATGTTATGGATGTGAAACATTGACCCTAACCCAAGCATCCGCAAACATATTGAACGCCTTTGAGATCCGTGGGCCCTGAGGCGGATAATCGGAGCGAAGCTAGACGGGGACAAATGGCGAATTCTATACAACCATAAGCTATATGAAATTTTTGACGAACCGGAGATCTCACCGATTGTACGAGTGCAGAAGCTGCAATGGGCTGGCCACATGAATCGTTTGGACGAACAATGGATACCCAAAAACGATTTTTTTTTGGAGAACTAAAGGCCGGAGACCAGTGGGGAAACCAAGGAAACGCTGGTCATTGCTGCTCAGATTTCGAAAGTGGAGGACGCGGTCAATGGACCGAGACAATTGGAGGTGGTGTTTGCAGGAAGCAAAGGCTAGAAATGCGTCGACTCTACCTTGATGAATGTTTTCTTTACAGGCTTTGTCGTGGCTAGTCAACCAGGTTCCAGTGAGGCGCGTTATGCGTTCTACAAGATCGTCGAATATCTTTGATGTTTCATTCGCACGTAGCGTGGTGTATTTTCACTCACCCATGCTCAGATTACCTCGAAACCATGATGACCTTCAGCTTAGGCCCTTCCCTCTCCCGTATTTAGTTTATAAAAGATATGTCAACTGTCTTCTTCTCGACTCTTAGCAATTTTTAGGGCTTTGTACTAAAATACAAAACCCTATTGCAATCACGACCTGTGTCCGTCTGTCCGTCCGTCCGTCCGTCTGTATGTCACAGCACTTTTTCTCCGAAACTATAGAAGCTACAGCCATGAAACTTTGTGGAAAGGTCAGAAGTGATGACCTCTTGAAAGTTCATTGGTGGGACAAATTTTTAAAGGGGTTTAAAGGGGGTCTCCCCATATAGGGAAGTGACCCCCCAAAAAAATTTTTTTACCATTGGTAGTCGAGTAGGGCGTCATTGGAAAGGTCTTAACGAGACCTTTTCAAAACAAGTCTTAAAATTGCCTTACAAGTACCGAGGGGGGCAGGGGAAGGGGAAATGTACGAACTTTTCGCGTACCCCCCCCTCGCGATTGGACACCTTCCATCCGAAAAATCTGAAAAAAATCATGGATGTAGGCCTTAATGAGTACAACAACAACAAATACATGAGAAGTCGAAATTCACTCAACTTTGTTAGTAATAGTATTATTTATTGATTTTATGTTTTCTTGAATAAAATCTAGACGGTACCCTTAAATTCAATAAAATTTAGCACACAGATGACTATTTATAGGATAAATCTTTTCTGAAAGTTTCATGAAGATCGAATAATATTTAACGAAGTTATAGCGATTTGAATTTTCCTGCATTACTATGGAGCCATATGCGCTATGGAGCCATATGCGCTTTTTACCGACTTAGAAACTACAGCTTTGCTAGGATTCGCATGAAAATTTCAGGAATGATAGGTATCATGAAGATGAGTATATACAATTGAAACAAGTCGGAAAGGCAGGAGAGAGCTCCTAGCAAAAGGGCTTTGTAACCATTCTAAGATTCTAAAAAACAGGCCATGAATCAATGATTACAGTACAGAGAAGTGGCCCCTGAAAAAAAATTTAATGAAAGGTAGCCGATATGAGTATCAACTGAAAGTTCTCTATGAGAGCTTTTCAAAACAGTTCTTAAACTTACAGTTTTTGCTTCTGTGGGGCAGAGGGGGGGGGGGGGGGAAACATGAAAAATGTGTTTCGTCCCTCGCGAATGGACACCCGTGATCTTAAAAAATCTGAAATAATTATCAAGGGAGATATTTGTGGGTATAACTATAACAAATACCTCAGAAGTCAAAATTCTTTCAACTTTGCTAATAATAGTATGATCCTCGAACATGACATGTTTCTTGATTTTATTCGTTACTGGTTACTGCATTTTGTAAGTTGAGTACAAAACCCTTCTGACATGAGCATAGGTCTGTCTACCCAACTTGTTCTTATTTATTTCCTCCTCGTTTTTGCACTTTTTATTACTTTTATCTTGCTATTTGCATGTTTTTTTTTTCTTTCTCTTTGCTGTGCTATTACTTAATTTATTTTGCTCTGCTATTATTTAACCTATTTTGTTATTGGATTTTTTTTTTTGTGAAATAGAAATAAATAAATAAAAAGGGGAGCGGCATGAAACAGAACAAACGGACATCCAATAACCCGAAAAAGAAAAAGCCTTCCTGCTTAACTCTTCTTACGCCTACGAGAATATAAAGTCATTTCATTCCACACATCCTTTAAACACTGAAGATGGCTCAAAAGAGTCTGAGAGCGTCTGCTCTCTTAAAAAAGCAAGGCCCCTCAGCTTTCCAAGAGTAAACAGTTATTGCAATAGTTGAGCTTTTGTATAAAATGAAAAATAGTGAGAACAAGGACCAGTTTTCTTAAAAGAATGTATTCAAAGCTAGAACTCAATCCGTATTTTAAAATTCAGCGATCATTCAATTTCACCCTGACCCTGGCATTATCAACCACTCCTTAAATTCAGATTATCGTTCTTAAATTATCAAAACTCCCTTGGTATGTATTCAAAAGGAATTAAATACAATTAAAACCAAATTATCCAATGAAAACCTTCCCAACTATTTTCCTCACAAATTTTTTAATCAATTATATTAAATTGAAAAGCCTCTGAAAATTTGATGATATCATTTAACAGAGTGGATAAAAAATACATTTTCCCACATTACCAACCCTCATAAATTACCACCAACCACCTTTCAATCATGTACGAGCATTGTATTTATGTTACATTCTGTTCTCTGTCTGGTATAATTTTCCATGGAAAATCATTTCAGAAAACCGCTCAATTGAAACGTGTGTAAACGTCCTCTTGAGTTAAGCTGATTACGGTCGACTGATATTTTCAGATAATTGCCTACTTAGACTTTTATGTAGGTTCACGGGTTTTTTGCCTTCCCATTCACAGTGTGACAATCTTTCATAACGGTATCAATGAGGGCGAACAAATAAATAAATATATGTACATACGTGAGGACGTGCGTGCAGATCTGTAGTGGATTGAAACCGATTAAATTTTTTTTCGTTTTTTGTAGAGGTTTAAATAAGCGTAGATAAATGATTTTTGCGTGGACCTATACAGGTAAAAAGGATTTGCCACGAATATGCGGTTGTGCCTCTTTGGTTAAAAATGCAACCAGATGCATGAGAAAGGACTCTACTGGAAAATTATGAGCTGGTAACGAATTTTTGGATGGATTAAGTGAGGGATTAATTATGTCCTTATGAATTATCCATGCGAATGAGGCTAATGAACTGTTAAAATATATTTTGAAGATGGGTTATGAGTTGAAAAGATGGAAATGTTGCAATAAGTATTTATTCTATGAACGGTTAACTTGGAATCATACTAATTTAGCTAAGGTCAATCTTGTTCATGAGAAATTCTCTCAAAAACCTGTTTCCAGACAATATGAAATTCAAACAAAATATCCTTTTTATCCTACCGAAGCATTCCCAATTAAAACGAAATTGAAGGAGCACCAATTAAAAATCTGCTGCTTATTAAAATGGACCCTATTTCTCTCCAATTGTCTCGTTTATCCTTATTTCCGACCCATTGCTATCGTTGCAATAAATCAAAAGTCCAAACCATCTTAGCAAACTTCAATCACCCACCCCATTGACTCCCCCCAACGCTCGGCTCTCATGTCTTGTCCGTTTGTGTGCAAATGAATGACTCAACGCGTGAAAAACCAGAAAAAAGGAAAGGACAAAACAAACGCAAGGAAGTAAACAAACTTTCCCGAAAAGACAATATCCACTATCGCCTTTGAAAACAAAACACAAAGATGTTCAGCAAAGATTTGTTTTCCGGGTATCATCCCTTTTTTGCACTTTCGCTCTCTCCCTCGATCTCTGTCTGCTCCATCTTCTTTACAATAATAACATCAGCAGAAGACAGCTAGGCATGTAGCAGAGCTACTATATCCTGAAAAGTCCTTGTCTTCGTTTAGTAGTGCAGTTCTTTGAACCGGCAAACTAGAAAATGTTGTTTGTTTGTCCTGTGGTGTTGCTGACGTTTGCGACGGACTCCACACCCTCGAATATTTACGCTATTTTTCTCGATTCCAAATCGTTGTAGCCCACATCGTAGTCATCCTTGCTGCGCTCCATTTGGACTGAAAAGAAAATTGTCTTCCTGCCAGAATGACGAAGAAGCAACGTACGTTCGTAGGAGGGAGAGCCAGTGCAGCCAAGTATGAGTCATTTCGCCAAAAACTCGATTATATCTATAGGAAGATCCTGCTCAGCGGGCATGCAAAAGTTTTTATCCTGCGTTGTATTTTCTACGATATATTATAGTTCAGTAGACAGTTTTTGCTGTCTTGCTGAGAATCTCACAGTATGCATCCTTTCTTTTGCTCGCAAAAACACACCAGTTCAAAAGAATTGTAAACAATAGCCTGTAGAAGATGTCGAGTAACACAAGATGGAAAAAATTGGCTCCAATTAAAGTTGTTATTGCTCACTCAAGTGTGTCTTTAAAATTAAGGCAATATCCTTGGCAATCATTCCATCAACTCGACTTACAACTGCCTATCGCACTATCTGAAATAGGATTCCATTAACTGTTGCACCCCAGGACTATTCTTCAAATTTGTTATCGGAGAGGAGAAGCCAAAAAAATATTATTGCTCCCCATTTCCACACCCCAAATATATGCGGGATATCCTTGAATGATATGGTCTTGCCATATTCCGCATATGCAATGATTGAAAAGCACTTTTGCCGGAAAATCCATTTAGCAGTTTCATGTCCTACCCATCCATTAGCCACAAATCACTTTTGACGGGTAGCGATTGTCCCTAAAAGCTTACAATGTCCCATTTAATTTGAAGTGATTTGTAAAAATAAAAGTATATCATGAGCCTACTTGCGGTTGTGGCTGTTGGTGTCTGCTCAAAGGAAGCTGAGATTTCGAATGGAAACAAAAGGACGAGAGTGCAGAAGCTGTGGATGATGAAATGGAGGTTGAACTTGAGACGGTTCACGTACTCGTACTTAGTCGGGAGTCGGATGATAAAGAGGCGCCTGAGTGTACTTCAGGGGTGTTGTAAGGAATTGAGATGAGTAAGGTATTTCGTTACAATACATTTATGATCTTTTCTTGCAAAAAATGAAGAAAATATTTGATAAGGTTCGGATGTATATAAAAAGTGAGATGTAGTGAAGATACTCAAAAAGTGGGAAGGCGCCAAAGTTCTCTATTTTTGAATAATGATATGATTTGCATAAATTTATTTTGTGCTGCTGAGTGATGCAATAATTCACAGAGGTGCTCGTGAATTTCGGTAATGGGATATAGATGGAGTCGTTATAAAAATCAATATAAAAAATGCTTAGAAGCATTATCCTGACCTTTTAACCTTATTGGTACATTTGTATTTCAGAGAGTTTTCTTATCCACCAATGAGAGAAAGATTTTTTATCTGTTAGTAATAATTCATCCATATTTACTTCCAAAATAATCCAATTTTGCCGATGATAAATTAATTTGGACTATAATAGCAAAAGCCTTATTTTTGGCATACAAAATTTTTTGATTTTTTTCGTGATAGATAGGTGGAAGCTACTTAAACTCTGGGCTTCCAGATGCGGAAGGATTCTGAACTACCCACAAGAAACTAACCTTGCCAACCTGAAAGCCTAGTCTGGAACCGTTTGACACATTACGTGAGACTATGCCCCACTTTTTTATGGCTTCAGACTGCAAGAATCTTTATTTCAGAGGGAAGAGATTAGCGGAAAAGGATTGCTGGAGGAAAAACTCTACCACTCTCTGCACCTCTAGATGCTCAAATTGATCGTTTTTATTGTAAGGATTACTCGAACGTAATGGACCATCTCGTTTTATTTGTCATCCGATCTCCAATTAGATGATCTGGTAAGAGGTCTTCTATTTCGCAGCAGAAATCACCATACTCTCGACCACATCTTTTGAATGCAGTAATGTTTGGCAGGCATCATCTTAATCTTCGACACGAAAAATATAGACGAGAGACTTTGAATTATGAATCTGTGGTAGGTAAGACCAAAAACATTATCATCTATAACATAAATACCCATGCATCAGATAGAAGTAAGTTTTCCCATGTTTTCGATTGAGCCCCAAACTCAGATCAGATATTAGGCACTTGACCTTCTTGCCTTTCATGTCGTTTACTTAAGATTGCTGCTACATATTGATTGAGTTTTACCTCTCCTTATGAGTAGCTGCCTTGCAATATATAGGTAGGTTCTATTGGACTCCCCAGCAACGAAGGGGTATCACCCCCTGTAATGGCCAGCACTGCTGACTCAGAGACTGTCTGATATACGGATGACACCCACAACACCCCTCGTCTCCTAACTGTGCCAGAAAAAAATCCTTGCTAAGATCATCGGATCATATTTTTTATCCACACAGTAGCACAAACTACATGGTGCTCATCAAAACTAGCTTTTTTAATGAGTAAGAATCCAAACGTTGGCCATGAGTCGACTTAAAGCTAAAATATCCAATTTGGCCTTATCAAAAATTTCCCTGATTTGTACAAAAAAAACTCAGTTCCGAGTCTATTAGCGCCCTCGAGTAATTTATAACTCAACCAGCAGTTCCTCGATACTGATCGTTCTTACAATGTCTTCGTTGTCAGAGCGACTACTTTGAGTTTCTCCAGTGGTAGACTGAGTTCTTGAGTGTATAAGCATTTCTGGGGTAAGTTACTAAGTCACGCGTGTTCAATTGTACATCCAGCGACCAGCACTGCAATAGTATCGATCGACTCAAGTCTTTGCAGCCCATTTCATGAGATACTCCATAGATCTGGCCCAAGGATGGGACCTTGTGGATTATCCAATCTACTCTCCGTTCTCAACTGACATATCTTCATGCAGACTCGAGTCCTTCAAATAGTCCATCAGAATCTGCATTAAGTACTCTGGGAACATCCGTGTTTCCAGCGGTATCGTAAGCATTTTTGTCATCAGGAGTCACGAACAAAACTATCTGTTTAGAGATTCTCCATCAACACAACTGCATCACTGGTGGAAAGCTGAGACATACTGCCATCGAGAAAAGTCCCCAGCATCGTGGATTGCTTATTGAATCTTCACTCTACAGTTTGCTTGAGCACTTTCCTAGCCGTGTCCAGTACGCATAACGCGCAGTATACTGATGGTGAATTGAAATGATTCTTCTTCCTTTTAACAAGTACAAGCCTTGTGCCTCTTGAGCACCCCGGGAATATCATTTCACGTAGACAAGCTTTGAACTTACTGAGCAGCAAACGAGGACAAATGTGATAGGCTAGCTGTCTCTTCTTCTTCTTCGTAGGACTACAGCCCCTCTTGGACCTGCGTTTTCTGCAAGAAGTGCCTCCAGCTGTTTTGCGCCATTGACTACGTCCTCCAATTTCGAAACACGAGCAACGATTAACTGTCTTCGTCGACCGAGCCAGACCAGCATTTCCTCGGTTTCCCCCCTGGCCTTCGCCCTTTAGTTCTCCCAACGAATACCTGGTTATCCATTGATCGTTCATTGCAGCTTCCAAAGTGTTACAATCGTTGAAATCTCCAGCTCGTCACAAAATTTCACATCAAGTTTGCCATTGGTTCGCGTCTAGCTTCACTCCAATTATCCGCCTCAGGACGCGTCCCTCAAAGGCGTTTAATATTTTGCGGGTACCTGGGTTAGGGTTCATATTTTACGCCCATAGTATTGCACAGGTTGTCACGGAAACTCTTTGCACTCTCCCATGATTGATTGATGTAATAATTCACAGAGGTACTCGTAAATTTCGGTAATGGAATATAGATGGAGTCGCTATAACAATCAATATAAAAAATGCTTAGACGCATTATTCTGACCGATTAACCTTATTCGTATGCTTGCATTTCAAAGAGTTTTCTAAACCTACAATAGGAGAAAGATTTTAGACTGTTCGTAATGTTTCATCCGTATTTATTTCCAAAACAATCTAATTTTGCTGATAATAAATTAATTTGGGCTACAATAGCAAAAGCCTTATTTTCGGGCTAGCTGACAAAATCTTTTGGGGTTTTGGTGAAAGGGAAGTTAAAGCCACTTACATCCTGGTCTCCCTAGATACGCAAGGTTTTTGAGCTATCCTCAAGACAACTTCCCTGTTAATGTGAGAGCCTAGCCTTGAACTGTTTTAGTGGTTGGAAGGTAAATGCCATTTACACACTGAGTGTGGGGCGCAAGCAGCTGGACTACCCATTAAACTCCTCCTCTGTAAATCCAAGAACCCAGCCTGGAACCATTTGAGACATGACAATGGGCCAGATCTCATTTTTCTACGCTGTGAGGTGCCCTCGAGCTGGGGGATCCTTCCTCTAGCCGGTGGGGAGAGGAGAATAGGAATTACCATACAAGCGATCCCCAGCCCCAACGTTCCCAGCTGCTGTGAGTTCCTTTTATCTTTTAAGTCTGTCCGTACATAATGTACCACATGGTTCCATTTGACGACCGATCCAAACATCACCACAACTATACTATCTGGAATCAGCTCTACCGACTTCTTGTAGAGGTCCCTTCGAACCTGTCCCAAAAAATGTGTGGTAAGCATCATCTTCTTCTCCTGAGCAAAACTACAATCGAGGGACTGTGACTTACCAATCTTGTGAATTTTTTACAACTTTAGATGATCAAACTGGACGTTTTGACTATCAGGATTGCTCAAATGTAATAGACAATCTCAGCGAGACGTTTTCTTTTTCCCGTCAGAGTTAACCATGCTGTCTGTCCCGTTTTTTGAACGCAGAAAAGTTTGGCAGGCATCATCTATTTCTTCGGCACAAGATATGCAGTTGAGTGATTTTGGATTATGAGTCTTCTGCAGGTAAGACTTCAACATCCGCGCCCATGCTTCATGAACTGCATCAAGTAGAAAGAAGTTTCACTGTGCTTTCAATTGCGCCCTAAACTTAGATCAGTAATTAGGCACGTGGCCCTCTGGCCTCTCGTGTCGTTTACTTACGACTAAAACAAGATGTTGAGTAAGTTTTGCTTCTTCTTATGAGCAGCTTTCTCACAGTTACCTTTAAGATTTTGTTGCACTCTCTAGTAGCGAAGGGAAAGAGATTTAACCACTATATTGATCAACACTGCTGACACAGAGACTGTCCGATATTCAGATGACATCCGCAGTGCTTCTGGTCTCTGTAACTCTGGCAGATATATAGATCCTTACTGAAACCATCGCGCAATATTTTTGATTTGTTTAGTTGCATAAAACTACACGGGGCTCATCGAAAGTAACTTTTTTGATGAGTTGAGCCCCATACTACTTTAAACTAAGGCACTTGATTCAGCCTTATTAGCTATTGACCTGGTTTCTTCAGAGAAACTCCATCAACTCTATCAGCATACTCGGGTAATTAATAACTCAACCAGTACTTTTTCGATACTGATCGTACTTACACACCCTCACTCCCTCCACTGCCAGGGTAGTAGGCTAAGGCCGTGAACTGACATCCAGAAACTTCCTTAGCCCACTGGCGTGTATTTAGCCAAATCTAAAGCATTTTTAACCCCAGCAACCACTACCAAAATTAATTATCAGGAGGCACAGTTGTGCACCTACAGAGATAGCACTTGAAGAGTATGGCAAGTAGTTGGGTGGACGAAGCTAACCAACTTTTTAAAAAAGTAGCCAGAAAATAGCATCCTTCTGGTTTGAAAGAATTTTCAGCTTTCATGGGGCTTCTGTGAAAAGGTAGCCCTCGTGTTCTCACAAGCATTTCCAGATTGCCATCCAACGGACGAAGTCCTCTGCAGGTGGCCGTGAAAAACAGGAACGCAAACAATATTCTCATATCCCCTTTTCATTGACATGATGGAAGATTTCGGCATATGAAATTACAAAATAAAATAATGAGCTAACGCACTAGCCATCAAAAAGCTCATGATTTGCTTATACAGAAAGTAAATGAAATTATGACGACTTTTAAGGGTGTTGACTATGTACACATGTACAGGCGTTGACATGTGGTCTAGTCGAAAAATAAATTTACTGTGGGGTTTTCTTTGTTTGTTCGTTTGTTTAATGTTGAGGTAAGACGGCTTTTTCAGTGAGCTCAGAGGCCTCAACGTTAGTTTTTTATGCTCAATAAGCTCATCTTTTAGACTTTACTCGTCATTTTAGAGTAGCGAAATAGGTCCACTAGATTTCCGTCTGCGAGCATATCCCAGCTTATTGCTATGACACTAAACATCTGCAGCCTGATATAAGCAAATGCTGAATACTTACATATGTAGGACATGGTTGTCTCAGACTCTTCTAAGCGCCATTGGCAAAGAGGGTCTTCAGCAAAACCTTTTATGTGCAAATGAACATGAAGGGGATCCCAACCATTTTAATCAGAAAATCTGTTAACCTCTGACTTATCTCCTTTAAAAGGGGCGTCACATCACCATCAAATCACCGCAAGAAGTTTATATTGTGAATGGTATGAGAGGTGGGGGCTCCTCTACAGGACGCCGAGCGGTAAGACAAAGTTCTGAGAATTTTTTATATTAACCTAGTTTTCCAGCTGGGGTCACTGATGATGGATATTGGAATATTTTTCCGTCGTCCTTTGTCATAATTGTGCCTTTAATAGACCAGTACCGTTCGACAGTGTGCCATCCTCAGACACTAAAGATGGCACACTGCCGAAACCGGTCCGTCAAATATACAATTATGATAAGGTTAAAACATTCTGAAGTCCAGCAAGGTCTCAAACCTTTTCTTTGCTAAGACCTCAGACTTCTCTGTCACCCTCTTTCTCCCCCTTGCTCTGTTCAGAGATTCATCACAGATGGCACCTCAGTATCAATTTTTCAATTTCAAACTAACTGTCAAGTGCTTGGTCTTTTATAACAATCTAACCATCAAGTAACACAAACTTGTTTCTATTTCAACAGATTATAAGCCCAGTTCATGCATGTTGCTCGAGAAGAGATATAAGTCTGTGCAAAGGAAGAAGTTGATTTTCACATAAAGTTTCGTCGAGTTCGTGTTTGGTTGTTGTGTCTCACCGCCTGAGCGTTTTTTTTTAAGACAATGGAGCTGGCGAGGCACATCAAACCACTAGCCAGTGAGGTGGATTGGTCAATTTGGAAGCAAAAGCTGAAAGACTTGCTTGACTACCATGAAGGTGCGGTGGATGCATTTGAAGACCAGGTAATACAACTTGAAACACTGGGAGCTAGTGCTACGGAGGATCAAATCAAGGAACACAAAAAGGCACATGGCTTAATCCATAAGCCGAAAAGTTACGCCAAGTTGATGGTTCCGAGCTCATTTACCGATGCCCTTTATCAAAAAATCATGGAATTTTGAGGTATCATCCAAATATGTCCCCAATTTTCACTTTAAACTGCATCAGTGGAGAGGATGTTTCTAACAACGTCAGAACATTTGTGGTTTGCGCTGAATAACGGGTTGAAGGCTCGAGATGAAAATCTGTTGCCGGATTTGCTTCTTGCTTTCAAAGTTTTGGTGATTTTGCTTGGTAATTTCGAAGATTTTCAATTAAGTTGGTTGTTATTGTCGAAAGAGAAGAAAAAACTTTTGGGGTGTTGACGACTCAATTGTGCATGTATGAAAGAAAATTCAGGAAAAGTGAAGAAAGGGTCCGCGGGAGAGGTAATAATTCTGAAAAAATGCGAAAGCAAAGCGGGCTCGAAGTCCACTAAAATTGAAAGAAAATAATATTTGTAATTATTGTAAAAACAAAGTGCATTAGATATCTATGAGCCACGCGTGGATTGCTGATAAACGCCCCCCAAAGTAATGCAGATATTTTGTAAGTAGAGACGAGTTCTTTAAGATGGTGGGTCGACAATGGAGTCACGAAGCACATGACGAATTTTCTGGATTTTTCATCGAGTTCTAGAATTTTAAGAGCACATGCGTCATCAAGGCTGCTTTTGTAGCAGCCCAGAATAAAACTGATAGTCGCAACGATGATGAAGTGTTAGCAGGCAAAAATACGATGCTGCGCAGAATTCATCATAAGGGTGGAACCCGTTATATATGTCAGTCAACGAATCAATCATAACCGAGAAGACGCAAGAGGTCAACATTGCTGAAGCTGAAAATTTGATACTGGAGTTATATCACGAGAAGTGGAGGCACCAGGAAAAGCAATATGCACGAAAAATACTCAAAAAAGAGCTGAGTATAACTGTCAAGTTGGTAAGAGAGATCTGTGAGCCCTGTGTTTTCGGAAAAGCTAATCGCTTGCCTTTTGGAGCTAGAGTGGGAGTAACGAGATTTTTTCAACTGATTTTGGTGGTCCATTTTGTGAATCACACCTCCGGCTGCTGTGAGTTCTTTTTATCTTTTAGGACTGCCCGAACATTATGTGCCACCTGGTTCCATTTGTCCACCGATTCGAGCATCACCGAGACTACATTATCCCGAGTGAGCTCTCCCGTCCCCCTGTAGAGGTCCCTTTGCAGCCTGTCCCACGCAAAAATGTGTGGCAAGCATTGTCCTCCTTTCTTGGGCAAAACTGACAACCGAGGGATCGTCACTTAGCAATCTTGTGCAGGTAAAGCCCGCTGAAAAGCTGGGTCATATAGAAGTCAGTTTCACCATACCTTTGATTTAGCCACGGTCTCACATCGAGGATAAGGCGCGCAGTCCACCTGCTGCCAATCGTTGAGCGAGTGGTGTCTTTCCTCGCAGATAATCGTCTTCCTCGCATACTCATTTTGACGCAGATAAATAGAGCGGTGCTCTCTAGCAAGGAGGCCGACAGGTATCACGCCTGCAATGACTTCACGGCCGAATAAGAGACCGTCGAATACGAAGATGCAATCCTTAGCGCTCCTCTTCTCTGTACCTGTGCCAGACGTTTTGGGTACATCTCCTTACTGAAAGCGTTGCCCCATACTTCTGCTCCGTACAGTAGCAGGGGGCATTAGGGCTGGGGAATCGCTTGTCTGGCAATGCCACCAAAACAAGCAATCGGTCTAAGCAGGCTTTTTAGAGGATCCACGGAACTCAATGATGCCTTCTTATTCAAGTCAACAACTCTGTAGCTCTAAGACTGGCACATAATCCGGAATTTCATCGTAGAACTAAGCACATCTCCAAAAAAAACACTTCTTTATTCGAGAGAAAATGACAGAGGTGAAGATTGACCTTCAAGGAATCTCCACGGAACATAAACCAGCGGACATCTAAACTGAGCTGCTGTCAAGAACACGTTCAAAGATCCTGTATGTGAAAATTGGACTAAAGTAATTCAACTCTAATTAACAAGGCGAAATATCCCAATCAAATTTCGTTTCGAATAATTTTGTCAAATAAAATTTGAATTCTATTTAGAGATTAATCGTAAATTAGAAGTCGACGTCAATTTTGAATTTTTCTAGTTTTGAATCCATCGTCTTATTTCTATTCTCATATTGCATGTAAAAACTAGCTGTCAAGAGTTTGGTGTATTATATAAATACAATTAATAAGTAATACAGACTTCCTTCTATTTCAATATAACATACATTGCTTGCCTAACTCCACGTAGAGTTTGGCGTGATTACATCAAAAGCTATGAGGGCTATAAATCAATGATAATAAAACAATACTCATGACGAGGAAAAACACCTCAAATACCCAAAATATCACATTTGGCGAATGCAATATCAAAAATGTGGGCAAATTTGTAAGTTTTGGGGCTAAAATAACGAGAACCGGTAATGAAAGAAACGAAATACGCTGAAGAATACAGCTTGCAAACAAAATATTTTTTATTTTGTTTTGACGATTTTGAAGACCAGCTGCATGAACGGGAAAACATGCTATGAGTGTGATACTAACCCAACCATCCGCAAACACATTGTACGCCTTCAAGAGATGGGTTCTGAGACAAAGAATCAGACCGATGCTAGATGCGGACCATTAGCGAATGCTATAGAACCATGAGCTGTAGGAAATTTTTGACGAACCGGAGGTCTCAATGATTATAAAACTGTAGAAGCTACAATAAGCTAGCCACGTGAATCGAATGGACGAACAATGGATACCCAAAGAAGTATTCATTGGGAGAATGAAGGGCGGAGAACAGTGGGGAAACCGCGGAAATGCCTGTCTGACTCGGACGATGAAGACAGAGTACCGCTGCTCGGATTTCGAAATCGGAGGACGTGAACAATGGACTGAGATAGTCGGAGGAGCCTTTTTATAGGAAAGCGTGAACTAGGAGGGGCTACAGTGCTAGGAATAAGAAGAAGATATTTACGATTCAGAGAAAAAGATTTGAGGAGTTTGTTTTTTTAATCGCGACACTAAAATCCAGAGTGCAATATTGACATGGTTGATGTATAACACTAGGTGAACGGAAAGACTTCGAAATATTCTGAGAATAGCTATGATAAAAGATATTTTAAAGCAAATTAACGATGAAGTCGTTGCTAGTGGAGATAATGAAAACCAAAACTCTCAAACATACCCTTTGATTTGAAATTTGATTCATGAAATGAGACGAACATAATGCAAAATTCCACTCGTTGACCAAAACCGACTAAGTCGAAGCGCTGATAATGCTCCACTTATTATTTACTTGTCATAGAACCAGGACAACAGCCTCGGGTCAGATTGGATAAACAGCAACGACTATCGCAACGCATGAAGGACAATTATTTTGGAACCTGGAATGGTAGATCATTGAACAAACCAAGTGCACTGGATGAAATAAAGAAATATAAAATCAACATCCTCGCAATGCAAGAAATCAGATGGTACGATGAAAACATATTTGACATGAGGGCCTACACTGTGTTTAAAAGCAAATAACTATAAGAAAGCCATAAGTTTGCCGTGGATTTCATTGTTAACAGTACATTTAAACAAATTATCACCGACTTCAAGCCCGTTAAGGAAAGGATCTGTGTGATTCGTATCAAGACCAAATATTTTAATGTCTGGCTGATCAACTGTCAAATCGCATTCACGGTAATAATACCCATTCTTCGAGTAGAAAATAAACACTGTACGGGTTTTCTACCATTCAGTTACCAGACACTACACTTTTAATTGAATATTCTCCTGATTTCCATATAAAATGAATAAAAAAAAATATTTTTAAGATTTCATTCAGTCTTTGGTTTTTCCTCCCATTTGTGGTAGATGTTGTTAAATATATAAATTAAATAGAATATAGGAACAAAAAAAATTAACTAAGCTCTGGTATGAAAATTCATTTCTTCAACCCTCCAAACTCTTAAGTCCATTAAATCCAATACCACCTATCCCGTCAATCTTCCAGGATCAACAACTCTAGAAAATCTTTTATATCTATCTTACGAAGACGCACATACTCGTATCCCATGGAATTGAATTACCAAATAATACACTTTGTTGATCCTTTTTACAAAGCTTTGCTAATAGACTAAGCAAAGAGCAAAGAGATCCATTGAAGTAAAATGTGACCACATAGGTTTCATTTTGAATTTATATCATCAAAATATTATCTCCCCTAAGAGTATTTCAAAGGAACAGAAGAAAAGAAAGGCCATTAGGGCAGCCATAGGACATACTCGTAACGTATATGAAAAAGAGCAAAACAACTCAAATAGAAACAATACAATGTCAGGTTTATTTTTCGTCTTGCATTGTATCTTGAACAAAGCAATGATAAAATTGCACTTATATACGGTAAAGGATATTGCTGACCGGTAATTCTACCATGATTGAATGGACACTGTAGAAAATTGATAGTGGATCAAAAATTTTACGGTAGAGATTTTTATGGAGTCTTCATACAATAGATAAACTGGAGGATGAGGATGTAAAAAACGGAAGTTGATTTAGCTTAAAGATTTTGAGGGAAGGGTGAATAAAATTATTTACAAGAGTAGATGGCATTCTACGAAATCTACACATGTATTTATACAAAACAATTCCAAATTGTTCAATTACCATATGCTTGGAATCTAAATATATTTCCATGTTAATTTAAGATGTTATGAAAATTTTATTTGTATATTTCGAATAGCACTGTATGTCAATGGACGGTTAAAATGGATGGGTCCGTGATGGCCTTTTCCGAACATAAAAAAATGGTGAAATATCATGACATTTTGAACATCGACCAAATTTCCCCGAATTCGGTGTAGAGGATTTTTGAGGTCGCTGGTTACAAATCTGGAGTCAGATCTTCGAATTTCAAAATGGCAGATCTACGATTGTGGACCAACCTTAAGGTAACCAGTGCCAGTGTAAGACTGGGGGAGGGAGAAGTTTTGCCGTTGGCCGACGCCACTTAAAACGCGACCCAAGCGGTAGAAGCAAAAGGGCTAGGAAACGGGGGCCTCTCCCAAGAGGTGGCGCCAAATAACACAATCGCCCTTGACCGCGCCGAAGAGGAGCGGCTTACTCGGAAAGCGGTGACTATCGTCAAACAACTGAGGGCTGCCTGCGAAGTGCAGAAAAACATAGGCAAGAGTGTCAAGAATGGCATTCTTGAACTGGAGGAGCTTTTTGACCGTATAACGCACTACAGGCGGAGGTGGCTTGCAACCGAAAAGCACCAACAAGACACGCTCTCCCTCGAGGCATCAGTGGGTCCTAGCAGCAGCAAAAGAATGGCCGGTAGCCTAATTGAAGGCGATCGTGAGAAAGGGAGGAAGGACGAGACCATAAACGAAGTTGTCACTCCAGGCGAGGAGTTTCATGTGGTGCGAAACAAGGCAGCGAAAAAAGCGGCCAAAAAGCTACTCCTAGAAAAAACAGACAAAGAGCTCAACCACGAAAAGAACAAAGAACCTCCCGATATACCGCAGAAAACAAAAAGCGAGCCGCGGCGCAAACCCTTGCGAGAGGCACTGCTTATTAAACCCACTAAGGGCCGAACCTACCCAGATGTCCTCCGTGAAATTAAAGGAGCGGTCAAGCCAGACGACACCAAAACTGCCATCAAAGCAACTCGACCAACCCGGACCGGTGGCCTGCTGGTGGAATTCGGGCCAGAGGCCACAAACAAAGATACATTCCATGACGCGGTTCAAAAGGTTCTTGGAGATGCGGCAACGGTTGCCTCGCTCGAACCAATGGCCACCCTGGAAATCAGGGACCTCGACTGCGTCACGGACAAAGCTGAAGTAGAGGATGCCATTAGGAGGGAGTTCCCCCGCTTAAGTGAAGTCAAGGCAAGATTGACGCGTGAAAACACAAGGGGGCAACGCATGGCTATTGTCGAACTAGCTGATAAAGACGCTCAGCAAATCCTGGCGAAGGGCAAAATTAAGATAGGTTGGGTGATCTGCAGGATACGGAGAAGAGCGATCCCTATCCGCTGCTTCAGATGCCTCGAATACGGACACACCGCGTATGGCTGTAGGGGACACGACAGGAGATCTCTGTGCTACAAATGTGGTGAAACGGGGCACAAAAGGAAGGAGTGCACGAACGAGGCAAAATGCATTCTTTGCAAGGATGCTAAGCTACTTGAGCAGTTTGCGATGGATAAGAAAGCTGACCTCCTGTTGCTGAGCGAGTAATATCATAACAAGGACTCGCAAGCGTGGTACCCTGACAAATCTGGTACCTCGGCCATCTGGGTTCGAGACAGCACCCGCCTTCAGGTGCAGGGCCATGGACGCGGGGATGGTTTTGTGTGGGTGCGGTGTTCAGGGATAACATATTTCAGTGTTTATCTGACGCCTAACGAGGCAATGCGATCTTTTCGAACCAAACTCGATGCCCTGGAGGACGCTGTCTCGAAAACAGAGGGCCACATGCTGGTCGGGGGGAGACTTCAACGCTAGAGCCATTGAATGGGGTATGCCACAATCCGACCCAAGGGGAAAGCAAATCTTGGACATGGCGGCCAGAACAGCGCTTTTTGTCCTAAATACTGGCAACAACCCTACTTTCCGCCGATGGGGTTGCGTAGGAACCATACCCGATGTGACACTCGCTTCGGAGTTCCTGGTACCTAGAGTACACAACTGGCGAGTACTAGAGGACTACTCGGCTAGTGATCACCAGTATATAGCGGTTGCGATTCACGACGGTGCCACTCTGCGTGCATATGCCCAAACTTCAATCCTCAGATGGAGGACTGGGTGGATGGACGTTGAGAGGTTCGCTGACGCGCTTACGGCAGGCGCACCGTTGCTGGGACCTCCGCCAGGGAGTGGAGGGCCCACAGCCAAGGACTTGGTGAACTCAACTATGAGTACCATCATAGCTGCTTGCGAGTCTTCCATGCCCCGTCGGAGATCCCGACACGGTAAGCCTCCAGTATACTGGTGGTAAACAAGATCGCCGAACAAAGAAGCGAGTGTCACAAACTTCGGCGAGAGGCCCAGCGGGCGCGAACACGGGAGGAGGCAGACACTAGGCTAGCAGCAGACAGGTCCGGCAGGAAATATCTTCGCAGACTTATTAACAAGAGCAAAGGCCGATGCTGGCAAGACCTCGTGGACGATGTACATAGGGATCGGTGGGGCCTTGGCTACAAGCTGGTAATGGGGAAACTTGGTGCCCTACGGAAGCCTTGTATACATGACGCGGAAAAGATGGACGCGATAGTGCGAGGACTCTTCCCCGCCCACCCCGTCCGTGTTGACACTGTCCGTGGTGAAACAGCGGTCGAGTGCCCACTCTTCACACAGCTGGAACTGGAGGAGGCAGTCCTCTCCCTGGAAGCGAGGAAGGCTCCAGGTCCAGATGGTGTTCCAGCTGAGGTTTTGCAGCTCGTCTATCACCATTGTCCTGACTTGCTGCTCAGCACATTCAACGCTTGCCTACGGGACGGGGTTTTTCCGGTACGATGGAAGGTGGCGAGGCTCGTGCTGATCAGCAAGGGGAAGGGAAATCCCGAATCGCCGTCTGCATACCGCCCGTTATGCATGCAAACACTGCTGGGAAAGTGCTAGAGAAACTCATCAAGGGAAGACTCACTGACGCAATTCGTGCTGCTGGGGACCTATCTCCTCGGCAGTACGGCTTAAAGCAGGACGTTCTACCATTGAAGCGATTGCAGCAGTGGTGAACGCGGTCCAAAAGGCAGAGGCATGTAGTCGCACAAAGCGACGGATCGTCCTGTTGGTGACACTCGACGTCAGGAATGCCTTCAACTCCGCTAGATGGGTGGATATTCTGGACACGTTGGAAAACTCTTTTCAAGTTCCAGAATATCTAATGCGGCTTTTGAGGAACTACCTAAAAGACCGAAGCTTGCTCTACGACACGACACAGGGTCAACGAAGGATGGAAATTACATCGGGTGTTGCCCAGGGATCTATTCTTGGTCCGGACCTGTGGAACGTGTCTTACGACGGGCTATTGAGACTTGAGATGCCAGATGAGTCGCGCTTGGTCGGCTGTGCGGATGATGTTCCGGCTCTGGTCGCCGGACGCACCGTTGAACAAGCGCAACTTAGGCTAGGTATGCTAATGCGCCGAGTGAGGGACTGGATGACTGCTCGCGGGCTCAGTTTAGCACTGGAGAAAACCGAAGTGGTCATCTTGACAAAAAAGAGAATCCCCAGAGTAAGGATGATCAGTATTGGAGACATACAGGTCGAATCGAAGCCAGCGGTGAAGTACCTGGGGCTACTGATCGACTCGAAGATGAGTTTCTCTGAGCAAATCAGGGCAACGGCTGAGAAGGCTGCTTCGGGAATATCGGCCCTGAGTCGACTTATGGCCAACGTAGGGGGACCCAGTCCATCAAGAAGATGCCTCTTGATGAGTGCTGTAGGGTCAGTGCTGCTCTACGGAGCAGAGGTATGGGGCGCCGCTCTCAGCAAGGAGGTATACCGAAATCGATTGGCACAGGTACAGAGAAGAGGAGCACTGAGAATTGCATCTTCGTATCCGACAGTCTCCAACTCGGCGGTGAGAGTGATTGCAGGCATGATACCTATCGCCCTCCTTGCTAGAGAGCGCCGCGCTATTTACCTGCGCCGAAACGAGGATGCGAGGGAGATGGTTGTCCGCGAGGAGCGACAACGCTCGCTCAACGATTGGCAGCAGTCTTGGAGGAATCGCACGAAGGGAAGGTGAACTGCGCACCTCATCTCGGATGTGAGACCGTGGCTAAATTGAAGGCATGGTGAGGCTGACTTCTATCTGACCCAGCTTTTGAGCGGGCACGGGTGTTTTCAGTCTTACCTGCACAAGATCGGTAAGTCACGGTCTCCCGATTGTCGGTTTTGCCCAGGAGAGGAGGACAATGCCTGTCACACATTTTTTGCGTGTACCAAATGGGCCAGGCTGCGAAGGGAACTCTACAGGGAGACGAGAGAGCTCACCCCGGATAATATAGTTGCGGTGATGCTCGAATCGGTTGACAAAGGGAACCAGGTGGCACATTATGCTCGGGCAGTTCTAAAAGATAAAAGGGACTCACAGCAGCCGGAGGTGCTGGGGCTGGGGGATCGCTCTTCTGGAATTTCCTCTTCCCCTCTCCCCTCCCGCTAGGAAAGGGACTCCCCAGCTTGAAGGCGCCCCACGGCGTAACAAAACGAGACCTGGCCCGAAGTAATGTGCCAAACGCTTCCAGGCTAGGTTCTGAGATTGACAGGGGAGGTGTTTAGTGGGTAGTCCAAGGGTATCCTCCATGGGAGTCCCACACTGCCAGACTCGGCGGGCGTAAATGCCTTCACCTCCCTACCTGTATTATTACCTCAAAATCCTTAAGCATCTCACACTATGCCATATGTAAATCGAAGAGCTTGGCTAACTTCGCAATCTCGATATGACAAAACCAATTTTGAATTTAGTAGTTCTTAACATATGCATTTTTGTTTACTCCATTACTCAATGCTGGCTAGAATGAAATAACAGCAGAGGCACACTTAAGAGCTAAGTTTAATCTAAGAAGCTGTTTCATAAATTGAGCTTGCTATCATTTGGTAACTTAAAATTACAGATTTTTGAAATAATGCTTCAATCTTTCTATCTAGATCTTTTTTCTGTAAAAGATCCATTCACGGCTTTTCGGCTAGTCCTCTTTGTTTCACTCATAGTCCACGAATCTCGTTTCAAGGACCAACAATAGTCCCACAACATTCATTGGAAGTAAAAATTCTGGTCTTTAGCTCTTACTCTGTATTTATATTTTACTCTTTGGAAGTTACAGAATTTACTACTCCCTTTTGTTTACGATGGGTAGGCGGCTACGAAGATAAGGATGATGAATGATGATGTCGTTGCTGTTGATGGATGATGATGTCATTGTTGTTGATGATGATGATGATGATGATGTTATTGGTGATGCCGGCGATATGCTGATGTTGATGCTGCTGACGTTTTTGCTACTGATGTCGATGATAATATATTTTTATGTTAATCTATGATGTACTCACAGCTGGCTAGGTCTTTGAAAACGAATGGTTGATGAACCGAGTGTCTGGCTGACGGGACAGGACAGGAAGATGATAAAATCTTGTGAGCCGCCAGCTGGTATGTTTTGAGGCGTGATGAACTCGCCTGGGATCCGAAGTAATGTGCCGAAAACCATTTCTGCAGGAGAGGCTTGCAGGTCGTAGACCCAGCAAGATCGGTGGAAGTGCTTGTAAGCATGGTGTCTCCGGAACGCATTTTAAAGCTGCTTTGAAGATGTGGTGCAAGCGTTAGACCATACCATTGGATTGAGGGTGGTATGGAGTGGTGTGGACGTGGTTGGTGCCCAAGAGGCGGCCGAGCTGATTCGCGATGTCAGCTTCAAACTGGCGTTCTTGGTCCAATGTGACCAAATATTGATATCCAGTGGTCGGATAGTACCCTGGCAACGGTGCTCGCTCTGATGTCATGTGCTGGCACTGCTTAAAGCCACCGTGTATAGCGGTCGATAATGGTGAGGCAGTTTTCGACGCCTTCACACAGTGGCAGCTTGATCAAGTCGACATGGATGTGGTCGAAGCGCCCATCCGGCGTCTTAAAATTTGTGGCGGTGGACCTTCGACAGTTGACAAGGTATACATTGCTTGGCCCACCGGGATACTTCTTTCCGCAGACTCGGACAGAAGTATTTAAACGCTACGTGCTTTGAGGTGGCATGTTCACTTGGATGCGACAGTTGATGGACGATGTCGAAAGTCTGACGGTGGAGCGCAACTGGCAGGTAAGGCTTAGTCGTGCCGTTAAACTCCATATAGTACGCTGAGTAGCCATCCAAGACCAGCTGATGCAGTTTGAGACGGGGCTCGCCAGGAGGTGGGGCAACTGGTCATCTATGCTGTGCACTTCACTGATAACTTGAGCTGTGATTGTGGCGGGTATCGTGACCGTTTTCACACGTAAAGGCGCATCAGCGACGATATTGTCATCCATTGGTGTGTATTCCACCAAGACCAGCTGATGCAGTTTGAGACGGGGCTCGCCAGGAGGTGGGGCAACTGGTCATCTATGCTGTGCACTTCACTGATAACTTGAGCTGTGATTGTGGCGGGTATCGTGACCATTTCCACACGTGAAAGCGCATCAGTGACGATATTGTCATCCATTGTTGTGTATTCCACTCGCGAATCGAATTGGGCTATGAAGTCCAGTTGTCTACTTTGGCGGAGTGAAGTTTTGTCCAAGTGTTGAGTCAGAGCAAATATAAGTGACCGGTGATCAGCATAGATGATAAAGTGCCTTCCTTCCAAGATGCGCTGAAAGAACTTGATGGCAGCAAAGATCGCAAGGAGCTCGCGGTCGTAGGTTGAGTAGCGTTGCTCGGTGTCAGAGAGCTTCGTCGAAAGAAACCCAACGGTACCCGTGTTATATCACCCCATTGTTGGTCCAAAGCCATGCCAATGGCAGTACTGGACGCGTCAGTGTGGAGTGCCAATGGGTGCACATGAGAAAGAAAAGCTGACGTGGCTGCCTCAGCGATGCTTTGCTGGCAGCGTGCAAAAGCCGCTTCAACATCCGGCGTCCCCGTGAGTAGTGCTGCCTTTTTTGTAAAACCTTTTTGCAGCTGTGATAGTGGCACTTGGGACTCAGCAACGTGTGGCATGCAGCAGCGATAAAAATTTAGCATCCCGAGAAAACGCTTCAGCTAGGATGAGTAAGCAGGTTTGGGAAAAGATACGATGGCTTCTGTTTCGGGGGCTGGTGGTCAATATTCAGTTTTGCAGACGTGGTATCCAGCAAAGACGACCTCAGGCTGACCAACTAGGCATTTATTCCAGTTTGCGTGGAGATTCGCCACCTGCAGCATGGAGAGAAGTTGCTCGAGGTGGCGCTGGTGATGGTCGTGGCTGGCCGAGAAAACTAGGATATCGTCCTGATAGACCTGAACGAAGTCTAACTTCCTCAGCAGATGATGTAGAATCTGCTGCATCACTTGGGCTGCATTGTGGAGACCCGAAGGCATCCCCAGGAATTCAAACAGTCCAAAGGGCGTGGTACTGCCATCTAACAAAAGTCTTCAGGAGCAACCGAAATTTGGAAGAAAGCACGCTGGAGGTCGATTACTGAGAAAACAGGGCCGCTGGGCTCCTGAATCAAATCCTCGATGATGGGCAGTTGGTGTCGGTCAAGTCGAGTTTAAGTGTTGAGTTGACAGCAATCCCCAGTAGCTCGCCAATGGCCACCGTCGTTGTGCACCATGTGCACAGGACTGGCCCTCTGGCTCGATGAGGGTCGAATTATGCCTCGTTCCAGCAAGAAAGGTAACTCGGCTTTGGCTGCGGCAAGGCCCGCTCCCGTGAGACGTGGTCTCATGAAAACAAGTGAGCCATTGGTGGCTATCTGGTGGTGGACGGTGCTGTCAGCAACCGAGGCTAATTTTCCAGGTTGTGCGGGTGCACCTGCATATTTGGCGATTATCCCTTTGTATCGGTCTCAATTGTGTTGTTCACTTTAGTGATACTGTGTATAGCTGGAGCTGACTGAAGACGCAGGCTGTGGGAAGTCTAGTGAGATCATCCAAGAAGCGCTGGTTGCGCCGAACGATGAGTAGACTATGATGCTCTAGTTCATCGGGCACTAGAATGGCTATCTGGACAGCTGCTATCACGAACGACCAGTGGAGTGGCAGGCGTAGCCCAAAATCTAGGGTGAGCTGCTGAAATCTAAAGGTTGTAATGGGCATGCCATTGGCTGCCTGTAGCACGAGACTCTGCTTACTAAGAGGCCTGCCGATGGAATGCCTCGGGATCATGGAGAGGGTGAAGCCAGAATCTACCAAGAACCTGATTTTTATGGTGCGGTCGGAGACATAAAGGCGTCTCTCAGTGTTGTTCCCAGTGGTGTCTGCTGGGTACAATGCCAGCCTATCTAGTTTTCCGAGTGCCTGGTTGTGTGGTCTAAAGCTGGGAAGGAACAAGGTTGCTTGCATTGCATCGCTTGGGCCCCATGCTTGGTGTGATACCAGCAGTAATCAGTGCGACTGTCTGGTCCAGGAGTGGCCTCATCGTTGGCTTGCGTTTCTTGACGAGGACTACTTTCGCAGTGTGTCGGTGCAGGCTTCTGGTTGCTGAAGCGCCTCTTGAGTCAAGTTTGTTAGTTGCGTAGTTGCCAGACACAAGGCAGCTAGCTCGACAGCGACTTGGTCCGAAGAAGAACGCGGTGAGGAGATATCAGATGAGAGTACTATTGGGCCCATAGATGGTTGCACTGGTGTGGCCATCACTCCCACTTTGTGCCTCGTCTGCGACAGCGGCAAGCTCTTCCAGCGTCTGTTTCTTATAAGGAGAAGCATACGGCACGTTTGTTGAGGCAGGAGGTCAAGCTATCTGACACGGAAGACATCGTCGCTAGCCCGTATGCCAGCGAGAGAACGCATATATCGTAGGAGCTGCGAAGGTCTCCTGCCTCGGAGCTCGACGCCTGTGAGCAGCTTATGTAGCTGCGCATCAGGTGAGTCTGTGAGGCGGGTGACGAAAGCTGCTTTGAGCGCTCCGTATCGGTCGTGCTCCGGTGGCACGTGGATGATGTCCACTACATCCGTGATAGTTTCATGGTTCGGCGATGATACCGTGAGATGGTACTTGGCTGCATCCTTGTGCACCTCAAATTGTGATTCCACCTGATAGAACCCCAATTCAGGACTAGCCCACCAGAAGGATGGCAGCCTGCACTGGATGACTACGTTTACCTACTGAGCCGGTGGTAAGCTCCCGGCTGGTGGCACCTCCTGGGGGAGACGGTGCTCGCTATCCTTGTCATTTCGTTCGACTACCATTTTTGTTGCAAGTTGGGGTTACCACTTTGGAAGTAAGAATCCTTGTCTTTGGCTTTTACTCTATATTTAACTTTTATTTTTTGGGAATGACCGAATTTATAACTCCGTTTTGTTTGCGACGAGGCAGGCGGCTACGACACTAAAGATGGTAAATGATGATATCGTTTTTGATGATTGATGAAGATGTCGTTATTGTTGATGGTGATGATGAGGTTGTTAATGATGATGTCGATCATGATCTTGATGAAGTTGTCGCTGATGATGCTGAAGATAATAATGACTACGAACCAGTATTAACATTTGCCTATGTTCTCTCATGCATTTTAATGCATGAGAAGCGAGAAGAGCGGCTCAAACAGATTACCATTTTCTCGAGAAAGTTGATTGCGCTGCTGATATGTGGAATTGGCTAGCAGGCGAAGATTTCTCTTGGGACGAGAGTCTGTTTGCGCCGAAGGTCTGTTTGCACTGTGAAGTGTGTGCCGACGTTGGGACGTTCTCCCAGTTATACTATTCAACTCTTTATTGACACTGATTCTCAATCCTAAATAACATCTTACCGAACCTAAATCCTTAAGTTTAATTTCATGCCCTAGTGAAGTTTCTAGCTTATTTGTTTCTTCTACACTATTTGATAAAAAAAATTTCGACATAGACGGCTACTATAACTTTAATTCCACCAACATTCTTTTGAAGGAAACAGGGTTCATGTTTACTATTTTTCAATCCTAATGTCTTTTCTTTCATACCAGACAAATGAGGATTGTTTCAAACCGTTTATAGTCCTTTTCAACTTTAACACTTTACCATTTCAATCTCCAATTTCAAAACCTTCAGGAATATACATGTAAATGTTCTCTTTCAAGTGTCCATTCAAAAAAGCAGTAGTTACATCTAGGTGTGTAATGTCCATGTTCCACTGTACACTAAGACCAAATAGCATTCGCAGTGTTAATGCCTCACCACCGAGGAGAAAGTATCAACACAGTCTATACCACATTGCTGTGTGAAACCCTTTGCCACGGTATCTGACTTTATCATTTACCATGCTTTTTATTAAAGATTCACTTACACTGCACAATTGATGCATCATCAGGAATGTCCACAAGCATCTTTGTACTGAAATGATTTCAACTCCTCTCGCATGGCTAATTTCCATTGTTCAGCTTCAGGTCCATTCATTGCATCGGAGAAAAGAATCTGCTCTGTCATCTATCCAACACAGTTGTAACATTGAGACCGTAGCGTTCTAGAGGTTTCCTTGATCTCTTTTCTAGTTAATTTTCTGAAAGAACTATAAGATCATTCACTACATTTTCAGAAATATTTGTCTCAGTATTAGAGTCTGTTAGTGTCACATCAGTATCCGAGTCTGCATTTGCGTAAACTGAAGTACTAGAATTTGGGCTATTCAGAGATTCATCAAGTGCCACATCCCCCACTGAATCCCTGTTTCCATCAGTAATTTCTTGGTTATTATTGGTTATTGATATCAGTACGTCTCCGGAACACACAACGGGATCTGTCATATTATTTTCCAGAGTAATATCTGAACAACTTGCGTTAAAGTTTGCATTGTATATTCAATTTATATTCGCCATCATATAAGTGTTGGCGCCGGAGTCAACGTACTGCTTGGGTTTCTAGTAATTTTCATTCATAAAAACCACACGTTTCTTTTTTCTTCAATAACGGACATTAATTTCTGAAATGACCACTCATTTCCCGTTTGTAACATTGTATTTTTTTTTTCTTTACGTTTCAGTCGGCCATCTTTAATAATCGGATTGTGATTCGTTCGGAAATTATGCACTTTCTTCGCAGCGAATGCAGCGCCACCGAAATCTGAATCGGTAAATCTTGCAACTCCCATATCGATTAGTTTCGATTTTATTGCATCTGTGATTATCTGAATGCTCTATGGCCATAACCATTGGTAAATTTTTTTCTGGCAGACCTGCTAATAACAATGATCCGATCCATTCGTCCGTAATAGCAAAGCCTGTACCTTTTAAACTGGGCTATATCCACCATTTATGTTACGTATGCCATCTTGGAACTACATCTTTCTTGTCTTATTGATATTAAATGGCATATCAAACTTATTTTTTCTGGTGTAGCCTGAGTAAACAAACATATTTTTTATTTTCATCCACAGCTCTGTCGAACTACCTGTTTCGTTAATATGCACGAACAGACTTCAATCTATCGTCGAAATTTACTTCGCCCCGGTTTTTGCATCTTCCTTGGGTTCAACATCTTGATTGGTAACCGGCTTGATGTAGTGTGCCTTACCTTCAAGCAGCACCAACAAGTTCTCCGCGGCAAAACTCCATTCGTCATAATTTTCTTTTCCCTTGAGCTTCGGGATGCTCTGCACATAGTTTACGGAAATTGTTGAAAAATTTCCCGCTAGGCACATAACTTATTTTAATTACTTGACAGAACGTGATATTTTTATTCAACTTAAAACAGTTCTACCAACATAGCATATAAACATAATTGCATTATCACCAACTTAGAAGTAAATATAGTACAGAACATAAAAATTCCAATTATATTCAAGCCTTGATATAGGAATTGTATTTGCCTCCATATTCTTTTTTTTTGTGGTAGGGAGGTGAAGGCATTAACGCCCGCCGAGTCTGGAAGTGTGGGACTCCCATGGAGGATACCCTTGGACTACCCACTAAACACCTCCCCTGTCAATCTGAGAACCTAGCCTGGAACCGTTTGACACATTACTTCGGGCCAGGTCTCGTTTTGTTACGCCGTGGGGCGCCTTCAAGCTGGGGAGTCCCTTTCCTAGCGGGAGGGGAGAGGGGAAGAGGAAATGCCAGAAGAGTGATCCCCCAGCCCCAGCGCCTCCGGCTGCTGTGAGTCCCTTTTATATTTTAGGACTACCCGAGCATAATGTGCCACCTGGTTCCATTTGTCAACCGATTCGAGCATCACCGCAACTATATTATCCGCGGTGAGCTCTCCCGTCTCCCTGTAGAGTTCCCTTCGCAGCCTGACCCATTTTGTGCACGCAAAAAATGTGTGACAGGCATTGTCCTCCTCTCCTGGACAAAACCGACAATCGGGAGACCGTGACTTACCGATGTTGTGCAGGTAAGACTGAAAACACCCGTGCCCGCTCAAAACTTGGGTCGGATAGAAGTCAGTCTCACCATGCCTTCGATTCAACCACGGTCTCACATCCGGGATGTGGCGAGCAGTCCACCTTCCCTTCGTGAAATTCCCCCAAGAATGCTTCATATCGTTGAGCGAGCGTTGTCTCTCCTCACGGACAACCATCTCCCTCGCATCCTCGTTTCGGCGCTGGTAAATAGCGCAGCACTCTCTAGCAAGGAGGGCAACATGTATCACGCCTGCAATAACTCTCACCGCCGAGTCGGAGACTGTTGGATACGGAGATGCAGTTCTCAGTGCTCCTCTTCTCTGTACCTGTCCCAATCGTTTTCGGTATACCTCCTTGCTGAGAGCGTCGCCCCATACCTCTGCCCCGTACAGCACTCATCAAGAGGCGTCTTCTTGATGGGCTGGGTCCCCCTACGTTAGCCATAAGTCGACTCAGGGCCGATATTCCCGAAGCAGCCTTCTCAGCCGTTGCCCTGATTTGCTCAGAGAAACTCATCTTCGAGTCGATCAGTAGCCCCAGGTACTTCACCGATGGCTTCGATTCGATTTGTATATCTCCAATACTGATCAACCTTACTCTAGGGATCCTCTTTTTTGTCAAGATGACCACTTCGGTTTTCTCCAGTGCTAAACTCAGCCCGCGAGCAGTCATCCAGTCCCTCACTCGGCGCATTAGCATACCTAGCCTAAGTTGCGCTTGTTCAACGGTGCGTCCGGCGACCAGAGCTGCAACATCATCCGCATAGCCGACCAAGCGCGATTCATCTGGCATCTCAAGTCTCAGCAGCTCGTCGTAAGACACGTTCCACAGGTCCGGACCAAGGGTAGATCCCTGGGTAACACCCGATGTCATTTCCATCCTTCCTTGGCCCTGTGTCGTGTTGTAGAGCAGGCTTCGGTCCCTTAGGAAGTTCCTCAAAAGCCGCATTAGATATTCTGGAACTTGAAAAGAGTTTTCCAGCGTGTCCAGAATATCCACCCATCTAGCGGAGTTGAAGGCATTCCTGACGTCGAGTGTCACCAACAGGACGATCCGTCGCTTGGTGCGACTATATGCCTCTGCCTTTTGGACCGCGTTCACCACTTCTGCAATCGCGTCAATGGTAGAACGTCCTGCTCTAAAGCCGTACTGCCGAGGAGATAGGTCCCCAGCAGCACGAATCGCGTCAGTGAGTCTTTCCTTGATGAGTTTCTCTAGCACTTTCCCAGCCGTGTCTAGCATGCATAACGGGCGGTATGCAGACGGCGATTCGGGATTTCCCTTCCCCTTGCTGATCAGCGCGAGCCTCGCCACCTTCCATCGTACCGGGAAAGCCACGTCCCGTAGGCAAGCGTTGAATGTGCTGAGCAGCAAGTCAGGACAATGGTGATAGACGAGCCGCAACACTCAGCTGGAACACCATCTGGACCTGGAGCCTTCCTCGCTTTCAGGGAGAGGACTGCCTCCTCCAGTTCCAGCTGTGTGAAGAGTGGGCACCCTACTGCTGTTTCACCATGGACAGCGTCAGCACGGACGGGATGGGCGGGGAAGAGTCCCCGCACTATCGCGTCCATCTTTTCCACGTCATGTATACAAGGCTACCGTAGGGCACCAAGTTTCCCCATGACCAGCTTGTAGCCAATGCCCCACGGCTCCTTGTTCACATTGTCCACTAGGTCTTGCCAGCAGCGAGCCTTGCTACTGTTGATCAGTTTGCGAAGGCATTTCCTGGCCAACTTATATGCTGCCACCTGGTTGCATGCCTCGTCTCGGTTCCGCGCCCGTTGAGCCTCACGCCGAAGCTTGTGACACTCCCTCCACTTTTGAGCGATTTCAGTAGACCACCAGTACACTGGGTGCCTCCATATTCTTAGTTATGCATATAATGTAATTATTTTTGAATGCTATATTGAGTATTCGGTAAAAATCGCGTAAAGGCCATCGTGGAGTTTTTTATGTTGAAGAAGCAAGGGAGCACATTTGGTACAAGGTATCTACTCCACCTTTGGTTTGGTTATAAAATTCAACCATTGTTCGCTTTTTAGAAGTCTCGTCCATAGTTCCTTCTTCATCGTAGGTTGAAAGTAAAAATATTACTTTTTGGGGTTCAGGCTTGTAACTCTGTCGGTATATCTCTTTTTATTGCTCTTAGAGTGCCAACCAAAGTCAACTTTTACGGTTATTTAATAAGCTTTAAGCTAATGACATGAACATTACGTGTCATTTTTTTACAAAATATTCTCCGAGTGGAAAACCGTCTGTTTTATTAAAAGTACCCAGATAAGGCTCTGCGTATGCCATATATTTTGTAGAATTTTCTACTAGCGTAACAATTTTAATGCCATATTTATTTGACTTATTCGGAATATAACTTCGTAATGGACATCTTCCCCTGAAGCCCAGCAACTGTTCATCCATTGTAAGGTAAGAACCAGGTTTGTAGTTTTCTTGACAGGCAGTTATAAAGAGATTTCACAGATCACGAAATGGAGCATAGACATCAGTCTGTCTACATTTTTGGCGTGTAGACTTATCGTCAAATCCAAGGCAGCTTATTAGAAATTCAAATCTTTCATTTGACATTGTACTACGGTATCTATTTCCATATAAAACAGTGTGAAATATCTCCTTTCATGCCATTGCTACAGTTAACGTAAGAATTCCGAAATAAGCTCTGACCTCGCAAACACCTTTTAAATTCTGTATGGCAGATACATTCTTGTATTTTTCAAACAATTAGATTTACTATATCACCTGTAATAAAAGGTGAAAAGCAACACAAAGGATCTAGTTCATTTTGCACATGCGTATAGCTCCAGGTCTAATGTGTACAATGTTTCTTGCGGGTGTTCGGCTTTCCGACCTGGTCTTTAGTGGTTACCATTTATGCCTATAGGTTCCGCGAAGTATGGCACGCGATGGTATAATAATCAATTTGTTAGGTCCCTACGCCAATGTACCTGGTATCTGATCTTCAATTGATGGAGATGCATGATTATTTACCTGAACCTCTTGATTTGAAGGTGGATGTTGTGCTAAAAGAAGAAACCTCATCCTCACTATCGGATTTATAAGCCGGATCAACCTGAATGTGGTCTTCCTTCTCACTTTCTGATGAATTTTCTTCATCACTTTTATCTGCTAGTAATAGCTGAAAAATCATATTTCAAGTAAAAAATAAAGTACGTTACTTTTATGTCGTAAAAACTCAAAAATAAACTTTGAATATTAGAAACAAAATAGTACAAAATATATCGTTATTATTAACCTTCATCTATGCGACGAGTCATGGTAGCTGGTCCGGCACCCACAGGCCTCCCACACAAAAAACACTACCACCCGTCGTAAGGGCAACGGCCCAACTGAAATTAAACAATGGGTGCGACAGCGTTCTCAAAATTTATGGCACTTTTTTTGAATTGACGTCATTGATTCGAGGAAACTTAGTGCTCTAGGGTTAATTATTGCCTACATGAAAGATTATCAATGTATTTAAAAACTCTCCTAGCAAGAGCACTCTTTTGTTTTTTCAATTTATATTTGTTTGACATTTATTTTTCAGTTTTTAGAGATTCTAGTGTCAATGGAAAAATTAAATATAATTAAATATTTGTTAAAAAAAACAAGCAAATCTAGTATTAAAACCGCTGGAAATATTTTTCAATCAAGTCTTTGCAATAATTCCTTACACAAAAGTAAAACACTAAGTGCAATACTCAAATGTATTGCTTTATATCACGAGTAAGGCCTTCTCAAAACCCCCCCAAATTGAAATCCAAGCCATGTAATTCTCTCGCAAGGTATGTTACAACATCATTTACTTGTAAAAGCTTCTAGCTTGCCCAACTGGACCATATAAGTTGTTCTAGGTGTAAAACTGTCATTAAGCTGCACTTTCAAACAAGAAAAGTTTTACTTGTTAAAACTTTTGCAACATACCATACAACTTGAGTTTGGAAATTGTAACGACATAAAATATAGAAATCCTCTCAATCCTTTCATTTGAAAAATAGACACGAATACGGACCTGGACACTATTCATGTCCAAGTACTTATTTGAAACTTTACCACGTTGAAAAAGTTTTAAAAATTGCAGAGCTGATTTTAAAAGGAATGACCATTATTCCTTTTGGAGTTTTTCTGTATATTCACTTGAGAGAGAGAAATTTTTAGAGAATGATCTAGTGTAGTTTCAAGAAAAATGCTGATGTTATGATGAAAAGTTGTTTGCCAATGCTGAAGCTTAAATTTTGAATATTTGTTGACTCTTTCATGTATTGAAATAGTTTCAAAATTTAGCGTCCCTACATTAGAATTTTTTTTGTTTAAGCTTGCATTGTACAGCAGCTACAGCTTTACCAAATCAATTAAATTTTTTGCTGGTGGCAAGCCCAAAAAGGACTGTAAAAGTGAGGAAGGATAAATTGTTAAAAAATGCACTCATCTGAGCCAGTGACCTTCTCGTACCAAAAATAATACTCAAAACTTATTTGAAATAAAAAATCAAGTAGTGAAGTGAGCAAAATAATAATTGAAAGCAAACACTCTTTGATCGCCTAGAACAAATGAGTTAAGTTTGATTTCTATCAGTTAATAACTAACCATACGGTTAGTTTCGCAAAGACTTAGTATATAGAATGAAAAACAAACGGAGACTTGAACTAGGTGCAATTACTTTGGGCAGTTTACTAACTCTTTTCGCATTACCACCAATCATTTATTTGAATGAGACTAGCATAAAGCGAAAAGATTTAAATACTTTAGATTTATTAATCTCACGCCTTGAACTACATTATTTTATCCCAAATCTAGTTAGGATTCATCAACCCTTTAGTGTTTCACTCTCCCCACTGAAATACTTAGAATATAATTTCCTCAGTAGTCATGTCTTCTTCTATACATTCTCCAATGAATTAGACCGAATTTCACTTCAACCCATCTCAAAAATGAACTTCAACAACACTCGGATACAGGAAAGACTTTTTTTTTCATCCCTATATATCCTTATGCTGTTAAAACACTACTAGAAGCATGTTTCATTGAAATAAATTTAGATGTCTTCCAACACTTTTCCAAGAATATTCCCCTTTTTCATTCCACTACAATGCACTGAAGTTCACATCTCAAAGGAAGATGGACCCTTCATTTTTGATTGAGTTCCGGTTTCGAAATCAATCATAAGAGGCTAATGGGAATAAAGTTTGGTAGAAAGGATAATAGGAAAGAGTTTTCAGGACACAAGCCCAACAAATTTCTGATGTTCCCAATCACAGTATTAGGAAAAAGTTTGCTTCTTAAATAAAAGAAAAATGTTTAAGTAATCGTATATGAATCGAATTTGGAAAGCTTATTTGAACGCAACATTTTAATAAGATCCTTAAAAATATAATTTTCTTTTTTCTTCAAAAGCCGTTGGACCTTGTTTTGTTTTTGCTTTGATAGAAAAAAAAAAAAATTGGCTAGCGGATACCAAATAAACGAAATTATTGACTAAATATAATTTTGTTTATTTATAGGGTGATTCGTTATGAAGTTTTTAATCTAAAGAAAAAGGCAAATTTTAATACGAGTCGAAAAAGCAATCTATGACATTTACTTTTTAAAGATTATCTCGTTAAAATGTTGACCGTGACTACACCATAAATGGTCCATCCTGAGGGTCCAATTTTGGATAACGCGTTCCAGCATATGACCGGTATCTCGTGAACTACACGAGTAATGTTGGCTTCTAAAGCGGCAATTGAAGCTGGCTTATCTCTAAAGACCAGAAATTTTATGTAGCCTCATACAAAATAATCGAAAAGTGTGATATCACATGATCTAGGTGGCCAATGTACTGGTCCAAAACGTTAAATCAGTTCCCCACCAAAATGATTTCTCAGTAGGTCCATTTTTTTCTCGCTGTATGCAAAGTACCACCGTTTGTTGAAACCAAAGTTCACCAATACCATGGGCTTCAATTTCAGGTAGCAAAAAATCCGTTATCAAAGTGCGATAGCGGTCGCCATTGACAGCTACGTTCTGACCGGAACCATTTTTAAAGAAATATGAACCGATAATTCCACCGGCTCATAAACCATAACAAACTGTGCATTTCTATGACTGTAATGGAAACTGTTGAAGTTCTCTATGTTGTTCATCGGCCCAAACATGGCAATCCTGTTTATTGACGTACCCATTCAGCTGCAAATGCGTCTCATCACGGAATAAAGTTTCGCGACAAAACAGTGGATTTTCATTTAACTGATTCAAGGCACCTTCACCAAAACCACGGTGCAAACCTAAGTTGCCCCGCTTCAATTCTTGCGCGAATTGAACTTTGTATGCCTAAATACCAAGATCTTTCCGTAAAATACGCCAAGTTGTTGCGTGCGACATACCAAGCTGTTGAGAACGACGCCAAATCAATTTGCCACGGTCTCCAGACACACTCACAGCTACAGCCGCTATATTCTCTTCATTACGTGCTGGAAGTAGCCTAGTCAAATAATGTACGCTGTGTTAAAAATTTGTGGATGGTATTGGTTATAGTGGTTTCGGTAGGTCGGCGATGCATACCATAAGTTGCTCTAAAAGCACGAAAAACATCTCTCACAGAACGCTGATTTTCGTAAAATAGCAAAACAATTTGGATACGTTGTTGTGGTACAAGTCTTTTTAAGATGATTTATCAAACAATACTGACGTTAGAATAAAGTCAATTTTACCTTAAACCACAGAATTTATTTAAGAAATAAGTATGTGGGCATTTCGGAATCAATCGTGTTCCTTCTTCAGTACCAACTGACGTATTTATCTAAAACATCAACCTTATATACTAACAATATTCAATGAACGAGAAACCATTTAAATAGTAATTACAAAAGACATAGTCATAAAAAAAACCTAATTACTCAAACAAACTTAAATAGGGGTGATGACGTGTTACCTGTGTCGTGATTCATTCGATGGTGTTGTGGAATCTTTTGAATCTCAATACTTTCGATGATATCTAGCTTCCGTATATCGCGTACCTGGCTTATGATCTTCAAATTGTCCGTCTTGATCATATGTCCTGATTCGACAATGTTTTGTGCGACTGCCGATCGTATGTCGTTATTCCCTCTTCGCTTTTTAATTGCATCCTCGTTTAGATGTTCTTTGCACCGTGTAGTTGCTGGACGTCTTGTTTGTCCGACGTAGACCATGTTGCACTCGGGACAGTTGATCTGGTACATTCCGCTTTGTTCGTTGACTTTGCGAGGATCCTTGACAGAGCTGAGAAGACTTCCTAATTTTAGTTTTCTGCTAGATGGTACCATTTCGATGTTTCTCAAATAAATTCTGTGGTTTAAGGTAAAATTGACTTTATTCTAACGTTTGTACGTACCGCAGCAAAAAAGGATCCGCCATTGTACATATTGATCATGGCGACCAGGCCCATATCGGAATACAGCGAACTGCTTAAACTAAAACAACAACTCGGTTCAGTGAGCGAGGATATACGATTTTTACGATTATGTCTCAAATTCGGTATCACACCAAAAAGCCATGAAATTAAATTGAACAAGACGTTAACATCTTCGAAGCAACAGCAACAAAAATTAGAACGGACGCTCATTAAGAACAGCGTTAAATCGTTATATTGCAAACAAAACAATATAACATTGAATATTTATGCCACGCACATGAAATTAGCGAACAAATCGAGGAGAAATGGAGATATTTGTGACATTTTGGAAAAAGTGAATAAATCTCTTGAATGCATCAAAGTCAAAAAACGTATGATTCCGACAAAGAAGCTAAATAAATTCCTAAGACGAAAGCCTATCAAGTCATCTACGGTAGCAGTAATTTCGGATTTTGTTGTGAACAAATTGAACGAGGTATTTACTGACGAACAGTTAAAATTATTGAATTTGAGATTCAACTTCGCGATTTCAAGTAGCAGAGGCGGCAGTCAAATTCGAAAATGTAGAAATCAAGAACAACGTCAGGCACCAAGTGGGTCAGATCATTCACGCTATTGAACAAATACCAAACTTCAAACAAGAAAACCTTATCAAAGAAATCAACAGTAAACCAGTCTACTGTCTCCAAGCCGACAAAGAAAATAAGATTGTGATCATGGATAGACAACAATATGAAGAAGCACTGAACAACATTCTTAGCAATTGCAAATTCCTCGAATTCAGG
Organism: Odontomyia ornata; assembly: GCA_963969285.1. NCBI lineage: Eukaryota > Metazoa > Arthropoda > Insecta > Diptera > Stratiomyidae > Odontomyia > Odontomyia ornata. The sequence continues at coordinate 261,989,463 of OZ017742.1, forward strand.
AAAGACCCTCTTCCGGACTCTATTAAAAGGATCAACAAAACATTAAAAGACTGTGAACACATTATCGAGAACCTTCATAAGCTGAAAATGTCCAACCCGTGTTTACCGCGAATAAGGTGTATGCCAAAGATTCATAAGCTCGGAAACGAAATGAGGGAGATAATTGCTGCGGTGAACTCCCCGACTCACAAAATCTCGAAATGGTTGTTACAGCGATTTAACGACATCTTTGGTAACAAAATATGCGCCAGAACCGTCAGAAATAGTCAAGAAGCGGTGATCTGACTCCAAAATTGCGGCAGGATACTCGATGCGGAATTTTTGGTTTTATTCGACGTAAACGCATTATTTCCTAGTATTCCGGTAAGGGAAGCACTAGTCTTATTAGAACACCGCCTCTTAGAACTGAGACCAAGTGAATGGGAGTGGCGTGAAGAGGTACGCAGTCTAATGAAACTAACACACCTGTGCATGAGTGAAAATTATTTTATCTTCAGAGATCGATATTTTAAAGGTACAAGTGGCGTAGCTATGGGAAATCCATTATCACCGCTCATAAGTGACATTTTCATGAGCAACATTGAAATGACCCTAGAAGAACTAGGTTTTCTTCCCAGATTTTTGATCCAATACGTTAATGACATCTTAGCTATCGTAAATAAGGACAAATTGGAGCATACACTCACGAGTATCAATTCGATCCAGAAAAATTTACAGTTCAGCATGGAACCGGAGAAGGACAACAAGCTGTCATTCTTGGATATAAATGTATTCAGGAACAATGGGGTATTGAGTTTTGGAATTCATAGAAAAGCAACGCAAACTCAGAGGACAATTCCAGCAACGTCCTCACACAGCTTTTCTCAAAAGATGGCACCATATCATGCTATGATTCACCGTATGCTGACCATCCCGCTATCAAGTGACGAACGGCGCAAAGAGGAATCCTACATAATCAAGAACGCAGAAATGAACGGATACAAGTGTGATAGGATCCGGAGTATAATCAGAAAAAAGGAAAATCAACTAAAACGTAACGGATCAACAACACTCGGTATACATAACAAACACATGGATACCATCAAACGCGCACCAGTGAGGCACACTAACTTAACACCAAAAATGAAAAAGATATTGAAATCTGGAAAAATCGAAATGGTACCATCTAGCAAAAAACTAAAATTAGGAAGTCTTCTCAGCTCTGTCAAGGATCCTCGCAAAGTCAACGAACAAAGCGCAGTGTACCAGATCAACTGTCCCGAGTGCAACATGGTCTACGTCGGACAAACAAGACGTCCAGCAACTACACGGTGCAAAGAACATCTGAGCGAGGCGGAAAATGCAATTAAAAAGCGAAGAGGGAATAACGACATACGATCGGCAGTCGCACAACACATTGTCGAAGGTCAGGACATATGATCAAGATGGACAATTTGAAGATCATAAGCCAGGTAGGCGATCAACGGAAGCTAGATATCATCGAAAGTATTGAGATTCAAAAAATTCCACAACACCATCGAATGAATCACGACACAGGTAACACGTCATCACCCCTATTTAAGTTTGTTTGAGTATATCCTCAGGAATTAGGTTTTTTTTATGACTATGTCTTTTGTAATTACTATTTAAATGGTTTCTCGTTCATTGAATATTGTTAGTATATAAGGTTGATGTTTTAGATAAATAAGTCAGTTGGTACTGAAGAAGGAACACGATCGATCCCGAAATGCGCATATACTTATTTCTTAAATAAATTCTGTGGATTATTCTAACGTTTGTACGTACCGCAGCAAAAAAGGATCCAACGTGATACATATTAAACAATACTGAATAAAAAGTACATTACAGTTTGACAGGAGTCACGTGTAATCTGTCAAAAAAGCCTATTGAAAATCACATCACATAATAGTAAATTTAAATATTTTTCCACGGTTATAGCAGCACAAATCGAATTTTCATCATTTTTGACTACATTTTAACTTTGATTTTCTTTAATGCCACTCTCACTGGAGATACTAGTATGCTTTGCCTACATTTAACATGTTTGATTCTGCGTCCAGTGGTTAACATGGTAACATCATCTACATAGCCAATCAAGCATGATTCATATGGAAAGTCAAGCTTCAGTGGCCTGTTATACGAGCTGTAGGGCCAAGGATAGAGCCCTGGGCCACAACCGATGTAACGATCATCCTCTATCGACCTTGATTCGTGTCAGAGCAGGCTATAGTACTACTAAAGAGTTAAGGATGTGAGTTTAAGGGCTTCATAAGAACAACCATCCAATGTAGGCATCATTTCAAAGGGCACCATACCCGTACTGAAACATTTTTGGTTAGGACAGTTATGTATGAGGTTGCACAAATTAGAAGAAAATCTTTTTGATGCAATAAATGTACAGGTGTTGCCTACTATTTAGATTTTCCATCATAGTTAAAACTATCTCTTGACTGAAATATAGCTGATCCTTATAAAAAGTATACCCTTTCATCACTGAGTCCATCAAAAATGATTTCCTTTTTCCATTTTTTCGTTCTTCTTCTTTTAATTAAATGTGTTTAAAAATTTAATCACAAAATTATCGCTCGCATTTTCAATTCTTTCACACACATTTGGTATATTATGTTAGGGCTCAATCCTTAACTTGTGAAACATCTCACGCTTGACTGGCTATGCGGATGATGCTGTGGTGCTAGTCACTGTATCTATGGTCCAACATGCACAACAAAGACTAGGGATTCTTATGCACCTAGTGAAGGACTGGATAACTGCTCACGGCTGTAGAGATGCACTGAAAAATATCGCAGTGGTCATTCTGACAAAGACGGTGCTTTTCCTTGTAATTTGTCTCCCCTTCATCTCGAACTGAATTGAACATCAAAGCATAGGAAAATGAAACTTAGCCCCAAAATATGTGTCAAATGCTCTCAAAAAAGTTTTTCAGGCTGACAATCAAATATGAAGAATGGCCGATAAGTACTTAGCCTACAAAAGAAAACTAAATTTTGGAACAAAGGCAATTTATTTCTCAACATAATCTCCTTTTAGCTCGATACACTTGACCCAGCGATGCCACAACTTCTTTAATCCATCTGAAAAACACATCTCCACATGGTCTGCAAAGCAGGCCTCCGTGGTGGTGATGATCTCCTCATTTGACTCAAATTTCTGCCCGGCGAGTGACTTTTTCGAGTTTAGAAACAAAAAGAAGTCACATGTAGCCAAGTCTGGAGAATACGGTGGATGGGGTAGCAGCTCGTAGCCCAATTCGGAAGTGGCGATGCCGGAGCATTGTTATGGTGGAAAAGCACTATTTTCGTTGCCAAATAGGACCTTTTTCCTGAGATTCCGCGTCAAATTGACCCAATAATTCGGCATAGAAGAGCCATGTGACCGTTTTGCTCTTCTCCAAAGGAAGTCGATGCAACTCACGCCTTGTGAATCCCAAAAAACAGTTACTATCACTTTTTCGGCCGATAAAACAGTCTTTACCTGCTTCGGAGCACATTCACTGGGTGAAGTCCACTTTTTCGACTGCTTCTTGGTCTCTGGTGTATACTAATGGAGCCATGTTTCGTCGACGGCCACGAAATGATGCAGAGTCTTCTTTGGATTACGCTTCAACAGCGTCAAAGATTGCTCTGAAGTAGTCTCACGGTTACGTTTGTTGTCCGGAGTGAGCAAACGCGGCATCCGCCGTACCGACAGCTTTCTCATACCCAAAATGTTATGCAGGATATAACCCAACGTGGTATTTTGAGATGTCTACTGTCTCCCATGTACCTTCAATGCTATCCCATGTACCTTCAATTGGTGGTCTGCCAATACGAGCTTGTGAATTTTTGACATGTTATCATCCATGGTAGCAATTTTTGAGGCACCTGGGCGAGGCTTATCAAATGCCGACGTGCGGTTACGTTGAAATTTGCTAAACCATTTTTTTACGGTCGCTATCGCAGGAGCAGACAGCATCCATGCGCTTTTTGATTTCACTATGCTATTTCCCTTCCAGAAACAGGAATCAAATCAATGACCATTTTTCCAAAACCCGCGGGCACGCCACAGGCTTCCACACATGGTCGAAAAAAACTACGAGTCTGATTCGGCTGAAATTTCAACAATAGTTGTCTATGGAAATGTACTTTACGGTAGTGAATCTCTCTTGTGGTGAGGCTAGGTACTTATCGGACAGCCCTCGTATTTGAAGAAAAGTCTAGAAACGTTGCTTGCCTGGAAATATTCTTGATCTCCTTGCTACAAAATAAAATTATGTAGGCATTTTCTAGATTTCAACCTATCATGGAAACGCAATATCAGGCAAACCAAACATTTTTTGACAGGATATGGGACCTACACCTTTTATCTACTTCTAGACTTATTTTGCTGTGACACAGTTCTTTCTGTTTGATAAAATTTTAGTATGGTAGCCTACTTGGAAGAAAATAACACTCTAACAAAAAGTGAAAAATTTACAAAAACAAGTATTTATAGAGATAACACTATAGACGCACTGAGTTAGTGTTATTCCTGATAGAACTTAAGACTTATCGCTATGGATAAAACCCCCATTTTCTAAGCTTCATTTATATAAACATACAAGCGTTATCCAGCAGTTTGATGTCAAATAGCTGGGGGCAACTTCGAGCAGCAGCACAAAAGGTACTTTTGACGTTTCGAAACTACTCTATCAATGGAATAGCCGGAAATTCTCAAAAGGTCCTGAATAATATTTGCGATGGCAAAAGAGAAAAGATCCACTCAATTCGACGATATACAAGCCAAAGAGTTAACGTACTTGTAAATTGCAGACCAAATTCCAGCAAGTATCGGTAAAAACTTGCAACAGTCGCTACGTTCACTGCCCACGGAAAATTCTTACCCAGTGGTCTTTCATTTGGCTGAATTCAAAGAGCATCATGTTGTGGCCAGGAAAATTATGACCTCTGCATTTCATGCATATGTTAACCACATTGAAACTTCGTTAATACCGTATAAAACTTGTACGCTCTGGTCGTTCTTAAAATCTCTAAGTAGGTTTTATCATGTCCCTGATAATTTCAGTTCTGATGGCGTGACATCGTCTACCTCTCCAGAATCTTGTGAAATCTTCGCCTCTTATTTTCCTTTATTTTTCGGCAGCGTCTCCTTCCTTCAACCAATCCTATCGCTCTTTTTCTTCTACTACTTTTCGTACGAACTTCTTGCAGGTTGATATGCTCTTAAATAATTTTGATAACAGTACCAGTGGGGGCCTGAAGGCATTCGAAATTTTCTGGTGAAATCTTTATCATCTTTACTTTGTGTTTCCCTTTCAATTATCTTTAATTTAAGTTTATCCTGTAGAATTGTCCCATCCCGGTGGAAGATTGCCCACATTTTTTCTATCTTCAAATCTCTCTTTCCGTATTTTGGTAAAATCCTTGACAAGATAGTTTTTGATGTGTTGTACCCACTTACTCTTCCATCTTTAGCTAATCAACAGCATGGTCTTGTCAGAGGCAGATCTAAACTTACAACTTTATTTGCTTTTAACCATCATATTGCAGCTGCCCTCGATCAGCAACAACAAGTTGGCGTTATTTTTACGGATTTCTCCAAAGCTTTTCATTCACTAGACTCCTCTCTCTTACTTAAGAAACTTTTAGGGCCCTATGATCCTGTTTGTCTCCATTCCTGGCTTCTCTCCTATGTCCTGAATGGTCAATGTGTTGTCACTTTCAACTCTTGCTTCTTTTCTTCTTTTCACCCCAGTTCGGGAGTTCCGCAAAGTTCAATACTTGGCCCAATACTATTTTTACTTTTCGTTAATGATCTACTATCTGTTATCACGTCTCCCTGGTTTCATTATGCCGATGACTTTAAGATGTTTTGAGTTATTGACTCCCTCTTAGACGTCGATATGCTTCAAACCAATCTTCAGTGTCTTGGTGACTTGTGGGAATCAAACCATCCCTCCTTAAATGTTTTCAAATACCATCGGGTGACATTCCCTGTAAAAATTTATTCTTCTCTCCACATATAAACTTGTTGATATCCCTTTGAGTAATATAACCTCCTTTAATGATCTTTGTATGCTTTTTGATTGTTAACTGAAGTTTTATCATCACATTGCTCTGATTTCTAAGAAAGCTTCCCCTTTAACCGAGTTTATTTTACGATCCGCTTCGTTATTCCAACATATTACCTCCTGAATACGTCTTTACTTCTCACTAGTACGTCGCAACTAGGATTGCTGCTCCCAAATCTGGAGTCCGTATCACAGAAAGCACATTAATGCTCTTCAGTCAGTTCAACGCAGATTCACACGGTCTCTATTCTTCAAATTCAAATTTCTCTACTCCCCTTATGATGACCGTCTACATAATTTGAACCTTCCTACCCTCGAGCCCAGATGATTGTTCCTTGACAAATGTCTTTTGTTCAAGCTTCATCAAAGTCTTTTACTTCAAAATGTACGCAGGCAAATAAATTCATTTGACGCTCCTCACCCTAATATATCCTCGCTTCAATTCCATGTTCCGTATGCTCGTACTAACCCCTTCTTCCACTTTCCCTTATAACGCTTACCTCGTATACGCAACAAGCAAAGTCTTGGTCCTCTACCGCAATCTCTTGACATATTTAAGACTTTCATAGAAAATCAAGTTTATAAATACGCACATAGTTATCATTCTTGCCTATTTTGAATTTGTGGAGTTTTGAACTATTAGCCTGCAAGTTGATTTTGAAATAAATAAATAAATTAGTCCCCTGATCGCCTGGAACTGATGATATCACTCAAACCCAGATGGTATCACGTAATTACGTAGATCTTGTTCAAAGCACGATAAAAGAATGTAGTCCGCGTGGTCTAGTGCTTTGTAAGCCGAAGGTTCCTGGTTCGAATTTCGTTGGCAAAAACGTGATTTTTATTTTTTCATGAGTGTTTCTTCTCAACATACTCGTTCAAATCGAAATATGTCGTAGCCGGGTGGATGAGTGTACGGCTAAAGCGTGATACTGACCATATCACCTTCCCGAGTGCCGATACATGCGATCAAGATAATGAGAAACCCTAACTATATCGGCGTATATAGGCACCAAAATAACGAGAACCTATAAAAAGAGAGGCGCAATACGCCGAAAAATACAGCTCACAAATAAAATATTTTATTCAGTTATGACGATCTTGAAGACCAGCTGCAAACATAGGAAAACAACGCTCCAAGTATACAAATCTGTGATAAGACCTGTGCTACGCTATGGGTGTGTGATATGGAACCTGACCCAAGCATCCGCAAAAATATTGAACGCCTTTGAGCAACGGGCCCTGAGGCAAATAATTGGAGCAAAGCTAAATGGAGACCAATGGCAAATTCGATACAACCATAAACTGTAAGAAATTTGTAATGATTTTAAGATGTCCGTGTAGGACACGGGTGCCGATGGTCTGGCACAAGTGTCAGCGAGCTAAAACAACACCGAGCTCAGCTAACTAGCTTCGCCTAACGACCGCGTACGCGTGCTTGACGACTAGCATTTGCGGGATCATATGAGGCGGGTTCTTGTCGAGCCACGAAGCTACACTACAAAATACTTATCACGCGTACTCTACTCTACAAGACGTACCGATCAATTTTTATTATCTTTAGAAATGTTCTATTAGGTGTTAATTAAGCTACTCTACAGTAATTCAATATTTTTTTGCCTCGTTAAAGTTAGCGGAAACGGAGACTTGAGACAAACGCAAACATTACACAAAAAGCAACCGTTACTTTCTCCGAAGAAGGTCGTTGCATTACAAGGGGAATGTCAAACCTAAAGATGTTGAAGTGGCTGAAGTAAGCCCCTCATCTCTGCGTAAAGGATGGAAACTTGACGGATGTAGTTTACTTTACACTAGTAAAACAACAAACAAAGCAGTTTCGACGGGGTGACCACCTTATCTCTTCAGGAGCAGCCACTCCTGATCACCACGGGGCTGCTCGACTGCTTATGTTTATTACAGGGCAGTCTCTTCGATGCCGACCCAGGCATGGAGAGACTGAAGGATTTCGCTCTACACTAGTGAAGAAACAATTGTTTCCGCAGTGGAGAGATGGTTGTTATAATTTTAGGCCCCTCTCCTTGAATACAAGTCCCTGTCTTCTACGAAAGTATGCTAATAAAAACCGCTAACCAATCATAAAAACAAATCGGGTGTCGGTCAGGACTAATTGATGATGCGGATTTTATCACTGCCGGTCATCAGATTAGCTCCCAGCAAAAACTGACGCAACTCCAAGCAATGTATTTGAAAACCCCTGGCACCATCAGTTTGTTCAAAATTAGAACTGTTCGACTTCAAACTGTATAAAAATGTGCAAACTTTTCTTTTGGTAACATTAAGGGACGCACTACTCTATAACATCATCGGCATGTTCAGGCGACTGAGCCACCACGAACGAAGAACTCCAGAAGATGCTATAGACCTTATTATACCGAAGACAAGACAAACAACACCAAAAGAGAGTTTATCGGTGACTCTATCCTTACTTTACGGAACCCTCCAAAGTATGCTACGTTAATATCAAATGCTGAGGGCGACAATAAAAATTGAATCGGTTCATCTGCCGACAGCAAAATTAAAAATGTGAGAACTCGAAGGAGAGTGGTGTTGTTTCCCCTTCGGGCCCCACGTTGGGCGCCATTGTAATGATTTTAAGATGTCCGTGTAGGACACGGGTGCCGATGGTCTGGCACAAGTGTCAGCGAGCTAAAACAACACCGAGCTCAGCTAACTTACTTCGCTTAACGACTGCGTACGCGTGCTTGACGACTAGCATTTGCGGGATCATATGAGGCGGGTTCTTGTCGAGCCACGAAGCTACACTACAAAATACTTATCACACGTACTCTACTCTACAAGACGTACCGATCAATTTTTATTATCTTTAGAAATGTTCTATTAGGTGTTAATTAAGCTACTCTACAGTAATTCAATATTTTTTTGCCTCGTTAAAGTTAGCGGAAACGGAGACTTGAGACAAACGCAAACATTACACAAAAAGCAACCGTTACTTTCTCCGAAGAAGGTCGTTGCATTACAAGGGGAATGTCAAACCTAAAGATGTTGAAGTTGCTGAAGTAAGCCCCTCATCTCTGCGTAAAGGATGGAAACTTGACGGATGTAGTTTACTTTACACTAGTAAAACAACAAACAAAGCAATTTCGACGGGGTGACCACCTTATCTCTTCAGGAGCAGCCACTCCTGATCACCACGGGGCTGCTCGACTGCTTATGTTTATTACAAATTTTTGACACACCGGATTTCTCGGCGATCGTAAGACTGCGGAAACTGAAATGGGCTGGACACATGAATCGTATGGACGAACAACGGATACCCAAAAAGGTATTTGCTGGGAAAACAGAAGGCCGAAGACCAGTGGAGAAACCGAGGAAGCGCTGGTCTGACTCGGTCAGCAAAGACAGTTCATCGCTGCTCCGATTTCAAAATTGGAAGATGCGGTCAATGAACCGAGACAGTTGAGTCACTATTTGAAGGAAGCGAAGCCCCGAGAGGGGCTGTAGTGCTACGAAGAACTATATCGTAACGAAATTCCAAATGTGCTTTTAGTGCTGAAGCAAAAAAAAATAAATAAAAGGAAGACATGTTTCCTGTTTATACTCTCTAGGTCACTGCTCGTTAATAGTGTAATTTATACTGCCCTGGTTTTGTATGTTTACGGACATACAAAATGAGAGAAGTGACATGAAAGCTACGCAGAGACTCGAGTAGAATAAGAAGACTCTGGAATACACACTATGCATTTGGCTAGTTCTCATGAAGAGAAGGAGATGATAACCTGACCATCCCCTCTTCAGTAGCTAGAATTAAGTCTCAAGAAGTGATATTAGAATGCTCTTTACTTTCACATTCAAGTTAAATTAGTAGTTCCAAGCCAGTCAGTAGTTTCTTTGATGAAATTTTGTAATCACTATGGACTAGAATATTTTATGTGAGATTCCTACTTCTTAGGACCGCTGCCTCACAATCAGCATATAGTCTTCCCTTAATTCCTTTAATTGAACAAATGGTGAACTCGATACAACTGAGAGTTGCATAAGATTGTTGATGAGCTGGAGATCTCAACGATTACATGACTTCAAAAGCCACAGTTGGCTGGCCACGAAAGTTTTCTGGATGGATAACGGGTACCCAAAAATATATTTGTCGGGAGAACTGAAGGGTTGGTGTTTTTTTCGTACGTTTTGCTTCCCCTGGTCCCCTTATGCACAAACTGTCGTTTCTGTTTCGGATGCTTAAAGTTCTAATTAATACCTTTCATCTGATACCTCACTCGACTAACTTTGACAAACAAAAATGTTTTAAGGGGCACTTCGGTATTAAGGGGGACCCTTCTAAAAAATTTTGAAATTTTTTAAAAAACCAAAACTTTTGAAAGACCCCCGATTTTGACCTTTTCACAGGTTTGAGCTTTGTAACTTTTATAGTTTCTGCTAAAACTAGCTGCAACGCACGGATGGTCAGGACGAAAAACTAGTAGGCTTTTTTAAAATTCATATAATAACACCTCAAAAAAATCGTGTAACTTTCACTGGAACCAGAGTGACACCTACAGAAATACTTTAATTGCTCTTAATCAATACAAACCTTTATACTGTACTGTGTCTACAATTCTCAGCATGATTTTTCATTAAAAAATAGCTAATATCCTTTAATGTCTCTACATTGACTACCAGCACCCATCGACTTTAGCTACCAAAAAAAAATGCTGAACCGTTCTCAATATATTCATTTCCGCCCGCAATATTTTTTTTGCGATAAAAGTGTTGTAGATTCTCAGAGCTCTCATACATTATTAGTTGTAAAGACTTCATATGATCCTTTCAATCCTTCAGGATGTGCCAACATCTTTTCATATCGTATATTCTAACTGTATCGAAATATTGATTGTCTCGGGACTAGACACGCTCGTGTACGATGCGTGAAATAGGAAAATGCCAAAGTGGTAACAAAAATACAAAATTTATGAAAGAAATAGGACGAAATACGATACCTACGGGATCAATGCTATAATAAAGTGTTGTCGACACTGATGAGGTGTCTATAAAAAGGAAATATGATAGCTATAGTTCCTGGTGGAATTCCGGTAGGAAATTTACTCTTAGAAAAGTTGTAATAACATCATTGTGTTCAGACGAATCTTACATGCGAAATATCGATCAAAGTACAGCTACGATTGTTGATTTTTAAGGATACTATATGAACTCTACGTATGTATAGTGCTTGTAAATGACACAGCACCAAAAGAGGTCTCCTTGCTTTGTGCGTGTCCCGAATTAACTTCCGTAATCTAGGGTTCATTTAACTTTTCCTTCATTGCTTGCATCTTCCTTGTTCCATCCCTTTCATCCTTGCTGCCCCTTGTCGACCTTTTCACTCGACATCAAGCTTGAACGGAATGGAATTTTGTATTTGGTATCTCCTATTTGTTGTCGTGCATCCCGATCACGTTTTAGGACAGCATAAATAAAAATAAAAGACAGAACAACCTGTGACGGTAGTCATGCCACGGATTTAGGCTTTTATTAGAGTACTTTTAATTTTTTACTACCGCAATATACGTTAGGAGTGATTGACATTTTAAGAACGAGAATGGATACCATCCCTCGTGAATTTCCAAGATACTAAAAAGGAAACATGAAATTTTCATCAGTCATCGGGATTTAGTCAATGGATGTCTTATTTATGAAGTTAGAAATGTCTTTGATGGGAAATTCGATGGAAACGATTTAGGGTTTTCCTTTTCGACTTATTTATCGAGGAATGATTGAAAATGATGCAATGTTAAATGTGTAATGTGTTGACGGTGAAATGGAATCCATGAATTTTCCAGAATATGTTAATGGAAATTTTAGAAGTGGTTACGATATAATCTATTCATGTTGTGGTTGATGACATGTGATACGATGAAAACGGTGCGTAGACAGAAAAAGTATTTATTATGTGATTTTCAATATTAAAGATCTTTATTTGGTGATTTTTAATTTTTTCTATATATACAATTCATTAATAGCTTAACATAACAATATACATGTGGGTTGTGCCTTAGGGCTTTTCCCAGAGATCAATAATAATTTACTTTAATTTGATTACAATATTAATTTTCGGTAAAGCAAAACTTTAAAATGTTGACACCCACAACATTCTGAGACATTAATAGATTGTAAAAAGACGTTTGTAAAAATCATTTGATTTAACAATTACAGTTTTAAAAATTGATTTCTTTAAAATTAAGTACATTTTTTCCTCAAAACTACCTTAAAACTACTTATTCGCTGCGTCCATTGAGCGATTGTCCATCGTTCTCCTGACTACTCCCGCCTTGTGCCCCTGGGCTCTCCTGATGCCCGTTTTCACCAGCTTTTCTGCATACGATTCTATTGGTGCCATTCCTGTCTCCTGGTACAGCACCTCACTGGAGTAAGGCCATCCGTCCTCCCGTCTGTATAGGCCTGTGCAAGCCCAAAGGTTTTTTTCGCCCCACTAATCCTATCTTGCCTCATTTTGTTTTCGGAGCTCCAATCCATATCATCACCGCATATATGATTATCGGATGAAACAAGGTTTTATAGGCCAAAACCCTGACTCGCTTGATTGCTGTAGAATGTTTCCTGAAAAGAGGTATAAGAAGATAGTACCCATAAGTCACTTTTATCAAAATATAATCAGCCTGAGCACTGAAGGTAGCAAGTACTTTGTTTGCTTAGAGCAGTGCACCATCTGCCCATTTAACTTATTCCGCCCCCACGTACCCGAGGAAACTCAGCAGGGGGAATGCCGGTCGACAAGACCACTCTTGGAGGCTAGCATTCTTTGGAGAGTTCCGCCTCCACGTACCCGAGGAAATTCCCGCAGGGCGAAAGCCGGTCGACAAGAACATTCTTGGAGGCTAGCATTCTTTGGGGAGTGCCGTCCCCACGGACCCGAGGATATGGGGGTGCCGTGAGGTTCCCTCCTGGGATGACAGGTAACGACTCTGAGTGTATCTGGACTACGCTTTGGACAACGAACTGGAATTGACGCTTTGGGCTGGCGGATGTGATGGTTTGGACCTGGTTGCTTTGCACAGTAGCGCCGATGTGAAACTCGTGTGTGAACGGCTCCAATCCAATCATACCGTCTCCGTCCCGGTAAAACCTCGGAGTACGTTCGAAGCTCGCACCATTGGGTTGGTGGTGTAGGTTCGGTTGAGACGGACTCCCGATTAGCGCTGGTCTGGCTCTGAGCACTTGTCCCCATAAGGGCTTCTGCCAACCCTCGCATGGCCTCCCTGCTCTGCAAAGATAACCATGGGACCAAAAAGGCGACTACACACACGAACGGAGATAGCGGCTCCGAGGAGGGACCCAACAAGACTGGAGCAACCAAAAACAAAAGACCAAAAAAATCCGAAAAAAAAATAAAAAATAATAACAGCAACGACGACGCAACCAGCGGTTGCAGCCACGATGTCAACAGTACATCGAAAGCTGTACTAACCACGAAAAAAACGAAGACTAACACGACGACAGTGACGGTAGACGAAAAACGGAGAACAGCAAACAGTCTGGTTCAGACTGAGATTCCTGCGGCGTTCGGGCGCAGCAAAAAAATTATGCGAACGCCCGAGCGTCCTATTAAGGAGAAGCGGGAGACTCTGCAGGATGCTTCAGGTGTCCGAGCAATGGAAGATAACATAAAGAGCACCGGAAATTCGATTGTCACCGCTGCGATCGTTACTGAAGCGACCGATGCAAGGGTCACAAATCCCGACATTGCAACGAAAAATCCAGAAGATAACGAGGAGATTACGGCACTAAAAACAAAGAGTGACCAGACACCGCGTGATTGTACCACCAACGTTGGAAATGCGGCGGAAGTACTGCACTCGGAAACGGAACGCGATAACCTCTCCCAAGGATGGTTGCAAGGTACGATTGCGGCCCAGCGATACGAAGAGAAAAGACTACTTCGAAAAGCGGGAGATGTTCTGAAAAGAATACAAGCTGCATGCGACTCCCCAAAAATTAGCAAAGTAGCAAAGGAAGGGCTCCTTGAACTAGAGGAGCTCCTAGATCATATAGGGCACTATCGGAGGAGCTGGTTAAGGGCCGAAGATGAACAGAAGGCTAAAGAGGCGCTTGGGGCAAAATCTAAAGGCAACATGCAGATAGCTCCATCATTAAAAGTCAATAAAAGAATGGGGTCTAGCCCAATCGAGGGAGATCGGGATAAAAGAAGGAAGGAAGAGGCACTTGACGGGCGTGGAGCACCAGATCAGGGGTTCCAGACAGTGCTTACAAAAGGAGCGAAGAAAGCCGCAAAGAAACTCCTTCAAAAAAAGCCAGAAAATAAAATTCGCACGGACGCCCAATTAGAAAAAGGACCTGATGCAAAACAGGAGAAGCAGAAGCCCCGACGAAGACCCTGGCAGCAGGCACTGCCTTTAAAGCCCCAAGATGGCCGATCCTACACGGAAGTACTGCGGGACATCAGGGGAAACGTAAGGCCCGAAGACACCAATACTACCATTAAAGTAGTACGACCAACGCGGTCGGGCCACATACTGGCCGAATTCGCAGTAAAGAAAGTCCTCGGCAAAAGCGCAACTATAGCCCCACTCGAGCCGATGGTAACGATCGAAATACGGGACATTGGCTGCGTGACGGATCTGGCCGAGGTAGAAGAGGCCATCAAGAGGGAGTTCCCTAGCGTGGGAAGGATCAAAGCGAGGCTGACACCAGAAAACCATAAGGGGCCATAGTTGACTTGACCGAAAAGGACGCCGAGTGGGTTATCTGTAGGATACGGTGAAGAGCAACGCCTCTTCAATGTTTCAAATACCTTGGTTATGGTCACACCACACATGTATGCAAAGGACCCGATAGGAGTTCCCTATGTTACAAATGCGGTGAAATGGGACATAAAAGAAAAGAGTGCACGAAGGAGGCACACTGTATTCTTTGCAAGGATGCTGATCCAAAACCTGATTTTGGACACGTCTTGGGATTAGGAAAATGCCGGGTGTTCCAGGAAGCCCTAGCCATGGCCAAATCAGAGCTTCGATGACCCGCATCCTGCAGCTAAACCTACACCGCAGTTCAATCGCCCAAAATCTGCTTGAGCAGTTCGCGAGGGACAGTAAAGCCGAGTTCTTGCTGCTGAGTGAGCAAGACCATAATAAAAGTCCTGCATTATGGTACTCGGATGAAACTGGTACTGCCGCTATCTGGGTTCGGAACAGTGACTTTCAAGCGGAGAGTTGTGGACGGGAGGATGGTTTCGTGTGGGTTCGGTGCTCAGGGATCACCTTCTTTAGTGTGTGCCTAACGCCTAACGAGCCGATATCATTTTTCCGAGCCAAGCTTGATGCTCTGGAGGGCGCTGTCTCGAACGCAGAGGGGAAAGTGCTCGTTGGGGGTGACTTCAATGCTAAAGCAATCGAATGGGGCATGCCTCAGATGGATCCGCGGGGAAAACGAATCCTGGAAATGGCGGCCAGGACGGCCCTCGTCGTACTAAACTCCGGAAATACGCCGACTTTCCGCCGTATTGGCTGTGAGGGAACCATACCGGACGTGACATTCCCCTTGGAGTCCTTAGTACGGAGGATACCCAACTGGAAAGTATTAGAGGACTACTCAGCCAGTGATCATCAGTGCATTCTGCTTGAGATAAGTGATGCTATCTCGCGACCTCCGTGCTCTCGGCCTTCTGCAACTGGATGGAACATTGGAAGAATGGACGTCGAGAGGTTCGTCAAGAGTCTCACAGCAGATAAGCCGCTGCAGGGAGCTCCGGAGGGGACGGAAGAACTGGCAGCTCAAGACGTGGTGAACACAGCAAGCCCCCAGTGTACTGGGGGTCTACTGAAATCGCTGAAAAGCGGAGGGAGTGTCACAAGCTTCGGCGTGAGGCTCAACGGGCGCAAAGCCGTGACGAGGCATGTAACCATGTGGCAGCATATAAGTCGGCCAGGAAATGCCTGCGCAAACTGATCAACAGTAGCAAGGCTCGCTGCTGGCAAGACCTAGTGGACAATGTGAACAAGGATCCGTGGGGCCTTGGCTACAAGCTGGTCATGGGGTAACTTGATGCCCTACGGAAGCCTTGTATACATGACGCGGAAAAGATGGACGCGATAGTGCGGGGACTCTTCCCCGCCCATCCCGTCCGTGTTGACGCTGTCCATGGTGAAACAGCAGTAGAGTTCCCACTCTTCACACAGCTGGAACTGGAGGAGGCAGTCCTCTCCCTGAAAGCGAGGAAGGCTCCAGGTCCAGATGGTGTACCAGCTGAGGTGTTGCGGCTCGTCTATCACCATTGTCCTGACTTGTTGCTCAGCACATTCAACACTTGCCTACGGGACGGGGTTTTCCTGGTACGATGGAAGGTGGCGAGGCTCGTGCTGATCAGCAAGGCGAAGGGAAATCCCGAATCGCCGTCTGCATACCACCCATTATGCATGCTAGACACGGCTGGGAAAGTGCTAGAGAAACTTATCAAGGGAAGACTCACTGACGCAATTCGTGCTGCTGGGGACCTATCTCCTCGGCAGTACGGCTTTAGAGCAGGACGTTCTACCATTGATGCGATTGCAGAGGTGGTGAACGCGGTCCAAAAGGCAGAGGCATAAAGTCGCACCAAGCGACGGAGCGTCCTGTTGGTGACACTCGATGTCAGGAATGCCTTCAACTCCGCTAGATGGGTGGATATTCTGGACACGCTGGAAAACTCTTTTCAAGTTCCAGAATATCTAATGCGGCTTTTGAGGAACTACCTAAAGGACCGAGGCCTGCTCTACGACACAACACAGGGCCAACAAAGTATGGAAATTACATCGGGTGTTGCCCAGGGATCTATCTTTGGTCCGGACCTGTGGAACGTGTCTTACGACGGGCTACTGAGACTTGAGATGCCAGATGAGTCACGCTTTGTCGGCTATGCGGATGATGTTGCGGCTCTGGTCACCGGACGCACCGTTGAACAAGCGCAACTTAGGCTAGGTATGCTAATGCGCCGAGTGAGTGACTGGATGACTGCTCGCGGGCTCAATTTAGCATTGGAGAAAACCGAGGTGGTCATCTTGACAAAAAAGAGAATCCCTAGAGTAAGGATGATCAGTATTCGAGATATACAAATTGGATCGAAGCCAGCGGTGAAGTACCTGGGGCTGCTGATCGACTCGAAGATGAGTTTCTCTGAGCAAATCAGGGCAACGGCTGAGAAGGCTGCTTCGGGAATATCGGCCCTGAGTCGACTTATAGCCAACGTAGGGGGACCAAGCCCATCAAAAAGACGCCTCTTGGTGAGTCCTGTAGGGTCAGTGCTACTGTACGGAGCAGAGGTATGGGGCGACGCTCTCAGCAATGAGGTATACCGAAAACGATTGGCACAGGTACAGAGAAGAGGAGCACTGAGAATTGCATCTTCGTATCCAACAGTCTCCGACTCGGCGGTGAGAGTGATTGCAGGCGTGATACCTGTCGCCCTCCTTGCTAGAGAGTGCCGCGCTATTTACCTGCGCCGAAACGAGGATGCAAGGGAGATGGTTGTCCGCGAAGAGAGACAACGCTCGCTCAACAATTGGCAGCAGTCTTGGGGGAATTGCACCAAGGGAAGGTGGACTGCGTGCCTCATCCCGGATGTGAGTACGTGGCTTAATCGAAGGCATGGTGAGACTGACTTCTATCTGAGCCAGTTTTTGAGCGGGCATGGGTGTTTTCAGTCTTACCTGCACAAGATCGGTAAGTCACGGTCTCCCGATTGTCGGTTTTGCCCAGGAGAGGAGGACAATGCCTGCCACACATTTTTTGCGTGTACAAAATGGGTCAGGCTGCAAAGGAAACTCTACAGGGAGACGGCAGAGCTCACCCCGGATAATATAGTTGCGGTGATGCTCGAATCAGTTGACAAATGGAACCAGGTGGCACATTATGCTCGGGCGGTCCTAATATATAAAAGGGACTCGCAGCAGCTGGAGGCGCTGGGGCTGGGGGATCGCTCTTCTGGCATTTCCTCTTCCCCTCTCCCCTCCCGCTAGGAAAGGGACTCCCCAGCTGGAAGGCGCCCCACGGCGTAACAAAACGAGACCTGGCCCGAAGTAATGTGTCAAACGGTTCCAGGCTAGGTTCTCAGATTGACAGGGGAGGTGTTTAGTGGGTAGTCCAAGGGTATCCTCCATGAGAGTCCCACACTGCCAGACTCAGCGGGCGTGAATGCCTTCACCTCCCTACCACAAAAAAAAAAAACTTAATCCTGGAGTCACAGATGCCTCTTGCACGACGACCAACGTTTTTGTGGGGGCCTTGAACACAATTAATTCACTTTTCTTTGCATTTACCTTGATTCCCCATTTTTGGTAATATGCTGCAAGAAATTCCAGATATTTTTGGAGCCACATCCTAGCAAAGCGCAAATCGTGCTCAGATGACCACACTAACAAGTCGTCAGCGAGGAGGTACACCATGATCCGGGCTTATATTCATATCTTTTGCCCGGGATGCCAGAGGTGAATATGTTAAAAAGAAATGGGCCTAATAAAGACCCCTTCGGGACGCCCGAGTCAAAACTAATTGGGTCTGACCTAGCTCCACCAGCCACCACAAAGGCAGTTCGTTCCCTCATAAAGCTGCCTAGAATTTTCACAATATGGGCCGGAAATTCAAGATTTATCATTTTGTAGAGAAGCCCATTGATCCATACAGAGTCAAAGGCGTTCTCCACATCAATCAGGCAAGCTACAACAAGGTTATTGTTGTGCCAGCTTTTCGTTAAATTGGCTTGGAACATGGCCATAGCACCCACCGTGGAGTGAGCTGTTTTGAAGCCAAATTGTCTTTCCGGCACAATACTTGCCCCGGCAGAGAATTGTATGATGCCTTCAAGTATTACTCTTCGAAGAAGCTTACCAATATTTGAAAGCAACGAAATTGGATGAGTATCGACTACGTCAGTACTGCCCGACTTCTTGCGTATTGCGAATATTTTTGCACATTACCATTGCTGAGGGAAGTCGCCTTTTAAGCATATATTTAGGGATTCCATCAGCCCCTGCTGATTTTTTTGGAATTTGGCTCCAATGCCAATAAAGTGAGTCTCTTAGGACTGACAAACAGACCATGGCCAGTAGGTGCGTCAGAGGGATTTGAAACAGAGAACCGGGTCAAGCACAATTGATCATTGTCCCTGTGAAAATTTGTAGTGGTGCTGCTCATTAACGAAGTAACGGAAGAGTCCTTAATTGCTTTGTCACCTTACAGAACTTTCCATCCATCATAACTGAGGACCCCGGGCAGCATTTATTAAGCGAGGAAATCTAAACCCTATTTGTAACTGTGAGATATTCAGACACTGTGTAATATCCTGATTTATGAGGTGAATTTTAGGTGAAAGTGATTATGTCCAAATTCAAAAATATTTATTAAGACAACACAAAGTTCAAATTTCAATCTGCGTTCAAAGGTTCTAGAGAAATTACTTGCGAAAATTTTCTGGATACATTTGAAACTAAGGGTATGGAAATGGATCGAATTTTCGAGGAACGCAGTATCAACTGTGGCCTATTTGAATAATACGCTCCATTGCATGCTATCAATTGTTGGCAAATAAGCAAACATTATTTGAATACCAGCTTAAATAATTCATCGCTAAGAATGAAAAAGTTTCACAAAAACTAAGCTTCTAAAATGGATTAATATAAAGCTTACTAGAAATGGAATTTGAAATAAGGAATTGAAGTTGGTTGATGTTTTCGAGACCAAATTATTTTGCAAAATGTTATGGTGGCAGTCAAATATCTTAATAATAGCTGTCATTTGTCAATGTTCGCTGGAAGGTTACCAAATTACTGGGAATAAATTTAAGACGTATAACTGACGAACAACAAGAGATGCAAAGAGCTGTTGAAGAGTCGTATACTCTGGAAGTGACGAAGTCATCTACTTCTTTTGCTGGCCAAAGTTAGAAATGGAAAAACCTCTCAGTAATAATGTACTCAATTTTACAGTTTTCCAAAGAGATCAATTCTTTTAAGCAACTTACAATCTGTTTTGATTCCAGACAACCCAATGCCTTTCGACTAGGCATTTTATTGCCATATTTTTCTCCTAGTCCTTATAATGATAAACGAGCCATGCTTTCAATTTTGAAAATATGTGACTGCATCATTAGATGCAAGTCTAGTTGTGGAGGGATATCGGGTGATTTCAAAATGTCCATGATGAGAGAAACCAATTTTTAGCAAAATCACTACGGAAGATGTAATTATAGAGGAATTGGCTCTTGAAGAATCTAAGATTTGGTCAGAACCATTCACATTAAAGGATGAAACAGTGCTGCGTGGTCTTGAATTTCCAGACTTTGTAGATAAAAATAAAGTTATAAACATGAGATCTGCTAAGAGAGACCTGCCCAGAGCAACGAAAAGCAGGGTCAATGGTACTTTAAATTAAACATTGCACAGAGGTTAATCTTTCATAGAATTTTCCGTAGTAACATAGAAAATATACTGGTTCCTTATCAACCATTTGAAGGAATTTCACTCATTGCCTATTTAAACACCATTTTCTCTGAATGACCAATACTTCTGTGAGTTTTTATGTAAGAT
This sequence comes from Odontomyia ornata, assembly GCA_963969285.1. Lineage (NCBI taxonomy): Eukaryota > Metazoa > Arthropoda > Insecta > Diptera > Stratiomyidae > Odontomyia > Odontomyia ornata. The sequence continues at coordinate 262,010,097 of OZ017742.1, forward strand.
CTCTCTCCCTTCATATGCTTCAAGGTATAGCTTTGATATTTGAAGCCACCGACGACTTCTATATCAAAGCTGATATTGGCTTCACCACGTTCACCAACCCGTAGTAGAAAGTTTCTCTTGTGGTAGGAAGGAAAGGAAAGGGAAATCTAGCAAAAAGACTCTTCTATCTTTAACGTCTCCAAATTCCCTTTTTACTTAGTTAGAACAGCTTAAATGTAATATAGCACATTTTTTCAATTCTTAATTGATCTAAGCATCTCTTCATCTTATTGAGGAGAACGCGCTTATTTTCTGGACTTGGTCACTGCATAGCTTGCAAGGAATATGTGAGAAGTGTTAGCATTCTTTTTGACTCAAAGTATGCACTCAGTAGATCGTGACCTACCGATCCTGTGCAGTAGATGTCAGCCTCACCGTGCCTTCAATTGAGCCAAAGCGTCTCATAAGAGCATAACTGCCATCCATCTGCTCTTTGAGTCATTCACCAAGAGTTGTTGCCAAACACTGAGAGATCGTTGTCTTACTGGTTATGCAGCTCCCGCTCTATCCCTTTCACGTCTTTGCTTGTAGATCCCAGGAGGCTCTCTAGCAAAAAAAAATCATGGGTATCGCACTTGCAGTGACCCGCACTGCTGACTCAAAGACTGCCTGATATGCGAATGCACTCCTGAGGACTCCGTTTGCTGAACTTTTACCAGAATTTCCCTGTTCAGCTTCTTTCTGAGAGTGTCGTACGAAATTTGCAATCCGTAAAGTAGCATAGACTGTAAGGAGACCATCAGAAGTTGGCTTCTTGATAATGTTAGTCCCCCTACTATGGCCATCAATCAACTGAGTGAAGATATATCCACTGCAGGTCGCATCAGCCGTTACTCTAATTTGCCCGGAAAATTCATCTTTAAGTTAATCAAAACGCCAAAGAACTTGACTGGTGTTTTTGACTCAACCAACAGTTTCCTGATATTTATAGGCCAGAGTATTTTTTTCTTTGTCAGGATGACAAATGTTGTTTTTCCCAACGCAAATCTCAATCAATGAGCACTTAACTAGCTACTCAGTGCATTATTCTACCTAGTCTAGGACTCGCTAGTACAACTATTCCTCCAGCGACAAGTTATACGAATCATTTGCTTAGCCGCTCGAGCACGACTCATCAGGTAGCTGAAATCTTAGTTACCCACAGTATGAGATGTTGGATAAACCTTGGCCAGAGATGGCGCTTTGAGCAATACCCAGTGCAGATTCGACCTTCCATTGTGTCATAAATCAGGCTACGGTCAATCAGGTGGTCCTTCAATATCTGCATTAGATATTCTGGAACTTGTTAAGTATTCCTATACTTCCAAAATATCCACCTATTTAGCGGAATCGAGGGCGTTCTTGATATCAAAAGTCACCAACAACACAATCCATCGGGTAGACCGACACTGGGCCTGTGCTCTTTAGTCTATGCTCGCCACTCCTAATCTTGCGGTAATGGTGGAGTTCCCTATTCTCAAACCATGCTCCTGTAGAGTTACACCCCGATTAGAACGGATGGCGTCAGCGAGTGTTTCCATGATAAGTTTCTTCAGCAGTTTTCCCCACCTAACAAACACAACGGATGGTACCCAGATGGCAGCTTGAGGTTTCCTTTCTCCTTACTAATCATCGAACCTCTCACCAATTTCCAGCACTTCGGAAAAAATTCTTCACACAAGCAAGTGCTGAATGAACTAAACATTAAGTTATGGCAAATATGATAGGCAAACTGCAATAACTTACTAGAATGTCATTTGGACCTGAAACCTTTCTTGCGTTCATAGAAAGGACTGCCTTCTCTAGTTCTTACCTTGTTAAAGGTGGGCATTCAGCTAGTATTTTATCTTGGACCACATTAACATGGATGTGTGTATGTGCTTCATGCAAGCAGGGCATTTATATAATGCCAAGTTTCCACACAATTAGTATATCGGAGGCTTACATAATCTTGAGGCTTCCTACGGGGCATAGACAACTTAAAAGTAGCGTCATGATACTCATACTTTAGTTCGCCACTTCTTCAGCTGTTGGCATTACATTCTCTGTTGTGGCTTGTAGCATTCGCGTGCCAGCTGTGACCGTATGATTCAACTTTTCTGTGGCCTATCCTTCAAGCATATACAGGAGTCTGAATACATGTACATTGAGATGTACCGTCACACGATGTACTTGTGATCACTGGCCAAGTAGGCTTGTAGAAGTGGTCAAATATGTTTTCTTAATACCACAAACTTTGAAGCAAATTTGTCATTGGGTATGGTTCTCACACAGCCGTAACGGCAGAAATTATGTGTGTTACAAATCATGCCCTGTTTCATCCAAGATTTTCGAAACTCACCTCTCCTAGTATTCGGTTAAGATATACCCTTTTCAATGGCTCTGATATTTAAATTTTCTCCGACAAGAACATAGCCCTCTACACTCAAGACAACATCTTTCAAAGCATTGAACTTGGTTCAAAAAAATAGCACTGGATCATTCAAACAATCTATGATACTTAATCCAGCACCAGTTATGATGTTTCTCGCTGAGCATCTACAGGTTGGCTTCCATGTCACTTGCAAATTGTTCCAATAGGTTCTGAGCAATAATGTTTTGGTGCATATTAAACTGTAGGACACGGTGAACCTTTGACCTTGCTGGAGACTTTTGCAAAACCACAACCCCCTCGGCTTCCTAGAACGTGTTATAATTAGTAGATTTTGGGTTATCTCTATTGTGGATAATATACAGTACCTCTTTCGTGAACTCTTTTCATTTACCACAATAATCGAATGACAACTCGTGAAAATTGGCTGGTGCAAAGCCACTTAACAGCACGGTAGGATTCTCTTTCACCATATCCTGCTGATCATCCATCTTCTTTTTACTTCGGCCTTATTTATGAGCTATTCAGGTATCTTTATAAGATGGGCCGATTGTGGCTCCGTGTTTTCCCCGGTTGTTGTCTGGGATCAGATTGACTTCAAATTCGCCTTTGCTAGAAAACTTTCGTTAAATAGACTCTCTCGCTATACTAGAGTCTGTGTCCACAGTCGTCTTTTCTCTAAGGAGCGATATGGTCGATGGACTATTTCGCGGAATGCTTCCTAGTTTGTAGCTTCGTCTCTGTTCAGTCAAAATCGATGCCACAAAGTCGTCTCTTATGTCGTGTAGATGGTACTACCTACCATCTGTAGGCCTCACTAGCAGAGTCTGTCTTTTTTCTGTGCTATCGCTAACTCTTTGCCCTGTGTAATTTCGGACACTACCTTGCTTTGTTTTTCCTGTTTTAGCTAATAAGCCTACGTTTTGGTGAGAAGAGGCTTTTCGGAACTTTTTCAGTTGCCTTGATGAGTAATTTTTGGAAGCATTTGTCTCACATAGAATATTTATTATGTTTCTCATCCTTCCTTCTTTTCTCACAGTCTCCTTTCAATTGGGCTACAGGTTCATCTCTTGCTGAAGCTTGAAATCAAGGATAACTGCCATCCATCTGCTCTTTGAGTCATTCACCAAGAGTTGTTGCCAAACACTGAGAGATCGTTGTCTTACTGGTTATGCAGCTCCCGCTCTATCCCTTTCACGTCTTTGCTTGTAGATCCCAGGAGGCTCTCTAGCAAAAAAAAATCATGGGTATCGCACTTGCAGTGACCCGCACTGCTGACTCAAAGACTGCCTGATATGCGAATGCACTCCTGAGGACTCCGTTTGCTGAACTTTTACCAGAATTTCCCTGTTCAGCTTCTTTCTGAGAGTGTCATACGAAATTTGCAATCCGTAAAGTAGCATAGACTGTAAGGAGACCATCAGAAGTTGGCTTCTTGATAATGTTAGTCCCCCTACTATGGCCATCAATCAACTGAGTGAAGATATATCCACTGCAGGTCGCATCAGCCGTTACTCTAATTTGCCCGGAAAATTCATCTTTAAGTTAATCAAAACGCCAAAGAACTTGACTGGTGTTTTTGACTCAACCAACAGTTTCCTGATATTTATAGGCCAGAGTATTTTTTTCTTTGTCAGGATGACAAATGTTGTTTTTCCCAACGCAAATCTCAATCAATGAGCACTTAACTAGCTACTCAGTGCATTATTCTACCTAGTCTAGGACTCGCTAGTACAACTATTCCTCCAGCGACAAGTTATACGAATCATTTGCTTAGCCGCTCAAGCACGACTCATCAGGTAGCTGAAATCTTAGTTACCCACAGTATGAGATGTTGGATAAACCTTGGCCAGAGATGGCGCTTTGAGCAATACCCAGTGCAGATTCGACCTTCCATTGTGTCATAAATCAGGCTACGGTCAATCAGGTGGTCCTTCAATATCTGCATTAGATATTCTGGAACTTGTTAAGTATTCCTATACTTCCAAAATATCCACCTATTTAGCGGAATCGAGGGCGTTCTTGATATCAAAAGTCACCAACAACACAATCCATCGGGTAGACCGACACTGGGCCTGTGCTCTTTAGTCTATGCTCGCCACTCCTAATCTTGCGGTAATGGTGGAGTTCCCTATTCTCAAACCATGCTCCTGTAGAGTTACACTCCGATTAGAACGGATGGCGTCAGCGAGTGTTTCCATGATAAGTTTCTTCAGCAGTTTTCCCCACCTAACAAACACAACGGATGGTACCCAGATGGCAGCTTGAGGTTTCCTTTCTCCTTACTAATCATCGAACCTCTCACCAATTTCCAGCACTTCGGAAAAAATTCTTCACACAAGCAAGTGCTGAATGAACTAAACATTAAGTTATGGCAAATATGATAGGCAAACTGCAATAACTTACTAGAATGTCATTTGGACCTGAAACCTTTCTTGCGTTCATAGAAAGGACTGCCTTCTCTAGTTCTTACCTTGTTAAAGGTGGGCATTCAGCTAGTATTTTATCTTGGACCACATTAACATGGATGTGTGTATGTGCTTCATGCAAGCAGGGCATTTATATAATGCCAAGTTTCCACACAATTAGTATATCGGAGGCTTACATAATCTTGAGGCTTCCTACGGGGCATAGACAACTTAAAAGTAGCGTCATGATACTCATACTTTAGTTCGCCACTTCTTCAGCTGTTGGCATTACATTCTCTGTTGTGGCTTGTAGCATTCGCGTGCCAGCTGTGACCGTATGATTCAACTTTTCTGTGGCCTATCCTTCAAGCATATACAGGAGTCTGAATACATGTACATTGAGATGTACCGTCACACGATGTACTTGTGATCACTGGCCAAGTAGGCTTGTAGAAGTGGTCAAATATGTTTTCTTAATACCACAAACTTTGAAGCAAATTTGTCATTGGGTATGGTTCTCACACAGCCGTAACGGCAGAAATTATGTGTGTTACAAATCATGCCCTGTTTCATCCAAAATTTTCGAAACTCACCTCTCCTAGTATTCGGTTAAGATATACCCTTTTCAATGGCTCTGATATTTAAATTTTCTCCGACAAGAACATAGCCCTCTACACTCAAGACAACATCTTTCAAAGCATTGAACTTGGTTCAAAAAAATAGCACTGGATCATTCAAACAATCTATGATACTTAATCCAGCACCAGTTATGATGTTTCTCGCTGAGCATCTACAGGTTGGCTTCCATGTCACTTGCAAATTGTTCCAATAGGTTCTGAGCAATAATGTTTTGGTGCATATTAAACTGTAGGACACGGTGAACCTTTGACCTTGCTGGAGACTTTTGCAAAACCACAACCCCCTCGGCTTCCTAGAACGTGTTATAATTAGTAGATTTTGGGTTATCTCTATTGTGGATAATATACAGTACCTCTTTCGTGAACTCTTTTCATTTAGAACTCATTTTACCACAATAATCGAATGACAACTCGTGAAAATTGGCTGGTGCAAAGCCACTTAACAGCACGGTAGGATTCTCTTTCACCATATCCTGCTGATCATCCATCTTCTTTTTACTTCGGCCTTATTTATGAGCTATTCAGGTATCTTTATAAGATGGGCCGATTGTGGCTCCGTGTTTTCCCCGGTTGTTGTCTGGGATCAGATTGACTTCAAATTCGCCTTTGCTGGAAAACTTTCGTTAAATAGACTCTCTCGCTATACTAGAGTCTGTGTCCACAGTCGTCTTTTCTCTAAGGAGCGATATGGTCGATGGACTATTTCGCCGAATGCTTCCTAGTTTGTAGCTTCGTCTCTGTTCAGTCAAAATCGATGCCACAAAGTCGTCTCTTATGTCGTGTAGATGGTACTATCTACCATCTGTAGGCCTCACTAGCAGAGTCTGTCTTTTTTCTGTGCTATCGCTAACTCTTTGCCCTGTGTAATTTCGGACACTACCTTGCTTTGTTTTTCCTGTTTTAGCTAATAAGCCTACGTTTTGGTGAGAAGAGGCTTTTCGGAACTTTTTCAGTTGCCTTGATGAGTAATTTTTGGAAGCATTTGTCTCACATAGAATATTTATTATGTTTCTCATCCTTCCTTCTTTTCTCACAGTCTCCTTTCAATTGGGCTACAGGTTCATCTCTTGCTGAAGCTTGAAATCAAGGATTGAGGCCACTGGGGCTTCATATAGTGGCTTGACCCTAAGTTTTTCTACTTTTAACCAGCTATCTGTACTTTCCGATGCGATCGAAGAACTTTTCTAGCTTTATGCGTCCGTTCTCATGTTTTTTGGTCATTGCAGGTTGCTTCCAACATTTTTAAGGACAGTCCGTGCTTCTCTGATAAGCCACTTTTCGTAAGCTTGATCGAGAACAATTGGTTTTTTTTTTCGTCCAAATGAAAGACTTTCAGCTTCTAGAACTTCTGTGGTAATCAGATTATCGGTTGTCTCTACTGCCCACCTGGTTTCTGCCTTGGTGCTTTTTTTCCAGGCTAAGCTGGTCCAATAACTTATTACTGGTCTGTACACCACCCGGTTTTCGCAATACTCGTAGTATTTTTCTCCAATCCAGGTAGATCAAATGTAAATTTTTCCAGAGCAGAACGATCAAGGATGCGCACCATTTTGTTGCCATGACCAAATGGAGCTACTACCTTTGGCTGATACCAGGTTTCCGGTTCCTCGTGCTCATTTGATTGTTTGTTATCTATTATCAAATTCGGTGTTGACATCTTTGGGATTGATAGTATGACTGCTAAAGCAGCCTGCTTTCGTATTGCCACCAATCATATGGCCAGCAGCAATCACTCCCCAAGCTGATTTTTTGTGGCCTCTGGTGGCTAGGGGAGTTTGGCGCTATCTAAGCACTCGCCGATAATCGAAATTCCCTCTCTTGATGACATTTGAAATTGTTTTTCTTCTTCTCATCTATCATAAAAAATCATCTAAAACCTTCTTTGAAGTCTATTCGGCCTAGAATGGCACACTTTCAACGCCAAGAATATAAAAGCTTCATCAATACCCCACTGTATTGAAGGCTGAGCTGATGTTAATTTACAGTGTATGGAGGAAGAACCTTACAGAAACCCTCACGTTCTCGGGTATTTGGAAGTGGCTTTCCCTAAAAAATACTAGATTCCAAGAATACCACTGCTGACCAGTATTCCCTCTGCAGGAATTACACAGAGGACCCATTTCCTATTATCTGGCTATTTTCATGACTTCTTCCAATGAAATATCCTGTACTAAGAATATTGAGATTTGCATTTAGTGCACTTAAGTTCAGTTTTGTTTTCATGTTCATTCCATATTCCACAGTTAACAATTCCTTTTTTTTTTAAATATTTACGTTAATTTATATTGAATGTTTTAAACAAAGTAAAGTTCACAATTAGTAATCTATTTTGGTGCATATGTAAAAATCAAACAGCTTGACTATTCTTAGAAATTACGATATTAACAAACCACAATCACCTGTTAACCAAAAGCTTCCAGAATTGGAATCAGCTCATGGTGATGACAGTTGTTAATTTCTGCACTTCATTCGGATGATTTCCAAATAATGGTGATACTTTCAAATTCATTGTGTACCTATAGGACACTGTTTAAATCACCTATCTTTCCATGGTGCTCCGTCGCTTCTTAGATAACTATTGGAAAATATTTGCAACTGCTTATCAGAAAAATCCAAAGATTATAGATAACTGGCTTTGAAGCATGTTCTATGCATATCTGAAAATACGCAAAACACTTTAGGCATCGTTAGTAATAGCCTGAGATGGGCTTTATTTTCAAGCACCCAAAAATCATTAGTCTTAACAACTATGACCACCCATTAAATAAACATGTACAGCAAACATACCCTTCCCCTTCTGAGTAAATATAGAGTGGGGAAGCCGTGGCTTACCAATCTTATTCAGGTAAGACTGAAAACATTCATGCCCGCTTATGTTCAGGGCCAATCTCACCATACCTTCACAGTACCTTTCAAAAGTCACCTTCTTGATGGTTTCGACGCTCTAATTTTTCGCTTCAAGCAGCCCTTTTCCGATACTAATCTTCCTTACTCTGGGCACTTTCTTCTATGTCAGGATGACTACTTAGGTTTTCTCGAGTGCTAGGTAGCCTTTTAAATTAAGTCAAGCGTAAGCTTCGTAAGAGGTCTTCACAGTACGAGGTGTGCTCAAAAAATATCGCGAATTTTGTTTTTTTTCAAAAAATATTTATTTATTCATGAATATCTATTTTGTCCCCTTCAAAGTAATCCCCATGAGATATTATACACTTGTGCCAACGGTTTTTCCGATCTTCGAAGCACTTCAAAAAATCATTTTTTTTAAATCTTGTTCAGCTCCTCCTTCGATGCCGTCTTTATCTCGTCAAGCGTAGCGGAACGTCGTCCTTTCATGGGCCTCTTCAGTTTAGGAAACAAGAAAAAGTCACCGGGAGCCAGATCTGGGGAATACGGTGGCTGCGGCATCATTAGTGTGTTGTTTTTGGCCAAAAAGTCGCGCACAAGCAACGATGTGTGAGCAGGGGCGTTATCGTGGTGCAAAAGCCAATTTTTGTTCTCCCACAAATCCGGGCGTTTCTGGCGGATTGCTTCGCGCAAAGTGCGCATAACTTGCAGGTAATATTCCTTATTGACCGTTCTTCCCTGTGGCAAGAACTCATGATGCACCACGCCCCTGCAATCGAAGAAAACTGTCAGCAAAACTTTCACATTCGACCGAACTTGGCGCGCTTTTTTCGGTCTTGGTTCGGCAGCTTCCATTGAGATGATTGAGCTTTGGTTTCCACGTCATAACCATAAACCCACAATTCGTCACCAGTTATGACCCTCTGCAGCAAATTTGGTTCGTCGCGGACAGAGTTTAACATCTCATTAGCAATGTTCATGCGTTGCTGTTTTTGGTCGCAATTGAGCAATTTTGGTACGAATTTCGCGGCGACCCGTCTCATGCCCAAATCGTTGATAAAAATCGAATGGCACGAGCCAATCGATATGTTTAGGTCCTCAGCAACTTCTCTAACGGTGATTCGACGATTGGCCAATACCATTTTCTCCACTTCATTAATTTTTTCGTCTGTTGTTGAAGTGCTCGGGCGTCCGGCACGCTCTTCGTCGTTCACATCTTCTCGGCCTTCTAAAAACATTTTGTACCACCGATAAACGTTGCTTTGGTCCAAGGTAGCTTCTCCGTACGCCACAGTCAACATTCGGAATGCATCCGCGCACTTAATTTCGTTTTTCACACAAAATTTGATACACGTTCTTTGATCCATTTTTTTGAATAAGTAAAAATCGAAGACGATTGAAAACACGTGCAAGTAAAGCAGCTATCACCATTTAAGTGAACATTCAAAATGGCCGAGCTTGTCGGCATAAGTGACAGACATGAGTACCAACATAACACCACAAAAAAATCGAAATTCGAATATACGTAACCCGCGAAAATTAAAAATTCGTGATACATTTTGAACACACCTCGTATATTGTAATTTTTTAAGAACGCCACATAAACATGCCAACAGAAGATACGTTTTCCTTAATATTAAACCATATTGAACTATGAATGAAGAATCTTGACAAGCTTTCATTCTGTTAAATTTTAATGTACATCCTTTTTTGAAATTTTTATGTTGCCTGTTTACTTGCACATTTTAAGTCGAATCACATTCTATGTTATGTTTTGTTCCATCTTTGTGTTCGACATTACCATTTTAATCTCTTTTAAGCACTAAATATTTTCGTAAGTTGGTGCTGTAGGTTTCGTTGAGACAGATCCCCAAAAAGTACCAGTCTGGCTCTGAGCAACTGTTCTTATAATGGCTTAAGTCAAGCCATGCAAAGATAACCATGGGTAGCGGATTTGATAAGGAACTTTATCAATCTGACACCTCCAAAATCAAATACACCAACAACTACCACATCAATAGCGGCAACATCGGTGACCAAGACATCGAAGACAAGAGGAATGCAGGCAATTACTAAGAAAAACGGGTGGGTGAACGGAGAACAAAGAATAACCTTGTCCTTGTCCAAATTTTCGGGAAACTTTGGTACAGCAAGAAAACGATGTAAAAAGATAGGAACCTCTTCGATGCATGTCAAACGAGCATATAGTAGAGGAAATAAAATGTTCAAGAAACCCATAATTGCTGTCTTCATCATGGAAACTATTGAAGCGCGGGACCAAAACGAAAAAACTCGCCTCCACAGAAGACACAGAGGAAATCAATCATTCTGGATGACTCAGAAAAGAATTACCCTGCCGTAAAGTGAAAACAGTTCTGAAACTACAAAGTTCAAACGAGTTTTTGTAAGGAGATGAAAAACAAAGTTCTGGAACTGGAAGACCTCCGAACCTGAATAGGCGCAGGCGGTTAAGGGCAGAGGTGGAGCAAAGATGAAGCACTTTGGCAGCCTAATAATCACTTCAATGCCAACTCACAGCAAAAGGATACCCATAGAAACAGAGAAAGGGCGAAGAAAAAGCATCAGAGAGGTATTTGCTATCTAAAGCAATTTCGAAGGCAAAATGCAATAAATCTCTCCAAGAACTAAAATCATCGGATATATCTCCAAAAATGAAGCATAAGAAGTAGCGTAAACCTGTTGTTTGGGCACTACTAGTTAAATCCGCGCTACACCAAGTCCTGCGAAAATCAGAGGAGCGGTAAAACTGAAGCACATTCCGACCGCCATCAGAGCTTTACGGCCAACTAGTGACATTCAGACCAAAGACAAGAAACAAAAACCCGTTCCATGACAGAGTCAAAAAAATCCTGGGACAAGCAGCAACCGTAGCGTATGACCTCTCTCAGAATTAAGGAAATTGCCGCAACGCTACAGATTTGCCCAAGATAGAAGATGCCTCAAAACAATGCTTCTCCAATTAAAGCGGGTTAAAATTTAGATTGACTTAACCACATAATAGCTGTCAGTGCATGGTCATTATTGAGCTCACAGAGAAGGAATTTGAACAGTTGATAAGAAAGGGAAAAATCAAAATAAGCTAGATTTTATGTAGGATACGGCAGGGAGCTATTCTATTCCAGTGCTTTTAAGTGACTCGAATATGGATATCCCAGACAGGGCTATCAGGGGTCCAATTAAAGCTCTTATCGTGAGAGGCATGAATGTTAAATGTTCTCCAGTTACAAAGTAATGCCGGGTCTTTTAGGAAGCCCTAACGAAAACCAAAGCACTTCTGCAATGAGCGGTATCCCACAAATAAATTTACATTGGCACGCACTCACTCAAGAATTGCTCGAACAGTTTGCGTGATACAGGCAAGCTTAGCAACATCATAAAAACTGTTTCATTATAGTATCTTGATGAACCTGGTATGCCACAGCACTCATACTCATTTGCAAGGCCAGGAACAAGAAGATGGTTTCATTTAGATTTGGTGTTCGGAAATTATACTCTTTTACGCATAAATAACGCTGAACAACCCTTGCCACCTTTTATTTCAATCTAGAGTCATTTCTTCGGTGGATGCTGCTTTGTACATAGAAGCTCATGCATTTGTTGGGAGTAACTTGAACAATAATGGGGCATGCCTGAACTGAATTCTCGTGAAAATTGACCCTGGCTGTGGCAACTAGAACTAGGCATATCATATTGAACACAGCCTATACCCCTACTTTCCACCGATGGAGCTGTGTTGGAACCGAATTGGACATGATATTTGCGTTGGAGTCCCTACTTCCAAGGGCAAAACTGTACAGTACATAGCAGATGAGAAACATGATGGTGTTTTGCAACGCACGTATGCTCAGTCTACCAGGTTGCGATAAAATACTGGGAAGGTTTATGTTGAAAGCTTCCCAAAAGTGGAAGCTTCGCTGAAGAATGAAGGACTTATAGCTAAACATGTTGTGACCTCAACCACAGGAATCATTTCATCTGCTTGCAGGATTTCCATGCTCTAATGGAGACCCAGGCATAGAAATTCCCCAGAGGGCTGGTGGTTCCCTGAAGTTGCTGGTCAAGAAGAGGCATGCAACAGATTAGCAACTTATAAGACAGCTACGAAATGCCTTCACAGACTCATCAATTGCAGTAAGTGCAGCTGTTGGCAAGATCGGGTGGATGACGTGAACAGGAACCCGTGCTCTCTGGTGTACAAGTTAGTCAAGCGGAAGCTCAGTGCCCAAAAGTTTCTCTGCTCATACGATGGTGAAAAGATGGACGAGATCGTGCAGGCTCTTTGTGCTACACACCTCGCCTCAGTTAAGGCCATCACTTTTACCCTGACTTCCTGCTTTGTACGCTCAACGCTCACTTGTGTGAAAGTGATGATCTGCATGGGAAATTGGAACACTGAGTTTCCGTCTGCATATTGTCTGACATGGTCTACAAAGAGCGCAAAAAACTCATCACAGGAGGACTTCTTGACACGACTTATGCTACAGTGGACCACGGTAATATGGCTTCAAAGAAAGTCGCTCTATTATAGATGCAATCCGAAAAGTGGTGAGGTTGGTCCAGCACATCGAGGCATATAGAATCTTCACCCAACAGGTTGTCTTACTAGTCTTCCTTGACGTCAGAAATACATTCAAGTGCGCCACCTGGGTGGATAACCTGGAAGTGCTGAAGAATCATTTTCGAGTACCTGAATATTTGATGTGGATTTTTATTTGAAGGACCGCAGTATACACTACAACGTTCAGAAATTATCATTACTACTCAGGGCATCATTTTCCACCCTGATTTGCAGAACATTTTGAATAAAATGGGCTTTTGAAGACTAAGATGCCGGACTAGTTCCACATGATTAGTAATGCGGGGAATATAACGGCATAGTAATACATGCGCATCTTAGACTAAGACTTGCAATGCACCAAGTGAGGGACTTCCGGGTTCAACCAACCACTGAAGAAAACCAAGATGGTCATCCTAACAAAAAGGAGCCTCCCCAGAGTAGGAACCATGAATATTGGGGAAATGTGGGTCGGGGCAAAATACTAGCTTTAAAATACCTGTGTGTATTAATCAACTCAAGGAAAAATTTTACCGAAGAAATCAGAACAATAACTGTTAAATGGCAGCATATATAACGGCTCTTACTCAATTGATTACCAGTAAAGGGGGATATACCTCATCAAAGAGATAGCTCCTAATAAGCGCAGTGCAATCAATCTGTACTTTAAGGGCCACTAAAAATTTTCTGATTATTTTTTTGTGGATCAGGAAAATCGTGCTCTGATTATTTAATTTTAATAAAACAATATGTATCTCAATAAATATAATTAAATTTAATGTAATTCAATAAAAAAGTTACTTAATCTCTGATTTAAAATTGATAAATTTTGAAGGCTGTCTAAGCCTAAAAATAACATTAAATTGTAGACTCAACCCACCATCTAGGTTGCTTCTTTTGTTTGTTCAACATTGGGTATATTCTTCTCCTTTAAAAACGTATCCTTGGAGCCTGGGTGGAGGATGTTTGCTTCTGGGATATTCTCCCAGCACCTCTTAAACGCTTGAATCAGCTGTTGCCGGTTGTACATATCATAGTATACTTAAATAGTAACCACACTCCATCAACCGTCCAGAAAAATACGAACACAAGCCGAACAGCGAGCCATAAATCTTCGGTAGCAGGTAGGTAGGTAAATGCTGACGCGAGGATTAGTGCGAATATAAACATATGCTTCGATGAGAGATTTCAGGATTACCATATCTCAAAAAATCAATAACTTTGCAGAAAAACAAATTCGTTCCATGCAATCTTTTAGTTTTTTATTAGGATCTGGCAGCACTCCTATGTTCTGAAATAAGTAAGAGAACACGTATGTTGGTAATTTTATTTGCGTTTTGCTTTGTTTCTTGAGCGCGCCAGACTTGGGCTCAGCTGTCGTGCCCCGGATCAGCTGACGTGCCCTTGGGAAAGTTCAAAAAGTGTGCAGCACAGGGTAAATGAAAGGTGTGGGTACTAGTTGAATGTACTAGTTGAATGTACTAGTTGAATGTACTTCAGCTTCCCGGACACGGCGTTTTTTCCCAAAAGTATTCAATTGGATTCAGATCAGTGTTGTTGGCAGGCCACGCTATGACCTCAATATAAGCCTCGTCCAGGACAGGGATAGTCACCCGGACTGTGTGTAGTCGTGCATTATCCGGCGATTGGATAAAACCGTAAACATTCGTTGTGAAAATGATATGAGATATAGCCTGACAATCTTTTCGATGTAACTCTGAAATGACCTTACACCTTCATTCAGAAAAACAAGGTCAGTATTACCGTGCAAGCTGATCCCACCCCAGATCATCACATCACATTTATTGCCATCTTTGAGTACAGGAATATCTTCGAGTACCTGCGTCAAAAAGAAAACAACAAGGAAGCGACTGCTAGATAGATTGATAAGTAATGTTCATATAACTGCGTGTTTTTAAACAGAAGAGATAGATGGTAGAAAATGAAACCACGAGGTGCATTATACCCGGACAACTAAAAGAGGTACATTAGACTACAGTGAGGTGTCAAGGGTGCAAGACTATTGTCGCGTGTTATGGTTCGCGGCCAATAATATTAATGCTTCGGGAAAGTGAAAACGCAATGTCTTTTAACTTAAGTTAAAAGAGTTTATTTAATTACAAAAAAAATGCACAATCACTCATTTAACTATTTCACAATTTTAATTTTCACTATTTTACAAGTTGTTTATCAATTTTTACTTCAACTGTCCCCTTAAATCATTTCACAATCAACGAAAACCACTTTACTACTACTCGATCAATATCGCTTTTCAATTCGCACTCCACACTTTCGCAGTTTTTATTATCGCGGCTCTAATTAATAATCCCCCATTCATTCAGCTCGCCTTTATATAGGGTCTCTAGCTATTCAATGCATTTCTCGTACATTGGCGAATGTTCTGCCGAGAGGTATCTGGTATATTCGAGCAGCTTAATGAATGGAGCAGTGACTCACTTTCAAATGTAGATCATGCTTGGTGGGTTCTCGTGGTTTCGAGTAAATTCATTTTGTTGATGTTCTTAATGGTTGTGGGAACAATTGCGGCAGTAGCTCGCAGGATTATTTTTACATGTAATACTATCTTTTCTAACAATCCCCTCCCACCTCATGCATCTTGCTGGGTAAAGATTTCCTTAATTGATGGTTCCTACAAGCGCATGCAAACACGGTCTAGCTCCAAATAGTATGCCAATCTGTTACAAGATAGGTTCTCAGATTAAAAAAGGATGTTTACTGGGTAGTCCAGAAGTATTGTGCATTTGAGAGGCTTCTGCATCACCCACTAAACACCTCCCCTGTCAACAAAAAAAAAATCTTAACTTCCTGCTTGGTCACATTCAAGTGAATTTTAATTTTTATTTAATCAAGCTCGCTCAGTGTACAATGGAGAGAGTCTTATGAAAAGGCAAGCAAATTCAATTTTGATATTTATTTAATTAAAATAAAACAAAAAAAAAGGTTTCAGTGTTAATACGTGAAAAAACATAGCCTTGTCAAAGCTCAAAATTGGAAAACAATTCAATTTAACAACATTTCAACTAGTAACAGTATCATGATAGCAAGCAAACTGTAAATGGGCTGGGAAGGATCTTCCAAATAAATTTTTTAAATTCCTTATTTGCTGGTATGACAAAATCGATAAATTTTAATTTCAAAAACGCATTTTGGCAACATTTTTGGGAAGTTCTCGTGATGGCACTTCTATGCTAATCGATATATTTAATAAATTCCCAATTCCACACACATGACTAGATTTTAGAAATTTTTCTTGCCTATAAATATTTCGTCCTCAGAATGTCATTTCCATGACGAATTGGTTAAACTGGCAAAACTGCAACATCAGATATTTCCAATCCAATTTTCAAATGATTTATATGAGTCTCATTTTCATTGTCACTTCGATTTGTGATTCGCATGCACTTGATAATGCCGTTCTGCTCCTTAATCGAAACGAATTGCATTCCAGGCGTGCATCGTCCGTGTTACATGATAACATCTCTGACACATGTGCACATATTCGAAATTGCTTTGTATTGCAAATATATTCCACCCCTTCTCCTTCCCCATATCTGGATCTATCGAAAATGAGTTTAACATCAAACCTCTGAATCGAGAGACATTGTCTTGATCCTTGTTTTCAGCAAAACGTCCATCACACAATGACTATCCTACCATTCAATTAAAGTTCGTGCCGCCTCATATTTTACGGTTAAACATTATCAGGAACAGGAAAAAGGGAAATTTATTGACTTCAAAATCTTACTCCGCCCTTTCATGGCAAGGATTCGAGTTTTATGCTCATACTATGAAATCCTTTTCTTCTTCATTTAAGTCGAAACCCTATCTCTGGTGTTTTCAAGGGTGATTGCAGATAATACATATTCCTACCTATTCCTCTGAAAGTGCAAGTTAGGTCCTAATGAAAAATATTGCCTAGAGCTCGCCATTTGATTGACACCTTCCGTTGACTGCCACTTGGTGGATTTTTGCTTTGGGGCGGCTTAGAGCGGCATTAAAAACCCCTTTTCGTGCAAATGAAATAGTACGAATAGAAAAAGCGAATACAGCGGTGAAAATGCACCTTGTTCCCATTAAATGTACGACTCGTATAATCCAGACATTACAAGAAGAAGCTGTCAGACTTGTCTGACAGTGAAAATTCATTTCTATGTTAATGTAAAGTTTAATTGCAAGAGAGTTTGGAAATTATAGAGGGTTGATTGGATTGAAGGTGTACGTGCAATCGCACAAACAAAGGAAGAAGTGGAAATTTATAGCGGAAACAGATTTACAGCTAACAACTGTGAAATTGTAAGAAAAGTGGCCAGTAAAGGAGTTTGAATAAGGATGAGGTGGCTTTGCAGTCAGAATGAGTTTTTAAGGACTTGGAATTAGCTGGCAGTCTTTTTAACCATTTAAGCTAATTTTTATGGAAAAAAATTTAGTCCCAAATGCGTTTTGACTGTCGATCTACATGTTTTGAATGTTCCTTTATCTAAAGGAAAAGAATCACCAAATCTTATATAACATTCTTGCGTTAAACAGTTGAAGTATTTGGACTTATTTAGATGTGAAGTATTCCTCAACGTAAAGTAAGACAAAGCGCACATTTTAAAAGCATTTGAAAATTTTACTTTCTAACCAGTAATACCGTTGATTAAACTCATAACTTCTTCCCCATGTATGCCTAAGACTCACACCAATTCTTTTTTAATATAATGAGGACGGCAATTCTGATAGCTAGTTGTGAGCTCCCACAAAGTTCGTAGCGTTATCGCAAAATAGTTTTCGGCAGTGTCCTCGTCGTCTCATGAAACGTTTGGGAGCACAGAGCAATGCCGTTTAGCGCCTCCTACCAACACTGACTATGCCGTCTGGATCCAGGAATGGTGCCAGTCCCACCAACGGACTGTTCTTGGAGACTTGCCTCCCGACCTGATGTCCAAAAGTTTGCAATCAAAAGTTTGTGATTGTACATACCTCACGATGATCTCCAGCGCTGTGGATAATTCATCACTCGTGGGCGCTTGATTCGTCAATTGAGATTGCTTGGCTGCCGGCTTGAGACCACGGATAAACCGTATCATGTAGGCCACTATGCGCTGCAGCCTCTTGAAGGAGTTGCCGTGTTGGATCTGCCGAATGAAGTTTGTTTTAGGAGCCTCTGCCGCTACCATCGTGATCTTGGTCCGTTGCGTCTCCAAGTCGCAAGGGCCCCCACTTCAATGCTCGGAAGGGCAAACTGATTCTGCCGTGGATAAAAATGGTGGTCCTTGCAACCACATACTACAGCGGCTCAATTCAGCTGGCGCCATCCCACGTGACAGGATGTCAGCTGGGTTGCTGATGCTACGTGTTGCCATCCGACCGGCCTTGAGAGGGTTTGTATGGCCGAGCACTGTTCGCCACAAAGGTATTGTACGATAATGCAGTAGAGTTGATTCATGCCAAGACAATCTTGGCATCGGTCCAGAATACCTGAAAAACCTCTTGCAGATTAAGCGCTGTCTTAACTCGTCTTGTGAGCTCAGCGCCCAGTTTTACCGCATAGAACTCCAGGCACGGAACTGTACGTTAAGTGTCTCTTGATTTGGCTCCCAGTAACCTGACGATGACTTGACCACTCCTCAGTGTTGACCGCATGTATGTCGCTGCGCCATATACCTTCTCGGAGGCATCACAAAAGGTGTGCAACTGTACGTGCAAGAGTTTCTCGTCTGTGCTGGTGTGACGAGAAAATTGGTCTGCTGCAATGATGGCAGACCACTGCGGAAATCGGATAACTGGATATGGATCCCCACTGGTAATGCTGCATCCCAGTCCAATTCCAATCGCCATAATTCCTGCAGGAGTTGCTTGGCTGCTACTTTCACAGGAGCGAGAATGCCCTATGGATCGAACATTCTAGCTATATTAGATTTCATCGTCCTCTTGGAGGATTTCGCCTTGGTTGGATCCAGGTTGATTTGGATTTGGAACTCGTCAGTCTTCGGATGCCAGATGACTTAATATAGTCCTCATGTAAACTACTAAAGTCCAGCTGCACCTGTTGGTCCTCAGGTTTAATCTGCCTCAACAATAGAGGATGGTTGGCACACCATTTGCGCAAATGCATACCTACGCTCGAGAGTATGGTGCATAGCTCCGCCTGTTTGCGAAGTGTCTCCTCTAAGCTGTCTACCCCGGCTATGACGTCGTCGATATAGCAACCCTTCTCCAATGCGCTGCTGCCCAGGGGACTCTTCTGCCGGTTCTCCTGTGCTAAAACATGTAGACTTTTTGTAGCTAGATACGGGGCACACGTTGTGCCGTAGGTTACTGGTTTCAACTGATAGTATTAAACTGGTTGCATTTAACTATTTCTCCAAATTAAGCCATGGTACCAACGGTCTTCAGGATGGAGCATTATCTGCCGATACATCTTTTCGATGTCGGCGGTGAATACGAAACAAGGCATTCTGAAACGCAAGAGAATCGAAAAAAGGTCATCCTGGACAGCAGGCCTTGTATGAAGGACATCATTTAGCGAAACGTTTGTGGTCGTCTTACTGGACACATCGAAAACCACACGCAGCGTGGTTGTACTGCTGTCGGGCTTCAAGACACGATGATGCGGAAGGAAGTATCGTGATTCCTCTCGCTGCTGCGACGTCACCTCCTCCATTTGCCCAAGCCAAATATACTCCTCCATGAAGTCCTCGTATGGAAGTCTTAGATCAGGGTTCCTCTCCAGTTGACACTCCAAGGCAGTGAATCTGCGAGTGGCTACTGCTTGGGAATCACCTAACGTCTCAGGATCCTTGCTGAATGGGAGTTTAACCAACAAATGGCCGTCGGGACGTCTTGTCATTGTTTGATATATATATTCTTCGCAAGCCCTTTCAGTTAACGCAAGCTTGTGCTGCAGATCCTGTACTTCCTCGACCTCCCGAAATCCCTTGATGAGCTGATTAAGCTGGTTATCTTCTGCCAGGGTGCCGCATGTCCCGGATGACATTTGAGATGTGATCACTCTTCCGGCTACAATCCACTCTAGGAGCGTGTTCTGGACCACTCGGAGCTGTGGACCTAACTTTATTTGTCCAATCGCTAGGACCTTGTAGAAATATTCGGCACTCAGCAACATGTCGATGCGCTCCGTTCTTTGGAAGTCTGGGTCTGCCAGCCTTATGTTTTTGGGAATGTTCAATCCCAATGTGTTCAAGTTCTGAGACGGTTGCGGTGATATAATTTTGTCCATGGCCTAGGTTTTCAACTGCGCGGCATATCCTGATAATCTGGATCTTAGGCCGAGGTTCACGTTATGGTTTGCTTTCTCCGTACTACCACCTACCCGTTCAATGAGGGCAAGGTGTGGCTTCGAAGATAAACCCAATTTTTTTATGATTCTTTTGGTGACTTTGTTTATTTGTGAGCGCGGATCCATCACAGATCGACAATCCGTAGACTTCCCATTGCTGGTGACCAGCCTGATGGCGGCTGTGCCCAGAAGTACCTGTCCTTGGGGCAGGGTTCCATTAGAATCGTTAAAGCGAGCGATGGCGGTCCTGCATTTGTTTGCGGTTTCGAATTTTGGTTCAGCGTTGACGTGCTCAAGGATACCGTCTTGGTCTGTTTGAGCTTTTTATCTCCACGCAGATGTAGCAGGGTGTTTAATTCTTGGAACAATGCTTGCAACTTCTGGCCAGATAGCTGGAAGCCTGATGTCTTTCTCGAAGGCAATTCATGCACAGCTTCTTAGCGCACATGAAACATAGTCTCTTTGCAGCAGTGATCCTGAGGAAATTTAGGCAGTAGTAAGGTGGGTGATCCTGCTCAACCATTAAGCACCAAGAAGCTATCGTGGTGGCCACGGTTGACTTGGTGACTTTCCTACGGTTGATCTCCGGTTCCTTTGTTTTATGGCCGAGTATTTGGAGGGCCTGAAAACGCGTTTCCATGAAGTCTAACAAACTCTTCAAGAAAATTAGCTCGCACGGGCTGGATAACTATTGTTCGTATGATGCGTGAGCCACTGGATCCGATTTTCGGACTAGCACATGTAGTAGCAACGGATCCCAGTCCCTTGTGGATACTTGCCGGTTCTCCAGGCCTCTGAGACACTCTTGTGTGGCGTCATGTAGAGCTTTCATTGCTGCCACTGATGGCATTTCATAAGCATGAGATGGCTGACTCATCAATTTTTTGATGAGCGTCGCTACCAATAGTCGCCGGTTGTCGTACCTTTCCTTCAAGGTTGTCCAAGCTGCCTCGTAGTTGTCATATGACATTATAAAATTTTGAATCAAAAGCTCCGCTTCTCCGGTGAGACCATCCTTGAGGTACCAAAGCTTCTGGCACTTCGACATCGATTGGCTATGCTCCATTTGCAGGAACAAGTTTTAGAATTGTTGCTAATGTAAATAGGTCCCGTGGAAAGAGGGGAGCTTTATTTTTGGCAGAGGCATGGTGAGAGGAGTCATAAGTAGAACCACGGAGGCAGGTGTGGCACTGAGTTCATCCATTTTCAATTCCAGACCTATGACCCAATCTTTTGGTAAGCTCTTCCGAATGAATGTGCTGTTGCACGTTAAAACTATACGCTATTCATCCAGCTGTTGCCAGCCTCATTGGAGGGCCATGAGTTTACTCTTGCACCAGATCCGAATGACCTCCTTTGAGTCCAAACGGTCGATGACCCTCCTCAATGAGCATGCCATGACTTCGTAGCGACGCAGCATCCTGACCACACTGGCATCTCTTGGTGCTGAGGCTTCTGCAGTGTAGTCCTTGTCCTCGCTGTCCTGAGTTTCGGTCCTTTTTGGTGGTTGTTCCCCGGTTGGCGTGTCCACGTGTGTTTTGGAACGCATTTGATCGCGGAAGTGCTGCTGGTAATGGAGGTAGTTGCCTTTGGTGGTATCGTATATATGTTGGGTAAAGTACTCGTGTGACGGAGCTACCTCCGTTAGGGATAGGATCTGACTATGCCTATCTTCCCACGCAGCCTCCAGTCACCGCAGTTGTTCCGCATAATACCTGGCTTCCTGCTTCCTTGAGGGCGAATCATTCTTGTAATTTGAGATGACGTCTTCGACGATTCAAGCCAATCCTTTTAGGTCCTCGATCAGGGGATCCAGATTCGCCACCGCGTAGAAAGTCGGAAAACGGCCGGAACCAGAAGGCGCAGATACACCACAATACTACACTAAACACCACACAGCACTTCGCGAACTGTTCACCGGGGAAGAAACAATTAATTAGAGATATGTACTGCAAAGTAAATACCAAGGCTGATCTTGCTGGGGCCTCCAGATGTTGTTGTCAAGGCCCTTTTGTCTTGGCAACTGCCAACGCGATTTGCTGACCAGACAAAACACGCCTGCCTTTGTCCATAAAATGTAACCCAATCTCTTCGATTACAGATCCACTTCACGGACAAATGCACTGACTGAATGTGCATGGGTCAGCAATTTGGCTCGGAAATGATTATTGCAATTCAAATTATAGTGTTTGGCAAAATTTAAGATTCATGAATATTGAATTGAATTAAAATATTTGAATTCAATAAAATTATTAAATTTAGGTGAAATACCGGCGAAAGTAAAATTCAATTGTTCTTAAAGGGAACAGTGAATCAATCGATCGGTGAATTGAGTTAAAATGACCGATTAATTGATAAATCAATCGAATTGATTAAAAATGAGCTAATGACTACGGTGAATTAACCTTAAATAACTTAGCGTTGATGTTGCCGGATCAGGCTGTGATGGGCTCACAGGGTGTCAGGAACTCAACAAGCGTATTAGCTTGCCCAAATACTTCAAAAGCATTTGATGTTGATCTGTTACCCCCGTCTATGCAGAAATTATTATATTGTCGGAATGACCAACAGTATTTTAGGGAAAACACTCATCATAAATATCTTTTAGCATTTTATCAGCTAATACAAGTCAAAATGCTGACAATATTTATGATTGCTTCATATTCTCTGCTTAAACAAACAAATCATGATGCCTGTGGAATTGTTGCAAAAACTTTCTCTCGTCGATGGCTCCATTCCGCCTTCATTATTCAATTTATTTATTTTATATTATTTCCCTGAATAATTTACAAAACCCTAATTCAGTTATCGAAAATTAATTTGACCTTTCCGCATGACCACACCAACCACCAAATGATGGGAAAATGTCCAATAAAATATATTTAGATTAATTCATTCCATTCTTTGCGTCAAACAAAAACAACAGGGCCTTTAACCTCTCTATAATCCATTCGCACTCCAATAAAAGCCATTACTGTCCTTTTAGCATCTTGTTAAATGTTTGCTTCCGGTCCTTTTCCTTAATGACCATTAAAATCCAAGCCTTTCCAAATACAAGTGCTAATCAAAAGTTCACAAAGATCACTCTAATGAATCGTTTGTAGCCGGAAGCGGCTCATAAAGCATCTTTTTAGATATTCAAAACTTTTCGGCATTCTTGGAAACACTCAAAGAGGATAAAAAAGGTCTTTCCAATTTATCAGCACCACCCCAACGTAATTTATAAGCTTGCAGAACTGAAAAACTGCAAATGGTTGTTTGGTTGGTGTTGGCTGTAATCCGAAATGATAACAAGAACAATATTTGTTTGATTATAATACAACCCTAAAGCATTCATCCTTGGAACTCGTGTTATTCACATGTTGGCCTCTCCCACATACAAAACTAAATCATGTAGCAATGAAAACATACGATAATTTGATTTTCCATATTTGGTCAAATATTGACCGTCTGACACCCTAAGTTCGTGCCAATATCTTCTTCCGCCAGGACATTTGTTGCCTGCGGGATGGCATCTTGTTCCGTTTGAAAATCTGCTTGCAGTAATTTGAAAGCAAACACTTGGCATCAACTTCCTCCTCCAACTCCAACCCACGTGTCCGCCCACACACCGAAAGACACTGGAGCAAAAACAAGCGAAAGTGATGGCAGGATATTTTTTAAGTAATTTTTACCAAAAACAAAATTTCATGCATAATTCATTGGGACGAGTTATAAGTCCGCAGTGTGGAGAAAAAGTTTGGAGAGTTTCGAGCGTTTCGGGTCATAAGGGCAAAGTTTTGCATTAACATTTCCAGAAGGGATGGATGGGGCGGAGTGGTGAGTGGCAGAGAATGAGAGAAAGATGGATGAAATATTGTCAGACTTTTGTCACACAGTGCGTCGAGTTTGGCTTCTGTCAGGAGAAAAGTCAAGGAAGATCCGGAAAACTTTTCTCTCGACTACGACGAACTCGAACAAGAAAGTTGTGAATTACATACATTCATAAACATACATTGATCTCGTGACATGTTCTTTGTGAAAAGGTCTGTTGGAGGATGTGTACAAGTGTAGATATGTTTTGACAAAGTTTCGAAGTCGGGTGTAGTCATGTGTGCCTTCTTAAAGCCAAAGTATCATCAGCCGAAGGGTGGAGGGATGTTCTCGCATGTAGATTTAATTAAAAGTTACTTTGGCGTACAAGTTTGCCTGGTGGTTTGTAAGTCAGCAGTTGTGGTGGATGGGTGGGAAATGAATAAATTCGTATGTTATGTTTTGGGGAAGAATTTATTACGAAAACTGTTAGTTTTTCTACCATGCATTGTTTCGTTGTGAAGTTTTAACGGCGAACTAGTGGAAAATATATATTTGGAAAAGTAGTTTCCTTAAAAAATGAGCTCGTTAGTTAAAGGATATTTGCAAGAATAAAATAGAAATAAAACAGAGTGAAAAAGACAATTGTCGAACACCTTCGTCTACAAATTAAGACATTTTTAAAATCAAATAGTAACATCCATCAATACAACAAACAATCATTCATGTGTATCATTTAATTTATCACTACGGATCTACCGCATTAATCTATTATGAAAAATAAGCAATAACCATGATGAATAAACTATGTTTTTGTTTAGTTAAGCTCAGGCGATTCTCAAACTTATATTACCGCCTCGTAACAAAGTTTCTTTGACAAGAAGTGACTGGAGTTCTTCGATATTATTGTAGTGCCCAAACCAATGCTTTTCAGAATGTTTTAATGCATTCATAACTTAAAGTCCAGTCAAATCAGTCCTTAAAATAGAAGTAAGGTTACAAAAATTCCCATAGAGCTAAAAATTGGTATGAATGTTCAGAATACTATTATTATTGAATTGTGAAAAGTCCCCATCAATCCCCCTTGTGCAAAAAATTTTATTGATGGTGAAAGTTTGCAAAAAGAGGTTTTTCGCGTTTTTCAGCTAAACGGTGAGTTTTACAGCAAAAATAGTAGTAACTTGTAGATCTTCCGATTCTCTACGAAAAATGTTTCTACACTTTTTTTCATAAATATTGCCATTTCCGTGATAAAACGGTTGAAAGAATAGAAAAAAATATTTTATTCGTAATATGCACACGTTTTCACACTACCTATGAGGTAGTGTGCTTGGCGCTTTTTTTAGCGTGGTTTCCCCGGTAGGCCTATTCACCAATCTATTGTGATCCTATTGAATTCAAATTGAGTATTGAAAATGATGAAAGTTGTGTAAATTATGTAATATAGAAATGAACAGGGGCGTAGCGAGGCGGGGGTGTTGGAGGTGTGACACCCCCCCAAACTCTTGTACCGCTCTGTATTTTCGTCTGAGTCGGCATACTCAGTAAATTTTACTAGGAAGTCGGCATTCGGACAAAAAATTTTTTAATTTCGGGTATTCGGATCCTGAATGAGAGTAATCAGGAGAAATGAGATTTACGAGTAAGTTCATATTTTCGCGCGCAGAAATATCAGTGCCCTCCGCGCACGAGCAAAGGCGTACCGAGTACACTCGGTATACTCGTTTATATTTCAGTCGGCTTGTCGCCATATACAATCTGACAGCTGACGAAGCAAGGCTCGTACTGTGGCGTCGCTATAATACATATCTCGACTGTGTCACTCTTTAGCTGTCTCTAGCCTGCCGACTGTACTATACTCATACTATACTTGCTATAATAGTTGCTCATGCTCGTACTCACATCTCAATACGTATATTTGCTATAAACCGAATCGGATTTCCAAGTCAGGCGTATTCATGAGAACAGAACAGCAGTGCTTTTAGAAGTGAGTATCATATATTTTATATTTTTCTAAACTTTAAGCTCAAAATCAAGCTAGAGCCAGAAATTTGAGATAAATCGTGTGTTGACATAACCAACATTCGCGCAAATCTTAACAATTCCTTTGTTTACATTGAAGATAATTTTACGAATGATCAGAGGTCGTGACGATATTGAAAATTCCATAATTTAATATTATGATCATATAAATGTACCACCCAAACACAGAGTTTGCATTCGCTCTGATACACTGAGAGAAAAATGTGAGATCCTGTTTACAAATGCATCACGACTATGCATTTTTAGTGAGCCATACGAAAAAGCCATACGAAGCTTCTTTACTTATATAATTCACAAGCTTCAATAGCTCTGTGGTAGGAGGCTGGACTTGAAGTCGAGAAGTCGAGTGTTCGCGTCCCGAGGTTGCAGGTTTTTTTTTTATATGTCGACGGACATGAATTAGTAAAGTTTAAAAATTCTTCTAGGTAGCTTCCACCGTAGAAAATTATTTGTGACGTTCGTTTACTAAATTTATTAGGTAGCCACGAACGAAAATTTCTCTCAGTGTAGAGTGAAATTCACTTGTAGATTATCATTTGTAAAACGTTGAATTTGACTTCGAATCTAGAGTTACGATCCACTCCAAAAATATGGTGAAATTTTACTTTTTATAGAGCAATGATCCACTCTTTTAGAATGAAATATTACTGTATCAGAGTTCATTTTCTTTTTGTGTTTGTATGTGGAGTGAAAAGTCACTCTTAGGGATTAAGAGAGTAATAGGCAATAATTTTCTTTCGGGAAAACTTAGGTACAAAAAGAAATCAACATTTATTCTGGAAAATTTGTTTCGACGAAAATGAAGAATTTTTAATTGTTATTGAGAGATGCGATTACAATGAATTCAAAAATAATATATAAATTCAAATTCTGAGAATGTGATGATGAATATCATATTCATCATATTCAAAATATGATATAAATAATACAAGGTGTACCAAAATCACTCTGTATTTCTCATGAAATTCTAAGATTTTTTTTCCTCTGCCATTTTTTCAAAAACTAAAAATTGAAAAAGTTATTAAAGATCAAAGTTTCAACAATAAATGACCTCCCTCGACGAGTGGGTGTCAAATTATTAAAAATCAATGATTCCCAAATTTTTTTCATATTTTTCTGGGTAAAAAAGTCTCCTTCCACTTTTTAAAAAACTCAAAATCAAAAAAGTTATTAGAGAATTCAATCTAAAAAATCTTATTGGTTAAAACTTGTGACCTGAATAACTTTTTTGATTTTGAGTTTTTTTAAAGGTGGAAGAGGACTTTTTTACTCAGAAAAATATGAAGAAAATTTAGAAATCATTGGTTTTTATTAATTCAATACCTACTCGTCGGGGGAGGTCTTTTATTGTTTAAACTTCGACCTTAAATAAATTTTTCAATTTTGAGTTGTTTTAAAAATGGCAAAGGAAAAAAAGTCTTAGAATTTCATGAGGAATACAGGGTTTTTCTTTGGCACGGTGATTTTGGTACAACCTGTATATAAAAATATGAATCTAATTCAGAATATGATTTATTCATTTATAATGGAATATGAAAGGGATGGTTGAAAATGATGACGACATAGGTACTCTAATATTATCTTCAATGTAGGTTTAAAAAAAATGGAAATTATATTAATAAAAGAAGTAAGATTTTTGTCTACAGGTTCTGCTTGAAATGTCCAAACGGAAAAGAATCGAACTTGAATGCTTAGAATGTGGCAGTCATTTTGATGACGACTACAAAACTCGTCATGAAAGTACTATGCACAAGGGAAAACATGTCCGTGTGCAACATGTTGGGGCTCCATCAAGTCCGTTCGAAGTATGCAAGAAGAAAGCTCCTGAGCCTCCTGCGCCACAAATACCATATTCAGCTCCCCAACCAATTGATGGAGGATCACCAAAGGCAGACGCTGTCCAAAAACCACCTACCGATGAAAAGTTATCATCGTCTCCATCGCCCAAATCTTCGTCAAATCTACCGTCACTACCGCCGTCATCTTCACCACGGCCCTCATCGCCAACATCGAACAACGAAACTGGAGACAAATGTGCTTGGGTTCAAGTAGCTGGCCGAGTTGCAGAATTCTTGAAAAATTACAAAAAAGTGGAAAATATACTGAAACAACTGAAAAATGATGCAGTGCCCAATCCGAAATTATTCATGATCGATATAATTGACTGTCTGACTACAATTCACAAAGAAAGTAGAATGATTTTGAATTATGCCAAAAAAGAGGAGAGCAAATTGCAATTTGAAACACTCGCTTTGCATGTGGGGGAGGAAGTTTCGGTGGAGCATGATCCTGGTAAGCGCAAAAAACATTGACAGAAAACGAGCGGAAGTATTTAATTGCTGTTGGACCATTTCAACCGAAACTGAGCGTTTTTCCTGCCAATCCAAGTATACCAGCAAACAAACAGTGTCGAATGAGCTCTGTATGGTATTCTGAATATCCTCTACTGGAGTACAGCATCAGCGAAGATGCAGCATTCTGTTTTGCTTGCTCTCTATTCCTTGAAGGAGTCGGCAGATCACATTCTCAGCCAGAATGGGTGTGTGATGGTGTGCGACAATGGCACAAGATGAAAAGTCGTGGAGCTGACAGGCCAGGCAAATTATTCACGCACTTCTCCTCAGAATCTCATCGAGCAGCTATGAGTGATTTGTGCCATTTTATCAATGAAGGAGCTCATGTAGATATTCTACTGGACAAATCCATCAGAGAAAAAAAGATACTTGAAGAACAAGAAAAAGAATACCATAGGAAAGTTGTTGAAATTCTTGTCGATGTTACAAAAACGCTTGGTAGACAGGGTTTGGCGTTTTGTGGTCATGATAGCTCCGGAAAAAACGAGGATGGAAATTTCACTCAAGTCGTCAATTTGATTTCTCGACATTGCCCTGTAATGGAAAAGTGGTTGGCTGAGAAGGATTCAAGATCTCGGCATGTCACGTACCTAAGCGCCGAAAGTCAGAATGAATCTGAAACACGACAAGTCATTTAGAAAGAAATCAAAGATGCTGAGTTCCTCTCAATCATGGGCGACACAACACCAGACTCGTCACACAAAGATCGTCTTGCCATAAACATCCGATACGTAATTGAGAAGAATAGAGAACCTGTGCCTATAGAGCGATTGTTGAAGATGGACGTCGTGTTGACGAAGAAAACGGGAGAAGAACTGGCTGAAAAAATGTTCACAACTCTCACATCTTCAAGCATACCGGTAAAGAAACTCATTTTTCAATCTTATGACTTTGCAAGAAATATGTCCGGCGAGTACAATGGCGCACAGCGAAAATTATCAGAGAAATGTAACAAAAACGTCTTATATGTTCCTTGTCAAGCTCACAGAATCAATACTTTCGTGGAGACAGCTTGCACTGCGAGTAGTATCATCAAAGAATTTTTCGATATTTTGCAGGCTTTGTATGTGTTTTTCGCAGCAAGTACCAAACGTTTTCGAAGTTTGATCGAAGAGTTAGCAAATATTGAAAATGTCTTGCTTCTGAAAAACTTATCACTGACAAGATGGACAGCTCGGGCTGAATCCATTAAGGCTGTTTGGATTGGTCTTGAAGAAATTGTTGATGTTTTGGAAAAAATTAAAATGAACAAAAATGATTTCGATAGTAAAACTCGCGCAGCTGCATCTGGCCTCCTCAAAAATGTTTTACATTTTGACTTCATTTCATCTTTATTTTTCATGAAAAATGTCATGTTCAAAATAAAAATTCTGACGGAGTCTTTGGAAAGTGAAAATTTAAATATCGTCGATGGTTTGAAAATGATACAATATACTTTGAAATCATGCCAAGAAACGGATGATGTTCACCAGTTGAATAATTTGATCGAAAGCTCGGTATCATTCGCGAAAAAACTCGATATTGACCCGGAAAACGGCTTCGCTAAGCAACATAAACAAGTTGGGTAAACAGACCTACGCTCATGTCAGAAGGGTTTTGTATTCAATTTACAAAATGCAGTCACCAGATCGAATCAAATCAAGATATATGTCAAAGTCGATTTTATTGGAGAAAATATGAAATACGAAGATCATACTATTATTAACAAAGTTGAACGAATTTCGGCTTCTGAGGTTTTTGATATTGTTAATCTCATAAATATCTCCCTTGATAATTATTTCAGATGTCCATCCGCAACGGAGGAAACACATTTTTCATGTATTTCCCTCCTGTGCCGTCACTGAAGCAAAAACTGACAGTTTAACAACTGAAAACGTTCATTTCATACTCACATCGGCTACGTCAGATGAATTTTTTTCCGAGGCGACGCTCCTGTACTGTTATCATCGATTCATGGCCAATTTTTTCGAATCATAGAATGGTAACAAAGCCCTTTTGCTAAGAGCTCTCTCCCGCCTCCTTGACTTGTTTCACTTATGAGCATTAATTGTAGGTACTCATCTTCAGTCATTCATTAAATTGAATCAAGTGTTCAAAGCATGCACCCTAAACGTTGAAGTTGGGAAAAACTAACTCAAAATTATCCAATCTCTGTATTTAAAACAGCCACTATTTTGTTTTACGATTACTGATACCACCTCAAAGGCATACCTTCTCAAAGGTATACATAACATCTATCATTCCTGAAATTTTCATGCAAATCCTAGCAAAACTGTAGTGTCTGAGTCGGTAAAAAGCGCATGCTGTTCCATAGCCATATGTTGCCATAGTAATATATGCAGCGCATATTGTTCCATAGTAATACAGGAAAATTCAAGCCGCCATAACTTTGCTAAATATGATTCGATCTTTATGAAACTTTCAAGATAGACCAATCTTATAGATAGACATCTGTGTACTGAATTTCATAGAATTTAAGGGTACCGTTAAGATTTTATTCAAGAAAACATAAAATCGATAAATCATACTATTACTAACAAAGTTGAGTGAATTGCGAATTCTCACGTATTTGTTGTTGTTGTACTCACCAAGGCCTACATTCCTGATTTTTTTTCAGATTTTTCGGATCACAGGTGTCCAATCGCGAGGGGGGGGACACAAATTTTTCGTGTATTTCCCCTCCCTGTGCGCCCCTCGAAGCAAACTTTGCCAAACTAAGACCTGTTTTGAAAAGTTCTCATCAAGACCTTTCATTTAATACCCATATCGACTACTTTCAATGAATTTTTTTTTTGGGGAGGTCACTCCATTATATGGGGAGACCCCCCTTAAATACCTTGTAAAATTTTTTTGTAGTTGAACATTGAAGAGAACACCACTTTAGACTTACATACAAAATTTGATGTTTCTAGCTTAAGTAGTTTCCGAGAAAAACTGCTGTGACACACGGACGGACAGACAGACGGACAGACAGGACGCGATTTTAGTAGGGTTTTGTAAAATTATTTTACAAAACCCTAAAAACGTCGAGCACCAAAAAAACTTGATGATAATCCCGAAACTGCGTTTACTTTCGATCTTTTCACATTTTACCGTAAGGAGTTCAAAGTGGTGTTTGATGTGTTTACGACCAGCATCCGAAAAAACTTGGAAGAATCTCTCTCAAAATTTGAACCGATTCAGAAAATTTTTGAAATCCCAGCCGACAGAAAAAACTGTACAATTGAATCAATTAACTCCTTTGTCGAATTGCAACCCGAATCCTTCAAACAAGAACCCGAATGCATTCAAGTAGAACTACAAGCACTTCTTGATTTATGTGATCAATGTGAAAATTTTGTCGATATTTCGAAAAAGGCGTATAATTTACGACAGATTTTGCCGTGCACCTACAAAATTGTTCGATTAGTCTTGACTTCGCCGGTTACTTCGGCTTCATGTGAAAGATCTTTTAGTAAACTGAAATAAGTTATGAATTCCCTTCGAACCACAATGGGCGACGATCGTCTAGATTCTTTGATGCTACTTTTTTCTGCAAAGGATATTGTGGACGAAATGAACGTTTCTAAACTTGTACAAACTTGGTCCCAATTGAAACATCGAAGAGTACGCACTTGACTTTGCTTGTAGTTTCGTGCAAATTTCCTGTTGTTTTTGAATAATACGAATAAAATACGATGTCACACGAAACAGAGGTGTTGTTTTCTGATCGAGCCGGCATTTCGATATGATTCACTCCCCCACACTCATGAGGCTCGCTACGCCCCTGGAAATGAAAAAATAATTTGGAAAAATTATTCGTCGGATTCATAATAATACAATGGAATTTCTAGTGTACTGTCTTCGTTTCCTTCTTCTTCTTTTTCTTCATCTTCCTGCTGGATACAAATATGTTCTAAAAGTGATGCATCATATGTCTCATCACTAATATCGTAGTTATCCTCATCTAATATCGATTCAACATTGGAGCACGACTGTTCTTAACAATTGGTACATGCAATATTTGAAGCTTCATCTTGAGGACGGCCGACTTTACCCCCAGTGGTCGGTTTCAAAAAAGAATTGTAGCAATCGTTATGATACTTAGCCTCGGCAGCGACTAAATCATATTCAAATTCAATTCGAGCAGCAACAGCTTTGGCTACATCATCACAACGAGTTTTAGCTATAGTTAGAATACTGTCTTTGAACGAAAGTGTAGTCACTTTAAAAATCTTACGTCGGTACTGCAGTGCTTTTCCCTTCTCCAACTCTTCATTTAATTCATTGCCGCAAAATAAACAACACTGATTCAAGCAAAATGTAGTTTCACTTACTCGTGCTTTAGTATGAAGAGGACTTATTTTTGATGAACCAGCTTCTTCTTCTTGGCGCCGTTTTTTCACGGCATCAATGCTACTTTTTCGAGTATAATTTTTTCGACACTGCACATGAATTTTTACAGATGCCTGGTCTTTCAGGTACTCCAAAACCTCATCACCTCTTTCAATACTTGCATCAATTAATGCTTTCATGCCGTGATCAACAATAACTACTACAAATAAAGCAAAATTGCGACTTTTTTTTTATAAAAACTGTAACATGCACAAACTTTATTACAAAATATGAGCAATAGCCACGATTTGTCACTACGAAGGAATGTTTACGGCTACCAGTATTTTGTTGAGTATAAGACCTTTGAAACGGAGCAGGTATACGAGCATCGGCACGCTGACAATTGAATGGAAGACAGATGTTACTCAAGGCCAATGCGACTAAATGAAAATAGAGGCGGAGTTTTTGACGTTCATTTATATTTTAAGAATTTTATAATTTGTATGTATAAGACATAGGAACTCATATGTTTACTCGTATAACGGTTTAAAAAGTACATTATCGTGCACATAGCGAATAAAATATTTTTTTCAATTCTTTCAACCACTATATCACGGAAATGGCAATACTTATGAAAAAAAGTGTGGATGCATTTTTTGTAGAGAATCGAATGATCTACAATTTTTGTCTGGACTATTTTTGCTGTAAAACTCACCGTTTAGCTGAAAAACGCGAAAAACCTATTTTCGCAAACTTTCACCATCAATAAAATTTTTTGCACAAGGGGGGATCACAATTCATTAATAATAGTATTCTGAACATTCATACCAATTTTTAGCTCTATGGGAATTTTCGTAACCTTCAAAGTCTTATTTGACTGGACTATTATCATAAATGAAATGTTATTTACAAGCATTGAGTGTTATGAGAGTTCATGAAAGATAGACGGATCTTGAAAAAAGCGTTGATGGAACGACAGAAATCTTACGGCTGTGAGTTTCGCAAGAAGTTTTTTTTCTCCATATTTATTTGGTCAATTATTTTTCGTGGTTTTATTATTTATCTCCTTACTTCAGGAGCAGCTCATATCAAAATGAGTTCGGTTGCTAGCTCCAGAGAGAGAAAGCTCTTCCGCGGCTTCAGAGGCTGTAATGAACGAGGGGCCATCTTTGATGAGCAGCTTAAAAATAAAGTGTCCACCAAAGACTCTCACATAGAGAGAATATACCTTAAAATGTTTGCCACCAAGCATGGAGCATGACGCCAAGTTAAAGTCGAAGTCTAGTTAAGTTCAGACTGAATTCAAGTTAAGTGTTAAGAAGTTGAATATAAGTGCAAACGAGTATTTGATATAACTGGTAAAGATCTGCTATCAGCCTCCATTGAGCTTCCAACCATTTTCTCGGCTACGCTACAGGCCACATCATACACGCTCAGGTCTTGAATGTTCAGCTGGATAGGCAGTACTCCTCATACTGCCCATTAAGTATGCTAGTACAGCTAGGAAAGCCCTCAAAAACTCATTAGGGGCTGACTCACTAACGCAATTCGCGTTGCTTGGAAGTAATTTTCATGGTAGCATATCTTCAGCGCAGGCTCCTCCACTACTGGTTCAAATACGAAAGTGGTGAGAGTGGTCCAAAAAAAGCACACAACGGTTTTAGCCAATGGCTCGTTCTACTGGTTGCTCTCCACTTAAAAAATGCATTCACCCCCACTAGATTGGGGGTATTCTAGAAACACTAAAAAAATTAATTTTGGAGCACTATCTGGTGCACCGCAGACTACATATGAAGCGAAGAACAATCATCGGAGGGGATGAAGTTACATCAGGTACCTCTCAGGGCTCCATTTCTAGTCCTAATTTGTGAAACATCTCGTATGATCATCATCTATGGTGTAACAGGCCAAGCTGGGTATTGACCTCCAGGATCGATTTCCGCCAATCAATACAGTTGTGCAAACTCATTCGCCAGTTAATCACTTCCAGCAAGGATCTGCTGTTAGCTTCTACTGTATCCTCTCACAGAGTCCTCGGTCTTCTTGCTGCACGTCTACGTTGTGCTCTACCCTTTAATGTTCTTTTGCGTTATTTTCCATTCTTTTTAAATGGCCGCCCATTGCAATTTACGTAAATTGCCGCTAGCAGATACAGAAGGTTTGTCAAACAGTTCATACAACATATCGTTGTAACGTAGTCTCCACTTTGTGCTTTGATTCACTGAGCTGTAGATTTTCCGGAGCACTTTGCATTCAAATAAACCCAGTGCATTTTCGAGCTCACTTATCAGGGTTATAACAGCATACATTTGACCAGTGATTTATGAATGTGAAGCATATCTTGCCTGCTTACAACATTGGACCTTAACATGGGAGGCACGGAGTAATATGCTTCATTTGCGGTGTTTAGTCAGCGTCCAATCTCATCCTTTTCAGCGCCCTTTCGATTCAGTTTTGCTCCAAGGTTGACAACGTTATCTACACTTTCAACATTATAGTCTCCTGAAGTCATGTTTCGTCAGACTGGAGTGTTCTTCGTCGTTTGAGCCATGAATTTAGTTTTCGTTCCTTTAACTTGCCGACCAATTCAATTCGCTTAAGATTGAGAAATGCTCCTTTGACATCTGAGATTGACTTCATCAACATACGCTGCCAATTGTGTCAACTTGTAGATTAGTGTAATAGATGTTTCAGCTGTTGAATTCCTGATGACATATTTCAGTGCAATATTAAAGAACATTGGGACAAGTACATCCTTTATTTTTAGCCTAATTTCATTATAAAGCTGTTCATTAGTTTGTCGTTTAGCATCGTGACTTTGACCATGTGGACTATTTTTGTTGGGACGCCAAAGCCAACCATAATTATGACAGCGCATTTTTGTCGACAGTATCATATACTTGCCTGAAGTCTACAAAAAGTTAGTGCGCGTCGGTGTTATATTCGCAGCACTTTTTGAGCATCTACTTAGCTGAGAATATCTGGTCCATTGTAGATCATCAACTTCGATAGCCTTTCATAACACGGCTTAAATATTCTTTTTATGATTTTGTTGAGTATTTTATAAGACTTACATAGTATAACGATGCCTCTATAACCTTAACTTTAGCCTGGCTCCCTTTTTGTGTACAGAATATACATATTTTGCTTCTTTGCTTCTTCTGGTTACTGCTCCTCTGACCATTTTCTCCATATTAGTCGATGCCGAGTGCTACTCAAGAATGAACCCCTACTCTAGAGCAGGTCTGCTAGTATTCTATCTATTCCAGGACCCTTACCTTTTCTTTTTTGGAAAAATGGGGACTTAATTCTCAACATGATCTCCTCTTAACTCAATACGCTTGACCCAGCAGTACTCCAACTTCTTCAACCCTTCTGAAAAATACGTTTTCTGGAGGCCTGCAAAGTAGGCCTTCGTGGCGGCGATGATCTTCTTATTTTGCATATATTTCTGCCACGCAAGTGACTTTTTCAAGTTTGCAACAATTTGGTCGTGGCGACGGAGGTGTAGCCGCTGCGTTTTCATGGTGGAAGAGCACTATTTTCTTTGCCAAACTGGGCCTTTTTCTGCAATAATTTGACATAGAACCTGACCGTTTTGCCTTTTTCCATGTTGTCAATGCAGATCACTACTTGTGAATCCCAGAAAACGGTGGCCATCACCTATTCGGCCAATAGGACAGTCTTTGTCTTCTTTAGAGGACATTCATCGGGTGAAGTATACCGTTTCGAGGTTGCTATTTGGGCTCTGGTGTATACCAATGGGACCATGTTTTGTCGATGTCTACAAAATGACGCAAAAACTTCTTCGGATTACACTTAAACAGCGTCAAATACTGCACTGAAGTTGTCTCACGGTTGTGTTTGTTAGTTGAAGTGAGCAAACGTGGCACTCATTGCGCCAACAGCTTTCTCGTGCTGAAAACCCCATGCAGGATATGACTCACACAATTTTTTGAGATGCCTACCGTCTCAACTACCTTTTGCACCTTCAATCAATGGTCTGGCAATACGAGCTCGAGGATTTTTGTCACATTATCCTCCGTGGTAGCCCTTTTTAGGGCACCTGGACTTGGCCCATCAAAAAGCGACATGCAAACACGTTAAAACTTGTCAACCAATTTTTCACGGTCACAATTGTAGGAGCAGAGTTACCGTATACAGCATCAAAGTGCTCTTAGATTCCCTTCTCTTCTATAACAAATATCAAATCACCGACCAATATTGCTTTCTCGATTTTTTTAAAATCCGTGGACACGCCCGCTTCCACACATGGTCAAAACAAAACTACGAGTCCGATTCGGCTAAAATTTTAACAGTAGCCGTCTACAAGAATGTATTACACGATTTCCCTTGAAATAGTAGCACCATCGGGTTGTGAGGTAAATTACTTATCGGACCACCCTCGTTTTATTCTTTTTTGGTCAAATTTGGTCGCTGGATGTATTCTTTCTGGCTCCTTTTTTAGGGTTTTGTACTAAAATACAAAACTCTATTGCAATCACGACCAGTGTCCGTCGGTCCGTCAGTCCGTCTATCTGTATGTCACAGCACTTTTTCTCCGAAACTATAGAAGCTATAGCCATGAAATTTTGTGGAAAGGTCAGAAGTGGCGACTTCTTGAAAGTTTTGGGGTGACAAATTTTTCAAAGGGGTTTAAGAGGGGACTCCCTATAAAGGGAGGTGACCCTTCAAAAAAAATTTTGCACCATTTGTAGTCGAGCAGGGTGTCGTTGGAAAGGTCTCAATGAGATGTTTACAATCCAAGTCTTAAAATTGCCGTGTCAGTACTGAGAGGGGCAGCGGAAGGGGAAATTTACAAACTTTTCGTGTACCAACCCACCCTCGCGATTGGACACCTTTCATCTGAAAAAATCATGACCGTAGGCCTTTATGAGTACAATAACAACTAATACTTGAGAAGTCGAAATTCACTCAACTTTGTTACTATGATTTATCGATTTTACACTTTCTTGAATAAAATTTTAACGGTACCCTTAAATTCAACCTGGCCTGCCCTGCAAGTTTCATAAAAATTCAATGATATTTAACAAAGTTATAGCGGTTTGAATTTTCCTGTATTGCTATGAAGCAATATGCGCTGTATTACTATGGGAACATAAAGCTATGAAACAATATGCGCTTTTTGCCGAGTCAGATACTACAGCTTTGCTAGAATTTGTATGGAAGTTTCAGGAATGATAGGTATCATGAATGTCTTTGAGAATTGGTTCAGCTAGTGGTATCAGTAATCGTAAAACAAAATAGTGGCTACTTTAAATGCGTAGGTTGAATAATTTTGAACTATTTTTTCCCAACATCAACGTTTAAGGTGCATGCTTTTAATACTTCATTCAATCTGATAAATGACTGAAGATGAGTACCTACAATTAATACTCATAGGAGAAACAAGTCGAGGAATAGGGAGAGAGCTCCTAACAGAAGAGGTTTGTAACCACTCTGCGGTTTGAAAAAAAAATTCTGATGCCATGAATGGATGATTACAGTACAGTACAGTGGCCCCTGAAAAAAAAGTTTTTTGGTATAGCTCTTTGATGAAAGGTTAGCTTCATATTTCTGATCTGGGTATTTACAGCAATTGTACCATACTCATCGGAAGTCACCTTCTTGATGGAGTAGACTCTCCTACTTTTGTCATAAGTCGACTGATTGCCGACAGATCTGCTGCAGCCTAACCGATCATTTCCCTGATTGGCTCAGGGAAACTCATCTTCGGGTCGATCAGAACGTATTTCACAGCTAATCTCGACTCAACTTACACTTCCTCAATGTAGACCATCCTTATTCTGAACATTCTTTGCCTGATGAAAATGACTACTTCAATTTGTTCCAGTACAAGGCTGAAACCGTGAGTGGTCC
The DNA here is from genome assembly GCA_963969285.1 of Odontomyia ornata. Classification (NCBI taxonomy): domain Eukaryota; kingdom Metazoa; phylum Arthropoda; class Insecta; order Diptera; family Stratiomyidae; genus Odontomyia; species Odontomyia ornata. The sequence continues at coordinate 262,048,638 of OZ017742.1, forward strand.
AGCCCCTTATTTGATGCATCAGAATACCTGGTCTAAGTGACGCATCATCAACTGTGCAACCAGCAACCAGCTTTGTAACATCATCTGCATTGCCTATCAACCTCGACTCATTTGGCAGCTCCAGTCTCATAAGCCCATCATACGAGATGTTTCCTAAGCTAGGGCCGAGGATGGACCCCTGAGTGACACTGGATGTAACTTTAAGCCTTTTCTGACATTCCTTTGTCTTATAGACCAGGTTCCGATCTTTTAGGTAGTCGCTTCGGATCCGTATCAGAAACCCCATAACTTGGAAAGGGGTTTTCAGTGCTTCCAGAAAATGCGCTCATTTAGGGGAACGGAAGGCGTTTTTGACATCAACCATTGCCAAGAGGCTATATGTCTCCATTTTGGACTCCACCCACTACTCTTGAGATTATGTCAATGATAGAGTGGTCTGCTCTAAAATTGTTTTTCCATAGAGATAGTTCTCTAGTAGAATGGGTCGCGTCAATGTGTTTTCCCTTGATGAGCTTCTTAAGATCTTTTTCAGTCATATCAGTAAATAGAAAGGGTAGTATTTATCTTCTTTTTGCTGATCAATTTGGGCCCCATCACCTTCCAGCATTTCAAGAGCATCTTGAGCGTTTACGTTTAGGCATAAGTCGACTTACATGATACAAATTATTGCAGTTTTGCTTTGGTCTTGGTTGGGACTTCTTTAAAGATCAGACACTTTCCGCTTACTATTGTACGACTTATTTATTATTGTCAGGTTTTTGATCACCATCCTTAAAAAGAATCGAAAGTGCTTTTTTTGTGCAATATTAACGTTTCTGGCCCATTTTGCTACAATTATTGCACAGGGAATACCTATCAGGCCCTTAACACCCCTGAAAGGTGTGGCTGCAACCAAAGCACTTGTGGCAGCGTATCAGAACCGCTCCTTGCTATATTTTGCAGATTATTCATCCCATTTGGATTGTCTTCTTCATTCAAACTTGTTCAACACTTTTTTCGGCGGCTATGTTGGCAATAACCATACGCTGTCTTCATCTTTTTCAATTAAATTCGAGACGCAATCAAGCTCTCCAAATCAAAGTATTGCCATTGGCTCAACCGATGTTCCATTCAATCGTAGAAAGGCTTTTCACCAGTTTCTGGCATGAGCAGTTTTTTGGTGACCTTTGGCACCACCTCCACACCTCGTGTTTTTCGTTTTCCCATGAACCCCTCGAATTGAACTGTAGGCGAGTCTTTTGTTCGTAATAGGTGTTGGGGCAGCTGGCACTCTGCAGAAGGCTTAGTGTTTTGCTCCTCTACTGCCTCTAGCTTCATACATATGTAGTGACCTAAGTGAACTAGGAGTTCTTTTAGCTCTAGGATTCCATTTTTAAACTCTTTGCTAAGCTTCAGTTCACAGCTTCTACAGCCTTAATATAATTTCACTCCTCCTCGGGTCCATCAAAGAAGATGTTAGCGCCAAGGTGACACTCGTGTGTGAATGACTTCAATTCAACTCTCATACCGTCTCCGTCCCAGTAAAACCTTTGCAGTCCTTGGAGTGCGTTTGTGGTTCGCACCATTGGGTTGATGGTGTAGGTTTGGTTGAGATGGACTCCCAATTAGCGCTGGTCTGGCTATGAGCACTTGTCCCCATAAGGACTTGTGCCAACCCTCGCATGGCCTCCCTGCTCTGCAAAGATAACCATGGGACCAAAAAGGTGACTACACATACAAACGGAGATAGCGGTTTCAACGGGGGCCCAATAAAACTGGAGCAACCAAAAACCCTTAAAAAAGATTCCAAGAAACCCATAAAAAAGAATGAAAAAATAACAATCACGACGACGCAACCAGCGGCCGCAGCCATGATGTTAACAGCACATCGGGAGCGGTACTAACGATGACAAAATTGACGATTAATGCAATGACGGTGAAAACGGACAAAAAACGGAGATTTGCAGACAGTCTTGTCTAGACTGAGACTTGTGCGGCGTTCGGGCGCAGCAAAAAAATGATGCAAACGCCAAAGCATCCTATGAAACGGGAAACTCTGCAGGATGCGCCGGATGTTCGAGTGGTTGAGGAAAATTAATGAACATCGAGAATCTGATGGTCACTGCCACGATTGCCACAGAAGCGATTGAAGCAAAGGTTGTAAGTCCAGAAATAATAAAGAACCATCCTGAAGTCAACGAGCAGATTACGGCAGAAAAAAAAAACGAGTGACCAGGCAAATAAAGTGACAATTCGTGATTTTATCGCCAATGTCGAAAAGGTGGCGGAAGTACTGTATTCTGAAACAGAAGCTGATAACCTCTCCCAAGGACGATGGATTCGAAGTACAATTGCCGCCCAGCAGCATGAAGAAGAAAGGCTATTGTGAAAAGCGGGAGTTGTTCTAAAAAGGATACAATCCGCATGCGACTCACCGAAAATCACCAAAGCAGTAAAGATTAGGCTCCTTGAACTAGAGGAGCTCCTAGACTACATAAGGCATTATCGGAGAAGCTGGCTAAAGGCCGAAGAGGACCAGAAAGCGGAAGAAGAGCAGAAGGCTAAAGAAGCGCGTGGGGCAAAATCTTAAGGGCACGTGCAGATAGCTCAACAATCAAAAATCAAAAAAAGAATGACATCTAGCCCAATCGAAGGAGATCGGGATAAAAGAAGGAAGGAAAAGGCACTTAATGGGCGCAAAATACCAAATCAGGGGTTCCAGACAGTGCTTGCAAAAAGTTTGAAGAAAGCCGCTATGAAACTCCTTCAAAAAGTGTTAGAAAGTAAAATTCGCATGGACGCCCAACAAGAAAAAAGACCTGGTGCAAAACAGGAGTGATAGAAGCTCTGACGAAGATCCCGGCAGCAGGCACTGCTCGTAAAATACCTTCTACGAAGTACGAAGGAGGCACACCGTATTATTTGCAAGGATGGTGATTCAAGACATGATTTTGGACAAGTCTTGGGATCAGGAAATGCCGGGTTTTCCAGGAAGCCCTGGCCAAGGCAAAATCAGAACTTAAATGACCCGCATCCTGCAGCTAAGCCTACACCCCAGTGCAACTGCACAAAACATGCTTGAATAGTTTGCAAGGGGCATGAAAGCGGATTTTTTGCTGCTGAGTGAGCAACACCATGATAAAAGTTCAGCATCATGGTATGTTGATGAGGCTGGTACTGCCGCCATCTGTGTTCAAAATAGCGATTTCCAGGCGGACAGCTTTGGACATGGGGATAGTTTTGTGTGAGTTCGGTGCTCAGAGACCACGTTCTTTAGCGTGTGCCTAACGCCGAACGAATCGATATCAACTTTCCAAGCCAAGTTTAATGCTTTGGAGGGCATTGTCTCGAACGCAGACGGGAATGTGCTTGTTGGTGGAGACTTGAACGCTAAAGCAATCGAATGGGGCATTACTCAAACAGATCTGCGGGGAAAAGAAGTTCTAGAAATGGCAGCCAGAACACTACTCGTCGTAATAAACACCGGCAATACCCCGACCTTCCGTCGTATTAGCTGTGAGCGAACCATACCGGACGTGACATTTGCCTTGGAGTCCTTAGTACGGAGGATACACAATTGGAGAGCATTAGAGGACTACTCAGCCAGTAATCATCAGTGCATTCTGCTGGAGATCAGTAATATGGTCTTCCGACGTCTGTGCTCTCAGCTTTCTACAATTGAATGGTACATCGGAAGAATGGACGTCCAGAGGTTTTTCGAGGTACTCATAGTAGGTGCACCGCTGCAGGAAGATTCGGAGGGGACGGAAGAACTGGCAGCTGAAGATGTGGTGAGCTCAACTATGAGCATCATTACAACTGCCTGCAAAGCTTTTACGCCCCGTCAAAAACCCTTGCAGGGCAAGCCTCCAGTGCACTGGTGGTCAACTGAAATCACTGAAGAATGAAAGGAGTGTCTTAAGCTTCGGCGTAAGTTCACCGGTGTGGAACTGTGCCGAGGGAAGCAACCGAAAAGCAGCATATAGGTCGGCCAGGAAATGCCTTCGCAAATTTATCAACAACAACAAGGCTCGCTGCTGGCAACATCTAGTGGATAATGTGAACAAGGATCCATGGGGCCTTGGCTACAAGTTAGTTATGTGGAAGCTTGGTTTCCTACGGAAACCTTGCATACATGACGCGGAAAAGATGGACGCGATAGTGTGGGCACTCTTCCCCGCCCATCCCGTCTATGTTGACACTGTCCAAGGTGAACCAGCTGTGAATTGTCCACTCTTCACACAGCTGGAACTGGAAGAAGCAGTCCTTTCGCTGAAAGCGAGAAAGGCTCCATGTTCAGATGGTTTTCCAGCTGAAGTGTTGTGGCTTGGCCATTCCCATTGTCCGGACTTGCTGCTCAGCATATTTAACGCTTGCCTACGGGACGGGGTTTTCCCAGTACGATGGAAAGTGTTGAGGCTCGTGCTGATCAGCAAGGGGAAGGGAAATCCCGAATCGCCGTCTTCGTACCGCCCGATATGCATGCTAGACACGTATAGGAAAAAGTTAGACAAACTCATCAAGGGAAGACTCATTGATGCGATTCATGCTGCTGGGGATCTATCTCCTCGGCAGTACGGCCTTAGAGCAGGACGTTCTATCATTGATGCGATTGCAGAGGTGATGAGCGCGATCCGGAAGGCAGTGGCATATAGTCACGCCAAGTGACGGATCATCCTGTTGGTGACACTCGACGTCAGGAACCCCTTCAACTCCATTAGATATGTGGATATTCTGGATAGGCTGGAAAATCCTCTTCAAGTTCCAGAATATCTAATGCAGCTTTTAAGGGACTACTGAAAGGACCAAAGCCTGCTCTACGACAGGACACAGGGCCAACGAAAGATGAAAATTACATCGGGTGTTGCTCAGGGCTATATCCTTGGCTCGGACCTGTGGAGCGTGTCTTACGACGGGCTACTGAGACTGGACATGCCAGATGAGTCGCGCTTGATCGGCTATGCGGATGATGGCGCGGCTCTGGTCACTAGGCGCACCGTTCAATAAGCGTAACTTAGGCTAAGTATGCTAATGCACTGAGTGAGTGTTCATCTTGACAAGAAAGAGAATCAGTATTCGAGACATGAAAATCGAATCAAAGCCATCGGTGAAGTACCTGGGGCTACTGAGCGACTGAAAGATGAGTTTCTCTGAGCAAATCAGGGCAACGGCTGAGAAGGCTGCTTCGGGAGTATCGACTCTGTGTCAACTTATGGCCAACGCAGGGGAACCTAGCCCATCAAGACGACGCCCCTTGATGAGTGATGTAGACTCAGTGCTACTGTACGGAGCAGAAGTATGGGGCAACGCTCTTGGGAAGGAGGTATACCGAAAACCTTTGGCACACATACAGAGAAGAGGAGCATTGAGGATTGCATGTTCATAACTGACAATCTCTGATTCGGCGGTGAGAGTTATTGCAGGCGTGGTACCTGTCACCCTCCTTGCGCGAGAGCGTCACGCTATTTACCTGGGCCGAAACGAGGATGCGTGTGGGATAGTTATCCGTGAGGAGAGACAGCGCTCACTCAACGATTGGCAGCAGTCTTGGGTGAATTGCACGAAAGGAAAGTGGACTACGCGCCTCATCCCGGATTTGAGACCGTGGCTAAATCAAAAGCATAGTAAGGCTGGCTTCTATCTGATGAAGCTTTTGAGCGGTCATGAGTGTTTTCAGTCTTACCTGCACAAGATTGGTAAGTCAGGGTCATCGGATTGTCGATTTCGCCCAGGGAAGGAAGACAATGTCTGCCACATATTTTATGCGTGCACAAAATGGGTCAGACTGTGTGGAGACCACTACAAAAAGACGGAAGAGCTCACTCCGGATAATACAGTCACGGTGATGCTCGAATCAGTTGACAAATGGAATGTGGCATACTATGTTTGGGCAGTCCTAACAGGTAAAAGATACTCACAGCAGCCAGGGGCATTATGGCGGGGGATCGCTTTTCTGGCACTTCTTCTTCCCCTCTCCCTACCTGCTAGATGAGGGCCCCCAGCTTGAAGGTGGCTCATGGCGTAACAAAACGAGACCTGCCCCGAAGTAATGTGTCAAACGGTTCCAGGCTGGGTTCTCAGGTTGATGGTGGAGGTGTTTAGTGGGTTGTCGGATCACCATCTTGCAAGCATGGGAGTCCCACACTCTGTGCATAAATGGCATTCACCTCCCAAACACAAAAAAAAAGCCTGAGAGCAGCACTCAGAAACTAGCAGTTTTTGGGGAAGGCCGCTCATACGCAACCAAGATGTGGTACCTACCACGATATAGAAGCCACAGGCAATATTACGGAGAGCTGAATAGAGCTTTGATCTAGACCATCGGCTTGAGATTCCATGACCGGTCACTGCCATCCCTTACACAATGAGAAGCCTATCCTTGCTCAAGAATGGTGGTTGTCACTGAAATAATAGGAACGTAGTTTTTAGTACATACCAAGTGTTTTTTGGATGGGGAAAATGGGGACTCCATCCCTTGGGTGAGGAGTGTTGGTTGGCGCATTGTACCAACTCCATTTGTGGAGAGCATCGGCTTAGGCTCATAATAGTAGGTACCAATGAAAAACTTTCTGACTTTATTGCTCTTAGTGGGTTAGCATGTAAATCTGTGTTCGCAAAGGAAATAAAATAACAGTGAAGGAAAAGACGTTCTCTTTCTTTGAATTTCGGCAATCTTAGAATGTAGATATGATATCGCAGGGGGGGGTTATGAAGAAAGACCACGGAAAATTTAAAAACTAGTTAAGGGCAAATTGTAATTGCTAGACAAAAGCATTTGTGTTTGGGAGCTTCGAAACAAAAGTAGCAAAATATCTTAAAAAATATCAGACAAGCAATGAATGGAAATGTAGAAAAACTTAAATAAAATTACATGATAGGCTTTTAGAATAGCAGAAGGCGGCAAGCTTAGAATATCTTCTCGCAATTAAGAACTATTAATCCAAAAAATAAGAAATACAATATAACATAAATGTTGATGCTAAGCTATTCTATAAATTGATTAAACAGCTAACTTGTCACATCATAGAAGAAAAAATTAAATATCCCTCGTTTCTCCAAATTCAGTGTAAATGAACTCAACTCTGGTAAAATTGTATTTATGTGTTTCATACCATTTGGGGCATAAATTTTCTACTTATCCCAGGCTTCTTTATTCCGTCCTCTTCGTAATAATGCCATAAATGCGTGACCGCACACATTTATTGCAGATTACTTAAAACGGAGTTCACACCTCCACACAGGATAATGCTGATTTCTCTGCACTTCCATTTTCATGTTAAGAGCACGTGCAGAAGGACTTAGTCCATCCTAGTCGGGAAATCTACCTAAGGATGCGTTCTTACTTTTTCGCACAACAATAGCAACATCATCATTAACCGCCATTGTGGGTATGCAAAATATAAAAAGGAAACCTCTACCAGTCGTGATTTCCCGAAACTCGCTAAAAGGACTATCGAACAAACCCAAGAACAACTCGAGACAAATCATTCATTCAAGGTCCAATTCATTTTCGTTAGTAGGGCTCATGTCTGGGTCTTAGTTATTACAATACGGCATGCCAACATTTCAACCGGGTACCAGGTTATAACTTCCTTCTCATCCTCACCTCCGGACAGGACTCAAACCTGGAATCTACAAAATGTACTGCGCTTTGTAATTTTTGTGAAATACCCTGAACCCTGTGTTCAGTGAATCCTCGTAATCGGTCAATGTCACTGAGGTGTTTGTTATGCGGGACAGATGTGAAGCAACAGCGACCCTCGTCATATTTTGTAATCCGTGGTGGCTTAAAGGACACGTCCGTCGTGAGCTCTGTCACAGTACCAGCGAATAAGTTACTCCTGTGCAACAGTATCTCTATCTAAATTGCATCTTTCACTTGACAAGGCGACACAACAGTGAAACGGTGTGTTAAAAGGACAATGTAGAGAATTTTATTACATTTTCCTTTTTTGTCCAGACCTTTATATCCTTCCCTTTCCTCATTGCGTAATGTATATGTCGTGTGCTAAGTTCATAGACACCGTCCGGCCTAAATATTATGATTTGAGCCATTGGAAACATATGGGGCGTGAAATGACATCCTAACAATTGTAGATTCTCCATTTCAGGCCGACATCAGACGGGGTCCGTTTTAGGGATCATTGTTGCATTTGAAGGGACTCTTAGGAATGTAGTTTATTTTTAAAAAGAATTGCAAGTGCCTGTCTTTGTTTGGAATATCTATCCAGCATTTATTAGAATTCTGTTAAATTGCGGATTTCTCTTAATAATTGGAATCGAAATATTGTTGGTCCGTGTAAATGGATTCGAATGGTTCGGCAAGGATGAATTCGAATACAATTGAAATCTGTGAATTGGCAATCTTTTGTTTTCATTTCAGCAAAGTATCGTGCGTACGCCTCATTGGTTTTTATTTGGGGTTGGTAAATTACTTACAATAGGAATGTTTTGAGGTATAAAGGATATCATATTCTTTATTATAACGCAATAATATATTTATATGAAGGAAGCATCTACAAACTCAAATTTTCATCTACTATTGTCGTTAGTTGTGGATTCATATCCAAAAAATCTACATGTATGTATTTCGTTCTTTCTCTTAAATCTAAATAGAGGAATAAATATCTTAGAAACGATACTACAATCCCAAATAGAATAGGAACATACGAGTATTGTACATAAAGTTCATGTCTTAAGAATCTTAAAAATACTTCTAAGTTCAACGCTACTTTGAATTTAAATAGTTTCTTTGTTAGCGCGTCACGAATGAAGAATGGAGATCTGAAGATTGATTTGGATATGGTTTTTGTTTATTTTGACATGCTTCCTAGTTGAGATTTTAAAATGTTTGGAAAGGAAAGGGTACAAAACGTTTCTTCTCTGGTGTATTTATACAAAGCCACTTGAATTTCTTTTCTGTTCAATTTGAAATCTGATCTTGATATCGATTGAATTAGAATAAACAGATTTATCGTTCGCAATCATATGTGAATCGATAAGGGAAAGTAAATTTTATAGCCTCTATGAAATTATGAGTGTTTGTAACTTAATTGTTCGTGAAATTTCGTTTTAAATGGATTAGACTTGAGCGTTTTGGATTAATGAGTCTGTCAATAAAATTGGATTGATATCTTAATTTAATTATTGCTTACTTGGAAACGTATAGCTAGTAATAATAAGCACATTATTAGTTGTTGAGTTAAGATTAATTATCAGTTTCATAGGTTGATTCTAATCCATTTGAAATGAAAATATTGCCCTTATAAAATATGTATAAGATATGCGAAAGTAAAGGAATTGAACAATTTGCAACCAGAAGAAGATCTATTTTTCTCGACATCTAGAGCATGGGTTGGTCTAAAGATTCGCTAAACTTGTTATCAATGGAGACATTTATCTTCATTTAAGAAAAATAAGTTTCTGAGTTTTTCTGTCTACGATCAAGAAGAGAATCCACACATCATTAATAGCAGATCATTCATACGCTCCAATTCATGTTATTCACGATCGTCAATGTAAAGCACAGCTATAGCCTCACTCAAGCCGATGGCAACGATCGAAATAAGAGACATTGACTGCGTCACGGATTTGGCCGAGGTGGAAGAGACCATCAAAAGGGAGCTCCCTAGCAAGGGCGGAATCAAGGCGAGGCTGACACCAGAAAACCATAGGGGACAACGCATGACCATCATTGACTTGACCGGAAAGGACGCCGAACAATTTCTGAACAAGGGCAAAGTACGAATAGGGTGAGTTGACTGTAGGATACCGCGAAGAACAACGCCACTTCAATGTTTGAAATGCCTTGGCCATGGTCACACCGCACAAGTATGCCAGGACCCGATAGGAGTTCTCTATGTTACAAATGCGTTGAAATGGGACATAAAAGTGTACGAAGGGAGCACGCTGTATTCTTTGCAAGGATGCTAGTGTAAGACATAATTTTGGACACCGCTTGGGATCAGGAAAATGCCAGGTTTTCCAGGAAGCCCTACGCAAGGCGAAACAGAACCTGTATGATGACCTGTATCCTGCAGCTAAACCTACACCGCAGTTCAACCGCCCAAAATTTGCTTGAACAGTTTCCGAGGGACATGAAAGCTGACTTTATGCTACTGAGTGAGCAACACCACGATAAAAGTTCAGCATCATGGTATCTTGATGAAACTCGTACTGCCGCCATCTGGGTTTGAAATAGTGATTTCCAGGCAGAGAGCTGTGGACGTGGGGATGGTTTCGTGTGGGTTCGGCGCTCTGGGACCACCTTCTTTAGTGTGTTCCTAACGCCGAACGAAATGATATCATCTTTCTAAGCCAAGCTTAATGCTTTGGAAGGCGCTTTCTCGAATGCAGACGGGGACGTGCTCGTTAGGGGAGACTTCAACGCAAAAGCAATCGAATGGGGCATGCCTCAGACAGATCTGCGGGGAAAACGAATCCTAGAAATGGCGGCCAGGATGGTGCTCGTCGCACTAAACACCAGAAATACGCCAACTGTCCACCGTATTGGCTGTGAAGGAACCATACCAGACGTGACATTTGCCTCGGAGTCCTTAGTACGGAGGATACACAACTGGAGAGTATTAGAGTAGTGCATTCTGCTTGAGATAAACGATGTTGTCTCCCGACGTCCATGCTCTCGGCGTTCTACTATTGGATGGAACATCAGAAGGATGGGCGTCGTGAGGTTCATCCAGGTTCTCACAGCAGGTGCACCGGTGCAGGGAGATCCGGACGAGATGGAAGAACTGGCAGCTCAAGACGTGGTGAACTCAACTATGAGCATCATCACGACTGCTTGCAATGCTTCTATGCGTCTATGCGCCGTCGTAAACCCTGCACGGCAAGCCCTTAGTGTACTGGAAGTCAACTGAAATCGCTGAAGGCAGTGTCACAAGCTTCGGCATGAAGCCCAACGGGCACGGAACCATGACAAGGCAAGCAACCACGTAGCAGCATATAAGTTGGCCAGGAAATGCCTTCGCAAATTAATCAACAACAGCTAGGCTCGCTGCTGGCAAGATCTAGTGGACAATGTGAACAAGGATCGGTGGGGCCTTGGCAACAAGCTAGTTATGCCGAAGCTTAGTTCCCTATGGAAACTTTGTACACATGATGTGGAAAGGATGGATGAGATAGTGCGGGCACTCTTTCCCGTCCATCCCGTCCGTGTTTCTGTCCACGGTGACACAGCTGGAACTGGAGGAGGTAGTCCTTTCGTTGAAAGCGACGAAGGCTAGACACGGCTGCGAAAGTGCTCGAGAAACTCGTCTAGGGGAGAACTCACTGAACCGATTCGAGCTACTGGGGATCTATCTCTATGGCAGTACGGCTTTAGAGCAGGACCATCCACCATTGATGTGATTCCAGAGGTGGCCAGCGTGGTCCAAAAGGCAGAATCATGAAGTCGCACCAAGCAACGGATCGTCCTGTTGGTGACACTCGACGTCAAGAGCGCCTTCCACTCCGCTAGATGGGTAGATATTCTGGATGCGCTGGGAAACCCAGCTCAAGTTCCAGAATATCTGATGCGGCTTTTGAGGAACTACTTAAAGAACCGAAGGCTGCTCTACGACATGACACAGGGCTAACGAAAGATGTAAATTACATAAGGTGTTACCCAGGGATCCAGCCTTGGTCTGGACCTATGGAACGTGTCTTACGACGGGATACTGAGACTCGAGATACCAGATGAGTCACGCTTGGTCGGCTATGCAGATTATGCTGCAACTCTACTCGCTGGACGCATCGTTGAACAAGCGCAACTTAGGCTAGGTATGCTAATGCGCCAAGTAAGGGACTGAACGACTGCTCGCGGGCTCAGTTTAGCACTGGAGAAAACCGAAGTGGTCATCTTGACGAAAAAGAGGATGCCTAGAGTAGCGATCGTCAGTATTGACGAGTAACGAATCGAATCGAAGCCAGCGGTGAAGTACCTCGGGCTACTGATCGACTCGAAGGTGAGTTTCTTTGAGCAAATCAGGGCAACGACTGAAAAGGCTGCTTGGGGAATATTGGCTATGAGTCGACTTATGGCCAAGGTGGGGGGACCCAGTGCATCAAGAAGACGCCTCTTGATGAGTGCTGTAGGGTCAGCGCTGCTGTACGAAGCGAAGGCATGGTGCGATGCTCTCAGTAAGGAGGTATAACGAAAACTTTGGCACAAGTACAGAAAAGTGAAGCGCTGAGGGTTGCATCTTCATATCCGAAAGTCTCTAACTCGGCGGCGAGAGTTACTGTAGGCGTAATACATATCGCCCTCCTTACCAGAGAATGCCGCGCTATTAATCTGCGCCGAAACGAGGATGCGAGGGAGATGATTGTCCGCAAGGAGAGACAGCGCTCACTTAACGATTGACAACAGTCTTGGGTCGATTCTACGAAAGGAAGGTAGGCTACGCGGGTCCCGGATCTGAGACCGTGGCCAAATCAAAAACATGGTGAGACTGACTTCTATCTGACCCAGCTTTTGAGCGGGCATGGGTGTTTTCAGTCGATTGTCGGTATTGCCCAGGAGAGGAAGACACACATTTTTTGCGTGCATAAAATGAGACAGGCTGCGAGGAACCCTCTACAGTGAGACAGGAGAGCTCACTCCGAATAATATAGTCGCGATGATGCTCGAAGTGGTTGCCGAATGGAACCAGGTGGCACATTCTGCTCGGGCAGTCATAAACTTTAAAGGGACTCACAGCAGCGGGGGGGGGCTGGGGTAAGGGGATCGCTTTTCTGGCACTTCCTCTTCCCCCCCTTCCCTCCCGCTAGAAAAGAAACCCCCCAGCTTGAAGGCGGCTGCCGGTGTAACAAAACGAGACCTGGCCTGAAGTAATATGTCATACGATTCCAGGCTGGGTTCTCAGGTTGATAGTGGAGGTTTTCAGTGGGGAATCCAGTCCCTTTTTGCAAGCAGGGGAGTCGCACACTCTATGCGTAAATGGCATTCAACTCCAAACATATAAGAAATGTCGAGCCGGAAATCTTGCTGCTTGTCATTTCAATGCTGTTAAGCAGCGAATATTAACAGTTTTCGCCGAGTCCCGTATATCAAAGATGAAATGCCTATTCCAAGGTCAAAATTTAAATAGAAGGTAACCCTCACATTACCTGCAACATCTGCAAAATACTGGAGGAGAACGGGTGTCAAATGTTAGGTTGCGATTACTTCTTTTGGAGCAGCTGCTGAAAAACATTCGGGTCGTATTAGTAATTTCAAGCGAGCTCGATATTAAAAAGCTTGCGAAAACGGTAGGCCTGATGATTAAATTGCAGCAACCAACCGCTAATGCATCAACGCATAAACAAGAAAGCACAAGTGAATCTCAGAATATGGAACAATGCTCCAGTTAAAACAAGTTGGGTAGACAGAACAACGCTCATGTCAGAAGGGTTTTGTACAAAACTTCTCAGAAATACAGCCTTCCGCAACGTATAAAGTCAAGAAATATGTTAAAGAGATGTGCACGGTTATAAGAAAATCCATTGATTTTCTATTTTCAACGGTCGCCGTTTTGTTGCAAACCAACAAAAATCACCCAAATGATATGTTATTGATCTTATTTCAAAATTTCAAGAATATCAAATCAAAACTGCAGTGACTGATACGATGGAAAGTCCATAAAATACCAAAATCATGTGTTATTGTTGTTGTAATCCGAGAAGTTTCAAGTGGCTATAACTTCCGTGTGTATCATTCAATTTTCATCAAACTTATAACGTTTAAGGAACTTCTGTTGGACTACTTAAACGTCAGATTTCGTACAGGTGCGATTTTATTGGGGAAAACATGAAATTTGAATATCATGCTATTATTAACAAAGTTGAGCGAATTTCGACTTCTAAGGTATTTTTTGTTATTGTACTCATAAACACCTACCCCCAAAATTTTTTCAGATTTGCCGGATCACGGGTGTCCGATCGGGAGGGGGGGGGGGGGACACAAATTTTTCGTGTATTTCCTCTCGCTGTGGGCCCTTCAAAGCAAAAAGTGGCAAATTTAGACCTGTTTTGAAAAGCTCTAATGAAGCCCTTTTATTTGATACCCATATCGACTACCTTTGATGAAATTTTTTTTCGGGGTCCACTCCCCTATATGGAGAGACCCCCCTTAAACACCGTATAATTTTTTTTTTGTGATTGAGTTTTCAAGTAAGCACCACTTTCCACCTGCATACAAAATTTGATGTTTCTAGCTTAAGTAGTTTGCGAGAAAAAGTGCTGTGACACACGGACGGATGGACGGACAGAGGGACAGATAGGACGCGATTTTAGTAGGGTTTTGTAAAGTAACTTTACAAAACCCTAAAAATCGGAGATTACGCTTTTCCGCAAACGTTTTGCGTGTCATGCCCATCATTTTTGGCCACCAGGTCACTGGAAAAGTAAAGTCAATTCAAAAACAAGAACATCTGCTAAATGAGTGTAGCCAATCAATTTTATTTCTATCCTAAGTTGGTAAGCTACAGTGCGAAAACTTTAGAAGCATATTGGTACTTTGTACAGTGTACAAAATATTTTCAAGGATCTTAGAAAATCAAATCTGATCATATGCCAACCGTATTATTGGGGAGTATCAAGGTGGCTTTATAGGAGTTAGATCAATGACAGACCAATTATTTACAGTCAAGCAAGTAGTTGAGAAATGCTGGGGATTCGACATAGACGAACACCAAATTTTTGTTGGCTTTAAGCAAGCATACAACAGTATTGATTGTAACGTTGTAACGGATTTTGGTGACCGAGGACGACCAGCTTGAACAGCAAAAAACCAGCCGACTTCTAATTTTCGACCCAAAAAACAGATTGCGTTTTCTCGTAGATACCGGTGCGGAAGTTTCAGCTCTTCCAAGGAACAAAGAACAAAACACATCAATGTAGTTCAACCTCTCTTCCACCAACAACACAATAATTAAAACCTATCGATATAAACTCTTAACACTCGACCTTTGTTTACAATGAACATTTGCTTGGACTTATCATCGCTGATATTATAAAGCCAATCATTGGTGTTGATCTGTTGAAAAAGTTTGGCCTCATAGTGAATATCTGCAGAACGAAAATTATCGACGAAGAACAAACTTATCGTAAGCTTGACAATGCTAGAATTTCTATTATAACAACACTTAAATCAAGCCATCCATGCCATGACCTACTGAGGCAGTTTATTGCCATTAAAATTCTAAACAATACGAAGAAACTTGTGTCTCACGGTATCTACCATCATATACTACACCTGGCGCGAAAAAAGGCCAGCCAATAGAGACAATGTGGTAACTGTTAATGCCCGTCCACACTATCAGTGGCGTTAGACTTAAGTGAAAATTTTATTTTACAAATCGTATTTGCAAAGGTGGATAATTGATTTCGTCACCTTATGTGACTAATATTGTTTGACTTAGTTGCTAAAATCATAGATGCATGCATGTCTCATGTGGCCACATTTTGCATCGCCACAGACGCGGGTGTCAGCAGTTTCGCGTGATGTTCGAATCATTTTGTTAACTTATACGCGTCAGCGAAACGATCGGAAGACGCAAACACCACATTTGCATGCATGATGTGGCCGCATGAACGCATTGCAATGCGAAACCAAATTTCCTTTCCCGTACCAGACGCGGGCGTCAGCGGTTTACGGGCATGGAATGCTTGTGGACGCTCAAGCGTCAGCATTTTCGTGCGTGGGAACTGCTGGTGCCTTTTGCTCGGTGTGGGAAGGAAATCATCAGTCGTCAACAGATCGTCGCGACAGCGAGAATAAATGTTTACAGTGCGCTTCGTTGTTTTCCTGTGTATTAGTGCATCCTAATTCGGGAAAATCCTTTTTGAAATTAATGTCAATATATATATATATATATATATATATATATATATATATATATATATATATATATATATATATAGAAATAAATGATAGAATTTCCGGCTTGACGGCTTCTACATAAGAGCGATATATGCGCCATTAATTTGTGGGTTCAAAAAGTGCGAGAAGTATATATCAGTGCACAAAAGGTTGAATCGGCTTTTGTTTGCGGATCTATATGTATGCGGTCAGTGGCATACGGAGTTGGAACGCTTCACCATAAGATCAAAGGAAAAACAAGTGACAGGAAGAGGCCAGGACAAAGGAGTCCTGGCGCAAACAATTTGGAGGCCCCGGCGAGATTAACACTCGCAATCTCGTCTGAATTTGGATTACCAGTGTCAAGTGGTGGTGGTGTTGTGCCGGTAAACGTGCCTGTCGTGCGTGCGTAAAATAAAATGGTTGATACGGAGGTCGTGTTCCGGGAGCTGAAGGTATTGGCCAGAGCTGTAGAAGCCGTAATCTCCAACTATAAGAAGGATTCGGCCAGCCGCAAACTAGATGTCGGCTACTATGAAGAGCGGCTTCGGCGTTTAGAAACTGCCTGGGAGGAATTCGAACGCAAGGACACCGAAGTTCGATCCTTACCCGAAATCACACCGGAACACGACTACTTCAAGGGCGAAACGTATGAACGACCAAGATAAATTACGACACTTTTTCGAAGCACTTCCTCGATAATATCAACGCTCTAAAGGGCACGGCACTGCCAATGTCGCAGCCACCCTCATCAGCACACGATAGCAATGACAAGCCTTCAGCCGCACTGGTCTCGGTACAGAAAAATGCAGTTTTCACATGCAAGTTGCGACGGTATCGGGCCTCGGCAGATTTACTGAGAAGGACGATGGCTCACCCAGAACCGCCAGAAAACACGAAGACTTGGTGTAAGGCTAGAGCGGAGGCGGTGCAGCGAGGCTGGCAACAATTGGATGAGCTTCATCAGCAAGTCTATGAATCCTGTGAGGATCCTGAAGCGCAGGGCTTTAATTTGGAAGAGCATATCCGGTTGGAGGAGGACGTGCAGGACTGCATTGTTCGCTTGCAAGTAAAGGTCAACGCCACCACCGAAATGTTACGCCTGCTGCGACTCCAGGCTTGGTGCTCCCAAAAATTGCTTTGCCCACCTTCAACGGAGATTACCTCCACTGGCGACATTTCCGGAATTTGTTTATGCAAATGGTGCATAACCAGCCGATGTCCGCGTGCCAGAAGCTGTGGTATCTGTAGGTTAACCTTACAGGAGAGGCTGGATCCTTGATCAGAAACTTTGCGTTGTCATACGAAAATTATCAAGCTGCCTGGAAGACACTTAATCAGAGATTTGACAATCGACGACTCTTGGTGTCGGCCCTCATCAACAAATTAATGGGGCAGCCATCTCAGGCCAGTGAAAAACCGTCAGCGGTAGCCATAAAGTCGCTGCATGACACCACACAAGAGTGTCTCAGAAGCCTGAAAAACCTGCAAATATCCACAAGGGATTGGGATCCATTGCTACTGCACATTTTGCTGCGAAAATTGGATTCGACAACGCATGCCCTTTATCAGCAATCTTTAGCTAACCCACGCGAGCTGCCATCTTTGAAGGGTTTACTGGATTTCCTACAAGTGCGATTCCAGGCACTCGAAGCGCTTGGTAGTACGCCTAAGGACCCAGACCACAATCACAGGAAGGTTACCAAGGCTACCGTGGCCGCCGTGGCTGCATTGCGATGCCCAAGTTGCTCGCAGGATCACCCGCTATACTACTGCCCTGAGTTTCTCCAAGACAACGCTGTGAAAAGGCTAAACCTTGTACGTTTAAAGAAGCTATGTGTAAATTGCTTGCGAGAAGGTCACCAGTCTTCCGGCTGCGCGGCAAGAAGCTGCAAGGAGTGCGCCGGAAAACACAGTACCTTGTTACATATGACGGGAAGCAAAATCTCCAAGCAGACCAAGATGACAACGCCTGGCTCCACAGTCAAGAAGCCAGACATTCAGCCGCCACCTGTGCCACCCGCCCTCACGTTGACGGCTCTCATGCAACCTGGAGCGAGGAAAAATGTTCTGTTGAGCACAGCCGTTGTGAAGGTGGTTGCCAGCAATGGAAGAGTGACCGACTGCCGAGCAGTATTGGACCCTGGCTCGCAAATCAACCTAGTAACCGAGCGCATTATCAAGAAACTAGGGCTAGCGGCTTCGCCGCAATTTGCACTGATTGAGGGAGTGGGTGGAAACATCGAGAAGGCGCATCGTAAGGTGGAGCTTGGCCTAAAATCCAGAGTGTCTGGATATGCCGCGCAGTTGGAGGCCTACGTCCTCGATCAAATCATATCTCCTCAACCTTCTCAGAGTCTGGACACATCGGAATGCAGATTCCTGGGAAAATTAAGATGGCGGATCCTGAATTCCATCGAACGGAGCGAATCGACATGCTGCTGAGTGCGGAGCGTTTCTACGAAGTTCTTGCCATCGGGCAAATCAAGTTGGGCCCTGAACTCCCTGTGCTCCAGAACACGCTCCTCGGTTGGATTGTTGCCGGAAAGGTAGTAACACCTCAAGGGCTACCAGTAACGTGTGGAGTCCTCACGGAAGAGACTCAGCTGACTCAAGCTATCAAGCGATTCTGGGAGGTTGAGGAGGTATCGGATCCACAACACAATCTCACAGTGACTGAAAGAGCGTGCGAAGTACATTTCGCCCAGACGACTCAACGTGAATCCGATGGCCGGTTCTTGGTACGGCTCCCCTTCAAGGAAGATCCCAAAGGGCTGGGTGACTCGCAGGGCGTTTCCATACGCAGATTCATGGCGAGAGAGTGCAGACTGGAGAAGAACCCCGACCTAAGACGGCAGTATTGCGAATTCATGGACGAATACGAACGACTGGGACATATGGAGCAAATCACATGGTCAGCGAATAAGAAAGCACACTATTTTTTGCCGCACCATTGCGTCCTGAAACCAGGTAGTAGTACCACTAAATTGAGGGTGGTTTTCAACGCGTCCAGCAGAACATCAACGAACGTTTCTCTGAACAATATCCTACATACAGGACCCACGATTCAGGATGATCTATTTGCGATTTTGATCCGTTTCCGTTTGCCACGCTTCGTTTTCACTGCCGACATTGTCAAAATGTATCGGCAAATAAGGCTTCAGCATGACGATTGCAATTTTCAATTGGTGATTTGGAGAACAAGTCTAACCCAGCCTTTGCGATTTTATCAACTCAAGACCATTACGTACGGCACAACGTGTGCCCCGTACTTGGCAACCAAATGCCTCCAGGTTCTGGCACAAGCCGAACAAAATCGAGCACCCTTAGGCAACAGCGCCTTGCAGCATGATTGTTACATAGACGACGTCATGACAGGGGCAGACAGCTTGACGGAGGCAATCCGAACACAGGAGGAATTGCGTCAGATTCTTACTAGTGCAGGGATGCATTTGCACAAATGGTGTGCCAATCATCCGCATCTTCTACAGCAAATCAGTGTCGAGGATCAGGAGGTCCAGCTGGATTTTGGTAGCTTGTCGGAAGACTACATCGAAACCTTGGGGTAATTTGGCTCCCGAAAACGGACGATTTCCAAATCGGCATTAACTTGGACCTCGCTGAGGTCAAGTTCACAAAACGGACGATCGCTTCAGACATCGCCCGAATGTTCGACCCATTGGGTATCCTAGCACCGGTTATCGTAACCGCAAAATTGTTCCTGCAGGCACTATGGCGGTTGGAATTAGACTGGGACGCAGCTTTGCCACTCGAAATACATACACAGTGGGCCAAGTTCCGCAGTGAGCTACCATCATTGCAAAGGGTTCGCTTTCCCCGACACGTTATCGCCTGCGAGAAACCAATTCAGCTGCAGCTACACACTTTCTGCGATGTCTCGGAGAGGGCGTGTGGCGCTGTGATCTATGTTCGCTCAACTTCCCCGAGCGGTCAAGTCAACGTTCGACTGCTCTGGTCCAAATCCAGGGCAGCCCCCATCAAGGTGTTGACAGTACCGCGTTTGGAGTTGTGTGCCGCCAAGCTTGGAGCGGAATTGACGAGTTGAGTCAAGAGAGCGCTCAGTCTGCCGGATGTTTTTCACGTTCTCTGGTCCGATTCAGAGGTCGCATTGACGTGGATTAACTCAACCGCTTCAACCTACAGCACTTTCGTGGCCAATCGTGTTTCGACCATCCAAACATTGTCACGACCAACTCAGTGGCGATATGTGGCGTCCCACGACAATTCTGCGGACATCCTATCCCGTGGCCTGGCGCCAGCTGCGCTAAGGGACTGCAAGCTCTGGTTACAGGGGCCCTCCTTCTTGACTGGACCTGAGGCGGACTGGCCGCCTCCATACAAGGGCACTGAGGCCTGCGAAGTCGAGCAAAAACAAATCAGGATTGCAATGACAACAACAGCTAGTGCAAGCAACCATTTTGTTCACGAAATTCAACACGGCAACTCATTTGGAAGGCTTCAACGGGTGATCGTTTATATGCTGCGTTTTGTAACGCATTGCAGGACAAGCTCCCAGTCTTCTCAGGCGCGCAGCCGTGCAGTAACAACTCACGAACTCTCCACAGCAACCGAAGTGATCGTAAAATGTATTCAGCAACACGATTTTCGTGAGGATCGGCGAGACATCCAACTACACGGGCAGGTCAGCAAAAACAGCCCCCTATCGAGTCTGACTCCCTTCCTGGACTCGGACGGAATCCTGCGCGTTGGCGGGAGGCTAGAAGCGTCACAACTCGCTTTCGAGGCCAAGCATCCTATGTTGCTGCCGTTCGCGAATCCACTTACTAGACTACTGATGACGGATATTCACCGCAATAATTGCCACCTCGGAGCTCAGGCACTGCTAGCTACCACGAGACAACGCTTTTGGCCCATCAGGGGGAAGCAGCTGGCCCGGGCAATTGTTCAAAAATGCGTGCGATGTGTTAAGGCAAGGCCACAACTGTTCAATCAAGTTATGGGAAATCTACCAGGTGCTCGCGTGCAAGCGGCTCGCCCTTTCATCCGTTCGGGCGTCGACTTTTGCAGGCCAATGCTGATACACTACCGGGGTAGAGGCGTGCGGCCTCAGAAGGGATACATCGCTATATTCTGCTGCTTCGCTACCAAGGCCGTCCATCTGGAGTTGGTGAGCGATCTCAGCACAGAAGCCTCCATCGGTGCTCTGAAGCGTTTCATCGGGAGACGAGGTCTCTGCAAGGACATCTATTGCGACAATGCGACCAATTTTGTAGGTGCGCAACGTCAACTACGCGAGCTGTCTTCATCACTTCTTTCAGCCGAGGGTCAACACAAGGTGACCGACTCTTGCAGCACACGGGGAATACAATTTCACTTCATCCCCCCCTACTTTGGTGGATTGTGGGAGGCGGCCGTCAAATCAGCCAAGAACCTGCTTCACCGGGGCGCTTCACCAGCCACACTCACGTACGAGGAACTGCATACCCTGGTGGTCCCAACTCCAGACCTTTAACTGCGATGTCCGACGATCCCAATGACCTGGCGGCGTTGACTCCGGGCCATTTTCTTATCGGTGAGCCCCTCATGGCCATGGTGGATGCTCGGGCAGAGCCGGTCGCAGGCGAACTTCATACCCGATGGAAGCGGATAAATCATTTGAAGAACGAGTTTTGGCGCCGATGGTCCCACGAATATTTGAACCAACTGCAACTTCGCGTTAAGTGGCAACAAGGTCAACCAAATGCTACCCGGGGAACCATCGTCATCATCAAGGACGACAACCTACCAACTATGAAATGGCCTCTGGGACGAATCATTGACACGCATCAAGGGGCTGATGGCTTTGTCAGAGTTGCAGACGCAAAAACAGCCACTGGAATAGTAAGAAGGCCCATTCATCGTCTAGCGCCACTACCAGTGACGGAGAACACTATACCTGAAGCAGCTGGGCCTGAAGCGAATACTCAAAACCAACTTGAGGCACCGCATCAAGCAGACACACCCGATACTTATCACACCGGGATCCGATCCGGAAGCAGAAGGACGCCTCTTCTATCGCTCCTGCTGGTCTGCCTACTGAGCCCTCTAACAGTAACCAACCCCATCAAGGTGTCATCAACTGGACCACATCCAGGACTGCATTTTCAATCATTGGGAAATGCCTTCCTGTCGACAAGTGAGTGGAAACTCTTGGTCTACTATGACCTAGAAGCCTACTGGACGGAGCTGGCCACGCTGCAGAACGGCACGATTTGGCTGCAACAACTATGTGATCGTGATTCTCGACAAACCGACTGCTCGCATCTGCATGAGCAGTTCCGACACTTGACCGATCAGTTTTCTAGCGCAAACCAGATGCTGAGGATCAGGTCAAGGCGAGGCGCAATAAACGTATGGGTGGACTGGCCAGATCGTTGTTCGGAGTTCTGGACGAAGAGTACGCTAATCAAATGGCTCAAACCATTAAGACAATGTAGGGAGATCAGACCAAGCTGCACTCCTTACTCAAAAACCAAACGTCAATTATCGACTCGACATTGAATCTCCTCGGTCAAACGGAACAGATGGCTCAAAAACGTTTTGCCTCCATAGAGCACGAGCTGACAAAACTCTCCAACGAGGTCAAGGGTCCGCAACTCGAAGGCACCGCAGCCCGAGCACCAGATTTAATCTCAATTCTATCTTTCCAGATGACCCTGGCAACACTTAATTTGCAGCGCATCCAATCCAGCCTCCTGGACGTAATCACAGACACACAGCATGGGAACTTCAATCCTCTGCTGTTGTCTCAACAGCAACATAAAGCGGCAATGACCGACATCAGGGATCACCTGCCGGAAAATCAGCGTCTCCCTGTTGGCCAAGAAGACTTTCTAAAATTATTTGGGCTAACATCTATCAAGGCCAAGGCAAATGCGAACTTCATTCTTTTCGAGCTCAAGATGCCACTCATCGATGTATCAACGTTTGAGCTCTATCGAATCCTACCAATTCCAACGGCAAAACGCAACCATCTCGTTGCGATACAGCCAACCGCTCCTCATCTGATCATCAGCCCACATCGCGACGTCTATTATCCGCTCAACGAGATGGATTATGCTGCCTGTAACTGGATGGAGCCAAACACCCACTTGTGCCGACAGTCCCATCCGTTGTATCACAAGGACGCCAATATGAGCACTTGCGAAGTGACGCTGCTAAGGGGAATGCCGACGATGACCAACTGTCACCTAGTTGAGCTGCTTACATCCTTCTCGTGGACGAATATCCCACAGTCCAATGAGTGGATCTATGCCTTCACCACACCGATGGTGGCCCAGCTTGTGTGCAGTGGCAACACATCCATCCTGACACTGCAGGGCTCCGGAATTCTGCAGCTGACTCCCGACTGCACGCTCAAATCCGATGCAGTAACTATCAAGGGTCACCGCATATATGAATCCTCAATCAAAACGACTCAGCCGAAGACCTATTATTACACTGATCACGACAACGTGAGACATGTACAACAGCATATTGAGCCCACACCTTTCCGGACGCACACTTCGGAGATCAACGATCTGCGAAATCAACTCAAGGAGCAGGATCTATCCTGGAGGGACCAGCTGGATGTGCATGATGTTCACCAGTATGCACTAGGATATCTGAGCTTCGTCCCAGTTCTCGCTATTGTCGCCTTTCTATGGTGCAAGGCCAAAAATGTAGGCTGCCAACCACGATCGCAACGACCGAGACCAGTGCCACTGCCTAGACGTCACAGCTTGCCCCACACACTGGAAGAGGTTGAACAGACCGTTCAACGGGGGGTGGATGTTAATGCCCGTCCACACAATCAGTGGCGTTAGACTTAAGTGAAAATTTTATTTTACAAATCGTATTTGCAAAGGTGGATAATTAATTTCGTCACCTTATGTGACTAATATTGTTTGACTTAGTTGCTAAAATCATAGATGCATGCATGTCTCATGTGGCCACATTTTGCATCGCCACAGACGCGGGTGTCAGCAGTTTCGCGTGATGTTCGAATCATTTTGTTAACTTATACGCGTCAGCGAAACGATCGGAAGACGCAAACACCACATTTGCATGCATGATGTGGCCGCATGAACGCATTGCAATGCGAAACCAAATTTCCTTTCCTGTACCAGACGCGGGCGTCAGCGGTTTACGGGCATGGAATGCTTGTGGACGCTCAAGCGTCAGCATTTTCGTGCGTGGGAACTGCTGGTGCCTTTTGCTCGGTGTGGGAAGGAAATCATCAGTCGTCAACAGATCGTCGCGACAGCGAGAATAAATGTTTACAGTGCGCTTCGTTGTTTTCCTGTGTGTTAGTGCATCCTCATTCGGGAAAATCCTTTTTGAAATTAATGTCAATATATATATATATATATATATATATATATATATATATATATATATATATATATATATATATATATATATATATATATATATATATCTATATATATATATATATATATATATATATATATATATATATATAT
The DNA here is from genome assembly GCA_963969285.1 of Odontomyia ornata. Classification (NCBI taxonomy): domain Eukaryota; kingdom Metazoa; phylum Arthropoda; class Insecta; order Diptera; family Stratiomyidae; genus Odontomyia; species Odontomyia ornata. The sequence continues at coordinate 262,072,941 of OZ017742.1, forward strand.
ATATATATATATATATATATATATATATATATATATATCTATATATATATATATATATATATATATATATATATATATATATATATATATATATAGAAATAAATGATAGAATTTCCGGCTTGACGGCTTCTACATAAGAGCGATATATGCGCCATTAATTTGTGGGTTCAAAAAGTGCGAGAAGTATATATCAGTGCACAAAAGGTTGAATCGGCTTTTGTTTGCGGATCTATATGTATGCGGTCAGTGGCATACGGAGTTGGAACGCTTCACCATAAGATCAAAGGAAAAACAAGTGACAGGAAGAGGCCAGGACAAAGGAGTCCTGGCGCAAACAGTAACTATCGCAACTTGAACTCCATTGCCATTCCCGACAGTCGCTCATTTAAGTGAATTCACGCATAGATTTAGCAAAAGCGTACCATCAAACTCCAGTCACACCGTAAGACATACCGAAGGCGGCTATCATAATTCTCTTTAAGTTTTTTGTATTCAAAGTAACGACATTCAAGCTCTGCAATGCTACAAAAACTTGTCAGCAGTATATCGACGACATTTTAATAGCGTCTCAATCGCACAATGAGCACAATAAGCATCAGCGACTAGTTTTAAAAGATTTCGTAATTATGGCTTGTCGATTAATGTTTTGAAATGCTCTTTTGGTACACCATCAGCCAAATACCCCGAATATTTAGTCACCGGATAAAGAATCAAACCTTTACCAGGAAGAGCGCTACCAGTTTAGGTATGAAAAAACCATCAAAAGTAGCGGAATTGCAACGATTCCTATGAGCATTAAACTTTTATTGGAAATCTTTGAAAAGTGTTGTACAAATTCATGCACTCTTCCATGGATAACTCGTTGAGTGAAAAAATAAGTGCTTCTCACATCAACGCATACTGGGTATCACTAGACGGCAACACACAAAACCAGATTGACCATATTTTGATCTATCATCGTTTGGCCTCGAGCATACATGACGTCCGTACATACCTAGGAGCCAATTGTAACTCAGATCATTACTTGATCAAATAAGCCTATCGATAACATATGTCAAAGGCGTATTCAGCAAAGACCAGCCCACCAAAAGAATGAAACATCGAAAAGCTCCAAAAGACATGTGTGGCGAAAAATTTCATAGAGATATTCGACAACCTGAAGGCTCGCATCTTATCAGACACATCGCTGAAAACAAGCAACGAGCTCTGAATGTAAGTGAAAGTGGCCATTAAGACCGTGGCAGAGCAGGCAGTTGGGCATCAAGCCCGGCGCAAAAGAAAGGATTGGTTCGATGATGAGTGCCAGAATGAGTTAGATAAAAAGAATCAAGCGTACAAAAAATACTTAGGTAGAAAAATCAGGTCGAAGTGAGAACATTATGAAAATCGCACAAGAGAAGTGAATAAGAAAATTTAAATTAAGAAAAGAAAACACTACGATGACCAATTGAGAAGGATAGATGTAAGTCTAGCGAGCAACAAGACAAGCAACCAACGTAGTGAAAAGCCTGAAACGTTGTTATTAGCTCATGACCACGCTCTGCCGTGATGACATAAATAGCATTATCGCTGATTAGCCCAGAATAAAGGAAAGATGGACATCACATTTCAAGAACCTCCTTAATCTTCCACCGAGCTCCAAAATATTGGAGCGTATAGATATTCAGGAAGGCTTTCATTGGCTTCACCTTCTCTAGATGAGCATCAAAGCCCAAAGGAATAATATTGTATAGTGCCGAGCATCAATGAGATTCCAGTGGAGCCCATTAAATATGGAGGCAGTGGTGTTCAGAAAGCTATCTATAAAATCATTCAACATATTTAAAAACAAGAACATCTGCTAAATGAGTGTAGCCAATCAATTTTATTTCTATCCTAAGTTGGCAAGCTACAGTGCGAAAACTTTAGAAGCATATCGCTACTTTGTACAGTGTACAAAATATTTTCAAGGATCTTAGAAAATCAAATCTGATCATATGCCAACCGTATTATTGGGGAGTATCAAGGTGGCTTTATAGGAGTTAGATCAATGACAGACCAATTATTTACAGTCAAGCAAGTAGTTGAGAAATGCTGGGGACTCGACATAGACGAACACCAAATTTTTGTTGGCTTTAAGCAAGCATACAACAGTATTGATTGTAACGTACTGCACCAAACAATGCTTTACTCTGGTATCCAAGCCCTGTCACCGAAATGTCAATGATGTGCACAACATCTGAATTCGGCGTTAATAACCAACCCATCGGTGCTTTTGACATTAATATTGAACTAAAGCAGGAAGATGGACTGGTCCCATTGCGGTTCAATTTTACTCTAGAATATGTCATAAGAAAGCTACCTGTAGATACTGTAATAATCGAGGAGCTATGGCTTTAAAAGCCAGCGCTGCCACAGGCACACAGCACAAACTCAATTTAACAAGGAGTAACCATTCAGTCACCTTCCCCATCGCAACACTCGCTCCTTTTTTGCGCATGAAAAATAAGTCAAGAAAATTTCTTTTGTACTTAACTCCCGGGAAACAAAATTCTAAAACTGTTTAATATTGTTAATGTGTAGTGATTTTATTACAATATCTTTTGAATATAAGTTAACGAATTGCGGTGTAACGCGGTATACAAATGCTTAGAACGAAACGGTTAACCCTTAAATTATATGAACGATAAAATCATTGTATCATTTAAACCCTTTAAAATTTGTCAAATTTTACCGATTCCAATCATAATATTAATTAAAAATTGTTTTGTTTGTCGGTAATTAACGTGTGCCTGTCTAATTCTTCCGATTTTTTTTTCCACTCAATTACGCCTAATCATTATAAACGAAAATTGCTTTCAATTGATAACTTAATCGAATCTACAAAAAACGACGTAAATTTTAAAAACAACCGAAACGAGTGTGCATCATCACCATCGCGGATCCACGATAGTACGGATCATCGATCGAAAATCGTCGAAGGGGGAGTCTGCTTAAGATCGTCACAGCAAGCTCGTCGGGGAGTTTGGATTGATCCGCCGCAAAATAATATCCGATATTTGCTGGAATTTTGGAAAGTGGATTGAAACTAGAGAGTTAGCTAGGACCGTGAATGTTAGGAGAAGTGCTTAAACTTACGGATGGAAAGTGAAAGTGGTGAAAATTAAAAGAAAGTTCATTATTTAGCTGCGTTGGAAATGAAATGCATGCATGGGTTGTAAGACGGAGGGTGAACGTGGTTTGCTTGCAGTGTGCAATTTATCTTGACCTTTTCCCTCGTGCCCCCTATTGCAAATTAGCTACTGAAAAGATTTTGAGAGCTTAAATTGATTTATTTAAAAGCCCTGAGTGATTTTTAACCTCTTCACTTAAGAAACGGCGTTTCGTTGGCTACTCCAATGAGTTGCGCGAGTTTTCCGTTAGCAATCTAGAGATGAGTCTACGGTTCTTATTGCAGTTGATTAATACCATTTGCGGTCTTTGGGTAATGCTAGTTGGGAGTACAGTTGTAAATTAACGATAACAAGGAACGACTCGATTAAGATTAGTGTAAATAAATGCGAGGTGTTTACACACGCTTGTGCTCCAATTCGATTTAGTTTGGCACGATTTCGCAGCAGAGAGCGTACGATTGGAAAATAACGGCGGGCAAGCGCTGTTGCCGAGTTTCTCGTCAAACGAGTTATATTTGTCAGTGAGTGCATACTTGGTGTACGAGTGTTAGCTCGAAATCCGAAGCGGGGACGGCAATAAAAACAGATCACGCTAGATCACAACAAAAAATAGACACATACGTGCGGTAGGAATGTGCTTGCAGACGGAACGAGATGAGTAGAGAAAATATTTGGAACGTATGCATGTAATGGAAATGCTTTGCAAGGCAATAGTGGAACTTTCATGCAACCAGATCCCAAACCTGAAAATGCTGTTGATTTCATTCGGAACAATTTAGGCGATGCGGTGTTAGAAAATGACACAATTGCTCATCTGAAACAGGAATTACAAATATCTCGCAACAAAGCAAGACAACTTCGAAAACAAATCGAAGAATTAAAACTAGAAATCGCAAAGACATCAACCAAATTAGATAATCTTGAGGAAGATACTAGGAATAATACTCAAATAAATGAATACTGTAGTAAATCTGATTTAGGTAGTGATACTACAATTTCTGCAGGAATTTTATTATGCTAGAAAAATCGATATAAACATGATTTTCACACAGTGCGCATGATTTTTCCAATAATGAGCACTAGATAGATGTAGTAGTTCATTGATTTATGAATTGTGATAGGATATGTTTTGAACAGTGAAGTATTTAATGCAAATGAAAGTTATTTATGCTAAATTATTGGACAATTGCTTCCTATGGATACCAATCGAACTGCAAGTCTACAATATTTATCTAGAGCTATTTTAACGAATTTTGAAATAGTTTACAACAGTTTATTGCGTCAATTAAGATGCCAACCCGTCCTTTACAATAAAAACATTGATTTGGAATAGAAAGTCAAAAAAATGAAAGTGGATTGCCCTTAATCTATATGAGATATATTTGCAGATATCGATTTTTATTAGAGAAAAAAACCAAACAAAAACAATTCCAGGACTTACTCACCCCACTTCGTCAACGAGCGCTCGTCGTCGGAAAAGGTTATGTAAGTACCCTTTTAATTTCTTTGTTTTATATATTTGTTTTATTAAATTTTTAAAATTTAATTCATTAAATATCCATGAATTGGTATGAGAGATACCCATTTTTATAGAGGGGGGTATACAATAACATTCTTATGGGGTTTTCAAAAACAAAAAAATAAAGAGGCAAGAAAACGGTGCAACTTAAAATTGAAATAAAACAGCAGCCATTCTCGGTTCAATAAAAAAAATCATACCATATCAAATCCGTTTGAAGAGTATAAACACATTGTATGAACCTTACAAGAAACTGAGTAAACTATTTCAAAACCTGGAAAATTCCATTTGCTTAATTTTCCCTATTATTAATTGACAATGATTATTGTCATGCTTTCTTTGCGAATCAAAATTTTAATTCAAATAAAATGAATTGTTAATTGGTAAAACTGGTCTTTCCATTCCGTCGGATCTGACCGGGTATAGGATCCGGTACGGTGGCAGGCTCCCACCTCAAAACATGAGCCAGCCGCCGGGTACTCATTAGTCCTTCTTTTGTTTCAGGTGACGTCTTGGGTTTAGTGGCCCAAGCAGAGTGCCTCTTTATGGCATAGATTTATGCAATCCAATTGTATAATTCTATGACATAAATTGGTCACCGGGGTACTCCCCTTCTGATGGGAAGGTTCATACAATTCAAGTTGCATGAGTTTTCCACTCAGAAGAGGAATACCTGGCCACTTCAACAAGCTATCTATGGATTTATTCCGGTTAGGTGGGTATGAAGGGGCTCCACCACGACCCGGTTGCCCCTCTTTCATTTGTGGGCCATGAACTTCGTTGAGTAATGACGAGGTCACCCCAAGTTCACCTTTCTTTTCAGGTTTCACTTGTTCTCGTAACAAGTTACATCTCCCTCGATGAGGTTATCTACAATTCTTGCGACTTCGTTCGCCTTTTGAGCTATCGACCAATACGTGAATGCGAAATTTTTTTGTAGCGGGTCCTCGTGCTGGGGAAACGAACCCGCCCCACGACACCACAATGCTAGCCTGCCAGCGCATTCATGCGTCTCCAGACGAGGGCATTCTCGGCAGATACTTCCATCTTCTTCTGCCGGGGCAGCAGACCATCGCTGCAGTCCTTCACGGACTTATGAACATTCTTCTAAATTCACAACAATACACGACGCATGTTACAATATTATGAAATTCAAGCCAAATGGTATCCTATGCGGACGATATATACATGTCTTTCACGGTCACTAACAACTGCCATAAAGCTTTTCCTGAAAGTCGACAGCGAAGCAAAACTAGTCTGGCTACAAATCAATGAAAATGAAACAAAGCTCATGATGCAGTCAAGAAAAGATACTTCAAACACCCTTAATATCATACTTGCCGAATGTAATATCGAAAATGTGAGTGAATTTTCGTATTTAGGCGCCAAAATAATGAGAACCAGCAATGAAAGAGACGAAATACGTTGAAAAGTACACCTAGTAAGTAAAATATTTTATTCAGTTTTGACGATCTTGAAAACCAACTGCATACACAGGAAAAAAAAGCTCCAAGTATACAAATCCATGATAAGACCTGTGCTATGATATGGGTGTGAGACATGGACCTTAGCCCAAGTATATACAAATATATTGAATACCTTCGGGCCCTGAGGCGGATAATTGGAGCGAAGCTAGACGGGGATCAATCACGAATTTCAAACAAACATAGGCTGTATGAAATTTTTGACAGGCCGAAGGTCTCAACGGGTGTCAGACTGCAAAAGGCTGGACACATAAATCGTACAGATGAACAACGTATACCCAAAAATGTATTTGTTGGGAGAACTGAAGGGCGGAGACCTGTGAGAAAACCGAGGAAACACTGGTCTGACTGGCTCGACGAAGACAGTTCACCGCTGCTTGGATTTCAAAATCGGAGGACGCGGTAAATGGACCGGGACAATTGGAGGCGCTTGTTGTAAGAAGCGAATGTCCGAGAGGGGCTGTAGTACTACGAAAAAGAAATGATATCCAATCGGAAGTTTTGCAAACCTCTTTCATAGTTATTGAGAATAGATTATAAGCTTTAGCCAGCATCATTTTTGAGTTGGAATGAGGATTTACTTATAAATAGTCAAATGCAGTAATGTCAAAAATTTCTGTAAAATCGGTTTTAAAATTGCTAATAAATTTAAAATAAAAACAAAACTTAAGGAGAAGCTATTTTCGATGCGTTGGATTAGTTTCAATACAACAGAACATGGTTTGGTTAACATGGAGAGTTAATCATTGGGACTTTGTACGTTGATATGAAGTCCAAAATAAGTCAAGAAGTCAGCGCCCGTGATTTCATGATTAGATGATGAATAAGATATCTGGCATGCCATATGACAGACATGTTATTAGAAGTAAAAGGTTTGAAGTTGATCGTTTGCGACGTATCCAGACGGATGAGTTAGCCACAGATAGAGAAGGGATCAGAAGTACCGTAGATTGCTGTTGAGTCTTTTGCTTGTTTTTGATTTTGTTTTGCTAGCACTACAGCCCCTTTCGGGTCTTTCTCAGAGATAGTTAGAATATCTCATTATCTTGATCGAATGTATCGGCACTTAGGAAGATGATATGATTAGTACCATGCTGTGATACGTTATTGTTTTAAACTAGTATGCATCATAACTGAACAGGCTTGTGCTCACTCTGAAGAATCAATCGAAACAAATCTCGATGTCACTAATGGGACTCAAACCAGGGACCTTGGGTTAACGCACCAAGTGCTCTAACTACTATATCACGTGGACTTCGAGTTTGCTATTGTTCACTGCTAATGCTATCCAATTTACTACAAAATTATGAACGTTGCACATCGTGAGAGATGACAGTTTTATATCACGATCAAATAATAAAAAAATGTGAGACAATCTACAATAATTGCAGGCAGTTCTAATTCAATGGAAATGGAAGCTTGTGGTAAAATGTTAAGTGAACTGGAGTAGGATATATAGGGTTTTTGTTGCTTACATGCACATCATGAACCAAATAAACTCAAGCAAGTCTTAAGGTGGTAAGCTAGCCGAAAATTTAATCTCTGTGACGACCAAATTTGCATTGTAATAACTGCCTGGCTTGGTCTCGGAGAGGAACATGACATTCGGTAATATGGCAGCCCCAATCAGAAGTGACAAGTGTCTGAGTGACAGATCTCTGTCCGGGATCCATTGTCAAGGAAAGCTGCACCTACCGGGGAGTTTGTCGTGAACTTGTCGCGACTATTTTCTCATCAATACCCAATTTATCTCGTGTAAATTTGATCCTGCTGATTGCCGTTGACCAATAAACATTATGACATTGTGACGGCACAAAAAAGTGAGCGCTATGAGTAAAGATTGCTTACCAGTGCACTTGCAAGTCACGTAGATTTTTCGTGTAAAGTAGTGCGTTGCCCTATCGCGTCGTTGTTAACCCCAATTTCCTTGCATTTTTGGCATTTGATCAAAGAATTTGTCACCAGTTCACTGACTGCATTCTGTATTAATGTGCTTCCATCCATACGTCGTAAATTTTCATGTGCTTTACGTAAGTAATTCGGTTGTGTAGCGATAAATCACTGCAAAAAAAGGTAGCTTTGTGCTACATCAATGCATCCTACTCGTGTGTCGCGTGAAGTGTTTAATGATAAAGTAGCGAAGACTGCCAGTTTCTAATTAAGATAGTTGCAGCAAGTGCTGTGGGAATAGTTGCAAAGTATTTTGTGTTTGATTTTTCTGCTATCAACCTCGTTTTAAGGAACGGTCGATTAACGATTGCCAAAAGACGAATTAAAGGTTTTACGTCATGTCAGTGTGCTGCCAGCTTCACAATGATTTGATTATCCTTAGAGACGTAAAAATAGTCACCTGTCAGGACTCAGCTTGCAGCTCGCAATTAATTAGATGGAAGTAGCTCATGACCTTTCTAACGTGCTCATCAAATCAAAATGACCGTGCTCGACGCGATTTAGATTCTAGACTCTAGGAAATTTGCATAGAACAACAGTAAAATCTCGTTTCAGCATTACTTACGATGTAAAGCGAACTCCTCGCTTGAGGTGGACGTCAGCTTGGCCTCGCACTTAGTCATTGGGCGAGTTCAAGTGTTTCACATTGGGGCTGGCCAGACGTAGTCGTAAGCAGAATTGCGACCTATTTCAACATTCAGGTGAGCTGAACCCTGTCTGAGATCTACATGGTCCAACATTGCACCCATGCTCACTTTGTATACGATACACATTTTTTCAATGTATGTGTATGACTGAGTCCATTTCATTGTCAGCTGTCGACAAGTTAATATGATTAACACACATGAGATGTACATTCTGACCATTTTCATTCCGAGACCAATAACGCATTTTCAATCTCTCATACGAGATCTTTCCCCTTGATTTATCGATAGATGAATGATTGTCTTGAACAGGAAATTTTCTGAGGTACAACAGATACGTACGCATTAGTTACAGTGCGTGCGGCCAGGTCGTTAGAAAATGTCCAGGACTCATGCGGCTTGTTTTCATTGTCTCAACGTTGCGTCCTCCTTGTCTAAGAAAACTAGATTTACCTGTTTGAAGCCGGAAACAAGCTGAAGCAACTGGCCTCACCCATTCATCAACACGAGCTCAATAGCCCATCGTATAGCAGAAAACTCTCCCATTAAACACGTTGAATGAAATTTTGCTGTAGAAGCCATAGAAGTCCTTCCCCGTGACCTAAAATGAAGCGACGAAATTTGTAATCGCATTTCATTGACCAATTTGAATGGATTTTTTTGTTATTTCGCCAGTAACCTAAAAATATTTCTGTAATATTTTTTTTTGTTGTCACCGCACCAAAGTCTTTAGAATTCCCATGGTATAGCTGATTTTGTGCATTGCGTGATAGTGACCAGATCCCAACATCGAAATTCCGTTCATAGCTTGTACATACAAACATCATTTTATAAACTGTAGCAACATCACTCAAGTATGGCATGTGTGCCAAGTTTTGGCTGTTTAACCTTTCACGAACTTCATCCAAGCAGCATTTGATAACGTATATTGAGCTTTAGAAGACTAGTGTAGTTTGTGTTGAATTCCGGTACATTTTGCCTCCCCTGGATCCCCCGATGCACAAAATAACTTTTTAAATTCATATTCTACAAGTTTTATTGAAGACCTTTCATTTGATACCCTACTGGACTACTTTTGATTAAAAAAATTTTAAGGGCCACTTGTTAGAAAGGGGGATTCCCCTTAAATAATTTTGAAATCTTTGGTAAGATCTTAACTTTTGAGGGACTAGCACTTCTGACCTTTCCACAAAGTTCGAACTTTCCATCGTCTAAAGTTTCTGAGGAAACTTACTGTGACACACGGACAGACAATTCGCGAAACTATTATGTCTTTGTTAAAATAAATCTTACAAAGACCCAAAAATAATAAAATATGAAATGATTTCTGTATTTTATACAAAGTAGATATCTAAGGGGTTAGAGTATTTGCTACGCCAGGGAAATCCGGGCGAAACACGCAGTTAATAATAATTATTTATTACTTATAAACTAACATTTACCACAAAAGTTATTATATTTTAATTCTACGTATTCTCTTTAAATGTATAACTTAATGTTGCTTCAATCACCATTTTAATTCCCCGCCTGAATCACAAACACGCCTTCTTTAACTGCTTTCGTTGAAAATTCATGAATGCTGCTTCAGCAGCGGCCTGTAGGGATGCCACATTAGGAAGTCTGGACTTGTTAGCAAACCGCTCAATAAGCTCCACTCGGATTGGCCCGGGGGTTTAAATCTGGGAGTTAGGAGGGAAAAACCGGATGCGCCTCGCAGCTTTGATCTTCAGTGAACACAGAAGCAAGTGATAGTGGGCATTTTTTTAGACAGCATACGCGCACCTTTATTACGTAGGACATATACTTTAGGTCCTCTCCGGCGATTTGTTGCATGTAAGCCTCACTTACACCTAAGTTGGCCGCCATTTTTCTGAGCAAGCTCCCAGAATCCTCCAAAATTAAGGCTTGGCCCCTTCGAAAACCTTCCGGGGTCCATGCCGTCTTCCCCTTCGCATGAGTTTTCCTTGCTGGACTAGGAGGGCCTTACCACAACTGTTTTGTGGCTGCATACTTCTGAGCAATATCGTAAACGGTGGATTTCGGATACCCAAAAAACTGTATGATTTCTGTTGATGATCGTCTAGCGCGAAGACTTTCAATAGCCGCCGATCTTCGATTTGTATTCCGAACTCAATTGCACTAGCTCCGCAATTTAGAATTCACGCACGAATGCACACACGTCTACTCAGTTGAAATGACAACAAATGCCTGCTCTCATTGAGATTCACTACAGCGACAAATTAATGTAAAGTTTCTCCGGACTTTGCTGATGCACGCTGTTTGTTTGCACAGCGCTAAGGAAGGTTCAAAAGAGAATATTACAAGACCAGTAGTAAAACTGCCCATAGTTCTTAGTTTTTTATTTGTATTGTATTTATGAAACGATGAAAATATTGCAATATTACTTAACGTATACAGTTAAACTAAACAAATTGTTTCTATCTTTAGAGTTGTATTAATTTTTCGGTACTTCTAATCTTATTATCTGAAGATATGTATGTTGCGAGTGAACACATAAAACATGCTCGGATATATTCCCGCTTCATAAATGCAATAGTAGCGAGCAAATAACACCTATGTACTCGCACTTTGCCAATGAAAATTAGCCATAGAAACACATGCGCAAGTAAATAAGCGAGCAGTTAAGTAAACGTGAAAGTTCAACCCGCAATGATATTTACATCATGAATGAACGGGGTGCTTCGAAGAGAGGTAAGCGGAAAGGAAAACCGAAAGTTCCGGCATAAACATTCTTTCGCTCAATGTTCCCAGTTTCGCTATTGCACCACGAGAGATCGTAGGAAAACCGAAAGTTCTGGCTAAAACACTCTTTCGCTCAATGTCCCTAGTTTCGCTATTTCACCTCAGGAGATCATGAGTAAGCCGAAAGCTTAAGCTGAAAGCACTGTTTCGAAGTCGAAAGCTTAAGCAAAAAACACTCTTCCGCTCAATTTACCCAGTTTCGCATTTTCTCCAGCCGAGCAAGCGAGACGAAGCGGGGAGGAAAAACGTTCGTGGAACGAGAGCGCATGTGTTTGGTTACTCAGCGAATTTTAAGAGAATTTAGGTTGAAAGAACAGTATTTAAAGATCTTGGGTAAAGCATTCGAGTCGGTTTTTCAAGTCCAAAAGGGAGCGCGCTGCTACCCATTTATCATTAACAACATCGAAGTATTCGCGTTTAAGTTTGAATTTAAAGTGCTGTCCCGTGTACAACGAAATCGTGAGGGGTGAGGTGTTGGCTTGCGCTTCGATCCTCAATCGGCCTTTTGGCGTTGCATGCCGTGCGGCCACCCCGAACTATCAATACGACAATTTGATTCTTTCTTCAGGCTGGCTGATAGGTAGAAGTTTAAAATAATTAATTAAGTGAAAATGTAATTAATAAATTCAATTGTAACTAAATGTTTAAAAAAAATGGATAGTGTAATAAAATTCATACTCTAAAGTTAACTCTCGTCTTTTGTTGTTCTGGTTTAAATGGACAGAGTAGCAGGTAAGTGGTGTTACAGCGAGTTTCTCTCCCGGAGCCTTGATGTTGTATATAGGATACACATCAAATCGAGCTCCCAGTTCATACCAGTATTCATAGGCTATACCGGCTTAGTAACATGTAAGTGCGATTTAGTTTGGGTATTTGAAGAACCTTTATTTAGAGTAGAACAAAATATGAATATCAATTCCTAAACTAACCATACCCTTTCTTTTCGAGAAGTTAGTTTTTTTTCAGGAAAAAAGGAAAACGGAAGGTAAAATGCGGTGAAGAGAGTGGTTTTCTTTAATTCCACGACTGATAGATTAGGTTTTGCAGTGCCATAGTTTGTGTTCATTTTTTTTTACTACCGTAGAATATTTCACTTAGGATTCAAGTAACTTATGTTTTGCACCGCGTCGGTTTTGATATTGGGAAAGCTCGGATTGGACTTTGGTGGTTGTGGAGTGAGAAAAATCCTCATGAAGGCAAATGTAAACTCTTGACGCAAATTTTTCTTCAGGGAAATGGTTAAACGCATTTCGAATAGGCAATTGACTCTATGGCAGAGAAATTGTATCCAGGCTTATTCTAATCGCGTAAGAAATGTGGCCGAAAGTCCTCCCTGAACTAGCTAGACTGCAAGCAGCCCCCTCGGAGTAGACTAAGGGTGCCCGGACTAGTTGACGTGTAGGGTACAGTCCGTTAGCACGTACCAAGTCTCACATATTTAACCGATAACAGGTTGGTTTAGATTTTCTTCGGGAATTCTCGAACGAACGAGAAGGTGAGAAAAATAATTACAGCATTGAAGACCAGATTACTAACTATCAGTTGGTATTGCCATTAAATTATTGAAAGACAATCTTTGCCATCAAGGATTTCTTTTCTGATTTGGCCTTTCCTGAGGATCAAAAACTCGCAGATTGACTTGGAAGTGATACTCTTTGCATACCGTGATACGATGATGTTAGCAGGAACGTGATAAAGCGTAAAGTAAGAAACGTTCATACCTTATTGCAAATTTTGACAGAATGCTACTGCCTAGCATTCCATACAGTCAAGTATAGTATAAATACAGTTAATATGTGACCCAAAGACACCCACTGCACGACACAATAAAAATATGCTAATGACAGCTGTTCATGATAAAAATATATCACGTCGGGGTCACCAATATAGTAGCAAGCGAAAAATATAGTTAGAAATGAAGAAAAAAGGGCAAGGTAGAACAATAATTGTAATTATTAATTAACAACAACTAACCAATTGAGAACACTACTTAAAATATTGTTCATTGAGGGATAAAATCAAAAGCTTTAAGGATTATCGTTTGGCTATTGTGATGATGTGTAAACAACGCTACAAGTGTCACGTGGTTGATCAGGTCTAAGAACTGAAACCCACTTTTTGAAAGTAGATCAGTTTATTGATTCTTTGAACAAATGTATTTTGGTTACAGAAAGTAGAACAATTTAATAAATTTTAATAGTCTTCCTACATTCACTGCCATTCCAGTTTTTCATATTGTATGTACATAAAACTATTTTAAGTGTACTCAATTTATCTTGGAAAACGGAATCAATTACATACTGAGGAAATCTATCCGGGCATTTTGTTGCTTTCCACATTACTTCCCATATCCGTTTTGGTATTCAGATACTTTGTATGTAGCTGCAATTTTATTAGTTTAAAAAAACGGAAGCTTTTACTGCTGAACGAAAATTGCCTTATTTTTGTTTGCGTTACTTAAGTGGCCTCGTTGTTTTGTAGTGTTCATTTTCGTTAAAAAGTTTTTAGTCATTGCTTGCGGTGCAAAGGAAAATTGAAAAAAGCATGAAAGGATTTTCATGTTGTTTGATTATTAGGATGTTAGTATGTAGTGCAACTCGAATAAATGCTTGAATCATTGATTTGGTTGATAAAGCATAGTTTTAGAATTTGAAATGAAAATTTTTCGGCGAGAGATAAGAATAAAACAGTGGAATGATAAATGGCCTTTGCTTTTAACTATAATAAGCGTTACGGTATATTAAGATCAATTTCTTACTAAGCAGTTTCCTTCCAAGGAAAACAATAAAATATCACTTGGTTTAGTAGGATCCAAAATAAAATGTTGTCTGAAAAATGTTATCAGTCATGGAGATGACATGATTTATAAAGGGTGGTCCAACCATAATGCACGATGGTAATTGTGAGTCACACCTTAACGTTAAATTGTTCGACCAACTTAATTCGACATTTCTTTGTTTCAGTCATTGACAAATTTTACCATAGTGAGGTACACAATTGAGCAGCGCGTTAAGGTTGTTGAAGCCTTTTACGAAAATAGGCGTTCAAATCAAAATGCATTTCGTGCAAATCGTGATTTTTTTGGTCAGCATAATCGACCGAATGTGTCCAAAATCGGGATAATCATGCGCAAATTTCAGCAAACCGGGTCTGTAGGAAATGTGAGATCACCTGTGCGTGCCCGCCAACTCATTCTGCGGAAAACATTGCTGTTGTTCGCGATAGTCTGGCAGAAGAGCCGTCAACCTCGACTCGTGCCCAACAATTGAACGTCTCACGAACATCACTGATGCGAACTTTGAATAAAGATTTGAATATACACGCTAACAAGGTTCAATTGACTCAAGAGCTGAAGCCTACTGACCATTTCAAGCGTCGGCAATACGCCGAATGGTTAGCTGAACGGACAGAAGGGAATGGTGACTTTACAAAGAAAATCATCTTCAACGACGAGGCACACTTTCATCTCAGTGGCTTCGTTGACAAGCAGAATTGCCCCCCCTTTGGCAAATGAGAATCCACGATTGATTTTTGAAAAGACGATGCATCCACAAAGAGTGACTGTTTGGTGTGGTTTATGGGCTGGTGGCGTCATCGGGCCGTTCTTCTTTAAAAATGAGGACGGCCAAGCAGTTATTGTGAATGGTGTTTGCTATTGCGAGATGATAACAGATTTCTTGTGGCCGAAAATTGAGGTTATGGACCTGGAAAATATGTGGTTCCAACAGCATGCTGTCACTTGCAACACAGCCAACGAAACAATGGCTCCTTTGCGGGAGAAATTCAATGGCCGTGTTATCTCACGTTGTAGCGATGTTAGTTGGCCGCCACGATCATGTAATTTGATACCGTTGAACATCTTTCTCTGGTGATATTTAAAAGAAAAAGTGTCCGTTAATAAGCCAAGACCAGTTCAAGAGATAGTTCAGCACATCAACGACATTGAACCTCAATTATATCTCACAGTTATTGAAAATATGGACCATCAGATAGAAGTATGCCAACGTAGCCGTGGTTTGCATTTGGGCGATATTTTGTCTAACACATAATTGTCATAGATCCTTCTATTATAATAAAAAATATTAACACGATTCTCTGTAAATATTTTATTTTATTTACAATTAACATCGTGTGTTATGTTTGGACCACCCTTTCTTATTTAGAATTTTCTATATAATGTTGATATCTTCTGTTTAGCCTCTCCGCTTAATATTTTTCTTGTAAGACCTTTCACTGGAACATTAAATTACAATATATGCTGCCGCACCAACATCAAATGTCTTCTTTTTCTCTTAACTAACATTCTCAAAGAACAACCAGATGACCCAAATACAAAAGCATAAATTGATATGAAATATCCTTGCAATATTGCCACCACAAGTGGTAACAGATTGTGCAAACGTGCCATAGCCGTAGGATGAACATAAGAAGAACTAATAGTTTACTTCTTATAGTACAAGACATTTTCATTTTAATATATTACATGCCATGTCTATTTAATAACGTAAAACTTACATACGAGTATGTACATGACATATGAGTGTGTACGTCGTCTGTCCTGCAAAAATAAAGTAAAATAGATGTTAACTTTTCTGACTTGTCCACATACTCATATGTATGCTTTCATACTAACTCAGCATATGTATGTCCGTTAAGTTGAAATGACGCTTTCTCGTCTCTCATATCATGTCCTACAACTGGACTTGACTCCTTCAATGTTCCAGTGCAATGTTCGTGTCTGGAATCAGAAATTATCAGGATCCTATACTTGTATGTTAGACCTGATTCTAACTTCAAGCTGTTGTACTGTTGTAACTTCCTACACTTTATCTTGAGCTCAGTAATGTTTTTTTTCTGAACCAGGATGTAATTCCTGCTTATGGATGCGGATGTTGCTATGATGAAAAGAGGATATAGAGCAAGTTAAAGAATGCTGCTGGTTAGAATTCGTTTAATCCTCGTTCGGACATTGATTCTGAAACATTTCCTTTTTTGTCAAAGGAAGTTGCTTAGTTTTTTTCTTCACTGGTCTCTTTTTATGTATTACGGATTTAATGCTGATATTGTGCGGAAGCTGTTTCATAGGAATCGATGGTTGAATAGCGTTCATGGTAAATTAATTACTCCAGAGAAAAAAAGTGGCATCAATTGCATGAGAGATAGGAAATAGGAAAGAAAGAAGGAAATAATAACAACAGTGATTTAGTTGAAATTTTGTTCATGGTAGCTTTTATCTAAATCGTTAAATTCGTTTTACATATAAAGTAGTAAATTCAATTTATAACGGAAATGGATTGGAGGGTAGAAAAGACAAAAGATTCTCAAAAGCTGTCGTCAATATAAGGTTTACATGGTCCATACTCGTTGGATGAAAGATTTTGAGTCGCTCAGAAATAATATCTCATTATCTTCATCAAATGTATCGGCACTCGAGGAGGTGATATTTTCAGTACCACGATTTGGCCGTATGTTGGCCCACCCAGCTGCGATACGTACTGATTTTAACCCAGTATGTGTCATCGCTGAACAGACTCATAGCCCGTCCAAAGAATCTCGTTGTCACCAACAGGACTTGAACCAAGGACCTATGGCTAACGTGGCGAGTACTCTACTACTACACCACGTGGACTATGAGGATGAGGATAAAGAGTTAAGAAATGCATATAGGGAGCTGAAAAAGTGATTAACTAACTAGAACAAATTAGAATCGATGCACTCGTATCTTCCATAGAATCTTCATTTGTGAATAATTCAAAAACTATTTTATAGAAATATGGCATTCACTGCACAAGAAATTTAAATTTTAAATACAACCTCATTTGAAAACCCAAAATCCACAACTCTATATTCACAACCCTACAATCGGATAAATAGAATCATTTCCGCCATACAAGAGAGAGAGAGAGATTCTGACAGTTCTCAATCGGCTGTAGTACGCTCGCTCGGATTCATTCTCGAATAAAAGGTTATACAAATTCTCTCGCAATTGTTAATTTTATTTGCCACTTAGCATTCGCCTCAAACCCACAAATTGGTGACAGCGACGTGATCTGATTACGCAGTTGTCAAAAACGAGGAATATGAAATAACACAGAGGGTAAAAAATTGTTAAGTTCCACTAACAATGTGCTCGCAAACGCAGTCACGGTCAGCGCCCAACAGAGTGCAGTGACAGTGAAATTACCGGAGTTTACGCCAGGGAATCCCGCGCTAATCGAACATTATTTCGAAATGGCGAGAATCACGACCGAGAAGGTGAAATTCAGCCACGCAGCATTAGCTCTCGGTGCGCATTATACAATCCATTTGCAACTCTAAAGAACACATTAAAGAAACGACTCAGTATCTCTCAAGTGGATGGATAAAATGCACGAACTAATCGACAAATCTGTTACGCAAGTTACGCGGCCTCGGCGGCACAGCATTCAGCGACGTTTGGACCAGCTGGTTGCTGGCGAACATTCAAGCCATACTGGTGACGCAACAGTCTCAAACGCTCAATCAAGTTGCCGATCTCAAGGATATAGTCACATCAATGCTGAGGAGCAATGTGCAGATCCAAGAAATCTTGTACGATGCAACCAGCTTTGAAACCACACTTGGTTTAAAAATGTTGCAAATAATGCTCATTTTTCGTAGGGAGATGACGGAGATAATTAAGTACGAGATTAACGCCTTACAAGTCTTACATCATGCACGCAGTCACAGCTACCCACACTCGAACTTTCGCAGTCGCTCGAATCCGAATCGTGAAATAGTTATCACTGTCGATATCATCGATGTTTCAGTACTAGTGCCAAAAAGTGCAAAGAATCGTGCTTCCTCTCGGAAACAGCAGTGGCCGATGGCAGCCAGCGATAACAGCCAAAAGTCGTGCTGCTTATTCATCCTCGAACGATACTCGAAGAAAACGTTTCTCATTGATCCTGGAGCTGATTTGTGTGAGATTCTACGTTCATTCATTCGGGGCCCGCTCAAGAGGACCTCATCTTGGCTCATCGACAAGCTGACAAAATCCACGTCCTGTGGACAGGCATTTGAAGGCAGTGCACACAACATTAAGATGATCTCCGGGAACTCACCGTAGCACCATCTTCTCGCAGAGCTTCCGGACATCACGGGACCTGACAAAAGCGCACCGGTGGTGCGACAAATGACCGAACACTACATTCTAACTACATCATGAGCTCCCAACCGACATGTCTAGTACAATGTTGCCCGTAAGAAATTTGACACAATGGTCCAGCTTGGTGCAGTGCGAGCTTCATCTAGCAGATGATCAGCGCCATTACACATGGCCACGAAGAAGGACAGAAATTGGCGCCCATGTGACGACTATAGAGCACTCAATGCGCGCACCATCCCTAATCGCTATCCCATATGCCACATTCACAACTTGGCTCAATCGCTGTGCGGTAAGAGGATTTTTTCAAAAATCGACTTAGTGCGCGCATACAACCAGATTCCGGTTGCTAAGGAGGATATTGAAAAAATGGCAATAACATTCAGCCTCTTCGGGTTGTTGTTCATGAGCTTTGGGCTTCGAAAGCAAGGCGTAAACCTTCCAACGTTTTGTCAACGAGATATTGCGAGGGTTGTACTTCAGAAAAGCCGCTTTTATTTTAGCCTACCACCTCGCTCATCTAGGCCCAAGATCAACATCAAACCTGGTAGCGCAGTGATACGTCTGGCCTTCCATCAAAAAGAATTGCAAAGTTTGGGCATGATCATGTCTACAATTCCAGCAATAGAAAATTTCTCGATATGAAACTAAAGAAACTCCTAGACCGCAATAGGTTACTATCAGAGGAGCTGGTTAAAGGCCGAAGAGACCCAAAAGGATGAAGAAGAGCAAAAGGCTAAAGAAGCGCTGACAACTTAGATTAAAGGGCACGCACAGATAGTTCCCCACCAAACATCAATGAAAGAATAGCGTCTAGCCCAATCGAAGGAGATCAGTATAAAAGAAGGAATTCGAATTCAGAACGGAGGCTGAAAATACAGAAGCATTGTGGAACGCAGTAAAGAAAGTCCTCGGTGAAATTGCAACTATGGCCTCACTCAAGCCGATGGCAATGATAAAAATAAGGAATATTTACTGCGTAACAGACCTGGCCGAAGTAGAAGAGGCCATCAAAGGGGAGTTCCCTAGCGTGGGCAGGATCAAAGTGAGGCTGACACCAGAAAACCATAGGGGACAACGCATTGCCATCATTGATTTGACCAGAAAGGACGCTGGACAATTTTTGAAAAGGGCAAAGTAAGAATAGGGCAGGTCGTTAGCAGAGTACGGCAAAGAGCAGCGTCTGTTCAAAGTTACAATGCCTTGACCACGGTCACATTACATAAGTATGCAAAGGGTCCGATAGAAGTTCCTAATGCAACAATTGTGGTGAAATGAGATATAAAAGAAAAGAGTATATGCTGTGCAAGGATGCTGATCCTAGATCAGATCCTGCGCGCACCTTGTGATAAGAAAATTTTGGGATTTTTAAGAAGCCCTAGCCAAGGCAAAATCAAAACTTCAATGATTCGTAGCCTGCAGACAAACTACACTACAGCTCAATCACCCAAAAGCTGCTAGAACAGTTTGCTAGGGACATGAAAGCCAAATATCTGCTGCTGAGTGAGAAACATGATAAAATTTCTGCATCGTTGTGTCCTGATGAAACTGAGACTGCCAACACCTGGCTTCGAAACAGTGATTTTCAGGTGGAGAGCTGTGGATAGGGATTCTATGGTGTATACGTATGTAGAGTCGAACGAACGGATAGCATCTTCTCAGGCCAAACTACGATGGATAAATGCTTTGGAGAGTGCTGTCTTGACTGCAGGTAGCAACGTGTTTATTTGGGAAGACTTTAACGCCAAAGCAATCGAGTGGGGCATATGTTCAACAGATCCGGGGAAAAAAAATTCTGGAAATGCCAGCCAGAATGATGAATGATTGATGATTGAATACCGGAAATAAACCGACTATCTGCTATATTGGCTGCAACGAAGCCATAACGGACGTGGCAGTCACCTTGAAATCCTCATAATGGGGGGATACACAATTGGAGCGTATCAGTGCATTTTGCTTGAGATCAGTGATGTTGTCTCCTGACGTCCGTTCTCTTGACCTTCTGCAAGGGGCAGAAGAACTGGCAGCTCAAGACGTGGTACACTAGTGGTCGACTAAAATTGCAGAAGCGAGGTACAATGGGCACGGAACCGTAACGAGGCATCCAACCGGGTAGCAGCATATAAGTTGGCCTGGAAATGGCCGCACAAATCAACTCACTACAGCAATGCTTGCTACTGGCAAGATCTAGTGGACAATGTGAACAAGGGTCCGTGGGGTCTTGGCTACAAACTAGTTATGGGGAAGCTTGCTGCTCCATGGGTGCCTTGTATACATGAAGCGGGAAAAATGGACGAGATAGTGTGGGTACTTTTTCTGTCCATCCCGTTCGTGTTGATACTCTCCATGGTGAAATAGCGATCGAGTGCGCACTCGCCATATAGCCAGAACTGTAAGAAGCAGTCCTTTCATTAAATATAAGGAAGGCTCCAGGTTCATATAGTTTTCCAACTGAGTTGTTGTAACTTGTCCTGACTTGCTGCTCAGCACGTTCAGCGCTTTCCCGAAGGACGGGATTTGCTCGGTACAACGGAAGTTGTTGTGGCTTGTGCTTATCATCACCGGGAAGGGAAATCAGGGATCACCG
This sequence comes from Odontomyia ornata, assembly GCA_963969285.1. Taxonomy (NCBI): domain Eukaryota; kingdom Metazoa; phylum Arthropoda; class Insecta; order Diptera; family Stratiomyidae; genus Odontomyia; species Odontomyia ornata. The sequence continues at coordinate 262,094,163 of OZ017742.1, forward strand.
TCTGCAATCAACCCGTTATGCATGCTAGAAAAACTCATCAAGAGAAGACTCACTGAAGTGATTCGAGCTGCTGAGGACCTATCTCTTCGGACGTTCTACCATTGAAGCGATTGCAGAGGTGGTGAGCGCGGTCCAAAAGGTGCAGGCATATAGCCGCACCAAGCGATGGATCATCTTATTGGTGACACTCAATGTCAGGAATGCCTTTTACTCCACTAGATGGGTAGATATTCGGGATACACTGGAAAACCATTTCCAGAATATCTAATGCGTCAAAAATCTTTGAAAATAAAATTGGATCATACGCCAACAGTATTATTGGAGAGTATCAAAGTAGTATTAGAACTGGTGGATCGACAATAAACCAATTTTTCACAGTCAAGCAGTTGCTTGAAAAATGCTTGGAGTTCAAGATAAATACGCATCAAATTTTCATTGACATTAAGCAAGCATACGACAGTATTGATCGTAACGTACTATACCAAATAATGCTTTACTTTGGCACCCAGCCAAATAAGTCCGTCTTACCAAAATGGCAATGACGTCGACGACCTTCCAAGTTCGCATCAATAACCAACTCACGGATACCTTTGACACAAATATCGAACTGAAGCAGAGAGACGGGCTGGCCCCTTTGCTATTCAATTTGGCTACGTAGTATGTCATAAAGAAGCCACCTGTCGATATACGAGGTACATTACCATACAAGTCGGGCCAAGTAACATAGTAGACTATACAGACGACATCAACATTTTGTCACGGTCATTAAAAACTGGCAAAGGACTCTTGCTGAACCTTAACGGCGAAGCAAAACTAGTGGAGCTACGAACCAATGTAAATAAAACAAAGCTCATAATGCAGTCAAGGTAAATACCTCAAATACACAAAATATCATACTTGGCGAATACAGTATGGAAAATGTGGGCGAATTCCAAAATAATGAGAACGAGTAATGAAAGAGACAAACTACGCTGAGGAATAAATCTCGCAAATAAAATATTTCATTCAGTTTTGGCGATCTTGAAGACCAGCCGCATACATGGGTAAACAAAGCTCCAAGTATCCAAATCTGTGATAAGACCTGTGTTATGCTATGGGTGTAAAACATAGACCCTAACCCAAGCATCCACAAATATATTGAATGCCTTGGAGCGACGGTTCCTGAGGCAAATTATAGGAGCGAAACTAGACGGGGACCAATGGTGAATTCGATATAACCGTGAGCTGAATGAAATTTTTGATGAGCCGAGGGTCTCAACGATTGCAAGACTGCAGCACCTGCAATGGGCTGGACACATGAATCGTTGGGAGAACTGCAGGGCGAAGACCAGTGGTGAGACCAAGGAAACGCTGGTCTGACTTGGTCACCGAAGACAGTTCATCGCTGCTCGGATTCCAAAATTTGAGGACGCCGTCAATGGGCCGAGACAGTTGGAGGTGCTATTTGAAGGAAGCAAAGGCCCAAGAGGGGCTGTAGTGCTACGAAGAGAAGAATTTTTATTCACTTATGTTTTCAAAAATTGGGGTAGAGTCACTGAGTTCACAATTTTGTAAAATAATTTTACAAAACCCTACTTAAATCGCGACTTGTCTGCCCCTCTGTCCGTCCGTCCATGTGTCACAGCAGTTTTTCTCGCAAACCGTATAAGCGAGAAACATCATATTTTGTATGCAGCTGTGATGTGACTCTCTCTTTTAAGTTCAACTACAAAAAAGTTGAAGTTATTTACGGGGGGTCTTTCAATACAGGGAAGTGGCCCCTGAAAAAATAAACTTCAACAAAGGTAGTCGATATGGATATCAAATGGAAGGTCTTGATGAGAACATTACCAAACATGTATTAATCAAGCAGTCACACAAGCAAACTACTCGAAAAACTTCCTATCCCTTACTCGGGATTTTGTGGCAGATGAAAAAAAAAAGTAATCATTTTTACTCAATACTCGTTATTTGTAAAATACTGTTTCTTCTTCTTATTTTTATTAAATGTTCTTTCAGATCAATTTCCTTTTATATTAAATGTTATTTTATATCAATTTTCCTTTATATTAAAATTTAAATGTTTCCCTTTAATTATGTTCGTCATGAGATTTAACTTCTATTACTATTTAAAATCTTCATTTCTTTACTTCATTTAAATATTCTTTGCTTCAATTAAATTTTGTTTTAAAAAATTTGTAAATCTACACATAGAGTTCCGAGATTGGGAACGCTCATCTAATATAGGCCAACGGTGTATTACGTCACGGAAGGCAAGCTAACTGGGCTGATCGAACTCAGCTGATTCGATTTTAACTGGTTGCTACACGAACAGAAGACAAGTTTTTGGAACGGCTGGGGAGGTCGAGTTGGACCACGACACGAAATGACGCGGAGAACGGCGGCGCAAAGAAAAAAGAAGCGAGAGTTTAGTTTGAAACTTAAGTTGCATTAGCGTGTTTTTTCGTATTTTGAATCCACGAATGAATACGAGGCGGACAGTTCGCGATACTACTACGGAAGCTTCATAATTATTGCTTGAGTCATCAGTGTTTTATCAAGGAGATTTGAACCCATCAAAAAAGGAATTATCGAGAACCTTACGTGCTAGTAACATCAGTCCACAGTGTAAATTTGGTCATCCATTGTAAATTACCCGCCAGCAATGTTCGCTTGTGTTGTCGTTTGCGCGGCTTATTTCAACTTTTTCTGGCATAAATCATGCGCAAGATGTTGATGACTTCTAAACTCTTGCATGGTTGTGTTGGCCTCCAGTTTCCGCAAAAGTCAAATTGACTTTAGATGTCTCATTTTCTAATAAAAGCTTCGGGAACGCCAACTGGTTTCTAGTACATAATGATTCACGCATCGTTTAAAATTGAAAGGAAATCAGAATATCTGAAATACCTTCCCAGCGTTCAATACAAGGTCATTATAGTTTGAATTTCGGTATTTATTCGTGTAACCAGCAGGTCTGTTTTTAAAGTGGACTGCAATTTCCGCAATACAGTGCTGGATAACTGCTGCATGTTAAAGTGGCTGATGTAAATTGACTGGAATAAACCCTGTCCCAATTCCACGAAATTGCATTATTAGCTATGTGCTAGCAGCACATAGATGAAAGTGGGCAAAACGACGAAGACTAGCAGCGGCGATAACTTTGAGAGCCGTTCGGTATATCATCTTTGGTGGCAGCTTTATACGTGCTGAAGAAATCTATTCGTCAAGTGCAGATGTTTCTTCCAATAAAGAATGGCCGCAATTCTTGGACATGTTGCAACATCATTTGTACGTAATATGCAGCGATTCGAGGATATAGTACAGGAACTCAGCTCGGACAATGTACTTCACTTTTAAAATGCTGTTGCTTGCTTTCTGCGTATGCCTTGATTTGATGAAGAACGTGAAATAGCGCAATATAATCAGATTTAAGTTTAATCAATACTATGACTGATTCGTTTAACCGTTCGGAATGTGTTTTAACGGGAGTTCTTTAAGTATATGATTAAATGTCCGGGAATAAAAATCAAGATTCAATTGAATTTCATTATGGATGACAAGTGATATAATTTGCGACTATGTCAAAAGGAAATGCGATTAAGTTTCATTATTGTGGTTTACTTAAATTTGAAGTACAAATTTTTCCATGATTTTCAGTCAATACATGATATATGTATGCATGAAAGAAGAATAACAGTAGATATTAAAACAAAACAAATAGAATATTCGAAAAAAAGACACCGACCGGACAAAAATGGACAATTGTTAAAATTAGAAAACAAAAAAAAAGGAAACCAGTTTGATTTGTGAACGAAAAAACTAGTTAAAAACATATAGTTTATAATTCAGACTTATTTTGGGCGGCAAGGGATTCGCCGAAGTAAAAACATATTTATCCTTTTTTTTGCATTGATTGAAGTATTTTCTTTTGTTTCTATGCAACTGTCGCGGTCATTGCTTCTAAAAGTAGAATAAATGCAATATAATGTTATTGTTATATATTCCGCTAGAGTACGCGATCTATTGTTAATAAAACAATGAATTGCTAAATAACAACGCCTCGGCCTTTCCATTACGTACAACGAGACCAGGCACAGGACCCGCATTGATGCAGGCTTTTTCTCTGACATGGGCTAGCCATCGGGCGCGCTCCACCGTTTTGTCGCTTACCAGGGGCTCTTGCGCTTTATGTGCTATGTGATTTCATTCCATAACTCTATAGCATAAATTGATTACCTTTGTGCTTCTTATTTGAGGTAAAGAGTCATACAAAGTGCTTTTGTATGAGTTTTTCACTCAAATGGGAAACCCATGGCCACATCTACGTTTGGATCTTGAACCGGTTGGGACGGTGCGAGTGGCACCACCTTCATCTGGATGCCCAACTCTTATTTGTGGGTTATAAGAATCGTCGGGTAGCGACGAAGGTTTCTGCCAGTCCGTCTATTTATGCTCAGCCCAACTTGTTCTTTAAACAAGCAATGTCAACCCTTAGTCGATTACCTTGGCCTTGACACCAGTCGATCGGTATTTGATACCTTTAATTCGTGAATGCGAGATTTTTTTGTAGTCGGCCCTTGTGCTAAGGGGAAAGAACCCACCCCACGACACCGCAACGGTAACCTGCCAGCGCATTCACGTGTCTTCAGACAAGGCCAATCTCGGCGGATCTTAACATCCTCGTCCGCCGAGGCAGCAGACCATCGCTGCAGTCCTGAATGGACATATACATACGTAACTTCACTACAAACAGGTCTTAAACTGATATTTTTTCCTTCGGGGGCTTACAGGCAGGAGAAATACAGGAAAAATTCGTGTCCCCCTCTCCTCGCGATTGGACAGCTGTAATCTGTAAAATCTGAAAAAAATAGAGATAGGTGTTTATGAGCACAACAACAACAAATACCCTAGTAGTCAAAATTCGCTCAACTTTGTTAATAATAGTATGATCTTTGAATTTCACATTTTACTCAATAAAATCGTAAACGTACCCTTAAACTCAACGAAATTCGATATTTAAGTAGCCTTATGAAAGGCCCTCATACCTTGTCAGTTTGATGAAAATCGAATCATATACACGGGACTCAATGCTATTTCAAATTTCTCCAATCACAATAACAATAAGACACGGTTTTGGTATTTAATGGCCTCTGCAGTTTTGATTTGATTTTCTTAAAATTTTCAAAATAATATCAACAACATGAATATTATTTTGAATTCATTATTTGAGTGGTTTTTGCTATTTTGTAACAAAATAGCTACCTTTGAAAATAAAGAAACAATGGACTGCATTTCGGAGAAGTTGGGTACAAAACCCTTCTGGCATAAGCAGAGCATAGGTCTGTCTACCCAACTTGTTTCTATTGTTTCATTGATTGCCTACATTAGTTAACAAATTATCCCGGTTTTACTTTAAAAAAAAAATAATTTTATTAACAGACGGGCAGAGTCTCCCTGTCGTACACAAATTCAAAATACAATTGACATGTTACAATGTTCTATTAATCTATTTATGTAATTTTAAAGCTGGCGTTGCACTTTCCATCAATGTGGGAAAGTGTTGCTCCAGGTGAATTTTCCTTTGAAATTTGCAGGTGCGGTGTCAGCGTCTGGCGCGAAGTTTCCGTGAATTGGGTTTCTTGTCGTGTGATTTGCTTTGTAAGATGTTCCCAGGGAATCGTGCATGCATCCATTGCTGCTCTGTTGAGAGTGATCGTTGCATTTTTTGAAATATGCTTGGACACTCGTCCATCCTCCCCTCTTAGAAGGGATGTCAGGGGCTTGGTGAGCTTTGCGTAGTCGCGTATAAAACGTCGATAATACCCTGACATTCCAAGGAAAGATCTCAGATCTTTCAATGTTTTTGGTGGTGGGAATGTAGCAATCGCTTCGACCTTTTTGGGGTTTGTGTTTATGTCTAGTTTATTCACAGATTCAGATGCGTGTTGTTTTAGCGGGAGGATTATGCCGGGGCTATTGTCATGAAGCTCCCCTTTGTGTTAATGAATGCATTCATTGCTTTTAAGGAATCGTTTCCAATTATTCCTGTAAAGGTCTTCAGGCTAGATAAAATAAAGAATTTTAGTTTTCCAATATTCGGTTGGAATAGATCCATAAATGCGTGGTGTGTTATGTCAACTTTTCCACCAACAGAATTCACGCTAAACGGCTCGTCATTTTTGAGAGGATTTCTTATGTAACGAGGCTGAATATAATTCTTATTCGGGCCTGTGTCTATAAGGGATTTTAATGTCTCGCCGCTCCTCGCTTTCCTTCCGATGTGTGGAAGCGAAGAGCTGTTTAATCTAAAAAATGAATATCATCCTGGTTTTCGTTAATTTCGGAGGTTTCTAAATCATTATCATATAAGTCTGTAGAGAAAGGCTCAGTATCCTCTTCGGCAAGAAAATCAATGAGCTCTTGTCTTTCCATTTCCTGTTGGAGTTGTTCCATCGATTCGTTTGCCATTTCCAGCGGTATATTTTCTGTCAAGTATATGCGTTGTTGTTTATGTCCGTGTGTATGGTCAAGATGTTGAAGTCTCTTTGGGGCATATGGAGGTCTCGGTCCAGGTCTATTTTCGTAGTAAATTGCATGAGTTTTAAGAGACTGATCGACATCCATGGGCTCTATTCCTCGGGGCTTAAGTGGCAGTGGCAGTTTATTAGTATATTGCTGAGGGAATCTTGGCTGATAGAATCGCGGAGGCTGAGGGACACTTGGATTATTGACGAGTTCGGGGTAGAAGGCTCGTCTTGGCATTGGTTGTATTTGTTGTCGCGTTTGATTTGCATAATTTTTCTTCGGAGGAAGTGGTGGTGGAGTCAAATTAAGGGGTTTCCGTGCACCAGGCTGAGCATTATTGGCGTGTTGCGCACGGTAGTTCATGTTTTCCAATTTGAGACATAGATGCAAAGCCTGTGGTAGGTCAGCTGGCTCACGGATGCTTAATAGTTTAGGAAGATCGCCTGATAAGCCTCTAATGAAAGTATCGAGAGCCTTGTCTCGATAACACTGAGTCATATTGTTTAGTGATTCTTGACACATACTGATTGAGGATAATTTATTTAATATGAGTGAAAGATGGTGATATACAGCCTGGTAAAACTCATGTATACTACCGTTCCCTTGGAAAGAGTGGTCATTTTGTACTCGAGTGTACCCAAGTCCCTCTTTTCGGCGTAATGTAGTGTCAGGCATTTAGAGATTTTTTCCCAATTTAGTGGGGTATTGCATGAGTCCAAGGCAATGTCGGCTTGGCCGACTACTTTATTCCTGATGACGGACAGGATTCCATAGTATTTGGGGGTGCCTTTAAGATGTTCGTAGATTTTGAGTATTCTTTCAACACTCTTTCTCCACGAGCTAAATTCGCCTGGGTTGCCTGAGAAATCTCTTAAACTTTTCACGACGTCAGGGATTCTATCCATATCAGATAGACTCCTGTCGTGACCAGCGTTTATACTTACATCCGATTCATTGTTTATATCAGATGCTGGGTTCATCAAACTGTTGAAAATGTGCGGCCCCTGTTCTTGGACAGATTGCAACACGATACGACTAATAAGCTCAGTTAGTTCGTTTAAAGAAAGGTTTTCGTTTCTTGCACCTGCGGGTGGAATCTATTGGGCATCGGCAGGTAAGTTACTTTGGGCATCGGTAGGTGGATTATTTTGAAATTCGTCCCCGTTATTATTCGGTACAGGAAGCCGTGCTGGGCGAATGAGATTTCTTGGGTTCGACATTTTAACCGAGTATCAAAAAATTTTTAAAGATAAAAAAAAGCACTTTTTCTTGATCAAAAATTGCAAAAATTCTTTCACTTTCAAAATTTAACTCGTCTGTTGACGATTTTACGTATGACGAAGGAAATGGTTTAACAACAACAACCAAAAAAAATGAACCAAAAACACCCAAACGCAATTTCAAAGCGGAAATTTGTGACGAATATAAACAATTTTCAAAGCGGAAATTTGTGACGAATACTCAAAGTAAATATGGCGAAACTCGATCAATCTTCACGCATAACACTTTTCACTAATTTTCACCAAAAACATTTTTTTTTATTATTGCACAAACACCGTTAATAATGTTTGGAAAAACCTGTTTTTTCCTAGATAAAGAGGAGATATATTTCTGTTTTTCATATATTTGACACATAATGTTGGTTTTACAATACTGATTCCAAATATATTTTCTTTTTAAATTGTTAATAGAATGAACGATTCAAATTAAATGATCAAATTTAATGAACGACTTAAATAAAGATTCTCAACTAATTTGTAATTAATTATAAATTTGTATATGATGCATTCAATATTTCGTTAATTTAATGCAAAACATTGGATCTATGGATATTAACTTAAGCAGAGAGTACAATATTCCAAATGCTCCTCATGTTCTGTTGTTGGTATTGTATTTATCCTTATGTGGGTTCTTGTCGTGGGCTGGTGAGCTTAATCCTTCGGCTTTTTCCTTTTTGCTGGTTTTGGTTATTCCCGCTACTAAGGGGCCTATCGGGATATGCGTGTGGTCTTCGGAGCTTGATTGTCGTTCCGGATGTCTTCACTGTGCGTTGTGTTCGGGACTTGGTTTTTGTCCCAGGTTTTCACTATATTACACTGTTCGCGGATAAGCTTGTTCGATTTAATTCCGTACACGCACGAAAGTGGACCACACGCCAGTCTCAGCAGTGTGTTAGGATCTTAGAATACTTATTTGTAAAATAAATTTTACAAATTGATCCATCCACTTTTAATTTTCACACGCAAGTTTACAGCCCCACACGTTGGGCGCCAGTTAACAAATTATTCCGGTTTTACTTTAAAAAAAAATAATTTTATTAACAGACGGGCAGAGTCTCCCCGTCGTACACAAATTCAAAATACAATTGACATGTTACAATGTTCTATTAATCTATTTATGTAATTTTAAAGCTGGCGTTGCACTTTCCATCAATGTGGGAAAGTGTTGCTCCAGGTGAATTTTCCTTTGAAATTTGCAGGTGCGGTGTCAGCGTCTGGCGCGAAGTTTCCGTGAATTGGGTTTCTTGTCGTGTGATTTGCTTTGTAAGATGTTCCCAGGGAATCGTTAGTTAACTCATTTTCCGATGAGACGGAGGTAGGCTTTTGTTGATTTGATGTTAAACTTCATTTAGCACCAGGTCAAATGTAATTTATATGGCAAACAGTGTTCAAGTAATTTTCGAAGAATCCGGTTGCGTAACTGTGCCATTGAATGCAAATCTTCAGTAAAACTCAAGTTGATTCAAAAGTTTGATTTAACTTTCTATTGTAGTTTAGTCAATTATGCTTTAAATCTTCATAAGAATATCTCTAAATATTGAATGAGGTGAACTTGTACATAAATTTTGAGAATGACGTTATTCCCGGCGCATCACCCCTGGTATACAAGTATGTGCTAGCAACATCTTTAAATTCTTACCACATTGAATCACATCGCACAGATTCTAATCTTCCCCCTAAATCACGTTGGAAAAACGCTAAATATTAATAATTTCAATTCAAAAGTGCAATCTACCATACTCAATGCCTTTTAACCTAAATCCAAGCTCCCGCAATCAAGCTCATAAATATTATGCGAAACATAAAACAACACTTAACCATAATATTTACTACATTTCCCTATCTGGTGCTCGAAAAAAAGGAAACTAATGGAAAGCATACTCCCCAAGTTGCAACAGTAGCTAAGCCCAGCTGTCTGCCAACTAGGTCTAGAGAGCTGAAATGTGTAGAGGAAAATCGTCCTCGCTCCTTCTGGATAAAAACGCTTTGGGGAACAATTAAGCAATTATTTAATGTTGGTTTGAGGTTGAAGCTACTTTGCAAAGTAAAGATGATGTTTGTGTGTTGGTCGCTTCAACGCGGTAACGGCATATAAACGGCTCGGCACAGCTCCACTGTGTCAGATATGTACCATTCCATTTCATATTTGAAGTAAGTTAACCTAATGGCTTTGCGGAGAGTTAATACCATGTATAGGCGAAACGACGTATGGATAAATGGGAAAAAATGAAAACGAAGCAGTCAACTCGGCCCCAAGGACCTCTCCAGCACTTCCATTTGCTGCGATCTTAATTTTATGTGTGCTCGGACATCTTAAGAGACTCTGACTTTTAATTAGGAAAAGTGCAGCTTGGTGGAGTGTTGTTTTTTTTTCTTCTAAGGATTAGATGATAAAGGAAAAAGTTATGAATGAAAAGATGAAGCGCTTACATTTCTTAAAAGCTTTTATCAGATTTATGTCGGGCATTGCATCCTTGAGTGGTATTAGTTCTGAAACGAAATGGAAAATTGTCGCCAAGAATGGGTAGTTTAATTTTAAATGCTTGATTTTCATAAATTCTGATTACCTGAACAGATTGAAAGGAATTTTCACGACTTTAGACATTTAAGTTTTAATAGACACTTTGAAACGCTTTTATTCCACCTTAAATTCAGGATATTCATTTCATTTCAAATATCCTAATGATGCAATCTACCAAAAACCTATTTTCTCAAACGTCAAGTCAAATAACATTCATGTAAAATGTCTCCAACTTTGGAGATAAGATAATTCGCAACCAACAAATAAAATCTTTCAACAATTCCACAACATCCAATTTGCATACCTACATTCCGCGAAATGAAATTCGCGTGTTTTTTTGCTAGCGAGAAAAGATAAACACAAAACGCGCCAACGAATAAACGAACGAGAGAATGAACATTTAAGGCTTACGACATTCATCCTATCTGAAAATTCAAAAAGGTGTCGTTGCCAATTTCGCTTTTGTGTAATATCAAAACAAATTAAACAAATTGCACACTTTTATCTCTTTCTCTCGATCTTTCTCTCTTTCGTCCTTGGTTGGCATTGCTTGCAATGCTGTCATTATGTCACATTTCTGATTCCAGGACCTTGAGAGTGAAATGTTAGCATATCCTTCTTTGCCAACGAATTCTCCGATGACAACAAAAGCGAAAAGCATAAAATGAAATGAGCATTCTCGGTTTTAATGCAAGAAAACGAAGAAGAAGCGATGAACGGAAGGTACTTTAGATTGTTTTGTTGTGATACTAAAACCGAAGATAGAAGATACAAATGAAATGAGAACGTAAGTAGATTTTCTTAATGCGAAAATGTGAAGAGCTTATGAGGTGGTATAGTAGAGTTCCTTAATGATTATTACATTGAGGTATGTGATATTTTGGAACATTGGTTGAGGTGTAAGGACATTTTAAGGCAAATTAGAATATCAGGTTCTTTTCAGTTTAAATGCTTTTAAGTAAAAAATCCAAATTTCGATGTTGAAATATAACCACTAGAGGGACATTTGTCTTTTTGTAATTGAGCTTAATAACAATCAGCGAATACTATCCTAAACTTCACATCATACAAAATCTTACGCCAAATCATACATAACTTTTTTCGTTTTAAGGAGCTGAATGCCCGTTTACGAACAGAGTGTGGGACTCCTATGTTTGCAAGAAAGCGCCTGGACTACCCACTAAACACCTCCCCTGTCAACCTGAGGACCTAGCGTGGAACTGTTTGACACATTATTTCGTGCCAGGTCTCGTTTTGTTACGCCGTGAGGCGCCTTCAAGCTGGGGGATCCCTCTTCTAGCGGGTGGGGAGAGGAGAAGAGAAGTGCCAGACAAGCGTTCCCCCAGCCCCAACACCCCCGGCTACTGTGAGCTCCTTCTATCTTTTAGGGCTGCCCGAACATAATGTGCTACCTGGTTCCGTTTGTGAACTGATTCGAGCATCACCGCGACTATATTATCCAGGGTGACCTCTTCCATCTCCCTGTAGAGGGCCCTTCTCAGCCTGTCTCATTTTATGCACGCAAATTATGTGTGACAGGCATTGTCCTCCTCTACTGGGCAATACCGACAATGTGGGGACCGTAACTTACCAATCTTGTGCAGGTAAGACGTAAAACACCCTTGCCCGGTCAAAAGCTGGATCAGATAGAAGTCAATCTCGCTATGCTTTCGGTTGAGCCACGGTCTCACATCCAGAATGAGATGCGCAGTTCACCTTCTCTTCGTGCAATTCACCCAAGAGTGCTGCCAATCGTTGAGTGAACGCTGTCCCTCTTCGCGGACAACCGTCTCCCTCACATCCTCGTCTTGACGCAGACAAATAGAGCGGCACTCTCTAGCAAGGAAGACGACAGGTATCATGCCTGCCGTGACTTTTACCGCCAAATCTGTACATATGCCAGGCGTTTTCGATACACCTCCTTACTGAGAGCGTCACCCCATACCTCTGCTCCGTACAGTAGCACTGACCCTACAGCACTCATCAAGAGGCGTTTTCTTGATGGGCTGGGTCCCCCCTACGTTGGCCATAAGTCGACTTAGCGCCGATGCTCCTGAAGTAGCCTTCTCAGCCGTTGCTCTGATTTGCTCAGAGAAACTCATCTTCGAGTCGATCAGTAGCCCCAGGTACTTCACCGATGGCTTCGATTCGATTTGTAAGTCTCCAATACTGATCATCTTCCTGTGGGGATTCTCTTTTTGTCAAAATTACCACTTCTGTTTTCTCCAGTGCTAAACTGAGCCCGTGAGCAGTCATCCAGTCTCTCACTCAGCGCATTAGCATACCTAGCCTAGCTTGTGCTTGTTCAACGGTGTGTCCAAAGACCAAAGCAGCAACATCATTCGCATAGCCGATCAAGCGCGACTCATCTGGCATGTCAAGTCTCAGTAGCCCGTCGTAAGACACATTCCACAGGTCCGGACCAAGGATAGATCCCTGGGCAACACCCGTTGTAATTTCCACCCTTCGTTGACCCTGTGTTGTGTCGTAGAGCAGGCTTCGGTCCTTTAGGTAGTTCCTCAAAAGCTGCATTAGATATTCTGGAACTTGAAAAAGGTTTTCCAGTGTATCCAGAATATCCACCCATCTTGCAGTGTTGGAGGCATTCCTGACGTCGAGAGTCACCAACAGGACGATCCGTCACTTGGTGCGACAATGTGCAAAATCCACCTCTGCAATCGCATTCGATAGTAGAACGTCCTGCTCTAAAGCCGCACTGCCGAGGAGGTAGATCCCCAGCAGCACGAATCGCATCAGTGAGTCTTTCCTTGATGAGTTTCTCTGGCACTTTCCCAGCAATGTCTGGCATGCATAACGAGCGGTATGCAGACGGCGAGTCGGGATTTCCCTCCCCTTGCTGATCAGCACGAGCCTCTCCACCTTCCATTGTACCGGGAAAACCCCGTTCCGCAGGCAAGCGTTAAGTGTGCTGAGCAGCAAGTCAGGACAATGGTGATAGACAAGCTGCAATACATCAGCTGGAATACCATCTGGACCTGAAACTTTCCTCGTTTTCAATGAAAGGGCAACCTCCTCCAGTTCCGGCTGTGCGAAGAGTGGACACTCGACTGCTGTTTCACCATGGGCAGCGTCAACACGGACAAGATAGATGGGGAAGAGTGGCCCCACTATCTCATCCATCTTTTCCGCATTATGCATGCAAGGCTTCCGTAGGGCGCCAAGCTTCTGCATAACTAGCTTGTAGCCAAGGCCCCACACATCCTTGTTCACGTTGTCCACTGGATCTTGCCAACAGCGAGCCTTGCTTTTGTTAATCAATTTTTGAAGGCATTTCCTGGTCGACTTATATGCTGCCCCTGGTTGCATGCCTCATCATGGTTCCACGCTCATTGACCTCACGTCGAAGCTCCCTTCGCTTTTCAACGATTTTAGTTGACAACCAGTACACTGACGGTTTACCGTGCCGGGATTTTCGACAGGGCAAAGAAGCGTGATGATGCTCATAGTTGAGTTCACCACGTCTTGAGCTGCCAGTTCTTCCGTCCCCTCCGCAGCTCCCTGCAGCGACTCACCTGCTGTGAGCACCTCGACGAACCTCTCGACGTCCATACTTCCGATGTTCCATCAAATTATAGAAAGCCGAGAGCACAGACGTTTGGAGACAACATCACTAATCTCAAGCAGAATGCACTGATGATCACTGGCTGAGTAGTCCTCCAATACTTTTCAATTGTGTATCCTCCGTACTAAGGGCTCCGAGGTGAATATCACGTCCGGTATGGTTCCCTCACAACCAATACGGTGTTCGGCGTATTTTCGATGTTTAGTACGACAAGCGCCGTCCTGGCCACCATTTCCAGGATTCGTTTTCCGCGCGTATCTGTTTGAGGCATACCCCATTCGATTGCTTTCACGTTGAAGTCTAGCCTAACGAGCACTTTACCCTCTGCGTTCAAGACAGCGCCCTCCAGAGCATTAAGCTTTGCTTGGAAAGATGATATCGATTCGTTCGGCATTAGGTACACACTAAAGAAGGTGGTCTCTGAGCATCAAACCCACACGAAACCATCCCCCCGTCCACAACTCTCCACTTGGAAATCACTGTTCCGAACCCAAATGGCGGCAGTACCAGTTTCGTCAGAATACCATAATGCAGGACTTTTATCATGTTGGTGTTGCCCACTCAGCAGCAAGAAGTCGGCTTTCATGTCACTCGCAAACTGCTCTAGCAGATTTTGGGCAGTAAAACTGCAGTGTAGGTTTAGCTGTAGGACGCGGGTAATTTAAGTTATGATTTGGCTTCCTGGAACACCCGGCATTTTCCTGATCACAAGACGTGTCCGAAATCAGGTCTTGGGTCAGCATCCTTGCAAAGAATACAGTATGCCTCTTCGTATACTCTTTTCTTTTATGTCCCATTTCACCGCGTTCGTAACATAGGGAACTCCTTTGGGTCCTTTGCATACTTGTATAGTGTGACCATAGCTTAGGCATTTGAAACATTGAAAAGACGTTGCTTTTTGCCGTATGCTACAGCCAACCCACCCTATTTGTACTTTGCCCTTGTTCAGGAATTCTTTGGCGTCCTTTACCGTCAAGTCAACTATGGCTATGCGTTGTCCCCTATAGTTTTCTGGTGTCAGTCTCGCTTTGATCCTTCCCACGCTAGGGAACTCCCTTTTGATGGCCTCTCCTACCTCGGCTAGATCATTGACGCAGCCAATGTCTCTTATTTCGATCGTTGCCTTCGGCTTGAGCGAGACTATAGTTGCGTTTTCGCCGGGGGATTTCTTTACTGCGCCGCAGAATGCTTCTGACCAGTGCCTGCTGCCGGGGTCTTTGTCGGGGCTTCTGTCTCTCCTGTTTTGCATCAGGTCTTTTTTCTTGATGGGTGTCCGTGCAAACTTTACTTTCTGGCACTTTTTGAAGCAGTTACTTGGCGGTTTTCTTTGCACTGTCTGGAACCCTTGATCTGGAGCTTCACGCCCATCAAGTGCCTTTTCCTTTCTTTTTTTATCCCGATCTCCTTCGATTGGGCTGGACACCATTCTTTTATTCTCCTTCGTGCCGCTGGACAGCATTTGTACTTTGCCACCATCCTTGGGAGAGGTTATCACTTTCCGTTTCCGAATACAGCACTTCCGCCACATTTTCGACGTTGGCGATGCAATCACACAAAGTTGCTTTATTTATCTGGTCACTCGTTTCTTTTCCTGCCGTAATTTCCTCGTTGGCTTCAGGATGGTTCTTGACTTTGTCCAGATTTACGACCCTTGCATCGGTCAATTCGGTAACGACAGCAGCAGTTACCATCAAATTCTCGATGTTCTTTATATTTTCTTCCACCACTCGAACACCTGAAGCGTCCTGCAGAGTTTTCCGCTATTCGTTTATAGGACGCTTTGGTATTTGAATCATTTTTTGTGGCACCCGTTAGTGTATTCATAATTCACTAGTCCCGTGGCAATGTCCTTGAAGGTGTAGGGTCCCCTGACTGGTTCGGGTCTGGGAGGCGTTTGCTTCTTGCGACGCTCTTTGCTTCTTGTGACGCTGTTTCTGGAGGACCCGCACTGTTTCTGGAGGGCTTGGCTTTCTCCTCAGGTGTGACGCTGACCAGAACTAGACGAAGCAGCTCCTCCAGTTGGTGCCACAACTTTGCCTGCTGAACTCCTCAGCGTAGCTTCGAGGTGAGTTCGGTGGTTTGATCCTTCTGCTCAGCTGTGGGCAATTGTTTCCACTGCTGCCGAGTCTTATACTCTTCCAACGTGATGGGCCGGGCGGCTGATAGGGGTTCCACCACGAGAACGACTTCTAAGAGGGGCCTGATGGCTATTTATGGAACTGTGGCTCGGCGAGCCTCTGGACAGGGTAGGGCAGCGTAGAGAGCCTCAGAACGCTCCTTGGTTTCTCGCGAATAAACAGGGTAGTTAGCTAGCCTCAGGGATGGAGGGAGATGGGCACGTTGAAGCGACTTACCATTGACCAGGCCTGGGGAGTACTGAGGAGCCGATGTAGCGACACGATGCCCAGGGCCAGGCATAAGCCTAGGAGTTCTATTCGGTGGTGGGGCCGAGGGTGAATGGTGACCGATGAAGACCAGCCAGGCATAAGCCAAGGAGTCGATGTAACGATGCTAATGCAGCAACGCAGTCGATGGGCCTGGTGAAAGCCAAGGGACCCTATTTGGTTAAAGTTGATTGTGGCCAGGCTAAAACCGAGCTACTAACTTTCGTCTTCACTTGCTCGAAAAACAAAGAGAGCGATTGTTTCAATCCTTGCGATTTTATACTCGTAAAGTGCTGACGCTGCCAGTCAGGGCTATTAATCTTTTCATAGATCTATCAAAATTTCACATTTCATTTCTGCTGACCGTGTAATTTCTTCAGTCAATTTTCTTTTACGAACAGAGTTCAGTACTCTATGCCGGTTAAAATGCTGAACTTGCATTTGCTTCAATCCAATTTTCTTTATTTGACGGAATCCAATAAGTTTAGTCAAGGGAAATGCTGAACTTGAATCTTCTTCAATTCAATTGTCTTCATTGAACAGAGTTCAATAATTCTAGTCAGGTGAAATGCTGGACTTGCACTTTCTTCAATTCAATTTTCTTCCTCCGTAGAACTACTAACCATAGTACACTAAAGGTATGCGGGGATCAACCAGAGTTGATTACCAACTAATTTATTGGGGCAAAGCCCACGTGATATAAGGTCAGCTGGATTTTCTTGAGAGTGTATGTGTCTCCAGTGACTACCGTTCCTTAGTTCTTGGATGCTAGATACACTATTGGCTACAAATTTATGTAGTGACGCAAAAAGAGAACGTCGCTATGCCAGGACTATAGTTGAGTCTATCCAAAAGTATGTTGGGCCCTGCCACTTAAGATATTTTTGGACACGTACTGCCAGTTCTGAACCCAATTTCACTGCACACGGCTCCAATCCTGGGGTCGTCAGCGTTTTTGCAGGATCTATTTTTAACTTCACCCATAGCAGTCTTACAATTATTGTGGCACCCTTCAGTTGTGATCTAACCCATACAGCAGCTCCATAAGCCTTGTCTGAAGCATTGCAGAAAGCGTGGAGTTGTCTGGACCTTGAAGTCTTGTGTGAGCATATGTGCCTCTGGATTTTGATGTTGGTTAGCTGGAGGAGGCTACTTCGGAACCGTACCCATTCCTGTTCAATGGTCTCGAAATTTAGAGTTTTCACAGATTCTTCAATATCATTTTGTCTGTCACAACGACAAGGCTAATTAAGCCTAACGAATCAAACAGACGGTGTCTGGCACGGTTCGATGCTTCGTTACTCGCTTAAGGTTTATCTTGATACGGAATCCGTCTGATTGAGGCAGCTAAATGAGTCCCAGAGTCTTCATCTTATGTTCGCCTTCCGGGATGAGCTCTAGTTGCTGGGCTAGTTGGTCCTTGGGGAGATCCTCAGTGAAGGCGAGGTTATTTGTGCACCACTTGCGCAGCTGGAAACCTCCAGTTTTCAGGATGTTGATGCGTCTTGTTGTATTTGTAGTGCCTCGGGTAGACTGTCCGCCCCAAACATTGCATCATCAACGTACATGTACTTTTGTATTACGGTGGTGCTTCCGGGACACAATAGCCTCGCTTCTGTTGCAAGCTCGTCAAGCGATATAATGGCATGGAAGGGAGCTGATACAAAGCCATACGTGACTGTATTTAGCTTGTACTCTGAACAGGCACTGACGGTGATTCTCTCCAGAGTATCAGCTGACACTTCTGGTCCTCTTCGTGCATCACAACTTGCCGATACATTTTTTCTATATCTGCGCTGCAGAAAACCCTAGGTAGTCAATACCTGATAAGCGCAGAAAAAAGATCTTCCTGTATTTAGGACCCGTGTGGAGGATCTCATTGAGCGCAAAGTTTGTAATGGTTTTTGCCGTTACATCAAAAACAACCCTGACCTTATTAGTGTCACTGTCAGGTTTTATGACGCAGTGGTGGGGCAAATAATAGCCGGTTTCAGATATGGTAGTGACCTTGTTCATATGGCCCAATGTCAGGTACTCGTTCATAGATGACTGATATTCACCCTTCAATTGTGGATTACGTTCCAGCTTTCTTTCTATTGCAATGAATCGTATTAATGTTAGCTGTTGTGATTCGCCAAGAATAGTTGGTGGCTGCCTGAAGGGAAGTCTCACTATGAGTCGGCCTTTGCATTGCACTTCACTGTTCGTTTATACATTTCTGCACACTCCTTTTTCACTGTTGAGTATGAAGGGGTGCCTTCACTTCCCAGGACTATTGTAGTTGTTCCTTTAAGTCGACCTCTTCCTTCGCGGAGAGGCAAAAACTGGCAGAGATCATACACATGGCTTTCTCTGACACTATCCACCCGAAGGTTGAATTTTGTAGTACTGACCGATCCTGTCCTAGTTCAATGCTACCAACCTTGATCAGGTTAAAATAGCGTTATGATCCCATTAGAACTTTGATGGGACTGGAAACGTTTAATGTGCGGTTGACGAGCCTTATGTGGCTAGGGAGGTCCCAAGACGAGATATCAATGATCCTTGTAGGCTGATCAGTGTTGATGTCAGGTAGTATAAACGCTTCAACTTGGAGCTCACATTGTGTGACTGGTGATTTGATTTGAACATGTGTCCTCTTTTGTGCCTTCTTGTTGTGATTTCCGATCCCCAAAATGATGTAGGGTTGAGCCTTTCTGCTACCCGGTCCAAAACCCCATTGATTTGTGAACCAGAATCGAGGAGTGCTCGACGTTCAATTAATTCACCAAATGCAGCCTTGATATTACAGACGACCGTGGCCAGGAGAATGTAGGATTGCTATTTTTGGTGACTCTCCAGTAGAGATACCATAACTATTATTTCGCTTGAAGGAGTTCGGCTCTTTGCCCCTTTTGTGCCGGGTTTACCTTAAATGTTTCGGTGCAGCAACGTGTTGTTTTTCTTGTTGCACTTCGTACAGGACCCTTTGTCACACGTCTTTGCGGTATGTCCAGACATATACATATATATCACGCATTGCGTAGCTTCAGTAGCTACCATCACGGTTGCTCGTGCTTTTGTAAATTTCTTCTCAAATAGCGAGGGTTTGGTGATCAAGGTTTCTAGGGGCTGAAATCTTGTTTCAAGGAAGGTTAGTAAGTTCTTCAGAGTATCTAGGGCCTTCGGATCTGCTAGGAACTGCTCGTAGAGGGCATGAGTTGTTTTGCTTAACTTCTTCATCAATAAACGTACGATGATTGCATACCAATGTTCCACTGCCAATCTTAGGCTCTGAAGCCTCATTATACACAACTTGATTGTGGCATGGAGTCACTTGATGGAACTTGCGGACTCCGTTTGTATCACTGGATGCTCCGTGAATTTATTAAGGTAGCCGTTCAACCAACAACCTCTTGTTGTCGTAACTCTGACACAGCAATTCCCAGGCTGGCTGATAGTTCCTGGCGGCTACAGGCAGGTGTTGTATTAAAATGCTTGCTTCATATCAAAGGCTAGTGGCTACGTGAAACGTCGTTTGAGTATCTCTAGATCCTGGGAGTGCAACAATTGCGTGAATAGTTCCTTAAATTGTATTCACGGCAGATACTTGCCGCTGAATGATCACAGAGTATTTTTTAGCAACTTTACCGCTGATAAAGGTGCTTCAACCTTGTGTTGTTTGGGTTTGTCGTTGGGCTTCAGCAGCTCTTAAAGTACAATGGTGGCATCTTGTAGTTCCTTATTCGCCGCTGCGCACAACTGTCATTGCTGGGACTCTTCGTAGTCCCTGAATTCGTCCTCGAGAATGTCGTTGATTTCGTCGAGCTCATGTTTTTGGTGGAGTAGCATATCTACTTGAAACTGATAATAGTGTGGCAATTACTCCATAAATTCCACTCTTGTCCCAATTGTCGAAAGGATTCAGCTGCTGCATTCAGCTGCTTGGTCGCCTCGTCTACCTGGTTGGACTCGGCACTTGGTTGCTTGAAGCTATATACTGGAGTTAGCAGAGCCTTTAAGGCTTCTTGATAATGCTCCGCGATCTTCTTTACCTTCACGAAGTACCCATTTGAAAGTATGAGCGCTCCGGGTTTTCCTTCACGAATTGCTGAAGGATATCGTCGTTGATCTTGAAAAGCTCCTACTGGCTTTTCAAGATGGCCAAACGCTGCTTGGCGTATTGCCCGGTCTTCCGTTCTGCGCTGGCCTTGTTGAAGTTGTTAACGCTCTTCTCGATGGTTCCATCAGTTTCTTGTTGGTATTCCGCTAATGCTCCCATTTTGATATCTGAACTGATTCGTTTGCTGATAAGTCAATGAATGTCAGCAAAGGTACATAATAAGACCAGGGGTAATACTGTTGTATCACAAGTCTCGACAGAGTCGGAATCACGTCGGGGTCGCCAATGTTCCTAACAGACTACCGAATTGGTGAATTGGGAGGCTACATCGTCTGCACCTCCAGATGTTACGTTGAACTAAGCCAAATCGTCTACGCCATCACCAAAAGCACACAGCCAATATGGTGAAATTCCGGCATCAAGGGAGGAAAGAGGAACAGCACCTGGCGCAGGAATGGCATTGCTTTAGTAGAAACACCCATTCAATTTTGTTGCACCCTGCACTGAGTACCCTACATGTTGAGGGATCAACCAGAGAAAACCAACCAAAGACCTTCACGCAATCAGCAGATAAGCAAGTTGCACAGAAGCGCATTAGTCGGACTTTGCCGGCAAATCACTCATGGGATCATTCAGCGAAGCCCAGCCAAGCACCGCCATGCGATTACCAGAAACGCTAATTGCACAGAAGTGCCTTAGTCAGACTTCACTGACCAATCACCTCAGGATCCAACCACGCCACCTTGTAGTCACCGGTAGTAATGACTAAGGAGACTTACTGCCCGTTGTCGGATTAACATTAATTTTATTCATCACAAACAAAGCAATATTGTCACGTGTTTTGGTTCGCGGCCAATAATTTTAATGTTCCGGGAAAGTGAAAACGCAATGTCTTTTAAATTAAATTAAAAGAGTTTATTTAATTATTTAAAAATGCACAATCACTTATTTAACTTTTTCACAATTTTAACTTCCCCTATCAAAAGTCCAACTTCCACGTGTCCATAAATTTCTATCGCAATTGTCTTCTAAAATCACTTCACTATTACTTGATCGCTTTTCAATTCGCACTCCACACACTATCGCAGTTTTTACTATCGCGGTTCAATGAATGGTCCCCCCATTCATTCAGCTCGCCTTTATATAGGGTCTCTACCCATTCAACCCATTTCTCGTACATTGGCGAATGTTCTGCCGAGAGATACCTGGTATATTCGAGCAGCTTAATTAATGGAGTGACGTCACTTTCAGGTGTTGATCATGCTTGGTGGGTTCTCTTGGTTTTGAGTAAATTCACTTTGTTGATCATGAGGTTCTTAATGGTTGTGAAAACAATTGCAACAGTAGCTCGCAGAATTATTCGTGCATGCAACAATATATTAACAAAATTTTGCTCATCATACAAATTCTTATACTACATATTTCATAAGCATGCCCTATGCATGTTATGAAAGTTTCTTACATTAGCAAAACTTATGTGAGATCCAGAAATTATTTGAATACGTTGGAGAATTTGTTTGTGTGTAACTTGAGACCTTTTCGGTTGTAAATGAATTTATGCTTACTGAAAATGTGATGACCAAATAGATTGAAATACAATATTTGAATTCAAAAATGATTATGATGATTGCAGCATTTTGGTGTTGTTTTGATTGACAAGAAATTTAGGTTAATTTTATAGCAATCGATTGAAAATTGAAAATATGATTGAAAGTTGTACATAATCCCCGCCTTCAACGTTTGAGTGTGTACGATGAATTCCTCTTCGGGTTATATGTACTATTGATGTGCGCAGCATTGGAACAAGTAGATGTGTTTTTTGGACCGTGATCTTCGCCAGATTGCCCAGTAGGTTCGTACCAGGATGATCAGCGATAGGACCATGTACGACCATGTATTGGTAAATATCGTGGCTTGAAACACTAGTGTCCAGTACGGTGGCTTCCTTGAATTCATCAATACGAGCTCGGAGATCCTTTAGCTCCGATGATATGTTGATTTGCGATATTACTATCCCTCGATTTGGTCGTGGGTTAGTTTGAATTGAACTTCACTTAGGTACTTCCTTGGAATGAGTGAAGCCACCACCTTGTTGGTGAATTGGGTTCATTCGGCAGTTCGTGGGCCGACCCTAATGGCACATCCGACCGGGATGATGATTATTCCTGTCCCATTGATGGAACGATGGAAGACCTGGCCGTCACATATTGTGGTTATGACGTCCACCTTTTAGATTGTGTAGAGCTGTTGACATTGGACTGATCAAGGCGACACAGATGTCCAATGGAGCGATAATTCGGACATTTACTGAGAAGTTCTGATGGGGCTATTGGGTAGTACTGCTCCTCCTAAATGTTAACCAGCATAATGGGTGAACTGGGAACAATGCGTAACGTTGTGTTGTTGTGAATAATGGGGACTACCGTGACTAACATTAAGTATATGGTGCCGGTGGATACCAATAGTAGCTTTATTTGGAAAATGATGACGTCACCGGTGATCCTGGCTTCGACTGTCATTAGCTGGTAGAGGTTTGGAAGGCTTTTTCCTTGAGACAGGAGTGTGAGATGCAACGGAAGTTGGTTATTTATCAGCTGTGTTTGACTATGCAGTTGTTGAGGTGCCTGGAGTAGAGTAGTATCGTGGGTCCACCGGTATGTTGACTATGCATCTTGCATCTATTGGAACTCAGATATGGTTAAAATCAACCTAACTGACAGTGCATTAAACCCCTCTGTAGTTTTGAGCATGTCTAGATCCTGGTTCATGGACTTGAGGGTGTCAATCGTGTTATTTAGTGCTTAATACATTTTGGCTAGTTGACGATGAGTGATCTCTGCGGATTTGATGATTATATTTTGAGTGGTGTCAATTATGCTGGTCTGGCTTTGAATAAGGGTCAGGATATGCTGATCGTCTGATTTCAAGTCGGTGATAATTTGGGCCGTTCGGTCTACATATTCTGAGTCTATTACTCCGAGCAGAGAGTTAGCAATATTTCCGATCAGGTCTAGGGGCAAACAACTTGATCTTTGACTGTGATGCAGGAACTCGTTTTTCATCATGGTCTGAGTCAGAGTGAGATTAAAGTGCTCGATTGTCTCCCTGTAGTGTGCCTGTTGGATAAGCAGTAACGTCTGCAAATTGATCATCCCTCTGGTAATTGATTCGAGTTGCCTCCAAAACGATGTTAAGTTGCAGTAAGCAATCAGGGTCCACTCGTTATTTATAAGGGAAGCTGAGCCTAAGTTCTTGAAGTATAAGTCCGGTTCGTTGTTCATTGAGATTAGCTGTACTTCTTTCGTGACTTTTGCGGGAAACACACAATACAGTACGATCAACGTCGTTAGAAGACCGATAACGATCCTTCTTTTTCTTTTGTTGGTTCGGTCGTGCAGTTGTTGGTTGGCTTGTGTTAGGCCTCAGTTCTTCGTGGGGCACAGCTGGGTCCTCATCTATTGCACGTGGTCTAACGTGATCAGAGTCTATGAGGAGTGGCGCTAGGTTATGTATAACCCTAGTGAATGTTCTGCCGCCTGACCAGATCTCTGCTGTTCTCACCTCACCATCCATGCCCTGTATAGTCCTTATAGTTCAACACAATGAGGAGACTTGCAGGTTATCATCTTTTGTCTCTACCATGGTTCCAGGTTCAACGTTATTTCGGCTCGTCTTCCATTTATGTCTCACCTGGAGCTGGCTGAGGTACTCAACGCGGCCCCGATCCCAGAAGTCGTTTTTAATTTTGGCTAGCTCCTTTGACATCTCTGATAGTGGGGTATATGCAATTTTGGAGCTTGAATCTACGGTTGCATTGATTCGTCTGCCGATCAAGAAATGCCCTGATGTTAGCACCGCCAAATCATTGATATCACTGGATACGGGTCTTAATGGCCTTAAATTTAGTATGGCTTCAATCTTTACTAGTATAGTCATAAATCTGTCATGCGTGAGTGTTTTAACGCCGATCGCCTTCTTTAAGAATTCCTTCATGGACTTGATGGTGGCTTCCCATAAACCTCCGAAGCGGGGTGATATTGGCGGTATGAATTTGAATTGGATGCTTCGTTTGGCAGTGAAGTCATTGATGAGTTCTTTAGAATTGTGCAAATAGATTGCATCTTCCAGCTCCTTTAACTAGTTATTAGCACCAACGAAATTAGTGGCATTGTCGCAGTAGATCCTTTGACAATTTCTGCTCCACCCAGTGAAACGTTTTAACGCATTTATGAATGCTTCAAGGGTTAGGTTTTTGACTATTTCGATGTGCACTGTCTTTGTTGTGAAGTAGCAAAATATAGCCCAGTACGTTTTTAGAGGACCTTTTCCTGTGATTCGTTGCCGAATGTAAAATGGCCCGCAGAAGTCCACACCAGACTTAATGAACAGTCGTGTTGGTTGCACTCTGTCGCTAGATAAGATTCCCATGATTCGCTCAAACATTTTGGGCCTGTGTTTTGTGCATATGACACAACTTTGAACAGTTGACCGAGCTAAAGCCTTTCCGTTGATTGGCCAATACTTTTGACGAGTGATTGCAAGCAGTGCGTCGGTTCCAACATGGTAGATGTCGAAATGAATTCGTCTCAACAAAAATTTCGTTATAAAGTGATGGCTCGGCAGTAGTGCTTGGTGTTTTGCTTCAAATGGGAAGTTAGCGTTTTCCAATTTTCCCCTTGTCAGCGATTCGAGGGTCCAAGCTTACTAATTTCCCTTTTGGATTCACAGCTCGATAGGTTTGTAGATCGTTGATGTCTTGAGCAAGCTCGTCTTACTATGCTTCCCCCTCAATCAGCCCCATAGCCTCCTCCAGCTCCTGAACTCTCAAGCCACTGGTTTTCATATACCCGCTGTTTGGATTAAAATTGATAATGAACCGCAGGATGTAAGCAATAGTCCGCTGAATTCGGATGATGGAGCTCATATGGCTCAACCTTTGGATGATGCGTTCTCCTCCTTGCAGCGTCGTTAGTACAGTCACTGATGTCTTCCTTTTGATGGATGTTTTGGGCATCTGTTCCAGCTTAGGGCATGTATTTTCCCTTTCATGCAGAAATATGGGTCCAAAGAACTATAGTTGCTTACCAACTAATTTATGGGGGCATAGTTACATGATATAAGGTCAGCTGGATTTTTTCGAGAGGGTACGTTTCTCCAGTGACTACCGTTCGTTAGTTCTTGGATGCTGGATACTGGGTTGGCTACGAATTTGTATAGTGACGCAATAGGAAAACATAGCCATGTTAGGATTTTAGTTGTCTGTCCAAGAGCAGATTCAACCCTGCCACTAAAGGTCCTTTTGGACGCGTACTGCCAGCTCCAAGTCAAATTTCGCCGCACACAGCACCAATGATGGGGACGTCAGCGTTTTGACAGGAGCTATTTTTGACTTAGTGCATAGCATTCTTACAATTATTGTGCCAGTCTTTCGTTGCGATCTAACATATGCAGCAGCTCTATAAGCTTTGCCTGAAGCATCGCAGAAAACGTGGAGTTGTCTGGACGTTGGAGTCTTGTGTGCGCATATGTGCCTCCGGAATCGTACCCGTTTTTTTTCAATGGACTGATTGAAAGTTGAACCGTTGGCTTTACGATAATTAAGTCTTGATAAACGAACTCAAATGGAGGATGATAAGTTTTAGGTTTAAGATATTCGGAGAGGACTTTGAAATTAAGGAGATTGAGGTAGGATTGGTAGTAAGGGTAAAATCAAGAAGTAAGTGATTTGTGCTCGGGATCATATTTGATTACGATAGAGAGCAAAGCGATGAAAAATGAGAAAACGAAATAAATAGATCATTGTAGAATGTGAGGGTGTAAGAACTTGTGTCCCAACATAGGCAAGGCATGTCAAAGTTGCCACAGATTAAAATAGTGTGTAGAGGGTTGATACTGTTGAAATAAGAAGAGGAAACAGAGAAAAAACGATTGTAAATGTGAAAAGAAGCATTGTAAGGGTTGCACACTTATAGTAATATAATACTTACGGTTTGGGAGATATTAATGAAAACAGTGATGCATTCCACTGGAAGTAAATGGAAAAACTCAGAGCAGACTTTGCTGCTTAAAAATTTATGAAAAGTACACTATTAGCGTCTAATTTACCTGACACCAGATGATCCCTATCAGTGCGGTAGACATCATATATTGGGAAAATTTAATTGCTCACCATGTCAGGAAACAGCCAGGTTTCTGTTAAATACATGAAATAATCGCTGTAGATTGAAGAGGCAATTTTAAAAGCCTCCATCTTGGCCCGCATGCCACTTTCATTTTGATAATAAAAATTGAAGCTACGAGAATTGTTTTCAATACCAATTTTTAAATTACTATTTGAAAAGGCTTACGTTGGACAATTGTTAAATTCTCGGAAGAGAACTCACCGCACTCTTCATCTGGTTGCTTCAAAAGGCTTAATTTAAGTAGTAAGAGCCCAAAATTTTCGACACCATTGCTCTCGAAGGCAACTCTGCCCAAAAAACACTTGTTTACATTGAAAATCCTGGAACTTATCTGCCTATGTAACAGGCCAATTGAAAAGTCCCCGGTAAAATGAGGCCGTTTTTTAACGATTTCATCCTTTAAACAATCCAATAACGCTATATAATGATCGCTGTTGATGGTTTGGCTCTTTTGCAGGTAATCAATGAATATTACACCTTACGCATCCCAGAATACTGAAAACCTTGTGTTTTTCCTCGCTTTGGATTCGGTTCATCGTGTGCAGTCCACTCAGCTGACTGTCGATTGGACTCGGGAGTGAAATAATGGAGCCATTTTTCATCCATTGTCACATATCGACGCAAAAATTCAGGTTTATTGCGCTTAAACACTGCTCAGAATCATTAACACGTTGTTGCTTTTGATCGATTGTGAGCTCGCGCGGCACCCATTTTGCACACAGCTTTCTCATGTACAAATACTTGTGAATGACACACACGTTCAGATGATATCTTCACAATGTCTGTAGTCATTCAAAGTTTGGGCGTCCACTGCGTTCACCGTCTTCGGTACTCATTCACCACGTTTAAACTTAGCATACCACTCAATGATGGTTGATTTTCCGGGTGCAGACCCCGGAAACTCTTCATCAAATCAAGATTTTGCTTCAACTGTATTTTTTCCTTCAAAAAGGAATATTTCATCCGCACACTAAATTCTTTTTTTTCCATCTTTTTTCAAATAACAAAAGTAGCTTCACTTACAATGCAATATCTCACAAACTAATGGTCGGACTGCTGTCAAATTTTGACCCGTATCGTTTGAAGGTTGGTACTAACTAAAAATCATATGGATTTAATACTGGCACCGCCATCTGTATATCAGACCAGGGACTTTTCAATTGGCCTGTTAGTTGATACAATTTTCTCTGCAATAGGTAAATTTCTCTCTAGAATTCAACTTAAAATCATTTCAATTCAAGGGTCCTAAGATCAGTTCAGCTTTTAATAGTTTCTCGCTGATAAACAGTTTAATTTATGCGTATGAAAGTATTCCTTAACCATTGAATCTATCTGCAGAACTGTAACTCGTTTGACATAAAAGATTATTTGAAAAGTATTTAAAGCTGCTTTCAATTTAATAAAATTAAAATTTTTTTAATGTTTAATACCAATTAAATTCGCATATATTATTTAGTACAATTTAAATGGATTATACTCGTATTATATATACACTTTTCATATAAGCAACTCAATCCTGCAACACAAACGAACACATAAACAACTTTTTATGGATTGTTTTCAAAATAGAGGCTAAACATAGTTGAGAACTTTTCAGAATGTCTGAATCGTTTTGCAAGGATATCTGCACGTAAATGTGTCGCGACAAAATGGCTCCATAAAATTTCATGAGATGAGCAACAGGAATTTCCATCGTTATAAAATGGAGACTAGATAAGGACCTATTGATTTTTCTCACATAATTGAACAGACTGAAAAACTTTTTTCTAGACTTCGTAAATGTCTTCATCGAAACTATGATATCATAAATTCTAAGAAATACGAGTAGTAAAGTACGTCATTCAGACTCATAAAAATAATTTCCATATTTTCCCACAAAACTGTTGAAAATTAATGAATACATAAAATACCTCTATGAATATTTCAGGGGAAAATTTTTCTTAATTGATTAAAAGTTTGGCATTAGAACTTCCTTAATACATCCTTAAAAATCTGAGCTTGTACTCTTTAAATTAAGTCTCAAGCTTTGAAGAAGTATCTCGAAAGGGAATTGACCGTCAAAATCACTTTTGAAATATGTCCTGACGGGAACAACTTTCAAAACGTTACCCATGCCATCAGCGCAGGAGGTTTATTAAAATATCATTCAAAGAATTTAAATTTCCATTCGCAACGGAACTGCTGAGATAACAACAATAGCAACAGCATTGGCGGTGAATCTTAATTAGCTTTTCCACAGTACCATAGTCGTCACATTTCGTCCTTGAGCGAGCCAACCGACCAACCAAACAACCCAAAAGAAAGGAAACTTCCATTTAAATCGCATTAAATCGAAAATATTTTGTATATGTTGGAAAAGTTTTTGTTCGCCTGCTTCGCATCCTTAAGAGCATTCAACATCGAAAATTAAGATGAGCAATGACGCTGCCAAAACTTACAAGAAGTTTTAATAGAGAAATGACGACGAGAAAGAAAGTAAGAAGTGGAATTTGAGGGGGATGGGGGAAGTAGACGATGAATCAAATGATGCTTTTTTGGTTCGGTTGAAATGTGCAAATCGCAAATTTATGACATTCATCTAAAAGAACATTTTGACTTGGCGGAAAGGACGAGGCTAATGAAATTCTACGACCAATGTGGAAGGTGAAGCTGAATTAATCCTCGGCTTGCCCTCGGTGTGATGAAGAATGATAGAGAAAGAGTAACTTGGAATTGGTCTCGGCAATATATTAGGGAAAGACCTAGTTAAGGGGGAAGGGACGAAGGCCTATGTTAAAATAAATTGCTGAAACGACCTGCAGTATTAATCCTGGAAAGGAGACCTAAGATAACAGTTTTATTGGAAAAGTTTGTGGAGGTAGATACGAGCACGGTAAAAAGGAAGCTACTAGGAAGATGAGATAACTCTAATATTGTGGCAAGGTGCTAACACACATAGATGGAAAAAATGTCATATGAATTTGAAAAATTTTTAAATAAAAACATGTCAAAAATATTTCAAATACGTAGTGATCCAATTATTGCAAGGCGATCCAAAGGAAATCTGCAGGACCTTTAAGCGTGGAAAATTGCATGCTAGAATCTATTCCTCCTAGATATCGTCCTTAGGTAGAATAACCTTTAAAAAGCATAAATTCGTTAACCTATATACAGTATTATGCCATTATACGAAAATTGTTTCTTTTGGTCGGTTGGGTCACTTCTGAGCTCTCATACCTTTGCTTCCTATGTTCAGGTACCCCATTTGGTAAACTTAACTCATTCTTTTGGATCAACGAAGAAGACCTTCCAGGCTACGTGAGCTGCACCAGCACATTCTTAACATTGAATTCTTCTTTTAGGCCTCCTTGGTGAATCTGGTCACCCGGGTATGTCTACGTGGAAAGTTATACC
Source organism: Odontomyia ornata (assembly GCA_963969285.1). NCBI lineage: Eukaryota > Metazoa > Arthropoda > Insecta > Diptera > Stratiomyidae > Odontomyia > Odontomyia ornata. Next base: position 262,124,112 of record OZ017742.1, read on the forward strand.
TTACAATAACAAATTCCAGAGTCTTTCCTATTAGACTGAGGTAAAAAACACAATATTTTTGAAATGGCTCTATATTTCTGATAAAATTCTTCGTTCTTCTCCCAGGGCTTGTCTTCTGATAAATGTGAGAGCTGAGGGCACTCATACAAGAATTCTAGCCAAAAAGTTAGAGCGTTAACCCCTCTTTTGTAGCTTAATTAAATTTTGCATTGCTATTGTAGCTTCTATTCCCCAGAATATTCAAAGCAACAGGCATCAGTTTTCTCATAATTCATTCAATCCAATGTTATGCTTTGGAAAGAATGGGCAAGCAATGCCGCTTTTTTTGTTTTTCTTTTTTTGTGGTAGGAAGGTTAAAGCTGATTAGGCTCTGAGTGTGGGACTTCCAAAAGCACAATACTTCAAGACTACCCACTGAATATCTTCGCTTTAAACTGAGAACTGTCATCTACCTCTTCTACGAAAAATCATAGCTGGGAGAGCATGACTTATCAGATTTATACAAGGTTAACCAAAAAACCTCTTGCCCGCTGAAGAGCTGCGTCAGTTAGAAATCAGTCATACCGTTGATTGAGCCGCTGCCTCGTTGATTGAGCCGCTGATCAGGTACGTAGTTCATCTTCCCTTTTCTGTCAATTTCCCAGGACTGCCACCAATCACTAAGTGAGTATAGTCTCTCCTCGTTGGAATCACCTCCGTGTCGCCGTTGCTTCTGTGGACGTCGATATTTCTGCAGTCTCTAGCAGAGAAGATGACGTGTATCATGCCAGTGATGAGCAGCACCACTGTCTCAGAGACTGTTCACTATGTGCTTGCAATTTGTAGCGCTTCTTGTCTCTGCACCAGAGCCAACCGTTTTCGGTGTATTTCCTTTCTGAAAGCCTCACCCAATATCCATAGAGTAGTACAGAGTACACGGTATTCATCAAGAGTCACTCTCTGATAAAGTTGGTACCTATTCTGCAGTCTTATCAGTTGGTGCCCTGATTTTCTCGGGAAAACTCATCTTTGAGTCAATTAGAACGTCCAGATATTTCATCCCTGGATTCGTTTCGATTAGCATTTTGCCAATACTGGTCGTCCTTACCCTTGCCCTGATTTGGTTGGAAAAACTCATCCTTGAGTCAATTAATACGCCCAGGTATTTCATCGCTGGATTCGATTTGATTAGCATTTTACCAATATTGGACGTCCTTACCCTTGGGCTTATCCATAGAGTAGTACAGGGTGCACGGTACTCATCAGGAGTCACTCTCTGATAAAGTTGGTCCCTATACTGCAATCTTATCAGTCGGTGCCCTGATTTCCTCGGAAAAACTCATCTTTGAGTCAATTAACACCCCCAGATATTTCATCACTAAATTCGTTTCGATTAGCATTTTGCCAATACTGGTCGTCCTTACCCTTGCGCTTCTCTTCTTTGTAAGATGACCAGTTTGTATTCTCTAGAGCCCGGCTGAACCAATGAGCGGGAATTCACTAACTCACCTGGTGCGTTAACATACCTAGTCCTAGTTCCATAAGTTTGACTGTACATACAGCGACTAGCAAAACTACATTATCCGCCAAACCGTTAGAGTGTGACTCATCCAGCAGTTTTGATCTTTGTAGCTCGTCATACGAGATGTTCCACAAACCAGGGCAAAAGATGGAAACTCGATTCAACAACGATCCTTTGGCTACCTTCGTTAATGTTGTAGGGTAAGCTGTGGACCTTTCGATAGTCCTACAGGGTCCTAATTAGATATTTTGGCACCTGTTAAGAATTTTCCAGCGCTTCTAAGATATTCGCTTACCTAATGCAGTTGAAAACATTTCTAAACTCAAAAAATCTTTTGATTAGAACTGCTCTATACCTTCAAACCCTGGACCACGCTCACCATATCTCTGATTTCATTTATGGTGGAATAACCTACTCTGCAGTCATACTGCCGGGAAAAAAGATCCACAGGAGCATTAGCATGTACTCCCCTGTTGAGTTTCGCCAGTGCTTTTCTAGCCATGCCTAGCATACAAAGCGGGTGGTATGCAGATGCCAACTTAGCATTCATGTTCAACATGAACGTCGCTATTTTCCAGCTCACTGGAAATACTGTCTCACGCAGGCAAGCATTGAGTATCCCGAGCAGCAAGTGAGGATAAAAGTGATAGACTATCTGCAGCATCTGGTTCTTTAGCTCCATTTTCGTGAAAAGTGAACATTCCACTAGTGTTTCATTATGGATGGCCTCAACGTATATAGGATAGATAGGAACAAGATCTTGCACAATCTTGTCCATCTTTTTTGCCTCGCATGAGCAGGGCAACCATTGGATGCCAACCTTCCAGATGACTACTCTGTAGCCAAAGTCCCACTGATCCCTGCTCTTGTCATCCACTAGATCTCGCAAGATGCTGGCTTAACTGCTGATGAATTTGCAGAGATTTTTCTTTACCAAATTAAAAATTAGTCATCTGGTACACGCCTCTTCCCAAGTCCTTGTCCGCAGGGCGTAATTATGGAGCCAGGGATACTCTCTTCACTTTTGAATTTTAGCGGACTAGCAGTGCAATGAGGGCTTTCCCTCTCGGGATCTTCGCAGACACGTGAAAGACTTGCAGGTAGGCGTAATGATTCACATAGTTGACTTCCCCATATCTTTAGCTGCAAGTAATCCACTTCCACTAGCGACGATCGCACCGTGAATACTTTTGTGAACATCTCAATGTTCATCCACCAGTATTCATTGAATCATGGAATTCTGAGCATATGGGCATGAAGAAGCACCATCATATATCACAAGTATCATGTACCTGAGATAACTAGCGTAACAATCCTCCATATTTCTCCAATTTACCACCCTTGGTACTAGGGACTCCAAAGTAAATGTCGCGTCCAGTATGGTTCCAACGCAACTCCATCGATGGAAAGTAGGGGTTTAATCTTTGTTCAATACAATGAGCACAGGTCTGGCTACCATATCTAGAATCCATTTGTCCTGAAAATCTGATTGCGGTATGCCCGATTCAAATGCTCTAGTGTTGAAGCTACTTCCGAAGAGCACATTCCCCTAAGCACTGAGCTTGGATTGAAAAGATGCCAAAGATTCTTTTGACACTATGTACGAGTATACACTAATTAGTCTAGCTCCTCAATACTAAACCCAAACGAAACCATTTGGCTAATCAGGATATCATGTTTTTGCAGACTTTTGTTAAGATTTTGCTTGCTGAGCAGTAGCTGACTAGCTTGCCAGTCTCTAGGTTGCTTCTCCAACAGATGTTGAGCAACATTGCTTCGATGTAGATTAATTTTTTGGGAAACGGATCATTGCAGAAGTGATTTGACTTTGGTTAGGAGCTCCTGGAAAACCCCGCACTTCCCTGTATCTGGAACGTATTTCAAACCATCTGGTCTTACATCATCTTCTTAGCAAAGAACACAATGTACCTTTCTTATATGCTCTGTCTTGCCACAATTGTAGCAATAAAAGCTCTTATCGGCTTTTTTACAGCCCTGTTTGATAGGCCTGTAGCTTTTTGCCGTATCCTACTAGTAACCCAGCCTATTTTTGATTTTGTATTCTATGAGGATGACAATGGCCATAGGTTGGCACTTATTATCTTGTTAAGTTAACCAAACTTTCGCACTTTTGTCCCACTTAACCCAGGGAAATCGCATTTTAAGGCATCTTGTATCTCAGGCAAATATGTAATGCAGTCAATGTTTCTAATTTCATGAGCCACTATAGGCTTGAATGAGGCTTCGGTTGCTTTTTATCCAAGGAATCTTTGATGGCATCACGGAACCCATCTTTGTTTGGTGCTTCTGGCACAAATCCCATAAGTAGATTGGCTGACCAAATTGACCCTACAGCTCTCATAATAATTTGGATGTTTCCATTTTTACCGCTCCCTTGATTTCTCGCAGGATATCCACGTACGATCTAAATACTGCTGGTGGGTTTGACCAGCAGTGCATGCCCAATAGATTTGTGCCACTTCTTATTCATGGTTTTTTTTAGCCACATCTGATAATTCTTTGTATTTTGATTGTTTCTTGGCTGCCATAGACAATGCAGTCTGCAATCCCTTGTTCAACGCAACATAATCTTTTGATGCTTCGTCTTTGTCCTTCCTCCGTTATTCCTAATCACTTTCATTGTGCTACCGTTTTGCTGGTAGTTGGCATTGAGAAGACTACTGTGCTGTTAGAGATCTTAATCTTTTACTCCTCCTGTTACTAGTACATGTGGTGCCCTCTTCCGGTTAGTAGTTCCTCCTGCTCTAAATCTCCATTTTCAGCCTCCTTACCAAGGTTTGTTTGTATATCCTAGGTAGCAATGATGCATTGCAAAACCATTTCACTGTTCTTCTTCTGAACGATCCAATTCCTCAGCGTCTTCCCATGAGGAACTATTTTTCAAGGTCCAATGGTTCAGTTGCTATAGTTTTGATGCTAGCAATCACGATTTTCTCCAGCCCTTCAGTTTCTTCTGCCATGCGCTCCATTGCCAAGGACTGCAGGGGTCTCTGATTTTCTATTGCAGGTCACTTCAGCGTGCGCATGGTTTTATTGCTATGCCCAAATCTGGTAAAATACAGATGCAACTTCTCTGAACTCACCAAAATAATAACGGCTAAAATATTAGAGACTTTACTAGCTACTAAAGAGCTAAGGAACAAAGACAAACTGAATAAGAAAAGAAAGAAAAATCCACGGTGTACAACTGTGGAGAGGGCACTACTCTTGAAACCAAAGCCAACCTACGCAAATGTGTTCCAAAAAGTCAAGGGAGATATATCTATAAAGCCCAAAGACAGCAAAGCTGCCATTGAAGTAGTGTGATCAACCTGGTTTGACTACATACTGGTCAAATTTGGAGCAAAGGCCAATTACAAAGAAGCATTCTGCAATGCAGTCAGAAGGTCCTCGGCAAAAGAGCAACTATAGCCTCACTTGAGCTGAAAGTAACCATCCATATTAAGGACAGAGAGTCAGTCAGAAGGTCCTCGGCAAAAGAGCAACTATAGCCTCACTTGAGCTGAAAGTAACCATCCATATTAAGGACAGAGGGTCCATCACGTACATGGCTAAGGTGGTGGTGGCCATCAAAAGGGAGCTCCCCAGCGTAAGCGTAAGTGAGGCTAGCATCAGGAAACAAAAAGGGACAAGGTATGGTCATCATTGATTTGACCGAGAAGGAAGCCAAATAACTTCTTAGTAAGGTGAAAGGAAGAATAAGGCAGGTCGTCTGTAGGATACGGGGATAATACCTCTTCTCTACTTTAATTGCTTTAATAATGGTCAGACTACACAGGGATCTAAGGGACCCTTCTCTATATCTCAAATGTGGTGAAGTGGGACATAAAACAAAAGAGTGTACGAGGGAGGCAACTGTAACTTTTGCAAAAATACTGAACCAAGACAAACTCCGAGGACTTCTTCGAATCAAGGAAATGTCTGCTTTTCTAAAAAGCCCCAGCCAAGGAAAAAAAGGAGTACTATAATGATTGCTTGAAGAGTTTGCGTGAGACATGAAAGCTGACAATTTGCTGCTTACTAAGCAACGCCACGACAAAAGTTCTTCATCATGGTATACTGACAAAGCTAGTACTACCACCATCTGGTTTCAGAACAATGCTGATTTCCTAATAGAGGGCTTTAAATGGAAAGACGAATTTAAGTAGGCTCCATGATCAAGGACTACGGTCTTTGAGTGTATGTCTAGTACCGAATGAATCGATATCATCTTCCAAGCCAAGCTGAATGTTTTGGTTGATGCTGTCTGGAACGCAGAAGGTCATCTTGTCGTATGTGGAGACTTAAATGTTAGAGGAGTCGAATAGAGAATGTCTCTAACTGGTCTGCGGGGAAAAAAGTTCAACGGATAGCAGCCAAGACAGAACTCATTGTGCTGAACATTAACAATATGCTGACTTTCCGCTGTATGAGCTGTGAAGGAACCCCATACCTGACGTAACATTTGCTTCGGAGTCCTTCGTGTAGATGGTACACAATTGGAGAGAACTAGAAGGCAACTCAGCGAATAATCATCAGTACGTTCTGCTTTACTTCCGTGAGGCTATCTCCCGACGCGAATGCTGTCGATCTTCCAGAGTTGGGTGGAATATTGAGAGGACCATCCATATGCTAATGACAAGGGTGCAACTGCTGGATGTTCTGCAAGGGACTGAAGAGCTAGCAGTTTAAGATGCGGTGAACTCAACTAGGAGCTTCATTGTGTTTGCTTCCAGCGTTTCTATACCCCGTCAAAGACCGAGGCGTCTATCACCATTCTCCCAATCTGCGGCTCAGTATTTTTAACACATGCCTATGGGAAGGGGTTGCCGTGTTCATACCGTCCGTTATAAATACTGAACACAGCTGGAAAATGCTTGAGAAAATCATCAAGGGGAGACAAACTTACGTAGTGTTCGGTGCTGAGGACCTATCTTCTCGGCAGTATGGGTTAAAATTAAGACGCTTCACCAATGATGTGGTTTCAGTGGTAGCTAGCGCGGTCTAACAAGCAAAGGCACACAGCCGTACTAACGCACGGGTAGTTTTTTTGGTGAGGCTTAATGTTCGGAGCGCTTTCAATTCCGCTAGATGGGGGGATGTTCTGGATATGTTGGAAACCCTTTCCAATTCCCTGAGTATCTAAAGAGCCAAAGTTTGTTTTGTGACAAGATGCAAATTGATCAAAAGGTCAATTTTATCTGTTGCAAGGCTCTGGTTAGACCGTCTTTGAAATATGAACGTCAGATCTAGTATAATCAGAGTGCTAGTAAAATGGGAAGTTGGAAAATTTTTAAAAGGGAATATCTCCGCGCATGTTCTTGTCCATACAGAAAGCCTGAGACAAACTGGAAGTACTATATAACAAATCGAAGAATTTACCAAACTGGTAAAGTGACGAGAGGCGATATCTTCATTTTGAAACTTCGAAATTGTTTTTTGCAGGCGTTGCATCCTACAAATGAGTCAATTGAGTTTTTTTACTGCTGGCTTTATTCCTTCAGACGCATTTCTGTATTTGGGTATAATTCTGTATGATTTTGACTCTGATAGTTTTCCGGTTATATATCACATACATAAATGAGCCACCGATAACAAGAATTTGAGCTTCAGAGACCAACAATTCAAATGGCGATACTCATTTGCTAGGATTGTTGAGGCTGGTTGAGCTGAAAAGGAGTAATCCAGGTATTGATCATTGCTAAATTATTCATGGTTTTAGTTTTTTCTCGTTTTTGATTTTCAGCTCATTATTGCTACATTTAATATAACTGATGCTAGGGAAAAACGATTCTTGGACATGGCAGCCAGAACTTAGCTTGTTATGTTAAATATTGGTCACATCCCTACTTTCCGCTGGTGAGACTTCGTTACAATCCTCTGAAGTGTAATATTCGCATCAGAGTTCTTAGTACGAAAGATACACAACTACAGAATTCTAGAGGACTACTGGGCCAGTGGTCATCAGTATCTTGCGCTTGAGATTAACGGTGGGCATTCTCGGCGTACATGTGCTCAGTCTATCAGTCTTGGATGGAACACTGGGAAGATAGACGTTGAGAAGTTTGCCGGTGTACTCATGGTACGGACATCATTGCCAGGAGCTTTGCAGTGGAGTGGAGGGTTGGAAGCTTCGGATACGGTGAAGTCAACTATGAGTACTATCAAGTCTCCATGCAAGTCCTCCATGACCTATGAGATACTTCGCAATGGCAAGCCTCCAGTGTACTGGTAGTCATCTGAAACAGCTGAAGAGCAAAGTGAATGCCCTGCGGGCATGGACTTTGGAAGAGGTACGCACAAAGCTTGCAGCATACAAGTAAGCCACAAAGTGTCTTCAAAAACTTATCAACACTATCAAGCCACCTACTGGCAAAATTTTGTGGAGGATGTGATTTGGGATCCATGGGACCTTGCCTACAAACTGGACATGTGGAAGCTTGGAACCCAACGTTTACCCTGCACATACTAGGCAGAAAACATGAACGTTATTATGCGGGCTCTTTTTCTTACAAACTCCGTTTATTGAAAATGATCCACGATCAAACTCTAGCGGACTACCCACTCTCTAGAAAGACTGAATTAGCGGAGGCAGTTTTGTCCATGGAGGCAAAAAAGGCACGAAGACCAGATGGGATTCCAGCTGAGGCACTGCAAATGGTCGATCATTGTCACCCTGACTTGCTGCTCAGTATGTTTGACGCTTGCCTACATGTCTTGCGTTGTAGAGGAAGATGTTGTCTGCCACATATGTTTGAACTGCAAAAGATGGAACAAGCTGTGTTGTCACCTCTTTGATGAAAGTGGAGCGCTCTCGCTGGAGACTGTAATCGGAAAGATGCGTGCACCGGTTGACAAATAGTAGCATGCTAATATACGCTCTGTCCTGGAGAATGAAAAAGGCATGTGTAAGCGTCAGGAGGCATTGAGAGTAGGGAGTCTCTTTTCTAATAATCTCTTCCTTTCCGCTAGAAAGAAAATTTTTGCATCCCACCTAACCTGAAATAATATGCTAAACAGTTGCAGGCCAAGTTCTCAGCTAACTAGGGAGGTTTTAAGTAAATAGTCCACAGTGCCTGGTGTGCATGAAAGTACCAAACTCAGCGGTTATTTGTGTTTCTTTTTGTTAACAGTTTTATTTTCAAAAACTAGAGAAAGGTCTTAAGAGGTAGGTTAGCAATATTGTGATGTAAGCACATCAAAATAAGGCAAATTTTTCGACATATTAGTTATAAGATAAGAGCAGACTATTTAGTTGTACTCTTGCCATGATATATAATTTTGAATAACATTGGTTGATTTTTTCTCCGTTTTTGCGATTAACTGGTATGTTATAATTCTAATTTGATGAAGGTATCATGATTTTTTTTGGTTTTGAATTGCCATATTGTTTAGGTTTGGTGTGTGAAGTGAGCCATTTTATTTTTGATTATTTTAATGTTTTGAAGTTTGCTTTATGATTTTATAGATTTTTTATTGATTGATAAAATATAGTGCATTTGACTTGGACTTACGTTGAATTACAGTTGCATCGGGCGTTATCCAAAACCCTATCTTTGGTCCAAACGTAAAGTACATATTGTACGACGGCCTACTGAGACTAAAACTGCCATATGAGTCGCGTCTGATCGGGTAGGCGGACGATGTAGTGGTGCTAGTTTATGAAAGCACAGTCAATGAGGTGTAATTCAGACCAGGTATACTAATACGCCAGATGGCTGGTCGCGGGTCCAGCGTAGCACTGGAGAAAATTGAAGGTAAAGAAAAGAGTTCCATCAGGGCTGGAAAAGTACTGATTGAAGTGTCTCTGAACAAATCAGCGCAACGGCTGATAAAACTGCTTCAGGTGTATTGGCTCTGAGTTGACTTACGACGAGCCTCAGCGAATCCAACCCATCAAGAAGGCAACTTCTCGTGATTGCCGTAGAGTCTGTGCTAATGTAGGCAGCAAAAATATAGAGCAACGCTCTCAGTAGGGAGTCATACCGAAAACGCTTGGCAAAGGTATAGAGAAAAAGAGCACTGAAGATGGCATCCAAATATCAGACAGTCTATGAGTCGATGGTGCTAGTTATCGCCATCGCCTTCCTTGCTAGAGAGCACCGTATTTTCTACCAGCGTTGAAAGGAAAGCACAAGCCGCGAAGGAGACAGTTGACCATGAGGATAGACAACGTGCACACAATGCCTGGCAGTATTTTGAACAGCATGAAGGGAAGATGACCTGGGCATCTTATCCCTGAAGTATGACCGTGGCTTAAACGAAGGTACAATATGACTTCTTCTTAACCCAGCTCTTGATCAGGCACGGATTTTTTCAGCCTTACTTGCACAAGATTGGCAGGTTGCGGTCTCCTGACTTTAGGCTTTGTACAGGAAGCAAAGACAATGCGTGCCGCTCATTTTTCCATACAGGAGATGCGACAGCCTGCGCCAAGACCTTTACAGGGAACTAGGAGAGCTCTTTTTGGATTATGTAGCTGGGGAGATGCTTGGATTGGTTGACAAATAGAACCATTTGGTACATTACGTTGGGGTAGTCCTAAAAGGTGAGACGGGCCCACGTGAGCAGCCAGGGACGTCAGAGTTTTTTTATTGCTTCAGCACTACAGCACTTTTTGGGGCTAATATGGCCAGTACCATACTTTTGGCTGTATGCCCGTCTACCCAGCTACAATACGTTCTGAGTTTAAACCAGTACGTATCATAACTGAACGGCCATGTAATCCTTCCGAAGAATCACTCGAAACAAATCGCGTTGGGATTTGAACCAGGGACCTTCGTTGGGGCTTGGGCATCACTTTTCTACCAATCCCTCTCCTTCCCACACCTAGAAGAGTGATCTTCCAATCTATTGGTGCCTCCCGATGCAGCAAAATGGGGCTTAGCCCTAAGTTATGTGTCAAACGGTCCCGAAGGTTTAATAGAAGCCCCACACTCAGGTTTTAAATAGCCTTTATCTACCACTCAAAAATAAAGTCTGAAAAATAACTAACTGACAATTTTCATTAGACTGCATCATGTGAAAAATGTTTTGGAATTTTCAGAATCAACTTTTAAGTGCTATCAGCATCGAACTCTATTGTACTGATTTTAATTCAATTACTATACGTTGAGGTCTGAGAAGATAGTTTTGTAAAATAATTTTACAGAACCTTACTAGTTTCGCGACCTGTCTGCCCGTCTGTCCGTCTATCCGTCTGTCCGTCTGTCCGTCCGTCCGTCCGTTCGTGTGTCACAGCACTTTTTCTGGCAAAATACTGAAGCTAGAAACATCAAATTTAGTATGCAGGTGTAAAGTAGTGCTCTCTTCAAAGTTCAACTACAAAAAATTTTATAAGGTATTTAAGGGGGGGTCTCCCCATATAGGGGAGTGGCCCCCGAAAAAAAAAGTCATCAAAGGTATGGGCATCAACTGAAAGGTCTTGATGAGGACTTTTCAAAACAGGTCTTAATTTTATACTTTTTGTTTCGAGGGATGCGCAGGGAGGGGAAATACACGAAAAATGTGTGTCCCCCTCCCCCCCTCGCGATTGGACACCTGTGATCCAAAAAACCTGAAAAAAATTATGGTGGTAGGTGTTTATGAGTACAACAACAACAAATACATTAGAAGTCAAAAATCGCCCCACTTTGTTAACAATAGTATGATATTCGAATTTCACATTTTTCCAATAAAATTGCATCGGTACCCTTAAACTTAACGAAATTCGATATTCACGTAGTCCTACTAAGGATTCTTAAACTTTGTAAGTTTGATGAAAATCGAATGATATACACGGAAGTTATAGAAGTTTGAAATTTCTGAAAGTACAACAACAATAACACATGATTTTGGTATTTTATGGACTTTCCATCCAATCAGTCATTGCAGTTTTGACTTGATCTTCTTGAAATTTTCCAATAAGGTCAATAACATTAAAAATTTTGAGAATTCATGATTTGAGTGATTTTTGTCGGTTTGCAACAAAATGGCGACCGTTGAAAGTAGAAAAAAATGGGTTTTCTTTTGAACGTGCACATCTCTTTGACATATTTCTTGACGTTATTCATTGCTGGTGACTGCATTTCTGGGAAGTTGGATACAAAACCCTTCTGACATGACCGTAGGTCGGTTTACCCAACATGTTTCAAATGGTACTTGTCTGAACTCTTCCCGTCACCTTGAAAACTTAGCCTGGATTGACTAGGATAGCCTTAGATTAACAAATTCTACAAGCTTGAATCCATTGGAGTATGCAGGCTAGACCAGATGCAGTCTGATTTTCACTGCACTTCAATCCTACCATACTGGTCGGGCCACATACTGGTCGAATTCGGAGCAGAGGCCGGCAATAAGGAAGCATTCTGTGACGCAGTAAATAAAGTCCTCGGCAAAAGCGCAACTATAGCCCCGCTCGAGCCGATGGCAACGATCGAAATACGGGACATTGACTGCGTGACGGATCTGTCCGAGGTAGAAGAGGCCATCAAAAGGATGTTCCCTAGCGTGGGAAGGATCAAAGCGAGACTGACACCAGAAAACAACAGGGGACAACGCATGGCCATAGTTGACTTGACCGAAAAGGACGCCGAACAATTCCTGAACAAGGGCAAACTACGAATTGGGTGGGTTGTCTGTAGGATACGGCGAAGAGCAACGCCTCTTCAATGTTTTAAATGCCTTGGTTATGGTCACACCACACAAGTATGCAAAGGACCCGATAGGAGTTCCCTATGTTACAAATGCGGTGAAATGGGACATAAAAGAAAAGAGTGTACGAAGGAGGCACACTGTATTCTTTGCAAGGATGCTGATCCAAAACCTGATTTTGGACACGTCTTGGGATCAGGAAAATGCCGGGTGTTCCAGGAAGCCCTAGCCATGGCCAAATCAGAGCTTCGATGACCCGCATCCTGCAACTAAACCTACACCACAGTTCAACCGCCCAAAATCTGCTTGAGCAGTTTGCGAGGGACATGAAAGCCGACTTCTTGCTGCTGAGTGAGCAACACCATAAGAAAAGTCTTGCATTATGGTACTCTGATGAAACTGGTACTGCCGCTATCTGGGTGCGGAACAGTGACTTTCAAGTGGAGAGTTGTGGACGTGGGGATGGTTTCGTGTGGGTACGATGCTCAGGGATCACCTTCTTTAGTGTGTACCGAACGCCTAACGAGCCGATATTATCTTTCCAAGCCAAGCTTAATGCTCTGGAGGGCGCTGTCTCGAACGCAGAGGGTAAAGTGCTCGTTGGGGGCGACTTCAATGCTAAAGCAATCGAATGGGGCATGCCTCAGACGGATCCGCGGGGAAAACGAATCCTGGAAATGGCGGCCAGGACGGCCCTCGTCGTACTAAACTCCGGAAATACGCCGATTTTCCGCCGTATTGGCTGTGAGGGAACCATCTCGGACGTAACATTTGCCTTGGAGTCTTTAGTACGGAGGATACACAGCTGGAAAGTATTAGAGGACTACTCAGCCAGTGATCACCAGTGCATCCTGCTTGAGATAAGTGATGCTATCTCCCGACGTCCGTGCTCTCAGCCTTCTACAACTGGATGGGACATTGGAAGAATGGACGTCGAGAGGTTCGTCAAGGTTCTCACAGCAGGTGAGCCGCTGCAGGGAGCTCCGGAGGGGACGGAAGAACTGGCAGCTCAAGACGTGGTGAACTCTACTATGAGCGTAATCACGACTGCTTGCTGCGCTTCTATGCCCCGTCGAAGACCCCGGCACGACAAGCCCCCAGTGTACTGGTGGTCTACTGAAATCGCTGAAAAGCGGAAGGAGTGTCACAAGCTTCGGTGTGAGGCTCAACGGGCGCGGAACCGTGACAAGGCAAGCAACCAGGTGGCAGCATATAATTCGGCCAGGAAATGCCTTCGCAAACTTATCAACAGTAGCAAGGCTCGCTGCTGGCAAGACCTAGTGGACAATGCGAACAAGGATCCGTGGGGCCTTGGCTACAAACTGGTCATGGGGAAACTTGGTGCCCTACGGAAGTCTTGTATACATGACGCGGAAAAGATGGACGCGATAGTGCGGGGACTCTTCCCCGCCCATCCCGTCCGTGTCGACGGTGTCCATGATGAAACAGCAGTAGAGTGCCCACTCTTCACACAGCTGGAACTGGAGGAGGCAGTCCTTTCCTTGAAAGCGAGGAAGGCTCCAGGTCCAGATGGTGTTCCAGCTGAGGTGTTGCGGCTCGTCTATCACCATTGTCCTGACTTGCTGCTCAGCACATTCAACGCTTGCCTACGGGACGGGGTTTTCCCGGTACGATGGAAGGTGGCGAGGCTCGTGCTGATCAGCAAGGGGAAGGAAAATCCTGAATCGCCGTCTGCATACCGCCCGTTATGCATGCTAGACACGGCTGGGAAAGTGCTAGAGAAACTCATCAAGGGAAGACTCACTGACGCGATTCGTGCTGCTGGGGACCTATCTCTTTAGAGCAGGACGTTCTACCATTGATGCGATTGTAAAGGTGGTGAACGCGGTATAAAAGGCAGAGGCATATAATCGCACCAAGCGACGGATCGTCCTGTCGGTGACACTCGACGTCAGGAATGCCTTCAACTCCGCTAAATGGGTGGATATTCTGGACACGCTGGAAAACTCTTTTCAAGTTCCAGAATATCTAATGCGGCTATTGAAGAACTACCTTAAGGACCGAAGCCTGCTCTACGACACGACACAGGGCCAACGAAGGATGGAAATTACATCGGGTGTTGCCCAGGGATCTATCCTTGGTCCGGATCTGTGGAACGTGTCTTACGACGGACTACTGAGACTTGAGATGCCAGATGAGTCGCGCTTGGTCGGCTATGCGGATGATGTTGCGGCTCTGGTTGCCGGACGCACCGTTGAACAAGCGCAACTTAGGCTAGGTATGCTAATGCACCGAGTGAGGACTGCTCGCGGGCTTAGTTTAGCACTGGAGAAAACCGAAGTGGTCATCTTGACAAAAAAGAGAATCCCTAGAGTAAGGATGATCAGTATTGGAAATATACAAATCGAATCGAAGCCAGCGGCGAAGTACCTGGGGCTACTGATCGACTCAAAGATGAGTTTCTCTGAGCAAATCAGGGCAACGGCTGAGAAGGCTGAGTTGACTTATGGCCAACGTAGGGGGACCCAGCCCATCAAGAAGACGCCTCTTGATGAGTTCTGTAAGGTCAGTGCTACTGTATGGAGCAGAGGTATGGGGTGACGCTCTCAGCAAGGAGGTATACCGAAAACGATTGGCACAGGTACAGAGAAGAGGAGCACTGAGAATTGCATCTTCGTATCCAACAGTCTCCGACTCGGCGGTGAGAGTGATTGCAGGCATGATACCTGTCGCCCTCCTTGCTAGAGAGCGCCACGCTATTTACCTGCGCCGAAACGAGGATGTGAGGGAGATAGTTGTCCGCGAGGAGAGACAACGCTCGCTCAACGATTGGCAGCAGTCTTGGGGGAATTGCACGAAGGGAAGGTGGACTGCGCGCCTCATCCCGGATGTGAGTACCTTGGCTGAATCGAAGGCATGGTGAGAATGACTTCTATCTGACCCAGCTTTTGAGCGGGCACGGGTGTTTTCAGTCTTACCTGCACAAGATCGGTAAGTCACGGTCTCCCGATTGTCGGTTTTGCCCAGGAGAGGAGTACAATGCCTGTCACACATTTTTTGCGTGCACAAAATGGGTCAGGCTGCGGAGGGAACTCTACAGGGAGACGGGAGAGCTCACCCCGGATAATAAAGTTGCGGTGATGCTCGAATCGGTTGACAAATGGAACCAGGTGGCATATTATGCTCGGGCAGTCCTAAAATATAAAAGGGACTCACAGCAGCCTGACGCGCTGGGGCTGGGGGATCGCTGTTCTGGCATTTCCTCTTCCCCTCTCCCCTCCCGCTAGGAAAGGGACTCCCCAGCTTGAAGGCGCCCCACGGTGTAACAAAACGAGACCTGGCCCGAAGTAATGTGTCAAACGGTTCCAGGCTAGGTTCTCAGATTGACAGGGGAGGTGTTTAGTGGGTAGTCCAAGGTTATCCTCCATGGGAGTTCCACACTGCCAGACTCGGCGGGCGTAAATGCCTTCACCTCCCTACCACAAAAAAAATCCTACCCTGCGATTGACTCCCCGTATGTCCAGGCTGCGTGAGATAGTATCACCTTTTCATTTCTGCTCAGCTTTGCAACTGAAACAATGCGTTTACTTGCCTCAACCCAGTAGAAGTTTCTTGAATCTTGGCTTTTTCGCAATTATAAAATACTCTACGGAAATGTCTCCCTTTACCTTTGTCATGGCTGTTTCGCAATGCTTGTCTACAGTTTATTCCATAGGTTTGTATTCTCTCACATTTGTTGTCTGCATCTTTATTCTTAGAGCAGGTGTCCCCAGCAATTTTGAATTACGAATTACTACTCTCAACTAAATAGATCGATCATTTAGCATTACATAGTTCTCCCACCATTTGTTTGACTACTGAGGAAGTTTTTGGTGACGTTCTACAGCAAAATCACTTGAAGAAAGCCCATATGCGATTGCTCATACACCAAATATTGTACATTCGACATACTAACTCATTTTATTATGAGTTTCTTATTAAAGCAATGCTTCCCATAGATGCACTGGAATGACTTTTGTAACATGACTGGATCGCGTTTTGCCTTACCACCTTAAAATAAACTAACTTCTCAAAAAACTCCGCAAATAATGTGACGATGTCTTCATGAAAATTCAACATCTCAAATTATCTTTCCGCAAAATTGTCTCCGTTTTCAGAATACTTCGTTGCCATAAATACATCAGTCTAAAGCCTTTAAATTTACATAATTCCAATGAAAATAATCCTATTTTGGTCGTCCTTGAATACTCACTCACCTTAAAAACTTCCAGAAAATAATCAGTTCAACACGCTCCTTTACAAAGATTTATTCATTCATTCATCTTGAAGCCTTTATGCAAATTTTAGCATCATTAATCGTTCAACAAATTGAGAGCTTTCCCAATCTCATTCTCATTCGACTTTTCTCTTCCATCTTCTTCGTGAATTCAATTGATGAATTTCGGTTAAGAAAATATCGTCTTACCTAGAAAAGCTTTTCTGCCTTGAAAGACTTTTTCATTTGAATTCTTAGAAATGTGAAAAAGTTGAAATGTTGAATTGTCTCAGGGATTGGATTAATTTCTTCAAGGGCTAAAGGATTCTCTACAGGATCGCCTTTCATTTGTCAGGAATGAAAAGTTCTTAATTGGTTAGCATTGATTTGAATTCATCGACATTGTTGTAGATGAGGATATAATGAAATCGGATACTAGTGATGATGAAAACACAAATGATAGTTGGATTAATTTGCGAAACGACTTGTCAGAAGTGCATAATTCAGGATTATGCTGTATTGATGGGTAATCATGATAATTTAATATGTAGGTTGTGCTATCATGTGTGGATTACATAATAATGTGTATTGCTTTGATGATGATTCTATTACTGCAAGTTATCTTGAAACCCAAATAGTGATTGAATTGGCAATTTGTGGATGATGGATACTTTCAGAACAGCGTTGGACAGCAGCAGATATAAGACGTGATTTTTTAGGTCTTTGTAAAAAATTGTACAACAACTTACTAGCTTCGCGACCTGTCTGTCCGTCCGTCCGTCTGTCCGTGCGTCACAGCAAGTTTTCTCAGAAACTATGGAAGCTAAAAAGCCAAACTTAGTGGAAAGGTCAGAAGTGGTGGTCTCTCAAAAGTTTTGTTGTTGTTTTTGTTTTTTAGCACTACAGCCCCTCTCGGGCCTTCGCTTTGAGAAAGTTAGAGTATCTCATTTTCATGACTGTATTGAATTTTTCGAAAGTTGGTTTGGACAGTGCCATGCTCCCGTGTGTCTGCTCAGCTATGATATGATCTGATCAACGACTGAGTGAAAACTCGTAATCTGTCCAAAAAATCCCCTGAACGAATTCACGTTGTTCACCAACTAGATTTGAGCCTGGGACCTTCGGCTTATGCGTCTCATGCTCTAACCACTAGACCACACAGACTACTCTCTCAAAAGTTTAGGCCTTACCAAATATTTCAAAAATGTTTAAGTGGGGTCCCTTCCCCCCTACAACGGAGGAGCCCTTAAAATATTTTTTTAATCAAAAGTAACTTCTAGAATCTGAATTCAAAAAGCCATTTTATGAATTCAGGGAGAAACAAATGTACTAAAATTATTGAACCCCCCCCCCCCCCCTCTCACGCTTAGACATCATAAAGTCAAAAAATCTGACAATAAACGCGAAGGTGGTTCTTTCTGAATACAGGGGCAACAAATACCTCAGAAAACAAAATTCACTTAACTTTGTTACTAATAGTATGATTTGTTAAGTTTTCATTTTCACCCATAAAATCAAAACGGTACCCCTAAACTTTTTAAAATTTTGCAATTATATGGACTAATACAAGATCTTTATGCTTACAAAAATCGGAAACTGGAAATCGGATCATAATCAACTGAGTTATAGCCATTTCAATAGTTCGCAGTCTCAACTACAATAACGCGTGTTGATTAATACATATTTTAACATGACCAAGGCACTCTTATTTTCTTCTATTTTTCATGAAAATTTAAGGAATACCATTCAAAAAAATTATTGTATTTGAGCTGGAACGGAATGGTAATTGTAATGTGTTTATGAAAGAAACCCTCCATCTTTTTTCTTGTCCAAGCATTGGATAAATAATTGAAGTCATCGATTCACGCTATTGAAAGACTCGTTTCGAATCGTAGGATGGTTGCAAAGACCTTCTGGTAGGAGCACCTTCCTGCTTATTCAACTTGCTTATGACTAACGGATAGATAGAAGGATGTAATAACGGCACATGCATAAAATCGTCATATGTACTTTCAGGCATACCAAACTCTATGAATGAAATTGCTGTCAATTTGTTCCGACGATGTGTAATGATTTCAACTGTGAATCGACCTCTCAATGATTCAAAGACATTTTTTTTGTAGTTCGGAGGTAAATGTCATTTACGGACAGAGTATGGGATTCCCATGCTCACAAGAAGGTGACTAGACTACCTACTAAACTCCTCCCCTGTTTACCCAAGTACTTAGCCTGGTACCGTTTGACACATTACTTCAGGTCAGGTCTCGTTTTGTTAGGCTGTATTGCACCTTCAATCTGGAGGATCCCTCTTCTAGCCGGAGGGGAGAGGGAAAAAGGAAGTTCCAGACAACTGATCCCCTAGTCCCTATGCCTCTGGCTGCTGTGAGTCCCTTTTATATTTTAGGACTGCCTGAACATAATGTGCTAGCTGGTTCCATTTGTCAACTGATTCGAGCATGACCGCAACTAAACAGGGACTGAATAATAAGTAACCGGACTGACTTTAGGAATTTTTTTTGGCAAAATATGTACAATTTTTCTTTAGAAATCTTCAAAGTAGTCCCCATTGGAGTCGATAATATGCTGATACTGGATTGTTCGATCCCCGAACGCTCCCTGGAAGTGGGCAACCTCGATGCTGTCTAGAGCCGTCGTCGTAGCACGTTGAACGTTTTCCAGAGTCCCAAAGTCCCCTTAAGGTGTCTCTTGATCTTGGGCAACAGAAAGAAGTCCGCTGGTGCCATATCCAGGCTGTAAGGAGGCTCTGGCAACGTTGCCTTTGACTGTTTGGCCAACTGCTCAGTGACGAGCAGGCAGGTGTGCGACGGAGCATTGTCGTAATGGAGGATCCAAGAATTGGCAATCTCCGGACGGACTCGGCGAACCCAGGTGGTTAGTCGCCGGAGCACCTCTCTGTAGTACTGGCCGTTCACAGTTTGGCCGGGTGGCACAAACTCTTTGTGAACAATGCCTTTCACGTCAAAGAAAGCAATGAGCATCGACTTCACCTTCGATTTGCTCATGCGCGCTTTTTCCGGTCGTGGAGACGCCAGTGTGTGCTACTCCAAACTCTGCCGCTTCGTCTCAGGATCGTATTCGAAAACCCACGTCTCGTCTCCTGTAATAACGTGGTTAAAAAACTCTGGTTCGGTTGCTCGATCGTACGCTCCATTTTCACTCCAACGACGTAACTGAACAAGCACTCCGCTCTCGCTCGTTGCTATCTCTCCAAGCGCTTGGAGGCAACTGCTGCAGCCCGGTTCCCTTTACCTAGACCCCCACCACCACGACAGCACCAGATACCGGTTAGCAGACGCTTTGACGGCGCGGGGCAGGCTCAGTCCGGTTACTTATTACATAGACCCTGTATTATCCGGGGTGAGCTCTCCCGTCTCCCTGTAGAGGTCTCTTCACAGCTTGTCCCATTTTTGCGAATCGCTTCATTTGTCTGGTCAATCCTGTCTTTTCCTGCTGTAATTTCCTCATGGACTTTAAAGTGGTTCGATAGTATTTCGATATTTACGGCCTTTGCTTCAGTCGCTTCAGTAGCGATCGCAGCAGTAACCATAGAATTCTCGATCTTCATTCATTTTCCTCCACCGCACGAACATCTGACACGTCCTGCACAGTTTCCTGGTTTTCCTTTTTAGGACGCTTTGGCATTCCCATCATTTTTTTGCTGCGCCCGAATGCCGCAGAGATGTCAGTCTGGATAAGACTGTCTCTTAATCTCCGTTTTTTGTCCTTTTTCACTGTCATTGCATCGGCATTTTTATCATCGTTAGTACCGCTTCCAATGTGATGTTAACATCGTTGCTGCAGCCGCTGGCTGCGTAGTCGATGCTGCTATTTTTGCTTTCTTTTTTTTATTGTTTACCTTTTTTTATAGTTTTTGGTTGCTCCCTGCGTAGCGATCTCCGTTCGTGTGTGGAGTCGCCTTTTTGGGCCATGGATATCTTTATAGAGCAGGGAGACCATCCAAGGGTTGGCACAAGCCCTTATGGGCACAAGTGCTCAGAGCTAGACCAACGCTTATCGGGAGTCCGTCTCAACCGAACCTACAAAACCAACCCAATGGGGAGAACTTCGAACGCACTCCGAGGCCTGCCAAGGTTTTACCGGGACACCGGCTGTATGATAGTTGAATTGGAGCCATTCACACACGAGTGTCACCTCGATCCTATCGTGCAACACAACTAGGTCTAAACCATCCCCCCATATCCTTGGGTCCGTTGAGAGGCGCTTCCTAAAGAATGTTAGTCTTCAAGAGTTCTCCTGTCGACCGGCATTCCCCCAGCGGGAATTTCCTCGGGTACATGGGGGCGGAACACTCCAAAGGATGCTAGCCTCCTAGAGTATTACTGTCGGCCAGCATTCCTCCTGTGGGGATTCAAAGACATTAAGTCGCAAGCCGTGCCAATGAATCGTACTCTTAGTGCCAGCAGATTCAGACACTCGATATTCTACACCGTTGACGACTGCTGGTCGACCAGTTAGTTCGGCGAGGAACTCGATCATTGGTCAAACCGTGGATAGAAATGTCGCTTGATTACAATATTCAGCCAACGTCAATTCTGCCCAATTTAAAAACGCGCTCAAATTGTTTATAACTCTTTACGTTACTCTACTGTCACCAAGTATTCTCAATTTAAATAAAAGGAAACCTCTCGACAACATAAAACTAATCTTATCGCGTTCACAATTCCCGTACCGTCATGGTGCTAATATTTAAGCTACTCTACTTCAAAGAGAAATAGTAAAGTAGTTCCTAAACGGTCAATATATTGATCAATATGCATTGGTCAATAATATTGAAGGTAGCATCAATAAGCTTCAATGGAGCTTCAATATGCATATCAATACGTGCCTGGACATTCTTTGACTATACATTGGTGGGTGTGCCTGAAAGATTCGCGATCCGTTGTGCCAGTTTTTATTTAGATTTCCTAGTTTTCTCAATATCAAGGAATGGTGTCCCGCATAGACTAAGGTTTTCTTACCTTGACTTAAGCTGTGTGTGAATGAAAAAACGAAACAAGAGAAGACGGCACTGGTCAAAGGAATGATATAAGCTAAGAGATCGCTTTACACATGAACGTCTGCTCAACCATCTTCGCGTGACAGAACCAGAGGACTATAAAAATTTCCTCCGAATGGATGAAGTGGCTTTTGTAATTTATTGGAGCTGATTAGGCCCAAAATTCAAAAACAGGATACAGTTATGCGTCAAGCAACTCCGGCGAGTCAAAGGCTTTCCATAACATTGAGGTACCTAGGTTCTAGCATGGATTTGGCGGATTTAAAGTTTATGTGTGCTATTGCTCCTCAAACGCTGGAGCAAATTATTATGGAAACGTGCCAATGTATAATTGATGCTTTGAAGGAAAATATACAGGTAAGAATTTCAAAATAATTAATATCAACTTTTGAAAAATCGTTTGTTAGTAAAGTACCAAGCTAATGAAAGGACTGTTATAATGTATTTCTGTATTTAAAAGTTAATGCTTAGAAAACGTTGATAATTTTCATTTGTTTTATTTTTTCTCCTGTGCATTATCGGGAAGTTTATAGCGAGTTCGTGTTCTACCTCTACTAGTTGACTTTCAATGTGAAATAAAAAATCATTAGTTGAAAAAATTTTTAATTTTTTTATTTCTGTTCTAGGTTCCGAAAACTATCGACGGATGGAAAAAAGTTGCAAATGACTTTGCAGAACAGTGGAATTTTTCTAATTGCCTCGGTAGTGTAGATGGAAAACATAAACTGATAGAAAAACCGTATAACTCAGGACCTTATTATTATAATTATAAAGGTACTTTCAGCATTGTACTCATAGCCATTGTGAATGCTCAATATCAATTCATGATGATTGAGGTTGGGGCCAACGGACGAGTGTCAGATGGTGGAGTTATGAAAAATACAGTATTTCGGAGAAAGTTGTCAGAGAACCAATTGGATCTTCCTGATCCCAGAAAATTGCCTGGCACTGAAAAAATGTTCTCGTATGTGCTTGTAGGAGATGAAGCTTTTCAGTTATATCCAAATTTTATGAAGCCTTATAGTCGAGCTAACTTAGCAGATGATAAACGTATTTTCAACTATAGACTACCTCGAGTACGAAGGATTGTTGAAAATGCCTTTGGAATTTTGGTTAACCGATTCAAAATATTCCAAAAAGCAATTAAATTCCAGCCTGAAAAGGCTCGTAAAATAGTAATGTGTTGTTGTGATTTACACAACTATTTGTCAAAAAAAAACAGCAATTACTGCATACAAAGAGGTGATGTCGACTACGAGAACACGAACAATGGCATTACTGAAGAAGAATCATGGCAAAGGAAGTACAAGCGACTCTGCAACTTCAAAGAACTCTTTTTTTTTTGTGGTAGGGAGGTGAATGCTATTTATGCACAGAGTGTGGGACTCCCATGCGCGACTGGACTACCCACTAAACACCTCCCCTGTCAACCTGAGAACCCAGCCTGGAACCGTTTGACACATTACTTCGGGCCAGGGCTCGTTTTGTTACGCCGTGGAGCGCCTTCAAGCTGGGGAATCCCTTTCCTAGCGGGAGGGGAGAGGGGAAGAGAAAATGCCAGAAGAGCGATCCCTCAGCCCCAGGGCCCCTGGCTGCTGTGAGTCGCTTTTATATTTTAGGACTGCCCGAGCATTATGTGCCACCTGGTTCCATTTGTCAACCGATTCGAGCATCACCGCAAATATATTATCCGGGGTGAGCTCCCCCGTCTCCCTGTAAAGTTCCCTTCGCAGCCCGACCCATTTTGTACACGCAAAAAATGTGTGACAGGCATTGTCCTCCTCTCCTGGGCAAAACCGACAATCGGGGGCCCGTGACTTACCGATCTTGTGCAGGTAAGACTGAAAACACCCGTGCCCGCTCAAAAGCTGGGTCAGATAGAAGTCTCACCATGCCTTCGATTTAGCCACGGTCTCACATCCGGGATGAGGCACGCAGTCCACCTTCCCTTCGTGCAATGCACCCAAGACTGCTGCCAATCGTTGAGTGAGCGCTGTCTCTCTTCGCGGACAACTATCTCCCTCGCATCCACGTTTCGGCACAGGTAAATAGCGCGGCGCTCTCTAGCAAGGAGGGCGACAGGTATCACGCCTGCAATCACTCTCACCGCCGAGTCGGAGACTGTTGGATACGAAGATGCAATTCTCAGTGCTCCTCTTCTCTGCACCCGTGCCAAACGTTTCCGGTATACCTCCTTGCTGAGAGCGTCGCCCCATACCTCTGCTCCGTACAGTAGCACTGACTCTACAGCACTCATCAAGAGGCGTCTTCTTGATGGGCTGGGTCCCCCTACGTTGGCCATAAGTCGACTCAGGGCCGATATTCCCGAAGCAGCCTTCTCAGCCGTTGCCCTGATTTGCTCAGAGAAACTCAGCTTCGAGTCGATCAGTAGCCCCAGGTACTTCACCGCTGGCTTCGATTGGATTTGTATGTCTCCAATACTGATCATCCTTACTCTAGGGATTCTCTTTTTTGTTAAGATGACCACTTCGGTTTTCTCCAGTGCTAAACTGAACCCGCGAGCAGTCATCCAGTCCCTCACTCGGTGCATTAGCATACCTAGCCTAAGTTGCGCTTGTTTAACGGTGCGTCCAGCGACTAGAGCCGCAACATCATCCGCATAGCCAACCAAGCGCGACTCATCTGGAATCTCAAGTCTCAGTAGCCCATCGTAAGACACGTTCCACAGGTCCGGACCAAGGATAGATCCCTGGGCAACACCCGATGTAATTTCCATCCTTCGTTGGCCCTGTGTCGTATCGTTGATCAGGCTGCGGTCCTTTAGGTAGTTCCTCAAAAGCCGCATTCGATATTCTGGAACTTGAAAAGAGGTTTCCAGCGTATCCAGAATATCCACCCATCTAGCGGAGTTGAAGGCATTCCTGACGTCGAGTGTCACCAACAGGACGAACCGTCCCTTGGTGCGACTAAATGCCTCTGCCTTTTGGACCGCGCTCACCACCTCTGCAATCGCATCAATGGTAGAACGTCCTGCTCTAAAGCCGTACTGCCGAGGAGATAGGTCCCCAGTAGCACGAATCGCCTCAGTGAGTCTTCCCTTGATGAGTTTCTCTATTACTTTCCCAGCCGTGTCTAGCATGCATAACGGGCGGTATGCAAACGGCGATCCGGGATTTCCCTTCCCCTTGCTGATCAGCACGAGCCTCGCCACCTTCCATCGTACCGGGAAAACCCCGTCCCATCGGCAAGCGTTGAATGTGCTGAGCAGCAAGTCAGGACAA
The DNA here is from genome assembly GCA_963969285.1 of Odontomyia ornata. Classification (NCBI taxonomy): domain Eukaryota; kingdom Metazoa; phylum Arthropoda; class Insecta; order Diptera; family Stratiomyidae; genus Odontomyia; species Odontomyia ornata. The sequence goes on from OZ017742.1 coordinate 262,148,741, forward strand.
TGGTGATAGACGAGCCGCAACACCTCAGCTGGAACACCATCTGGACCTGGAGCCTTCCTCGTTTTCAATGAGAGAACTGCCTCCTCCAGCTCCAGCTGTGTGAAGAGTGGGCACTCGACTGCTGTTTCACCATGGACAGCGTCAACACGGACGGGATGGGCGGGGAAGAGTCCCCGCACTATCGCGTCCATCTTTTCCGCGTCATGTATACAAGGCTTCCATAGGGCACCAAGTTTCCCCATGACCAGCTTGTAGCCAAGGCCCCACGGATCCTTGTTCACATTGTCCACTAGGTCTTGCCAGCAGCGAGCCTTGCTACTGTTGATCAGTTTGCGAAGGCATTTCCTGGCCGACTTATATGCTGCCACCTGGTTGCATGCCTCGTCACGGTTCCGCGCCCGTTGAGCCTCACGCCGAAGCTTGTGACACTCCCTCCGCTTTTCAGCGATTTCAGTAGACCACCAGTACACTGGGGGCTTGCCGTGCCGGGGTCTTTGACGGGGCATAGAAGCGCAGCAAGCAGTCGTAATGATGCTCATAGTAGAGTTCACCACGTCTTCAGCTGCCCGTTCTTCCGTCACCTCTGAAGCTCCCTGCAGCGGCTCACCTGCTGTGAGAGCCTTGACGAACCTCTCGACGTCCATCCTTCCGATGTTCCATCCAGTTGTGGAAGGCCGAGAGCACGGACGTCGGGAGACAGCATCACTTATCTCAAGCAGAATGCACTGATGATCACTGGCTGAGTAGTCCTCTAATACTTTCCAGTTGTATATCCTTCGTACTAAGGACTGCGAGGCAAATGTCACGTCCGGGATGGTTCCCTCACAGCCAATACGGCGGAAAGTTGGCGTATTTCCGGAGTTTAGTACGACGAGGGCCGTCCTGGCTGCCATTTCCAGGATTCGTTTTCCCCGCGGATCCGTCTGAGGCATGCCCCATTCGATTGCTTTAGCGTTGAAGGCGCCCCCAATGAGCACTTTGCCCTCTGCGTTCGAAGCAGTGCCTTCCAAAGCATTAAGCTTGGCTTGGAAAGATGATATCGACTCGTTAGGCGTTAGGTACACACTAAAGAAGGTGATCCCTAAGCACCGAACCCACCCGAAACCATCCCCCCGTCCACAACTCTCCGCTTGAAGGTCACTGTTCCGAACCCCGATGGCGGCAGTACCAGTTTCATCAGAATACCATAATGCAGGACTTTTATTATGGTGTTGCTCACTCAGCAGCAAGAAGTCGGCTTTCATGTCCCTCGCTAACTGCTCAAGCAGATTTTGGGCGGTTGAGCTGCGGTGTAGGTTCAGCTGCAGGATGCGGGTCATCGAAGCTCTGATTTGGCCTTGGCTAGGGCTTCCTGGAATACCCGGCATTTTCTTGATCCCAAGACGTGTCCAAAATCAGGTTTTAAATCAGCATCCTTGCAAAGAATACAGTGTGCCTCCTTCGTACACTCTTTTCTTTTATGTCCCATTTCACCACATTTGTAACATAGGGAACTCCTATCGGGTCCTTTGCATACTTGTGTGGTGTGACCATAACCAAGGCATTTGAAACATTGAAGAGGCGTTGCTCCTCGCCGTATCCTACAGACAACTCACCCTATTCGTACTTTGCCCTTGTTCAGGAATTGTTCGGCGTCCTTTTCGGTCAAGTCAACTATGGCCATGCGTTGTCCCCTGTTGTTTTCTGGTGTCAGTCTCGCTTTGATCCTTCCCACGCTAGGGAACTCCCTTTCGATGGCCTCTTCTACCTCGGCCAGATCCGTCACGTAGTCAATGTCCCGTATTTCGATTGTTGCCATCGGCTCAAGCGGGGCTATAGTTGCGCTTTTGCCGAGGACTTTCTTTACCGCGTCACAGAATGCTTCTTTATTGCCGGCCTCTGCTCCAAATTCGACCAGTATGTTGCCCGACCGCGTTGGTCGTACTACTTTAATGGTAGTATTGGTTTCTTCGGGCCTTACGTTTACCCTGATGTCCCGCAGCACCTCCGCGTAGGATCAGCCATCTTGGGGCTTTACAAGCAGTGCCTGCTGCCGTGGTCTTCGTCGGGGCTTCTGCCTCTCCTGTTTTGCATCAGGTCCTTTTTCTAATTGGGCGTCCGTGCGAATTTTATTTTCTGGCTTTTTCTGACGGAGTTTCTTTGCGGCTTTCTTCACTCCTTTTGTAAGCACTGTCTGGAACCCCTGATCTGGTGCTCCACGCCCGTCCTTCCTTCTTTTATCCCGATCACCTTCGATTGGGCTAGACGCCATTCTTTTATTGACTTTTAATGATGGAGCTATCAGCATGTCGCCTTTAGATTTCGCCCCAAGCGCCTCTTTAGCCTTCTCTTCGTCTTCGGCCCTTAACCAGCTCCTCCGATAGTGCCCTATGCGATCTAGGAGCTCCTCTAGTTCAAGGAGCCCTGCCTGTGCTACTTTGCTAATTTTTGGGGAGTCGAATGCAGCTTGTATTCTTTTCAGAACATCTGCCGCTTTTCGAAGTAGTCTTTCTTCTTCGTATCGCTGGGCCGCAATTGTACCTTGCAACCATCCTTGGGAGAGGTTTTCGCGTTCCATTTCCGAGTGCAGTACTTCCGCCACATTTTCAACGTTGGCGGTACAACCACGCGGTGTCTGGTCACTCTTTGCTGTTAGTGCCGTAATCTCCTCGTTTGCTTCTGGATTTTTCGTTGCAATGTCGGGATTTGGGACCCTTGCATAGGTCGCTTCGGTAACGATCGCAGCGGTGACAACCGAATTATCGGTGCTCTTTCACTGCTCGAACAACTGAAGCATCCTGCCGAGTCTCCCGCTTTTCCTTAATAGGACGTTCGGGCGTTCGCATAATTTTTTTGCTGCGCCCAAACGCCGCAGGAATCTCAGTCTGCACCAGACTGTCTGCTGTTCTCCGTTTTTCGTCTACCGTCACTGTCGTCATGTTAGTCTTCGTTTTTTTTCGTGGTTAGTACAGCCCTCGATGTACTGTGGCTGCAACCGCTGGTTGCATCGTCGTTGCTATTATTTTTTATTTCCTTTTTTGGATTTTTTTGGTCTTTTGATTGCTCCAGTTTCGTTTGGTCCCCCCTCGGAGCCGCTATCTCCGTTCGTGTGTGTAGTCGCCTTTTTGGTCCCATGGTTATCTTTGCAGAGCAGGGAGGCCATGCGAGGGTTGGCACAAGCCCTAATGGGGACAAGTGCTCAGAGCCAGACCAGCGCTAATCGGAAGTCCGTCGCAACCAAACCTACACCACCAACCCAATGGTGCGAACTTCGAACGTACTCCGAGGCCTGCCAAGGTTTTACCGGGACGGAGACGGTATGATAGTTGAATTGGAGCCGTTCACACACGAGTTTCACCTCGACGCTACTGTGCAAAGCAACTAGGTCCAAACCATCACATCTGCCAGCCCAAAGCGTCAATTCCAGTTCGTTGTCCAAAGCGTAGTCCAGATCCAATCAGGGTCGTTACCTGTCATCCCAGGAGGGAACCTCATGGCACCCCCCATTTCCTCGGGTCCGTGGGGGCGGCACTCCCCAAAGAATGCTGGCCTCCAAGAATGTTCTTGTCGACTGGCTTTCTCCCTGCGGGAATTTCCTCGGGTACGTGGGTGCGGAACTCCCCAAAGAATGCTAGCCTCCAAGAGTGGTCTTGTCGACCGACACTCCCCCTGCGGTTAAAGAACTCTTAGAAGTAACTCATGTGTTCAAGCAAAACAAACAAGGGATGATTTCACAGACTATTGCCATGGCAAAATAATATTCTACGTTGATAATGCTATTAACAGGAATCAGTTCGAAAATCAATTCAAAATAAAAATATCCTAAAGCAGCTTTAGTAGTCCTTAATTCATTCTTAATTGATAAAGTATAATATAAGTTACAACATACTTAGTATGGTTGCATTCGTTGATATTTTTAAAGATACCCTAATGAATTAAGTTGAATTGGTCTTTTAAAAAATGTGAATAAAAAATATGTATAATAATTGGTGTAGTTGCTATTACTTCAGACATAAAAATCATTAGAAGAACTCGAAAATCTTATCACACCACAATAACGATAGCAGTTTCAAGGTGCGCAGGGGGAAGGAAATGTGTGAATTTTTCACTTACGCCCCTTGCGATTGAACAAGCTTGATCCGAAAATTCTGAAAAAAGTCATGCGAATTCAAATCAAACTAATTGAGAAAGATTAACAATGAAGTTCGATTTCTTATTTATTTATTTAAAGTAGTATTACTGTTATATAATGTACTCGTATAGATGAATTCAAAATTTAAAAGGAGGAGAACGTAGATAAATATTCTGCTGCCGTAGGTATATCTTTTTGAATTTGAGAGTTGATGTCTGCTGAATGTTGGGAACTGAACTCAACCATGGAAGTTCCAGCTTGAGGGACTTGATGAATAAAAATTTGAGGAAAATTATATGCCTCCCTTAGTGCAGAGGGGCTCATGGCAGGTGATGGAGTGGCTGATGGAGTGATTGAAGGAGTTGAGTACGGAGAATGTGATGCCATATATATGGGTTGCATGCACGAGTTGTCCGAAGATAAAAGCGTTTTTTTAATTACTTAAAAATGCATAATCACTTATTTAACTGTTTTACAATTTTTAATTTTCACTATTAAAAGTCTAACTTCCACTTGTCCATAAATTTCTTTCGCAATTGTCTTCTAAAATCACTTCACAATCAACGAAAATGACTTTCCTATTGCTCAATCAATATCGCTTTTCTATTCGCTCCACACTTTCGCAGTTTTTACTATCGCGGTTCTAATGATTGATCCCCCCATTCATTCAGCTCACTTTTATATAGGGTATCTAGTTACTCAATCCATTTCTCATACATTGCCGAACTAGCGGGAACATTCGAGCAGCGTAATGAGTGGAGCAGTGACTCACTTTCAGATGTTAATGCTTGGTGGGTTTTCGAGTACGTTCGTTTTGTTGATCATGATCTTCTTAACCATTGTGAAAATAATGGCGACAGTCACTCGTAAAATTATTCGTGCATGTAACAATATAAACTGAGCACCATGTCTACTTAAATTCCCCATTTCCGCTTCAAACAGGGTGTCGTTGATTATTTTTCCGGCAAACTTCCTTTGATCTGCAGGCAATCGACTTAATTTAAAGGCCCAACCTTTCGCCACGATGTCGCATTCGTTTTCGGGCTTCTTAAAGCATGCTGAGGCTAACCCGACTAGCTCATCTGTTGAGCTATTTAAATTCGTTTTCTGTTTTTCCGCAGCTTCGATGTATAGTCTGCTGGGCGTTCTCCACCTTCCTTTGCAGCTTTATTCGATTGATTTTCAGTCTGAAACTAAAGAAATCAAGATTTAGTAGTATTTACAGGAGAAAAATGTTATCAAGCCATCAAAATTAAATTGTTATGTCTAAGATGCCCAAAACTTTCGAGGGATGGAACCCACTTATGTTTTGTTTAATATATATTGTGTTTTTGCCAATATTATACCACCTGTAGACGCTCAACATAGTACAAGTAAACATGGTCTGACTTCAATCTGCAGACGGTAAACAGAACTGAAACTTATTTACTCGAACTTGCTGTCAAAGCTATCATTTCGATGTCAAATTTTGTCAACAAATGATGAGTCGATAATCCTCTAATCATTCTACTATGGATCATTACAGCAAAAAATAGTAATTAAAATTACATTTTCGAGTAAATGTTGACAAACTAGTCCGCGGTTACTAGCACATGGTACTAGGAACACAATGCTCCACGGACAAATATAGACAAAAATCAAACCAGCTTTGATTTGGTCGTACCGTTCGAGAGACCAAAAAGTCGGTTCGCGTACAGCCCCGTAGGCAAGCAACATCAGCTCGAACGTAGTTTGCGTACCAGGTTTACTTGTACTATGTAAGTTTGGACACTATCAATAATCACGAAGAAATGGAACATATATTTAATTATTACAACTAACCCGCTTTTGTAGTCACTAACACATTCCATATACCGCGATTCCTGTAGTTTCGTGGAGATCATACATAAATAAAGTTTACTTACCCATGAACTCTCCGTTTGCGCTATTTCCATTTGATCTTTAATAAACATCATTTCCTCATAATACCACGACTTTGGTTGATGCACCAGATCGCTTTGCGTTTTCTATAGCTCGGAAGTCTTTGTTGAAATTAGTTCGCAAGTAATTAATTTTCTTTTTTAGTTTATCGATTGTAATTTCCGGCTTAAACAAAGTTAGTGCTTCAACCATTCTTTTTAAAGCTAGCTGCTTTTTATTTTGGTTGTAATAGCCTTCACTTTTCACCTGTCATAGCTCTGAAGAATCGCGATAGAGCGTTATTAATAATAAAATGTAATCGCGTTCACACTCTAATTTTTCATTTGCGTCGGATATTGCGTATACTTTCCCTCTTTGGTATTTGAAACACGACTGATCATACAAATATTGATCAATAAAGCTCTAAACGTCAATATCAGCCTCAATATAGCTTCCATCAATATGCTTCAATATGAATTTCCATCAATATGCTTCAATATGCCATCAATACGTTTGAAGCTCTCCTAGACGTCAATATAGCGTCAATATAGCCCGTCAATATGTATTGATCAATGCATATTGATCAATATATTGATCGTTTAGGGGCACTTTAAAACGACGCAAGGCCAAGCAAGCACACCCCAACGCTGACACGAAATCCCTCTGTGGTGATGGTGCCACTAATGATGGTATTGGAATGGAAGCAATTTCTTGCATAAAATGGTCAACAAAACGATCAACGTATTTTCAAATGTTTAAACGACTAGCTACAATAATTAAATCAAAACGCAGAACAAGTGCATGACGAATTACAAGGTCAGATCAATATTGCTGAACAAAATTTCTGGAGCTCATTATCAACACTAGACCAAATACATGGAGCAATATGCTCCCGCAACAACACAGCTCCGGAGATAGCTATTGAAATTACCATTATTGTAAAATTCAAAGCTCAGTTGCAATTGATTAGTCGTTGGAGCAGCTCAAAAAGTGCTGTTAGTTACGCGACTTTGAAATCTTATTGGAAATATTGAACTTGTGATATCAAACGGACTAGCTGTGCTGTTCAATTGCACTTTTAATTACAAGAATATGTTCCAAACTCTGTAAGGAAACATTACCGATTTAGATCGATATTTACCCAGTGGGAATCCTTGCTAAAATTGTCTACCCTACTGAAAAGAAAAATCGAGATAGCAATTTATATTTAATTACTTATTTATACTTTTATTATTTTGCTATCAAATATTTACTTCAATTGAATTGTTTTATTCAAATAGAAATAGATCAGAAAGAATTTGACAATTTTGTATTCTTTCATACGCGGGACATCCAACTTTACTAATGTATTAATTAGTAATTTTATTCGGTCACGATAGTACATATGTAATTTGATATCAATTGTAAAGATTCGATAATTTTATTTCCCTTTTTAAGGTTTTGTAAAATAATTTTACAAAACACCGCTAAAATTGTGACCTGTTTGTCCATCCATCCGTATGTCACAGCAATTTTTCTTGCAAACCGTATAAGCTAGAAACATCAAATATTGTAAGTAGGTTTAAATCCTCTTCAAAATTTCGCTACAAAAATTTTTATGGTTCCCAAGGGGTGTCCCCACAGAGGGGTATCAAATGAAATGTATTGATTAAAATTTTTCAAAACAGGTCTCAAACTGACAATTTTTGCTTCGAGGGGTGCAGGGGGAGGGAAGGTGTACGAAAATGTTGTGATACTGGAAAGATACACAGACCTAGATATTACAACTATATAGGAATTTAGAGAAAAATTTTTAAAATGGTTTGTAATAATATGTTATCATGAATATTTAAGCAATCGGGTCAAAAAACTTGAAACAAAATGGCGGCGATTTCAGATACATAATAACGAGAATTTAGTTTTTTAAATTATATATTTATGCATATATATACAGAGTGCGTCAGCAAAATCTGGATGGAATACGTAGTTTATAATAATAATTATTTATTACTTATAAACTTACATTTACCACAAAAGTTGTTATATCTTGGTCCTAAGTATTCTCCTTAAATTTATAACTCAATGTAACCCACACTTGCTTCAATCACCACTTTGATTCTCCACCTGAATCGAAACCACGCCTTTTTACAACTGCTCTCGTTGTAAATTTATGAATGCTGCCTCAACAGCGGCCTGTAGGGATGCTACTTTAGGGTGTCTGGACTTGTTAGTAGCCCGCTCAATAACCCTCCACACGTAATAGTCCAAGGTACCGCAGCTTCGTTCTTCAGTGAGCACAGAAACAAGTGTTGGATCAGAATCCAATATAATTATGAAACATCAATTATTATTTGTAAAACTAACTAAGCTATGCACTCCAATGGACATTATTTTGAATTCGTTCGCGCCAATAAATGCGCAATCCAAGCTGTACTAATTATATTTTACAATTAGCTTATAACTTCACTTAGTATACGAAAATATAAACATGGCAACACTGTAAACATGACAGCGTGCAGCTCGTTTTGTGATTCGAGGAAGGAAGGTCGGACTCGCCGACTAAAACTTGTAACCTAAAATCCGTGTAAATTAAAACCTTTAGTAAAATAAAATAATAAATAGAAAAGCCTATTTATTTCAATTCATTTTTGGTCCGTCGAGCCGGATACGGCAGTTTCGTTTGTAGTTTGATTTCGATAATCGATCGGGATCAAAAAAGACATTTTTTCGTCGGGAATAGTTCACTAAAAACCTAACAGTAAGATTTCGGTAATCGATCGGAATCTGAAAAGAACAGTTTTATCGTCGTGAACAGTTCAATTAAAACTACTAGTAGATTTCGGTAATCGGTCGGAATCCGAAAGAAAAGTTATTTTTCGTGGACATTTGTATAAAAACTCAAACTGTACGTGATCGAACGTGCCCTAGTGAATTTTAGAGGTCAAATCGTGACATTAAACAGTTTGATTGTGTGAAGATGACTAGTGAGTCTGAAGACAATGGAGATGATCGGAAAGTTCTCGAATCAGTAAATAAACTGAAAAGAAAGCGGGCCGCTGCGCAAGGAAGCATCACACGTGTTAAACGGATCATTGATTCAAAGGGTGAGAAATTAAATATTCATGAGCTTAACACGAGGCTAGAGCTCTTGGAGAGTTCGTTTACGACGGCTATGGAGACCCATCTTGAAATCGAAGATCTTGATGATGATGCGGCCCAAAACGCAACTAAACTCGCGGAACTGGAAGATTTATATTGTGGAACTAAGGCAGCCATTCTTGGGTACTTAAATCGATCAAGACCAAGTAAGGATGTTTCTAATACGACAGGCACATTTTTAACACCTCGATCGCGGTCTAAAAATCTTCCGCGTCTCAAATTGCCACTTTTTAATGGTGAGCCTACGTCATACTTAGAATTTTGGAACAAGTTTAAGTCATTGGTTGATAATGATGACGAGTTAGAGGATTTTGAAAAATTCCAGCATTTAATCAGTTGCTTAGGCGAGAAGGTGCGAAAAATTATCGAACATTTAGAAGCGACTCCTGAAAATTACACTCGTGCGAAAACGTTATTGGACAAACGGTTCAATAATCCCGCATTAATACTGACGGGTCATGTTCGACAGTTATTCGACCTTCCTGCAGTAAATTCGACAGCAGCGTCTCAGCTACGACTATTATCTGATAGTGTTATAGCCAATATTCAGTCAATGTCGTCATTATCTAAGCCCGAGCAAATATATCACGGTTTATTATTGCATCTGGCATTACAAAAAGTCGACTCGGAGACGCGACTAAAATGGGACGAGATTCGAGATTTAAAACGTTTTCCTGAAGGGGATGAATTTTCGGAATTTTTAAACAATCGCTGTCAAATTCTTGAAGCTCGCGCGATGGATGGCAGTCATCATCAAAATGAATCGGCTTCGGCACCGCGGCCGTCTCGTTCTAACGCAAAAAATCGCACAGTACTCATATCGGCGCGGAGTTCGTGTATCATTTGTAGTGCAACAGACCATTACATTCAAAAATGCCCACAGTTCACAGCGAAATCACCCGTCGAACGGTATTGGGAGGTAAAACGACGATCGCTTTGCATTAACTGCTTAACAAAGGGTCATACGACCAAAAACTGCACAAGGTTGAAATGTCGAATTTGTGCAGGTGCTCACCATACCTTATTACATCGGGATCAATCGAAGCAAGTGGAAAACGTTAATTCGGACGTCAAGGTTGTGCCTTCAGAGCACGACGTTAGCACAAGTCATGCAAATAATTCATCGTTGATCATATCGTCGTCGTCTTCATCGGAATTTTATGTGAGTTGCGACAATGAAATAAACCACGTAATTTTAGCAACTGTAGTAATCTATATAAAGGATAAAGTGGGATCTTTCGTGCCCTGCAGAGCGCTCTTAGACTCAGCTTCGCAGTTAAATATAATATCGGAATCGCTGTCCAACCGATTGCAGATAAAGAAACAAAAGGTCAGCGAGTCTATTAGCGGGATTGGAGCTGTGAGTGCTGTTGCTAAATTTAGAACTAACACAACTATTAAATCTCGTGTTAACAACTTTGAAACTAGTTTGGAAATGATAATTTTACCCACAATAGTGGGCCCTCAACCCCACTGTTCTTATAGTATCGATAATTGGAACATTCCAAAAAATTTGCCACTTGCTGATCCACATTTTTATGAAAGTCAAGGAATAGATGTTTTGATTGAAGCATCTGTCTTTTTTGATCTTTTTTGCGTTGGCCAGATCAAACTCCAAGAAACCGAGCCAACTTTACAGAAAACCTTATTGGGCTGGATAGTGTCAGGATGTTGCAAGAATATGAAATATCGAAACAGTAACGTGCTTTGCAGTTTAAAGGCCGTGACTGAGGACTCAGAACAATCAGTGCTGCAACTTTTGGAAAAATTTTGGGTACTGGGATCAACTGAAATGGATAATCGAAAATGGAGTTTGGAACAACAAGATTGTGAAGATCACTTTCGTCAGACCTATCGTCGAACAACAGATGGACGATTTATCGTTAAATATCCCATTAAGGACGACCTCTCGAAGTTGGGCAGTTCTTACGACATCGCACTTCGACGGTTTTCGAACCTGGAGCGCAAACTGAGAAAAGATCGAGAATTAAACGAACAGTATTCTGCATTTATGAAGGAGTATGAAGACCTAAATCATATGGAGCTCATAGACACTGAAGTACGAGTACGTTATTGGATCCCTCATCATTGCGTTTTGAGACCGGAGTCTTCGACAATGAAACTTCGTGTAGTATTTGATTGTAGCTGTCGCATTAGTACAAATATATCGCTAAATGAAATGATGATGGTTGGGCCGACTATACAGGCCGAGCTTTTCGATATTCTCATTCGTTTCCGTTTTCATAAATATGCTTTAACCGCGGATATATCGAAAATGTATCGTCAAATAATTATAGATGACGATGACAAATACACTCAGTGCATTATCTGGAGAAATCACTCATCAGAAGAAATACGTCATTACAAGCTAAACACAGTTACTTATGGTACAGCCACAGCCCCATTCCTAGCTACTCGTTGTCTGCAGGAACTTTCAAACTTATATGGAAAGGATTATCCAGCCGGTGCAACTACTATTCGTCGTGATTTCTACATGGATGATCTCATAACCGGGGCTGACTCGACCGAAGAGCTTTCAAAGATTAAATCGGAGGTAAAGTATATTCTATTAAAGGCAAAGTTTGATTTGAGAAAATGGTGTTCGAACGATGAATACTTGCTGAAAGGCGATCCGGTAGAGGATCTAGCAATGAGTTGCTCATTCGAAAAGTCGAATAGTATTAAAACTTTAGGAATTGTTTGGCAACCCGTACCAGACTTATTTAGTTGCTGCCATAAACACAATATCGATGGAAGAAAAATAACAAAACGCACAGTTTTATCGGATGCTGCAAAAATTTATGATCCATTGGGAATCATTAATCCTGTAACAGTCATAGCCAAAATATTCCTACAAGACCTCTGGAAATTAAAAATAAATTGGGACGAGTCATTGCCTACAAGTTATCATCAACATTGGGAAACATTTAAGGGACAGCTAAGTTTAATAGAAAATATAAAAATTCCTCGTTTAGTACTTGCAGATCCGGAAAAAACAACCTTGGAGTTACATGGATTTGCCGATGCCTCGCCCAAAGCATATGGTTGCTGTATATACGTTCGTTGCATCGCATCATCTGGAGCAATATCTGTAAAATTGTTATGCGCGAAGTCTCGAGTAGCGCCGGTGAAATCGATCACCATACCTCGATTGGAACTCTGTGGAGCTCTACTTTTGGCGGAGCTAATGGACCGAGTTCAAAAAATCATCAATAGACCTATTCAGGATGTTTTCTGCTGGACTGACTCTACGATTGTCCTGGCATGGCTTGCTGATCGTCCGTCTAGTTGGAATACTTTCGTGGCGCATAGAGTCGCCAATATACAAGCGTTGTCATTGAACATGAGATGGAAACATGTACCCACAACTTCTAATCCTGTGGACATTGTTTCCAGAGGCATGCTCCCCGAATCGCTCGTAGATTCAACTCTTTGGTTCAATGGGCCTGATTTTTTAATGGAATCCTTTGATAAATGGCCTATTAGAAATCAATCGACAGCGAATGTTCTGGAATCCAGAATAGTTAAGATCGTCCTCGCCGCAACTATAGTTGATCGGGAAGACTTAACATCAAATGTAAAATTTATAAATGACCATCAAAAACTTCGTCGCGTATTTGGATTCATTTTGCGATTTGTGAACAACTCGAGACGAACAGAAGATAGGAAAATAGGTCCTCTTTCAGCGGAAGAGCTCGACACTTCGCTACATCGAATTATTTGGATCGTTCAGAATCAGGAATTCGCTAAAGAAATTAGACTACTTGAAAGTCAATTGAAGAGTCCTTTAAGGAGTTCTATCGCAAATTTAAACCCTTTCCTAGATAGCAATTCCAAGATAAAACTACTAAGAGTAGGAGGATGTCTACAGAACGCAGACATTACCTATGAATCGAAACACCCAATCCTTTTGCCTAAAAACCATCCTTTTGTCCTTTTTCTTGTCAAACATTATCATGAACAAAATTTTCATGCAGGTCCTCAAGCGTTAGTTGCTGCCATCCGCCACAAATATTGGATCGTTAACGCCAGAAGCTTTGGAAGACAAGTAGTGCATCAGTGCTATCGTTGTTTTCGTTCACGGCCGCAAGTCTCACATCAACTAATGTGCAATCTTCCAGCTTCTCGCTTAAAACCAACTCGGCCTTTTCTCGTTTCTGGAGTCGATTTTTGTGGTCCAATTTGCGTGCATCAAAAGGGCAGAGGAAATCGTTCGTATAAGGTTTATGTTGCAGTGTTTGTTTGCTTCGCAGTCAAGGCGGTACATTTAGAGGTCGTCTCGGACTTGACATCGCAAGCCTTCATTGCGGCTCTAAAAAGATTTACCGCTCAAAGAGGTCACTGCCGTCACCTGTACTGCGATAATGGAACCGATTTCGTTGGCGCAAAGAGAGAGATGAGAGAGCTTCATCAACGTTTCAACAGTCAGTAAACTCAAGATTCGATTATCCAGCTGTGTGCCGATGACGGAATCGAGTTTCATCACATACCTCCTCGAGCGCCACATTTCGGCGGACTCTGGGAGGCGGCGGTTAAGATGGCTAAGACGCATTTGTATCGTACTTTTGGACTTGCCTCTCTGACCTATGAAGAATTGTCGACGGCAGTAACTCAAATCGAAGCGATCCTAAATTCTCGGCCGTTAACTCCACTTTCGTCAGATCCGAATGATCTGAACCCACTAACGCCAGCACATTTTTTAATTGGCGAACCGTTGAACTCGCCAGCCGAACCCGATGTTACCAACGTTAACATTTCTCATCTATCTCGTTGGCAGCAATTATCCTGGTTACAACAGCAGTTTTGGTTACGTTGGTCCAAAGAATATCTCTTACAACTGCAACAAAGAGGCAAATGGCATACAGAAACGAAAAACATCCAATTGGGTCGATTAGTCGTCGTCGTCGATTCCAGTCTACCACCACAACGATGGCTACTAGGTCGTATAATTGAACTCCACCCAGGTGCGGACGGGCTAGTCAGATTGGTTTCCCTTAAAACCAAGTTGGGAACTCTGCGTCGGCCAATCGCAAAGGTATGTCCTTTACCAAGTAGCGATCTGGAGAATTGAAGGCAGTAGCCGTTCAAGGTTGGCGGAATGTTGGATCAGAATCCAATATAATTATGAAACATCAATTATTATTTGTAAAACTAACTAAGCTATGCACTCCAATGGACATTATTTTGAATTCGTTCGCGCCAATAAATGCGCAATGCAAGCTGTACTAATTATATTTTACAATTAGCTTATAACTTCACTTAGTATACGAAAATATAAATATGGCAACACTGTAAACATGACAGCGTGCAGTTCGTTTTGTGATTCGAGGAAGGAAGGTCGGACTCGCTGACTAAAACTTGTAACCTAAAATCCGTGTAAATTAAAACCTTTAGTAAAATAAAATAATAAATAGAAAAGCCTATTTATTTCAATTCAGCACCTTTATTATGTAGGACGTACACCTCAGGTCTTCTTTGGCGATTCAAGGCATGGAAAGGATCCTCTGAAATGAGGTCTCGGGCTCTTCGAACAACTTCTGGAGTACCTGCCGTCTTCTCCTTCGCATAAGTTTCCTTTGCTGGACTAGGAGCATCTTTCTCGCAATTTTCTGTGGCCGCATACTTCTGAGCAATATCTTAAATTGTGGGTTTTGGATATCTGAAAAACTCTACAATTTCTGTTGGCGACCGTCTAGCGCGAAGTCTTTCAATAACCGCCGCTCTTCGATTGTATTCTACACTCGATTGCACTAACTCCGCCATTTAGAATTCACGCACAATTGCACACACGTCTTTTCAGTTGGAATGACAACAAATAACCACTGTAATTGAGTTCCACTACAGCAACAAATTAATGTGAAGTTTCTCTCTAAATAATAAAATAATTATTATAATGATAACCCATCGGACAACAGTCCAAATCTGAACCTTGGCGTTGAGATTTATTGCTAGGGTGTCTCATTCCATAACCGTAACGAAATTCAAAGTGATCTGCTCAATATGACGCTCAACTGTGTAATTATTACCCAATTTTCGAACTAGTGCTCATCACAGCTGAGTGGGCTGATAGGCTGAAAGCAGCATCAGAAACTCAAACTCGATGCTGCCACCGGGTTTTGAACTTGGGAGCTGCTGCGTAAGCGGAGTGTGCCCTAACGCACTGTTCCACACGGACTAAAAATATAAGGAAGCTTAATCGTTGTTTAGTGGATGTGGATAATTTGTCATTGTTAATGTTGAAAAGCCATTGCTACTTTGAAGCCTGCAAATTGAAGTTAAGACTCTTTCAAGAACAGGTTCGCTTTATTGTTTACCATATTCGTTAGTGCACTAGCAAATTTCTCGGAACGTTTGAGTTCATTTTTGCAATGGTTTTGTGATCGCTTTGTCTGTTTAACTTTCAACTGCAGAGGTTTGAGCTGGATGTTTTTCGCCAAAGCCATTTTCCTGAATTTCGGATGGAACTGGAAAATCTTCTTTTCCTGTTTTTGGTTTCCAAATCAAGTAGTATTTCAATATTTTCTTATTTCCTGCTTAATTTTTTTTTACACTACACTAATGGGATCTAATCTGTTATAATGGATGGATCATAGTTACCCGGAGCCCAGATACAATCAGACATCTGCTAGTAACTTATTTCTAAAATACAATAAAGCTCATATTTGTTTTCAGCGGTGATTCAGACAGTAAGAGACAGTGAAAGTCGTCAATTATTTTGTTTGTTTTATATCCGCAGGCCAATTCTTGTCTTCTTGAAAAGCCGTGGGGCCTTGCTTTTTTGAATCAGCAGACACGTTTCGACTCCTTTGAGTCATCTTCAGTGTCTAACGGATATCTGGAAGGAAATAACTTTATATATAAAAGTAGGATTGGTTAAAGTTAGGCCAGGTTGAGGGAGATTATTTTTTTTTTTTTTTGGTTAGTTGTTCTGGTGCGCCTCGCTTCCGTTTCCGTTGGAGAATGTGGTCTAGTACTGAGAAAATTGCGTCGGAATTTGTTATGAGTCATTTGTTAATAATGTTCGCATCTGTTTTTCTATGCTAATATATTTCAAGCCTTTCTAGAATGTTAAGCCTCGCTCTTTTACTTTGCTTGGCATCAATTTTTTTCCAATATTGTTGTTCCTTTTGAATGCAATTTGTGGTTTGTATTTCGTAAGCAAGTATGTTCCCCAAAGGGGGAATGCTGGCCGACAGGAATACCTCCAGCACCATGTAGCCGAAGAATTTCCCACAGGGGGAATGCCAGTCGACAGGAGCACTCTTGGAGGCTAGCATTATTTGAGGGTCACCACCCCATGGACCCGAGGATTTGGCGCCGTGAGGTACCCTCCTGGGACGACAGGTAACGACCCTGACTGAATCTGGACTACGCTTTGGACAACGAACTGGAATTGATGCTTTGGACTGGCAGATATGATGGTTTGGACCTAGTTGCTTTGCATGATAGCGCCGAGGTGACACTCATGCATAAACGGATCCAATTCAACTATCCATGGCAGGCCTCGGAGTATGTTCAGAGCGCGCACCATTGGGGTGGTGGTATAGGTTCGATCGAGACGGACTCCCGATTAGCTTTGGTCTGGCTATGAGCACTTGTCCCCATAAGGGCTTGTGCCAACCCTTGCATGGCCTTCCTGTTTTGCAAACATAACCATGGGACCAAAAAGATGACTACACACACGAACGGAGAAACTGGCGTGAAGGGGGGACCCAAGAAAACTGGAGCAACTTCAAACCCTAAAAAGATCCACAAACCCAAAAGAAAAAAGCAAAAATAACAACAATGATGACGCAACTAGCGGCTGCAGCCGCGATGTTAAGAGCACATCTGCAGCGGTACTAACGATGACAAAAACTACGATGAATACAATAACAGTGAAGACAGACCAGAAATGGAGATTATTAGAGTGTCTTATCCAGGCCGAGATTCCTGCGGTGTTCGAGGGCAGCAAAAAAATGTTGTGAACGCCAGAGTGTCCTGAAAAGGAAAAGTGGGAAATTCTGCAGGACGTGTCAGATATTCAAGCGGTGGAGGATAATATAAAGTTCATCGAGAATTCGATGCTTACTACTGCGGTCGCTAGCGAAGTGACTGAAGCAAGAGTCGTTAATCCTGAAATAATAACGAACTATTCTGAAGTTCACAAAAAGATTACGGCAGGAAAAGAAAGAAGTGACCAGACAAATAGAGCAATGTTATATGATTTCATCGCCACCGTCAAAAATATAGCGGAATTACTGTACTCAAAAATGGAAGGTGAAAACCTCTCCCAAGAAAAGTGGTCGCAAAGTACAATTGCCGACTAGCGATATGAAGAAGAAACGTTAATCCGAAAGGCGGGGGATGCTCTAAAAAGAATAAAATCTACATACGAGTAAATATTGGGCTCCTTGAACTAGAGGAGCTCCTAGGCCATATAGGGCATCATCAGAGGAGCTGGTTAAAGGACGAAGAGGACCAGAAGGCCAAAGAAGAGCAGAAGGCTAAAGAAATGCTGAGGGCAAGCCTAAAGGGCACGCATAGATAGCTTTATCATGAAGGTTCATTGAAAGAATGGCGTCTAGCCCAATCGAAGGAGATCGGGATTAAAGAAGGAAGGAAGAGACACTTGATGGACGTAGAACTCCAGATCTCAGGTTTCAGACAGTACTCACAAAAGGAGCGAAGAAAGCTGCAAAGAAACTCCGTCAAAAAGGGCCAGAAAATAAAGTTCACAGGGACCTCCAACAAGAAAAAAGACCTGATACAAAACAGGAGAGAAAGGAGCACCAACGAAGAGCCATGCAGCGTTCACTGCTCGTAAAACCCTCCGATGGCAATCCTACGCAAAAGTGCTGCCTGAAGACACCAACACTGCCATTCAAACAGTACGACCAATGCGGTCGGGCCACATACTGGTTGAATTCGGAGCAGAGGCTGAAAAAAGGGAAGCATTCTGCGACGCAGTAAAGAAAATCCTCAACAAAAGCGCAACTATATCCACGCTCGAGCTGATCGCAACGATCGACATAAGAGACATTGACTGCGTCATCAAACTGGCCGAGGTAGATGATTTCATCTAAAGGAATCGCCCTAGTGTAGGCTGACGCCGAAAAACCAAAAGGGACAATGCATGGCCATCATTAATATGACCGAAAAGGATGCCGAACAATTTTTGAATTAGGGCAAAGCAAGAAGAGGGTGGGCTTTCTGCAGGATACGGTGTAGAGCAGCGCCTCTTCAATGTTTCAAATGCCTTGGCAATGGCCACACCGCACAAGTATGCTAAGGACCCGATAAGAGTTCCCTATACTACAAATGCGGTGAAATGGGACATAAGCAAAAAGATTATACAAATCAACCACATGCTATCCTTTACAAGGATCCTGATTCAAGATCGCATCTCGGACACGTCTTGGGATCAGAAAGATGTCGGGTTTTCCAGGAAGTCCTAGCCAAGATAAAATCAGAACTTATATGATCTGTATCCTACAGGATACAACGGTGGTTGAACACCGTAGTTCAATCACCCAAAACCTACCTGAGCAGTTTGCAAGGGATATGAATGCCGACTTTTTGCTGTTGAATCAGGAACACCACGATAAAAGCTCTGAATCATGGTATCCTGGATTCGGGATAGTGATTTCCAGGCGGAGAGCTTTGGACGGGAGGATGGTTTAGTGTGGGCTCGGTGCTCACGGACCACCTTCCTTAGTATACACCTAATGCGAAATGAACGGATATCATCTTTAGAAGCCAAGCTTAATAGTTTAGGGGGCACTATTTTGAACGCAAACGGCAACATGCTCCTTTGGGGAGACTTCAGATCCGCGGAAAAAAGAATCCTAGGAATGGTGGCCAGGTGGCACTTGTCGTGCAAAATACCGAAAATACGCCGAGTTTCCACCGTATTGGCTGCAAAGGATCCATACCGGACGTGACATTCACCTCGGGTCCTCAGAACGGAGGATACACAATTGGTGGGTATTGATCATCAGCGCATTCTGCTTGATACCAGTGATGTAGTCTCCCGATATTCGTGCTCTCGACTAGCTACAATTGGGTGGAACATAGGATAGATGGACGTCAAGATGTTCCTTGGAGGGCTCACAGCAGGTGCTCCGCTGCAAAGTGATCTGAGGGGACAGAAGAACTGCCAGCTCAAGATGTGGTGAGCTGAAGTATGAGCATCATTACGATTGTTTGCAATTCTTCTGTGCCCGTGCGAAAGCCCGGCGCGACGAGCCCCTACTGTACTGGTGGCCGACTGAAATCGTTGAACAGCGAAGGGAGTGTCACAAGCTTTGGCGTGAGGCTCAACGGGCATAGAACCGTGACGAGTCATACAATCGGGTAGCAGCATGTAAGTTGGCCAGGAAATACCTTCGGAAACTGATTACCAACAGCAAGGCTCGCTGATATCAAGATATAGTGGACAATGTGAATAAGATTTGTGGGCCCTTGGCTTCAAGCGATAAATGCGGAAGCTTGGTGCCCCATGGATGCCTTACATACGCGGTGCGGGAAAGATGGACGAGATAGTGCGGGCACTTTTCCTCGCCCATCCCGTCCGCACAGCGATCGAGTGCATACTCTTCACATAGCCGGAACTGGAAAAGGCAGTCCTTTCATTGAAAGCAAGGAAGGCTCTAGGCACAGATGGTGCTCCAGCTGAGGTATTGCAAGTTGTTTATCACCATTGTCCTGAATTGCTGCTCAGCACATTCAACGCTTGCCTACAGTACGGGGCTTTCCCGGTACGATGAAAGGTGGTGAGGCTCGTGCTGATTAGCAAGGGGAAAAGAAATTCCGGGTTTCCATCTGCATGCCGCCCGTTATGCATGCTAAATACTGCAGGGAAAGTGCTAGTAAAACTCATCAAGAGAAGACACATTGAAGCAATTTGTGCTGCTGGGGACCTTTCTCCTTGGCAGTACGGCTTTAGAGCAGCACGATACATCATTGATGCAATTGCAGACGTAGTGAGCGTGGTCCAAAAAGTAGAGGCGCATAGCTGCACCAATCGAAAGATCGTTCTGTTGGTGGCACTCGACGTTAGGAAGCCCTTCAACTCCGCTAGATGGTTGGATATTTTGTACACGCTGGAAAACCCTTTTCAAGTTCCAGAATATCTAATGCAGCTTTTGAGGGCCAGACCTGAAGGACGGAAGCCTGCTTTACAACACTAGACAGGGCCAACAAAGGATGAAAGTTACATCAGGTGTTGCCCAGGGATCTATCCTTGGTCCAGGCCTGTGGAATGTGTCTTAAGACGAGCCACTTAGACTGAAGATACCAGATGAGTTGCGCTTGATTGACTATGTGGATGACGTTGTGGCTCTGGTCGCTAGACGCACCGTTGAACAATCGCAACTTAGGCCAGGTACGCAATGCACAGAGTCAGAGACTGGATGACTGCTCGTGGGGTAACTCTTGTACCGGAGAGAATCAAAGTTGTCATCTTGACAAATTGGAAAACCCCTTAAGTAAGGATTGGACACATACTTATCGGATCGAAACCAGCAATGAAGTACCTGGTGCTACTGATCGACTCGAAGATGAGTTTCTTTCAGCAAATCAGAGCAACGGCTGAGAAGGCTGCTTCGGGAGTATTGGCTCTGAGTTGACTTATAGCCAACATAGGGGGACCCGACCCAGCAAGAAGATGCCTCTTGATGAGTGCTGTAGGATCAATGCCTCTGTACGGAGCAGAGGTATGGGGCGACGCTCTCAGCAATGAGGTATACCGAAAACGATTGGCACTGGTACAGAAAAAAGGAACACTGAGGACTGCCTCTTCGTATGTGGCAGTCTCTCGTTCAGTAGTGAGAGTTATTGCCGACGTAATACCGGTTGGCTTCCTTGCTAGAAAGCACCACACTATTCCCTTGTGTCGAAGCGAGGATGCGAAGGAGATGGTTGCCAGCTTTTGAGCGGGTATAGGTGTTTTCAGTCTCACGTGCACAAGACTAGTAGTTCACGATCCCTCGATCGTCGGTTTTGCCTAGGAGAAGAAGACGATGCCTGCCACATACAAAATGGAACAGGCTGCGACGAGATCTATACAGGGAGATGAAAGAGCTAACGCCGGAGAGTATAGTTGTGGTGATGCTTGGATCGGTTGATAAATGGAACCCTTATGTTCGGGCAGTCCTAAAACATAAAAGGGACGACAGCGCTCGGGGACGTCGGGGCTACGGATCGCTTGTCTGGCAATTTCTCTTCGCCTCTCCCCTCCTGCCAGAGGAGGGATCCCTAGCTAAAGACATTTCACGGCGTAACAAAACAAGAAGTAATTCATCAAACGGTTCCAGGGTGGGCTCTCGGGTTGACAGGGGAGGTTTTTCGTGGGTAGCTCAGTCGCCTTCTTGCGAGCATGGGAGTTACGCACTCAGTGCGTAAATGGCTTTCACCTCCCAGCCACAAAAGAGAATTTTTTAAAGCATGGGCAAAATAACACAAATTTACTCAAAATTCTTATTTAAAATAGCTGCCATTCAATCGGAAGCGCATATTATTCCATAGCCATTTTTTGTTGTTGTAATACAAGAAAATTCAAACTACCATAACTTTGGTGAAATCTTTTCGATAGTTTTGAAATGTTCACAGCTAACCAGTTTTACAAGTAGGCATGAACATCCAATTTCATTGAATTTAAGGGTACCCTCACGATTTTAATCAAGAAAATGTAAAATTGATAACTTATGCTATCACTAACAACAATTGACTGATTTTCGACTTCTGAGGTATTTGCCGTTATTGTACTCATAAAACAAGTTGGGTAAACAGACCTACGCTCATGTCAGAAGGGTTTTGTATTCAATTTACAAAATGCAGTCACCAGATCGAATCAAATCAAGAAACATGTCAAAGACGAT
The DNA here is from genome assembly GCA_963969285.1 of Odontomyia ornata. Lineage (NCBI taxonomy): Eukaryota > Metazoa > Arthropoda > Insecta > Diptera > Stratiomyidae > Odontomyia > Odontomyia ornata. The sequence continues at coordinate 262,170,749 of OZ017742.1, forward strand.
TTTATTGGAGAAAATGTGAAATGCGAAGATCATATTATTATTAACAAAGTTGAATGAATTTCGACTTCTGAGGTTTTTGGTATTGTTATACTCATAAATATCTCCCTTGATAATTATTTCAGATGTCCATCCGCGACGGAGGAAACGCATTTTTCATGTATTTCCCCCCTGTGCCCCCACTGAAGCAAAAACTGACAGTTTAACAACTGTTTTGAAAAGCTCCCATGAAAACTTTCATTTCATACTCATATCGGCTACGTTTGATGAATTTTTTTTCAGGGCCACTCTCCTGTACTGTTGTCATCGATCAATGACCAATTTTTTCGAATTCTAGAATGGTTACAAAGCCCTTTTGCTAGGAGCTCTCTCCCACCTCCTTGGCTTGTTTCACTCATGAGCATTAATTGTAGGTACTCATCTTCAGTCATTCTGTTACGGATGACCAGCTTTCACCCGGAGTCCACACCACGACCACTAAGGAGATCGGGATGCATGTCGTTAACACACCCCAACCCCGCTTGAGCGTCGAGGTAAGAGTTGACCCATTGTATTTTTGTTTTAACTTTAACACAAATACTTTGTTTAGCTTTAATACAAAAGAAAAATGGTATTGTTGTATAACAAAGCAATGTAACTCATCAGTCGAGCTAGAGTAGGGCGTTTAGCTTAGGTATGAAGCAAACGGCAGCAACGGATGACGAACGACATCAGAAGGGGGCCGGTCGACCATCACTCTTCCCAACAAGGATAGCCTATGGAAACGCATCTAACGCAAGCGCTCCACAAAGGCTATCACCGACTCGGAAGGCATTTAAGGGGCCCACTCCTGGTCACCGCACCAAATGGATCAACACAACCAGCATCAGGACAGTAAAAAAATCAAAGCCGAAACCAAATGTAAAATAACCTTCAAAACCGTGACGGGATGCATCGCGCAAACAGTAACATCAACATGCGAGGTTATCGCAGTCGTGGACGAATGCAAAATCTTACCTCAAGAGAATTGTCGGCTCCAATTTACACTTCCCTGACTGTGTCTCCGGTGCGACACCAAAACGTGGCGACTTCCAAGTTGGTCAATATTCACGACAAAATACAGGCATCACGACCAGGTACACAAAACACCTGTACTGCGCTCAAGTCGACCGACATCCGGAAATTCCTAAGCCATTTCATCAAATCCTGACATGCAACTTGTTGTGACGTGCAAACCAAACACTCGCAACATATTAGTGATGACGCGGCGAAATGAAGCGGACAAACATCTCTTTCGGGGACACTATTTCATGACAAGCGATTGAATGCAGGACGTGCAACTCTTGCGACAGTCAAACGTTCTCAGGATGGAAACACAACTTAAAGGGCGCAAGCTAATTGATCGGAACTACTAGAAATCGCTTTGTATTTACTTTCCGCTATCAACTCGAAATGCCATTCTGCGATGACATTCTGCGATATTCTAGTGACCCATATATTGGGACTGCTCAGCTGATCCGAAATAATGGGTAATGCAGACCAACTCGCATACAACGACCATGGGTGTGGAGCTGAGGTAGTGAAGATGGTTGGTAGCCGCGCGTACGAATGGGAGGCCAACCACCTCCAATGCAGCGGGCGTCCGTTAAGGCGAGCCAATTTAAAGGGCTGAGGGATAACGGAGGCCCTCTTTTTTGGACTTGGAACGAGCGAGGGAAGATCGAGGAAAAATCAAAGTTTGGAAGCGCAAGAAAAGGGTGCATCAGCCTGGAAACAACATCATCAGCGTTATCACGACGCTTATCATACCGCGGTGCAACACCTGTCGCACGGAAGAACGATTTTGGGTGGAAAAAGCTCATCTGAATGAGAATCCGGCTCCCAAGGTTGGCGCCAGTATCCACGGACGATTGTTTGCTGGGGCCCCAGGGTAGGGTTAGCTTAGCGATTATTAGGAAAAAAAAGGTACCTTTTCTTATTATCATTTTCGTTCTTACATTTACTTATTAGAATCCTCTTGTGTGAATATAGTGATTTAATTAACAACAAAAATATACTTATTGTTGTTAACGGAAAAGAACCTGGACTGTGCGCGGCGCTCAAGCGGTGGGTTCTTCTTTTCCCCTTTTTCAGACTATCATTTTAATTTCAGGAGGTCGTGGGGTGGACAAAAAGGGTAAGTTGGGGGAGGTTTGAAATCTAGTGTGAGAAGAGGAGGTGAAACTTTTATTCTTTTTAGTGTGTAGTTCATTTTAAACTTGGTTTGAAATCTAGTGTGAAGAGAGGAGGTGAAACTTTTATTCTTCTTAGTGTTTAGTTCATTTTAATCCTGGTTTGGAATCTAGTGTGAGAAGAGGAGGTGAAACTTTTATCCTTTTTAGTGTGTAGTTCATTTTAAACTTGGTTTGGAATCTAGTGTGAGGAGAGGAGGTGAAACTTTTATTCTTTTTAGTGTTTAGTTCTCGTGCGAGCGCTGTCGGATCGTTTACTCGCGGACGATCTTATTTTTAAATCCTTCCAGCCTAGGGACAGCGAGTCGGCGCCTGCGCCGTCTCCAACGGAGCGGCCCGCAAGGCTGAACAGCGCGACAACTCTTGAAGTGGAAGGGTAACAATTCATTAAATTGAATCAAGTGTTCAAAGCATGCACCTTAACTTTGAAGTTGGGAAAAAATAACTCAAAATTATTCAATCTTCGCATTTAACACAGCCACTATTTTGTTTTACGATTACTGATACCACTACCTGAACCGATTCTCAAAGATATACATGATACCTATCATTCCTGAAATTTTCATGCAAATCCTAGCAAAACTGTAGTGTCTGAGTCGGTAAAAAGCGCATGTTGTTCCATAGCCATACGTTGCCATAGTAATAAATGCAGCGCATATTGTTCCATAGTAATACAGGAAAAATCAAACCGCTATAACTTCGTTAAATATAATTCAATCTTTATGAAACTTTTAGGATAGATCAATTTTATAAATAGACATCTACTCAGTGTATTTTGTTGAATTTAAGGGTACTGTTAAGATTTTATTCAAGAAAACATAAAATCGATAAATCATACTTTTACTAACAAATTTGAGTGAATTTTGACTTCTCACGTATTTGTTAATGTTGTACTCACCAAGGCCTACATTCCTGATATTTTTCAGATTTTTCGGATCACAAGTGTTCAATCGCGAGGGGGGGGGGACACAAATTTTTCGTGTATTTCCCCTCCCTGTGCGCTCCTCGAAGCAAATTTTGCCAAACTGAGACCTGTTTTGAAAAGTTCTCATTAAGACTTTTCATTTGATACCCATATCGGCTACCTTAAATGAATTTTTTTCGGGGGGTCACTCTCCTATATGGGGAGACCACTTTATACCTGCACACAAAATTTGATGTTTCTAGCTTAAGTAGTTTCCGAGAAAAACTGCTGTGACACACGGACGGACGGACGGACGGACAGACTGGTCGCGAAGCTAGTAGGGTTTTGTAAAATTATTTTACAAAACCCTAAAAACGACCTCTGAATTTTTTTTCAGATTTTTGGGTCCACTGGTGCCCAATCGCGAGGGGGAAACAATTTCATGAATGTTTCTCTGTTTCGCCTTTCTACCTCGTTATTGAAATCGCAATTTTAACAACATATTTTAAAAGATCTTATCAAGACCTTTCATTTGATACCTTACTCGACTACCTTCGATGAAAAAAAAAATGTAAAGAGGTCACATCCTTATATCGGGAGGCCCCCTTAAAATTGTAGTAATAAGAAGATTCAATAAATGTCCGTGAAGGACTGCAGCGATGGTCTGCTGCCTCGGCAGAAGAAGGTGTCGGTATCTGCCGAGAATGCCCTCGTCTGGAGACGCGTGAATGCGCTGGCAGGCTAGCATTGTGGTGTCGTGGGGCGGGTTCATTTCCCCAGCACGAGGACCCACTACAAAAAAATTTCGCACTCACGAATTTGACTGCTGGAGATCCAGGGGCAACCGAAGTCACAAAAATTGTAGATAACTCCACAGAGGGAATTAGAGCTTGTTACGAGAACAAGTGGAACCTGAAAAGAAAGGTGGACTTGGGGTAACCTCGTCATTACCCGACGAAGTTCATGGCCCACAAATGAAAGAGGGGCAAACGGGTGATGGTGGAGCCCCTTCGCACCCACCCAACCGGAATAAATCCATATATATTCTGTTGCAGTGGCCAGGTATTCCTCTTCTGAGTGGAAAACTCATACAACTTTAATTGCATGAACTTTCCCATCAGAAGGGGAGTACCCCGGTGACCAATTTATGCCATAGAATTTTACAATTTGAAGGCATAACTCTATGCCATAAAGAGGCACTCTGCTTGGGCCACTCAACCCGCGACGTCACCTGAACCAAAAGAAGGATTAATGAGTACCCGACGGCTGACTCATGTTTTGAGGTGGAAGCCTGCCACCGTACCGGGTCCTTTACCCGGTTAGAATTTGAAGAAAGGAAAGACCGACGTTTTACATTTAACATTTCATGATTTGTCGTTTATTCTCTAATGTTTTACAGGTATTATACATGCTCAAAGTAATATAAGCTTGATACGAGATATTTAAGAGTTGGACAATTGTCGCATTCGCGTTCCGTTATGAATATGCAAAAATATTTATGCGATTTAGCACGTGACTGCGATTCATTATAAATCCGACATGCATGAGCTCTATTCTTTATCAAATGGATAAAAAAAAAAAAAAAAATTGGGTTCGATACGTGGTACCACTCATCAAAGCCTAATTTTTCCCCAGATGCAAATTCACGAAAAATTCATTTTTTTTGCTTACCTATCACAATGTAAAAAAAATTGAGACTTATCTAGGCTATTAAGAGAAAAACCCGAAATTATAAATAAAAAATAATTTTAAATATAAAAAAAAATGTCTTTAAATAGTTCATGTTTTATAGATTTTGCTTAGTCTGTCATATGGTTTCTATTTAAGATTTTTGATCGTTCATCAAGTAAATTTCCTCTCGGTGAAAAAAAGGATAATTATCTAATAGCAATAAATTGCATGTTTCATTACTAATCAACTGCCGCATACACCTCTCTCAACGATGCTTGATTTTTTTTTTTGAAATTGACGGTTCTTCGGCGGTCTCTGAATTTCCACGAAACTGCAGGCACCACGATTTTCACTTTTCGCTGGGATTTCGCGCGAAATATTGCTCACTCAGTTAATAAGTTAAAACTTTACCTTTGCGCCTTTCCTTTTAGCCTCTATTTCCGCATTCTATTGTCCATTTTTTTTAGCCTAGCGTAATATTCGTCATGTCCTTGACTTGAGCGCACGCACCAAATCCCAACTGACGTTCCTCGTTTAGCACCGGCCGTTGTTACGCGATGAAGTCCAAACCAACAAATTGCTAAGCAGACCATCAAATACACCAAAGTCCTTGCTGAATGAGAACAAAACCGAAATTTTGGTGTAGTATTCACAAGATTAAGTGTCCCAAGGCTGCGAAAGCAAGCATAGGGTGCGTGGTAGCCAATGAGAAAGGAAAAGTGGTTGCAACATCCATGCGAACTTCACGAAATGTGTATGGCAACTAAAGCACAAAGCGCGTGGAGATGATTTGTCTACATTAATTGGCAACAAAACAGCCACAAGCGGAGCGTACACTTGGAAATCTCGCAATTTCCGCACACAAAACAGGCGAGCACCACAAAACACAGAATTGCATCCTTCACTTCGCAAGCGATCTACACACTCTTATCTCGTCGGACTTTGCAAGCGTTTCGGGCAAAAAAATAATGCAAACGCTATTCACACAACCGTTTTTCTCAAACATCACCGAAATAGAGCACTGTAATGAACCCGTTGTTCTTGGTGATCGCTGTACTTTCACTAATCCCATATTAATCGCTGCATGCGCGGGCGTTTGCTTTTCTTCAGTTCAAAATGTCAAATCACAAAACACTTCACAATTCGATATCACGCGAAAATGAAATTAGAAAAAGTTTATTTCTTTTCAAGGTGCTGTGGCGGTTATAATGCTTTTTTATTACAATCCTTCAACACACTGTGAAAACACTACACTCTCAGAATAATTTGTTTCTTTTTTGCCACATTCCTCCGTCTCTGTTAGTAAACAAATTGCTGTTTACAGTTAGCTTAGCGCTAGCTGTTTTTCACAGGGCACTGCTTGCTGCTGGATCCAAATAGTTCGCTTTTGTGTGTGTGTGTTTTGATTCACACACTCGGTTGTTGGGGTACGCTTGCACTCACACTCTTTTTCGCCTTTATTAGAAATCAACGAAAACCAGAAAAAAAACCAAAAATATTTTCTCCGGGAATGGCTATAAGTGTTCAGATAAACTAAAGAATCACTCATATTTGCTGATTTCACTATTTCCTTTGCACTACGAGAAAACTTCGGTGATTCCACCTCGAATGTAACTAGCAACGGCAATAACAAGCGCTTCTTGCGCTGACGACCGCCGTAAAGACGAGCAGAAAATTCTTACACAACTTTGACGATTGATATTGTAATGGGACGCCTACGCCCGGGAATCGAAGGATTCCGATCCCGAACCCTTGCAACCGGCCAGATGGATATGTCCTCGAAGTGCCAGCGGACTTCATCTGTCGTGCGGATATCGTTGCGCAGAAAATATTTTTCTTTTCTGTCCAAATATTTAGATCTGTGGATATAAATATTCGAAATATAGAATTAATCCAAACCCTGGCACATTTCGAGACATAGCCATTTGGAAATGCCCCTCCACTGTGGCCATCGAGAAAACTATGCCACTGGCGACAACTGGAGAGGTACATAGCCGCCATATGGCGTGCCATTCCACACACCGCTGTTTTGTCCGATGTGATAACCGGGTGATTTTGACAGCCACATGGAGGCGAAGAAGTACAATTAGAAGCTATAACCTGATTCGTTGATAGCTAAAACGATTGATAATAAACGGTCCCCGTTAGTTCGTTTTGTTTTAAAATTATAAAATAAATTAGTTAGAACTATATGGCAAGTAATATCTAGACCAAAGTGTTGTTTCTCCTCACAATTGCATATGATGATGCAATAGGAAAGTTTTCAGCGCAAGTGAAGCCGCGAATTGATCCATTGAAATTATTAACTTGCCTGAAGGTGCTACTGGCACCAAATGGTGGAATTCGCAGTGCGAATGAAGTTAAACGTTTAGCCGAAATAGTGGCGAAAAACTCAAAGAAATTGGTGTCCAAGTGTATTTATATACCAATATTGAAAAGCACGGATACAGAATTATTAGGAAAATTTATGGGCGTGGGCGGCTGGCTTTTAGCTCATATGTGGCTGAATGAAGGCATCAAAGCTGCAAACTGGCCGCTAATGCAAGAGATTTTAGAGGTTGTTGCTGTGTCCGGTGGATGTACAAAGATTAAGAAGCAACACAGCACCGAAGCTTGTCAAAGGATTGTGAATAAAGAGGTAAATTTTTTTCTTCGTTCGAGTTACCTCGACGAATGCTTTACCCTGTTTTGGTTGTAGTTCCTCGCCCCATGAAGTGGATTCGCCGAAAGAACACCGTAGGAAAGGAATCGAGAAGGCGAAAGTGTTGCTGCCAAAAAGGCTTTTCAACAAATATAGAAGCATACGGTCAAGGTCAGGACAATATCGACCTAGATGAATGGATCATCTTTCGTTGTCAGTACGGTCGTGGATCAAACATCGGATCAGGTTAGTGTTAAAATAATAACTATTAAAAGTCCGAGACGATTCAATAAATGATTTGATGGCAACAATAGCGAAATTAGATTCGAACGGAGTACAAGTTCTTCCGGAAGGTAGGAATAAGACGACATCGCCACAAGTCCAAAGTTCAGCAGCTATTGCGAATGTGGCTGAAGAGAAAGCTGACCAGAAAGACGATCCAAATGAAGATTGGTGTGCAGTTGGTTTGGATGGTGGTGAATTGATGTGTTGCGATGAATATCCAAAAGTATTTCACCACAATTGTCACATACCAGCTATAGGTTCCTTACCAGATGAAAGTGAAACGTGGCAAGATTTGTTATGTGTTAATTTAGTGGAACTGGCAAGTTCAGCTGAATGTGAAAGACATAATGCAGGAGAACTTGGCGCAAATGAATTAAAGATTATACAGAGGATATGTTTAAAATTATATTGCTAATACGAACAAAGTTTACCATTTAGAGAGCCAGAACCTGCAACAAACCCTGCATATTATGAAGTAGTTTGTCAACCTATGTCGCTAGATGTTATTCGAACTCGTTTGGATCCATCAAGTCCGAATCACTACAAAGACATTGCCACATTTGTAGCTGACGTTCGATTGTTGTCCAAAACTGTATGCTTATATTATCCGGAGGATTCCAAAACATATGCGCATGCCCGTTGTCTAGAACAATTTTTCGAAGAGCAACTGGCTAAATGGCTTCCTAAATGCGCTCTCGTAAACAAGTGTGAAACGAATGCAGATGAATATCCTGTGAAACAAAAAAAAAATGCGCGAAAATTCCGACTGAATGCCCTTAGAAAAAGAACAATTTCAACGGTCGGATAAGAAAAAAACGAAATAAAGTAGATTATATTTGCTTACAGGAATAGTTTTAACATCGTAAGTTTAGGCGTGTATTTACGCTATCGCCTGTTGATGTCGCACATCGACGCATTTAAACTCTTACTACAAGCAAAATATTAATTTATTGTTTAAACATAACTATACATAAAGTAAGAAACCATTTTTATCTACTCGAAAGAAAGCATGAAGTTATTCCAAATATAAAATGGTCATAAGAAAATTTTTCACCGGTCAGTTATTAATCACATGAGTAAATGCATACCAAATTCATTTGAAACCTTAGATTTTAGAGGTTAATTAATTTTATATGACAGAATGCTATCTAGATAATCAAAAAAAAAAAAAAAAAACAAGAAAAAAACGACGGAAAATCGTACTTTCGTTGATTTTAGGCATAACTATAAATTAAAGACATTAAAAGGTAGAACATTTACGTCCAATTCATACGAGAGATGATATTTATCAGAAACACTTTTTGTGTTGGAATTCTCCTTATTTTGGTTGCTTCTAGACGAAACGCATGTAGACGAAACGCATGTAGACTGGCACACGATTTTATTAATTTGTTTTTATAGTTGATGTAGATGAGTGCTAGAAAAAAACAAAGGGGGGAAAAATTTCCATTTAATACAAACTGATTTTCAAACTGTAGAAAAAAAGAGATACTATTACTTTAAGTAGAATACCTTGGTTAGAAATTTATATTGTATCGAAGGAATCGTTAGTTAGTATGTAGGAAAATTAGAGACTTGTTTAGCGTTAGTTATACGTTACAAAAACACATGACAAAATCAGTCAATGAAAGAAGCAAACCAATATTTAAGTTGCATTAGTAGATAATTGAAATGAATAGTCTTAATAGAGAAATTTTTCGTGATCGCGCTTATATACATATATTTCTGGGTTAAAAAATTTGATTATCCAAATTGCGGAATGATATATGACAGAACATTAATAGTATAATTTGAAATTTGGAAAAAAACAAAAAAAAATGTTTATTTCGAAGCGAATGAGCATTAATTATTAGAAACGACTAACTTCATACTTTCGATAATACAAGTCTCGAAGCATACACAGTTATAAATGCGAAAAATTGCCGAACATTAATTGTATAATATTTAAAACATTTGTATAAGGAAAACGATTTTTTTCTTTTGAAAAAAATATATAACAACATGAATTGCTAAGTTAACCCACGACTTTCCTTTTCAGTGACTCTTCTTTTTCAGTGGGGACAGAGAGTGTAGGGTAAGTATGCCGTCGCGAGGGTAGGGTTTCGACAAATCCGCTGAAGTCGGTTTCGCGTCGTGCGCGGTACGCGGTACCTTTGATTGTTTCGTCATTTCCTTAGAGTAGTTTTAGTCGGTTTAATTTCGAGTAGCATATTTTTCGGTACCGCGTCGGTGATTCGGTAACGCGCCTATAGGATTTTGTAGAGTTTTGATTTGAGATCTGTGGAGAGATCACATCCAGAACTAAAGTAACGTAGGTTTCCCGTTCTGGATGAGTAGTTATTGACGCGTTTGGAAAACGGGCATGTCCAGGTGACTGAAATATTGTAATTGAGCGTAACCCATTCGGAGACCCGCGACCGAAATCCTCTCCGAACTAGCTGGCCGACAAGCAGTCACCGCGTGAATGGGTTACGGTGCACGGATTGGTTGACCTGTTGGTACCATCCGTTGGCACTACTCAGACTTAACGTCTAGAACCGATGAGAGGTCGGTTCCGCGTTCGATCTGAAAAGTAGAAAATCATTACAATATTTCGGATGCCGAAAACGATATATTCGCGGTTATTTTATTAGTGTGCCACGGCTAGGTTGTAACTAGAATTTCGATTTGTATATAGCTACAAATTTACGCGACGCGAAAAACCAGGGAAATATCTATTTTTCTGACTTGCACTTCAACAACCGATCACAAAGAGCGCTCACCCAACTTCCAATCCCCGAGCAATTCCCGTTTGTTGATCGTCAAACTGCCTTTTTCTTGTGTTCCTTCATTTATACAATCAAACGCGCGAAATTCAATTTGGTTATTTTCTTTTTTTCTTTTTTTTTCTTTTTTTATCTTGGTATAAATTTACTGATAAATTATTTAATTGAATGGAACTCCGTTTCACCCTAAATTATTTAAATTTGTCGCTAAAATATGAAGGTTAGCTCAATCAATTTTTGCAGGTTTAATTAAAGTGAAACAGGTCAAGATAAATTGGAGAATGTAGATTTGCAATTTGTGTCACACGTTTGTATTAATTATTGAATTTGAGTTTGAACACATTTATTTTGTATGAAAATTTAAGGTGCTTTAAAAGGAGATTTTAATTACACTTGATTGGATAACAATTCGAACATATTCAAAAATTATGATTTTATATATTGAAAAGAATTTATAATGATGTCATGTCCCTTGTTTGATATTGAAAAGAAAAAGATATATTTTGTGCACGTATTTAAACATGTGCAATGTGCCGTGCTCAATTACTACAAAATCCTCTCAAATTTTTTAGACTATGGTACTTTCATGAACCAGAAACTTCTGAGCTGCTCACAATATTTGACGTTTCTAGCTTCTCTAATTCCTGAGACGCAATGACGGACAGACAAATACCGATTTTAATAGCTTGTTGTAATTTTTTTTATACCCTTAAAAAGTGCTACCTTTCCATTATCGTGCGGAAGTCAGCAATGAATCCACGTTCCTTAAAATTCAATTTTAACTTTCCTCTTCTTAGCAAACCCAGCAGAAAGGTTGAATACTTTCGCTAATTAAGCATTTATTCTTAAACTCCTACCAGGAAAAAACTTCCAAACGAAAAACCACAAACAAGAACATTTTACTCTTCCTCTTCACAGGATACAAAAAAAAATTCAAATCAAAGGCAATACAACCAACCATGCAAACATTTTTTCCCTCTTCAGCATTTTACAATGAAATCAACAGCCCGCGACATTTCCGGAATCTATTTTCTAAACTTGCCGTTAAAAATGCTCAAAAATGTAAACAAACCTCAACCGGAAAAACAGTTTCATTCAGCAAAAACACTTCCTTTGCAATTAAGCTTCCATTCTCGCCCCGGAACAAAAGTACAACCCCCACCATCGCCACCCCAACAACAATCTAAGCATTTTGTGTAGAAAATGTAAGAAACAAATTTCCATCGTGGGTGCATACGTAACCCTGCGACGCTTGTATCCGAACTTTGTGTGTATCCGCATGCAGAGATAGATTCGCTTAGCAACATTCCAATTGGAAATGTATCTTAACATTTCCCACGCATGCAAACGTTCCAATCGGATTGCAAGACACAACACACAATTTGTGGCTGATGGAATCTTGTTGGGGTGATTCCTTCGAAACTTTCCTCCGTTGAATGTTGTTCGCGCGATTAGAGGGTTGTTGGCGGTCTCGTGTGGCTCATACGTTCAGTAGTGTTTGGAATTTTATCGCGAATAAGTTGTTAAGTCGTTGCTACCCGTCGTTGACTCCATTGATTGTTACTTAACCCTTTGAGGATTGTTCACTGCAGCAATAACCACTTCCGTTCGTCCTTGCCCGAGTACGGAAGAACTGTGTGCACCGCTTGCGACAACAGATGGATGAGGGATGGTCGTGGCTTCGGTAGCACAGGTGCAAGCGAGTGTGGAAGAGTGAAAAAGTGTCGAAATTCCCGATAAGAATTCGCCAGGTGATAAATTCGTTGGGAAAGCGCGAGCGAGTGTGTGACACATCGCGGTTGAGCGTGGTGGTGAGATTGTGGGTCGTAATTGGTGAGTTTCTGCGATCGTCGCGGAGCGCGAGGTGTGGAAAGGTAAAAACAGGTAACGCTGCTGATCTTAGCTGTGGTTGTGAGTGCCCGGCACACCTGTGTGGATCGAGAGACTTGTCTGACTACCTGTTGGCGTCTTTATGCCTCCTTACTATTGTAACGCGCTCACATGTCTTTTGTTGACTGAGTTCACTCGGCCGCGATAATAACCGTCGTAGGAACTGAACAACACTTTTTTGTTTGCGCGGATTTAATAGATGGTGAGATTAGACGAGAGACGGGAATTTAGCAGCGTGCAACAGTTGTGTGTGCGGTCAATTTGAATTGTGAATCGACGTTACTTTCCAGTTGGAGTTGATCACTCGTTGCAAGCTCAGCAACATCCAATTGAGCTTTGTCGCTGTTCGCGGACAGAGGCCAAGCATTGATCATCGCGCAACATTCTAAAGTGACTCGAGTTAAAGCGCGAACAAGTTATTATAATTAATTAGTGCGTTAAGGAAAAATATCGGGAGTGCATAGATTTCCTGACGAAAAATTATCAACTTTAAATATTAAAACGACGCGGTGTGTGAGTTCGTTTGAAACGACTCAAGTGTTTTTTCACCGCAGAAATTCTTGGAATTCGATTATCCATTTCCGACGCGCACATTAATTATCTTTAGTTACTGCGCGTTGTTGTTGTTGGAGTGCTTGATACATTTGACCGCGACGCGGCCAGGTGTCCCGTCCGACCTGCTAGTGTTTTATGTGTGTGAAAAGAAAAATCTTGTGAGAATTTTCCATTGTGCACTGCTCAGCAGCGCTAATTAACAACAGTGTTTAATTTACGTTTTCTAATTTTGTGGGTGAAATGGCAGTAGTGCGAAGGAACGTCGACGACGTGAAGATGACGGCAAAAATTTCATTGCTCATTTATTTCAGCGCCTGTTTATTAGGTTCGTATTGACAAAAAAAAATTTAATGCTAGCCATTAATTGCTGTTTAAATGATTTCAAACGTAAGGTTTTTAAATAATGCTTATTCTTAATGATTTCGGGTTTAAAGACAGTTAATGGTTTCAGAACCATTAATTTTTTTTTAGAATTTCATCAAAGATATATTGCTTGATATGTTATAATTCAATGTTTAATTCATCGGTATAAGGGAGCACACAAAATAATGCGAACCAAACCTTTCATGAATATCTAGTCCAAATTCATGATCAGCTCCCAGAGAAAAAAAATTGAGTCTAATACCTACGACGCATTCAAAAAAAAACTCAGAGTAACTGTCCCGCCGATAGGATCCAAAATGCCTTAAGATACTGAGGTTTTAAAGGCAGAACTTCAGGTCCACGTTTCAATCAGTGTTCATTAAATGCTCCCTTAGTAGTTTCTTAAATACCAAAAGTGAGTTTGCTTGCTTAACCATTTCTGGTAAATTTTTATAAAGGGTGGTCCAACCATAATGCACGATGTTAATCGCGAGTCGAGCAAGTTTTTCGCCCAACTTAATTTCTTTCCAGTGTTTGACAAATTCAAGCATGGAGAGGTACACAATTGAGCAGCGCGCTCAGGTTGTTGAAGCCTTTTACGATAATGGGCGTTCAAATCAAAATGAATTTCATGCACTTCGTGATTTTTTTGGTCAGCATAATGGACCAAATGTGTCCACAATCGGGAGAATCGTGCACAAATTTCAGCAAACCGGGTCTGTAGGAAATATGAAATGACCCGTGCATGCTGGCCCAGTTTGTTCTGCGGAAAACATTGATTTTTCGCGATAGTGTTGCAACAGAGCCGTCAACCTCGACTCGTCCTCATGCCCAACAATTGAACAATTCACCAACATCGCTGATGTGAATTTGAAATTTGAATTTACACGCTTACAAGGTTGAATTGACTCAAGACCTGAAGCCTACTGACCATTTCAAGCGTCGGCAATATGCCGAATGGTTGGTTGAACAGACAGAAGAAAATAAGGACTTTACAAATAAAGTAATCTTCAACGACGAGGCACACTTTCACCTCAGTGGATTCGTTAACAAGCAGAATTGCCGCATTTGGGCAAATGAGAATCCAAGGGTGATTGTTGAAAAGCCGATGCATCCACAAGGAGTGACTGTTTGGTGCGGTTTATGTGCTGGCGGCGTCATCTGGCCGTATTTCTTTGAAAATGAGGACGGGCAAGCAGTCACCGTGAATGGTGTTCGCTATTGCGAGATGATAACGGACTTCTTGTGGCCAGAAATTAAGGTTATGGACCTGGACGATATGTGGTTCCAACAGGATGGTGCCACTTGCCACACAGCCAACGAAACAATGGGCCTTTTGGGCGAGAAATTCGGTGGCCGTGTAATCTCTCGTTGGGGCGATGTAATTGGCCGCCACGATCGTATGATTTGCCACCGTTGGACTTCTTTCTCTGGGGATATTTACAAGAAAAAGTGTACGTCAATAAGCCAAGAACAATGCAAGAGCTACAGGATGAGATAATTCAGCATATTAACGAGATTGAACTTCAATTATGTCTCAGAGTCATTGGAAATATGGACCATCGGATAGACGTATGCAACCATAGCTGTGGCGAGCATTTGGGCGATATTTTGTTTTACGCATAATCGTCATAAATTCTTCTATTAGAATAAAAAATATTAACATAATTCTCCGGAAACATTTTGTTTTATTTACAATTACCATCGTGCGTTTTAGTTGGACCACCCTTTAATGTAATTGATTGATCGAATTTATTTTTTTTAATTGTTGCATCCAGTAACCTTGGGTGACCAGATGGGCTCAGAGCAAATAAAGGATATCTTGAATCTCTACAATCCCACCCCCTCATACTATTCATGATGAACTCGAAAAATTGATTGAAATGTTTTTCTCAATAAATTTCGCTAAATAGCTAAAAAAAAGAGTGCGCATAAAATATAGTCACGAATAGATAAGAGAAAATATAAATGCGTGTTTGTGATTTTGCAAAAATTTATTTATTATTAGCAACTATAACTTTTCAGTTTCACAATTAAATAGATTTACCCCTCGTTTACAGGTACATATTTTTTATTGTTGCTTATTTTTTCAACAAGACGTGCATTCATTGGTTGCGTCAGAAATTTGTTGAACTGAACAAAATTGTATTCAGAAAAATTGAATCGAACTCTCAAAATGTGTCGTATGCTGTCAATAGAAAAACGATTTCTCTCTTTTGTCCATTGTGTATTCATAAGAGAGAAAACTCTTTCGCAATTAGCGTAATGTGCTGGGATAGCATAGAAAAATTGAGAGATTCTGAGCAATTCAGAGTAACTGTCAATAACTTGCACATTTTTCATTGTAGAAATTATCATCATCTATTTTCGTTGCCAAAAATCGTTTTGAATTAACAACTTGATCGTGAAGCTTCGAATCATCGATGTCAATGTCCTTTTTCAGCAAGTATTTGACAGATTCTTCAACATCTTTGTACTGCAAATTTTTTTCCCTCTTGAAGTTCAACCATTTAAATACTTCGAATTCGGAGAAACTCTTCGTCCAAATTTTGAAATATTCTACAGTTTCATAATTTCTCACTAGAAAATCATTGCACATCTGATCTTTTCCATCATTTCTAAGTTTTGCCAAAATTGATTGAACCACCAAAGGGACAAAATTTGATTGACTCCTTTCGAACAATTTTTCAAAAAGATCTTCAAATATCGAATCAATTTCCAGAATGCTATTATTTTTCCTTTCGAGCAACGGCATTTTTGGTTGAATTAGAGACATGAGAGAATGAACGAAAAGCAAGAAACATTCACTAAGATCGTGCAGAAAAAAATTTTCTATCATGACTGGAGGTTTTTTTTGCGACAAAAAATACGATTTCAACGCTTTGAATATTCTAAGAACTCGCTCAACTGCTGGAAAAAGGCTCAACCAACGCGTTCGACGATGACTTAACAGCTCAAGATATTCACTTTCAACGAATTCATAAAACGATTTCAAATCTTCGGTTCCGACAGTGTAAATAGAGAATTATTCGAATATTTTCAACACAATACAACCGATGTCAAACAAGCCGAAGCGGTCTAGTCCGTGGTGAACTGCGTTGTGAACAATATGCGAAGAGCAACCTATCCCCACTAAATGAGGCTTATTCAAGTTTTCTTTTAACGTGTAAAAAATGTTCTTCGTTCCTCCGCGCTTCACACCTCCGAAATTCGTGTTGGTATTATCAGCGACAAAAGCACTGAACTTCACAGTCAACTCATTATCATCAAGAGTTTTTCCAATGTAGGATACAACTGTTTCAGCTTTTTCGTTTGGAAGGTTTTTAGCATGCAACAATCTAACTCTGAGTCCTTCCTTCTAATCAAGATATTGCATTGTGATGGGAAAAATTTTTAAATTTTTGTGATTACTCCCATCTGTACCAATTCCTATAAATGGTACACCAATCACTTCTTGTTTTATCAATTGAACAGAATAAGGAGAAAGGATGCCATTTATATTGCTTCGGTTTTTGTCCGCGAACATGATATTTTTGATGCAACTTCTGAGTCCGCACAAAGTGTTGTGGGAAGAGGTGCCGTACAATCAATCTGCCGATAGGACATCTGATGTGTGACCCCCTCAGCGATCGCAATTTTTGTTGCAAGTGGAGAAGCTTTCATCACAACATGTTGGTCCATTGAATATGAAGTCGAAGCAGCGTGAATGGCCGACTTGTGTTTTTCAGAGTTCAGATGAGTGTCTAATGCACCTTTACCTAAACAAATTTATAGTATAAATACCTTCATTTTTGTATAAAAATTTTATAAACATTGTGGTAAAAAAAATCTTTTTGAAAATAGCTGATTTTGAGAAAATACATACCCATATAGGCAACCGAAACACTACTTCTACGTATTTTGCATTTCGCTAATGTAGGTGTCTCACCCTTGCTGAAGCATGGGTATTTTTTTTTTTTTTTTGAGATCTTCAGTAAAATTGCATTTGCGTTTCGGCATCTTGCAATTCGAGGTAGCAGCCGTACGTCACCAAAACCGGCACCCGCAGTACATCAAAATACGTATGAACTGTAAATTTATGGTCGACCTACATGAGCACTCGCGCGCGCAACACTTGATAACTTGATTGCACGTTTACGTGAGGTCGCGTGCTTTTGAATCGTTCACGTGGCGTAAACAACCGAACGAACTGAGATGACCATTGACAATGGAGATGGAGCGACCTTTGGCTAAAAACAAGCCTGCTATAACGTGCTGAAGGTATATGACCGGAGCCTACGTCATACAAGTCAGCCAGACCAACTTTGCACATGTAGTAGTCAGCCTACATGTGCGGCTTGATAACTATAGTTCGGCTTCGTGTATGACCAAATAAAATGACGATTTCAAAGTCTGCGAAAAATTTAAAATATATTTGAGTTTCAGGTTTGTGAAAAGGGACATTTCTAGGGGGAAAAAGGACGCTCCTCCGAAATGTCGAAAAAATGGACATGTCCTTACAAAAAAGGACGTCTGATCACCCTAAGTAACCATTTGTTTTTATTGATGAAAACAAGTATATTTAGAGTGAATGCGGTTGCGACGATCAATCACGATTTGCCCTGTCATAGCATTTTATTGCGAACCTAAAGGGGATTGCATACTTTCCAAAATTGCAATGCCTCTGTGTCTTGGCGTGCAAGTATTCTCTCAAGATACTGTCATTTGATTATGATCACATTTGCAGTGCTGCTTTTTGTTTTGTTTGCGAATCTCTGCTCAAGGAAACTCTACAGTGGATCCTTCAGTATAGAAATTTTAGAAGTCCCGGTATCATCATTTAAAGTAGGATCATTTATGTTTTTCAATTTCATTAGCATTTCATTTTTCAAGAGTTTTCAAGCCTCATCTGCGTTAGTTGACATTCTGAACCCTTCATTCTTTAAGCGAGGACTTAATATCGTTGCGATTCTCAGAATTGGTGGACATTCATGCGTTAACAGCCTACTTTTTATTCATTGTATAAGTTTGCCACAAATGCGTTTTCCTTCAGTTGTTTCCAAATGTTTTTCCAAGTTCGCTAGCTTGTCATAGAGCCCAAAAGTTATAGGAATTATAAAGGAAATTGTAACGTAATTTACCCCAGATTGTTTTCCAGAAATTTTTTCAAAATCTGGAAGTAGTTTTTCTAGATCTTTCAAGACAATAATTTCGTCTGCAGTGAGTGGTGTGGGAGATCTTCGTGTTGTCAACAATGTCTTGAATACAGTAATACCCCGAACTTACGCGATAAGTGGGCCCGAACACTATTCGTGTAAGTTGAATCTGCGTAAGTCGGGGTACAATTTTGCATATAAAGACATACAATGTATGTTTAATTATGACCGGAGACTAAATAAAACAATAATTCAGGAAATAAATGTGTAACTAATTGTAGAGGAATTATATTATTATAAACTGTATGAACACAATCGGAAGTTATTTTGATGAAGAAGGTTTCATAAAATCTAACAAAATCGTCTGACGAGTCAATGATTTTTTCTTCTTCCGTAATATCTCCTCGTGGCATGCTAGGAATTTTTTTAGACCTTGTTTTGTAACAGAAATGCGCTCTTCAATGGAGTCTATCCTTTCCAAAATTGTTACCCCTGTTTCAATTGAACTGAGGGCTTCTGTCAAGTTTCCAACTGTCATTTGATCTTCTAATTGAACTGGGCCCAAAGAATCAAGATTCTCAATGTCTTCCTCTTGTTCACAGATTTTTATGAGCTCATCAATTGTAAGCTCCTGATTGTGTGAATCCAGCAGTTCTTGAACGTCATCACTATCCACTTCTAGATTTATTTGTCTACCAACTTCGACAACGTCTTTGATCACATTACCAATTTCATCAGGCTCTGGCACTGATTCCGCCTGAGTCTCAGTGAAGAAAAAAAAAATGGATAGAGTTTTTTCCAGACGCCATTTAAATTTTTTTGTGAAATTTCATCCCAAGATTCTCCAATGATTCTCACGGCATGCAAAACATTAAATTGTTTCCAAAAGTCTTTAACAGAGAGCTGGTTGTTTTGTCTCATGGCTTTATGCAGATGTGCAAACTATCGTCTCGTATAATAAGCTTTGAATATTTTGATAACTCCCCGGTCCATCGGTTGAAGCAAGCTGGTTGTATTTGGTGGCAAAAATTCAACACGTGGGTCGAAACTAGTTAAAGTAGCAGAAAAATGACCTGGTGCGTTTCCGATTAATAGCATCACTTTAAACGGGATTTGTTTAGGCTGGCAAAAACATTCGACTTCAGGTATGAAGTGATGACCAAACCAGTCCTCAAAAAGGGAGGCCATCACCCAAGCTTTACGATTCGACTTCCAAATCATGGGCAAACCAGCTGTAGATTTGTTTTTCAATACTCTTGGATTTTCTGAGCGATAAACTAAGAGAGCTGTTAACTTAAAGTCACCAGCTGCATTCGCGCCAAGCATCAATGTCAATCGATCTTTGGTGGCCTTAATACTTGGAAAGATTTTATCTTCACGCGCGATAAAAGTTATTTTAGGCATCTTCTTCCAGAACAGGCCGGTCTCATCCATGTTGAATATGGTTTGGCTGATATAGCCACCTTCAAGTATCATAGCTTTGAGTTTCTCTGGATAGAGAGATGCAGCCTCTTTATCTGCACTTGCTGCGTCTCCACTTTCTGCAATGCTATGCCAATTACAGCGACTTGTGAACCGGCTAAACCAACCGTTTCTAGCTTTGAACGTTTCCTCTTTAGCCATCACCCCAGCTTCTTCTTTTGATTTCTCAAAAATTAGTTTAGCTTAAAAGCTCACCGTGCTCTGATCAACAAGACAATTTTGTACACTTACTTGATTATCACACCATAATTTTAACAATGTTTCCATCTCAGCGATAATACCATGCCGTTTACGAATGATGCTTGAATTCAAAGATTTAGCGTTTTTCACAGCTTCGAGAATTTTTTCTTTACTCCGGTAGATCAAACTTCTCGAGAAAATTAAAAAAATTGTGTAACTTCGAATTCGCGTATGTCGAGGTTGCGCAAGTCGGGGTATTACTGTATAGCATCATTAGTTTCCAGTATCCTTTTGATCATCAAGTAGGTGCTGGTCCATCGGGTACAAACCTCCTGCATAAGAGTTAAAGCTTTTCCTGTACTTTGCATTTGTTCATTTTTAAACTTTTCCATCGATTTTTTTTACATTTTCCGATCACATGATTGAGTTCATCGTATTTCAATGCATCTTGAACGACTAAATTTAATGTATGTGACCAACATAGCAAGTTACGTTGTCGGTTACAATACATGCAACTTTATTAACAATTTTCCATTCTAAAAATACTTCCTGTAAACTATCGACAATACTGTCTGCTCGATGATTTGTAGAGTCCACAAGTTTTTTTGTCGACAATACAGCTGCTTTAAGTTTAAAAATCATGATGAAGTGACAAGTTACCGATCAATATGACTCATTAGAGCATGAAGTGCAGTTCGGGGTACTGTATACTTATAGAATTTTTAATGCTATGCTTACTTGGTAGCACATATCTAGGGTTTATGATGGAGACGAAATTTCAAAACCCTTGATTTTCTTCAATAGAAAATGGTTGGAAATCTAGAGCGATCATCCAAGCCAAGGCATTGTCAATCTGTTTCTTTTCTGTTGAATTGGTTTCCCAGCATTCAGTCCTGCTGAAATATGTGGTAATCAGTCGCAAACTTCTTGGGCTTCTTGAGTCCTCATCACAAACGTAATTAAAATTTGTCACATCTCTCGGAACAGCGTCAGGTGTAGGTTTCGGTAGCTTTTATAATTTATTGCTGTTTTGTCAAGCTCGAAAGTGGTGAAAACTAGCTTTTAATTCATGGGTTGGAGTAACGTTATAGGCGACAACGAATGCGAGTCGGTGCGACAAAAATTGAGTGCAGTTTGATTTTTTCATCGTCTTGCGAACAATTTAAGCTCGGGAATGGGGCGCAAGACTACCTCTGAGGTAATTGAAAAGGTTTTTTTTTGAAAAGGGCACAAATCACATATTTTGTCAAAACTGAGTTAAGTATATGTTCCTTCATGTTTTCGCCGAAAATGGCACTAGCCCATCGTTTCATAATAGTATAATAGCACTCGGTTAATTCAATTTGTTGAAAGGCTTTCTCGATATCCGCTACCACCGCATATCTGCCGGTTATGAAGTTAAGAAGAATCTTTAATAAATCCTGAAGCAAATTTGATCCAGCAGATAAATGATCGTTGCGCGATAGTGCGCCTTTACTTTTTTGAGAGCCGTCAAAAACGATGCGAAGCTTTGTTGCATCTTTATCTTCTCGGTAAACTGGTCTATGTGGCATATAATAAAGACGTTCACCAGATACTACGTTAGTGTCTACCGTTTCAGCAAATCCGGCTGTTAACAGCTCCCTAATAGCGACGTCATATTCTAGCAGTTTACTAGGTTCTCTGGATAATTTTCTTGTCAAACTTGAAAGTCGCTGCAGAGCTATGCAGCGATTGGCCTCCAGTACTAAATTGGGATCTCAGCATAATAAGGAAGCCACATATGTATATATGCATTCAACTGGAGCAACACAAGCAGTAAAGGGCCCGATACTCGTCCACCCAAATAAGGTGTCCACGGTCGTTAAATTTTCATCGATTCTCCAGTCATAAACTTCCAATATGCGTTTGGTCCGATTAAAATACTAATTCCATCTTCTACTGTATTTACTGGGACACATGCTTCAGCTAATGCAAACTCGTTAAATTTTATGCATGTTTCAGATGATTTCACGACGTCCAAACATATTTGTGGCACCTCAATAGCTGCAAAATAGGCAAAATTACCATCATATTGGCTTTTAAGATACATACCGACCCGATTAAAGGTTCTGTTTGGAGAACGTTCTGTGCTGCCAAATGGTATTATGCTCAGCTGCTGGGTTGCAATGACGGGGAGCTGCAACTTAGACGATACAACCTACTGAATAAACGACATTTGGCTTCCTCCATCAAATATTAGGCGCACGACGCAATTTTTTTGTTTCGGTATTATTTTGCGAATTGCAACAGCTGTCTGAAGAATCGTATTGTTGAGAGGTCAGCTATTGGCCGCACATAAATTTAATGACGGTTGTGATGGATGCGGTGAAATATGTCCGTCTTCTCCCTTCCTATTTGGAATCATTTTCGTCTTACCAAGGAATACTGGATCACACATAGACGTGGCATGCTTTCTCTTACAGTTTTGCATATAATTTTAACTTTGCAAAATTTCACTGAATGGCCACTACTAATGCACCGACAACATCGTCTATCTCGTTTCAGCATTTGTTTTTTCTGAATGAGAGATAGCTTCGACGTGCATGAATTTGCCTTATGATCCGATGGCTTGCAGAAGTAACACAGACTACTAGTATCAAGCGTCATTAAACCAGTTGCAGTTGCCACTACTTTAGCATTTAATGCACTCAGACTACGCGACAATTCTCTCATCTCGAAAGATTTCACCAGCGAAGTTACTTCTCGGTATAGAAATTTAATAATGGCAGATATATGGCTGTCGCCGTGAAGTTTTAATGAAGATGAACTCTCCTCTGCTTAGCTCGCATCATTTCCTCTTTCGGCAGTGTGGTCAGACCCGGCGTATTCTGTTTCCTTTCCTTGGTACCGATGAAAATCCACTCGAATATCATCGGGCTAAAACTTCAATAAAGCGCTCTTCAACGTGAGACTGTAGTTATTCGCTGGAACACCAAGAGCGGTAAGAGAATGCAAAGATGAAGTGAGAACATTATATAAGTTCCTCAGTCCCACTATATTGTCTTTGGACCTTATTTTGGGAAGCGACATGAATTGCAGCATGCATTGATAGATACATTTATCGCGACCGCCAAACTGCTCCAATAAGAGGGCCACGGCTCCGTCGTAGAATGCGGATGTAGGAGTAAATCCTGCTAGGGTCATTGCTGGTTTTCTAGTTCAGAGTGACTGCAGATAGTGGAACTTATCTACGCTCGAAAGAGAGGTTTTTTCGTGTATCGGGCTCTTATACTGCTCCCAGAATGGAAGCAGTTCTTTCGAATATCCAGAAAATTTTTGCAAACTTAATTTTGTAATTTTCGCGGAATTATTACACGTCTTACTAATTGTAATAGACATCAAAGAATTTACTTGAACTCAAAGACGTTGAGTATGTATAATAAGTTGATTTAAGCGTGCCATGATTGCGACTGCTTTATCATCGTTTTCAGCGGCGATTTCACAGTCTCGTTCTAGCTCCTCTTCTTTAACCCGATAGAACAGCTTCATTAGCCTGTTGCGACGTTGATGCTTTCCAAATAAGAAAATAAGGTTTCCTCTACCTCGTCAGCATTTTCTTCTTTCACGTTTGAAGACGGTTGTTCCTGCAAGTATTCGACAGCCGCCTTTACTAACTTCGGCATCCATTTTGTGCACCGTTATCACTATAATTAGTTATTTTCTTCGTCCCGGATTTCAGCACGAAGAAAACAACTTTCGGCAAACTTTGTCCCGTTTGAAGAATAATGCTTGTTTATATATTTCGTTATGTTGTGCACAAAAATGAAAAAGCTTTTTAGAAAAGTGCGGGAAGCAAAAATTTCACAACCGATCCAGTTGACGTTATAATCAAGACTCGCTATTCCTGCTCTTATATTACGTTACATTTACATAGAAAAGATAGCAGTTACAACAGTGGATTACAAAAAAATACTTATTTTTAACAGTACGCGACTACAACCTTAAAAGTGGAGATAATTTCATTTATTTTGGAGCCGAAAAGGACGAGATTGGACGCTGCATAAACGGCGCAAATAATTACTCCCTACATCCCATTCTAAGGTCCAGAGTTTTACACAGGCAAATCAAGTTCCGCATTTACAAATCACTAGTCAAAACTATGTTGTTATATGAAAGTGAAACATGGACCCTGACGAGCGAATCCAAAAAGGCAGTGAACTTATTTAAACGCAAAGTGCTCCGGAAAATCTACGGCCCACTGAAACAAGGAACAGAGCGGAGACTACGAGACAACGATTAGTTTAATGAACTATTTTACGATCCACCTATTTCCTCTTGCGTAAAATTACGTAAATTCCAATGGGCAAGGATGGTAGAAAACCGGCTACCCAAAAAAAAACATTAAAGGGTAGAGCACAAGATAGATCACCAGCTACAAGACTGAGGACTCGATGGGAAGACATGACAGAAGCTAACAGCTGGGAGTGAACAACTGGCGGACGATGTCGTGAAACCGTGATGTTTAGAGGAGTTCAATCCTGGAGGTTAAGGCCCGGCTTAGGCTGTTGCACTCTACATGATGATGGTGATGAGCCACAACAACTTTTCTTACCCAAACCTACAGATGTCAGTCAGGCGCACTCAAATGTTCGATTTTAGTGGTGCTTATTATTCGTAATGTTTATTGTTGTTCTTACAAATAACCCAATTTTCTCTTATGATTAGCTTTGAGTGATCACATAACATATATGTTACCTAAAGTTATGTCTGGTTTTAAATGAATTTTCATAGTTCTAGTAACCCAAATCAACTTATGTCTGTCTGTCCGTCCGTGCGTCACAGCAATTTTTCTCGCAAACCACTTAAGCTAGAAACATCAAATTTTGTATGTAGGTGTGAAGTGATGCTCTCTTCAAAGTTCAATTACAAAAAATTTTTATAGGGCATTTAAGGGGAATCTCCCCATAGAGGAAAGTGGCCCCGAAAAAAAAAATTTCATCAAAAGTAGTCGATATACGTATCAAATGAACAGTATTGATAAGAGGTCTTAAACTGATATTTTTTGCTTCGAGGTGCGCACAGGGAGGGAAAATTCACGAAAAATTAGCGTCCCCCCTCTCCCGCGATTGGACATCTGTGGTCTGAAAAATCTGAAAACATAATGAAAAAATAACTTCCCTCAACTTTTTTAATAATACTATGATCTTCAAAATCCACATTTTCCCCAATAAAATCATAAGGGTACCCTTAAACTTTGTGAAATTCGACATTTAAGTAGTCTTATGAAAGGTCCTTATATTCTGTAAGCTTGATGAAAATCGAATAATATACACGGAAGTTATAGCCATTTAAAATTTCTCCAATTACATCAACAATAACACATGATTTTGGTATTTTATGGACTTTCCATCGAGTCAGACGCTGCAGTTTTGATTTGATCTTAAAATTTTCAAATAAGACGAATAACATAAATATTATTGGAAATTCGTGATTTCAGTGATTTTTATTATTTTGCAACAAAATCGCGACCGTTGAAAATAGAGAAACAATGAATTTTCTTTTAAACGTGCAGATGTCTTTGACATGCTTCTTGACCTTATCCAGTGCTGGTGACTGCATTTCGGAAAAGTTGGGTACAAAACCCTTCCGGCATGAGCATAGGTCTATCTACCCAACTTGTTTTTCTCCATGCAGGCAATTTGCATTTTTAAAAAATAGGGCTTGAAATTGACCTGAGCTTGACTGAGGGTGATCAAATAGGCATGTCAAATTAAAACCTTTACCATTTCGCGTAGTGGTCTTACAAAAACTAATCTAATGAACGTGAGAACAGCAAGGTTCATGTACGAAAATTTAATTCAAAATTATGTAATATGTTTGGAAGCGATTTTCAGCACTCTTCCTTTCGGCTGTTTAAGTCAGTACCTTCAGTAGATCTCAATATAAAGGGTTTTCCAATAAGAGGTGTTATGCAGAAAACCCCGGTTTGTCCATTCCTCGTCGTTCTTTGAAATTAGGCATTCCACAAACGTCATTCCACCGTATTTTGCATAAAGATTTGAGTCTTAAGGCTTATAAAGTTCAGTTGACACAAGAACTCAAGCCGGTCGATCATCAACAACGTCGTGTCTTTGCTGATTGGGTCCTTGAAATGCATGAAAATGATCCTGAATTCCTCCGAAAAATTATCTTGAGTGATACGGCCCATTTCCACCTCGGTGGCTTCATCAACAAGCAAAATTGCCGCATCTGGGGCTCGGAAAACCCAAGAGTTATTGTTGAAAAGCCTCTCTATCCACAACGTGTGACAGTTTGGTGTGGCTTATGGTCCGGCAGAGTCATTGGACCTTACTTTTTCGAAAATGAGGCTGGAGCAACAGTTACGGTGAATGGATTGCGCTATCGAGAGATGGTTAATTATTTTTTATGGCCGGAATTGGATGGAGTTGATCTGGACAACGTTTACTTTCTACAAGACGGCACTACGTGCCACACAAGCAACGAAACCATTGATCTTTTACGGGAAAAGTTTCCGGACCGTGTTATCTCTCGAATAGGTGATCACAATTGGCCACCGAGATCTTGTGATTTAATATCTTGCGACTTCTTCCTTTTGGGCCACGTGAAAGAAAGGTCTACGCCAACAGCCCAGCGTCAATTCAAGACCTCAAAGATGAAATTCGTGAGGCTATCGAGGACATAGGGCAGCCAATTTGCGATTTGGTTATGGAAAATTTCATGAAAAGGATATGGTCCTGTAAGCGTGACCGTGGTGGTCATTTGCCTGATGTTATTTTCCACTATCGACGGCATGCCTTCCTCTTTATAATGAAATAAAAATTTGATCATTTATATTGAAAAAGGCATTTTTCTTTCAATATCAAAATAACACCTCTTATTGGAAAACCTGTTCTTGTATAATATCAAACAGACACCTTCTTACCGTCCTTCCTGTATACAAATAGCTCTTAAGCCTATTTAACTGCAAACTCATAAGATCACTAATGATCACACTATGTCCTAATTGCTACGAGAACACATGAACTGTGCTACAATCCTTTTCACAGCCCATCATAAACATAATACTTGTAGATAAGTTTTATGATTTGGAAAGTACCCTGTTGCACTTTATAACCGACGGACTTATAAAAATGAATTTTATGGTACAGAAAGTTTCTTTTGGTTCGGAAAATTCTAGGAACTCTGGAAAAACCTGAATAAAATACATAATGTCACTGAAAAATACAAATTTTACAAATAAAAGTATTAAGTTCTCATTAATTTTTATCGTGAATTATTTTTGTTTGTTGTTAAATAAATTTTTTTCATTGTTCCACTGCAGAATTTTTCAGTTATTCAACAGTTATTGCTAGAAAATGTTGGCATCTGATTAGACACGCCCAGCTTAATTTTTTCGCATTAATATCTGAATAAAAATTCTTTATCTAAGTCTCTTCTAAAATCGTAATCGTACATTTCCCTTCTCCCTGCACCCCTCGAAACATTACGGTCAGCTCAAGACAGAGACTTTTCATCAAGACCTTTCATTTGACATCCATATTAACTACCTTTGCGGATTTTTTTCAAGTGACACTCCTCTTTATAGTGAGACCCCCTTAAACACCTTGTAAATTTTTTTTTGTTATGAAACTTTAAAGAGGGTACCATTTGACATCTACTTACAAAGTGTTATGCTTCTAGCTTATATGGTTTGCGAGAAAAATTGCTGTGACAAACAGATGGACGGACAGATAGATAGTGATTTTAGTAGGGGTTTTACGAAATTATTTTAAAAAACTCAAAAAAAAAAAAAATTTGATAGCTTTTGGGCAAAACTTTGAGAACCTAAGAAGTTTTGACTAATACTTTTGGTCTGCTCAACATTTGTTTAACATGAAATTTTGTTTTATTGTTTTACCATTTTGATGCAGTGTTGATTGATTTAAATTATATTACATGTATATCAAATCATTTTTATTATAAAAATCAAGATTTAAATTAAGCTTGATATTTTTTCCTCAAAGTTCATACATTACTTTGAATCATTATAATCAAGGCACACACTTTTTCATATGCACAGTTTTTCTTTAATAAAGTAAACGACATTTTTATGACAAATAATGCTTTGCTTTGGCATCCCGGCTAAATTAGTCTGTCTTACCAAAATGACAATGACGTCGACAACCTCCCAAGTTCGCATCAATTACCAATTCACCGACGCCTTTGAAACTATTATCGGACTAGAGCAGGATGATGTGCTGGCCCCATTGCTATTCCATTTGGCTTTGGAATACATCATAAGAAAACTACCAGTCGATACAAGAGGTACGTTATCATAGGAGTCGAGCCAAGTGGTAGCCTATGCGGATGACGTCAACATTTTGCCACGGTCGTTATCAACCGCCGAAAAACTTCCTAAAACTCGACAGCGAAGCAAGACTAGTAGGGCTACAAATCAATGCGGATAATACAAAACTCATGATGCAGTCGAGGAAAAGTATATCAAATACCCAAAATATTACATTTGGAGAATACACCATCGAAAATGTGGGCGAATATGTGTATTTAGCCTATAGCAGAGCCATACGTCAACACACCTTCATTCTACAAGTAATAATTAGTTCTTAAGTCCAATGTCGTTCTAGCCATGGCGGATGCATTATCCGTAACAAAACTTGCAACTCTACATTTGTTTTTTTTCTTGAAAAGCCGTTGGGCCTTGCTTTAGTGAAGCAGACGCGTTTCGACTCTTCGAAAGGATGTATGGAACGAAACGATTGTATGTATAAACAGAGTTTTCCAATAAGGGGTGTTATTTTGATATTAAAAGAAAAATGCCATTTTTTAACATAAATGATCGGGTGTTTATTTCATTATAAAGAGGAAGGTATGCCGTTCATAGCAAAAACTAACATCAGGCAAACGACCACCACGACCACGTTTACATGACCATATCCTTTTCATGAAATTTTCCATAACCAAATCGCAAAGTGGCTGCCCTATGTCCTCGATAGCCTCACGAATTCCATTTTGAGGTCTTGAATCGACGCTGGGCTGTTGGCGTAGACCTTTCTTTCACGTGGCCCAAAAGGAAGAAGTCGCAAGTTGTTAAATCACAAGATCTCGGTGGCCAATTCTGATCACCCCTTCGAGAGATAACACGGTCCGAAAACTTTTCCCGTAAAAGATCAATGGTTTCGCTGCTTGTGTGGCACGTAGTGCCGTCTTGTAGAAAGTAAACGTTGTCCAGATCAACACCATTCAATTCCGGCCATAAAAAATAATTAACCATCTCTCGATAGCGCAATCCATTCACCGTAACTGTTGCTCCAGTCTCATTTTCGAAAAAGTAAGGTTCAATGACTCCGCCGGACCATAAACCGCACCAAACAGTCACACGTTGAGGATAGAGAAGCTTTTCACCCATAATTCTTGGGTTTTCCGAGCCCCAGATGCGGCAATTTTGCTTGTTGACGAAGCCACCGAGGTGGAAATGGGCCTCATCACTCAAGATAATTTTCCTATGGAATTCCGGATCATTTTCATGCATTTCAAGGACCCAATCAGCAAAGACATGACGTTGTTGATGATCAACCGGCTTGAGTTCTTGTGTCAACTGAACTTTATAAGCCTTAAGACCCAAATCTTTTGCAAAATACGGTGGAATGACGTTTGTGGAATGCGATCGACCGGCTTGAGTTCTTGTGTTAACTGAACTTTATAAGACCCAAATCTTTATGAAAATTACGATGTAATGACGTTTGTAGAATGCCTGATTCCAAAGAACGACGAGGAATGGACAAACCTGGGTTTTCTTCAACACTTTCGGCTACAGCAGCAATATTCTCGGCTGTTCTTGACACCAATTTCTGTATTGCGGTCCTACAAGGTGCTTCACGACGACCCAAAAATGTTCGGGTTTTACGAACCGTCTCTGCCAAATTTTAATAATTTCAATGCGTTATTGAAGCGTGTATCGTTCCATTTTTATTAATTACGTAGTTTCTTCTTGTCAAATGTAAAAAAATGACGGCTTCAAAAGTGAAATCTACCGAAATAGTGGGCACCTTTTATTGGAAAACCCTTTAGGTATAATATGAGTTAGGCAGGTACGTCCTAGGTTATGCCAGGTAGACGGATATTAAGTTTTCGTTCTTTGGAGTGTTGTATGACAATTTGTTCTGGTTCGTCTCGCATTCGTTTTCGCCGGAGAGTGTGACCTAGTAATGAAAAATAGCATCCGAATTCGTAATAAGTTCTTCGTTGATTATGTTATCGTCTGGCTTTCTATGTTTATATATTTCAAGTCTTTCTAGTATGTTAAGACAAGGTCATTTTCTTTGTCACAGAGTTTGTCATAGTGTCAGGCCCGTGTGCATGGTTTTGTAGGTGCATGGCATAATTGGAGCCTGCCCTGTTGTGTAAGAAAGATCGTATGTGCTCTTTATACCTTGTCGTTAGTTTCCATGTTGTCCTTCCTAAGTACTCATATACAATGTCGCAGTCTTTGCATGTCAGTTTGTATATGCCACTAATCTCGTATATTGATGTGGCATTCAGTTGTGGGTGGCTTTCTGATTATTTTTTAGTCTTATCATATTTGCTCCCGTGTCACGGTTAGGTCCATAAAATTGAGTTGTCCCTTTGTTTCTTGTATAGTAAAATTTATATTATGTATTTCATTCATATGAGTAAGCAGTTCATCTTTCTTATTTTCTTGTCAGTCAATAATGATTGAAAAGTCATCCGCATACCATTTGCAAAATTTTACATTGAATCCTTTGAGAATTTTGGGTATAAAGACTTTTTCCAGAGATTTTAAGAATATTTCTGACATTCTTGAGGACATTTGATGTCCCAAATCGACACTGTCCTTGACTATAACAGTGTTCATAGGGGTACCGGTCAATTCATGCGGTTTTTTTCCGAAAATTGAAGCTTTATTGTGAAAAATTGCTTTTAGACGATCAGAAATGGTTTGTTGAGTGACGCCAAGTGATTTTGCAAGTTTGGGATGGATCTTGGTCGAGCAATGCCACCAATTCGTGATCTACAAACTTTTTTGTCTATCCGGGCCGTTTATCGTCCTCCAAGTCAAAATTGCCACTTTTAAACCATGCTAACCACTTCTGGCACGTACGCTCAGCTAGAGTTTGCACACCATACACTTCTACCAAAGTACTATGACTTTCGGTAGCCTTTTTCTTCAATGAAGAAGTACTCCCCGCAAAAACACTTAATTCGGCACAAAATTCGACATTTTCAGAGTAAAAAAAAGTGTTGTTGTTTACGCTTCAGCTAAATGACGCATACTGAGCTGAAACTATACAACAGTAGCTTTACAACACATATTTGGAAAGGTGAATCACTGGAATGAAAATCAAGTTACGCCATCTGCTAGAAAAACGCATTAATTAACCGGTACTTCTATTAATATTGACCATAAAACAATTCTGCAGACAACAATTGTGGTCTTTATGAGATTGAACGTTTTTGTTTTAGCAGGGCCAGAGTTTCATCAAAGGGTATAGGGGTGATCCATGATGAAACATCAAGTACCTCATGTGTGCCAAAATTTTTGGCAGGAGGTGTATATATAATATCGAAAATCACCATTCCTTCGTTGCCTTAAGCAAAAGGAAGTTTTTGAACCGACAGTCAATTCACTACTTTAGCATGCTAAACATTCGACTATGAACTAAGTAGTAATCCTCCCTTTAAGCTTAGTATACGATCACTTGAGAAAAAAAAGATTCTAATCACCATTTTTAACTAGTCATTAGTCATTGCAGCTAATTGCACGCTTCAATGAGGCTGTGACTTATTATCGAAATACTTATCCTTCTTCTGTTAATTATCTGATAAACAAAACTGTTTCGTAATCAGTATAACTAACCCGTTCGACACAATCTGAACTGTACAACTTGAAAAAAAGTTATACAACTTTATTTCCAAAAGTACGCTCATCAAAGATAATGGTTCCTGTTACATATAACGTTGCTAAAAGTCATTAAATGTAAATGCGGATTCAACCACATACAGCTTAGAAACCTCCAGCCATAATTATAGTGAGAAATGCTCAGATTAAGTTCACTGTATCCGATTCGACATTAACAAGTTGATTTTAATAATCAGAACTTTCGCCCTTTTTTCTCGTGAGCTTTTCTGCTGAAGATAAACCTAACTTTTTTGTCATACTCTAAGAACTATAATTGAGATCTATTTAGATATCTTTCACAGGAAAAAACAAATACCTGCATTATTTGATTTAAGTCAACGATATCTTCACATTTAATGGAATAAAAAGTACTTTTCACATTAAACTATTCTTTGAAAGTTGTACGCGTACTATTTTAAAGACCGCCTTTTTTTGGGAAGTGAAGTCTATAGCAAAAGAAATTCAAAGAACATATATAATCAGGCCAAAGTTACCGCAATCATATTCTAACAGCAAATCTAACAAAAAATTGGAAATAAAAATAACACCCATTAATTTTCACGTTTCTCACGCCATTTCTTCATTTTACAGAAAATGTATCTGTAGAATTTATCAAATGAAATTTGGAACACATTTTTTGCACTTTCTTGTTTGTCGGTTTGTCTGTTAGGCTCCTATTTTCCTAAGACTGTTGATTGATTTGTGTTTCAATCATGTGCAAGCTGTAGAAATTTGCAAATGAATTTCAATCCACAATAATCATAGTCATAATGATTTGTTTGACTATGAAAATAATTTTTTTTTTCGCATATGCTTCACACTCATGTGTTATATCTGATCCGTCGTAATCTAATAAAGAGAACACTTTTAAATCATGTTTTCAAATCATTATCGCGGATCCACATGAATGTATGTTATTGGGAATTACACATTGAGCAAGTATGTCTAATGAGCTTTTCAGCGGTGGAACCGTTAGTATATTATTGTAGGATTTCAAATTTCTATACATGTTGGTTCATTAGCCGTTAAAATCTTCTTTTCGTTGTGGATTGCATTTAGTACAATTCTGTGCATGCATCAATTTCCTGTTAAATTGAGTGTTCTAATACTTTTTTGAATTTAATACGGAAATGTTTTCATTCAAATGGAATAGATAATGGTCATGTAGTATACGGTAAGCATGTAAAAATTTAATTGATTACGTCGGATGTAAAATGAGAAAAGTCCTATTGTATGAAACTTTGAGGTATGTTTATAGTTAACAGTCTATGGTCATCCGCAACTAAAATGGCTAGGCACAAGGAAAACAACAATTAGCAGGGAGTTGCTAACTACCATCAATTTAATTGATGATCGAAAGGTGAAAATTTGAGCTTTCAAATAAGAATATCTGTGGAATGTTGTTGGTTACTTCCTTCTATTTCTATGCTACCATTATAGTCAATATTTGCAATCACGTTTTATAGAATCACAGATCGCTTTTAATTTATTTAATTTTACTTTGAAGATCAGGAAGCCAAAATATATTCTCATAAATTAAGAGATGTTTTGCCATACATCATCATCTATCGGAGAAAATTGTTGATTATATATTTTTGAAGTCCAATGAAACACAGAATAAATATTATGACAGCAAGCAAAAGTTTCAGAGTCTTGGTACAATTGTAACTGTAATAGTTTTCCAAGAGAGGAAAAATGGAATGCGGTACGATTTTATTCCAATAGAGTAAGTAGGAGGGTGTCGATTTGTCATTCTTTACAACACTGCGTCTTAAATGACATTCTCTCTGCTTTTCTTGTGCTATCAGCTGTCTTCACTGTAACCATCGACGTATTTGGCACGCCTTGGAAATGGCAACGCTTTCCTTAAAACATCTGCTGGCATTTTCTTGGTAGCTAGATATTTTATATCGATGTCGCTCTTTTTCAAATATTTTCGCTTGAAATAATGACGGATGTCAATCTGTCTGGTGCGACTGTCAAGCACGGGATTTCTACATAACAACCCGCAACAATCATTTGCTACGATTTGCATTTCGGCAGTAATAGCACCTGTAATGATACTGAAAAAAAAAAATTATAAAATTTCCTTTCAAAGCGCTATTTATTCTTAATTTTCTTAACCAGATACCGGTGTTTCGAGGACAAGTTATCCTCTTCATCAGTGGCGGTATTCTGAAGCTCTTCTTACAATCATCCGAATATTTAAGCCTTTCACATTTAATGGTAATAAACATACACATCCTTAAGTAATACTACGAGAAATAACAAACAATTATAATGCAATTAAGGGTATAAGATTAACAAAGAGCTTAAAGGTAAATTTATTACCGGGAATTAGAAAAAGTTGTAAAGTAATTACGGGTTAGCTATGGCAAGTAAAATAATTGTGGGGACTTAATTACAAAAAAATATTAGTTTATTAATGATTTTCATTAGGTCACTGTATCCATTCCCTAGATCCGTATTTAAACGTTGTTCACTGGGGACTCTGGAGATCCATAAGGATTCGCAAGCATCCAGCTTTTTCCAGTCCCGGACTTCCTATACTATGTCAAGATTAGCTCATTGAATATTATGAGATTCCTCAATAATATGTCTGGCTAGTGATGATCTTGCTGTTTCTATTCCACCTCTTCTGATGATCTGTTCAGCCTCCTTAATATGTTCTTGGAATCTAGTTTTTGCCAAGTGTTTCGTCTGTCCAATATATACTTTATTACATTCTGGGCAACTGACCCTATAGATTCCACTCTTTTCCTCTTTTTTCTTGCCATCCTTAGTTGATCCAAGGATTGTTTCAATGCTGTATTTTCTGCTCGTGCTAGCCGTATTGCATCCTGTCTTTCTCAAAATGCGTTCCAATCTTTTGGTAGCTGATGAATGAGTGATTGGCATCCATTTTCGTACTTGTCGTCGTTCTTGTAGAAATAGTCAAGTGGGACCATTTCTTCTATGTTGTTTCTCCATTTTTCGAATACGTTGCTCGATCAAACTCCTCCCATACCCATTTTTGAAAATATAACTCAAAAGGGGTGAAAGAGGGTTACCCTGGTTACCCTTTTGAGTGATATTTTCATGGATTGGCTAGAGTTCGAGGTGGAGAAAACAGGAATGATGCCTAAGATATGGGCCAGATATGTGGACGACGATGGTTAAAGCAAATGAGGCGGATGAGTTACTACATGTACTCAATGGGATACACCCTAAAATAATATTCCCGATGGGAAAAGAGAGTGAGGGCCAATTACCGTTCCTGGATCTTTTGATCATATAGGCCAAAGATGGATTAGAATTTGATATCTGCAGGAAGTGCACAAGTACCCAGAGAACAATCCCCTGTTCTTCTAACCATTCTTATGCACAGAAAATGGCTGCATACAATTGTATGATCCACCGAATGTTAACAGTACCATTGAATAACCAGCGTCTGGAACGAGAAAAACAGTACATCGTGGACACGGCTAGCAAAAATGGGCATAGGAGGAGTTTGATCGAGCAACGTATTCGAAAAATGGAGAAACAACATAGAAGAAATGGTCCCACTTGACTATTTCTACAAGAACGACGACAAGTACGAAAATGGATGCCAATTACTCATCCATCAGCTACCAAAAGATTGGAACGCATTTTGAGAAAGACAGGATGCAATACGGCTAGCACGAGCAGAAAATACAGCATTGAAACAATCCTTGGATCAACTAAGGGTGGCAAGAAAAAAGAGGAAAATAGTGGAATCTATAGGATCAGTTGCCCAGAATGTAATAAAGTATATATTGGACAGACGAAACGCTTGGCAAAAACTAGATTCCAAGAACATATTAAGGAGGCTGCACAGATCATCAGAAGAGGTGGAATAGAAACAGCAAGATCATCATTAGCCAGACATATTATTGAGGAATCTCATAATATTCAATGAGCTAATCTTGACATAGTACAGGAAGTCCGGGACTGGAAAAAGCTGGATGCTTGCGAATCCTTATGGATCTCCAGAGTCCCCAGTGAACAACGTTTAAATACGGATCTAGGGAATGGATACAGTGACCTAATGAAAATCATTAATAAACTAATATTTTTTTGTAATTAAATCCCCACAATTATTTTACTTGCCATAGCTAACCCGTAATTACTTTACAACTTTTTCTAATTCCCGGTAATAAATTTACCTTTAAGCTCTTTGTTAATCTTATACCCTTAATTGCATTATAATTGTTTGTTACTTCTCGTAGTAGTACTTAAGGATGTTTATGTTTATTACCATTAAATGTGAAAGGCTTAAATATTCGGATGATTGTAAGAAGAGCTTCAGAATACCGCCACTGATGAAGAGGATAACTTGTCCTCGAAATACCGGTATCTGGTTAAGAAAATTAAGAATAAATAGCGCTTTAAAAGGAAATTTTATAAATTTTTTATTTTTTTCAGTTTCAAAATCATTTGCTGTTGTCGGGCTTGCGGACTCTATAAAGCTGGCAAAACGTTCCTCATCGTCTGATTGTGGCTCTTTCGGTGGAAGTTGCAGCTCCAACGTTATTTCGGGTTCTTCTCTTTTCCAGGAGATCTGTCAAAAACTCTTCTCTGGCCCTCCTCTTTTTCTATTTAATTCTTCTTTCGGTCAACCTGATGCTATTTTCAAAATTGCTGGGGTTTCGTCTTCATTTTTTGAATCGACTTTGCAGATGTCTTCTTTCGTTCCTTCTGCGGGCTTCTGGGATGACGATGAAGAGCCCTATGGACATTTCGGCCCTTATTACCGAATTTCTTATTCGATGAATTATCAAAATTTCTTCACATGATTTTCTGGACTTTGGATCCCATAGACGGTATGCTTTGGACTGGATTGACTATCCAACGAAAGCGTATTTTTTCGATCTGGAATGGAATTTTTCTTTAACATTTCTTTTGTCGTGTCGTGAGCCGATGAGTAGAAATTCGTTAGGTCCAAATTTTAGGTGGTACTTCGCCATCGAGACTTCTTGATGGGCAGCATTTCGAATGTTGTTCGCCATTAATATTACTTCGGCCCAACAATTTGGGAAGAGTCCGGACTGGATCATCATGCACCTTGCCATCTCTGCCAACTGTGGTTTTTGCCTCTCAGCTAAACCGTTCTGTTTTGGCGTATGCGGAACTGAGAGGACATGTGTGATGCCTTTCGTGATTGTTCGTCCCGTTTTCATCTCAACCAGAACCCTGTATTCCTTGAACGTTTCGAGGACTGTGTTTTTCTTCTTAATGAAGTACACTTCTCACCACTTGAACTGGCCGTCATTATGCGTAGCCAAGTAGCGGGAGTCAGCGAGTAATTTGGTGCGCATAAGTCTACAAATATCGCTGTGGACGAGTTCCAGGGTTTTTTCGGCCTGGGTTTTTGATGTTGAACTCCTGCAAGTTTCGCAAACGGAGAGTTATTCTTCGATTTAAATGTCAATTCCATCCACTTTCTGTCGGTACATCAGGTCCTTCAAGTCTTTTTCGTTGAAGCATCCAAACCGTTCGTGATATTCTTTTAGCTGAAATGCCTGGTTGATTTTGCATTCCTCGGCAGATTCGGTGATGAAATACAAATTTCATTTTCAAAGATCTATCAAAACAGCTTCTTTCGTTTCGGGGTTTCTCTCCAGCACCTCGTGTAGAAAATTGGGGCATGGATAATTGAAACGTTTCTTTGGTTCTTGGTTATGTTTGTTCTTATTTTGATTCGGCTTGTCCCGATTTTTTTAACGCGACCATGGCTTCTGGAGCGTTACATCCATCGTTTCGTTTGCGAGCCTAGTATTCTTCCAAGACTTTGATTTGCAGTGTTTTTGAAGACGTCGTTTTTACTTGAGTTTCGATAGCGATCCGAAAAGGTTGTACAGTAGCAAGATGATAATCAAATTATCCATAATTTCCAGCTCCATTTCTTGCAATTGGTCGATCAAATCAAAGAAATTTCGAATATGTTCCCGCATTTCTTCACCAGCTTTTGTTTTCATTAAAATGAGCAACATCAGGACTGTCGTTTTTCAGACCGGACCTTAAGATTCGTAGGTGCTGTGCAATTTGTTCCGAATTGCTTACGAAGTCGTGCAGTTTTTAATTTACCTTCATTCAGAGGAGCAAATTGCCAAAATCAGGTCTGACTTAGCTTTTGTGTCATTCAATTCCCAAGTGGCAACGCCTTCCGCGGGTTCACATGGTTGCAAGGCGATTCCTTTAGCGATTTTTCTCCTGTTACTTTTTATAAACAAAGTTTCTACTTTAATATTCCACGTATCGAAATTGTCTATCCGAGTGGTGCGATTTTCAAAGTCGTATAGCTCATTTTTGAGCGTCCAACACTCGTTTCAATTTTAGGTTGACTTTGACGCAGGAAGTAAATCAGTTCCATTCGTGTAGAAAGTTCTCTTCCACAGGCTTAGGTTTTGTTATTGCAGTTCGGAACTATTTCTGCGAGTGAAGAGGATGTCTGAATATTCTAGATGAAATAACAGCACTGCGCAGCATGGTGCTTTACTCGAATATAACCCATCACTTGCGGTATTATTTTGACATAAACTTCAAGACGAACTACTTTCTTTCGGCACAGTGAGTATAGTTTCGGATAATTGATGTAACGAAAGTGTTATGCACGAAAAACAGCACACTATTTTGCCAAATTCAATTGTATCAAATATTCTGGAACTTTGCACTTGTAGAAACAGTGGAAGCCTGCTAGGCCCATAATCTATTATTTTATTGAAGAATATTATTACAGCAGGCAAAACTTTTTGAGTTTTGGCATTGTTGATAACATCAAAAGAGTCTAATTGCGAGGAGGGGAACCAAATTTCTCTCATCATGACCATACGGTAAACAAAATTATAAGAGTACCCTTCCGATATGGGCGGACCCCTCTTAAAAATCTCTGAAAAATTTATTGACACCCAAACTTTCAAGCGCTCTTCACTTTTGATCTGTCTACTAAGTTTGTTGTTTATATCTACTATAATTTTGTATAAAAACAGCTGTGAGGCACAGACGAACGGACAGACGGAGAGAAACCGATTACAATAAGGTAATACAAAACCACAAAACTAATTTTTTTTTTTTATATTTAAGATATCGAAACTTTGCCACTAACAAATTTTTCTTTTCTTTTCAGGTATGTGAAATTTTTGTTTTTTTACAACGGCTGAGTTTGAAGTAAGAACACTTAATCCTTTATTTCTTTGTAAATCAGTATAACTTTTCGTTGAGAATAAGATTTCAGTAAATGGACTAATGAATTCAACATGCAAGTACCCATTCAATCAGTTTTGATTCACAGCAGCGATAAAGTCACAGCTCACTAACGATAACAGCATCTTCTATTATCCTAAATTTCACACCAAACAGCTCACAGCTATGAAAAGTTATGACAGACTCCCAATAACCAAACTTGTAAACAGTCCATCCGATATGTGATGACATCACACTTGTAAGCCTCCGGAGTTGCATCACTAAAATGTCCAAGTATTCATCCATCCACAAAAGATATCGTTTTTACAACCATTACGAGGCGTGCCAATTAAGTAATGAGACTGATTCCATGAAAACCGTATATTTATTTATCTATCCACGAACGATATAGTTTTTACAACCATCAAATTCGGGCCGGGTTATAAAAAGACCAGCGCAAGCAAGCAATGCTTTACAGCAAAACGAATATGACCTACGATCCTACTGACTACCTGGAAGATAAATTACACCGATAGCAATCTGTTCACATCATCTGCCTCCACCACTGTATGATGATAGTGTCCATAGCCCACATCATGTGTTCATGGAGCGCAAAACACTCATAAAGGACTGCCTCGTTGATTTTTTCAGATTTTTCGATCAACGCTTTTTTTGACACCCCACACGAACGCCTGCGGTAAAAAAGATTTAAGGGCCCCCTATGGTTCCCCTTAACAACCTTTGAAGCATTTTTATGTGCCGAAACTTCGAAAAGGTCATAACTTCTGACCTTTCTAATAAGTTTGGTACTTGTAGCTGCTGTTATTTTGCGAGCAAAAACTGCTGTGACCCACAGATCGATGGACGGGCAAAACCAATTTTAATCAGTTTTTGTAAGTTGCACGAAACCCGTATAGTTTAGGCTTATTTTGCCAAAACTCGAAAAGCAAGAAATAGTGACGAATATCTAACATGATCAATTGATTTTTAATGCTAAAAACTAAGACTTGGCCTAAAAAGACTTCCATCATGACAAACATCTGCAAATAAGTCCAATATACCATCATAAAGAAATGGAAGGCTTATGCTGCGAAAGCGATGAAATTCCAAGAAAAAAATGAAACGACTAAAATATCTCGAGGATTTTATCACCCGTCCCGTGAATTCTAATGTTAATCTGGATCAGGTTAGGTTGGAGCATTTGCATTTATGTCTGACACGCAGAGATATGATGGGTACTGTCAAAAAAAGCAGTTAAAAGACACATTATTAAGTGTAATGCTGAGCATATTAACCTTCTTTTTTTATCGTTCAATGGTGAGGATTCTTTGAAATACTAAAGGCTTCTCTAAGGAAAGCATGCAAAATATGTGCCGCCTTAAACCATTTCCTCTAGATTGCTCATAGCCTCACTTCGCGAGGATGGATGGGCTCTATGTAATCCTATAGAGTACCGCCAAGCTCACCAAGTGATTTGGTTTCACATATCTCAGCATCAATTTGGATTATTATGCCTTCGATTATCATGTTTAGGGCTTTGTAAATAAGAAAAGGTGGACCTGTGTGTAAATAAGAAAAGGTGCACCTCACCCCTAATTCAAGACCTTGGCTCAAAGGCATATTGAGACCAACTTCTACCTGAGTCAGCTTTTCTGCTGGCATGGATATTGTCAGTCTTACAAATTTGGTAATTCACGTTTCGCCGATTGCATATTTTGCGCAAGACAGAAAGAAGAAGCAAGAGACGTGACATCTAACATTTTGCCTGCAAATTATAGGCCAAGCAGAATGGTGACCCTTCGACGAAAAGGAATAGTCTAATCGGAAAGATACTACACTTAGATTGTTTGACGAGTAGAATCGTTTAACACATTATGTTCAGACAGAACGATTGCGCAACGGTCTCTTTTCTAGCAATCCTCCTCCATCCCTTCCAGCTAGAAAAGGGATCTTTGTAATTTTAACGCGTCAAATAACAAGCTTAGTCCGTGAAGTAGTGCTTCAGACTAAGTTCTTTATTTCTAGAAATCTTGCGCGCTTGAGAGTCCCCCACCCAGGGCGTAAATCACTTTGACTTTCCTACCACAGAAAATAACAGGCTTTTTTGAAAAAATTTGACAAAGACCCACTAACCTCAAGTCCTTTCTTTTCGTCCGTCCGTCTTTCTCCACGACATGGTGAATCCCTTCTAAAATTATAAAAGCTTGAATTATCAAACTGTGATGGTGAATTTA
The DNA here is from genome assembly GCA_963969285.1 of Odontomyia ornata. Taxonomy (NCBI): domain Eukaryota; kingdom Metazoa; phylum Arthropoda; class Insecta; order Diptera; family Stratiomyidae; genus Odontomyia; species Odontomyia ornata. Next base: position 262,212,142 of record OZ017742.1, read on the forward strand.
GAATTTACCTTCCTATATATATGTAAATTGGATATCAAACGAGGTCTTAGTAAGAGCTCAAAAAATCTCACTTAAAAATATTTTCAACACTAAACCGTTCATACTACCACATTCTTTAACCATTCTGCAAGGGTATCCTTTTCTCATTATTATTATTCGAGGGTCACTTTTGGATACAACGTAATCAACTGCTAGCCCTCAGTTTCCCTTTTACGATGTTAATTTTTACAAATGTTCCATCGTGTTGTCTACAGAAACAAAAGCGTGGTCGTCAGGTGTTTCAACACTGTTGCTTGATTCCACACTGACTATTTGATGCGCTTATGATTAAGGGTTAGACAATCCAGAACAAAGTGTTGAAAGCTTTCCTGTTCCTCGAAGCAAGCTTGGCAGGTGTAAACGGTTTGGACACATGTACCCTTCACGGATTGACTCAGATGACTGTGGCTAGTTAAGGCAATTCACTCGAGGGATAAAAAAATTTGCGAAATACCACGGAGCAATATTGTTCCTTTTATTTTTCTCTACTGTATACCAAAAGTGTTAGTTGAGAGCTTTACTGAAGATCATTATGTAGGAATGGAAAAAACCGCACCGGTTTACCCGAGAACCTCCCGGTTTAAACCGGTTTTTTCTTTTAAATTCAAGAATCAGATAAAAAAAAACGGTAAACAGTTTCTTCACCGTCACTACCTAAGCAGGATTAATGAACGCAGTCACCAGAGGAACGCAAACTTCTACGTTTGATTGGTTCTTGGTATTAGTTGTTTGTTTGATTTCAATGCCGAGGAATTCAGTCGGAGTGCGAAGTGAAGCTAGAACATGATACGCAATGCTTGGGACTGAACTGAAGGATCTTTCATCGGTATACTATAAATGAATGACAACTAACAGTAAGTTGTCAGCTTGAATTTCAATACGTTAGTCTTTTATTTTTAACACAAAGATAAAATATTCTTCTTCTTCCAATCATCACGGTCGCCCTTGTCCGCCAGTTGTTCACTCCCAACAAGGATCTGTGGCCAGCTTCTATCTTCTTCCCATTGAATCCTTGGTCTTTCCGCTGGACATCTACCTTGTGCTCTACCCATTAATGTTCTTTTGGGTAGCCGGTTTTGTATCATTCTTTGTATCTGGCCCGCCTATCGCAATTTGTGTAAGTTTACGCTAGAGAAAACAGAAGGATCGTCAAATAGTTCATACAACTCATCGTTGTAACTTAGTCTCCACTCAGATCCTTGGTTCACTGAGTCGTAGATTTTCCGGAATATTTTGCGTTCAAAAATATCCACTGCCTTTTCGAATTCGCTCGTCAGGGTCCATGTTTCACTTTATCTAACAGCGCAGGGTTGAGAGTGTTTTGTAAATGCGGAGCTAATTTTGCCTGTGCATCGCTCTGGACCTTAGAATGGGAAGTACAGAGTAATAGGCTTTATTTGCGGCGTCCAATCTCGTCCTTTTCGGCACCTCTTCTATTCAAATTGGCTCCAAGGTACGAGTATATAAAATTATCCCCACTTTCAAGGTTATAGTTGCCTACGGCAAGGTTTTGTCATACTGGAGTTTTCTTCCTCATTTGAGTCATGAATTTAGTTTTAGTTTCATTAAGTCGTAGATTTTATAAGGTGCTTTCCAAAATAAACGATACTTTTGTCATAATTTTTTTTTTTGTGGCGCCATCTGTGAATGAGGCGGTTCGGTTCAGTGGAAGTGAAGTTATTGCGTCTAAAGTGACAGTATGCTTGTGTCATCGGTACAAAAATGAGTTTCGAACAAAGAGGTAATGTCAATTTTTTTTTAAATCTGTAAAACGGTTACCAAAACATTTAAATTGATGGAAAAAGTTTATTGCGACGATTGTCTATCTCGTGCCAGAAATCATGAGTCGTTTACACGTTTCAGATATGCTCGAGAGGACATAAATTACGATGAACATACGGGCCGCCCAAAATCAGTGATCACCGAAATTTCCATCGAAATTGTGCGTGAATTTATCAAAAAAGAGCCGAAGTCATCGTTGAAATTCATGGAATCGGAGTTGAATATCTTCAAAACATCGATTTATCGCATTTTAACCGATTATTTGAGCTTTCGAAAGGTCTGCGCACGTTTTGTTCCACACAAGTTAACTGACAAGGTGCGTTCCAAAATAAACGAGACTTTTATCATAAATTTTTTTTTGGATTTTTTGACTAGAAATTGCATTTTAACCATCAATCACTCACCGTATTCGCCTGATATGGCTTCCTGTGACTTCTACCTATTCGGAAAATTGCATTTGGCCATGAAAGGAAAACGCTTTGCGTCCGTAGAGGGCATCCAAAAGGCTTGTATCGACATCCTGAAGGACATTCCGGTCAATGACCTGAAACACTCTTTCGATAAGCTTTTGGATCGCGCAAAACAGTGTATCGAGGCCGGAGGAAACTATTTTGAATAAATAAACTCGAATTTATCAGAACAAAGCTCCTGTCGTTTCTACTTGAGCTCAGTCTCGTTTATTTTTGAACGCACCTTGTATACCCAGAAATGCTCCTTTCGCTTCTAAGATTGAACGTGCCATATTATTGACGTCATCAAGATATGCTACCAATTATGTAGACTTGAAAATAAGTGTATCCGAGGTTTCATCTGATGTCTTCCTGATGACATGTTCCAGCACAATATTGAAGAGCACTGGGGTAAGTCCATCCTCTTATTTTAAACCTGATTCAATTTTAAAGCTGTCCGTTAATTCACCGTTTACCTTGACCTGGGACTCAGTCTTTAGTATGGTGACCTTGACCACGCGGACTAGCTTGTTGGGACGCCAAAGTCAAGCATTTTCTACAGCGCGTTTCTGTCGACACTGTCGTCTGTTTGTTTGAAGTTTGTAAAGAATTGGTGCACATCAATGTTATATTCCCAGCACTTTTCGAGCACCTGGTTGACTGAAAATATCTGGTCTATTGTAGACCGTCTACTTCGAAAGCCTCCTTGATACTCTCTTATATTCCTTTCATAGTATGGCTTTAATTTTCTTTCTATGATTTTGGAGAGCACTTTATAAGACGTGTACAGTAGATCGATACCTCTCTAATTTTCACACCGTAATTTGACCTCCTTTTGGTGTAGAGGACATAGTATACTTTTCCACCAGTCCTTTGGTAACTGCTCCTCGGACCCAATTTCTATTCAGATGAGGACCCCCGCACTAGAGCAGTTCTGCTGGTATTCCATCTATTCCAGGAGCCTTATTTTTTCTGAGGTCCTGTGCTTTTGCTGGTAGTTCGTCTCTGGCTGGTGGCGAGGCTGGGACCTCTTGCCCTGCTTCTGGAATGTTCACAGCTTCAGCCGCGGTTGGAGACGCTATGAATAGCTTCTGGAAATATTGCAGCCATCTGCTTCTAATTTCGACTGGTTCGCCTACGATCGCTCCTGGTACACTTTTGCAAAGACTTGTTTATGAATTGAAATCGTCTCTTAGTTGTTTGATAGAGGCATGCGGCGATCTGGCCTCATGTAGGGTCATGTTTTCGATTATCTGTTGAACTTTGGCGTTAATTGGCAGTCGTTTCTTTCTTTGGCAAATATTTTTTTAAGCTTGAAGCTGAAGGCTTTTATATTATTCTTCTTTAGTCCGAGTTAGTCGCTGGGTGTATTCTTTGTGCTCCTGGCTCCTTTTTTCAATCGCTTCCTTGCATTCTTCGTCGTACGAACCATTCCTACTTTTCTTTGGCTGGTGCCCCAGAACCTCTTCGGCTGCTTCCGTTACCGGTGGCGGTTCGTTTTTGTGTGAGAACATGGTCGATCTAGTTCAATGTGCGACCGTCCGGGGATGCCCACGTTCTCTTATGGCTGTCTCGATGTGGAAAGCGTGTCGGAGCTTACTATGAAGCATATACTTGTTTGTGAAGTTTATCAGCCGCTGTCCATTGCCGCTGGTCGCTGCATGGAGGCTGTATCATCTGGTTATTGCTCTATATGCCGTTTCTCGGCTGATTTTACATTGGTCACCCAGAACAATTTTAATGTCGTTTGACGGCATTGGATCGTCAATGCGTTCCAGGGTGCTGTAAAACTCGTCCTTGAATACCTCTTCCTTATGTGGGCGCGTGACAGTTGACCAGCAAGACATTGAAGAATTTGGTCTTGATACTAATCGCACAGAGCGTTTCGCTAACGGGCATGAATTCGGTGATTGTTTTAAAGGCGCTGTCAACAATGAAAGCCACTCCGAGCATATGGCTTCCTTGCAGCTTTCCGCTTTTAAACATAGTGTGGTTCACCGTGCCATCTGGTTTCTTACACTGCGAGTTGGTTGATTTTATATTTTTTTTATTTCATCCAGAAGGTGTCGCAGTGTACCTGGTCTGTTCAATGATCTAACATTCCAAGTTCCAAAAGAATAGTCCTTTACATGATAGTCGTTACCGTCTATCCAATCCGATCCGAGGCTGTTGTTCTGGTTCAATGACAAGTACATACTAAGCGGAGCGCTGTCCGCGCTTCAACTTAGTCGGTTTTGATCCACGAGTGGTATTTTACCTCCTATATACCCGCCGGGTTGTGGGTTAGGGCACTCTCTATCCGCTACGTTGGGAAAATGGTAGAGAAACTCATCAAGGGAAGACTCACTAACGCAAATCCTGCTGCAGGACGTTCTACCATTGATGCGATTACATAGGTGGTGAGCGCGGTCTAAAACGCAGAGGCATATAGCCCGCACCAAGTGACAGATCGTCCTGTTGGTGGGACTCGACGTTAGGAACGCCTTCAACACCGCTAGATGGGTGTATATTCTGGATACGCTGGAAAACCCTTTGCAAGTTCCAGAATATCTAATTCGCCTTATGAGGGTTGTTGCCCAGGGATTTGCCCTTGGTCCGACCTATGGAAAGCGACTTACGAGGGGCTATTGAGACTGGAGATACCAGATGTGTCGCGCTTGATCAGCTATGCGGATGATGTTGCGGCTCTGATTGCTGGACGCACCGTTGAACAAGCACAACTTAGGCTAGGTATGCTAATGCGCCGAGTGAGAGACTGGATGACTGCTCACGGGTTCAGTTTAGCACTGGAGAAACCCGAAGTGGTCATCTTAACAAAAAAGAGAATCCCTAGAGTCAAAATGAACAGTATTTGAGACATACTAATCGAATCGAAGCCAGCGACTCGTAGATGAGTTTCTCTGAGCAAATCAGGGCGACGGCTGAGAAGGCTGCTTCGGGAATATCGGCTCTGAGTCGACTTATGGCCAACGTAGGAGGACCCAGCCCATCAAGAAGACGCCTCTTGATGAGTGCTGTAGGCTCAGTGCTACTGTATGGAGCAGAAATATGGGGCGATACTTTCAGTAAGGAGTTTTACCGAAAACGCTTGGCACAAGTACAGAGAAGAGGAGCACTGAGGATTGCATCTTCGTATCCGATTGTCTCTGATCCGGCGGTAAGAGCTTTTGCAGGCGTAACACCAGTTGCCCTCCTTGCTAGAGAGCGCCACGCTTTTTACCTGCATCAAAACGAGGATGCGAGGGACATAGTTGCCCGCGTGGAAAGACAACGCTCACTCAACGATTGGCAGAAGTCTTGGGCGAATTGCACGAAGGGAAGGTGCACTGCGGGCCTCATCTCGGATTTGAGACCGTGGCAAAATCGAAGGCATGGTGAGACTGCTTTCAAGCTGATGCAGCTTTTGAGCGGTCTTAGGTGTTTTCAGTCTTATCAGCCCAAGATTGGTAAGTCACGTTCCCCCGATTGTCGGTTTTGCCCAGAAGAGGAACACAATGCCTGCCACACATTTTTTGTATGCATGCAATGGCTCACTCCGGATAATACAGCCGCGGTTATGCTCGAATCGGCACACTATGTTCGAGTACTCCTAAAAGATAAAAGAGAGTCACAGCAGCCGGGGGCGTTGAGGCTGGGGAATCACTTGTCTGGCACTTCCTCTTCCCCTCTCCCCACCCGCTAGAAGAGGGATCCCCCAGCTTGACAGCGTCTCACGTCATAACAAAACAAGACCTGGCACGAAGTAATGTGTCAAACGGTTCCAGCCTGGGCTCTCGGGTTGACAGGGGAGGTGTTTAGTAGGTAGTCCAGTCGCCTTCTTTCAAGCATGGGAGTCCCACACTCTGTGCGTAAATGGCATTACCTTTCAACCACAAAAACCAAACTAGTATCTCCATCGAACCCATGAAGAGTACCAAAATATTGGGTATAATTCATACGAAAGATGATTAAAATTCAATTTCTCGACATAAATGTACCATATTCGACTGTTAATATCTACAGAGTCCTTAAAAGGATTACAATTCTGTGCCGATGCATTTTAGTCCAATTTGTTTTCCTTCATTTGAAACAATCAAAATCCTTACATGCATCGATCAGTTATGTTGGAAAATCGGGGTGTAAGTCGAAATTTTTTTAGTATTACCGGTAAAAGTCCTTCACCGTTATTTGATTTTCTTGTCCTTCAAATAGGACCTATAAGAAAGTAAGTGCTATCGTTTGCTGAAAACAGAAATCTTCTATCTATCCCTGTTCAAAAGTTATGCATGAACGTACATTTAAAAAACAGCAAAAAAATTATTATGCATGACAAACTGACGACCTTTTCCCTTTGGAAGTCGGTTAAAAAATCAAATGCGTTTCAAATTCCACTTTTATATGCTTGAAATTTAAAATTAACAATGTTTTTGGGTATAAAATTGATTTTTGATTTAAGCGTTTCCACCGTTAATATTCACAAAAAAATTAGTATTACCCGTACAACCGTCTGTTTTTGCCTCTCTCGTGTTTTTCTAGCTTTATTATAAGCTTCCGTTGTGGTCTAAATGATTTAGAAATTGAAAGTAACTACTGAAACCCATATTAACACTCTTATTAGTATCATGGCTAGAAGAGTTTATCTTCGAGATGTATTCACTCAAAACCATAAGTTGTTCAAACTTTCACCTTAAAAACTACTCAAAATATGAATTTTACCATCAATTAATTTCATTTTGCAACTACTCCAAATCAAACTTAACTCAGTTTTTACGATTCTTCAGCATTATTGTAATAATAATTTTTAAAATGTTTTAACAATAACAAGAGAAATTTTCAGAGGTCAACCATGAATTTGCATAATTGTATTGCTAGAGTATAACAATACAATTTTGAAGCTCATTAGCCGATGCAACAAACGTTACAACTTTCTTTCTGTGATGCTTTCCATAATTTTTTTTCTTTTGTTGAATAAACAAAAGATGAACTAAATTAGTATTCTAAATGCATAAACATATTCAAATTATCTATTCAAAATAACTGTTTAAAATTTCGCACGAAATCCCCAAGAGATGCAAATTTATAAAGAAAAATAAAAACTGTGTCATAACTGAACCCGCGCGTAATTCTTTGCAATTCAAACAAAATTGCAAAGTACAATATCATTTAAACTTTATCTAATATTGTCACATTAGATAGTTTAAATTAAATTTATAAAGCAGTTATATAGCTAGTTAATGTATATGAATAGCCAATTGTATTTTGGTGCGCTTTTTATGCAAAGAAATTAAATAGTGGCAAATTCAAATTGCAGAAATCTAACAAGGAGATAGTAAAAGAGAATTTAATGGGACCTAGTTTAAAGATGATAAAAGCTTTATTCACTTTTCAAATGAAAGGAAAAGCAAAACTCATAAATTCATTCGAATCCATTTGCATTTTGAAACAAATAAAACAATTTTTACATAATTTTGACCCTTAGAAATGGTTCATGGTGATATTAATAATTTCCTCTCCATTAGCAGATGCATTCATTAGTACAGTTTCGATTGTTTCGTCCAATCTAAAGTTAAAACTGCTGCAAATAAACCCCATAAATTTTCTCAAAACACGTTTCACATGGTCCAGGAAAATTATAATCATAGGAAAATGCTTGACGTTAAAATTAGAACCTAGAGCATCTAAAGATATCGCCAACTAACTTCTCGCGGTGAACGAATATTTATGCATATATTTATCGACCAATCCATCCATCAACAATTTTTAACATTATATATTCTGTTCTAAAAATATAATCTTATCTTGAACTTTTTTTCTTTTCCATTTTCCACTTTCTCCTCTGCATCCACTTGTGAAAGTGTTTGCAGTTCTTAATTCTATCCCATATTCGCAGTCAGATACATCCTCGTCATATGTTAAAGATACTTAATGAGAGATTTAAGCCGCGAACAAACGAAATATATGCTACTCGTACTAGGAGTATTTATTCCTTATTCTCTCTTGTCCCCCTGCAAGGGATCGTGCATTTATTCTATTTTAAAATTGCGCAGAGTACAAATAGAAAACTTCAACTGAATACTGGATAGATTGTGATGATACGCTGCAAAATAGATTTCCTTGCGAATCAAACAGTAAAAAAAAGTACGATTTAGATGAGAAATGAACAAAAAAAGATACTTATACGTGCTTTAGCAATCTCTTCTTGTTAAAAATAGCAAATGTACTATATGACGACTTTTACATGGGAGAGGAAAGTACACAGGATTATGAAATGTATTCTATGTAGGGATTTTATTTGTTTGAAGTATTTATGGATTAGTTTTGTCCCCATTTTCCATTCGATTCAGGTTGCTCACTTAATTCTGGGGGGTAAGGTATTTGCTGTTTGAGATAAATCTTTCAATCCATGCTCTTAGGAAACAGGAAGCAAGTTCATTATGTTTATGTAACTTTGGTATGAGGGTACTTTAGAATAAAAATATTTAACGTATGTTACATGACTATAGATAATTTGAAATTCTGCAATTGTTAACTGAAACGCAGAATTGATTATTTCTTCGGCCTATAAAATCGTATTTCCACAAGAAACTAGCATGAGCTCTCCCGTCTCTCTGCAGAAGTCCCGTCGCAGCTTGCCCCAAAGTTGTGTGGCACGCATCGTCTTCCTCTTATAGCCAAGCAGGTATATGCCCGCTGAAAACCTGGGTCAGATGGAAATCAGTCTCACCATGCTTCGATTTAGCCACGGTCTCAGACCCGGGATGACCTGCGCAGTCTACCTTCTCTTTGTGCGATTCACCAAACAATGCTGCCAATCGTTGAGCGAGCGCTGCCTCTCCTCGCGGGCAATTGTCTCTTTTGTATCCTCGTTTTGACGAAGGTGAATAGCGCGGTCCTCTCTAGCAAGGAAGGTGACAGGTATCACGTCTGCAATAACTCTCTCTATACGTTGGCCATAAGTCAACTCAGAGCCGATACTCCCAAAACAGCCTTCTCAGCCGTTCCCCTGATTTGCTCAGAGAAACTCATCTTCAAGTCGATCAGTTGCCTGAGGTACTTCACCGCTGGCTTCGATTGGATTAGTATGCCGCCAATACTGATCATCCTTACTCTGGGGATTATCTTTTTTATCAAGATGACCACTTCGGTTTTCTCCAGTGCTAAACTGAACCCGCGAGCATTCATCCAGTCTCTCACTCGGCGCATTTGCCTACCTAGCATAAGTTGCGCTTGCCCAACAGTGAACATCATCTACATAGCCGAGCAAACGCGACTCATTTTTCTTCCCCAGTCTCAGTAGCCCGTCGTAAGACACGTTCCACAAGTCTTGACCAAAAATAGGTCCCTGGGCAACACCCGATGTGATTTCCATCCTTCGTTCGTCCTGTCGTCTTGTGTAGCAGGCTTCGGTCTTTTAGGTAGTCCCTCAAAAGCAGCATTAGATATTCTGAAACTTGAAAAGGGGTTTCCAGGGTATCCACAACATCCACCTATCTAGCTGAGTTGGAGGCGTTCCTTACGTCGAGTATCACTAACAGGACGGTCCGTCGCTTGGTGCGGTTATACTTGTATGCCTCTGCTTTTTGGACCACGCTCACCACCTCTGCAACTACATCAATAGTGGTAAGTCCTGCTCTAAAGCCGTTCTGCCAAGGAGATAGGTCCCCAGCAGTTCGAATCGCGTCAGTGAGTCTTTCCTTAATGAGTTTCTCTAGCACTTTCCCAGCAATATTGCATGCATAACGGGCGACATGCAAACGGCGATCCGAGATTTCTCTTCCCCTTGCTGACCAGCACGAGCCTCGCCACCTTCCATCGTACCGGGAAGCAAGCGTTGAATGTGCTAAGCAGCAAGTCAGGACAATGGTGATAGACAAGCTGCAACACCTCAGCTGGAACACCATCTGGACCTGAAGCCTTCCTCGTTCTCAGTGAAGAAACTGCCTCTTCCAGTTCCGACTATGTGAAGGGTGGACACTCGACTGCTGTTCCACCATGGACAACGTCAACACGAACGGGATGGGCGGGGAAGAATACCCGCACTAACTCGTTCATATTTCCCGCATCATGTATACAAGGTTCCCATAGGGCGACAAGCTTCCGTATAACTAGCTTGTAGCCAAGGCCCCTCGGATCCTTGTTGACATTTTTCTTTCGTGGTAGGGAGGTGAATGCCATTCATACACAGAGAGTGGGACTCCCATGCTCGACAGAAAGCAACTGGACTACCCACTAAACTCCTCCCCTGTCAACATGAGAACCCAGCCTGGAACCGTTTGACACATTACTTCGGGCCAGGTCCTGTTTTGTTACGCCGTGAGGTGCCTTCAATCTGGGTGATCCCTTTCCTAGCGGGAGGGAAGTGCCAGACAAGCGATCTCCCAGCCCCAATGCCCCCGCCTGCTGTGAGTCCCTTTTACCTTTAGGACTGCCCGAGTATAATGTGCACCTTATTCCATTTGCCAACCGATTCGAGCATCACCGCGACTATATTTTCCGAGTGAGCCCTACCGTCTCCCTGTATAGGTTACTTCGCAGCTTGTCCCGTTTTGTGCACGCAAAAAATGTGTGGCAGGCATTTTCCTCCTCTGCTGGGCAAAACTTACCAATCTTGTGCAGGTAAGACTGAAAACATCCATGCCCGCTCAAAATCTGGGTCAGATAGAAGTCAGTCTCACCATGGCTTCGGTTTAGCCACAGTCTCACATCCGGGATGAGGCGCGCAGTCCACCTTCGCTTTGTGCAATTCACCCAAGACTGCTGCCAATCGTTGAGCGAGCGCTGTCTCTCCTCGCGGACAACCGTCTCCCTCACATCCTCGTTTCGGCGCAGGTAAATAGCGTGTTACTCTCTGGCAAGGAGAGCGACCGGTATCACGTCTGCAATAACTCTCACCACCGAATTAGAGACTGTTGGGTTCGAAGATGCAATCCTCAGTGTTCCTCTCCTCTGTACCTGTACCAAGCGTTTTCGGTATACCTCCTTACTGAGAGCGTCACCCCATATTTCTGCTCCTTCCTGTAGCACTGGCCCTACAGCACTCATCAAGATGTGTCTTCTTGATGGACTGGGCCCCACTACGTTGGCCATAAGTCGACTCAGGGCCGATATTCCCGAAGCTGTCTTCTCAGCCGTTGCCCTGATTTGCTCAGAGAAACTCATCTTCGAGTCGATCAGTAGCCCCAGGTACTTCACCGATGGCTTTGATTCGATTCGTAAGTCGCCAATACTGATCATCCTTACTCTAGGGATTCTCTTTTTTGTTAAGATGACTACCTCAGTTTTCTCCAGTGCTAAACTGAACCCGCGAGCATTCATCCAGTCCCTCACTCGGCGCATAAGCATACGTAGCCTAAGTTGCACCTGTTCAACGGTGCATCGAGCGACCAGAGCCGCAACATCATCCGCATAGCCGGCCAAGCGCAATTCATCGGGCATCTCAGGTCTCAGTAGCCCGTCGTAAGACAAGTTCCATAGGTCCGGACCAAGGATAGATCCCTGGGCAACATCCGATGTCATTTCCATCATTCGTTGGCCCTGTGTCGTATCGTAGAGGAAGCTTCGGTCCTTTAGGTAGTCCCTCAAAACCGCATTAGATATTCTGGAACTTGAAAAGGGTTTTCCAGCGTATCCAGAATATCCACCCATCTAGCGGAGTTCAAGGCGTATTGTATTTTTGCGGAGTTACACTTTAGACACTCCTCACGTCCTACTCGTGTTTCTTCTGTTTTTGTTATTCCATATGCTCGTACAGAGCTATATTTTCACTCACCTATTCTTCGTCTCCTAAGGAATCATAATAATCTGCAGCTTGGTCCTTTTCCCTCAACCTTTACTGCACTCAAAAGAATTTTGCAGGAGCTAATTTTAAATTCATAATTTAGTTTTATAAGCAATTAACTGTTCTGTGCTTTATTTCGTTTAATATGTATATGTCATTTTTACCTATTGTATCTAATCATTTTTCTTATTTTTTTATTGTTATTACTATTTTTGCTATTCCGTTTTGTTATTGGATTTGTTGATCTGTAAAATGGAATTTTGAAATGAAATGAAATGAAAGGCGTTCCTGACGTCGAGTGTCACCAACAGGACGATCCGTCGCTTGGTGCGACTGTATGCCTCTGCCTTTTGGACGTCGCTCACCACGTCTGCAATCGCATCAATGGGAAAGCGTTCTGCTCTAAAGCCGTACTGTCGAGGAGATAGCTCCCCAGCAGCAAGAATTGCGTCAGTGAGTCTTCCCATGATGAGTTTCTCTAGCACTTTCCCAGCCGTGTCTAGCATGCATACCGGGCGGTATGTAGACGGCAATTCAGGATTTCCCTTCTACTTGCTGATCAGCATGAGCCTCACCACCTTCCATCGTATCGGGAAAACCCCGTCCCGTGGGCAAGCGTTGAATGTGCTGAGCAGCAAGTCAGGACAATGGTGATAGACAAGCTGCAACACCTCAGCTGGAACACCATCTGGACCTGGAGCCTTCTTCGCTTTCAACGAGTGGACACTCGACTGTTGTTTCTCCATGGATAGCGGAAGAGTGCCTGCACTATCTCGTCCATCTTTTCCGCATCATGTATACAAGGTTTCCGTAGGGCAACAAACTTCCGCATAACTAGATCGTAGCCAAGGCTCCACGGATCCTTGTTCGGATTGTCCACTAGATCTTGCCAGCAGCGAGCCTTGCTGTTGATCGATTTAAGAAGGCGTTTCCTGGCCGACTTACAGGTATATGCTGCTGCGCGGTTGCTTGCCTCATCCCGGCTCCGTGCCCGTTGAGCCTCACGCCGAAGCTTGTGACACTTCCTTCGCTTTTCAGCGATTTCAGTTAACCACCAGTACACTGGGGGCTTGCCGTTCCGGGGTATTCGACTGGGTATAGAAGCTTTGTAAGCAGTCGTGATGATGCTCATAGTTGAGTTCACCACGTCTTGAACTGCCAGTTCTTCCGTCCCCTCTGAAGCCTCCTGCAGCGGTACACCTGCTGTGAGAACCTCGGCGAACCTCTCGACGTCCATCCTCCCGATGTTCCATCCAATAGTAGAAAGCCGAGAGACGTTGGGAGACAACATTACTTATCTCAAGCAAAATGTACTGATGATCACTGGCTGAGTAGTCCTCTAATACTCTCCAGTTGTTATCCTGCGAACTTAGGACTCCGAGGCGAATGTCACGTCCAGTATGGTTCCTTCGCAGCCAATACGGCGGAAGGTCGGCGCATTGCCGGTGTTTAGTACGACGAGCGCTGTCCTAACCGCAATTTCTAGGACTCGTTTCTTCCGCAGATCTGTTTGAGGCATGCCCCATTCGATTGCTTTCGCGTTGAAGTCTGCGTTCGAAACAGCGCCCCCCAAAGCCTGAAGCTTGGCTTGGAAAGATGATATCGAATCGTTCGGCGTTAGGTATACACTAAAGGAGGTGGTCCCTGAGCGCCGAACCCACACAAAACCATCCCCACGTCCACAGCTCTCCGCCTGAAAATCACTATTTCAAACCCAGATGGCGGCAGTACCAGTTTCATTAGGATACCATGATGCTGAACTTTTATCATGATATTGCTCACTCAGCAGCAAGAAGTCGGCTTTCATGTCCCTCGCAAACTGCTCAAGCAGATTTTGTGCGGTTGAACTGCGTTGTAGGTTTAGCTGCAGGATGCGGGTCATCGAAGTTCTGATTTTGCCTTGGCTAGGGCCCCCTGGAGAACCTGGCATTCTCCTGATCCCAAGACGTGTCTAAAACCGGGTCTTGGACTAGCATCCTTGCAAAGAATACAGTGTGCCTCCTTCGTACACTCTTTTCTTTTATGTCCCATTTCACCGCATTTGTAACATAGGGAACTCCTATCGGGCCCTTTACATACTTGTGTTGTGTGACCATAACCAAGGCATTTGAAACATTGAAGAGGCGTTGCTCTTCCTACAGACAACCCACCCAATTCGTACTTTGCCCTTTTTCAGGGATCGTTCGGCGTCTTTTTCGGTCAAGTCGACTACGTTGAAATTTGGATCTTTTCCTGCGTATATCGAATCGCTTATAGTTTTCATAATATTGCCGACTCCGCTGCTTAGCGCAAGCTTCCTCCCTCCGTGGGAACAGAGAACTCGTGTGCAGCCATTTATCGACTTTTCGACCATCATCAGCCTACGATAATTTTTCTTCATGGAAAATTGAAATGTCCAAAGCTAATCGCTTTCTAATTAAATCCGCTTCCAACTCCGATTCTGCTTGCAATTCCCTTTTCCTTTAATTCAATTTTTCTTTCACCTTGTGGCAAATCGGTTCGAGTGTATTGAGCGCCTCGGTGACTTAGGTCCTGGTTTGTTTTATCGGTCAGATTTTGTGCAGATCTTCCTGCAACCACGGCCACAATCGTTCTCTCCTTCGAAGTGTTCTCTGTATCGGAAGGTACAGTTGAAGGTGAGGCCGGAAGTTCTAATTAAAATCTTCTTTGCCGTTCGAGCTTGATTCTCTGCTTTTCGCGACGCCTCTACTCCAGCAGCTCTGTAGCATCCCCTTGACTCCAAGTGATGACCATCGTGATCTACATATGACTATTCTTGTTCTGGATGGGCGCATAAAAAGCGTCGCTAATTCTTCCTTCAAATTCGGCTCGAAAGACCACAAACTATTTGGAATCAGTGTATTTGTTCTGATTGAATCAAAATAACAACGCAAGACAATTTTTTTTTTTGTTACAATGTTCATATAATATCGTATCTACATTACACAACAATTTGCATCCAATCTCAAAAGCTATTTAACAACACATATGTCATATCTTGATAGATGATCTTTCTGACTTGGTACATGTGAGTGTAGTCAGTTGTGTTTGATCACAGCGGCATCAAACGACTCTGTTAGTCGCAAATAGACATACTCGGAGTCCTCAACAAACGATTTGCCACTTTTGTGTGAGTCCTCGAACTGTTCTGCCGGTCTCCCTCAAGGCGAGGAAGATCTGGTACTCAAAGGGGTTATCGTCTCCGATTCCATTGAACTCACGGGAATTGACGTTTCAGGGTTACCCGAATCGCTTAGTAAAGAAAGGAAGACAGGAACTTGATCCGAAACATAGTGGCTATGGGATGATGGTAATAACAAGATCAACTCATAGCTGCGAACTTCAACCCTGGAGGTATATTCAGGTACCATGGATAGCTGATGAGCCCCATCTTCGGATGGTCAGCTGGTTGGTTGCGGCCCTTCGGGGAGTATCGTGGTGGCTTGTGGTGCGAACAAAAGTTAGCGTTGACCTGAAAGCCTCAGATCTACCAGTATGAAAGTTGGAAGTTCCCCAATGTAAACTGGAACCATACTTAGAGGCGATGATTGACGCATTGTGCCAATCCCAGTCTAATAGTGACCGTAGGGTAAGGACTATTTCTGGCAGGTACCCACGTGAATCCATGTCGACTTCATGTCCTGTGGGTAATAACTAACGAGTTTCCATAAAATTTCAAGTTGAAATCTGATCGATTCGATGTTGTTTTCGTTGCGAACGTGTATCTCTCCAGTATCACGTGTTGTATGGTGTAAGTGTCAAATATTCAACAATTTCGCGAATCCATAATGTGAGATGTTTTTGTTGAATCGAAACGGAATAACAATGGTTTTTCTTTTAACAATGAACATATTATTGAAGTGTATCTTGAATTTATTAATTGTTGATGACTGCGTATCGTAGGTTGAGTCCAAAACCCTTCTGATAGGTTCGTAGTTCTGTCTACCCAACCTGTTTTTTCATTGTGTAAAAATTTTAGCGTTGCATGCATCACGAGTTAGAATCTAATATAAAGGGTGGTCCTACCAAAACACACGATGGTCATTGGAAATTAAACAAAAAGTTTTCAGAGAATTATGTTAATTTTTTTAAATATAAAAGAAGGATCTAGGACAATTATGTGTAAAACAAAATATCGCCCAAATGTTCGCCACGGCTATGGCGGCATACTTCTATCCGATGATCCATACTTTCAATAAGATAGTTGAGGTTCAATGTCGTTAATGTGCTGAATTATCTCATCCTTTAGCTCTTGAATTGTTCTTGGCTTATTGACGTACACTTTTTTTTTTAAATATCCCCATAGAAAAAAGTCCAATGGTGTCAAATCAGATGACCGTACCGGCAAATTAACATCGCCACAACGTGATATAACACGGCCATTGAGTTTCTCGCGCAAAAGAAGCATTGTTTCGTTGGCTGTGTTGCAAGTGGCACCATGCTGTTGGAACCACATATCGTCCACAAGAATCCCGTTATCATCTTGCAATAGCGAATACCGTTCACGATAACTGCTTGTCCGTCCTCATTTTCGAAGAAGTACAGCCCGACTATGCCCCCAGCCCATAAACCGCACCAATCAGTCGCTCCTTGTGGATGCATCGGCTTTTCAAAAATCACTTGTGGATTCTCATTTACCCAAATGCGGCAATTCTGCTTGGTAACGAATCCACTGAGGTGAAAGTGTGCCTCGTCGGTGAAGATGATTTTCTTTGTAAAGTCACCATTACCTTCTCTCTGTTCAACCAACCATTCGGCATATTGCCGACGCTTGAAATGGTCAGTAGGCTTCAGCTCTTGAGTCAATTGAACCTTGTAAGCGTGTAAATTCAAATCTTTATTCAAAATTCGCATCAATGATGTTCGTGAGACGTTCACTTCACAACTAACATCGTGCATTATGGTTGGAGCACCCTTTATTAGAAAAAAAAAATCGCCAAATAAAGATCTTGAAGGAACCCATATCTACAATTAAAAAGCTAATCTTAATAAGAATCACCAGGGGTAATTTATACTACTGTATGACTTGGTTATATCACGCTACATCTTTTTTTTGTGGTAGAGAGGTGAAGGCATTTACGCCCGCCGAGTCTGGCAGTGTGGGACTCCCATGGAGGATACCCTTGGACTACCCACTAAGCACCGTTTGACACATTATTTCGGGCTAAGCCTCGTTTCTCTACGCGTTTAGGCGCCACCGGGCTACAGGGATCCCTTTTCCAGTGGAAGGAGGAGAAGGGAGAGGGATTTCTAGAAAAGAGATCCCTCTATCCTGAACACCTCCAGGCGCTCATATATTTTCCTTTTTAACTTAAGGACTGCCCGAGCGTAATGTGCCACACAGTTCCATTTGTCAACGGATGTGAGCATCTCTCCAGTGAGTTCATCCGGAGAGAGATCTCCCATTTCTTCAATAGGGTCACCGCGCTGCTTTTCCCAACTCTTGCATACAAAAAATGTGTGGTAGGCATCATCGACCTCTCCAGCACAGAATATGCAGTCAGGAGACCGTGACTTACCAATCTTGTGCAGGTAAGACCGAAAGTATCCATGTCCACTCAGTAGCTGAGTTAGATAGAAGTCAGTTTCACCATGCCTTCGATTGAGCCACGGCCTCAGGTCACCAATAAGGCGCGCGGTCCACCTACCTTTTGTATCGTTCACCCAGGACTGTTGCCAATCACTGAGTGAGCGTTCTCATTCTTCGTGGGCGACAGCATCTCTGTCGCATTCGTTCCTCCGCAGCTAGATTCTGCGGCGCTCCTTGGCAAGGAGGGCAATGGGTATCACTCCTGCGATGACCAGCACTGCCGACTCCGAGACAGTCCGATATGCAGATGCAATCCGCAGCGCTCCTCGTCGCTGCACCTGTGCCAAGCGCTTTCGATACAGCTCCTTGTTGAGAGCCTCACACCATATTTCCGATCCGTACAACAGCACAGATTGTACTGCACTGATCAGTAGTCTCCTTCTTGATGAGGTGGGACCCCCTATGTTGGCCATTAGTCGGCTGAGAGCCGAAACACTCGCTGCAGCCTTGTCAGCTATTGCCCTGATTTGCTCGGAGAAACGCATCTTCGAGTCGATCAAAATGCCCAGGTACTTAACTGCTAGTTTAGTCTCAATGAGTGCTTCCCCAATGTTGATCATCCTTACTCTAGGGATTCTCTTTTTTGTCAAGATGACTACTTCGGTTTTCTCCAAAGCTAGGCTAAACCCGCAAGCAGTCATCCAGTCCCTCACTCGGCGCATTAGCATACCCAGTCAGCGCCGCAACATCATCTGCATAGCCGATCAAGCGCGACTCATCCGGCAGCTCGATTCTCAGTAGCCCGTCGTACGTGATGTTCCACAGGTCTGGGCCAAGGATGGAGCCTTGTGCAACACCCGATGTAACTTCCATCCTCCGCCGACCCTCCTTCGTCTCATAGAGCAGGCTCTGGTCTGTCAGGTAGTTCTTCAAAATCCGCATCAGATATTCTGGAACTTGAAAAGAGTTTTCCAGTGCTTCCAGAATATCCGCCCATCTAGCGGAATTGAAGGCGTTTCTGACGTCAAGCGTCACGAGCAACACAACCCTTTTGTTTGACTGGCAGTGAGCCTCCGCTGTTTGGACCGCGCTCACTACTTCCGCTATCGCGTCAATAGTGGAGCGACCTGCTCTAAAACCATACTGCCGTGGAGATAGGTCCCCGGCAGAACGGACCGCGTCAGTGAATCTTCCCTTGATGAGTTTCTAGAGCACTTTCCCAGCCGTGTCTAGCATACATAACGGGCGGTATGGAGACGCCAACTCGGAATTTCCCTTCCCCTTGCTGATCAGTACGAACCTCGCCAATTTCCAGCGTTCCGGAAATACACCTTCGTAAAGGCAAGCGTTGAACATACCGAGCAACAAGTCAGGACAAAGCTTGTAGAAAAGCTGCAAAACCTCAGCAGGAACGCCATCTGGTCCCGGTGCCTTCCTTGCTTTCATGGATAGAATTGCCTGCTCCAGTTCCATCATTGTGAAAGGTGAGCATTCTAATGGTGTTTGTACATGAGCTTGGTCGACACGGACCCCACGCACCCTGCGTGGGGAATAGTGCCCGTACGATCTCGTCCATCTTCTCCACGGATCCCTATTTACATCTTTGGAATCTTTGGAATAGAAAAAAAAGTCCAGGGTTGTTTTTACTTTGTTTTTTTTTGTCATTACTACTGGTTTTATTGGATATAATTTAAATAGAGCTATGGAGTAAAAGAAAAGTTACTATGATTTTTATAATAATTCAAGTTTTTGAGGCAAGGTTCAATTCATAAAAGAACAAAGCAATAATATTGACAGCCTTTCGTCCATATTTTCTGTGATCAATACTCTTTAAAAAAATGTTTCGTATTAAAACCTTCAAAGGCAATATCTTCGACCCTAGATGAATCATGTGAACAAAATTGAAGCGCAACTACCGCATGTAGGATGTAAACTATTACCTAGAAATTTATTAACGAACAATTCAATAGAATTCATTCCACTCTGCGTGAAGATTTCAAAACAGTTCGATTGCAACCTTAAATTCCATCGAAACATATTACGTTCCAGGTAAGGCGTAAAAATATCCATTCATTCCACTACAATGACCTATAGTATATACTCGTATAATGCTTTGTGATAAAATTTGAAAATTATTGAAAGCGCGTTAAATTGTATTAATGAAATAAATTGCCTAGATTTTATTCTTTATGAATGCATGAAATAATAATTGCACTCAATAGCTCCAACTGAGGTATTCAATGAGTTTTTATGGATCTTGCTCGGTTAGGGAAATAAAGAGTCGAATGAAAGGTACAGCTAAGGAATTGATTCAGCTTAATTTGCATATATAATATGAGGTGTAGGATGCGATACCAATGACTATTCATAGAACCGGATCCCCAGCTTTTAAATTTAATTTTCCGGTTGGAATCCATTTTATTTTGTTCAGATATAATTATCCTCCATAGCCTTCTCGTATGAGTTCGGAAACGCAAAAATAAACTAAAATCCTTCCAACCCACATACAAATGCTTACATATTCTGCCTATACTTAGGAAAGAAGTGTGACGAGAAAAATCCTTGACTAGAATCAGCCATTATATCCGATTAACGTAGTTCGGGCAATGAGTAGGTGATAAAAATAGACAACCGGCCCACATTATTGCTGGAGAGGAGAAAGGAACAGGAAGAAAACTTACAAGAACTGGTAAAAAGCCTTGTCATCGACAATGTATGGTAGTTTATCGATAATCTCCACTAGCAGGCGAATAAAACCTTGTTCCAACTATTTTCAGAACCGTCACGAACAAACTTTATCTTTGCATTTATATCGATTGAATCTTTTCTTTACTTTTCTCATCATTTATCTTTACTTGTATTGTAGTTACGTCTATTTTCTCCTGCTATCGAAGTATGTTGCTAACATCATTCCATTTAATCACGCCTCATACGTAGTAGGACAGAGGTTCAAAAACGTAACTCATTAGTCGATTGCTGAGGAAGGAAGTCCAAAAAAAGCTTAAGGATTGTTTTCATTCCGTCTTCCTATAAATTAAGACGTACTTTCCTTAAATAGATCCCAAAACACGTCAACTCACTAATTGCCATTAACTATTCATCACGACCAATTAGTCTTAAAGTTTTGGAAACTCTGCAAAGTCAATGTTTATTAGCGTTCGATACGTTAACGTTCTTGTCGCAGAAGCAGAGGATATACCAAGGAGAAAAAGTAAAACTTCTCAACTTTCCAACAGATTTAACGAATTCCAATCAGAAGGTCACATTGTGGGAGCTTCTTATAAAGTTGCTGATACGGTTCTATCGCGTATACTTAAAGGAAAAACAAGAATAAAACTACTCGTACTTTCTAGCCAACCTGCTCACCCTTCCTAATCTATTTCCCTCCTCTGACCCACCAGCATTCACATCCGAACAGACTTACCATCACTGACTTAATTGACGACGCATTGGGAGTGGACTATTGCCGTAAAACTTAGCAAAAATGCTGATGTGGATTTTTTGATGAATCTTTAAAGAAGCAAACTCTTGACCTTAGACCAATTTAAGTGGAGGAAATATGGAGATGCCCGACAAGAAGGTCTTCGTCTAGTAGTCGATTCAAGTGTAATTTAATTCTACGTCATATTACAACATCATAAACAAACTTGGGAGCGTTCTTAATTAAGAAATTCTCCATCCTCTTTGCTCTCTCCTCTCTTCTAGAATTATCATTGACTACTGCTGAGACGTTTATTAGATTTATTAGGTACTACAATATTATACTCTTATGGAACCATAGTGACTCATCACTTGTCAGTCATACTCTCATAGTGGCTTTATCATTGGAAATCATTGAAGGAATATGAATGAACTTCTTGCGATAACAGTTCCCTTACATATTGTGTGGTTTCGATGGAATGATGATTAACGTGATGATAATTTGATGTGATTTGTCATTCGAATTTTCATGGGAATTGAAGTTGCTTTGCTGGTGAATTTAAGTTAAATTGGTGATGTATGAGGTTAATTCAAGGATGACGAGGAAGATATTTGATTTCATAAGCCATGAATTTAGATAGAAAATTCTAACAGAATATTTCATATTAATATTCGATTCATGTTCATTTGAAAGCTATTTTAATTACAAATGCACTTGAAATAATTCATTGTTTGGTAACGTGTAATGAATAGAAGTTCCTATATGGCTTAGCAAAGGTTATCTGATCACAAAAACTGGAGAACTGGCTTTTGTTAGTGAAAACATTTTAAGTGTAAGAAATGAATTGAATCTATTTTCGATAGCTTATATGTATTATAGATTCTAGCGTGTGATGTATTCAACACTAAGATTTACGCGTATATTAAACTTAAATTTTCCTTTACATTGATATTCTTTATAATATTTATCTTATTATGATTTAAACTTTTCAATATATATATATATTGTCGCGTGTTATGGTTCGCGGCCAATAAGTTTAATGTTCCGCGAATGTGAAAACGCAATGTCTTTGAAGTTAAATTAAAAGAGTTTATTTGATTAAATTACAAATGCACAATCACTTATTTTACCATTTCACAATTTTAACTAGAATCTAACTTTCACTTGTCCATTAATTTCTATCGCAATTGTCTTCCGAAATTACTTCACAATCACGAAAATCACTTTGCTATTACTCGAACAATATCGCTTCCCACACACTATCGCAATTCTTATCGCGGTCGGATGAATGATTTCCCCCATTCATTCAGCTCGCCTTCATATAGGGTATGTAGTCATTCAACCCGGTTCTCGTACATTGGCGAATTAGCGGGAACTTTCGTGAATGAACGGAGCAGTGACTCACTTTCAGATTATGATGCTTGGTGGGTTCTCGTGGTTTCGAGTAAATTCATTTTGTTGATGTTCTTAATTGTTGTGAAAACAATTCCGACAGTAGCTCGCAGAATTATTTGCACATGTAACACTGCCCCCACCTCAGTTCTTTTCGCCCCGAAAAGATGTGTCGCCATTTGTAGTCAATTCTCCCTGGATGTAATATGGGGCAAGACGGTCCAGATGCACGATTTTCATTTTGGCTCTCGGCTTACGATGCTCGTGTACTCGGTATACGATGTCATTGATTCGCTTTATAACTCAGTATGGTCCCTCCCAATTATGTTGCAACTTTGGAGACCCTTTCGCCGTTGCGGGTTATATAGCCACACCAAGTCATCTTGCTGGAAACCAGTAGAATTTGCCTTGAGATCATACCTGGTCTTCATGCGGTCAGTAGCCGACTCGAGGTTTTTTCGCACGGTCCGATGTATCTGGTTCAACCGTTGCTTTAGCTCACTTGCGTACTCCGAGATGGTTTGGGGTTTCTCGGGAGGTGTTCCGAACTTTATATCAGCTGGCAGACGAATAGTCTTTCCAAAAATGACTTTGCCTGGGGCTTGGCCCGTCAATGCATGTTCGGCAGCTCTGTACGCTATCAAAAATAGTGGAATGTGTCGGTCCCAGTCCCTTTGGTTCTCGTCAACCATCTTGGCCAGGTGTTTATTGAGAGTGCCGTTGAAACGTTCGACCATTCCATCGGATTGGGGATGCAGCAGTGTTGTCCTCGTTTTCCGTATTCCCAGCAGCTCGCACATTTCGCTAAAAACTAGTGACTCAAAGTTTCGGCCTTGATCTGAATGTAGTTCACAAGATACGCCGTACCTACTGACCCAATTTAACACTAGCTGTTCGGCTACAGTAGTTGCTTCCTGGTTGGGAATGGGGTAGACCTCGGGCCACTAGCTGAAATAATCGGCCACAACCAGCGTATATCGATTTTCCCAATCGGATTCGGGAGAGGGTCCTGCGATGTCAACAGCAATCCTTTCGAATGGCACGCCTACGTTATATGTTTGCATTTGTCCTCTCAGTCGTCGCTTTGGGCCTTTGACGGAAGCGCAAATTGTGCATCTGCGACACCAGTCCTCTACGTCTTCTCGAGCGTGGAGCCAGTAAAACCTTACCCGCGATTTCGCTATGGTCTTGTTAACACCAAGGTGGCCTCTCGAGGATCCTTCATGCATTTCCTTAATCACATCGTGGATTCGGCTTTTGGGTAGTATAGTTTGCATCCTATAGGAGCTGCCATCCGCCGTTTCCCATTTCCACTTGAGTACGCCACCCTCTACCTGAAGGGAGTTCCATTGTGCCCAATAGCTTTTCAGGGTTGCGCCATGCATTGAAACGTCTTTCACCTCAGGTCGCCCAGTCGTCTCCTTCCATACGAGCAATGGTCCGATGTCTTCATTGGCTAACTGGGCGTTTCGAATCTTCTCCGATTACCAACCTTCATCGAATTCGGCCGTTATCAATCGCAGATCAACGGGCGGTTCCTTTTCCTCAGTCCGTCGGCAATGCTTGCAGTTAGCTGGACACGGGCGGCGGGATAGGGCGTCAGCATTTCTATGAACTCCGCCCTTCCGATGAACAATTTTGTAGTCGTATGACTGCAATCTTTCGATCCATCTCGCAACTTGCCCCTCGGGGTTTTTGAAGTTGAGCAGCCATCTCAGTGATGCATGGTCCGTTCGAAGAACAAATTTCTGGCCATATAGGTACTTGTGGAACTGCTTGGTGGCCTCTATTATAGCCAATAGCTCCTTCCTGGTCACGCAGTAGTTCCTCTCACTTTTTGAAAGAACTCGACTGTAATACCAGAGGACTCTTTCTTCGCCATCGATCTGCTGAGAGAGTACAGCTCCAATACCGCCGTTGCTCGCATCGGTGTCAACTACAAACATTTTTCCGGGTTTCGGATATGCCAGCACGGGTGACTCACACGGCTTCTCCTTCAAGGTCTCAAAGGCTGCCTGGCATTGTTCATTCCAGACATACGGACGATTGTTCTCGGTTAGCTGATGGAGACACTTAGCTATTTTGGCAAAGTCTTTGACGAATCTTCGATAGTAGGTTGCCAGACCCAGAAAACTTCGTAGTTGGCGCTTGTTGTTTGGTGTTGGCCAGCTTTTCACGGCTTCAATTTTCTCAGGGTCTGTTTTACACCTTCTGCTGATACGACGTGTCCCAGGTATTTTACTTCAGCTGCGAAAGGGGTACACTTGTCGGGAATAAGTTTAAAATTTGCCAGTCGCAATCGGGAGAAAACCTCTTCTAAGTTCCGCACATGCTCTTCGAACGTTCTTCCGATGACAATGATATCATCTAGGTACACCAAGCAGGTTTTCCAGGTTAAGCCACGTAGCACGTATTCCATCAGGCGTTCGAAAGTGGCTGGAGCATTGCAAAGCCCAAATGCATCACCACAAATTGCCACAATCCGGTCCCAACTGAAAATGCGGTCTTCTCTCGGGCCTTCTTGTCGATTTCTACCTGCCAGTAGCCACTCTTGAGATCGAGTGTAGAAAACCATTTTGCGTCGGCTAAAGTGTCCATGATGTCATCGATGCGTGGGAGCGGGTAACTATCTTTCTTAGTGACGTCGTTAAGCTGCCTATAGTCGACACAAAAACGAGTGCTACCATCCTTTTTCTTTACTAGAACTACAGGCGCGGTCCATGGACTGACAGAAGGTTCAATAACGCCTTGTCTTTCCATGTCCGAGATCAGCGCGCTCACTTTTCCTTGTTTGGCTATAGGGAAACGTCTCGGTGCTTGTCGAATCGGCTTGGATCCCTGCGTATCTTTGACGTGAGTTACCAGACTCGTTCAGCCTTGGTCAACCGGGCTTGTTGAGAAGATGTCACTGTACTTGGTGACCAGATCAGAGGCTCGCTTGAATAGCTGCACTGGCAATTTGACCTGCTTCAATATTGCAGACGTGGATTCCCGGGTTTTCTCTGTGTCTTGCCTCCTTTTCCAATAATGGTCGTGAGTAGCTTCCAAAGAGGTGATGGTGGAAACAGGCTGGCAGCTGCCGATGACTTCTCCCGCTTTGATGCTCGTGGTTGAGTCTGTGGTGTTAAGGACTCTAACCGGCACGTATCCGTTCCTTAAAGATCTTACAAGGCTTCGTCCTACAATCAAACTGCGCAATGCGGACGTCTTCGTTGGCTCTATCAGATAAGATTGGTGGTCTCCAGAATCACCATCAAGCTTGGCCCATACAATGCTTTCGGAAGAATTCGGTACATCAGTGTCAGTACATACCACTACATTCATCTTGGGAATTTTGACGCTGGGATCCTCCATCAATACTTCGACATTCTGCCATTTCAATACCCGTTTGCTAAAAATCCAACGTGATTCCATGTGGTCGCAGAAAATCCATTCCGAGAATGCAGTCATCCATAATCTTCGCGACCAGAAAATTATGTCGGAACACAAGGTCTCCCAACTGTATCTGGAAGTTGACCTCTCCATGAACAGGTGCAGTTTCTCCCGTAGCTGTCCGTAGGTAGGAAATTCTGCCCTTGTGAAGTTGTTGCTGTCTAACTAGGTCTTGTCGGATAATCGATCGGGTTGCACCAGTGTCGATTGTTATGGTGCAGTTTTCTCCGTTAACTTGACCCGGAAGGCATAAGTCCGCTTCTCCACGATGTAGTCTTGACACGGTAATGGTGGTGCTAGGGGCGTCGATCCTCCTAGCCAACCTCTGCCCCACGAAGTTGGCTTTTACATGTTTCCCAACCCCTCTAATTGAAGGGCTTCCATTCTGGGCTCCTGACTCGGTCTGGATCTCCTCCTAGCTGCACACCCTGGACAATAGCTCGGTTTTCTTCGCTTTTTGCAGTCTCTTTGCAGGTGCCCCTTCTCTCCGCAATTCCAGCATCTAGGCGCACCATTTACATACGGGTCTCGCTCAATTTCCACGCCCTCACACCTGCATTCGTCTGTCACTACCTCACGAACCCGGGCAGTGGTACGAGTCACATTTCTCGCTGCCTCAAAGTTCAGACTGTAAGCCAATGCGTCCTTAACCATTTGTTTTTGAGCTGAACGCACGGCTTGTTGCAATTCCGGGTCCTTTGGTGCGCTGATGAATGCTTCTGTCGCTGCATCATCTCGATGTTCTGGGTCGTAGGCTGGGTAAGCCAAAAGTGCTAGTCGCTCAATGTCTTGGGCTAGCTGCTGTAGGGTTTCACCAGACTTCTGCACCCGATGCCTTAGCTGTGACCGATAAATCTGCTTTAGATGATCGCTCCCATAACGCATGTCGAGCGCATTCATTATAGCATTCGGGTTTGAGTGCAATTCAACGGAGATCGTCTGCAAAAGCTCAGCAGCTGGGCCTCTTAGAGCAAGAATTAATGCAGTTGCTTGTTCCTGCTCATTTCAGTGATTTGCCCTTGCGGCAGCTTCAAACTAGGTTTTGTAAATACTCCAGACCGTTTGCCCATCGAATATTGGTGCTTTCACATTTCTGGATATGCTATGCGCTGCGGTTACAAGTGGGGCTGGTGAGGTGGTAACTACTGCCTTCGCTGCTTCCAATTCTTTTTTCACTTTTTCCATCTCATGGTTCATTCTCTCTTCGACCTGGCTGACCTTCTCCTCGACCTGGTAAACCTTTTCCTCGATGCATTTAATTTGATTGTTCAGATGACCGAGCTCCGCTTTTTTTTTTGGTTGACTGTTTTTGCAATTCCTTGATTTCGATCGCTTGTTGGTCCAGTTCACTGATTGTTCATTTAACTTCGCTGATTGTTCGTTTAACTTCGCTGATTGTTCATTTAACTTCGCTGATTGTTCATCTAGCTTCATAGCTAAATTGGACGACTGTTCATTGAGCTTTGCAGTTAAATTGGATGACTGTTGTCGCTGCATCAGCATCAACATTTGCATCAGCGCATTTTCTGGTTCCTTTGGTTTTGGTGTTTTGGCTTCACCACCTTCTGCGCCATTTTCTGCATCTGTAGGCTCACCCGAATCCAGATAGGCACCTTCCGATTCAATTGCGTCACGCAAGCGTGCAATCAGTATGGCCTTTGTACCTTGCGTGGCCAGATTTCGCTGTTCCAACTCCTCTTTGAGCTCCGATATGCTCAATTGATTGATTTTTAGATGTAAGTTTCCTGGCATTTTTATTGTTTCGGCATTTTTTCCACCAGTTTCCACGTTAATTCTCACTATTGTGCACTTCAAAAATTTTCTTTCTTACTTCTTGACACCACTGTCGCGTGTTATGGTTCGCGGCCAATAAGTTTAATGTTCCGGGAAAGTGAAAACGCAATGTCTTTTAAGTTAAATTAAAAGAGTTTTTTTGATTGAATTACAAATGCACAATCACTTATTTTACTATTTCACAATTTTAACTAGAATCTAACTTTCACTTGTCCATAAATTTCTATCGCAATTGTCTTCCAAAATTACTTCACAATCACGAAAATCACTTTTCTATTACTCGAACAATATCGCTTCCCACACACTATCGCAATTCTTATCGCGGTCGGATGAATGATTTCCCCCATTCATTCAGCTCGCCTTTATATAGGGTCTGTAGCCATTCAACTCAGTTCTCGTACATTGGCGAATTAGCGGGAGCTTTCGTGAATGAATGGAGCAGTGACTCACTTTCAGATGTTGATGCTTGGTGGGTTCTCGCGATTTCGAGTAAATTCATTTTGTTGATGTTCTTAATTGTTGTGAAAACAATTCCGACAGTAGCTCGCAGAATTATTTGTACATGTAAAAATATTTTTTTTTATTATCCTTATTACGCAAATCTGCAAATTGAAATTCCTGACATGAGAACACTAATAGAATACATCCCGTAAATGTAGTGCATTGTCTAATCTAATTCAACGTGCGTGAGCTAGAGGCTCGCCTCAATTTACCGGTGCGGCATAGAGATTATGTTGAGGTCTGCTTGGATGGATCGGTGAGTCTGGTATTGATCGTCACCGCGAGCACGTCGCGAGGAGTGCGCCAGCAGCTGGACATTCTTGATTGGGGTCCGCGCTAAGGCACAGCATGCAGAACAGGAAGACCGTGGGGCCATAGCGATAAGAATTAAAGTTTTTATTACCTTGCGATAGACCATTCTCGTTGGATAGTGGCTGCAATGAAACAATGAAAATCGGAATAGTATTGTTAATATAGTTTTCATAGTGAGATCATTCATGTTCTATTGCTCAATTGACGAAATGTAATCCGTGAAGTAGAAAGTGAATCATTCAACTGATGGTCAATATGTAGTGCGTGGATTAAGCTGATAGTCTTCAATTGCCTTCGGATTATTATCATTGCATTGGCTCTGGTTGATGCAGAATCCGCGTGGATGTATGCACTGTCACTGAGACAACGGAATTATGCCCAAAAATGTCCACGTGGTTCAAAACTATGCTATGAAATCGAGTTTTGGAATATAAATTTACTTCCAAGATAATTACATGAAAAATATGATTGGGGAATCAATCCTTCGTTATTTGTTGCGCTTGTAGCATATTTCAGAATTATATATGCATTCTATATTATTTCCTACTGATAAATGCATCGAGAAACCAATCATGCGTTAAAAATTTGTATTCATGATTAAAAATTATACAACAAAGAGCTTGCAAGGTGGGATGAAACTTACACATGAGTTTAACATTTAAAATTCCTTTCTGCAAAAAAGAACGAACACATAGATTTGGAACAAAACAGACAAAATTAATAAACGTATTTGTATACAAACCATCGAGAATTCGACGCTTACTGCTGTGATTGCCACCGGAGCAATCGAGAAAAAGGTCTTAATCCCGAAATAACAACGCACCATCCTGAAGTCTACAAAGTGATCACGGCAAGAAAGGAGTGTCCAGACAAATAAAGTGTCATTGTGTGATTTCACCGCCACCGTCGAAAATGTAGGGGAAGTACAGTACTCGGAAACGGAAGCGGATAACCTCTCTCAAGAAAGGAGGTCGAAAAGTATAATTGCCGTCGAGCAACATCATGAAGAAAAGCTAATCCGAAAAGCGGGGGATGTTCTGAAAAGATTAAATTCTACATGCGACTTGCCAAAAATCAGCAAAGAAGTAGAGATTGGACTCCTTGAGCCAGAGGAGCTCCTAGACCGCATGGGGCATTACCAGGCGAGCTGGTCAAAGGCCGAAGAGGACCAGAAGCCGAAAAAGAGCAGAAGAGCACTGAGGGCTGCATGACTTAATTAAGTTATCTGGTATACATTTCCCACCCAAGCACTGTAGGCAGCGCAAAAACGAGACGGGCATTGATCGTCTATTTACAGCTCAAACAGAACTTGGTGCATCCTTTGATTGTCCGTAATGCCAAAAACTTTTAAAAGTCTTCGCTTGAAGGCTTCGTATTTGTCAGTTTCAGCAGAATCTCCACAATATTGGTGACATATGCCAGAATTGGCATGTTCAACTCGGTCACAACTTTGCCGAAGCGTGCCGTGTCTGTGTTAACCCTGCTGTTGTGGAATGGCGCTTCAATGTGCTTGAACTATAGCACCGGTTTATTGTGTCAGAAAGGCAGCAACTTGAAGAAAATGACATTCACTTCAACGCCGCCGGCCATAGCGTCTGCGGCAGCGGAACCTCGGTCTCCATTACCGTCATAAAAATCATTCGGCATCGCACAAAATACTCGCGTCGGTGTCACCACTTTAAAAAACGGGTAAATCGGTAAATACAAGAAGACTCAGTAACAATAACACAATACTCCTCACGAAATCTAAGGGAGAACATTGGCAGCGCTTCGTTAGTGATAACGCTAATGAGCCGTGGGGGCAGGAATATAAAATCTATCGGGAAAGGAGCAACAAGCACGGTGCGTGGGGACTTCGCATTATTGCGAATGCAACACTAACATGGCGTGAATGTGTTGAGCAAATGCTGGGAGAATTATTTCCTAAAGTGGAATATGAGACACTGCATCTTGAAAGTGCTACAGAGCTGAAGCATTCCCCCCTCTGCAGCGCTGGGAGATAAATGCGAGTGTCAAAAGATTACGCTGTAGGAAGTCACCTGGCTGGGATGGTATGACCGGTGAGATGTATAAAAGCGTCGGGCGAGCCGTGCCAGACGATGATCAGTGCTTTTCCCCCAATTACTTTGAACAAGGCTGCTTCCCTGTTGATTTTAAGCGTGCCTAGAATCGTGGCTTGCGAAGACCGTATAGGGGCATCTCCCTTCTTCCATCACTTGCGAAAGTGATGTAAAGGGTCGGTTTCTGAAACTCTATCGGATAGGCATTACGGTTTCCATATAGGGCATCGCACTAACGGCACATGGCTATATGTCATGTATAAAGTACGTACAAGTGAGCAAAAGTATGTCCTGGGAGTCTTCATTGACTTCAAGGGTGCTTATGACAATCTGAGATGGCCGGCAGTCCTCGCTAGCTAACATCGGATGGGTACAAGGGACTAGGGCTTTGGAAGAGCTACTTCTCGGGCTGAAGTGTATTTTCCCAGGGGTTGTGCAACAAGGTGGAAACATTAGTGCAGAGAGGATGTCCTCAGGGTTCTATAGCGGGTCCATTTATATGAAACCTTGTTATGGATAACTTGTTGCCAGAGCTCTCTGTTGCTTGCAAACGTTATGCATATGCTGATGACTTGCTGTTGTCAGTTGAAGATCGAAGTCGACTGAAATTGAAAAACAAGGTCACTTAATATACATATGTGCATAGTGCAACAATGGTGTAACCAAGTTGGGCTGATTGTCTCTGTTGAGAAAACGATGATGATACTTCTGAAAGGTGCATTAAGTTTGAGTCGTCCGGCATGGGTGCGGCACCTGGTACGAGCTCTCAAGTCTGAGACAACAGTCAGATGCTTGGGGATTCATGTGGACGCGAGACTATCCTTCTGGCCGCGTTGGAGGGGTATGAAGGGACTTCTCCCGCTTCTAGCCTCGATACTGCGACGAGTGTGTAAGAAGGACTGAGGACTTCCAAGGAGAGTGCAATAAGTGCATCTCAGAGAATAGCCCTGCTAGTACATCTTCCTGTATGTCTTACAATTTCGACTGATGTTATGCCGGCAATAATGGGAGTTCTACCGCTTGACTTGGATATAATCCGAACAGGATTGTCTTTCATGTTGCGGAGGGGATTGTCGGTCAGTGAGCATGAGTGGTTACAAGCCACTGACCCTGAACCTCAAAGCCTAATCAGCATTCTGATCATGCTGGAGGATCACATGACGCCTGTCTGACAAATCAGGGGAATGGGTGCACCAAGGAACGTGTGAGGTATATGTTTTTGACTGATGTTCTGTCAGCTATGTGGGCTCCGAACCGGGACATCTGTCTTGGTTTAGGGTTCCTACTATCGCACTTAGTCGTAGTTTAGTGGGTGATATTTAGTGCAAAATTTGCGGGGCAGAGAGTGATATTTGGCGTCGTGTACTACTCGAGTGTCCGGCATATGCCGAACTCCGTAGCACATGTGGCACAGACTCGCTCAGCTGCCCCGCAGACGTCCAAGAGGGTCTGATGAATGAAACACGATTCGCGGAGTTAAACTCCTATGCTCGATGAGCTTTTAAAAAGCGAATGCAGCTCTGTTCAGTGCGAGAGACTAACTATTGCGATAGGTCCTAGGTGTTCTAACATGTTTGTGGTCGTCTTGCCGTGATCGTCCTGTTGCGATTCTCCTTGATGATGGTAGATAGTAGTTTTGGTGTCGGGCAGCTTAAGAGGTCTACTCTCTTTTAACTGGGTAAGAACGGGTTATGTTTAATAATTTTTTAGATAGGCGCAAATTATAAATATTGATATAAAAGTAGTTACAGTCAATGGATGCACTCTTGAAAAACATAAAGAAAAAATTTTTATTCATTCATGTAAGATTTCATCAATGAAAATGCTGGTTGAAAAAATATCGAAAAAACGAGAGGGGTGTGCCACGTTGATTAAATTTTCGATATGGTCGGTCTGAAACAAAAAGTGATACAGTTTTAGGTTCAGTATGTAAATAGCTATAGCGTGAATAGGGCGAGTTTTGATTTTTGCAAAATAGACAAAATTGCGGGCATTTTTCGAAAAATTACAAATAAACATGCTTTTTTTCACCTTTTTGGCCAAAAAAAATATTTCAAGTAAAAATTTTGAAAACCCACTATTCGCGCTATAGCTGTAGTCAAAAAGAATGTTTCGTAAAAATTTTGTGATAATCGATTCAGTAGTTACCGAGATTTCATCAACGAGGCGTCGAAAAACATTGTTTCGAGAAAAACGCGATTAAAAATCGTGCGAAGCGGATTAGCGCGCTTTGGTGACAAAGTAAAAGTTGCCCAATAAGACAGTTAGACTGCACCAATCTTTATAAAATTTTAATATGATATTTCTGTGTATAGATATATAGTACTTTCCAAAAACCCAATGAAAATAAAATCGATTTTTTGAAAATTACTAAGAGTGTAGACTCCCTAAAGAAGATGCTGGGTAAAACTGGGATTTCAGACCTGCAAATCTTTGGGGAGTGTCATGCCCACGGACTCGAGGCTGGGTCGCCGACCCATCGTTGTTGGGAACGAAAATTGGTAGCGACATTCGGGCGGGGTACCGCGACAACCTGAGCCGAGGTTTGATCTGTACCACAGGCTAGTGGGAGCCCATGACAAGTTACTGTCACTCCCTACATAGTGACGAGCCTTTTCAGGCTGAAACCTGTTCAAACCCATATTGAATCGTTGCAACAAGTGCACACAAACTCTAGTAGTGTCATTCAAATCAAACTGAATTTTAAATTTAATAGAATAGATTTTCCGTCATGTTCGTATTTATCATTTCTGAGGTTACTAATTCATTCAGTCCTTTTCACTGAAGCTCTGAATCCGCAACACTGAATCGCTTCGATTAAGAACTCGGTTTCTCACTCTGGATCAACTATTATTTTTCGATTATATTCGGAAATATTTCTCCACTTCCAGGTAAACAAGTCGCCATTGAATTCATTCATAGATACTTCCTTTTTAAATAATTAGAAATTCGTCTAGGCCGAACATATTCACCCACTGCAAGCATAAAGTTTGGTCGAATATGCACGTGTGCTACAATATTAACATCTGGATGTGAGCGTATGAAATAATAACTTCAAGCATGCAACGAACATTGTTCGCAACACTCTATTAGCTGAATATAATGTTTGAGTACATTCAGTTTTGTGTTTTTGCTACACCTCTTAATTGAGTTATTTTTTATGGCTTAACTAATTGGTCTATCAGCGATATAGTTGACAGGGACCAATCCACTTTATTTTAAATTCCCAAAAATATTCTATGGTTTAGTAGTTTGTTAACTTTAAAAAAAAAATATTTTTTTATCAGAACTTCATCACTAATAAACTTTTCTTTTATTTTCAGGTATGTGAAATCTTTTATTTTTTAACATCGGATGGATTTGAAGTAAGAATACTTAACTATTTATTTCTTTTTGAAGGCAGTGTAAATTATAGTTAAGTATAAGATTTCATTGCATGAACTAATGAAGTTAAGATGAAGCATGTGGCGATGTGCTGCTAATCAAAATTGGTTGGTACCCATCCAATCAATTTTGATTAACAGCACATCGTCACAACTTTGATATATCTTCATCAATCACAGCGCACTAATGAGACCGGATAAAACTTCCCTCAAAAGTCATTAATCCATTCGATAAAGTCACTCAGTGCACTAACCGTAACATCCTCTTCCATCATCCACGGCTGTCACATCAAACCGCTCTCAGCTGTGAAAAGATATGACAAACTCTTCAAACTCCCAATAAACAAACTCGTAAACAGCCCATCCGATATGTGATGATATCACACTTATAAGCCTTCCCAGGCACATCACTAAAATGGCCAAGTACTCATCCATCCACGAACGATATAGTTTTTACAAC
Organism: Odontomyia ornata; assembly: GCA_963969285.1. NCBI lineage: Eukaryota > Metazoa > Arthropoda > Insecta > Diptera > Stratiomyidae > Odontomyia > Odontomyia ornata. The sequence continues at coordinate 262,246,454 of OZ017742.1, forward strand.
CATTAAATTCGGGCCGGGTTTTAAAAAGACCAGCTCGAGCACTCCAAGCATTACGGCAATAGGAGTGTGACCACCAATCCTGCTGACCATCTGGAAGAGAAATTGCACCCGATGCCAATCAGGTCATCATCGTTATCTGCATCCACCACTCTATGATGATCGCGTCCATAGCCCACATAGTTGTTAAATGACACATCATGTCATAACTTCCATATGATATGAAAGCACTGTGTGAATTCTGTGAGCTCATTCTGGATGCATGCAATTCACACATCTGTTGAACAAATTTCCATATGTGTGGACGAAATAAATGATTTTCCAGTAGTCAATCACTTTAGGCTCCATCTCCAACCAAGTCAGCAAAGTCTTCGTCGGGACGGAGGACCACATGCAATCAACGCTTAGAAATAAAAAAAATCCTTTGGACAACGCTTATGGTGATAATGTCAGTCCTTGTCAGACCGTACTGGTGGTATTTGGTATTATCATCATCGTCGATGAATCGATATAGATTCTGCCTCAGTGAACCTTAACAAAAGGAATATTACATATGTCCGTGAGTTTGTGTACTCGTATCTAAGTTTGATATAGAAAGATCCAAGCGATGAGCCGTTCCCATCACTAGGATATGAGAATAAGCACGTAGATTGCGTCCTTCGTGTATTTTTTGTTGTATCCCGATCCGGATTAAGATGTGATTTAGGTTAGCATTCAGACGGTTGAATGGTTCGGATCTGTTGATATGTAGTTCCGCAGGATGTGAAGCATGTAGTCGAGATGAAGATGGAGCGGATGATGATTCCTTTCGATTTTCCATGATTTATTCCATTTAATCCGCACTGAATCAAAGTGATTGTGGTTGGAAGGCAAATCGCTCAATTTCATCTTAATGCTCGATATGGTTGAATTGTTTGGATGGTTTTTATGGTACAGTGATGGAAAGTAAGGATGAATCAGGTTTAAGAAAGATAAAATAATGTTTGTTCCTTTGAACTAATATGTTTGGCAAAGTAATATAAATTCGAAAGATTTTTAACTTTAAGTAATATTTTAATTGAAATTTCAGTAATTGTTGTCTGGGTCCCGTGAGGTAAATATTGAAGCATGCAAATGAAGCCTACCAATAAAAGGATCTTGGATGTTTGTTGGTCCTAGTTGCTCTTTTGCGAAAATTCTTGTCAGAACTGTGAAGGCGGCTCTGGCGTAACCTGATCTATACTTACCCTCTTGTTCTTTGAAAGCTGGACACCAGCTCCGCTAATTTTCTGACTATTTCTATAACTTTTTTGTACATATAATAAGTTAGAAAAGGCTCCTCTAAAACTAAACGTGAGCTACTCGCTCTCTTTATTTGTCTTCTATTCACGTCCCGTGGCTTCAGCAGCTCTGAGAACTTCCTCTTTGCCAAGTTGTATGATTGGTCTCTATGATGATATTCGAGTTGCAAAGGACTTTGCTGTTTTCTTCAGCCGAACTTTATCCGCGGGGTTAAACCTTGCTTGATTTCTGGAATCTGCTGATTCTCTTTCATAACTTGTGCTCAAAATTTGACCTTTTTGCTAACCCTTAGAAACTTCAATTCTTTTATACACAGGGCTTTGCTAAATCTTACCAGCTTGCTGGAATGCACGATTGTCAATCTTCATCCGCTTATTAAAAATTAGACTTGTGTCCAATTTAGAAATGTTTACATCGTTTTTATACAGAATCCTACACGCTTTGTCGTGTTAAACTTGGATAAAATTTCGCAAACCAGGCCAATAATATTCTTGATTCGATATATACCCCATCCAAAAATGGAGATTTGATACAACATCTTCAATGCTATGATATGCTCTAACTGAAATGGCTCTACAGCTGATAGACATATAGGTAGGTATGTTTTTTTTTGCGGATACTGTCGTGCATTGTCTTTCTTTAACGCATGCATTATTCGTTCTAGAACCTTTGCTTTTGTTCTAATCACCGAATCGGAAAGCTTTCCGTACCTTTGATCTGTATTTCTGCGCATTTCGGAGAATAATAGCGGTTTTGCTCTGTTTTCTTTTATGGTCAGCTGAGTTGTATCTATACTCCTAACTTATTATTATGCTAAAATCAGTTCAGTCAAGTTTTCCCTATTCCAACATGTTGTTTACTCCTTTTCCGGCAATCTTGTCCTCTTTTGTAGTTGATGATTAGCATTTTTCACGTGAAGTTCCCTGGACTAGACATTTCAAGAACCATTTTGTATTGCCTCCCACTGAGTCATCTCCTTAGGCTCTTTTGTTTTTGCTTGGCAAGCTACTGTGTTTTTAGGTTGACAATCCTGTAATTGGAGATATTCTAATCGAACCGAAGCCAGCTTTTAAGTAACTGAGGCTACTGATTGACTCGAAGATAAGTTTCTCTGAGCAAATCAAGGCAACGGCTCAGAAGACAGCTTCGGGCATATCGGCTCTGAATCGTCTTATAGGGGGACCCAACCCATCAAGAAGACGCCTTTTGATGAGTGCTGTAGGGCAGTACTACTGTACGGAGCAGGAATATGGGGCGATGCTCTCAGCAAGGAGGTATACCAAAAATGCTTGGCAATGGTATCCGACCGTCTCTGATTCCGCGGTGAGAATTATTGCAGGCGTGATACCTGCTACCTTCCTTGCAAGTGACTTGCGTCGAAGCGACAATGCGAGAGGGAGATGGTTGCATGCGAGGAGAAACAGCGCTCACTCAACGATTGGCAGCAGTCTTGGGTGAATTGCACGAAAGGAAGGTGGACTACGTGGCTCATCTCGGATCTAAGACTCTGGCTAAATCGAAAGTATGGTAAGACCCAGCTTTTAAGCGGGCAAAGGTTTTTCAGTCTAACCTGAACAAGATTGATAAGTCACGGTCCCCCGACTTTTGATTTTGCCCAGGAGAGGAAGACGATGTCTACTACACCATGTTTGCATGTCAAAAATAGGACAGCCTGCAACGGGAGAAGTCACCCTGGAAAGTATAGCTGCGGTGATGCTTGGATCGGTAAACAAATTCAACCAGGTGGCACATTATGCTCCGGCAGTCCTAAAAGATAAAAAAAGACTCAAAGCAGTCACGGCTAGAGGGTCGCTTGTCTAGTAGTTCCTCTCCTCTCCCGCTAGAGGAGGGATTCCCCAAGTTGAAGGCGACCACGGCGTAACATAACGAAATCTGGCCTGAAGTAATGTGTCAAACGGTTCCAAGCTGGGTTCAAGGTTTGACAAGGGAGGTGTTAAGTGGGTATTCCAGTCAATTGTGAGCATAGGAGCCCCACACTCACTCGCCTCCAACCACAAAGAAAAATCTGTTATTCACCATTTCTTGCTTCATCACTGTGCGCTAACCGATAGTATTCTCCGCAATGAAAGAGGTTCAAGCTTCGTTGTACCGCTTAGCCCAAAGATACTTTCTTTGGCCATCGCGATTGCTTATGTGAGTCTTTTCTAGCAACTGGCGTCCATGTTGTTGCACCGTCTTCATTGATCTTAGTAAGTGCCCTTATATTTAGACGAAAAGTGCAGAGCATCATCGTGAAAATTTTACTCAATTTGATCGGCATATCAGATTAACAATTTTGTCGTATGGGGTTAATTTTGTTTTTTTTTTATCTTCATGGAATATTTAACTTTCCGAATGTTTGAATTCGCCACTTTAGGAGCCTACCTGACAGTAGCAGAACTTAGAACTCTATGAGGAACCCGATATTCATTTATGGAATTAATGGAGTTGAAGAATTTAGATCACGGATTTACTGTTGAACAGAACACAGAATGGCTTGGCAGTAGCATTTGATCAAACACAAAAGTCAGATGTGAACTCAAACCATTTCAACAGTGAATTGGTGGTTCTAAACTTGATTACAGCAAGCTCTGCCGACTTCAACCTTATTGGAACTACAATTCAAAGTACATCCATCCAAATGTAAGTGTCCACTGACTGATTTTTTTATGCTGTCGAAGCACCTACAAAATTTCAAACAATGTGTGATTTTATAATTTATATATTATTATAGGAACGAACGAATGAATAAGCAAAAGAAATTTTCTGAAATTTAAAATGTTCTCTAATTTAATATCATGAGCTCCATCTCAAGGTAACAACAAACATAAATCTAATATAAAATTTTTAAATTGAATCATATCATGGATTGTAAAAGTGCTGCGAGGTGTGACAATTAAGTAATGAGACTGATTCCATGAAAACCGTATATTCAAAAATTATTCTACAACTCTGCCATCCCCTTCAAAATAGTCCCTTTGGGCAGCTATACAACGATTCCAGCACGTTTTCCATGCTTCGTAACATCTCTGGAACGCTTCGACTGGAATGTCCGCGAGTACCTTCGTAACGGCCGCCTGGATGTCCGTAATCGACTCAAAATGGATTCCTTTGACCACCGTTTTTGTTCTAGGGAACAATAAAAAGTCACAGGTTGACATATCGGGCGAATAAGGTGGCTGTTGCAACACGCCGATCCCTTTAGAAGCGGTGTGGCACGGCGCGTTGGAACCATCTTCGCGCACAACTTTTTCGTCCCAAAATCGTCGGTTCAAAATTCTGACTGTTTCACGGCTCAAACCCAGTTCCGAGGCCAACATTCGAACTGTTTCACGGAGTAGGGCGCGCACACACTGCGCATTCGCGACAGTCCGCACCTCGACTGGTCTCCCGCTGCGCGCCTCGTCTTCCACGCTTACACGCTCCTCCTTGAACTCTTTATGCCATCGAAACATCTGGGTACGACGAAGAGCACTATCACCATGCACTTTTACAATTAGCGTACGTTTCCGAAGCTGTTTCGCCCAATCTGGCGCAAACTTTATCGCGACGCGTTGCTTTTGATTTCGTTTCTCCATTTTCGTGACGAGTAACCACCAACCCACGTCTACTCAACAGGACACAGCAAGCGAACTAAACAAGCTAGAGCGATGATAAATATATCAATGAAAAGGGGAAGGATGCCAGAAAAGACAAAGGCAATTTTAAAGTCGCAGGCTTACCACAAATAAATAAGTCTCGTTACTTGATTGTCACACCTTATTCCTGTGATTTACTTTCGCTTTTAGCCCTGCTAAATTCATTGAAACTAAGCTAAAAATGCAGATGATGTTGCAGCTTGTAAGAAGCCTCCCATTTAGGCTCATTCACCATCTTTCGCTGGGTTATTCTATTTGCCAAGCGCTTGTAACATAAAACTGGACCAGCTAACCTAACGAAGGGTAACTATCTACTTCAGCTGGCTTTTAGATGCTAACCAAGTCTTTTAACCAACGGTACCCTCTTCCATTTTGCTTATGATATTAGTCTTAAATTTTTTTTATTTGTCCCTGTAATACAGCAATAGCAATAGCTCCCGGATGTCTTCTATCTACTCCTTATTGTTGTTAAAAATTCGGGATTAGCTTCTATTTCGAAGTTTTGTTTAGGCAAATCATGATGGTTAAAAATGCCCGATCTCAATATATTGATTTGATGTTTTTCTTTGAAGGAATTGAATGCAACGAAGGTTCAAATGCATTTTATATGCTTCATCAATTTATTGCTAGTTTCACGCCTCTTCAGCCCCCTCTCAAAGCAAAATAAAAACCTTGGCTTACTCTCCAAATTTTTAGGGCCTTGAGGGCAAAACATAAGGCATTTCGTCACTTTTAGTCTACTGACACTTATGAAGCAAGAGTGAATTTTGTTAGACTGCGCGCTAATGCAAAAAAGGAGACCAAAATAGCATTCGAAAACTATTATCTCAATTCGGAGGACTCGCTTTTGATCAATAACGTAAAGCCTTTCTGTCTTACTTTTTATGTCTTTAATCGTCTCCGTCCATTTCTAATGCTGATCACTGGAACGATACCCCCTCCCCAGACGATTTCAAATTTGTTTGCAGAATTCTTTTCTTCGATGTTTACCTCTCCTTTAACAGTTAACCCAATAATGGAAATATTCATAGCCTATCCCATGTCCATGCCGAATCCTTAATTAACTCCTAGCCCTGACGGTATTCCTAATATATTCGTGAAGTTCATTGTCTCTTCAATGTGTCTCCCTCTTTCTTTGATTTTCAACCTAAGTTTGAGCTGTGGCTCCTTTCCGTCCAGTTGGAAAAACGAAAATATATTATCTTTCCTCATTTGAGGTAATCCCCAATCTATCTCAAATCACCGTCCTATCGTACTTTCCCAAGTTGCTGGAACGCCTGGTGCACAATAGACTTGTTGAGTCAGTGGGTGCATATATTGTTCTAGAGCAGCATGGTTTGGACCGTATTCACTAATCACATTGCAATGGCTTTAGATAACCAAACACCAAACAGTTGATGTCATTTTCATCTATTTTTCTAAAGCGAACCATTCTCTTCTTTGTTTTAAACTGAAGTCATATAGAATCTCTAGTTCTCTTCATTCTTGGATTTGATTTTACCTTACCATTGTGGTACAACTAAATCCTCTTTTCAACCTACATTCAGCGCTCCACAGTGCTCGATCCTCCACTATAAATCGCTCAGAGCAACTTGGAAATGGTCCCTTTTGGTTTTTTCTAAGGCTGACTTTTAGTTGCTCCTAAAATTGAAAATGACTCTCAAACGCATAACAGTTGGACAAAACCGAAACCATTCAACCTAATACGACGAGTGCGCTTAAGGCCATTCCGAAATCTGATTTGCAGGAGCGCTTCAGCATGCAGCTCTAATGAAAAAGTGTTATTGAATTTGGTGAAGACTAGTTTAAAGAATGCCGCGAACCGGATGACGAAACATAACACCAGCTCGAAAATATCAACACCGGTCAGATAACTTTCAGATAGGCCTCATATTATAGTATATCATCACTATTTCAATTGTAACACCCAAAAATCTTTCTGAAGCTTCTGAGAACTGTTTGTATGTCTCGGCCGTTGTGGAGAAGTAAACCTGGATAAAAGACAGTCCAGAACCTCAATGTTCTGGTACCGGGTTACCATTGGCATTCCTGAATGCTACATGCTAAAGAAATTCCATTTTTCATTATTACAATCTTCTCTAGGCACTGGGATCTGCAGCCGTTCCATTTTCTAATTTCTCGAACTCCTTGTCGAAATTGCTGCTATTTCGCTTTCGCAACGAAGAGCTACCTGGTTCAAGCTTTTCGTAACTCTGCAATGAGGCTTAAATCGTTATTTTTGTCAGAGACTTGAAGAACGACTCAGATTTCTTTCCGAGATTAGCTAAGCCTTATGTCTTATTGCATATTGTTCTTAGGCATCTAGCAATTTCTCTGATAATTAACGGACTTCAAGTTTATTTCTTCGATTAATTGGTAAAACACTACGAAACACACTTCGAACACTCGTAAAACCTAATGAAGTTAGAGGCATCTCCTTTTAGGGGGTCGTCATTAAGCGTTTCTTTTCCCACGTCCCTTCTTTGTCTGTAACTTGTTGTGTTTGACAGCTTTTTCGTGGTTGGGAAGTTAATGTCATTTGCGCGCCGAAAGTGGGACTCCCATGCTTGCAAAAAGGCGACTGGACTACCCACTAAACACCTCCCCTGTCAACCTGAGAACCCAGCCTCGGACCGTCTGACACATTACTTCGGGCCAGGTCTCGTTTTGTTATGCCGTGAGGCGCCTTCAAGCGGGGGATGCCGGAGGGAAGAGGGGAAAAGGAAGTGCCAGACAAGCGATCTCCCAGCCCCAACGCCCCCGGCTGCTGTGAGTCCCTTTTATCTTTTAGGACTGCCCGAACATGATGTGCCACCTGGTTCGATTTTTCAACCGATTCAAGCATCACCGTGAGTTTATTATCCGGGTACAACTCTCCCGTCTCCTTGTAGACGTCCCTTGGCAGCCTGTCCCATTTTATGCACGCAAAAAATGTGTGGTCCCACATACCAGGTGAGACGCGCAGCCCACCTTTACTTCGTGCAGTTTACAAAAGACTGGTGCCAATCGTTGAGTGAGCGTTGTCTCTCCTCGCGGATAACCATCTCCCTCGCATCCTCGTTTTGACGCAGGTAAATAGACCGGCGCTCTCTAGCAAGGAGGGCAACAGGTGCCACGCCTGCAATAACTCTCACCGCCGAATCAAAGACTGTCGCATACGAAGATGCATTTCTCAGTGCTCCTCTTTTCTGTACCTGTGCCAAGCGTTTACGGTGTACCTCCTTACTGAGAGCGTCGCCCTATATTTCTGCTCCATACAGTAGCACTGACCCTACAGCACTCATCAAGAGGCGTCTTCTTGATGGGCTGGGTCTCCCTACATTGGCCATAGGTCGACTTAGAGCCGATATTCCGAAGCAGCCTTCTCAGCCGTTGCCCTGATTTGCTCAGAGAAACTCATCTGCCTGTTCCAGTTCCGGCTGTGTGAAGAGTGGACACACGACTGCTGTTTTACCATAGACAGCGTCAACACGGACATGTGGGCGGGGAAAAATGCCCGCACTATCTTGTCCATTTTCTCCGCATCATGAATGCCAGGCTTCCGTAGAGCACCGCATAACTAGGTTGTAGTCAAGGCCCCGCGGATCTTTGTTCTTATCGTCCACCAGATCTTGCTAGCAGCGAGCCTTGCTGTTGGTAATCAATTTGCGGAGGCATTTCCTGACCACCAGGTAGCAAGCCTCGTCACTGTTCCGTGCCTACTGAGTCTCATGCCGAAGCTTGTCAGCGTTTTCAGTTAACCACCAGTACACTGAAGGCTTGCCGTGCCGAGCTTTTTGACGGGGCATAGAAGCATTGCAAGCAGTCGTAATGATGCTCATAGTTGAATTCACCATGAGTTGAGCTGCCAGTTCTTCCGTCTCCAGCGAATCTCCCCGCAGCTGGGCATCTGCTGTGAGCACCTCGATGAAAACCGTGACATCCATCCTTCCGATGTTCCATCCAATTGTCGAAAGCCGAGAGCACGGACGTCGGGAGACAACATCACTGATCTCAAGCAGAATGCACTCATGATCACTGGCTGAGTAGTACTCTAATACTCTTCAATTGTATATCCTCCGTACTAGGGACTCCGAGGCGAATGTCATGTCCGGTATGGCCCCTTCACAGTCAATGCGGCGGAAAGTCTACGTAGTTCCGGTGCTTAGCACGACGGGCGTCGTCCTGGCCGCATTAAGCTTGGCTTGGAAAGATGGTATCGGTTCGTTTGGGGTTAGGTACACACTAAGGAAGGTGGTCCCTGAGCACCGAACCCACACAAAACCATCCCCCCGCCACTATTTGAAAGGCAGATGGCGGCAGTGCCAGTTTCATCAAGATACCATGATGCCGAACTTTTATTATGGTGTTGCCCACTCAGCGGCATAAAATTGGCTTTCATGTCCCTCGCATACAGCTCAAGCAGATTTTGGGCGGTTCAACTGCGGTGTAGGTTTCGTTGCGGGCTGCGGATCATCGAAGTTTTGATTTTGGCGAATGGGGCTTCCTGGAAAATCCGATATTTTTCTGATCCCAAGACGCGTCCAAAATCCGGTTTTGGATCAGCATTCTTGCAAACAATTTAATGCGCCTCCTTCGTGCATTCTTTCCTTTTCTGTCCCATTTCATCGCGTTTGTAACATAGGGAGCTCCTATCGGGTCCTTTGCATACTTGTGCGATGTGACCATAGCCAAGGCATTCAAAACATTGAAGAAGCGTTGCTCTTCGCCGTATCCTGCAGACAACTCATCCTATTCTTACTTTGCTCTTATTCAGAAATCGTTCGGCGTCCTTTTCGGTCTAGTCAATTATGGCCATGAGTTGTCCCCTATGGTTTTCTGGTGTCAACCTCGCTTTGATCCTTCCCACGCTAGGGGACTCCCTCTTAATGGCCTCTTCTACCTCGGCCAAATCCATGACGCGGTCATGTCTCTTATTTCAATCGTTGCCATCGGCTCGAGCGAGGCTATAGTTGTACTTTTGCCGAAAACTTTCTTTACTGCGTCGCAGAATGCTTCCCTGGTGTCAGCCTCTGCTCCGAATTCGACCAGTATGTGGCCCGACCGCGTTGATCGTACTGCTTTAATGGCTGTGTTGGTGTCTTCGGGCCTTACGTTTCCCCTGATATCCCGCACTACTTCTGCGTAAGATCTTAGTGTTTTACGAGCAGTGCCTGCTGCCGGGGTCTCCGTCAAGGCTTCTTTCTCTCCTGTTTCGCATCAGGTCTTTTTTCTTGTTAGGTGCCCCGTGCGAAGTTTGTTTTCTGGCACTTTCTAGAGGAGTTTCTTCGCGGCTTTTTCGCTCCTTTTGTCGCCACTATCTGGAACCCCTGATCTGGCGTTCCATACCCATCAAGTGCCTTCCCTATCCGTTTTTATATCGATCTCCTTCGATTGGGGTAGCCGCCATTCTTTTATTGCTTTTTGATGGTGGAGTTATCTGCACGTGTCCTTTAAATTTAGACCCCAGCGCTTTTGTAGCCTTCCGCTCTTGTTCGGCTTTCTGGTCCTCTTGAGCCTTTAACCAGCTCCTCCGATAATGCCCTATGCAGTCGAGGAGCTCCTCTTGTTCAAGGAGCCCAATCTTTACTGCTTTGTTGATTATTGGCGAGTCGCATGCAGATTGTATTCTTTTCAGAACATCTCTCGCTTTTCGGACTAGCCTTTCTTCTTCATGTCGCTGGACCGCAATTTTACTTTGCGACCATCGTTCCTGGGAGAAATTATCGGCTTCCGTTTCCGAATACAATACTTCCGCCACATTTTCCACGTTGACGGTAAAATTACACAACGTCGCTTTATTTGTTTGGTCAATCTTATCCTTTTCTACCGTAATCTCTTCGTGGACTTCAGGATGGTTCATTATTATATCGGGAGTTACGACCCTTGCTTTAGTCGCTTCGGTAGCGATCGCAGCAGTGACCATTGAGTTCTCAATCTTCTTTATATTTTCCTCGATCGCTCACGAATCTGATGCGTCTTGCAGAGTTTCCCGCTTGTACTTTTTAGGACGCTCTGTCGTTCGCATCTCAGTCTGGACAAGACTGTCTGTTAATCTCCGTTTTTCGTCCGTGCCCTGCCATTGTATTAATCGCCGTTTTTGTCATCGTTAGTACCGCTCTCGATGTGCTGTTCACATCGTGGCTGCAGCCGCTGGTTGCGTCGTCGTTGTTATTTTTTTTTTGCTTTTTTGGGGGGTTGCTCCAGTTTTATTGGGTCCAACCTCGGAGCCGCTATCACCGTTCGTGCGTGTAATCATATTTGGTCCAATGGTTGCCTTTGTAGAGCAGGGAGGCCATGCGAGGGTTGGCACAAACCCTTATGGGGATAAGTGCTCAGAGCCAGACCAGCGCTAATCGGGAGTCCGTCTCAACCGAACATACACCACCAATCCAAAGGTGCGAACTTCGAACGTACTCCAAGGCTTGCCAAGGTTTCACCGGGGCGGAGATGGTATGAAAGTTGAATTGGAGCCGTTCTCACACGAGTGTCACCTACCTTACAAAGCAACCAGGTCCAAACCATCATATCCACCAGCCCGAAACATAAATTCCAGTTCATTGTCCAAAGCGTAGTCCAGTTCCAGTCAGGGTCGTTACCTGTAATCCCAGGAGGGCACTTCACGGCGCCCCCCGTATCCTCGGGTCCGTGGGGTGGCGCTCCCCAAAGAATGCTAGCCTCCTAGAGTACTCTTGTCGACCAGCGCTCCCCCTGTGGGGATTTCCACGAGTACGTGGGGGCGAAAATCCCCAAGAATGCTAGCCTCCAAGAGTACTCTTGTCGGTCAGCATTCCCTCTGCGGTGAGATTGACTGCTTGGTTATTTTATAGGGCGGAAGACTAAGTGCTCTAATTTTAAAGCGCCTCCAAGGTTTTACTAATTTCAGAGCCTCCCTGTCTTACGTCTACCCATAGGGATAGTTCCATATATGTATCTAGACAGTATGCAACTTAATCTGCTGAGAGCTTCTTCAGATGATACATTTAAATTATGCTTAAGGATCTTGCGTTGAAATTCCTGACATCAGAGGTATTTCATAAGCTGACAGATGAGAAAAAAGACGCAATAATATAAGCGCAACCGTAACAGCAGTTTAAATCTACAGATATGACCAGTAGGAAAGCTTCGGTTTGCGCATTGGCTTGGTGACCTTGAAATTGTTGTGACATCGTGGTTCCATACAAAAACTTGTCTTAAACGAAAACTAAACAACGAAAGAAAGATAAAATCGAAGCATACATGCTGAGTTTTTATTCTGTGTGCAAATCCTTAAATCAAATCTCATTGATACTGTATATTTTTGGTGGTTCCTTTGACGAATTATAAGTTCACCCTTTTGTTATCAACGCTGAATCAAATTAGTTTCAGTCCTAATCGAAATGTGGCATTAAAATATGACACTCGTACATACCCATTTACTGATCCAACGATACTGTCGAAGAAAATATAATCGGTATCACGCTTGATCATGTGATTTTTACCAGATTTTACATTATTTGTGTAGGCCAATAGGAGCAATCAGTTAGCATAACCATATCATGTTACCATCTAGTAAGTCATGAATTTAAATGCTATAACATATCACATCATCATTGATCTAGCGTTATATTACTTCTATGAAGCTCAGAAGGACTTATGTCCAAAAACCGTATCCAAAAGGTCCTGCATCACTATCCCAACTCTACAATATTGCTTGACATATAACTCCGTTTATAAACAATTTATTGTAATCCTCCTTCGACCCACATCTCCTTGATTTTCCTTCGCCATATCATGTTGTCTTATTTAATTTCATTTTATTACCACATGACATCAAAATTGATAATAAAAAAAATCCAAGCTCATATGTTGGTGTTTAAGTTTTTATGGATTCATCTTAAAGACATACAGACACAATTTCTTGTGCTTCCTTCTTTAGGATTTTTGTTTTTTTTTTTCGTCGTAATTTTCTTTTTTTGCCGTTTTTGTTCATCTGTTGGTTCATTCAATTTCCCCGGAATCGCATGGCAGGGCCAACATAGTTGGCTGCTGCTGTTGATTGCTTGTGTGGTCTCTCTGGGATACTCTTCTCAATTTGATCATCTTGAATTTGATGAAAACCATTTCCGATTTTTGTTATTGTTTCTAATGAAAGACTGAGGTCATATAAGGAACGAAGGAGATGAAGATGAAGGAACCGGAGATAGTGGCGTAGTTGGAATGATATATGTATATATGTATGTATGGAAGCAGGCAATGTAATGAGAGTTTGTAATTAGGAAATTGAATAAATCTTCAGTGGCTTCCTTTTGATTAAGTTTAATTCATTTTTATGGGAAAGAAAACGAAAATTAATTGACCCAGAGGAAATGCAGCATTCTTTGGATTTCTGATACATATGTATGTAAATTTGTACTGTTGTATGAAGATTTTGTCAGCAAAGCAATTTCTTTAACCTTCATAAGAACAAGTACATACTTCAAATTAGTTTCACAAAATCTTTTTCCCATCAATTTCAATATGGAAACTGTACATTCAATTAATTCAATAACAACAAACATGAAAAATGTTCAAAACAAAAAAAGCATATCGTACTGAAACTTGTCACCAAATTAAATAGTTTGTCCATATCTGCCGTCTAGTCTAGAAACATTAACAGTCTTTAATGGACAGATATATATGTACATTCGATGGCAAATTTTAAATTTGTTTATTTTTATGTAAGTAGTTTGTTGTGCAATTGCAGCACATTAGCAGCATGGCGACATGTGGAATTGCATTTGATATTTCAGCCAGTCAATCAGCACATTTAGACGCCTTTCAATTGCTTGATTAATTAAAGAAAGCAAAATAAACTCAAAAAGAAGTTAACATTAAATTGTTTTCGTTTAAGAAATGTTTATTTATTTTTATTGGAAAAATTAATTGGGTCAATTGAAACACATTTTTCCTGTTAAATTTTTGTAGAATTATGATCAGTTTCAAGAGTCTTATTTATTTTTATTTAATTGAAGGATGTACCACTATCACTGCTATCAATAAGTCAAACAGACAGGGGGAGTACCGGTCGATAGGAATATTCTTGCAGGCTAGCATTACTTGGGGAGTGCCGACCCTGCGTACCCGAGGATATTTAGGTCGCCGTGAAGTTCCTCCTAGGATGACAAGTAACTATCGAACCGCCTCCGTGCTGGTTAAAAATTTGACAGGCATCGGAGTGAGATCCCAAGAAAAGGCATCGCAAAATAATTGCTGTGCAGCGACAAGGCTGATCTGAAAAGCGGAAGAGGTTCTAAAAAGAATAAAATCTGCTTGCGACTCGCCAAAAATCAGCAAAGGTGTAAGGAAAGGGCTCGTTGAACTAGAGGAGCTCCTAGACCTTATAGGGTATTAGCAGATGAGCTGGTTAAACGCCAAAGAAGACCAGAAGGCTGAAAAAGAGCAGAAGGCCAAAAAATGCTGAGGGCTAAATCCAAACGGCACCCCAGGTAGCCCCACCATCAAACATCAATGTAAGAATGGCGTCTAGTCCAAACGAAGGAAAGCGGGATAAAGAAGCAAGGAAGAGGCACTTGATGCACGTAGAATGCTAGACCTTGGGCTCCATAGAGTTCTGACAAACGTAGCAAAGAAAGCCGACAAGAATCTCTTCCAAACGCCTAAAATAAAGTCCGCACGGGCGCCCAACAAGACAAGAGAAAAAGGCCACCTTGAAGATCCCTGCAGTAAGCATTGCTCGTAAAACCTCAAGATGGCCGATCCTAGGCAGAACTGTTACGGGATATCAGGGGAAATGTGCTATTAAAGCAGAACGACCAACCCGGTCGAGCCACATTCTGGTCGAATCCGGAGCAGAGGCCGGCAATAAAGAAGTATTCTGTGATGCAGTAAAGAAGGTCCTCGGCAAAAGCGCATCTGTAGCCTCGCCCGAACCAATGGCAATGATCGAAATAAAAGACATTGATTGCGTCACGGATCTGACCGAGGTAGAAGAGGCCATCAAAAGGGAGCTCCCTAGCGTGAGTAGGATTAAAGCAAGGCTGACACCAGAAAACCGTAGGAAACAAAACATGGCCATCATTGGCTTGACCGAAAAGGATGCTCAAAAATATCTGAATAAGAGCAAAGTAAGAATAGGGTGGGTCATCTACAGAACACGGCGAAGAACAGCGCCTCTTCAAATGCCTTGGATATATTCAAACCGCACAACCATGCAAAAGACCCGAAAGGAGATCCCTATTCCATAAATGTCATCAAATAGGACATAAAAGACAAGAATGCTCGAAGTACGTAGACTGTATCCTTTGAATGGTTGCTGATCAAAGACCAGATTTCGGGCACGTCTTGGGATCAGGAAAATATTGAGTTTTCCAGCAAGCACTAGCCATGGAAAAATCAGAGAGTCTATGACATGTATCCTGCAGGTAAACCTACACCGTAGTTCAACCACCTAAAACCTGCTTGAGCAGTTTGTATGGGACATGAAAGCCGACGTTTTGAAGCTTAGTAAGCAACGCCACAGTAAAAGTTCTGCATGATGGTATCCTGATAAAACTGGGTTGTGGACGGGGAGATGGATTCGTCTGGGCTTGGTGCTCAGGGACCACCTACTTTAGTGTGAACCTAACGCCGAACGAATCGATATCATCTTTTCAAGCCAAGCTTAATACCTTGGACGGCGCTGTCTCTAATGCGGATGGCAACGGGCTCGTTGAGGGTGAGATCAGCGCTCAAGCAATCGAATGGGGAATATCTTTAACAAAACCGCCAGGAAAACGAATCCTAGGAATGGCGGCCAGGATAGTGCTCGTCGTACTAAACACCGGAAATACGCCGACTTTCCGCCGTATAGGCTGTGAAGGAACCATACTGGACGTGAAATTTGCCTTGGAGTCTTAGTACGGAAAATACACAAGAGAGTATTAGAGAACTACTCAGCCAGTGATCATCAGAACATTCTGCTGAAGATCAGTGATGTTGTCTCCCGATGTCCGTGCTCTCGACCTGCTACAAATGGGTGGAACATTCGACGGATGAGCTTCGAGATGTTTGTCGAGGCGCAGCAGCTGCTCTGCTGTAGGGGGATTGAAGGGAACAGAGCTGCTTGCAGCACTTTTATACACCGTCGAAAATCCCGGTACGGCAAGCCCCCAGTATACTTTTGGTCGATCGAGATGCTGAAAAGTGAAGAGCATGTCACAAGCCTTGGCGTGAGGCTCAACAGGCACGGAACCATGGCAAGAAATGCCTTGGGTAGCAGCATATAAGTCGACCAAGAAACACCTTCGCAAACTGATTATCAACAGCAAAGCTTTATGCTGGGAATATCTAGTGGACAATGTGAACAAGGATCCCCTGGGCCTTGGCTACAAATCAGTTATGCGGAAGCTCTATAGAGCCTTGCATATATGAAGCAGAAAAGATTTCCCTGACCATCCCGTCCATGTTGACGTTGTCCACGGTGAAAAGGCAATCGGTTCACACAGCCGGAAGAGGCAGAGGCACTCCCCTTATTGAAATCAAGGAAGGCTTCAGGTCCAGACCGCGTCCCAGCTAAGGTATAGCAGCTCATCTTTCACCACTGCCCTGACTTGCTGCTCAGTACATTCAACGCTTCCCTATGGGAAGTGATTCTCCCAAACCACTGGAAGATTCTGGGGCTCTTACTGATCAACTGGGAAGCGGAGTCCCGCATCGCTGTCTACATGCCCCCCGTTATGCTTGCTAGACACGGATCTGAAAGGGCTACATAAACTTATATCCTACTGGAGACATATCTCCTCGGCAGTAAAGAGCAGGATGTTCGGACATTGATGCGATTAAAGAGGTGGTAAGGGCATTCCAAGAGACGTAGGCACATAGCCGTATCAAGCAACGGGTGGTTTTGTTGGTGACACTTGATGCTGGGAACGCTTCTAACTTCACCAGATGGGTGGGTGTTTTGGATACGCTTAAAACCCCTTTTAAAGTTCCAAAATATCGTATGCGGCTTAAGGGACCACCTGAAAGATAGAACCCTACTGAATTATATGATACAGGGCCCACGAAGAATCGAAGTAACATCGCGTATTACTCAAGGATCTATCCTTGGTCCAGACCTGTAGAACAAATGTACGATGAACTACTGAGACTGGAAATGCCGAATGAGTCGCACCTGATCGGCTATGTGGATGATATTGTGACTCTGGTTGCTGGACGCACATTCCAGCAGGCGCAACTTAGACTAGGTACGCTAATGCGTCGAGTGAGAGACTGGATTATTACTTCAGTTTAGCACTGGAGAAAACGAAAGTAGTCATCCTGTCAAAGAATTGAATCCCCAGAGTAAAGACGATCAGTATTGGAGAAATAGTGTTTGAATCTAAACCATCTCTAAAGTACCTGGGGTTGCTGGTCGACTAAAAATGAGTTTCTCCAAACAAATCGGGGCAACAGCTGATAAAGCTGCTTCAGGTGTATCGGCCCTCAGTAAACTAGGTGGACCCAACCCATCAAAAAACGCCTTTTGGTGTGTTCCGTAGAGTCGGTGCTGCTTTACGGAGCAGTACTATGGGGTGATGCTCTCAGCTAGGAGCTGTACCGAAAGCTCTTGGCGCAGGTACAGAAAGGATGGGCACTGAGTATTGCATTTTCACATCTGACAGGGTCTGATTCGGATGTGCTAGTCATCTCAGGCGTGATAACTACCGCCGTCCTTGCAAAAGAGCACCGTACCATCTACCTGCGAAAAAACGAAGACGCGAGGGAGACAGTTGCCCATGACTAGAGCTCACTTAATGATTGGCAGCAGTCCTGGGTGAACAGCATGAAGTGAAGATGGACTACGTGCCTCATCTCTAATCTGAGACCATGTCTCAATCAAACGCCAGTGAGACTGACTTCTACCTGATGAGCGGGCATGAGTGTTTTCAGTCTTACTTGCACAAGATTGGAAAGTCGTGGACTGAAGGTTTTTCGCACGAGAGGAAGACGATTCTTGTTACACATTTTCAACATGCAAAAAATGGGAAAGGCTGTGCCGGGACCTCTACAAAGAAAGAGGAAAGCTTTCCCCGAATAGTATAATCGGGGAGATGCTTGCATCTATTGACGAATGGCACCATGTGGCACATTATGTTCGGACAGTTTTAAATGATGAAAGGGGCTCACAGCAGCTGGGTACGTCGTTATTTCGGATCACTTTTGTAGAAATCCCTCATCGTCCTCTCCCACTAGACGAGAGATCCTTCCAACTTCGCGGCGCCCCACGGCAAAGCAAAACGAAGCTCAATGTGTTAAACGGTTCCAGGCTAGGCTCAGAGGCAGACAGGAGAGGTGTTTGGTGGGTAGTCCAGATGTCTTGTGCGTATGGGAGCCCCGCACTCAGGGCGTAAATAGCCTTCACAAAAAACACGGTGCTTACGCGGCCATTCGTTGTGTAAGTGTCCCATTTCGTGGCAGATAAAATAGGAACTTACGGGGCCTTTCTGTCTGCTTCATTGGGTGGCATAGTGTTCGTACGCACGGCAATTATAGCATCAGAGCACAGCCGTTTTCCTACGGCTGTGAGAGTTTGTGAACCTGGTGAAACAGGCACCTGAGTTCTTTGCTGACGCGTTAGCTGCTGTGTTTTGTGGCCTGAGTTCAAAGATGTCGTGGTTTGCCAGGTATGGTGTCGCTCGTAAATATGCAAAAATTCTTCAATTGTTGCAATAACTGGGCGCCGTATGACATCTGCGCGTCGTTGGATCGTTCATCGAGTTCATCTATGATAGATTAGACAGCGTCGGCCTCGTCCGCCTTAGCTTGTCGGGCTATCTCCTGCGTACATAGTACATATTAACGAATAGTTTTATCATGGCATAGGCGTCGACAACTCGACTGTTAATATACTTCTCTATGGGAAACTTCGTGACTAGGCTCTCGCACAAGGTTATCACGGAGCTCATTCCATGATCGCACGGAAACACTCCTCAAAGTATCCTTGTAGATCCCTCCAATAATCGCCGGGCGTAAGACAGTTTGCATGTACCATCCAATCGCAACAAATTTGTGGCATCTTTGATATCACTAATCTATTTACTCACTCCATAGGCATTACCCCCGGAATAATGTGGTATCTCATACAGTTCAAACATATTCATACGTCGGACCTGTGCAACGATTGTTCGCTTCGCTTATACCTCGACGTGCAAAGATAGCAATTCTCGACCTTTCCTAAAGATTTTAATCTCTCGGTTGGGTCCTCGATGCTAAGTCCCTTCTCATAGATTTCAAGGTTCTCCTCCCTCGGTGCTCATCATTTTGGTCTACGCTATGGTACTCGTCACCCTGGTCGGCATCACGGTGTTCATCATTGCGGTCCGCATCAAATGCCTCATTTACCGATATCTCCATCATGGGTTCCGTTATGTGGAACGGTTTCGCCAGGCCGTCGCACGGCTACTAGCGCAAATACAGCCACTCGATTTGATTCCGGTTCTTCTAGAGCATTCCACGCCTCAGTAATCCACAACTTTATTTCTAGCAAAAAAAGAACTTTTCAAGAGACGTAGTGCTTCTGTGTGTTTAAGTTTGTGCAGGGCACGGGTGCCGATGTTCTGGCAGAAGTGTCAGCGAGCTATTAAGAAGACCGAGCTCTGTTGCCTGCTTTTCGGCTAGCTATTTGCTGGATCATATGGGGCGAATTCTTACAACGTACGCAAACATTGTACAAAAATCAATCGTTACTTTCCCTGAAGAAAGTCGTTGCATTACAAGGGGAATGTCAAACCCTAAGACGTTAAAATGGCTGAAGTGAACCACTCATCTCTGTCTAAAGAATTGAAACTTAACGGGTGTAGAACTTAGTAAAACAACACACTCAACAATTTTCCCGGGGTGACCAGCTTCTTTCGTTAGGAGCAGCTAGTCCTGATCACTGCGAGGCTGCCTGACTGCTAAGGTTTACTACAATGTACGCTCTGTTCGGTGACCTTATAATGACCCCCCTCTTTCTTTATGATTCATTTCATTACTCACTACGAGGTGAAAGTAGATAACAGCATTACTAGCAATAATCAAAATAAAATACAGTGATTGACAAAATTTAACCAACAGGAGACAATCAGCTCCTATAATTGGCTTGTTAAGAAAATATACATATGATATCAAACAATTTGTTTTCAATGCATTCTACTGTCGAAACCAACCAACACTAACTATCAGAGCCTTATTACGTTGTACAACTTTTTTTATTTCTGTGAATGATGGTCTCGAATTGTACAAGATAAAATGAATAGGATGACTTCACATATTTTTGTGTGTTCCCTTATTCTAAACATTCTCTGGGTGGCGCACTTGATGAAAAGGCTAGAAAATGAAGTGCGGATCGTATGAGCGTTTTGCGACGAAGAATGAGTGATGGAGAGAGTGATAGAAAAGTGGGGCATTGAAATAAAAAAAATGCAGCTGTTCGACTGTGTGCCCAGCGACTAGTACCGCAACATTATCCGCGTAGCCGATCAAGATCATTAGTCTTTGCCTTTATTGCTGAGTCGCATACAGGCCGACTAGCGTAGCTGCAGCGAGGAGAGTGAGATTCTGCTCGGCCCAAGAGTGTTATTTATTTATATTGTTCAGCATCTCCGCTTATATTGTTCAGCATCTCCGCTGAACAAAAGGTGTGCATGCCGGAGGAACGCCGAGAAATTACCTCCCAGGGTGCTGGATACTAACGCCTGAATTTTGAAAAGGAACCGGTCCGCTGATATCATCGCGTTGAAACCCGTGAAGTTCAGACGCCAACTCTCCATGATATGAGGCGTCGGGTCTCGGAAAGGTGTCAATGCGTTCCCGGGGTGAATCGCATCTTCGATTGACCTGCTGTAAGGGACTGCCTCGGGGACTGGAGGTACCAACGGGGGTGCGGTGCTGTGTCGAGGTCGATACTCGGGAGCTTTGGGGTCCATTCCCGAGTTCCTTGGAGGTAGGGTCCATTGATCAGATGGTCGAGAGTGGGGTATAGCCACACTGGGATTGGGCTCCCAACCAAGTGGCTGGGTGGTTGGCTCATCGGGAGGTTCTGGAGCCTTCCCTTTAAGTTGCCAATTCTCTCTGACATATCTCGCATTAACGCCACGAGGGTGTCAATGGAGTGGGTGGAAGGCCCGGGTGTAACCTCGGCCGCGACAGCTGCAGCAGGAACTTCCCCGCCTACGGCTCTTTGCAAGTCCAACAATGATTAGGGTGGTTCGGCATCTGGGACCCCCTTCGCCACTGCTCCACGCGTTGGGACGGGCGTTCCGAGGGGGAAGTCTACGGCAGTCCGCTCTATGGGTCGCCGGCATAGTGGGCAAAGCTCGGACGTTGGGAGAAGCTGTTAGACACAGGCACGATGGAAAAGGTGTCCGCAATCCAATCGCACGCTGTGTACGCCCTCCACTACGTCTTCAAAGTAGATCCCGCAGTTAGCTGGTTGGACCGTTTTGGATCTGGTCCAACGCTTATCTGGGGTCCGCTTCGTTGCCATGCTTGTTTTGCTGTGTGTGGACAAAAGTGGACAAAATTTACTACTAAATTAGTGGCCGATAGTGGCGAGCTAGTAATAGTGGGGGAAAAAATATTTGACAGCCACTTTCCTTTCCAGCAGTCGACTCCTCCAAAGGGAAATGAGAGTGCGTGGTAGTCTGCCGAAGAAAGGGTGCTTTCGGTCGATTTACAATAATTAACCCCATACCCACATACATTACAAAAACCTTCTCTAAACTACGTTAAACGACTCGACGAGACAAGTGGTAGAGCTACCGTAACGGTTTTTGTACGCGGTCGAAATTCCCGACGCGTGAAAGCATTCCGGGCTCCGCAACTCCGGCAGACGCCACCGAACGTTCAACCGATACCACTCGTCTATCACGCATACGAAATAAGTAGAATCCTTCCGCGACATAAAGGCAAGGTAGCCTTCTATTTTCTTGAGAGTCCAGGCCGACAGGAGAAACCCCATCTGGCTGACAGTTCCATCAAGAAAATACAAGGTCCTTACAGGGGTTAACCTGGGACAACACATCGGAAGGATTCTGTCGCGAAAAAAAAATCAAACAAAGGAGAGCAGAAGCTACAACTCACGTGAAGCGACTGCTGGTGTGTATCACGCAACTCCACTGCTCCTGTTTGTGAGGCTCGAGTGCCAAAGTACCTTACATCCTCCGTAAAGGACCAACTCGTCAGAAGACGCGAATCTTTTATCCCCTTAGGATGTTTTGGGCCCCACGTTGGGTGCCATTTGTAATGATTTTATATGTCTAAGACCGGAGTCAGTGGACGGGAGTGCATCGTTCCTTTGCAATCGAAGCGTATTTGGCGAACAATAATTCAGCGAGTATGGCGAGAGGTCGATTCTGTCTGGATTTCAATATTCGAAGTATAAAGGATGGCCCGTCAAAACTGTTGGCACAGGCGTAGGTACAAAAGTTCAGAAATACAGGATTATCTGTAAAAGAGCCTGGACCTAGACCTTCGATGCTGGAAAGCGTAGAGCGTGTGAGAAGGGAAATTATGAATAATCCACGCAAATTTATACGGAAGATTGCAGCATCAACGGGCGGTGAAACGGACACACATTATTATATCTTAAGAAGATAAATGAATAACTATGATTATAGTCAATTATTTGCTTATTTAATATCATTAGACGAATTCTCTTTTCCCTTTTTGAAAAACCGTCGGGCCTTGCTTTGTTGTGTAAACAAACGAGTTTCGACTCCTTTGAGCCATCTTCAGTGTCTGAAGAATGTGTGGAAGGAGATGACTTTATATATGTAGATGAAAGATGGGTTAAGTAGGTAGGTGCTTAATTAGGTCAAGTAGAGGGATATCCGGTTTTCGTCGTTTGGGTTGTTGGATGTTTTCTCAGTACTACATTATATTTTTCTCCGACGAACCCAAATGAGGAAAACCGAATATCACTCTGCCTGACATAAATTATCACCTATCTGCTTAACCCCTCTTACACCTATATAAAGTCATTTCCTTCAACACATCCTTTAGACACTGAAAATGACTGAAAAAAGTCGAAAGGCGTCTGCTCTCACAACAATGCAAGGCCCGACGGCTTCTCCAAAAGAAAATACTTTGATTATGTTCATCTTTGAATTTATATTATTTTACAAAGTGTAAAATCTCATAGCGAATACTCTTAAGTAAACGAAAAATTTTGCCTACCTATACCAAAATATATAGCTTTTCCATTACTTATTTCGGTTCTTTTTCGAAAACTTCTGTTGAGCTTTAAACAGATCACGTCGGAGTTACCAAAGCTTAAAAAGGAATTTTCAGATTTCTAAGGCTCAAAACTTGGGGTTTAAAGGGCTGCATTTTTAAAGTCTAAATCTATTGCTCCCATGTAAAAATGTAAAATTTTTCTATTAAATCCAAAAAATAATTATATTAGCACTTTTTCTAACCGTGCTCCATTTCGCTATCATAATACTCCGCATTTATTTAAAGTTTTCGGTAGTATTTAAACAAAATTGTATCATATCGCCACATATCAATCAATTTATTTTAAAAAAAATGCTAATGATTCTGTGGGTTATTTTCATAACATTGCCAGTGCGAATTCTTTCAGCTATCCAAAAAGTATCTCTTGCATATGTACTCGTATGTATACTGAAAAAACTGACACTAGAACTCATACGAAATCGCGTATGTCACTCATATATACATTTATTCAGCCACAAACGCTAAAATGAAATATTTTAAAAACACATAATGAAATATTTTAAAAACACATAATGTTTTTCTTTTTTGCCGTTGGAAAAATTTTTTCGCATGACCTTTGAGGCATAATGTGAAGAACATATCGTTTCTCACTCCATGTCATCAAAGTCATCATCCGTGTTGTCGCCGTTTCATTCCCGTTATATGAATGTCGCCATCAGATGAACTTCAGGCGGCATCAGAATATCAACATCGGCAGCAATAGCAAGAGCAGCGGTAGCACCACTAACTGAAGCAGCTGTGAGTGAACCAGCTAAATATGTAAAATGGGGGGACCCCGATTGGGATCAGCTATTGGAATGTTCAAAAGAGTGCCATCTAAAAATAAAGGCTGCGCGTTATTCGTTATTTTAACGCCTGAAATATCTTTCCGAATTACCATTAGTATGCGGCAGTTTAGATTCAGAATTCAGATACATCCATCGAAAACATGTGTTGGATGTATCTTTCCCGAACATGCTCGCATATGATTGTTTGTTTGGTTGCTTTGTGGGCACAAAAGTACTTGAAAGCATTTAGGAAAGATAGAAATATGGAAAAGATCAACGAGAGAGCACATTCGATTTGATCTAGATTTTCCGAAAAAGGACATGAGTGGGAACTTTTGAATGGCAATCAAATTGCGAATGGCGGACGTGAGGATGTTTTTCTTTCAATTTCCCGTGGCACAGAATTGAGTGCTTTTTGGTGACCCGTTTTTATTAATCAATAAAAGATATCTCAGTAGGAAATCAAATTTACTTTTTTTGCCGCACAAATAGCAGTATCGTTTTAGTCCCTTGGAAATCCTTTGCATTACGTAATTGACCCCGAAAAGGTTTGCTGCCACCATCATCATCCGAGTTTATTGATTTCATGTACATTTCCAATGCTAATTCCGTTTCTTTTGAATACGACATTCAAAGTCGGCCAACTCATGTCGGAGGACTCCAGTTCGCGACACATTACAGCACATTCAGCTAGAAAATTGTTCGAAAAGCGCAAAGCGAGGTGAAAGGAGCTTCGCCTCGTCAGCGTCGAAGTCGTCTTTTTCGTACCAACACAAGTTGTTTGCTCCAGTTGGCAATCATCCAAATCGTGTTTGAACATTTTCAATGTTCTCGATGGAGAGAAGTACGAGCAGGAATAGACGAAGAAGAAGAAAGTCTTCTTGTTGCGGTAGTGAATCGTGATTACAACATCACCATCTTGTGCTGGTGCAGGTTTGGATGTTCACGGATGGTGGTTGTGAATCTGGTGATAGGGAGGATACAACTTCTAGTCTGGAAGATGAAAGATACTCAATGTGGAGTCCTTAGTGTTCTATGGAGAGGAAACATCTTAAAAGGTGAGACAAATCGGCGAATGTATAGCACCTAATTATAGTACCGATAAGTTGACACCTTTTTGGCACGTTGATTGAATTTTTTAAGCAGAAGTTTCTCCTAGGTTAAAAAGTTTCTTAGCTTTGATTTTACATGTCAGTTCATAAACATCAAAGGAAGATGATAGGTGACGAGACCGTGTAAAAATTGAGGTGGGTGGAAAGAATATTCAGGCACATGTTTGAGCCAATCTTAAATAAATGCAGAAAGTTAAACACTTCGATGCCGGTAATTTAGAATAACACTTTAGAAATGATTGCAATCTCAACAAATTAAAGAATCATTGATAAAACATTTGAAAATAATGCGCGTAGATTTTAGGTATGAAGTTATTTAAAACGGGCTTATCGAAATACCTTGTTTATTGTACGGACGGAAGTGGACGTGGATGATAAAACGTTGTACCTACCAAGTGTATAATTCCTTTGTTGTCACAGTTTATGATACAATCGATACAGTCCTTAAAAAATTCGCGGTGCAAATGCTGAATCCGCAAAGCTCCTTATGTAGACACCGAAATTGCCACGTATTCCGCTTCGGTCGTCGATAACGCAATAGTTGGTTGCTTTTTGGAGTTCCAGAAGATGGTTCCATTCAAGAGAAGAAATACCTACATATGTTGTGAATGAACGACGATCCTTCGTATCATTGGGGTGATCCGAGTCGTTGCGTGTAGACGTGTTTTTAAATCGCTCCTGCCATTAATTTCAAAAATTAAATAATTTTTCACAAAAGTCAGTTGAAAATAATTATTTTAATGGAAAGCCATCACCGTCGAATCATTCTAGCATTTATCGAATTTCCTGAAATACATTTCCTGAAGAGAGGAAGAAGGTTTGAGAACATTCCCTCTAGTCTCGCTGCAAAAGCAACGAGATGGAGGAGCCCGATGGCTACAGCAATCAACCAGAACGATTGTGTCCATCGCCAACGATGACGGGCGAAAAGAAGCTAAAACGAAGATACGATAATAACGCAGAAAAACCGAAAATTTTATCGGTCATCGAGATCGAGCAGTTGATTAAAGAAGAGGTGAAAGCTGACAGGGTTGAGAAAGAAAATGAAGAGCTCAAACTTCGAATCAAATCACTAGAAGCACTCGTTGGGAACATTGACGTCCAACAAAGCTCAAGAAAGCAAGCAAAGAAAATAAGCTAATTCAAAAATTACTGAAGATAAGAAAACTAAGAAACCGAAGCAAGCAGACGATCAATAAGACGTCCTCAGCGCAGGCGGAGCAAACGACAGCAGGAATTATTATGCAGCGCTAGCTGGACTAGAATATACGATAAGTATTGAAGAGGATCCAGGTAAAATTTCTGAATATTCTACTGCTAAGCTAGATAATGGATTTATAGAATACTTAAAAATTAAAAATAGGGAGAAAAAACCAAAAGTTTTGTCTGCTGGACCGCCCGTCAAGATTAATCAAAAGAAAGATAAAGTCTCACCAATCAATGTATTTGGGCAAACGTGCAAAGATATGGTTCGGCTTTTGGCAGCCGAAAATAAGCTAAATGATTTTGAGATCAAAAGAGTCAATGCCGATAAACTGACAATTAGGACTAACTCGCTGGTAGATTTCCAGCCAGCAAAAAGTGCGTTAAATTCTGGAGATTTTCCGCATTTTACATACGACCCCAAAAGCAAAAGAAACCAAACCTTTTTATTGAAGGGTCTGGACTGCGGAGAGGACACAATGGATCTGCTTCAGGTGCTTCAAGAAGTTGCACCAAAAATAGAATTTATTTCCGTTAAAGATTTTGCACCAAGGAGATCGATTGTGGAGCGTAAAAACTCGCCTTATTACTTAGTGCAGATTGCCAGCAAAAGCAGTTTAAGTGCCCTGCTACTTGAACTTCCCTGTGGTGGAGTGGGAACGCCTCCAAAAAAGTGAGGTCAACCAGTGCCATAGGTGGTAAAGATTTGGGCGTTCGGCTGCCAATCGTGCCATGAAATATAGGTGTGTTAAATGCAAAGATATCCATGCTCCCGGCGAGTGCAAATTGGCTCAGACAGAGCTAAAAGAAAAATTATATTGTGTGAACTGCGGAGTCTATGGTCATCCAACATCATATCCTGGATGCCCCCGGTATCAAGATGCAAAGGTAAAATTGACTCCAAAACAAAGTCAAGCACACCACAGTGTGATACCTTCCAACTTCGTCAGGCCCGGGGTGTCATTTGCACTTGCTGCGAGAGGACCAGCAGACAATGTAAATAAAATAAATAATGTAAGTGGCAATAATGAGCTGCTCCTTAAAATTTATCAGCAATTAAATTCCTTATCGGAGAGAATCGATAAACAAGATTCGAAAATTAACATTGTTTTTCAGCGTTTCAAATGCCTCAAAATAAGTTGTCATTCAGTCACATTCCCACGGATAGGATTCTTCTCATCTTCATCAACGTCAACTCCATTGTAAGTCTACATCGACGTGACTGTCTCCTGGAGTTCCTTGTCAAGCAAAAGCCTGACATTATGCTTCTTACTGAAACCCACCTCAATCCATGGCACTCCATGACATTCAAGGATTTTGAATTCGTAAGAAACGATGGGGTAATAGGTGATGGGGAGGTGGCACTGAGATATTGGTTCGAAGACGCTATTGTTTCCAAAATATTGAAAAAGTCGAATTCAAAAGCTTTGAATCTCTTAGAGTGTCCGTTATCAAAATCTCACTGCCAGGTGGGGATAACCTCTTCGTTATCTCTGCCTATGCAACAGGTGGAACTGTTCTCAAGCTTCCTTGTTTGAAGTACTCGAATTGAACAGGCTGTATAGTCATTATATTCTTGCTGGTGACCTCAACGTCAAGCATACATCATGGCTGAACGCCACCAATAATCCAAGAGGTGAATTCCTGAAATCATGGATAACAGAGAACCAAATTGAATACAGGTGCAATCTATATGGGTCAGAGTTCCCAACATACCCTAAGACAAATTCATATTTGGAGCTCTGCATTGCTGACGCAAGACTTAAATTCAGCGTTGAGAGTCCTCAACGGAAACTGCAGGTGCTTCCTTATGATAGCGACCATAACGCAATCGTAATGGAAATCAATCATCAAAGGGATGACTTCTTCCTCATTCCAATTCAACATGAAAATCATCGGTTGGATTTAAAAAAAAACAGACTGCGGAAAGTTTCAAAAGAAGTTTAATCAGGAGTACCAGAAGCAATGTCCCCCTTCTGATGATGGCAACTCTTGCTTAATGGTTCCTAATGACAGGAATCGAACTAACGATGAAATAGATCTCTATTTGTCGAAGTTAGAGAAGCTGACGTTGGAAACGGTTGAGAAAGTAGTTCCCAAGATTAAAAATCGAAACAATATGGAAGGATATGAAAAACCAACCATTGTAAGGTTGAAAAGATTGAAAAGTCTTCTTCTCACACGCGTCAATGATATTTATCGACGATTTTTGGACTACAACCATCCCTAGTTGGCTTTGTTGAAACCGGACCTGAAGAATGTCCGGAACCATATCCGTTCATACTTCAGGAGTGAGGTCAGCAATCAATGGCCGGAAAAATTGCGGGGTATTAGCCCACAGGACCCAGATGGCGTTTTCGCGAAAGTGAATAGTACATCCCACAAGAAGTCTCGAGTGAACGTATCGAATATGGAAGTCACTAGTGATGAAATAAATCTTCTCGATAGTGCTGGCATCGAAATTGATAGTACGACTCCGGATAGAAATGGAAACAGGATTATATGTGAGGGATTGCATAAATTTGCTCTGATTGGAATACGTTTTATATTAGTTCATCTCCCAAACCCTGAGGGAGGGAATGAAATTTTTTCAGAAGTCCTTGAAGCAAAAGTTTCCGATTTCAAATCAAGCCTGAACGGCCAATCAATTCTTCATTTCAATGAAACATTAACATCTGACCTCATACCGAGCTTGAATCTTATTGATTATTTTGTCATTTATGAAGGCTTGTGTTTCATATATCACAGGATAAACAACAAGAAATCATGTGGTACTGATGGTATTCCAAATGTAGTTCTCCGACATTTGCCTGACGTTGCTATTAGGAGTTATTGCATATTGTTCAACAACATGTTGAGTAATTCATATTTCCAAAATAAGTGGAAAAAGACTAAGATATTTCCGATCTTGAAGAAAGGAAAAGAATCTTCATGCCCGAAAAGCTATCGCCCAATCAGCTTGCTGCCTAACATCAGCTAGCTGTTTAAAGTGATATTCAACAGAGCATTAAACGCCCACACTGTGGAATATGAGTTGATGCCGAATTGCCAATTTGGTTTTCGTGCCAGGCATTCGACTACTCATGCAATAACAAAAGTAACCTCATACATCTGTTGGAAACTAAATGATAGACAATGTGTTGGAGCATGTCTCACTGATATGGAGAAAGCCTTCGATACGGTGTGGTTAGATGGACTTGTTTTGAAACTCCTTCAGGACCAGTTCCCCAGACACCATGTCGCCATGATGTGCAATATGTTATACGGGGAATCGTTTGTTGTAACTGATGGAAATCTGACAACAATGCGCGAATTCAAGGCCTTGAATGGTCTACAGCAGGGAACAGTTACTGCGCTTCTGCTCTTCTCAATCTTCATTCGCAAGCTATTGAACGGCTTTGATTTTGACGTCTCGCCAACGTGACCATTGGTAGCATTTGCTGATGATCTGATCATCTATACGGCAGACCGAAAAGATACAATAGCTCGGAGAAATCTCCAAAAAATGTTCAATGATGTGCAGCTGTACACTGACAATTGGCGAATGAAAATCAATGCGCAGAAGTGCGAAAAAATTTTGTTTCAGACAACGCTGCAGGGGGCTAGTCTAGGCCTGAAACGTAATTGGAAGGATTTCCACATTATGGCTGGCGAGGGTAGTTCTGAACGGGTTCCACATAAATCCTGTGTTCGATACCTCGGTGTTTATCTCGATCAGTATCTGTACTATACTGAACATGTGAAAATCATGCTCAGTAAGGCACTAAAAGTAGTCATGGCCCTTCGACGACTCTGTCATTCCAGATACATTGATCAAAAGGTCAAAATTATCTGTTACAAGACCCTAGTTAGACCAGTTTTGACACATGGATCTTAGATTTGGTGCAACCAGAGTGCTAGTACTATTGAAAAATTAAGAGTTTTCGAAAGGAAATGTCTTCGTGCATGTACTGGTTTGTACAGAAAGCCTGAGACGGATTGGAAACATTATATATCGAATAGAAGTGACGAGAGTCGATATCTTTATATTGAAACTTCTTCGGAATCATATCGGAAGACCTGTAACTGTGAGTGAAAATCCTTGAATTTCACAGCCGTTCCACCCTACAGACAGGTATATTGCGACTTGCCTCGCTACTGGCTTCGCTCCTCTAGAACCATTAGTGTATTTGGACATGAATCGATATGTTTTTGATTCTGACGGCGTCCCAGTCATATATCACATATATCGACGGGCCACCGATAAGAAGATAAAATATCCTCCGAATTTGAGTTCACGAGACCAGCAATTCCAATGGAGATAATTATTTGCTAGATTCGTTGAAGTTGATCGCGCTGAGACGGGGCAAGCTAGGTATTGGTGGCTGAATAACAATGTCTAATTCATTCGTGTTTATTTCTAGTTTTTGTGTTTTTCGTTACTTGGTTTTTGAGTTTCAGCTCATTATTGCTACTTTTAGTGTTGTTGTTTATTTGTGTTAGACGCGTAGGTTAGAAATATTGTGATAGAATTTTTTAGTTTAAGATAAAATTTTTGATCGAATTTTATTAGAATTAAGTAAAAACATATTAGGGGTAGGATCAAAGTTCACTGTTATGTTTAAATTATAAACAATTTTTAGGATAGTGTGGGTTGGTTTTTCTCCTTTTTCCAATTGAATCACAAAATATGTCATAATCTTAATTTATTGAATTTACTATATTTTTTTTTTATCAAATGTGTTAAATGATAACGTATAAATTTAGAGAGCCATTTGGGCCACTAAGTTTTTGTATTGTTATTGTTTGGAATTTGCTTTATATTCTGTGTAAATTTATACCGATAAGTAATGAATAAAGCGCTTTTGACTTTGACTTGACTTTGAACGACGATCTTTCGGAGCACAGGCATGATCCTTGACGGCCATCCAATGTATCTTACCAGCATTCGAGTTAAAACGGCTAACACTATTTACCGCATACTGAATGTCTGCGCGGGATACTTGCGTCGCAAACAAAATGCTACCCACATAGGAAATACAATCCCGGACCATAATTTCAATCCTGAGATTTCGGGACCAAAGAGCCCCGATCCTGGGATCCCAGGAACGACAAAACTTTTTGATCAGTAATAAGAATGATTCAAAAAGTTTTATTAAATTGATTTCAGAGTGTACTCGTAATAGGCCAATTTATTGAGAACCTAAGCTTTAAGAACTTAAAAATAAAATATTAATACATTTATCTGATAGTTCAATATCTTCTTCTTCTTAGCACTACTGCCCCTCTTGGGACTTCGCTTCCTGCAAATAGCGCCTCCACCTGTCTCGGTCTATAGACCGCGTCCTTCAATTTCGAAATCCAAGTAGCGATGGACTGTCTTCGTCGACCGTATCAGACCAACGTTTCCTCGGTTTCCCCGCTGGTCCTGGCCTTCAGTTCACCCGACGAATGCCTTTTTGGGTATCCGATGTTCGTCCATACGATTCATGTGTCCAGCCCATTGCAGCTTCCGCAGTCTTACAATCGTTAAGACCTCCGGTTTGTCAAAAATTTCATACAGCTCATGGTTGTATCGGATTCTCCATTGGTCTCCGTCTAGCTTCGCTCCGGTTATTCGCCTCAGGACCCGTCGCTCAAAGGCGTTCAAGATAACAATATTCAATTGCATTAAAATTAAATCAAAATTTTTATAAAGCTAGCACATTCATTTGGCATTTTAAAGAATCAATAAATTTAAATGTTTATTGATTTGATCTTTGAAAATAAGACCTCAACATGAGAAGATTGTCAATGCTGGTATTTTTAAGCCGGCTTCTCAATTCGTTTGCAATGCATGAAGTAAAAGAAAATGCTCTTTCAGGTTCAATGCTTGTAGGAGGGGTGGCCATTAAGCATTTGTAAATTTTATCGAGATTAGGACCTCGAACAGCAGATCCGCTTTCTAAAAAGTTCATCTCTTTTCTAATAGTCTTAGCAATATCTGTGTCTTTGATATCTTTTGCTTCAACTCTTTTCATGCTTTTACCATTTCGGCCAGCAGTTTCTCTTCTAATGTTAACTCTGTTATCTCAACTGAATCTGAATATATTTTCTCAACGGAATCTGAATCTGGAACCTGGAGTAGATTACTTTGAGGGTCAGTTGAAGAAAACTTAATTGCAAGCTTTATAATTTTTTCACGAAGGATCGTTTTAGGTGAAACTGAAAAAATAAATCTTATATCGAGAAACAGATCATCAATTTGTTTTTCCGAGTTTTGTAAGTAGTTTAGCAAACCTGATAACTCAAATTTTCTTCTTTCTTATACTCTTTTTAACAGCGATACTTTCATTTTCGCAGAAATTTTATTATTTTTCTCGTGTAAATCTTTTATCATGAATTTCAATGCAACATCTGCTGTACACAAGTTAGCATCGAAACGGCAAAGAGCTTCTACAGGTAGTTTCACAGGTGTTGGAGTATCAACTAAATCCTTGATAATCTCGATCGCTGCTTCATTTATTGTAACAGGATAATAAAGATCAAGGAGGGCTTTTTGAATGGGAATTTTCAGTAGTAGAAAGCGTTCTAACATTGCCAATAGGCTGTTCTATCGTGTACGGTGATCTTGCAACAACGATAATTCTTTACTGAATGCAGACTTTACATACTTTTGCAAGACAGTGTCATTTTTTGTTGGCAAATTTTAAAAAAATAATACAATTTTACGGACTTTTCTTACGACATCATGAATGCCATAATTATTATTGAAGTTTTAAGCACTAACTCTATTAGCTTCTGTTCCATCGATATTTAAACAGCAGCAGTATCGCCTAAAGAGTCATAACAACCTCAGTCAAAGAAGTGTATGGTTCAATGTTTTGTTTCTTATAAAGTACATCACATACAGCAAGATGTACTCCATGTGCCATGCAAAGTTCATGTTTAGTTTTGGCGACAAGGCTTCCAACTTTTAGCATTACGTTTGGATCATCTGTGGTCATAGCTACGATGTCTTGATCTAAAGATAGATTGAATTCACCCAAACGCTTCCTCAAAAGTAGCAAAAATTTTTTGCCGTCATAGAAACTTCAATTCGAACCAGTCCTAACCTCCAAAATTTATTTTCTGAATGGACATTGATATACATACACCTTTTGTGAAAGGGCGATGTCCGCTTGTCAAAAGTAATTGAGAACATAGCCCCTACTAATTTCAAAGTCTTAATATTATCTTTAATGTGATGCCGGATGTTATCACTAAAATTCATTATTCTGCTCCGATCTAAGGCAACCATTCGCGACAATATTTCATCAAGTGTGTCTTTTTTGCCTTGAGTTTCGTGAAACAAGTCAGCCATTTGCCGCTTTGCTGGAGTCTGAACGTTTTATGCTGTGTTTTGCTTATGTTTTGTAGCTAAATGGATGTGCAATCCGTTTGTTGAGCCTCCTATAGTTTTAAGAATACATGGGCACTTTTTGCATTGAGCACTATTTCCGTTTGTAGCTACCCTAAAGTGATTCCACACTGGATTCAGGTCTGTATCTTTTTTGTGATTGACAAAAACGGTAGACTCCAATGACGACATATTTTGTTGGCACTGCGATTATGACCTGTAAAACAATATTTTTGGTTCAAGAAATACTCATGAATCAACTTTTATTTCATCGTTTTTCCCGATTATTCATAAAAAATAGAAATTAAGTCAAATATAAATATTCCGAGAGAGCAACATATTTTTCCCGGATCATGAAGCATAATTTGAATGGTTGAACAATTCTTTGAGTGTAGAAACGACTAAACTTTCGAAAAATTTAAAGGAAAGAGAAGCTAGGAAAATCCGAGAATTCAAACGAAATACGCATAGAGAAAATTAGAAAAGATTGTAGAATACTCGATCTTCAGAAACGCATTGTGATATTTATAAAATGAAAAAACTATTTTAAGTGATTAATAACATCGAAACATACCTTTTATTGAAGTTGCAACTTCTCTTGGTTTCTTTACACGCATCACATGATGCAACACAACTCACTCAAGTGGCTTATGCTATCACACTGCCACCAGTTGCAGAAGCGAAATGCCGATGTGGGTATAAGAATAAGCGGAAAAGGTGCAAATGCACACATACATTACGCTGCCGAGCAAATGGGAAGTTATCACAATGTTCCAAATTGCATTTTCGCATGTTGAATTTGTATTATTAATATTTTATCGTTCCCGAAAATCCCGGGACTGGCAGGTTTAAATCCCGGGATTACGGTATCAAAAATTTTGTCGGGATCCCGGAATTTTATTCCCTATACCCACAGCTCCTTGGTACGGTATTTTCTCCATTTCATTCCGTTCTGCGTCATTCTGTTAACATAAATTGGAAATTCATTTTTGACTTACGTCCACTGGAGTTGAAATCGGGTTACACCCTCCATTCCGAATTTCTTTAAGATACCTCGAATGTACTGACTTTGATCGATCGAATTAAACCGGACTTTTGATCACGAAGCATTCTCATACCGAGGGTATGCTTTGCAGCTCCCAAATCTTTCATTTTCTACTGTGTTTTTGGGTAATTTTTCAAAACATAGATTGAGCATAGAGACATGCTTAGATCTCACATGCAAAATGTATCTTTCCAGATCATTCTCTACCTGAACAGCAGAAAGTTCGAGCTGCTCGTAATATTCAACAAAAAGGTGGCGTAGTAGCTCAATCCAATAAGTAGGCCTTCTTGTTGAATTAGTACTTCGAGATTTGGTAAATTCAAACACACTATTTCATGTAGAATGTTGATTTATTTACCTTCTAATTGGCTTTTATACTCAAAAATTACAACTATGCATTTTACATGATTGTGGGAATTATAAATTGTTCCCAAGAGTGTACAGGAAATATACTGACTAAAAATAAGCAAATTTTTTAGTATTTCCAGGTCTGGAGTAGTAATGTGAGTCGTTTGAATTTCACGTTCCATGCGAACGATTCAAGCATTGAAATCAGAGTTTAAGAATTTGCTGTGTCTGGAATATGGGTTTTTTTGGTGGTATGGCGGTAAATGCCATTTATGCACAGAGTGTGGGACTCATATGCTCGCAAGAAAGCGACTGGGCTACCCACTAAACACCTCCCCTGTCAACCTGAGAACCCAGCCTGGAACCGTTTGACACATTACTTCGGGCCAGGCCTCGTTTTGTTACGCCGTGAGACGCCTTCAAGCTGGGGGATCCCTTTCCTAACGGGAGGGGAGAGGGGAAGAGGAAGTGCCAGAAAAGTGATCCCCCAGCCCCAGCGCCCCCGGCTGCTATGAGTCCCTTTTATATTTCCGGACGGCCTGAGCATAATGTGCCACCTGGTTCCATTTGTCAACCGATTCGAGCATCACCGCAACTATATTATCCGGGGTGAGCTCAACCGTCTCCCTGTAGAGTTCCCTTCTCAGCCTGACCCATTTTGTGCACGTACAAAATGTGTGGCAGGCATTGTCCTCCTCTTCTGGGCAAAACCGACAATCGGGGGACATCGACTTAACAATCTTGTGCAGGTAAGACTGAAAACACCTAGCTCAAAAGCTTGGTCAGATAGAAGTCAGTCTCACCATGCCTTCGATTTAGCCACGGGCTCATATCCGGGATGAGGCGCGCAGTCCACCTTCCTTTCGTGCAATTCACCCAAGACTGCTGTCAATCGTTGAGTGAGCGCTGTCTCTCCTCGCGGACAACCATCTGAGGGCGACAGGTATCACGCCTGCAATAACTCTCACCGCCGACTCAGAGACTGTCGGATACGAAGATACATTTCTCGGTGCTCCTCTTCTCTGTACATGTGCCAAACGTTTTCGGTATACCTCCTTGCTGAGAGCGTCGCCCCATACTTCTGCTCCATACAGTAGCACTGACTCTACAGCACTCATTAAGAGGCGTCTTCTTGACGAGCTGGGTCCCCCTACGTTGGCCATAAGTCGACTCAGAGCCGATACTCCCGAAGTAGCCTTCTCAGCCGTTGCCCTGATTTGCTCAGAGAAACTAATCTTCGAGTCGATCAGTAGCCCCATGTACTTCACCGATGGCTTTGGGAATATGGGTTTAGCGGGTCAAGGTAGTTTGCCTTGGGAGCAGATATAATAGCGTCTGAAACTGGCGAAACATGGATTGTACCCTCAGAAGACGGAGTTTATGTATCACCACCGACTAAATTTGAGTGTAGGTGATTACGATCTTTCTTATACAACAAGGCAGGCTCCAATCAGGTGACGCACCAACAAAACCACGCACGCGAGCCTGCCGCTATGACAAACTCTATGACATTGCTACCCAAGCAAAGCAAAGGACCGAGACTTGACATCCTAGAAAGACTTGAAGTATATAAACCTAGAAAAACACGCGGTAAAACTATCAACGAACAACTTATTACAAATTCTGGCGCAATTTGCTCAGTACTAGATCACACCATCCGACGAAAACGGAACGAACCAGAAAAAACGGACGTCCAACGACCCGAAAGACAAAAACCTAATATAATATCCCTCTACCTGACCTAACCTAATCCCACACACCATGCTTAACCCATCCTACACCTATATCAAGTCAAGCCCACCCACACATCCTTTAGACAGTGAGGATAACTCAAAATAGTCGAAACGCGTCTGCTCATCCAACAAAGCAAGGCCCAATAGCTATTTAAGAAAAAAAATGTGCTTGAAGTTTGAAATTTTGTCGTGAGCCAATGTACCCGACTGAGCCACCATTCCCGACGTGATCCTACCAGGCGCTATTTTTCGTTTACTGAATTACTGTAAATGATTTTTAATTGCTGCATATATAGGGTTTTCCATTAGTTTCTATCTTTAGTTAATTGAAATATTTTAATAGGAAAGGACCAAATATTTGAAAAAGATTTTTAGTTATGAAAATAATTAATTTACTATTTTGGCAGATTAGTGCAATAAATATAGAATTTATAGATGTGATTTTTACTACAAATAGTAAATGTATCTAATATAATTAAATTTTATCTCTTATTGGTTCTTTATTATTAAATGTTTGTGTTGTGACGTAACAATTTTATCCATTCATAAAACATAGAAATATTTGGGATATTGAGTTCATATTTATTCTGGGTGTAGTCCAAGCATTACATTTTATAAATATAATTTCGATCATATAACTCCTACGAGCCCGTTTACAGCGGTCGCTTCTTTGGACCTGATTTTCGACCACTCTGGTACACATTTCGACCGGAGCGTTGACAATTTCGGGATGGATGTTGTCTTTGAGCACGTCTAAAGTTGCTGGCTTGTTGGCATAGACCAGTGACTTCATATAGCCCCATAAAAAGAAATCCAGTGGCGTTAGATCGCTTGAACGAGGTGGCCATTCGACCAGACCATTTCTCGAGATAACACCTTCACCAAATTTACCTTTTAATAAATCGATTGTGAGGCGTACTATGTGGCTAGTGGCGCCGTTTTAGTGAAACCACATATCCAATCCAACTCCGGCCACAAATAATCTTCCAACATAACACGATAGCGCTCTCCATTGACTGTAACATGGAGGTCGTTATCATCCACTAAAAAATACGGCCCAAGCACACCCCCGGCATGAAAACCGCACCAAAAAGTAATTTTTCTAGATGCGACTGTGTCTTAAAAAGCACATGTGGGTTTGTTGCTGACCAGTAACGCATATTTTGTTTATTAACAAAACCATTGTTTCATCAGTGAAAATGATTTTTCAATGAAATCCTTCATTTTCTTCAAGCTTTGTCAGATCCCAATTGGAGAGGTTTCGAATGATCAAGTGGCTCTTGTTCTTGAGTCGATTTGATCTTGTAACCATGTACGCTAAGATATTTTCGCAAAATACGCCACAGTGCCGTTTGAGCGATGCCGGATCCTCGATAACGACGGGAAATCGACTGATTTGGCTCACCTTGAATCGATGCACTTACGGCTGCGATGTTTCCTTCGCTTCTAATGGTACGACGTCTTTTTGGTACCGAAACGTCTAATAGTGAAAATTTGGACTCGAACTCTACTATAGCACGCACAGCCTGTCAAGTGGGACGATTATTTCGGCCGGAAATTGGAGTAAGCGCTCTTAAAGTTGCGACCCTCGACTCAAAATTTCGGTAGTAATTTTTAATAATTTGGAAACGTTGGTGGCTTGTCAACTTTATCATGATAAAAGTGTTGACTTTAGTTAACGTTTCAACATTGACAACTTATTAAAAAAAGTTTAAGATTGCGGACATATAAAGATACAAAATTGTGATGTCCTTAATGAAAAACCCTATACTTGCATATATCTTTAAAATTAGTTCTTGCACCTAAAGCAAGACACCCTATACCATACACGAAATGAATTAGAATTTCGGTAGCGTTCAAATCGACTTGTTCATTGAAATCAAATCGTTTCTTTGAGGAATTTACTCTTACGGTTGGCGATGTCAACGAGAAGATTTAAAAGAGAAGGACAAGGAAAATAATAACTTAATAGCTAATAGCCATTTATTCCAGAATCCAAAGAAACTCTCAACTATGGTACTAAAAAGTTTTTACATAAGTCCACATGAATCTCGAGTACTTAGAATTTTCGCTTAAAAGTTGCTTTCCTACTTAAGTCTTAAAACCCCCCGCATTTCAATACTTACTATATATATAATTGCACGCATTTTCATGAATTTCAAACTTTTTTTTTCAAGTGACTAGAACGAGCTATTCACATGAACTCTATCATGAACTTTCCTCTTTATAAATCTTAAGTCAACGTCCCAACACGATTCATTCCAGATTCATCCAACCAAGAAAAGAACAGAACCTGTACGTAGTTGTCGGCTAAAAGACATCATCAGACGGTGGTTGCTGATGGTTGCATCATTTTCCCTCCATGGTTTTAGTTTGAATTACAAAAACCAAACAAACAAAAAACAGCAAGAGGCTAATGTTCAAGTATGAAATGCAAGACGAACAATTTGCGCTAGAAAAACTAGTTCAAGTATCTTCGCTATAAAAGATACTCACAATCTTGTGTGTTCGCTTAAGCAGGAGCTAGTTAGTTGGTAGGTTGGAATATGTTCCGGAGAATGAGCTGCAGAAGGTTTAAGGGATCACACTAATCTGAAAAGCTAAGACGGCGGCGGTGTCGAAATCACTGTAAAAGTAGCCGTCATAAAAACAACGATAATAGCCAAGGTAGCAGACCCAACAGATGTAATAAAAAATATGTAAACAGATTAATGGGACAGCAGCAACTAGCACACAATGGTGGTGAATCTTTCAGACGAAGAAGAACTCGCTGGGTGGGTATCAAGTGATTGTTTAAGATCGCATTGTTTTTCTTTTTTTTTGGGTTCCAAAAGCTCAACCTGTCTATCTTTGGCCCGGATAATGTAAATTAGATGGCTATTAAATTAAATGGATTGGACATAGAAATTCACTTTGCGGCTTTAAATCTTTTATACGCCAGTGTGAATCTTCCAAAGTGGCTGCAGAAGTGACAAAGAATTTCGCTCTTTATCTCATAAAACGCTCAACCGCCAGCTCGCCAAAGAAACTGCGGATACGTTGAATGAGGGGTCAAAAAGCCGCGACATCAATTGAACCTTTCGCTAGATTTTAACACAGAACGGTTTGTTGGGTGCACTCTGCACAACTTGAATGACTGTGGCAATTGCAGCAGCAGCACCAGCAGAAGCGCTCGTAAAGCAAAAGGCACTTGAATGCATGACTGCACTTTGTGCTCTTCTTTCATTGCCATAACTGTGCAATGGTCGAGCGTTTCAAGTTGGCCGGCTAATTCTAAATAGTCTTCAAGCATTAGATACAGCTCCACCACTTTCGCCACTCGATTCACAGAAAAGGAGAGCGAGGCACCCAGCACCCGATGATAGCTTAACGACTAATGCATACATGGATCTACGCCAAGGCTAGTGTTGATCCAAATCAACATGCTCGTACTACTACAGTGGGCTTAGACATTTCCCTTGAACAAGAGAAGTCAATGGAATAGCTTATCCGGATCAGGTTCTATTTTGTAAGACTATATCTTATATCTGACCAAGTCCAGTCGACACGTAAACATTTTCAATAGTTCTACTCGTGCTCGTATATATGCTCATGAAAACAGTAATCGGATTATGCCATGGCACATTGCTGATTATTTTGTAACGTTTTACTGCCACTCTATAGCGCACTGAGTATTGATACGAGCAAGAGTATGAACACGGATAAAGCTCCAATGGTCAGGAGCAAGCACGAAGGAGTCGTTTGTCCGCACATGGAAAGGAATTGCAGTTATATCAACTTGAATTCAATTCCCCATAGGTCTTTGGATGACATACAATGAGATAACCTGCAGCCAATCGCAAATCCAATTAATCGGTTTCGACAGTATGCGTAAAGTAGTTGTAGGGGGTTGAGGGTTAAATGCCGAAAGGACATCCTTTGTAGTGTCTTAGCCGATGAAGCGTTGACAATTCGTTGGAATTTCTCCAAAGACAAAGTTAAGTTTTTTTGAGTACGGTGTTCAATTTAAGGACGATTTTGAGGTATGTGATGGGATTGAGACTTAGGATTAATTGCTTCCAGCCTGTTAAGGTTTGAACATCAAATTTCTTCGAATTCACTTATTTTTAAATTAAATAGAATGAAATGAAAGGTTTTAACTTCAAACCTGTTTTCAACGCTTTATTTTTGTTGTTCTGGTTCGCAGCAAGTGGAATTTAAATAGGCTATTACAAGGAGCGATGAATAAAACACGTCTGGTTGTGGCGACGGACTGTAGAAGAAGAAAAACTAAGCAAGTTTATTCTCGTGTCAAAAGTTTTAGAACAATTTTGGTACATTAGTTTATTAGTACATTGAGGTGGGTTTCATATTTCAACACCCCAACTCATTCGGACAAAAGACAATTTGATTCAATAGATAAAAATAAATGCAAACTGATTCTACGTTAATTCAAGTAATCAACTCCATTCTACGTTATCTCAAATGATCAAATTGACAAATTACTTCAAACGATAATCAACATTGATTTTACAATAGTTCATTCTTCATCATTTCATCTCTTGTTTTGTCTGGATGCCCATTCCATGAAAACCCACGTTCAAAATCGGTCCGACGACGGCCTTCGTCAAACAATCTGCAATGTTGTTCTTTGATGGTACGTATTTTACATCGATGATTCCAGCCTTCACCTTCTCACGGACGTGATGAAATCTTACATCGATGTGTTTGCTACGCTTTCGGAACGCATCGACCTCGGCAATCGTTATTGCCATCATGTTGTCACATCTGATCACCACAGGATCTTCCGTTCTCTTGAATTCATTGCGAAACATTTGCAACCATATGGCCTCACAAGTAGCAAACGATAAGGCTATATACTCAGATTCAGCTGTTGAAAGAGCCACGGTATTCTGAAGCTTACTGGCCCATGAGATTGCTCCTCCAGCCAACATAAACACGTATCCAGAGCAGGAACGTCGCTTATCGATGTCGACACCCCAATCAGCATCTGAGTAACCATGAAGTGGTTGGTTACCCGCACGATACACAATACGATAATGCATAGTAGCCTTCAAGTACCGCATTATGCGCTTCACGGCGGTCCAATGAATCCGCCCATAGCATGAGTTGAATCTGCTCACGTAGTTGACAGCAAATGCAATGTCTGGTCTCGTTCCTTGAACCAAATATAACAACGAATGGATATGGAATGTTATCCGTTGATTTATCCTCCTTCATATCTGTGTTATCCGTTGATTCATCCTCCTTCTTCATATCTGTCGACAATCTTTGACTTGGATCACTTGGAGTAACCGCTGGCTTGCAGTCACTCATTCCAAAACGCTCGAGAATGGTTTCGATATAATGACGCTGATGTATAGCGATTCCATTCTTGACGTACTCGATGGAAATGCCAATTATACTGTTCGCTCTACCAAGGTCTTTCATCTTAAACTCGGTACTAAGAGCCTTCTTCAGTGCCTCCATCTTGTCGCGTTGCTTCCAAATAATCACAACATCATCCACATACACTGCCAGAATCACTTCCAGCGATGGCAAGAGGTAGATACACGGATCAAGCTTTGATTTGGTTAGCCCAATCCCGATGAGAGCTGCATCCAACTTTAGGTTCCATTGACGGCCCGCTTGCTTCAAGCCATACATCGCACGATTCAACCTGCAGACCCGTCCGGTCCCGTCATTGAATCCCTCGGGTTGGTCGGCGAAGATCTCCTCGTCGAGATCCCCTTGAAGGAATGCGGTCACCGCATCCATTTGGTCAACATTGTAACCCTCTTGAGCGGCCATGGCCGGCAGATAGCGAATCGACCCATAGCGTACAACGGGCGAGAAAGTTTCCTCATAATCTATGCCGGCCTTTTAGGAGCAACCCTTTGCCACCAACCTCGCTTTATGGCGAACAACTTCACCAGCTTGATTACGCTTCAACTTGAAGACCCATTTGGTCTTGATTGTTTTTCGGTTGACTGGTAGCTCAACCAAAGTCCATGTTCGGTTCTCTTCGTGTGACGCCAATTCTTCCGCCATCGCCTTCTCCCAGTGTTGACTCCTGTTGCCTTTGACAGCTTCATGATATGATTCGGGCTCATCGATTTCCGCTACAAAAACAAAATTCGCCTCCACATTCCTTGATTTCGGGGGACGCGTTGAACGCCTTACATCCCCAACTGGAACTTGTAGTGTACTGGGTGGGACATAGTCCTCGTCCGACCCATATTCAGACTGCGATTCAGCTAGTGTTTCGTCGAACCCGTAGGACAATCACTTTTGACATTCGTTGTTGATTCATCGCCATCGCCCACAATAGACTCATTCCGGGAAGTTTGTGAGCGAATTATTGATGCACCATCGACAGCTGACTCTGTCATGGGAGACTCGACTTCATGATTTTCAAGCCCTCCGGTCGACTTTTGCTCTTCGATTTCCCCTAGAATGAAATCATCGAGAAGATTAATTTGAACGTCATCATTTACCTTCAGTTCTGGTGCACTTTTGAAGACGACATCCCGACTCGTATGAACTATTCGAGTCTCAGGATCAAAACAACGCAAACCTTTTTGCGTATCGGTGTATCCAACGAAAAACATCCTTTTCGATTTCGCATCCAACTTTTGCCGCTTCTCCTTTGTGACATGCACCATCACCAGCGATCCGAATAATTGCATCGACGAAAGATCGATGGCTCCTTCTCTCCAGAATTGCTCCGGGACCTTGTTCCCGAGCGTGCGATTCGGTGAACGATTTGTAACGTACGCAGCCATATTAACCGCTTCAGCCCAAAGCGGCTTCTCCAAGGCCGCATCGAACAGCATGCACTTTGCACGTTCTATGAGCGTTCTGTTCATACGCTCGGCCACGCCGTTTTGTTGGGGTGTGTACACACAACTGGTCTGATGCACGATTC
Source organism: Odontomyia ornata (assembly GCA_963969285.1). Classification (NCBI taxonomy): domain Eukaryota; kingdom Metazoa; phylum Arthropoda; class Insecta; order Diptera; family Stratiomyidae; genus Odontomyia; species Odontomyia ornata. The sequence continues at coordinate 262,290,040 of OZ017742.1, forward strand.
CACTGCGCTTGCATTCGGTTTCGAACTCGCCGAGATACTCTCTGCCATTATCGGAACGGAACATTTTAATTTGTAGTCCGGTTTGCCTCTCCACAAGCATCTTGAACTCAACGAAAATCCTCCCGATCTGACTCTTCTGTTTGGCAAAATACACGAAGACCTTTCGTGAAAAATCATCGATAAATGTTACGAAGTATTTTACGCCCCCAACTGAAGGCGTATCCATCGGGCCGCAAACGTCGCTGTGAACTAATTCCAGTATTTGACTTGTCTTGATTTTGGCACCTTCTTTCTTGAATGGACGTCGGCTTTGTTTGCCTTGCGAACACGGAATACATTTCGCCCACGCTTGTTTATCGCCGTCAACTTTGATTCCATTCACAATTCCACTCAGTTTGAACAGCTCACCATGCGACAAATGACCCAATCTCCGATGCCACGTCATCAGATTGTCTTCGTCTTTGCCTGCTAACAGCCCACTAGCCTTCGACGAATTCGTGATCTTGTATGTACCATTTTTGGATGGTGTATTCAGTAACACATCACCCGCACCGCTTCGAATGACACAACCACTGCTGTCGAAATGCACACTGTTCCCAGCTTTCACAATGCTCGATACTGACAACAAATTTGCCGCTATTCCAGGGACTAGCAATACGTTATTCACTGGAATTATGTGCTCCCCAACATTTAGCTCGATGGAACCGGTGCCAACAACTTTCAAGCGGGTGTTGTCAGCCGTTGTTATGTCAGCAAATCCATTGCTACTGGTGAATTGCTTAAACATCTTCTTGTCCGATGTGAGATGAGAACTCGCACCCGAGTCAATGAACCACGCGTCCGTTGAACCAGTTGCCGTCATAGCATAGAAGGCTGGTTTGGCGCTTCCGCCTTTGCCTTCATCATTTTGTGTGTTGGTTTTGCACTGGAGGCTCTTGTGCCCTTTCTTACCACATGTGAAGCACTTGATCGAGCCGCTTCCCTTCTTCTTCTTCTTGCTTTTCGACTCACTCGTAGCTGGTTTGGATGCAGCTTTGAATGCGCCTGTGGCATTCCCTTCGCTGTTCAACACGCCTTTCGAATTCGCATGCTCCAACAGACTTCTCTTTAGCGTTGCTGATGTTAATCGATGTCCACTTGAACCGTCACTTGTGAGGACATTGCTACCATCAAGTCCACCGATGAATGCTTCATATTCAGGCGTTAGACCATAAATTATAAGCCCGCACATTACTTCGTCATCGATCACAAAACCGGCTTCTTGTAAACGGCACATCGCGGCTTTATGTTCGCACAGAAATGTCTCCATTGAGTCAAAGTTTGATAACCGCAACGATGTGAAGTCCCCGAGAACCTTTGCTTTGTTAAGCCAATTGTTATTACGGTACAATTCCGAACACTTTTTCCACAGATCCGCTGCCGTATTATGTTCACCAATTTCATCGTGTAGTTTTGGATCTATTAGCATCATTAATCTTGCTTTAGCTTGTTTGGATTTCCTCACACGGTCACTTACTGAAATCGCACCACGAATGATTGCCGCATTTTCTGCATATCGCGCACTTTTAACCGCTGCTTGCAGTGTGGCATTGTCCAAATCAGCCGCCAATGCGGCCACTGCAACATCCACCGCCGCCGTTGCAGCGGGTGCCGTTAATTTACTGTCCGTCGCGTTTTCTTCCAGGAATCCATCGAGATCGTGCCACTCCAAAACAAGCCTGGCGTTCCGACGCCACGATAAATAATTATCTGAGCCTGTCAGCTTCGCCACTTTCGTGAAATCACCTTTTTCGCTTTCCATAATGATGACCAAAAAACTCGTAATTTACGACGACAACAAATGTCGGTTTATTGCACTTTTTCTGGGCCACGGAAATTTTATCTTTTAAAATGTACGCCGCACCTTACTCTATTTATTCCGCAAACCTGGGCCCATAACCTGTTGTTCTGGTTCGCAGCAAGTGGAATTTAAATAGGCTATTACAAGGAGCGATAAATAAAACACGTCTGGTTGTGGCGGCGGACTGTAGAAGAAGAAAAACTAAGCAAGTTTATTCTCGTGTCAAAAGTTTTAGAATAATTTTGGTACATTAGTTTATTAGTACATTGAGGTGGGTTTCATATTTCAACAATTTTTAATCATCTAATGAATGTGACAAGACCTGTGTTAAGCTATGGGTGTGAAACATGAACCCTAATCCAACTATCCGCAAATATACTGAACGCCTTTGAGCGACGGGTCCTGAGGCGAATAATCGGAGCGAAGCTAGATGGGACCAATGGCGAATTCGATACAACCATGAGCTGTATGAAATTTTTGACGAACCGGAGGTGTCAACGATTGTAAGACTGCGGAAGCTGCAATGGGCTGGACACATGAATCGTATGGACGAACATCGGATACCCAAGAAGGTATTTGTTGGGAGAACTGAAGTCCGGAGGCCAGTGGTCGACGAAGACAGTTCATCGCTGCTCGAATTTCGAAGTTGGAGGACGCGGTCGATAGACGAAACAGTTGAAGGCGCTATTTGCAGGAAACGAAGGCCCGTGAGGGGCTGTAGTGCTGCGAAGAAAAGTATCCAAATCAGTCAAGCTCCAACTAATTGGTCAAAAAATATCGCCGAGAGTCGTATATCTCAAGTCAACAGTAGGAGCACTAAGGAGTCAAAAGAGTGTCGAATCAAAAAAAAGAAAGATCGGAACGTTTACAGTTACTGACCGATAAGAAGGACCTGCAGTATGCTTCCGGAATGGCTGATTAGAGGTAATAACAAAATTATGTTGCGAAGTTGAGTAAAAAACGACGCTTTTCTCAAAATCTACTCAACGGATTTGAATAGATCAAAGTTTATTTGATTCACTATATCAAATACTAGACAATAAACCTCTAAAAAGTCATAAATTTCTCCTCCTGTTTTTTATACACGGAAAAATGTTTCCAAAAATATTATGATTTCTCGATTTTTTTGTGAAAACATGCACAAAATGAGTTAAATATAAAAAAAAACAAACATGTTAGAAGTTTATTGTCTAGTTTTGGATCTCATGCAAAGAACTCCTCTGGAACTTTCACTCTATCTGTTACAGGAGGCTCAGAAACTGTCGCACCATTCAAAACACCGCTTTTATGCCACGCCCTCTACAGGGGCCATGGTGCATTAAAAAAATCCCTTTTCTAGCGGGAGGGGAAAGGGGAAGAGGAAATGCCAGAAAAGCGATCCCCCACTCCAACACCCCCGGCTGGTGAGAGTCCCCTTAATATCTTAGGACTGCTCGAACATAATGTGCCACCTGGTTCCATTTGTCAACCGATTCGAGCATCACCGCAACTATATTACCCGAAGTGAGCTCTCCCGTCTCCCTGTAGAGGCCCTTCGCAGCTTGCCCCATTGAGTGCACGTACAAAATGTGTGGCAGGCGTTGTCCTGCTCTCCTAGTCAAAATCGAATATCGGAGGACCGTGACTTACCAATCTTGTGCAGTTAAGACTGAAAACACCCATGTCTGGCTGGGTCAGATAGAAGTCAGTTTCACCATGCCTTCGATTCAGCCACGTTCTCATATCTAGGATGCGGCGCGCAGTCCGAATTCCCTTCGTGCAATTCACCCAAGACTGCTGCCAATCATTGAGCGAGCGCTGTCTCTCCTCACGAACAACCATCACCCTCGCATCCTCGTTTTGACGCAGGTAAATAGCATGGCGCTCTCTAGCAAGGAGGGCAACCGACCACCGAATCAGAGACTGTCGGATACGAAGATGCAATCCTCAGCGCTCCTCCTTATTAAGAGCGTCGCCCCATACCTCTGCTCCGTACATTAGCACTGAGCGTCCAGCACACATCAAGAGGCGTCTTCTTCATGTGCTGGGTCCCCCTACGTTGGCCATAAGTCGACTCAGAGCCGATACTCCCAAAGCAGCCTTTTCAGCCATTGCCCTGGTTTGCTCAGAAAAAGTCATCTTCGAGTCGATCAGTAGCCCCAGGTACTTCACCGATTTCTTCGATTTCATTCATATGTCTCCAATATTGATCACCCTCACTCTAAGGATTTTCTTTTTTGTCAAGATGACCACTTCGGTTTTCTCCAGTGCTAAACTGAATCCTCGAGCAGTCATCCAGTCCCTCACTCGGCGCATTAGCATACCTAGCCTAAATTGCGCTTGTTCAACGTCGCGTCCAACGACCAGAGCCGCAACATCATCCGCATAGCCGATTAAGCGCGACTCATCTGACATCTCCAGTCTAATTAGCCCGTCGTGAGACGCCCATCTGAGAGGATGGGCGTAGAAGAGTGCCTGCGCTATCTTGCCCATCTTTTTCATGCATGCAAAGTTTCCGTAGGGTACCAAGCTCCCGCATAACAAGCTTGTAACCAAAGCCCCACGGACACTTGTTTACATTGTCCACTACATGATGTATCCGCATAGCCGATCAAGCACGACTCATCTGGCTTCTCGAGTCTCAGGAGCCTATCGTAAGACACGTTCCACATGTCCGGACCAAGGATAGATCCCCTGGGCAACACGCGATGTAATTTCCATCCTTTGATGGCCCTATATCGTGTCTTAGAGCAGACTTCGGTTGTTTAGGTAGTTCCTCAAAAGCCGCATTAGATATTCTAGAACTTGAAAAGTTTTTTTTCCAGCGTATCCAGATTATCCACCCATCTAGCGGAGTTGAAGGCGTTCCTTACATCGAGTGTCACCAACAGGACGATCCGTCGCTTGGTGCGGCTATGGGCCTCTGCTTTTTGGACCGCGCTGACCACCTCTGCAATCGCATCAACTCTGGAACGTCCTGCTCTAAAGTCGTACTGCCGAGGAGATAGGTCCCCAGAAGCACGAATCGCGTCAGTGAGTCTTTCCTTGATGAGCTTCTCCAGCACTTTCCCAGCTGTGTCTAGCATGCATCACGGGCGGGACGCAGACGGCAATTCGGGATTTCCCTTCCCCTTGCTGACCAGCACAAGCCTCGTCACCTTCCATCGTACCGGGAAAACCCGTTCCGTAGGCAAGCGTTGAGTGTGCTGAGCAGCAAGTCAGGACAATGGTGATAGACAAGCTGCAACACCTCAGCTGGAACAACATCTGGACCTGGAGCCTTCCTCGCTCTCACTGAATGGACGCCTCTTCCAGTACCGGCTGTGTGAAGATTGGACAATCGATTGCTGTTTCACCATAGACAGTATCAACACGAACGGGAAGAGCGGCGAAGAGTGCCCGCACCATCTCGTCCATCTTTTCCGCATCATGTAATACAAGGTCCCCGTAGGGCACCAAGCTTCCGCATAACTAGCTTGTAGTCAAAGCCCCACGGATCCTTGTTCACATTGCCCACTAGATCTTGCCAGCAGCGAGCCTTGCTGTTGTTGATCGATTCGCGAAGGCATTTCCTGGCCGACTTATATGCTGCTACCCGGTTGCTTGCCTCGTCACGGTTCCGTGCCCGTTGAACCTCACGCCGAAGCTTGTGACACTTCCTTTGTTTTTCAACGATTTAAGTTAACCACCAGTACACTAAGGGCTTGCCGTGCCGGGGTTTTCGACGAAGCATAGAAGCTTTGCAAGCAGCCGTGATGATGCTCATAGTTGAGCCCACCACGTCTTGAGCTGCCAGTTATTCCGTTCCCTCGGGATATCCCTGCTGCGGTGCACCTGCTGTGAGCACCTCGGCGAACCTCTCGACGTCCATCCTTCCGATGTTCCATCCAATTGTAGAAAGCCAAGAGCACGGAACTCGGGAGAAAACTTCGCTTATCTCAAGCAGAATGCACTGATGATCACTGGCTGAGTAGTACTCTAATACTACCCAGTTGTTTATCCTCCGTACTAAGGACTTTGAGGTGAATGCCACGTAAGTTATGGTTCCTTCACGGACAATACGGCGGAAAGTCGGCGTTTAGTACGACGAGTGCCGTCCTGGCCTCCATTTCTAGAATTCGTTTTCTCATCGGACCTGTTTGAGGCATGCTCCATTCGATTGCTTTCGCGTGGAAGTCTCCCCCAACGAGCATGTTCCCGTCTGCGTTCGAGGCAGCGCTCTCCGAAACATTAAGCTTGGCTTGGAAAGATGATATCGATTCGTTCGGCGTTAGGTACACACTAAAGAACGTGGTCCCTGAGTACCGAACCCACACAAAACCATCCCCACGTCCACAGCTCTACGCCTGGAAATCACTATTTCGAACCCACATGGTGGCAGTACCAGTTTCATCAGGATAACCATGATGCTGAACTTTTATCATGATGTTGCTCAATCAGCAGCGAAAAGTCGGCGTACATGTCCCTCGCAAACTCCTCAAGCAGATTTCGGGCCGTTGAACTGCGGTGCGGATTTAGGTGCAGGATGTGGGTCATTGCAGTTCTGATTTTGCCTAGGCTAGGGCTTCCTACAAAACCTGGCATTTTTCTGATCTCAAGACAGTGTGCCTTCTTCGTACACTCTTTTCTTTTATGTCCCATTTCACCGCATTTGTAACATGGAGAACTCCTAATGGTTCCTTGTCATACTTGTTCAGTGTAGCAAAGCATTTCGAGCATTGAAGAGGTGTTGCTCTTCGCCGTATCCTACAGACAACCCACCCTATTCATACTTTGCCCTGATTCAGAAATTGTTCGGCATCCTTTTCGGTCAAGTCAATTATGACTTGTGTTGTCCCCTATGGTTTTCTGATGTCAGCCTTACTTTGATCCTGCCCACGCTAGGGAACTCCCTTTTGATGCCCTCTTCCACCTCGGCCAGACGCAGTCAATGTCTCACATTCCGATCATTGCCATCGGCTCGAGCGAGGCTATAGCTGCATTTCTGCCGACGACTTTCTTTACTGCATCGCAGAATGCTTCCCTATTTTCAGCCTCTGCTCCAAATCCGACCAGTATGTGGCCCGACCGCATTGGTCGTACTGCTTTAATGACAGTGTTAGTGTGTTCGGGCCTTACGTTTCCCCCGATGTCCCGCAGTACCTCCTGTTTTGCATCGGGTCTTTTTTCTTCTTGGGCCTCCGTGCGAACTTTACTTTCTGGAACTTTTTGAAGGAGTTTCTTAGTGGCTTTCTTCGCTCCTTTTGTAAGCACTGTCTGGAACCCCTGATCTGGTGTTCCGCGCCCATCAAGTGGCTCTTCCTTCTTTTTCCTTTTATCCCGAGCTTCTTTTATTGATTTTTGATGGTGGAGCTATCTGGACGCGCCCTCTCGATTTCGCCCGAAGCGCTTCTTTAGCGGCCTTCTGGTCCTCTTCAGCCTTAACCAGCTCCTCCGATAATGCCCTATGCGGCCTAGGAGCACCTCTAGTTCAAGGAGCCCAATTTTTACTATTTTGGTGATTTTTGGCAAGTCACATGCAGATTGTACTCTTTTTAGAGCAAATCCTGCTTCCCGGAATAGCCTTTCTTCTTCATGTCGCTGGTCGGCAATTGTACTTTGCGACCATCGTTCATGGGAGAGGATATCGGCTTCTGTTTCCGAATACAGTACTTCCGTCACATTTTCGACGTTGACGATAAAATCACACATCGTCACTATATTCGCCTGATCACTCGTTTCTTTTCCTGCCGTAATCTGCTCATTGACTTCAGGATGGTTCTTTACTAATTCGGGGTTTACGACCCTTGCTTCAACCGCTTCGGTAGCGATCGCAGCAGTGACCATCGAATTTTCCAATTTCTTCATATTTTCCTCCACCGCTCGAACATTTGGCGCGTCCTGCAGAATTTCCCGCTTTTCCTTCATAGGACACTCTGGCGTTCGCGTCATTTTTTTGCTGCGCCCGAACGCCGCAGGAATCTCAGTCCGGACCAGACTGTCTGTTAATCTCCGTTTTTTCGCCCATCTTCATTGTCATTGTTTTAATCGTCGATCTTTTTTAGGGGTTTTTTGGTTGCTCCAGTTTTATGGGGTCCCCCCTCAGAGCCACTATCTCCGTTCGTATGTGTAGTCGCCTTTTTGGTCCCATGATTATCTTTGCAGAGCAGGGAGGCCATGCGAGGGTTGACCCAAACCCTTATGAGGACAAGTGCTCAGAGCTAGACCAGCGCTTATCGGGAGTTCGGTTCAACCGAACCTACACCAACAACCCAATGGTGAGCCCGAAGTAATGTGTCAAACGGTTCCAGGCTAGGTTCTCAGATTGACAGGGGAGGTGTTTAGTGGGTAGTCCAAAGGTATCCTCCATGGGAGTCCCACACTGCCAGACTCGGCGGGCATAAATGCCTTCACCTCCCTACCACAAAAAAAAAAAAATGGTGTGAACTTCGAACGTACTCCCTGGCCTGCCAAGGTTTTACCGGGATTGAGACGGTATGATAGTTGAATTGGAGCCGTTCACATACGAGTGTCACCTCGGCGCTACAGTGCAAAGAAACTAGGTCCAAACCGTCATATCCGCCAGCCCAAAGCATGAATTCCAGTTCATTGTCCAAGGCGTAGTCCAGATCCAACCAGGGTCGTTACCTGTAATTCCAGGAGGGAGCCTCACAGCACCCCCATATCCTCGGGTCCGTGGGGGCGGCGCTCTCCAAAGAATACTAGCCTCCAAGAGTTATCTTGTCGACCGGCATTCCCCCTGCGGGAATTTCCTCGGGTATGTGGGAATGGAACTCCCCAAAGAATGCTAGCCTCCAAGAGTATTCCTGTCGACCAGCATTCCCCCTGCGTATCAATAGTAATGGGGAAAACCATAATTCATCCCATGATCACATATTCCCTCCCAGCCAGGTTGACAATTTCACCAACAAGTGCGGAGAAGGTTCAACTAATTAAGAAGTGACCATTCTGCGAATGCACTCGTAAGTGCCGAGAAACTCAATAAAAAATATAATAAATAGCGTCTTGCACCGCCAACGTGAAACCTATCCGAGCTGTGTTGCGAGGCACCACTGTGAAGTTTTGAGATTCATTAATCTTAATAAAATTCTCATCATAATTATATAACATTCAGTGCATTGATAATGCTACTAAATGTGGCGAGTTGTGACTGCATGTATCAAAAACGCTGTAATAAGTTCGCTTTATAAAAAATGGGAAACAATTCTTCAACTAGAACTAAATTCTTAGCATCATTCATAATTCAATCAAGTGAAAGCATTAGTTTGTCTTCTAAAAATCATTACTTCATAGATATTCACTTCCCTCTAAAATTTTCATTTTCTACAAAAAGCATTCCCTTTACAGAAAACATTAGTTTAATTATAACTTTTAATTAATGAACATTAAATTGAAGCCCAGCATATCGCATACAACTCCATGTAAAACACCTCGTAAAACAAAAACCATCAAAAAAACCTTAAAACCTTTCTCTCTGATTCTTTGTTACGGTTTCTCTTTTGTTCAACATCAAATATAATTAAAACATACATAATTAGATGAAAGTTCAGTTTAGCTAGCTAGCTAGTGTAGGTACTAATTAGAGTGTTATTTGACAATAATTAAAGCTGGAAAAATAAAAGCTTTCACTCTACGCGCAACTATTTTTGATAAGTTGAAATGATGTTTAACAACGTGGAAAAAGTTGAGTTGAGATTTACAACGAAATTCGAGTACTATCCTTGAGAAGTAGCAATCGATAGAGACCTCATTATGACTAAATTTCCACCTACGAGCAAATTGTGTATCTCATTAATCGCCATAATGAGATTTTCTATTCTCAATTTCAATAGAAAATTTTTGGTAAAGAAAATGAAACTTAAGTAGGTAGCTTGGTAACAATTCTTCTTTTATTATAATCAGGTAATGAGTGAGTATTTGCGAAACATTTATTTGCCCTATATTTTCTCTCTCTTAGAAATATGTAAATAAATCGTGACAACACAATCATGCCCTGCACTATCTCACGTTACCATTTTCATCTTCCTTTTGTGAATTATCTTTTTTCTCGTCTTAGCTTTATTCGCATCTCATTACCTTCTTCCCACAACGAGCAAGCTCACACCTTTATCTTATCACCTTGTTTGAGCTTTTCAGCAAACTCATTTGAATACACAAACGATGTAAATTATTCACAGATAAGAAATGAAAAATTAATATGTACCTTAACTAATGAAAGATAGTTTCTAAAAAGATATTGCCACACTACTAAATATTTATCTCACCGTTTAAACCTCGCATGCCTATATCCAAAGATACAAAGACAACATCATCATCGTATGATGCTAATTTTCCCATAAAATCCTACATGTGAGCGAAAATATGAGCACTTCGCCATAAACTTCCAAGATAACCAGGTCATATGCTCGAATTGGCTGACGCCTTGATCACAGGATCCGACTCAAAAAATAAAATATAAATTTTTGCATCATAAAACAAAACATGTCAGCAATTTGTTTACATGCGCTACAAAAAATGCACGCAACAATGATTATGTGGAGCCGACATGTGAGTCCTTTGTGGCCTTGATAAAAAAAAAACAAACGGTAAATTGTGTGTGATGTGTCATCTGCAGGAGATGCTCATAAAATCGTAAATATTTCTTTGCTCCTTTCTGGCACATGCTTTCGCTTTGGTTACGATTGTAAACAGTTTTCACGCGTTGCTTCACCTTTAACTTGCCCATATGTATAATACATACGAGTATGTACATATGTACTCGTATATGCAAATGTGACAGTAGGAACAGATTCCCAGCATCGTCTAGAAAACTCAAAGAATCCACGTGCAACTTTCTATACAACATGTAGGATTTATGTATCATGAAATTTATTTTTAAATTTTCTGCTTTTTTTGTATTTATTTATTTTTGTAAATAAACATCAGCCTTTATTGTAATTTATATGCTAATATTTTTTTCACTCTATTTTCTCGTTTCAGGTAAGTCCTTGTTGAATTTATTGCTGAGTGGGCAGCGAATTGAGCAAATAGAGGAATTGTAAGCGTTTAATTGTTTTTAGTTTTGTTGATTGTTTTAATAATATTTAGCAAATATAAACATGGCGTCACTTTGAATGGAATATTTTGAAAGTAGTCAGGTGATATTAATTAGGAGATTGTGGTTCATATTTGTGATTATCTTGCGGTTATATGTGTAGTAAAATCAAATATTAGTTTAGTTAGATAAAAGATAGGAAATTGCGATTAAAAACTTTAAAAAAATATAATCCCGAAAAGAAGGACAGACCGATCAAAAATTGTCCAAATTGGGGGTTGGCAGGTGAATGGCATTTACGCACTGAATGGGGGGCTCCCATGCCTGCGAGCGACCGGGCTACTCCTTAAACAGCTGCCCTGTCATCCTAAGAACCTAGCCTGGATCCCTTTAACACATTACTTCGGCTGAGGTCTCGCTTTGCTACACCTTGCGGCGCCTTCAAGCTCCTCCAGCATGTGGAAAGTGAGGAAGTTGCTAGATAAATGATCCCCCAGCCCCAAAGTTTCTGGCAGCTGTAAGTTCTTTTGATCTTTTAGGACTGTCCGAACATGAAGTGCCATATGTTTCCATTTGTCAACCGATCCAAGCATCACCACCACTACAATATCCGGGGTGAGCTCTTCTGTTTCCCTCTAAAGGTCTCTCCATGACATATCAATATTGTGCAGGTAAGACTGTGCAGGTAAGACGGGTCAGATAGAATAGAGTATCACCATGTCTTCGATTAAGCCATGGTCTCAGGTCCATGATGAGCCGCACAGTCCACCTTCCCTTCGTGCTATTCACGCAATACTGCTGCCAGTCGTTGAGTGAGCGTTGTCTCTCCCCACGGGCAACCGTCTCCCTCGTGTCCTGCCCTCGACGCAGATACATAGCGCTGGGCTCTTAGTAAGGAGGGCAACAGGTATCACGCCTGCAATAATTATCACCGCTGAATCGGAGACTGTCAGATATTAAGCTGCAATCCTCAGTGCCCCTCTTCTCTCTACCTGTGCCAAGCGTTTTCGGTATAGCTCCTTACTGAGGTCTTCGCCCCATATTTCTGCTCCGTACAGTAGCACTGACCCTACAGCAGTCATCAAGAGGCATCTTCTTGACGTGTTGGGTCCCCCTTCGTTGGTCATAAGTCGACTCAGTGCCGATACGCCTGAAGCAGCCTTCTCATCTCGATTAGTAGTCCCGCTGGCTTTGATTCGATTAGAATGTCTCCAATACTGATCGTCCTTGCTCTAAGGATTCTCTTTTAACCACTTCGCTGTTCTCCAGCGCTGGACTTAGCCCGCGAGCAGTCGTCCAGTCTCTCATTTGGTGCAGTAGTCCCAGGTACTCCACCGGTGGCTCCGATTCGGTTAGTCTGTCTCCAATACTGACATTGACATACCTAGCCCGTGTTGCGCTTGTGCAACGGTGCGTCCAGCAAATAGAGCCGCAATCACATCAGCATAGCCGATCAAACGCGACTCATCCGGTAGCTCCAGTCTCAGTAGCCCGTCGTAAGACACGTTCAACAGATCTGGATCAAGGATAGAAATCCCTGGGCAACTTCCATATATCGTTAGCCCTGTATTATGTCATAAAGCAGGTTTCTCAAAAGTCGCATAAGACACCCTGGAACTTGAAAAGGGGATTTCAATGTATCCAGAATATCCGCCCATCTAGCGGAGATGAAGGTGTTCCTAACGTCGGGTGTCACCAATAGAACGATCCGTCGCTTGGTGCGGCTATGTGCCTCTGCATTTTGGACCACGCTCACCAATTGCTCTAAAGCCGTAGTGTCAAGGAGATGGGTCTCCCAAAGCATAAATTGCGTCAGTGATTGTCACCTTGATTATTTTGTCTAGCGCTTTCCCAGCCGTATCTAGCATGTATAACGAGCGGTATGCAGATGACGATCTGGAATTTCCCTTCCCTTTGCTGATCAACACAAGCCTCGCCACCTTCCATCGTGCCGAGAAAATCCCGACCTGTAGGCAAGCGTTCAATGTGCTGAGCATAGAATCAGGACAATGGTGATAGCCAAGTTGCAACACCACGGCTGAAACACCATCTGGGCCTAGAACCGTCCTTGGTTTCAGTGAAAGAACTGCTTTTTCCAGTTCTGGCTGTGTGTAGGCTGGGCCCTCGATGGCTGGTCACCGTGGACAGCGTCAGCGCAGACGGGATGGACCCCATCATTTCGTCCATCTTTTCTCCTTCATGTACATAAGGCGTCCATAGGGCACCAAGCTTCCGCATAACTAGCTTGTAGCCAAGGAGCCATGGATCCTTGTTCACATCGTCCACTAGATCTTGCCAGCACCGAGCCTTCCTGCTCTCACTTAATTTCCGAAGGCATTTCTTGACCGACTTATATGCTGCTACCCGGTGTCACGTCTCCTCATAGTTCTGTGCCCATTGAGACTCACGACGAAGCTCGTGACACTCCTTTCGCTTTTCAGCGATTTCAGTCGACCACCAGTAAACTGAGGCACTGAATCTTTGCAAGCAGTCATAGTGATGCTCATAGTTGAGTTCACCGCGTATTGAACTGCCAGCTCTTCTGTCCCCTGCGAATCCTGCAGCCGAGCACCTCAACGAACCTCTTGACGTCCATCCTTCCGATGTTCCATCCAATTGTAGGAAGTCGAGAACACGGACGTCGGGAGAGAACATTACGGATCTCAAGCAGAATGTACTGACGATCACTGGGTGAGTAGTCCTCTAATACTCTTCAATTGTGTATCCTCCATACTAAAGACTTTGAGGCGAATGTCACGCCCAGAATGGTTCCTTCGGCGGACTTTCCGGCGGAAAGTCGGCCACCCTGGCCACCATTTCTAAGACCCGTTTTCCCCGCGGATCTATTTGCCCCATTCGATTGGTTTAGCGATGATGTTTCCTTCAACAAGAACGTTGCCATCTACGTTTGAGACAGCACCCTCAAAAGCAATAAGCTAGGCTTGGAAAGATTATATCGATTCGTTCGGCGTTAAGTACACACTAAAGAAGGTGGTCCCTGAGCACTGAACCCACATCAAACCATCCATCCCGTCCACAACTCTCCGCCTGGAAATCACTGCTCCGAACCCAGATGGCGGCAGTTCGAGTTTCATCGGGATATCATGATGCAGAACTTTTATAGTGGTGCTGCTCACCCAGCAGCAAAACCTCAGCCTTCATGTCCTTTTTGAACTGCTCAAGCAGATTTTGGATGTAGGATACGCGTCAGCGAAATTCTGATTTGGCCTTGGCTAGCTCTTCTTGGAAAATCCGACATTTTCCCAATCCCCAAGACATGTCCAGATCCAGCGTTGCATCAGCACCTTTGCAAAGTATACAGTGTGTCTCCTTCTTACACTCTTTTTGTTTATGTACTTTTTCACCATGTTTGTACCATAGGGAACTCCTACCGGGTCCTTGTATAATTGTAGGGCGTGACCGTAACCAGCGTATTTGAATAATTGAAGAAGCGCTGTTTTTCGCTGTATTCTGCAGATTACACATCGCATTCTTCCTTTGCCCTTATTTAGAAATTCTTCGGTGCCCTTTTCGCTCAAGTTGATGTTGATCATGCGTTGTCGGTTATGGCTTTCTAGTGTCAGCCTCGCTTTGATCCTGCCCACGCTAGAGAGCTCCCTTTGGATGGTCTTATTTACCCCAGCCATTTCGTGATGCATTCAATGTCTCTGATTTCGATCGTTACCATCGGCTCGAGCGAGGCTACAGTTGCGCTTTTGCCGAGGACTTTATTTACTACGTCACAGAATACTTCTTTATTGTCAGCCTCTGCTCCATCTGGTTCAGTTCCATCGCATTAATAGCAGTGTGGCTGCCTTCGGATCTTACTATTCCCCTTATTTCTCGCAAAACTTCGGCGTAAGATCGGCCATCGGGGTTTCGTGAGCAGTGCCCGCTGCCGGAGGCATCGTCGTTGCTTTTTTTCTCCCCTGTCTCGTGTCGTGTGCCTCTTTTTCTGTTATCCCAATATCTTTCGTTTGGGCTGGACGCTATTTTTTATTGATGTTTGATGGTGGAGCTATCTGCACGTGCCCTTTGGATTTAGCCTTCGGTGCCTTTTTCGCGCTCGCCTCTTCTTCGGCCTTCTGGTCCTCTTCGGCCAATAACCAGCTCCTCCGGTGATGGCCTAGAGCTCCTTTAGTTCAATGAACCCATTTTTTACACTTTTGTTGATTTTTGTCGAGTCACATGCTGATTTCAATTTTTTTAAGAACGTCTCCCGCTTTTCGGATTAGCCTCTCTTCTTGGTTCTTTATATTTTCTTCTACCGCGTAAACATCTGGCGGGTCCTGCAGAACTCCTCCTTTTTTTAGAATCCTCTGTCGTTTGCATCCATATTTTTGCTGGGCAAAACGCCGCAGAAATTTTCCTGTCTGTTTTTCTCCGTTTTCGTCGTCGTTGGTGCCGTTCATAATTTGCTGTTAACATCGTGGCGGTAGCTATTGGTTCTGTCGTCGTTGTTGATATGTTTACTATTTTTTTTGATTGGATGGATGGAGAACCTCATCCGATCTTAAGTTTTTTAATTAAGATGGGTCCAATTTAATGTGGTTCACCCTTGAAGCCGCTATCTCCGTTTGTGTGTGAAGTCACCCTTTTGGTTCCATGGTTATCGGAGGCCATGCGAGGATTAGCACAAGTTCTCATGGGGACAGATACTCAGAGCCAGACCAGCGCTAATCGGGGAGTCGATCTCAACCGAACTTACACCGCCAACCCATTGGTGCGAATTTCGAACGTTCTTCGACACCTGCCAAGGTTTCACTGGGACGGCGACGGTATGATAGTTCAATTGGTGCCGTCCACGCACAAGTGTCAACTCAACATTACCGTGCAATGCAACTAGGACCAAATCATCATGTCCGCCGGCCCAAGGCATCAATAAATTCCAGTTCATTGTCCAAAGCGTACCTCAGATTCAGTCCGGGTTGTTATCTGTCATTCCAGGAGGAACCTCACAGTAACCTACATTTCCTCTGGCCCGTGGGAGGAACACTCCCTAAAGAATTCTAGCCTTCAAGAGTATACCTGTGAACCGGCGTTCCCCCGCGGTCCCAACAGGATAGTAGTTTCATTCAAGCTCACAACTCATGCAAACCTATTGGACTTGGAAAAAGTAGACTTCCGGCCTCCTAGTGTCCTTGTCAAACGATTCAACCATGCTCCTGGTCGACATTTTCATTGGCCCAACAGAATACCTATTCAAATTTAAGTAGCTTCAAGTCTTATCATTTCGACTACCGAAATATACGTGGGTTGAGGACCATACTGGGTACAGTAAAACTGATCATTCGGTCAGTTTAAATGAAACTTGGCTACCTCAAGAGAACCTCAGTAATGAAATATTCTCCTTTCTCACAGTTTCCCTCGTCGACGGGAACCACTCTGTCTCTAGTAAATCGGATCGTGGCGGTGTAGTTAATAATAATAATAATAATCCATTGCACAACAGTCTAAATCCAAACCCAGGCATTGAGATTTATTGTTAAGGTATCTCATTCCATGACCTTCCATTATGGTTGAGGTGATATGGTCAATATCACGCTCAACCATGTGATTATTACCTAATTATCCAATCAATACTCATCAACGCTGGGTGGGCAGCATCAGAAGCTCAAGCTGTACTTATAGCCGTTTGCAAACCCCTGTTCTGCAGAGCATTCTCCTCTAGTTGAAGATGTTTCCTTCCTTGTTAATGCATCTTTTTTCACGGTTTAATCTTAATTTGCTTTTAAATCTCTGGTTCCTCCACATTTCAGATCTATGATTGCTTTTTCGCTGAACACACTAGCTCTATCAACAACTCTCTCTCTCAACTAATTTTATCATCTGAGGTGACTTTAATATAAGTTCACTGAATTGAGAGATTAGTTCAGACTCAATCACCTCCTACAATGAGCTTCCTTTACTTTTAGGTCCTTCTGTTCATTCTCTCAACTGAATACTATCCCTAATAATAACAACATGTTACTAAATCTCTTCTTAACAAATAATCTTATCGCTTTCTCCTCCATCACACTATTCTCCTCTCCCTACATCATGCCTGATCCTCATCATCCTCCTTCAAAAACCCAGTTCTTTCTACCCGACGTAAACTTTTACCTTACCCCTTAAAGATATAACTCCCGTAAGGTTGAATACGTTGACATCGATATTGAACTCAGATGCATTGATTAGAATTCACTTCTCCATTACACAGACTGCAACAAACCTGTTAGTGTCTTTTATGATACAATGAATAATGTCATCTTCAAACTTACTCCTGTTTGTCAGGCGTTTCGTAAGACAAGGTAAGGTTTGCTTATTGGCAAAGTGTCCGAAGCTTTATATCTGAAAGACGTAGCTCGCCATAAGCATCTATTCTCTAAATCGCACCTTTATCTGGTCGTTTTCCAAGAACGTGGGATGAGCTTCAAAGCCATCATTGAATATGTAAAGACAGGACTCGTCGTACTGAACACCGGCGATGAGCTGTGAATATACCATACCCGGCAGGACATTCGCCTCGGGGAGCCAAGTACGGAAGGTACTCTATTAAAGAGTAATAGAGGACTACTCAGTCGGTGATCGGCAGTACATTCTGTTTGAGATCCGTAATGCTGCGTTCAAACGCCCATACTTTCAATCTTCCACGATTGGATAGAATATTGGGAGGATGCACGTTGAAAAGTTCGTCGAGGAGCGCCGTTGCTGGAAGATTCGCAGGGAGTTGAATAGCTAGTAGCTCAAGACCTGGTGAACTCAACTATGTGTGTTGAAATGGGTAGATATATTGTCCGTGAAGGACTAAGGGCTTAAAATGCTAAAGCACATAGCAAATGGGGCCTGGCGAAAACAGACGGGACTTCGTCTTTACCGACGACACTTATGGCCCTCAAACAAGAGTGGGGCATCCTGGTGGAAGCGGTGCCCCTTCGCACCCTCCCAACCGGATCAAGATCCAATGTAGATATGGCCACATATTCTTCATTTCCATACAAACATAATTCGCATGAATTTTTCCCTCAGTTGAAAAATATGAACGTGGCAAATTTATGTTATAGTCTTATGTGATTGAATCACATAATACTATACCATAAATAGACACGCGAGCGGAAGGCCACTCTACCCTGCGAGAACACCTGTAAACAACTTAAAAAGGGCTGAGCTCACGCGATACCTAACTCATTATAGTGGAGGGATCCCATACCTGGTTAGGTTGACAACGAATGGAAAGACCGAATATACAAAGAGGTTGATAAGACCTGGACTTTTACGTCAGCTTATCTTGTGGAGAACTGCGAGCGAGCTTAACTATTTCCATCTTTTGACAGAGCCCGAGATAGTTAGGAGGATAAATTTCGTTACGAACTTAAAAGTAAACGGAAAAACCATCTGCTACTTCGGAAAAATTTCAATCGTTAATTCTCGCCTTCAACACAATTCAGTTTTTTCCCACCTTGCCAAAGCATTGTATTAAAGCACCAACATTTAGCTTCTTTTTATTTCCAAATTAATTTTAAACGTTTTCGTAAAACGTCACAAATATAAATTTAAGTTATCATTAATAATATAAAAAAAATAAAGAAAGCAATAGGGCATTCACCTAGCATCCTCGACGAGCGCTCGTAGATGATGTGGGCATTGCAATATTTCGCCGAAATTCTATTTGAAGTACGTTGCGAGTGCTTGAACAAAGTCATTACGTTCTACAATTAATTGAAATGGTGAGTGAAAATTCCAAATCACACTTTTGCACTGCAAATAAATCAACTTCCTTAATCATATATGATAACTAGACAAGCTGCTTTGGGTCAACTACATCAACAAGTGGTTCCGTTATAGCTACTTTTCGAATAGAACTCATATAAAACTCATAAACATCGTTCCACCAATCAATTTTTTTCATCCTTATACTGACGATCTTCAAGTGCAGTTATGAACCAAGTTACACGATGTGGAAACCTCATCCCATTTCCTTTTAGCCACTTATCTATTGCGAACAATACCGTATCCAACTTTGATTCGTAAAATAAACAGTATTCCATCCATTCAGATATTAAAATGTCAACTTTCTCAATCCCATATGGCATTTCGACGTCCTCGACTTTTCCTTTGATAACAGTTACCGCGTCTATTATTTTATTGTCAATAACAACCTGCCGTGCATAGCCCACTATGTTCGAGCAATCTAAAGGGCTTTCCAATAAGAGGTGTTATATTGAATACCCTCTATTTCGGTATTTCGGTAGATGTCACTTTTGAAGCTGTCAGTTTTGGCGTTTGACAAGTAGAAACTATGCCATTTATAACAAGTTGGGTAGACAGACGTATGCTCATGTCAGAAGGGTTTTGTACTCAACTTACAAAATGCCGTAACCAGCAACGAATAAAATTAAGAAACACGTCATGTTCGAGGATCATACTATTATTAACTAAGTTGAAAGAATTTTTTAATTCTGAGGTATTTGTTAAAGTTATCCCCATAAATATCTCGCTTGATAATTTTTTCAGATTTTTTTAGATCACGGGTGTCCATTCACGAGGGAGAAAACACATTTTTCATGTATTCCCCCCCTCTGTGCCCCCACTGAAGCAAAAACTGTCAGTTTAAGAACTGTTTTGAAAAGTTCTCATAGAGTACATTTCTCCTTCCCCTGCTCCCCTCGGCACTTATAAGGCAATTTTAAAACTTGTTTGGAAAAGATCTCATTGAGACCTTTCCAACGACACCCTACTCGACTACCAATGGTGAAAAATTTTTTTTGAGGGGTCACCTCCCTATATGGGGAGACCCCCCTTAAACGCCTTTGAAAAAATTTTTCACCCTTGAACTTTCAAGAGGTCACCACTTCTGACCTTTCCACAAAGTTTCATGGCTGTAGCTTCTATAGTTTTGGAGAAAAAGTGCTGTGACATACAGACGGACGGACGGACGGACGGACAGACGGACACAGGTCGTGATTGCAATAGGGTTTTGTATTTTAGTACAAAACCCTAAAAATGGAACGATATGTACACGCTTCAAGAACGCATTGAAATTATTAAAATTCACTATAAAAATGGTGAAATTTTGGCAGAGACGGTTGGTAAAACTCGAACATTTTTGGGTCGTCGTGAAGCACCTTGTCAGACCGCAATACAGAAATTGGTGGAAAAATTCGAGGTGTTGGGACAGCTTAGTGATGTGAAGAATAAAACCCGTGCACGTCACTCAGCAACAGCCGAGAATATTGCTGCTGTAGCCGAAAGTGTTGAAGAAAACCCAGTTTGGTCCATTCCTCGTCGTTCTTTGGAATTAGGCATTCCACAAACTTTATTACACCGTATTTTGCATGACGATTTTGGTCTTAGGGCTTATAAAGTTCAGTTAACACAAGAACTCAAGCCGGCCGATCATCAACAACGACGTGTCTTTGCTGATTGGGTCCTTGAAGTGCATGAAAATGATCCGGAATTCCATGGAAAAATCATCTTGAGTGATGAGGCCCGTTTCCACCTCGGTGGCTTCGTCAACAAGCAAAATTGTCGCAGTTGGGGCTCGGAAAACCCAAGAGTTATTGTTGAAAAGCCTCCATCCTCAACGTGTGACTGTTTGGTGCGGTTTATGGTCCGGCGGAGTCATTGGTCCTTACTTTTTCGAAAATGAGGCTGGAGCAACAGTTACAGTGAATTGATTGATCTATCGAGAGATGATTAATGATTTTTTATGGCCGGAATTGGATGGTATTGATCTGGACAACGTTTACTTTCAACAAGACGGCGCTACATGCCACACAAGCAGCGAAACCATTGATCTTTTACGGGAAAAGTTTCCGGACCGTGTTATCTCTCGAAGAGGTGATCACAATTGGCCACCGAGATCTTGTGATTTAACACCTTGCGACTTCTTCCTTTGGGGTCACGTGAAAGAGAAGGTCTACGCCAACAGCCCAGCGTGAATTCAAGACCTCAAAGATAGAATTCGTGAGGCTATCAAGAATATAGGGCAGCCACTTTGCGATTTGGTTATGGAAAATTTCATGAAAAGGATATGGTCCTTTCTTTTAATATCAAAATAACACCTCTTATTGGAAAAGCCTGTATATCATGAAATATATATGTGGGAATATACTATTTTGTTTCTTCTTCAAATGAAAAAATCCAATTCAAATTAGCTACACATTTTGGAATCACCCTATGAAAATTTAGCTGACTGCGAATACGTGTTTGAAACGAGTTCAGATAACAGTGAATAGAACGCTCGTGATTTTATTTATTTGGGTGGGCAAAAAGGGTAGACGAGTTGGAGTTGATAGGAGACGAGACGTTCTCGGTACGACGAGCTCTGCAAAGGACGGAACACATGTGGAAGCTAAATTATTTGATATTCTTTGCAAACCGTTTCTGTATCAGTATACTTAATTAATAAATTACGTACCTATTACGCGCGCAAAGGTTTTATTCATTCCTACATATGTATATCCTCTGATATATATCGGCCAATCCTGCTTAATGCTTTAAATTCAATTCCGTGTAAAATCAGTTTTCCAATTTTTAAGACCTCGCTTATAATCAGTAACACACTTGATTCACACCAAAATATTTCTCATCTCTACTTCACAATTCGCAGCCCTTATCAACGACATAGTTCCTCTTTACTGATAGTATTTTGTTTTATCTACTAAAAAAATTAACATCCATAATACCTTTATCCGTTGATTGAAAACCCCTTTCCAGACCAAACAAGTCCCAAGAGAATTAAATAGACATCTCTTTTCAGAAATATAGCGTGTTGACATTGGTCGTATACCGATATCCTTTCATAAAATAAAAATATGAGTGATAGGATCCTTGAAATTTCCTTTGCCGCTGTCTTATTTCAACTTTGACTACATACAAGAATAAAGAAAAGGTTCAAACAATAAATGTCATCCCATTGTCAACATTTTCAATAAGCAAAGAAAAAATGTCCTTTTTATTGAGAAATATTCTAAATAGGTTGGTGTCATCATCCTCAACCCTTTAACTGATGCTTGTATATACTCCTCGTGGATGTCATGTTTCTTTTCATGATTTTATTTCATTTTTTTTTCACTTCTACCTTTCGCAACCCTTAAGTGTATCCGGTTTTTTGTTGTCGATGAATCGAAATTAATACCGGCTCCTTTCAATGTCACATAAAAAAATGTCTCTATTGTAGAACACACTATGCCGTATGTACGGTTTTGCGGTCGTAAGGATCATATTAAACGGTCATAGCTATATGCTGAAAAATAAAATAAAATTTATGTTTCGGTCTTATTTTTTGAAATGATTCCCTTCACGGTTGTACACCATAGGCACGAAGGCCATACGAAAGCGACCCTATTGGAATTTTCAAGAGAAGTCTAACAATTACATTCTCATTGTCCTTCCTTGTACTATCTGTGCCGTACATATGCTTGCAAGGCATCGTCATCAGCAACATAACATCACATAGAGGCCGGAATTCGTTTCAATCGTCCCGCATAATTGAACTTTTCACATGAACGTGAATGTACAAAAGGATGAACTTCCTCAGCTACTACCATTCATCCTCTTGTATTGCAGCATCCACTGCTGCTTCTTCTTCGCTGGTTTCTACCAGCGTAGTGGATGAGCTCGTGATGCATTTTAGACACGCAATGCTTGAGCTGAATCTTGATAACCTTTCCTCAAACGACTCTTCAGGGATTTTATTCTCAAGCAGCCAATCCTGATTTGTATTGAAGTGAATAAGAAGACGAGATTGTGGCCTGGTAGAGTGGCACAAGTACTCAAGAACATATTGTTGCAATTGTACAACAATATCATTGCCGCTGATCGTTTCTGAATGGCGCCACACATTTACCATCATTGCTGCCGGTGCATTTCTATTTGAATTCCTAGTGCTTTGCGCGCGCAGATTAACTGACACGATTACCTCCTCGATGGCTGCTTTCGGGTAATTACCAATCGCGAATTGTGTCGATTGAAGAAATTACTATTGCATTCGATTGATGGTGCATTAAATGTAATTTTCAATGTGAGAGGTAAAAAAGAGGAAATTTTTTCAGACTACTGGTACGTAAACTGTGAAAGTCAAAGAATATTCGCAACAATAAAAATTCAAAATATTTATTATTGCAACTATCAAACAGATGCACATAACATAATTATTCGTTGTTGAACAACGTCATCGTCCATATTCATTGCACATTCATTTAAAATGCATTAAATTCCCTGTGCAAGCATCTCGTGCGCGCACTACAATAGAAAATTGCAATGAAAATGCACAAATGTGCATAATATGCGTTCGACTGAAGCTACCGCTGCAATTTCATGCATTTCATCCTTTCCATCTCCTCCCTCCTCATTCCTTTTCACCATGCTTTTATTTCTTGTTACTTGTCGGACCACTAATTGTCTCTGCCACATTTGCTCTGCATAAATGGCGAAAGAATATGATAATTTCCAAATCGATTTATGAAATATGAAAAATGCATCCATTTCCAGCTCAATGAACAAGAATATGCATTTTCGGGAAATTTTCTTATCGCTAAAGCAATGACCAGACAGACCAGAATTTATAATACATTTTGTAGCCAGTTGGAAAGAACTCATTTATTATTGGAAATTATTATTTAAATGACTTTTCGCGCGCTCGTTTTCAGTTCGCCGTGGTAATTTATTGCTTAGATAACGTCCTACAAAATAGTGCAATAAAGTGGAAGATTTTATGTTATCATTAGGTGGATTGCTCGATGGAATTGGTAATTTAGGTAACGATGAATAAATTAAATTTCTATTACCTATGAATTGTAAAAATTCAAAGAAGTAATGAAAATTTTCGTGCAGACTAATGATGGAAGGGTGGTTTTTAAAAAAAAATTAATAGCGTTCTCCTTGAAACATAAAAATTTACCAGAATATATAGAATGAATTATATAGTCAGCGGAAATCGAAAAATAGGTAAATGAACCCTCTGCCTGATACGTTCGTTAAGGTCCAATCACTTCAATTTTCGAGGCAATTTTTTAGGCTACTCAAAATATTTGGGTTTTAAGCTTATACTCTCGTCTTAGCAAGACTCGCGCAACTGCGAAAGTGATCTCGTGTGAAATAGGTTAAGGCCCAAACGGGCCCTAAATAGAG
Organism: Odontomyia ornata; assembly: GCA_963969285.1. Classification (NCBI taxonomy): domain Eukaryota; kingdom Metazoa; phylum Arthropoda; class Insecta; order Diptera; family Stratiomyidae; genus Odontomyia; species Odontomyia ornata. The sequence continues at coordinate 262,314,006 of OZ017742.1, forward strand.
CCCAAAACTTAATTCCACCGAAAATTAGCCCAAAAAAGGGTCAGAAAATAAGATAAATGCAGATTTCCGGGCGATTTTGGTCTAAACTTGAACCAAAATAGGCCCGCAAATATTTTATTTTCTTTCTTCGAAGTCAAATATGTATATGCGAACAATAATGATGGCTTAACCGCGTGCTTTCGTGTTCTTAGCACTTAAAATTAAATTTCAACACGGCCCGAACATATAAGCAATATGGAAATGTTCAAATTTAGTTTTTAACCTGCAGGGTCAAGTTGGTCTTTTTTGTGGTCGGGAGGTGAATCTCATTCACGCACAGAGTGTGAGACTCCCATGCTCGCAAGAGGGCGACTGGACTCCCCAGTAAACACCTCGCCTATCAACACGAGATCCCAGACCGTTTGACATATTGCTTCGCATCAGGTCTCGTTTCGTTACGCCGTGAGTCGCCTACAAGCTGGGGGCATCACCTTTTCTAGCGGGAGGGGAAAGGGGAAGACGAAGCGCCAGACAAGCGATCCTCCAGCATCAACACCCCCGGCTGTTGTGAGTCCCTTTTATCTTTTAGGACTGCCCGAGCATATTGTGCCACCTGGTTCCATTTACCAACCAATTCGAGCATAACCGCGACTATATTATCCGGGGTGAGCTCTCTCGTCTCCCTGTAGAAATCCCTTCGCAGCCTGTCCCATTTTGTGCACGCAAAAAATTTGTGGCAGGTATTGGCCTCCTCTCCTGGGCAAAACCGACAATCGAAGGACAGTGACTTACCAATCTTGTGCAGGTAAGACTGAAAACACCCATGCTGGCTCAGATAGAAGTCAGTCTCACTATGCCTTCGATTTAACCACGGTCTCACATCCGGGATAAGGCGCGCAATCCAGCTTCGCTGAGTGAGCGCTGTCTCTCCCCTCCGACAACCATCTCCCTCGTGTCCTCGCTTTGATCCAAGTAAATAAAGCGGCGCTCTCTAGCAATGAGGTATCACGCCTGCAATAACTCTCACCGCCGAATCAGAGACTATCGGATACGAAGATGCAATCCTCAGTGCTCCTGTTCTCTGTACCTGTGCCAAGCGTTTTCGATCTACCTCCTTTCTGAGAGCGTCGCCCCATATTTCTGCTCCATACAGTAACACTGAGCCTACAGCATACGCTAGGTCCCTCTTCGTTGGCCTTTTCAGCCATTGCCCTGATTTTCTCAGACAAACTCATCTTCGAGTCGATCCGTAGCCCTAGGTACATCACCGCTGGCTTCGATTCAATTTTTTTTTTTTTTGTGGTAGGGAGGTGAAGGCATTTACGCCCGCCGAGTCTGGCAGTGTGAGACTCCCATGGATACCCTTGGACTACCCACTAAACACCTCCCCTGTCAATCTGAGAACCTAGCCTGGAACCGTTTGACACATTACTTCGGGCCAGGTCTCGCTTTGTTACGCCGTGGGGCGCCTTCAAGCTGGGGAGTCCCTTTCCTAGCGTTAGGGGAGAAGGGAAGAGGAAATGCCAGAAAAGCGATCCCCCAGCCCCAGCGTCTCCGGCTGCTGTGAGTCCCTTTTATATTTCAGGACTGCCCGAGCATAATGTGCCACCTGGTTCCATTTGTCAACCGATTTGAGCATCACCGCAACTATATTATCCGGGGTGAGCTCTCCTGTCTCCCTGTAGAGTTCCCTTCGCAGCCTGACCCATTTTGTACACGCAAAAAATGTGTGACAGGCATTGTCCTCCTCTCCTGGGCAAAACCGACAATCGGGAGACCGTGACTTACCGATCTTGTGCAGGTAAGACTGAAAACACCCGTGCCCGCTCAAAAGCTGGGTCAGATAGAAGTCAGTCTCACCATGCCTTCGATTTAGCCACGGTCTCACGTCCGGGATGAGGCGCGCAGTCCACCTTCCCTTCGTGCGATTCCCCCAAGACTGCTGCCAATCGTTGAGCGAGCGTTGTCTCTCCTCGCGAACAACCATCTCCCTCGCATCCTCGTTTCGGCGCAGGTAGATAGCAGGGCGCTCTCTAGCAAGGAGGGCGGGCGACAGGTATCACGCCTGCAATCACTCTCACCGCCGAGTCGGAGACTGTTGGATACGAAGATGCAATTCTCAGTGCTCCTCTTCTCTGTACCTGTGCCAATCGTTTTCGGTATACCTCCTTGCTGAGGGCGTCGCCCCATACCTCTGCTCCGTACAGTAGCACTGACCCTACAGCACTCATCAAGAGGCGTCTTCTTGATGGGCTGGGTCCCCCTACGTTGGCCATAAGTCGACTCAGGGCCGATATTCCCGAAGCAGCCTTCTCAGCCGTTGCCCTGATTTGCTCAGAGAAACTCATCTTCGAGTCAATCAGTAGCCCCAGGTACTTCACCGCTCTAGGATTCTCTTTTTTGTCAAGATGACCACTTCGGTTTTCTCCAGTGCTAAACTGAGCCCACGAGCAGTCATCCAGTCCCTCACTCGGCGCATTAGCATACCTAGCCTAAGTTGCGCTTGTTCAACGGTGCGTCCAGCGACCAGAGCCGCAACATCATCCGCATAGCCGAACAAGCGCGCAATCGCATCAATGGTAGAACGTCCTGCTCTAAAGCCGTACTGCCGAGGAGATAGGTCCCCAGCAGCACGAATCGCGTCAGTGAGTCTTCCCTTGATGAATTTCTTTAGCACTTTCCCAGCCGTGTCTAGCATGCATAACGGGCGGTATGCAGACGGCGATTCGGGATTTCCCTTCCCCTTGCTGATCAGTACGAGCCTCGCCACCTTCCATCGTACCGGGAAAACCCCGTCCCGTCGGCAAGCGTTGAAGAGTCCCCGCACTATCGCGTCCATCTTTTCCGCGTCATGTATACAAGGCTTCCGTAAGGCACCAAGTTTCCCCATGACCAGCTTGTAGCCAAGGCCCCACGGACCCTTGTTCACATTGTCCACTAGGTCTTGCCAGCAGCGAGCCTTGCTACTGTTGATCAGTTTGCGAAGGCATTTCCTGGCTGACTTATATGCTGCCACCTGGTTGCATGCCTCGTCACGGTTCCGCGCCCGTTGAGCCTCACGCCGAAGCTTGTGACACTCCCTCCGCTTTTCAGCGATTTCATTAGACCACCAGTACACTGGGGGCTTGCCGTGCCGGGGTCTTCGGCGGGGCATAGAAGCGCAGCAAGCAGTCGTGATTATGCTCATGGTAGAGTTAACCACGTCTTGAGCTGCCAGCTCTTCCGTCCCCTCCGGAGCTCCCTGCAGCGGCTCACCTGCTGTGAGAGCCTTGACGAACCTCTCGACGTCCATTCTTCCAATGTTCCATCCAGTTGTAGAAGGCCGAGAGCACGGACGTCGGGAGATAGCATCACTTATCTCAAGCAGAATGCACTGGTGATCACTGGCTGAGTAGTCCTCTAATACTTTCCAGTTGTGTATCCTCCGTACTAAGGACTCCGAGGCGAATGTCACGTCCGGTATGGTTCCCTCACAGCCATTACGACGGAAAATCGGCGTATTTCCGGAGTTTAGTACGACGAGGGCCGTCTTGGCCGCCATTTCCAGGATTCGTTTTCCCCGCGGATCCGTCCGAGGCATGCCCCATTCGATTGCTTTAGCATTGAAGTCGCCCCCAACGAGCACTTTACCCTCTGCGTTCGAGACAGCGCCCTCCAGAGCATTAAGCTTGGCTTGGAAAGATAATATCGGCTCGTTAGGCGTTAGGTAGACACTAAAGAAGGTGATCCCTGAGCACCGAACCCACACGAAACCATCCCCCCGTCCACAACTCTCCGTTTGAAAATCACTGTTCCGAACCCAGATAGCGGCAGTACCAGTTTCATCAGAGTACCATAATGCAGGACTTTTATTATGGTGTTGCTCACTCAGCAGCAAGAAGTCGGCTTTCCTGTCCCTCGCAAACTGCTCAAGCAGATTTTGGGCGGTTGAACTGCGGTGTAGGTTTAGCTGCAGGATGCGGGTCATCGAAGCTCTGATTTTGCCTTGGCTAGGGCTTCCTGGAACACCCGGCATTTTCCTGATCCCAAGACGTGTCCAAAATCAGGTTTTGGATCAGAATCCTTGCAAAGAATACAGTGTGCCTGCTTCGTACAGTCTTTTCTTTTATGTCCCATTTCACCGCATTTGTAACATAGGGAACTCCTATCGGGTCCTTTGCATACTTGTGTGGTGTGACCATTTGACCATTTGAAACATTGAAGAGGCGTTGCTCTTCGCCGTATCCTACAGACAACCCACCCTATTCGTACTTTGCCCTTGTTCAGGAATTGTTCGGCGTCCTTTTCGGTCAAGTCAACTATGGCCATGCGTTGTCCCCTGTTGTTATCTGGAGTCAGTCTCACTCTGATCCTTCCCACGCTAGGGAACTCCCTTTTGATGGCCTCTTCTACCTCGGCCAGATCCGTCACGCAGTCATTCATTCTATTAGAATGTCTCCAATACTGATCATCCTTACTTTAGGGATTCTCATCTTTATCAAGACGATCACCGAAGCCGCAAGCAGTTATGCCGTCTCTCACTCGCCCCATTAGCTTGCCTAGCCTGAGTTGCGTTTGTTCAAAGGTACATCCAGCAACCAGAGCCGCAACATCATCCGCATAGCCGATTAAGCGCGACTCATCTGTCATCTCCAGTCTAATCAGCCCTTCGTACGACACGTTCCACAGGGGGGACAGGTGGCGAAGAGTGCCAGCACTATCTTGTCCATCTTTTCCGCATCATATATGCAAGGTTTCCGTAGGGCGCCAAGCTTCCGCATAACTAGCTTGTAGCCAAGGCTCCGCGGACCCTTGTCCACATTGTCCACTAGATCTTGCCAGCAGCGAGCCTTGCTGGTGTTAATCAATTTGCGAAGGTATTTTCTGGCCGACTTATATGCTGCTACCCGGTTGCATGCCTCGTCACGGTTCCGTGCCCGTTGAGCCTCATGGTGAAGCTTGTGAGACTCCCTTAAATTTCTAACGATTTCAGTCAACCACCAGTACACTGGGGACTTGCAGCGCCGAGGTTTCTGACGGGGCATAGATGCGTTACAAGCAGTCGTGATGATGCTCATAGTTGAGTTCACCATGTGTTGAGCTGCCAGTTCTTCCGTTACCTGCAGCGGGGCACCTGCTGTGACCACCTCGAGGAGCCTCCCCACGTCCATTCTTTCGATGTTCCATCCAATTGTAGAAGGCCGAGAGTACGGACGTTGGGAGACAACTGATCTGCTTTGGATAAATTTTACATATATATATATAATCTTATTCGCTGTTAGACGCCTCTTCAGACATTCCGTAAAGCAAATCATAAGCCTTGGCTTACAAAGCAAGGGCTTAGTGCCCTACGAGCAAAAGAGAAGGCACATCTTGTCTTTAAAACACTCGGCACTATTGAAACAAAATGTAATTTTAGCAGGCTGCGTGCTATTGCCAAAATATTGCCAAAAAAGAGATCAGATATGCTCTGAAGACTTATTTCAGCAGTCTGGATAGCTCTCTTGTGGCTAATAATACAAAGCCTTTTTGGTATTATATAAGGTGGCTGAAATCCTCTTCTTCCACTCCTAGTAAGGACCGTTGGAATGGTGCAGAAATTTCTTCTCCTCAAGAAGTTACTGACTCATTTGCCCAATTTTTCTCTTGAACATTTTCTTCTCCCGCTGCAGCTGTGCATCCTGTTATCTTACCTAATCATCTTCCCTTCACAATTTCCTTTATTTGTACAGATGCATCTAATCTCGAAGCTTTGATCAATGCTCTTGATCCTAATATCAGCCCTGGGCCGGATGGTTTGCCAAACATATTTGTCAAGTCGTTAGCCTCATCGCTTGGTTTTCCTTTATCTCTCCTCTTCAATCTAAGTTTGAGTACTGGTACTTTCCCAAACCCTTGGAAACAGCTAATATTGTGCCTATTTTTAAAAGTGGTGATCCTACGTCAGTTTTCAATTATCACCCTATTTCCTTACTGTCCTGCTTTCTAAAGTTACTTGAACGGTTGGTTCATAATCGACTCTCAAACTCATTAGCTCCTATTTTTGCTCCAGAGCACCATGGCTTTCTCAAAGCATACTCCACTACCTCTAATTTAAGTTCACAAACAGTATTGCAAGAGCTTTGGATAACCAACTGCAATTTGATGTGATCTACACAGATTTCTCCAAGGCCTTTGACACTGTGAATCATTTACTTCTTTGTCGTAAGCTTGAAGCTCTTGGCATCTCGGGTGCTCTTCTATCTTGGATGTCATCTTATCTATCGCGTCGTCCCTGTCGAGTAAGTCTCTCTGGTACTACTTCTAGTCCTTTTTATCCTTCATCTGGCGTTCCACAAGGTTCAATTCTTGGGCCTCTTCTCTTTCTGTTGTTCATAAATGATCTCCCCTTTGTAATTAATTCCTCGTGCCTTTTGTATGCAGATTACTTCAAAGTATATCGAGCAGTCAACTCCCATTTAGACTGTCAGCTCCTCCAAAATGATCTGAATGCTCTTAAAATATGTCTGGTTTTATCGGATATATTTTATCTCGTTCCTCTCTAGAACAAGATATAAATGTTTAATATAAAATCCAGAACTGGTAGGGTACCTACTTATCCAAGCGGCTAGGCCGCAGAGATTTCTGGCGTGGAATCTTTAATTCCATTAACGCCATGGTTACTAAATTTTAAACTTTAACTTGCTACAATTAGCAGCAAAGTAAATAGTTTATATTCGCTACAAACTCGCAGCGATTCGTTTAAAGAAACCCCTTTTAATGCGTATGATCAATAATTGATATATTTTTCATAACTCCTTTGGTTTATATACAATTTCGTTTCTTACAAGCTAAACAAAAATATGCAATTTATTGGTCATACATTATTACTAAGATGACCCAATTCTTAATTTATTACTCAGAACGACGACACGTTCGAGTATACAAAATATCATGCATATGAACTCACATGATTCATTATTACTTGACCATAAACTCAAGTGTCGTGTGTCAAAGGGAACACCACTTCAGTTCACACCTCAAGCAATGTACGTGAATCATCTTTACTAGCCCATACGTTCAATCGTCGCGTGCCAAAGGGAACACGAGATTTCATTCACACGTTATCAGTGAATGTATTTCTATGGTGAGATCCATGTTACATTCGTTACATTTTAATGTTTATGTTCACTTGATACTTTTCGAAGTCAAGTGAAATTTATTGCATTAGGTCAAGTGAAATGTGGGTGATATTCATCACATTGATTTAGTATTAATGTGATGAATATCATTTTAATATATGAACGAATTGTTACCTTGTGTTGATATCATTACGTGTGTTTCTATTTAGTTCTGGGTGATACTCATTACATTGATCGGGTATCAATGTAATGAATATCACTCTAATGAATGAATGATTGTCGGATATCATTACACTCTAAATAAACGGTGTGCTTCAAACCATTTATGTCTTAACACTACTAAATGTCATAAAATTACTTTTTCTCTTAAGGACTCTCCTATTAATTTTAATTATATATTAAATGATGCTTTGCTCTCTGAAGAGTTCAGTCATAAAGACCTTGGAGTAACTTTAGATCCAAAACTCAAATTTGATGTACATATTACTAAGGCGTCTTGAGTTTCCGGGTTTATCCTTAGACATGTACATAAATTCAATAGCATTTCTTCTTCTGTCCGCCTATTTGTTTGTCTTGTTCGCTCTTTGCTTGAATACTGTTCTGTTATCTGGTCCCCCCGTTACTCCTATCTCGTGTCTTCTTTAGAAACTGTCCAAAGAAAGTTCACGCGTTTTCTTTTCCTTAAGTTTAATTTGCGTATCAGTCTTATAAAAGTCGTTCATCTTTCCTTTCTCTTCCATCCCTAATATCCTGACGAACTTATTTAGACCAATGTTTTTTGTACAAACTCTGCTACCATCAAGTCCCGTTAAATATTTTTTCTGAGCTGCGTTTCCGACAAACATCTCGTTCATCTCGGATGAATATTTATTTCGCTATCCTATATGCTAGAACTGATTTATATTTCTATTCATCAATCATAAGAATCGTACGAAATCATAATAATCTCGAGCTTGGTCCTTTCCCCTCTTCTTACATAGCATTTAAGAAAAAACTATGAGACTTACTACTAGTTTAACTTTTAACTATCGACATTTTATTATTCTTTTTCATTTAAATATTGCTGTAATTGTTCTTTGCGTTTCATTTTGTTATTGGATTGTTTAGTCTGTAAGATGGAATATATAAATAAATAAATAAACATTACTGATCTCAAGCAGAATGCACTGATGATCACTGGCTGATTAGTTCTCTAATACTATCAAATTGTGTATCCTCCGTTCTATTCGTTCGGCGTTGGGTACACACTAAAGAAGGTGGTCCCTAAGCACCGAACCCACACGAAACTATCCCCCCGTCCACAGCACTCCGCCTGGAAATGAACTCAGATAGCGGCAGTACCAGCTCCATCAGGATGCCATGATGTCGAACTTCTATCATGGTCTTGCTCACAGTCGGCTTTCTTGTCCCCGCAAACTGCTCAAGTAGATTTTGGGCGGTTGAACTGCGATGTAGGTTTAGCTGCAGGATGCGGATTATCGAAGTTCCGGTTTTGCCTAGGCTAGGGCTTCCTGGAAAACCCGACATTTTCCGGATTCCAAGACGTGTCCAAGATCCCGTCTTGGACCAGCATTCTTGCAAAGAATACAGTGTGCCACCTTCGTGCACTCTTTTCTTTTATGTCCCGTTTCACCGCATTTGTTACATACGGAACTCCTATCGGGTTCTTTGCATACTTGTGTGGTGTGACCATAGCCAAGGCATTTGAAACATTGAAAAGGCGCTGCTCTTTGCCGTATACTACAGACAACCCACCCTACTCTTACTTTGCCCTCATTCAAAAAATTGTTCGACGTCCTTTTTGGTAAAGTCATTGATGGCCATGCGTTGTCCCCTCTGGTTTTCTGGTGTCAGCACCGCTTTTGATCCTGCCCACGTTAGAGAACTCCGTTTCGATAGCCTCTTCTACCTCGGCCAGATCCGTTCGGAATGTCTCTTATTTCAATCGTTGCCATCGGCTCGAGCGAGCCTATAATTGGGCTTTTGCCGAGGCCTTTCGTTACTGCGTCGCAAAATGCTTCCTTATTGTCGGCGTCTCCTTCGAATTTGATCAGTATGTAGCCCAACCGCGTTAGTCATACTGCTTTCATGGCATTGTTGGTGTCTTTGGGCCTTACGTTTCCCCTGATATCCCGCAGTACTTCCGCGTAGGATCGACCGTCTTGAGGTTTTACTAACAATGCCTGCTGCCGGGGTCTTCGTCCGGGCTTCTTTCTCTCCTGTTTCGCATCAGGGCTTTTTTCTTGTTGGGCGTCCTTGCGAACTTTTTTTTCTGGCACTTTTTGAAGGAGTTTTTTCGCGGTTTCCTTCGCTCCTTTTGTCTGCACTATCTGGAACCCTTGATCTAACCTTTCACGCCCATCAAGTGCCTCTTCCTTCATTCTTTTATTCCGATTTCCTTCGGTTGGGCTAGACGCCATTCTTTTATTGATTTTTGACGGTGGAACTATCTGCACGTGCCCTTTAGATTTAGCCCCGAGTGCTTCTTTAGCCTTCTGCTCTTCTTCAGCCTTCTGATCCTCTTCGGCCTAAACCAGCTCCTTCGATAATGCCCTATGCAGTCTAGGAGCTCCTCTAGTTCAAGGAGCCCAATCTTTACTGCTTTGTCAATTTTTGGCGAGTGGCATGCAGATTATATTCTTTTTAAAACATCTCCCACTTTTCGGATTAGTCTTTCTTCTTCTTGTCGCTGGCCGGCAATTATACTTTGCGACCATCATTCTCGGGAGAGGTTATCGGCTTCCATTTCCGAATACAGTAATTTTCGCCACATTTCCGACGTTAGTGATGAAATCACACCGCATCGCTTTATTTGTCTGGACACTCCTGACTTTTCCTACCGTAATCTCCTCGTGGACCTCAGTATGGTTCGTTATTATTTCGGGATTTACGACCCTTGTTTCAGTCGCTTCGATAGCGATCGCAGCAATGACTATCGAATTCTGGATGCTCCTCCACCGCTCGAACATCTGACGCGTCCAGCAGAGTTTCCTGGTTTTCCTTTTTAGGAAGCTCTGGCGTTTGCACCCTTTTTTTAGGGTTTTGTACTAAAATACAAAACCCTATTGCAATCACGACCTGTGTCCGTCTGTCCGTCCGTCCGTCCGTCCGTCCGTCTGTATGTCACAGCACTTTTTCTCCGAAACTATAAGGGCTACAGCCATGAAACTTTGTATAAAGGTCAGAAGTGGTGACCTCTTGAATGTTAAAGGGTGGAAAAATTTTTCAAAGGCATTTAAGGGGGGTCACCCCATATAAGGGGGTGACCCCTCAAAAAAAAAATTTCACCATTGGTAGTCGAGTAGGGTGTCATTGGAAAGGTCTCAATGAGATCTTTTCAAAACAAGTCTTAAAATTGTCTTTTAAGTACCGAGGGGGGCAGGGGAAGGGGAAATGTTCGAACTTTTCGCGTACCCCCCCCCCCTCGCGATTGGACACCTTTGACCCGAAAAATCTGAAAAAAATCATGAATGTAGGCCTTAATGAGTACAACAACAACAAATACATGAGAAGTCGAAATTCACTCAACTTTGTTAGTAATAGTATGATTTATCGATTTTGTGTTTTCTTGAATAAAATCTAAACGGTACCCTTAAACTCAATAAAATTTAGCAAAGAGATGACTGTTTATAAGATTGATCTTTTCAGAAAGTTTCATAAAGATCGAATAGTATTTACCGAAGTTATAGCGATTTGAATTTTCGTGTATTACTATGGAGCAATATGCCCTGTATTACTATGGAAACATTTTGCTATGGAGCCATATGCGCTTTTTACCGACTTAGACACTGCAGCATTGCTAGAATTTGCATGAAAATTTCAGGAGTGATAGGTGTCATGAAGATGAGTACATACAATTGAAACAAGTCGAAGAGGCAGGAGAGAGCTCCTAGCAAAAGGGCTTTGTAACCATTCTAGGATTCGAAAAATAGGCCATGAATCGATGATTACAGTACAGAGGAGTGGCCCCTGAAAAAAAATTTCATGAAAGGTAGCCGATATGAGTATCAACTGAAAGTTCTCTATGAGAGCTTTTCAAAACAGTTCTTAAGCTGACAGTTTTTGCTTCAGTGGGAGCACAGGGGGGAAATACATGAAAAATGTGTTTCCTCCCTCGCGAATGGACACCAGTGATCTAAAAAATCTGAAAAAAAATATCAGAGGAGATATTTATGGGTATAACTATAGCAAATACCTCAGAAGTTAAAATTCGTTCAACTTTGTTAATAATAGTATGATCCTCGAATTTCACATTTTCTCCAATTAAATCGTCTTTGACATGTTTCTTGATTTTATTCGTTGCTGGTTACTGCATTTTGTAAGTTGAGTACAAAACCCTTCTGACATGAGCATAGGTCTGTCTACCCAACTTGTTTATTGTTGCGCCCGAACACAGCAGGAATCTCAGTCTGGACAAGGCTGTCCGTTAATCTCTGCTTTTCGTCCATCTTCACTGTCATTATAGTTTTTGTCATAGTTAGTACCGCTCCCGATGTGCTGTAAACATCGTGGCTGCAGTCGCTGGTTGCGTCGTTGTTTTTGCTTTATTTTTGGGGGTTTTTAATCTCTTATAAGGGTTTTGGTTGCTCCAGTTTCATTGGGTCCCCTCTCGTAGCCGCTATCTCGTTCATGTTTGTAGTGGTCTTTTTGGTCCCATGGTAATCTTTGCAGGGCAGGGCATTTATAGGGACAAGTGCTGAGAGCTAAACCAGTGCTAATCGGGAGTTCATCTCAACCGAACCTACATTACCAACACAATGATGGAAACTACGATCGTACTCCGAGCACTGCCAAAGTTTTACCGGAACAGAGACGGTAGGATAGTCAGATTAGAGCCGTTCACGCAAAAGAGTCACCTCGGCGCTACCGTGCAAAGCAACTAGGTCCAAACCATCATATCCGCCAGCCCAAAGCATCAATTCCAGTTCTTTCTCGAAAGTGTAGCCCAGATCCAATCATGGCCTTTACTTGTGATCCCAGGAGGGGGCCTCACGGTGGCACTCTCTCCCCCCCCCCCCCCACATCCTCGGATCCGTGGGCGTGACGCTCCACAAAAATGCTGGCCTTCAAGAGTGCCCTTGTCGACTGGCATTCCTCCTGTTGGAATTTCTTCGGGTACGTGATGGTGGAACTTCCCAAAGAATACTACCCTCCAAGAGTATCCCCTGCGGGGTTTCTTCGGGTATGTAGGAGGCGGAACTCCCCAAAGAATGCTAGCCTTCAAGACTACTCCTGTCGGCCAGCATTCCCCTTGCGGGCTAAGGACTGGTGTTAGCAAAGGCTTCTATCAGGCCACTCTTTAGTAAAGTGGCTATTAAGCCGTATTTGAGCAAGGTGGGCGGTTAATGAATTCTTGGGGAGCATTTCAGCAAGATAAATATTACGTCGTTCTATCGCAAGATGGTCATTAAACCCAGATTTTAATACGCAAATACACACAAATTATGAAACAACACTCAATCATTCACACAAGGGGCCCACCTGATGGAATATAAGGCAAATACACTATAATCAAGCCATGAGCCCCGCAGGGGCAGTTCTGGTTGACTAGAGTACTCCTGAACGCGAGACTTCTTTCGGGAGTGCCGTGCCCACGTACCCGAAGAAGTGGAGGTTTCCGTAAGACTCCCCTGCGGACTACGATCTGGCGACGATCTCTGGACTACGATTAAGATATTGAACTAAAAATAACGTTTTGGAGGGATGAATGTGATATTTTGGACCTAGTTACAAATGCAAGTGCGCAGCCAAAAAGAAAATCAAAGCACTATTCTGCGGTTGGAATTGAAAATCTCGTAGATACGATGCCACATTGGCTCAACGGTTCAAATTCTTTTGAGTTATATTCATGTAATAAATGTAAAGGTTTACCATTGCAAAAATTGAAAGAAGGATTGAAGTGATATAATTATTAAAGCTGAGACTTATTTGAATATAAATTTAATGTCAAATGTTGCTGAAAGTCATGAACACATGTGAAAGAAACATCCAAAATTGAATTTCGAAGCTATTGATAGGTTTTTCAGAGTGCCGTAGCCCAGATGGGTAAAGTTTGAAAACCAAAATTTGGCATCTTTTTGGAGATTGGTTTATTTTTTAAATATTTCGTATGAGCCATCCAAAAAAAGTGTCCCAACGTGTGGAGTGAATTAATCGGCTGTAGAATTAAGACTGACAACAGGAGCAGTGTTTATTACCTTTGTGGAAAGAATATTGTTGAATAATCAGACCTGTTAGTATGAATGAGGTACGTAAGAATAAATGGCAGTATAATGTAACAATGTTTTTTTTAAGGGCCTGTCACTGTAGTAACCTAGAGAGGGTGTAAGAACAATGCATTCCGTACACTTCGGCCTATTTTGGGTTTAATTTGTTAAATTTTGTAGATGTCCAGAAATAAACAGGCTCCAGTCCGTTTCTAAACTAATTGACCTTAACAAATGTAATCTAGATCACATTTAAAACTAAACTAAGCCAACTCAAGGCATTATTGTCGTAATCGCATTAGTCGGTTAATCATTAGTCAACTCAGTTGAGCATCAACATTCGCAGCAGCAACATTTGGGAGGCCTCAACGATAAGCTCAATCGTGGGAACTACAAAATGGAAGTGGACCACTTTCATGCACTTAGTGTAAATTCAATTTTCTTAAGTTGTCCAACAAATCAAGCTAAACTAACATTGCCATCTTCAAGCCGAACGTACACTCCACTCACGCGCATATGTCAAGGGCTGAACGAAAAGTGCAAACCGTGACACAACAAAAAGGGAACCAACCCTTTAACCATAAGAATAACTGGACACTTTATATGACGTCCACAGTAAAGCGATAGCTCTATAATCTTCACACCTTAACTTATTTCTTTTTGTGTAAACGATATAGTTTACTTCCTCGCCAGTCTTCTGGTAACTGCTCCTCTGATCATATGACCAGACAAACGAAGTGCGGCTTTGTGATCTTACCGCCACTGTCGAAAGTATGGCTGAAGTACTGTACTCGAAAACACAAGCCGATAACCTCTCCAGAGATAGGAGGTCGCAAGCGTTATAAAAAGAATAAGATCAGCATGTGACACGCCAAAAATCAGCAAAGGTGCAAAGAATGGGCCGGTTGAACTACAGGAGTTCCTAGCCGGCATAGTGCATTGCCAATGGATCTAGTGAAAGGCCGATGAGCTAAACCCCGAAGGTACACGTAGGTAGCTCCACCATCAAACATCAATAAAATAATGGCGTCTAGTCCAATCAAAGGGTATCGGGATGAAAGAAGGAGGTACTTAATGGACTTGAAACGCTAGATCAGGAGCTCCAGACAGTGCTGACAAAACGACCAAAAAAGCCACAAAGAAACTCCTTCAAAACATGCGAGAAAATAAATTTCGCCCGGACGCCCATCAAACATCAATAAAATAATGGCGTCTAGTCCAATCAAAGGGTATCGGGATGGAAGAAGGAGGTACTTAATGGACTTGGAACGCTAGATCAGGAGCTCCAGACAGTGCTGACAAAATGACCAAAAAAGCCACAAAGAAACTCCTTCAAAACATGCGAGAAAATAAATTTCGCCCGGACGCCCAGAAAAAGCCTCGCTTGAGCGGATGGCAACGATCGAAATAAAAAGCATTGACTGCATCACAAACCTGAGCTTGGATAGAAAAGGCCATCAGAAGGGAGCTCCTAAGCATGCGTAGTTTCAGAGTGGGGCTGACACCACAAAACCATAAAGTACAACGCATTGCCATCATTTACTGGACTGAAAAGGACGCTGAACAATTTTTGAATAAGGGCAAAGTAAGAATAGGGTGGGTTGTCTGCAGGATATGGCAAAGAGCAGCGCCTCTTCAATGGTTCAAATGCGCTGGCAACGATTACACCACACAATTATACAAAGGACCCAATAGGAGTACCCTATGTTACAAATGAGATGAAATGGGGCATAAACAAAAAGAGCGTATGAGGCAGGCACACTGTATCCTTTGCAAAGATAATGATGCAAGGCTGGATCTTCGGCATGTCTTTGGGATCCGGAAAATTTCGAGTTTCCCACGAAGCCCTAACCAAAGGAAAATCAAAACTTCGATGGCTCGTATCCTGCAGGTAAACCTACACTGCATTTTAACCGCTCAAAACCAGCTTGAGCAGTTTGCAAAAGATATGAAAGCTGAAGTTTTGCTGCTGAGTGAGTACGATCATGATAAAAGTTCTGCATTATGGTATACTGAAATATACTATCTGGGCTACGAGTGATTTCCAGGCGAAGGGCTGCTTTGACGTTTTCGTGTGCGCTCGGTGCTCAGGGATCACATTCTTTAGTGCATACTTAACGCCAAACGAACCGATATCATATTTCCAAGCCAAGCTTAATGCTTTGGAGGGCGCTGAATGCTTTGAAAGATGCTGGAGAACGCAGATGGCAACGTGACTCCTAACCGCAAAAAATCACGTGCTCGTCGGGGGAGACTTCAGCGCTAAAGCAATCGGATGGGGCATGCCTTTAACAGATCCGCGGGGAAAACAATATTAAACACCGCTTTCCCACCGTTTTGGCTGTAAAGGAACCATACCGGACGTGACATGCGCCTCAGAGTCCTTAGTACGGACAATACACAATTAGAGAGGATTACCGGGACATCGGAAGGATGGACGTCGAGAGGCTCGTCAATGTGCTCACGGCAGCTACTCCGCTGCAGAGTGATATGCAGCGGACAGAAGGACTGGCAACTCAATACGTGGTGAACACAACTATGAGCATCTTCATGACTGCATACAGTGTACTGGTAGTCGACGGAAATCGCTGAAAAGTGAAGGGACACGGGCACAAAACCGTGATGAGGCATGCAACTGGGTGGCAGCATATAAGTTGGCTGAAAATGCCTTCTGAACAATCATACCAAAGCTCGCTGCTGGCAGGATCTAGTGTACAATGTAAACAAGGATCCACGGAGCCTTGTCTACAAGATAGTCATGCGGAAGCTAGGTGCCCTACGGATGCCTTGTATACATGATGCGGAAAAGATGGACGAGACAGTGCGGGCACTATTCCGCGCCCATTTCATCCGTATTGACGCAGTTCACGGTGAAACAGCAATCGAGTGTCCACTTTTCACACAGCCGGAACTGGAAGAGGCAGCCCTTTCATTAAAAACAAGGAAGGCTCTAGGCCCAGATGATGTTCTAGCTGAGGTGTTACAACTTTTCTATCACCATTCTCCTTACTTGCTGACCAGCACATTCAATGCTTGCCTACGGAATGCGGTTTTCTCGGTTCGATAGATGGTATGCTCGTGCTGATCAACAAGAGGGAGAAATTCCGGATCGCCGTCCGCATACTGTCCATTATGTATACCTGACACTGCTGGGGAAGTTCTAAAGAAAATCATCAAGGGAAGATACACTGACGCAATTCATGTTGACAAGGCGATACCTCGGCATTACGGCTTTAGAGCAGGTCACTTCAATATTGATGCCATTGCAGGAATGGTTTGTTTTTGCTGTTTATTTGAAGTAGTCATCTTGACAAAGAAGAGAATCCCTAGAGTTAGGATGATCAAGATTGGGAAAGCACTCGTTGAGACTAAACTAGCAGTGAAGTACCTGGGCATTTTGATTGACTCGAAAATGCGTTTCTCCGAGCAAATCAGGGCAATAGCTGACAAGGCTGCAGCGAGTGTTTCGGCTCTCAGCCGGCTAATGGCCAATATAGGGGATCCCATCTCATCAAGAAGGAGACTTCTTATGAGTGCAGTACAATCTGTGCTGTTGTACGGATCGGAAATATGGTGTGAGGCTCTCAACAAGGAGCTGTATCAAAAGCGCTTGGCACAGGTGCAGCGACGAGGAGCGCTGCGGATTGCATCTGCATATCGGACTGTCTCGAAGTCGGCAGTGCTGGTCATCGCAGGAGTGATACCCATTGCCCTCCTTGCCAAGGAGCGCCGCAGAATCTATCTGCGGAGGAACGAATGCGACAGAGATGCTGTCGCCCACGAAGAACGAGAACGCTCACTCAGTGATTGGCAACAGTCCTGGGTGAGCGATACAAAAGGTGGGTGGACCGCACGCCTTATTGGTGACCTGAGGCCGTAGCTCAATCGAAGGCATGGTGATACTGACTTCTATCTAACTCAGCTACTGAGTGGACATGGATACTTTCGGTCTTACCTGCACAAGATTGGTAAGTCACGGTCTCCTGACTGCGTATTCTGTGCTGGAGAGGTCGATGATGCCTACCACACATTTTTTGTATGCAAGAGGTGGGAAAGGCAGCGCAGTGATCTCATTGAAGAAATGGGAGATCTCTCTCCGGATGAACTCACTGGAGAGATGCTCACATCCGTTGACAAATGGAACTGTGTGGCACATTACGCTCGGGCAGTCCTTAAGATAAAAAGGAACATATTTGAGCGCCTGGAGGCGTCTAGGGTGGAGGGGTCTCTTTTCTGGAAATCCCTCTCCCTTAGCCTCCTTCCGTTGGAAAAGGGATCCCTGTAGCCCGGTGGCGCCTAAACGCGTAGAGAAATGAGGCTTAGCCCGAAGTAATGTGCCAAACGGTTCCAGGCTAGGTTCTCAGATTGACAGGGGAGGTGTTTAGTGGGTAGTCCAAGGTTATCCCCCATGGGAGTCCCATACTGCCAGACACGGCGGGCGTAAATGCCTTCACCTCCCTACCACAAAAAAAAAAATGCAGAAATGGTGAGTGCAGTCCAAACGGCAGAGGCACATAGCCGCACCCAGCGGCGGATCGTTCTGTTGGTGACACGCGACGCTAGGAACGCCCTCAACTCCCCTACACAGGTGCATGTTCTGAATACGCTGAAACATCCTTTTAAAATTCCAGAATATCTCTTGCAGTTTCTTAGGGATTACCTGTAGGACCGAAGGCTGCTTCATGACATGACACAGGGTCAGCGAAGGATGGAAATTACATCGGGTGTTGCCCAGTGATCTATCTTTAGTCCAGATCTGTGGAACGTGTCTTACGACGAGCTACTGAGAGTGGAGATGCTAGATGAGTTGCGCTTGATCGGATATGCGAATAAGTTGCGGCTCTAGTCGCTGGACGCACAGTTAAACAACCGCAACTTAGACTAGGTACGCTAATGCGCCGAATGAAGACTGGATGACTGCTCGCGGATTAAGACTAGTCCTGGAAAAAGTCAAAGTGGTAATCTTGGCAAAGAAGAGAATCCCTACGTTAAAGTAACTGGGGTTACTGATCGACTCAAAGATGAGTTTCTCTGCGTAAGTCAGGACAATGGCAGAGAAGGCTACTTCGGGCGTATTGACTCTGAATCGACTTATGGCTCACGTAGGAGGACCCAACCCATCAAGAAGATGCCTCTTGATGAAGTCCGTAGGCTGCTACTGGACGGAACAGAGGAGGTATACCAAAAACGCTTAGTACAAATACAGAGAAAAAGAGCACTGGGGATTACGTCTTCATATCGCGGAGTCTCTGGTTCGGCGGTAAAAGTTATTGCAGGCGTTATACATGTTGCTCTTCTTGCTAGAGAGCGCCGCGCTATTTACCTGTGTCGAAGCGAGGACACGAGGAAGACAATTGCCCGCGAAGAGAGACAGCGCTCACTCTGCGATTGGCAGCAATCTTGCGCGAATTGCACGAAGGGAATGTTGATTGTACGGCTTATCTCGGATCTGAAACCGCGGCTACATTGAAGGCATCGTGAAACTAGTCTCTACCTAACCCAGCTTTTGAGCAGGCATGGGTGTTTCCAGTCTAATCTGCATAAGATTGGTAAATCACGGTCCCCCAACTGTACATTTTGCCTAGAGAAACACGATGCCTGCTACACATTTTTTGCGTGCAAAAAATAACAAATGAAACCATATGGCACATTATTATCAGGGAGTCCTGAAAGATAAAAGAGACTCACAGCAGCCGGGGCCGGAGGATCGCTTGTCTGGCAATTCCGCTTCCTCCCGCTGGAGGAGGGATTCACCAGTTTGTGTATCTGGTATGTTGGGGTAAGTGATGTTCCTCATTTTCAGCTCTTGGAGATGCAGGATCAGAACATGACCCTCATAAGGTACATGTCGTGGTTAGTATCTTCCTTGGCCGTACTGTTTGCTGGGTGGGTTCATAGTCCGCCCGAAGAATCTTGTTGCAACCAACGGTACTCGTTCAACTTAAGCGCTTAGCACTCTAACCTTTACTCCATACAAGCAGACTACCAACAAATTAAGTTAATTAAAATTCATATTGTCGCATTAATGATCGATCTTCAATTTTTTTCCAATTATAAATCATTAACCTCTTCGCTTTCCAGCCTACAAGTACCTCAATTTTAAGCTCTTCATTAATATGCTCCAACTAATGTCTAGTTTCTTTCTTCAGCTTTGTTGTAACACACTGAAGTCCACACATGTCCTACACTCAATCAGCAAACTATTATCCACCCACAATCCAATCCGAAGAGAAAAAAAAAAGAATTATTTGTAAGGTCATTCTGTAAACATTACTTACTTGTACATATACGTTTGTACTTAGCGGATACATCAATTGATGATGGTTCTCTATCATGGTCATTTGTTCGACGCACGGGTGGTGTTGACTGGATACAGGGGGGCAATGGTTCTTTTCATTACCGACATCGCAGTAAAAAATAACCAAACCATTAACAATAACTCAATTCATTTTAGTCGTGTGTTACCCAAGCATATGTGAAAGAATGAAAGAATGATGCATGTTGTACACATTGTCGCCCCCTTGTTTGGAATTAGCATGATTTAGTATGTTTTAGAATTAGAATTTTTAAGGAGGTTTACCGAGTTACGTTGAAAAACATCGTTTAATGTTCAGAATGGATTTGGGGAATTTGGAGCAGTGCGTGGATAAACAGTTGAATAAGATTAGAATAGCGTTGAAAGATTTATTAAATTAGCAAATTGAACGGTTAAGTGTGTAACAAGAGCGACTAGACACCATATTTAGAAGTGGAACGATTCGCATTCCTTACATAAAATAAATTCAAGATGTTTTCGTGTGCCTTATATGAAGAATGACATTATTATATATTCATGTATGCAAAATAATTATTCAAATAAAACTAGAAATCGAAAATCGAGTAGGAACCACATAATCTGGTTTGCGGGCAATAAGCTCATCAAACCAAACTATAATCTCAATTAATCGAGACCAGCATTTTATTAGCATAACGTATTCATTAAAATCAAGTTGCATACGATAGACCAACCCCTCCAACGATTCTTACTTTTTCTATCTCCCTTTCTAATGAAATTTTGTCCTTCAATGACTTACCAATTAACCCTTCTGGTTCGGACAGCATTGTACCATTAATTTCCATACATATTTCAACTTGTGACTGTGACACATCGAGCAGATATCCGGATATCTAAAGTGTAATTTAATTACTCAAATACTCGCTGCTAGTGCATCCCCCAAGTTGCAGTGCAGTTCACATTGTAATTGGGTGGTGGTGGCCACAGTCGAGTCAGAATGCGCGTATAGAAATGTGACACAGAAAGAGCCAGTAAAGGACCTCAGTACGAAAATTCACTGAAGCGGATGCAGAAGGCCAATAGCAACCCGTTCAACGTAATTAATTTCGAAGCTTGTGACCATCACTGCAATGATCCGACAATAGCTTTGACGATGGTAGAAGATATGCAATATCCATACTAAAAAAAAATTTCAGCTCGTATTGTACCACTATTGCAATGTGGTATCCATTTTACAGTAACGCATTACCCTTCTTTGGTGTTTTTTAACTTCGCCATGAATATTATCATCAACATTATCGCGAATATAAAATTTCATATTTCGCTGCATTCATACGAGGATTGTGTAAATGCCACTCGAAAATGTGCAGCTGCAAACAGTTTTAATATGGCACTTAATTGACACTTCATAACCATATTATCATCATCTTCACACACTATTAA
Source organism: Odontomyia ornata (assembly GCA_963969285.1). Lineage (NCBI taxonomy): Eukaryota > Metazoa > Arthropoda > Insecta > Diptera > Stratiomyidae > Odontomyia > Odontomyia ornata. The sequence goes on from OZ017742.1 coordinate 262,335,008, forward strand.
ATTTATTTGAGCAGCGAGGGATGATACAGGATATTTTTTGTTATATTTTTCGAATTCTGATTATAATTTTGAGCGCGCTACCAGTGTGTGAGTGTGAATGATATCAGCAAAGCGTGGAACGCGAAGGATAAACATGTTGAAATAAATGAAATTAATGCCCGGAATGGTTATATTTTATCATGAATAATTATTAACGAATGGAAAATTTTAAATGCGGTCTGGAATTAATAAGGATGTGTGACTTAATAGCTATTATTACATATTAGATCATCTCTGATAATGTAGTGGATTAGAATTTTGTATCAATTTACATTTTAAATTGAATATGTTATGAGATGAATGTTGTTCATATGGAAATCTTCCTTTGATATCATCATGAAAAGAGTCGCTTAAGTATCAATCGCAACTTAACAGATTATTTAATTTTTGGGCCGATGTTTACGAAAATTTGAATAGCATAAAGCCTTTATTTCCTAAATTTATTTTTATTTGTTTATACCGGTATTCCGAGTACCAGTTGTACTCTTCTTCAGTGTTTGTCACAATACACTAACAATCTGTTTTAAATCACTGAATCTGATAGTCATCTAGTGATTATTTGTACGTTAAGGACTGCAGCGGTGTTCTGCTGCCGCAGCGAGCGGAATCAATGCTATGCAGGAAATGGCATGGTCTGGGGTTCTTTTCCACAGCACAAGGGCCCACTACAAGATACTTTCGCACTTATGACAGAACTTATATTTTAACGAGCTGGTGCACTTCGTCAGCTAATCAACGAAAAGAGATGAATAATGCATTTTCCCATCGCACGCCAGGGTGTGAAATGGACAAAACAATTTGAATGACTGGTACGCTGCGGGAAAAGTCAATAGTGATCAATCGGACCCATCACATTGCATGTGTGTGCGAGAGAAACTTCTTCGCGTTCATATGTGTGTGCGTGAGAAACTTCTTCGCCTTTAGATGTGTGTGTTGTGTACGAGCACAAAATGAAAGCAGATATAAATGTCGTCATATGGAATTTTATTCGCTTTGATCGAAATCATAAATCGAGTAACGTTTGCAAAATGGCGCTTAAATAATTTTTATTTATTAAGTTGCATTTTGATTTAACTGTAAAATGAAAAATAATAGGTAATTTACGTATAAAATATCTACTAAAGAATGGCCACTTGCTATTTTGAAATGTTACGTGAAGAAAAACTATTCTTTTTTGTTGGTTGTGTAATTTCCATTGCGTTAACTTCACGAAGAATTGTGCCGAAAGTTCAACAGCTGCCGGCAGTAAGCCTTTTATCAGATGATGGAACTGTCAGACGTTCTGTTGACATCTTAATAGGAGATAAACCCATATAAGAAGTTGAATACAATTCAACACCAGGAAGGACACTCATATCTATAACAATTCATGTAAGAATAACTTCCCTGCCTTGCATATTTTCATTAATTCCATTAAATTTCACATATCTGAAATTTATTGCTGGCATTTTTCATTTTTAAATCATATACATTGTATTTTTCTAAAATCAAAGTCAAAAGCGCTTTATTCAATACCAATCGTTATAAATTTTAAAAAGAACATAAAGCAAATTCCAAACAATGAAACTATGAAAACTTAATGGCGCAAATGGCTCTCTAAATTTATACATTATCAATGAATCACATTTAATGAAAAAAAAAACAATAGCAAATTTAAATTAATTAAAATTATAACATATTTTTTGATTCAATTGGAAAAAGGAGAAAAAACCAACCAACACTATTCTTAAATTATTTATAATTAATACACAACAGTGAACTTTTATCCTATACTTAATATGCTACACCCTAATTCTAAATAAGTTCAATCAAAACAAAAACATTACCTTATACTGAAACCTACCCCTAATTTAGAATACAAATAAACAACAACACTAGATGTAGCAATAATGAGATGAAACTTAAAAACTAAGTAACGAGCCACAAAAACAAAAAATAAACACGAATAATTTAGACATTGTCATTCAGCCACCAATACCTAGATTACTCCGTCTCAGCTCGATCAGCTTCAACGAATCTAGCAAATAAGTATCTCCATTGGAATTGTTGGTCTCCTGAACTCAAATTCGGAGAATATTTTATCGTCTTATAGGTGGCCCGTCTATATATGTGATATATGATTCGGACACCGTCAGAATCAAAATCATATGGATTCATGTCCAAATACACGTATGCTTCTGGATGAACGAAGCCAGTAGTAAGGCAAGTCACAATATACCCGTCTGTAGGGTGGAACGGCTGTGAAATCCAAGGGTTTTCACTCACAGTTGCAGACCTTGCGATATGATACCGAAGAAGTTTCCATATGAAGATATCGACTCTTGTCACTTAAGCGGTTTGATAAATCCTTCCATTGTACTAGCACTCTGGTTGCACCAGATCTGACATCCATATGTCAAAACTGGTCTAACCAGGGTCATGTAACAAATAACTTTGACTTTTTGATTAATATATCTGGAATGAAAGAGGCGCCGAAGAGCCTTGACTACTTTTTGTGCTTTACCGAGCATGATTTTGACATGTTCAGTATAGTAAAGATACTGATCGAGATGAACACCGAGGCATCGAACACAGGATTTATGTGGAACCCGCCCTGGACTACCCTCACCAGCCATAATGTGGGAATCCGTCCAATTACATTTCAGGTCTTGACTGACCCCCTACAGCGTTGTCCGAAACAAGATTGTGTCGCACTTCTGCACATTGATTTTCATTCGCCAATTGTCAGTGTACAGCTGCACATCGTTGAACATTTTTTGGAGATTCCTCTGAACTATTGTAGCTTTTCGGTCTGCCATATAGATGACCAGATCATCAGCAAACGATACCAATGATCGCGTTGACGAGACGTTAAAATCAAAGCCATTCAATTGCTCGCGAATGAATATTGAGAAAAGCAGAGGGGCAGTAACTGTTCCCTGCTGTACACCATTCAAGACCTTGAATTCGCGTATTGTTGTCAAGTTTCCATCAGTTACAACAAACGATTTCCCGTATAACATATTGCAAATTATGGCGACAAGGTGTCTGGGGAACCTGTTCTGAAGAAGTTTGAAAACTAGTCCATCTAACCACACCGTATCGAAGGCTTTCTCCATATCTATGATGCGTGCTCCAACACATTCTTTGTTTTTTAGTCCCCAACACATGTCTGAGGTTACTTTCGGTATCGCATGTAAAACTAAATTGGCAATTCGGCATCAACTCATATTTCTCAATGTAAGCGTTTAATACTGTGTTGAGTATCACTACAAACACCTTGCTGATGTTAGGCAGCAAGCTGATAAGGCGATAGCTTTTAGGGCATGAAGATTCGTTTCCTTTCTTCAAGATCGGAAATACCTTCGCCTTTTTCCACTCATTTGGGAAATATGAATTGTTCAACATGTTGTTGAACAATATGCAATAATTCCTAATAGCAACCTCAGGCAAATGTCGGAGAACTATATTTGGAATACCGTCAGTACCATATGGTTTTTTGTTGTTTATTCTCCGAAATATGAAACACAAGTCTTCATAGCTGACAAAATAATCAATAAGATTCAAGCTCGGTATGAGGTCAGATGTTAATGTTTCATTGAAATGAAGAATTGATTGGCCGTTCAGGCTTGATTTGAAGTCGGAAACTTTAGCTTCAACGACCTCTGAAAATATTTCGTTCCCTCTCTCATGGTTTGATAGATAAACCAATTCAAAATGTGTTCCAATCAGGGCAAGTTTCTGCAATCCATCACATATAATCCTGTTCCCATTTCTATCTGGAGTCGTACTATCAATTTCAATACCAGCCCTATCGAAAAGATTTATCTCATCACTAGTGACTTCAAGATTCGATACCTTCACTCGAGACTTCTTGTGGAATATGCTATTCACTTTCGCGAAAATGCCATCTGGGTCCTGTGGGGTAGTACCCCTTAATTTTCCCGCCCATTGATTGCTGACCTCACCCCTGAAGTATGAACGGATTATGTTCCAGACATTCTTCAGGTGTAATTTCAGCAAAGCCAACGAGGGATGGTTGTAGTCCAAAAATTGTCGATAAATATTGTTGACGCGTGTGAGAAGAAAGCTTTTAAATCTTTTACTTTGCGATAGCTATTGTTTCATATCCTTCCATATTGTTTCGATGTTTAATCTTGAGAACTACTTTCTCAATCGTTACCAACGTCAGCTTCTCGAACGTCGACAAATAGAGATCTATGTCATCGTCAGTTCGATTTCTGTTATAAGGAACCATTGAGCAAGTGTCGCCATCATCAGAACGAGGACATTGCTTCTGGTATTCTCGATTGAACTTCTTCTGAAACTTTCCCCAGTCTGTTTTTTTGAAACTCAACCGATGGTTTTCATGTTGAACTGGAATGAGGAAGACATCATCCCTTTGATGATTTCCATTAAGATTGCGTTATGGTCGCTATCGTAAGGAAGCAACTGCAGTTTCCGTTGAGGACTATTAAAGCTGAATTCAAGTCTTGCGTCAGCAATGCAGGGGTCCAAATATGAATTTGTCCTAGGGTATGTTGGGAACTCCGACCTATATAAGTTGCATCTGTATTCAATTTGGTTCTCTGTTATCCACGATTTCAGGAATACACCTCTTGGATTATTGGTGGCGTTCAGCCATGATGTATGCTTGGCATTCAGGTCACCAGCAAGAATATGATAAATATGCAGCCTGTTCAATTCGAGTATTTCAAACAAGGAATTGAGTTCCTCCTTGAATTTGAGAACATTTTGACCGGTTGCATAGGCAGAGATAATGAAGAGATTATCTGCACCTGGCAGTGAAATTTTGATGACGGACACTTCAAGAAATTCAAAGTTTTTGAATTCGACTTTTTCAATATTTTGGAAACAATAGGGTCTTCTAACCAATGTCCCGGGTCCACCTCCCCCATCACCTATTACCCTATCGTTTCTTACGTATGCAAAATCTTTGAATTCCATGGAATGCCATGAATTGAGGTGGGTTTCAGTGAGAAGTATGATGTCAGGCTGTTGCTTAACAACAAATTCAAGGAGATAATCACGTCGATGTATAGCAACGATAGAGTTGACGTTGATCGATATGAGGCGAATCCTATCCATGGGAATATGACTGGATGACAAGTTATTATTAGGCATTTGAAAGACCTAAACGCTGAAAAGCAAAATTAATTTTTGAATCTTGCTTGTCGATTCTCTCCGATAAAGAATTAAGTTGCTGGTAAATTTTAAGGAGCAACTCATTATTGCCACTTACATTATTTACATTATTTCCAGCATTTTCTGCTGGTCCTCTAGCGGCGAGTGCAAATTATACTCCGGGCTTGACGAAGTTGGAAGGTATGATATTACGGTGTACTTGTGTTTGCTTTGGAGCAAATTCAACTTTTGCATCTTGATATCGGGAGCATCCTCGATATGATGCTGGGTGACCAAAAATAACGCAGTTAACGTTGCATAATTTTTCTTTAGGCTCCGTCTGAGCCAATTTGCACTCATCGGGAGCATGAACGTCTTTGCATGTAACGCACCGATAGTGCATGGCACAGTGTCCAAATATTTGACACCGGTAACACTGGTTGGCTTTTCTTTTCTGGAGGCGTCTCCACCTCACCACTCTGAAATTTAAGTACCTTATTTGTTGAAGGGCACTTGGACTGCTCTTATTTGCAATTTGTACCAGGTAATGTGGCGAATTCTTCCTTTCTACGGTCGACCTTCTTGTCGCAAAGGCTTTGACTGAAACAAAATCAATATCTGGTGCAGCTTCCTTGAGCACCTGAAGAAAATCGACCGTATCCTCTCCTCAGTCCAAACCCTTCAACAAGAAGGTCTGATTCTTCTCACTTTTTGGGGTATAAGTGAAGTGTGGAGCCTCCCCAGAATTTAGCGCATTTTCGGCTGATTTGAAATCAACCAGTGATTTCGTCCTTATAGTTAGTTTTTCGTCATTAACCCTTTTGATTTCGAAATTGGCTAGCCAATAGCCGAACCATATCTTTCCCGCTTTGCCCGAACACGTTGATTGGCGGAGTTGGAAGCTTTTTCAGAGGAACCAGCAGAACTGCGGGCTGGTTTTGTCTCCTTATTTTTGTTCTTTAAATATTGAATAAAATTTAAGTCATTTTCTTGATTAGAATTACCTTCGATGTTTTCTTCAATTTCCACTTTTTCCGTTAATCCCTCCAGCGCTGCAAAATAGTTTTGGCCCTCGTTGGTGCCACCAGCACTTAGAACTTCTTCTGGGATTGCTTGTTTTGCACTTTTCTTTGGCTTTGTTACCTGTTGCCATTGGTTTCGCGGTTGCGTCTTTTGAGGTTTCATACCTTTCTTGAATAGATCCTTGAGGGACTGTATTTCTAGCCTTAGTTCATCATTTTCCTTTTGCAATTTGGCCATTTGTTGATTGTGCGCTATTATTTGCAGCTTGCATCCTGCATCTGCGGAGTTTTCTTCGTTATTTATTCTCTTGATGATTATCGCCAGTTTCGTATTCGTCCTTTCCCCAGGTTGCCCCAACGGTAGGAAGCCGTCGGGCTCCTCCATACCAGCGGCGAAGTTTTCTTTGGTCATTTGTTTTTCGTTACCAATCGAAGTAAAACATATTCGATAGAAATTTCCTCAGTCGATTATTTCGACACAAAAATTCCGATAAAAATTAACTTCGGACTAACGTTGTTTTTTAAATTAATTTAATTTTTGAAACTTTTCACAGGAGCGATTTAAAAGATGTCTATACGCAAAGCCTACTACGATCCATTTTGCGTTTTTCGATCAAGTACCTTAAATGTTGTAGATAGTGTTAAATTGATCTGCACAATTAGAATTGGTATTGATGACACCATTAATTGTTTTCATGTCAATGTTGACCTAGGTAATTTATTTCTGAATTTCATGTTTTGAATATTATTGTAAATTGCACTTTTTATTGACCATTGATTATTAGAATAAGAATTTTTATTATAAAATACTACGTACAATGGTCAATTAAAATCACTGATTTGTACTGTTCAGAAAAATTCAGTCTTTTAATTCGCGCACAGTAAGGTGCTGTGGATATCCCTTTTTATTACCCTTCTCGATAGTTATATGATTCAAATGTCGTCGTAACATATTTAGTTTAGACATTTAACATTTTCTTCGATAGTTATACGGTTCAAGTTCGGTTGTAACTTTTTTGTTATAAAAGTGTTCAAATTTGTGCTTCGATAAGTATACGGTTCAAGTACCGTCGTAACACATTTGACTTATAACTGTTCAAATCGATGGATGCTAAAGAGTAACTTCTCTTTCCATTTTTCTTCCTTTTAAAAGATTTTTGACTTAAAACTGTATTTGATGTTTGGCCCAACGATGAGAAGCCGTTGGGCTCCTCCATGCCATGCCGCTGATCCTGCTGCACCCTCGAATTTCTTCGCCTTGCTGTTTAAGTATTCAGGGTCGCTGTACCGAAATCCAATGGTATTTAGCTTCAATGGTGTAGCAACAAGCAATAAAATTTAGCCAATAAAATCAATAATTCCATTTGACGTTTGAATAAAATTTTTAATTAATTTTTAAATTAGTAACAAGAGCTTTTAGAAACAACAACGCCAACGCCAAGTTCAGGTGCCAATTTCAAACGTTCATTGATCAAGTACAGAGTAGGATAAAAGATGTTATGACGCCCAGAAGAGTTTCTAAAAAAACCGTGAATTGACTGATTTGCCCACAAATTAATATCAAATTACTTTAATTCAAAGAAATTATCCATATCACTTTCCAACAGTGACAATCACTTATCATATTCTTATAATAAATCTATGAATATTGTACCAATAATTGGACCGCCACCAATCAGGGGTGTAATCGCTTCCATACAAATTCATTCCCATAAGGATCTTCCTTCTTTTTATTCTAAAATCAGGCATTTTTTCGGGCCAACATGTTCAACAGACTCTTTCATCCAAACAAGAGGTGCATTAGCGCCTGGACGTTGCAAATAGAATAATCATACTTGTAGGTCATCAAGGAGAAAGCATGAACGTGGTCGTACAAAGTTTCAAAATGTTTTTGACTGAATAAATCACGCATACCCTCACGGAAGGGAGCTACAACCATAATAAGCCTCAAATCATAATCTTTTAACGTTTTGGCTGAAATATTTGGAAGAATTATTTGACATTTATTTAGAAGGCAGCTATTGAGCATTTACATAATCCAATCTCTAGTTCATAGAGAATTACGTCTCTTACACAATGCGCGAGTTACGGCCAAACTTCAAGCTTTATATTTCCTGCAAGTGTCAACTGTAAGTCTGTTCGTAGCTTTTGTTCAATTTCGTAGGATAAAAATTTGGTAAAATTGTTCTCCGTTAATCGGTCAAGGATAATGCGTGGGAAAACTGAAATCATATGGACATGTTAAGTTTGGATAAAGAAAGGGTTTCTTACTTTTTAAGCTGTTGTGATCATTGCGTTTGACCGCTTTCGTCCAATCCGCATCAACATCGTGGGTTCCGTGAATTTCGTAGCTACTGCAAAACTGGTGAAATAATGTCGATTTAGCCCAAATATTTTCGCCACATCATAACCGTGATTGTTCCACTGCAATGGAAGTGAGGCAAAAAGGAATAATGCCAAGAGAACAAAGGGAATGTCCTCAGCTGGGTTAAATTTGATTGGGAATGCTGCAGAAGTAGTATAGAAAACGCTTACCGGAGTCATATAACCTAGAGTTAGGACCCTGAAATAATCTTCTTCCCGTATTTTTATAACAGACAGCATTTTCTCTTATAATGTCAACTGGAGACAGTTCGTCATCCACCAACTCTCGATCGAAAACAGGACCCGTCTTGACATCTAAGGCCCATTTCTTTTTACTTTTGCCTTTTATACCCGGAGATTGTGCACCATCGATAAAGAATGTTATGATTAACAATATGAACACTAAATGAACGTACTTTCTTAACACTATTGACCCGAAATTTGTGTCTACCGGCTATTGTGATACGTAAATAGACGCGATACTGCGCGATCAACAATAAAACTTGTTAACTACAATGACGTCTGTCAGATTGACAGTTGAATATAGCGAGACATTTTTCTTCGTTAAATGCACTCAGCTCATTTAAACGAAATCGTTAAATTAAATTCGATTTGATATCTCCTTCACTCTTATGGGGTCTGACCTTGTTTTTCGCGGGTTTTCTCTTAAGTACGCGTCAACACCAATACTAATTCGCGGCCGTGGATCCAATGCAAACTACCGTTAGGCGAGCACTTTGGTCTGAAGTAACCTGCCGAAAGGGATTACAAAGAAAAAACGCGACGACGAATAACCAATTAGCCACGTGCGGTACTCGAGACGATATCGTCCTTGCTGAGGACGATCATGCCCCATTTTTTTTGTGGTAGGGAGATGAATGCCATTTATGCACAGAGTGTGGGACTCCCATGCGCGACTGAACTACTCACTAAACACCTCCCCTGTCAACCTGAGAACCCAGCCTGGAACCGTTTGACACATTACTTCAGGCCAGGTCTGGTTTTGTTACGCCGTGGGGCGTCCCTTTCCTAGCGGGAGAGGAGAGGGAAGAGGAAGTGCCAGAAGAGCGATCCCCCAGCACCATCGCCCCCGGCTGCTGTGAGTCCCTTTTATATTTTAGGACTGCCCGAGCATAATGTGCCACCTGGTTCCATTTGTCAACCGATTGGAGCATCACCGCAACTATATTATCCGGGCTAAGCTCTCCCGTCTCCCTGTAGAGTTCCGTTCGTAGCCTGACCCATTTTATACACGCAAAAAATGTGTGACAGGTATTGTCCTCCTCTCCTGGCCAAAACCGCCAGTCGGGGGACCGTGACTTACCGATCTTGTGCAGGTAAGACTGAAAACACCCATGCCCGCTCAAAAGCTGGGTCAGATAGAAGTCAGTCTCACCAAGCCTTTGATTTAGCCACGGTTTCATATCCGGGATGAGGCGCGCATTGCACCTTCCCTTCGTGCAATTGACCCAAGACTGCTGCCAATCGTTGAGTGAGTACTGTCTCTCTTCACGGACGATTATCTCCCTCGCATCCTCGTTTCGGCGCAGGTAAACAGCGCTGCGCTCTCTAGCAAGGAGGGCGACAGGTACCCCGCCTGCAAAAACTCTCACCGCCGAGTCAGAGACTGTAGGATGTGAAGATGCAATTTTCAGTGCTCCTCTTCTCTGTACCTGTCCCAAATGTTTTTGGAATACCTCCTTGCTGAGAGCGTCGCCCCTCACCTCTGCTCCGTACCGTAGCACTGACCCTACAGCACTCATCAAGAGGCGTCTTCTTGATGGGTTGGGTCCCCCTACGTTGGCCATAAGTCGACTCAGAGCCGATATTCCCGAAGAAGCCTTCACAGCCGTTGCCCTGATTTGCTCAGAGAAACTCATCTTCGAGTCGATCAGTAGCCCCAGGTACTTCACCGCTGGCTTCGATTCGATTTGTATATCTCCAATACTGATCATCCTTACTCTAGGGATTCTCTTTTTTGTCAAGATGACCACTTCGGTTTTCTCCAGTGCTAAACTAAGCCCGCGAGCAGTCATCCAGTCCCTCACTCTGCGCATTAGCATACCTAGCCTAAGTTGCGCTTGTTCAACGGTGCGTCCAGCGACCAGAGCCGCAACATCGTCCGCATAGCCGACCAAGCGCGACTCATCTGGCATTTCAAGCCTCAGTAGCCCGTCGTATGACACGTTCCACAGGTCCAGACCAAGGATAGATCCCTCGGCAACACCCGATGTAATTTCCATCCTTCGTTGGCCCTGTGTCGTGTCGAAGAGCAGGCTTCGGTCCTTAAGGTAGCTCCTTAAAAGCCGCATTAGATACTCTTGAACTTGAAAAGAGTTTTCTGGCGTCTCCAGAATATCCACACATCTAGTGGAGCTGAAGGCATTCCTGACGTCGAGTGTCACCAACAGGACGATCCGTCGCTTGGTGCGACTATATGCCTCTGCCTTTTGGACCGCGTTCAACACCTCTGCAATCGCATCAATGGTAGAACGTCCTGCTCTAAAGCCGTACTGCCGAGGTGATAGGTCCCCAGCAGCACGAATCGCGTCAGTGAGTCTTCCCTTGATGAGTTTCTCTAGCACTTTCCCAGCCGTGTCTAGCATGCATAATGGGCGGTATGCAGACAGCGATTCGGGATTTCCCTTCCCCTTGCTGATCAGCACGAGCCTCGCCACCTTCCATCGTACCGGGAAAACCCCGTCCCGTAGGCAAGCGTTGAATGGGCTGAGCATCAAGTCAGGACAATGGTGATAGACGAGCCGCAACACCTCAGCTCGAACACCATCTGCACATGGAGCCTTCCTCGCTTTCAATGAGAGGACTGCCTCCTCCAGTTCCAGCTGTGTGAAGAGTGGGCACTCGACTGCTGTTTCACCATGGACAGCCTCAACGCGGACGGGATGGGCGGGGAAGAGTCCCCGCACTATCTTTTCCACGTCATCTATACAAGGCGTCCGTAGGGCACCAAGTTTCCGCATGACCACCTTGTAGCCAAGGCCCCACGGATCCTTGTTCACATTGTCCACTAGTTCTTGCCAGCAGCGAGCCTTGCTACTGTTGATCAGTTTGCGAAGGCATTTCCTGGCCGACTTATATGCTGCCACCCAGTTGCATGCCTCGTCACCGTTCCGCGCCCGTTAAGCCCCACGCCGAAGCTTGTGACACTCCCTTCGCTTTTCAGTGATTTCAGTTGACCACCAGTACACTGGGGGCTTGCCGTGCCGGGGTTTCCGATGGAGCATAGAAGCGCAGCAAGAAGTCGTAATGATGCTCATGGTAGAGTTTACCACGTCTTGAGCTGCCAGTTCTTCCATCCCCTCCGAAGCTCCCTGCAGCGGCTCACCTGCTATGAGCACCTCGATGAACTTCTCGACGTCCATCCTTCCGATGTTCTATCCAGTAGTAGAAAGCCGAGAGCACGGACGTCGGGAGACAGCATCACTTATCTCAAGCAGAATGCACTGATGATCACTGGCTGAGTAGTCCTCTAATACTTTCCAGTTGTGTATGCTCCGTACTAAGGACTTCGAGGCGAATGTCACGTCCGGTGTGGTTCTCTCACAGCCAATACGGTGGAAAGTCGGCGTATTTCTGGAGTTTAGTACGACGAGGGCCGTCCTGGCCGCCATTTCCAGGATTCGTTTTCCCCGCGGATCCGTCTGAGGCAAGCCCCAGTCGATTGCTTTAGCATTGAAGTCGCCCCCAACGAGCACTTGGTCCTCTGCGTTCGAGACAGCGCCCTCCAAAGCATTAAGCTTGGCTTGGAAAGATGATATCGATTCGTTAGGCGTTAGGTACACACTAAAGAAGGTGGTCCCTGAGCACCGAACCCACACGAAACCATCCCCCCCGTCCACAACTCTCCGCTTGAAAGCCACTGTTCGGAACCCAGATGGCGGCAGTACCAGTTTCATCAGAATACCATGATGCAGGACTTTTTCAGCAGTAAGAAGTCGGCTTTCATGTCCCTCGCAAACTGCTCAAGCAGATTTTGGGCGGTTGAACTGCGGTATAGTTTTAGCTGCAGGATGCGGGTCATCGGAGTTCTGATTTTGCCTTGGCTAGGGCTTCCTGGATCACCCGGCATTTTCCTGATCCCAAGACGTGTCCAAAATCAGGTTTTGGATCAGCATCCTTGCAAAGAATACAGTGTGCCTTCTTCGTACACTCTTTTCTTTCATGTCCCATTTCACCGCATTTGTAACACAGGGAACTCCTATCGGGTCCTTTGCATACTTGTGTGGTGTGACCATAACCAAGGCATTTGAAACATTGAAGAGGCGTTGCTCTTCGCCGTATCCTACAGACAACCCACCCTATTCGTACGTAGCCCTTGTTCAGGAATTGTTCGGCGTCCTTTTCGATCCAGCCAATTATGGCCGTGCGTTGTCCCCTTTTGTTTTCTGGTGTCAGTCTCGCTTTAATCCTTCCCACGCTAGGGAACTCCTTTTTGATGGCCTCTTCTACCTCGGCCAGATCCGTCACGCAGTCAATGTCTCGTATTTCGATCGTTGCCATCGGCTCATGGCCCATAAATAAGAGTAGGGTAGCGGATCGAGATCCAAAAAATTCTGCCTTGGCCTATATAAGTTGTGAAAGGCCAAGTAGCCCTGCGAGAGCACCTGTAACAACGGAAAAAAAGAAAGATTACCCGATGGCTAGCTCATGAGAGGAGGGGCCAGCCCGGTCGGCGGGTTTTTTTTTTGTTTGGTTGGGGGGCGGATGCCATTTATGCTTAGAGTGTGGGACTCCCATGCTTCCAAGAAGGCGACTGGACTACCCACTATACACCTCCCGTGTCAACCTGAGAACCCAGCCTAGGACGGTTTGACACATCACTTCGAGCCAGGTCTCGTTTTGTGGCGCCGTAAGGGAGTATTCAATTCGAGCCAAGTAGTAGCCTATGCGGATGAAATTAACATTTTGTCACGATCATTAACAACTTCCAAATAACTTTTCGTGAAACTCGACAGCGAAGCAAAACTAATAGGGCTACAAATCAATGAAAATAAAACAAAGCTCATGACAAAGACGAGGAAAATACCTCAAGCACACAAAATATCACACTTGGCGAACACAGTATCGAAAATGTGAGCGAAATTGTTTATTTAGTCGCCAAAATAATGAAAACGGGTAATGAAAGAGACAAAATACGCCGAAGAATACAGCTCGCAAATAAAATATTTTATTCGGTTTCCACGATCTTGAAAACCAGCTGCATATACAGGAAAACAACGTTAAAATATACAAATCTGTGATAAGACCTGGGTTATGCTATGGGTGTGAAACATGGACTCTAACCTAAGCATCTGCAAATTTATTGAACGCCTCTGAGCGACGGGTCCTGAGGCGAATAATCGGAGCGAAGCTCGACGGGGACCAATAGCGAATTCGATACAACCATGAGCTGTATGAAATTTTTGGCGAGCCGGAGGTCTCAACGATTGTCAGACTGTGGAAGCTGCAATGGGCTGGATACATGAATCGTATGGACGAACAACGGATACCCAAAAAGATATTCGCTGGGAGAACTGAAGGTGGGCGACCAGTGGGGAAGCCGAGGAAACGCTGGTCTGACTCGGTCGACGAAGACAGTTTATCGGTGCTCGGATTTCGGAATTGGAGGGCGCGGTCAATGGACCGAGACAGTTGGAGGCACTATTTGCAGGAAGCGAAAGCCCGAGAGAGGCTGTAGTACTACGAAGAAGAAGAAGTGAACTCAGTTTATAATTACAGCAATGAAATGAACCTTTAGACCAAAGTAGTGGCCGATAAAATATAAGAATTGCATGTCACTTTCAATCATTGCATTAGTTAAAAAAGAATCTGTTAGCAGCATTACAGGGGTCGAGTAATTTGTATATTTGTTTCTTTCCTTTTTTTGTTTATAAGCTAATATTTAAATTTGATTTGTGAATTTTTATCTGATTTGTTTTCATCATTTTGAATTCAATGTATTTAATAGGGGGTTAATTTGTTTGATGTTATTTTATTTGAATCCATCTTCCATTCAATTGGTCTTATTTTGAATTGAGTGAAAATTTTGTTAAATAAACGGCCATGCTAGTTTAAAAAAAACAGTCTTCATTTCTCAAAATGACCCCTTCCTCCCCTTTCCCTTACATCTCTTCGTGAAAAGTTTTTATGTGTAGGTTGGTACAGCACGGGTCCCAGAAGACTCGCAGCACGACTGAGCGCTAGCCGGCCTCTGCATGCCACTCCGGGCTAAGCACCCCTCTGCCAAAAATTAATATCTGCAACGGCGGTGACTTCCGTGGTTGCAGCAACATCTGTAGTCTTATGGAGGTAGTTTGAAAATAAGAGCGATTAGTTTTCCCGTGCAGACTGTTACTGCCATTGTCAAAATTCCAGATCGTCTATCATAGACATAAAACCGCGAAAAAGCCAAACAGCAGCATTTGTCGTTGACCATTTGCCATTACCCTGGATACACAACGAGGAGGCGGCCAACATGATGGATACTTCTTTCCTAGCATTCAGGACAATTGCATCCAATCAGATAATTGACATACCCATCAATCGGAATCATATCACTTTCTTTAACAATCGAAATTTCGACTTTATTTTATAAGTGTCATGGATCGCAGTTTGCACCTCAAAATGATAAAATGAAATCAAATTGCTATTCCATTTGAAAGGCAAAGATCTTAGTGAACCGATTTGAAAACTGATAAATATATATCCTTATTTTTGCCATACTGAATCCGTTCTTCTTCCCTTAAAAATTTTACACGTTTTTTTTTGTAATATGGTTAACTTAAAAAAATGCAACGAATTTTCTAAATGAATCGAAAGACATAATCGGAGTTCATTTCATAATGTAGTCTGACATTGCTGCTAGTTCTTCCCGAAAATTTTCGTACAATAATCAGGATGAAAATTGTGTTTTTTCCAACAAATCCATAAAAGAAATATGAGCAACTCCGGTCCGCAAATAACAATGCAATATAGCAAATGCACCCTCTCTTCCATTATGCTTCCTTGCAACGATGAAAATTTGCAGGATAACAAAACAATGATAGAGCGAACTTTAATGCAACTTTCCTGTTCCAATTGTCCCCCGGGGAGTCATAACTGCAAACCACTCTTCCATACGTTACATGCTTTCAACATACCTTTGTTTGCCCCAGTAAAACAAAAAAACAAAAAAAAATGTAAGCTACAAAAAAACGCAACAAACAATGAAGGCATGTTAACGTATTGCATCGACTACAATGATATCGGAATTATATCCTATAGTGTCACTTACAGTCATACCCTTACAAAGTTCATTCAAGCTTCACGAGACGAGTGAGGATTCAGTATTTTCGGCTAAAAGGTCGTCATTGTTGGTGTGCAACTACACTTCAATCCCTCTTCTAACGAATTTTTCTCGTGTTCCGTAATGGATTACATAAATTTCATTAAAGCCGGCAAACGCCAGGACTCCACCGTGTAAGGGAGTGTAAAAAACAAGCAACAACAATCAAGGGGAGTAGAAACAAAAACGAGGAAGCGCCACACCACCCCAAGGAGCAATACCGGAGATTCCTTAAAAAATTTACGCGTGTATTATTGCATTACTCACAGAGGCCTCCAGGATGTGGTTAAGGGTGTTATTGGGCCTACTGATTCAAGGATCAAAAGGTTGTAGGGCGGTGGTTTCGGTAAGGGGTGGATGGTAAAATTACTTCACTCAAGCGCGAAAAGATGTTATTTAATACTTAGCGGCAATGTTGGAATTTTATTGCACAAGTTACGCGTTCAATTGTTTTTATTATCAAGTCTTGCAAGGATGAGCGCGATGTACATGAATTATTGAGGAATGTTAACGATAGTTCATGGCAGGATGTGCTTGTATTTTAATATTTATCACAGAAACTCTCGTTGTTATATAGTAATTCCATTTGAGTGATATTTTAACTTTCAATAAACATGAATGCAATCATCCTATCGTGTAAAAGGAAAAGGACATTTCAAAAGAGGTTAATAGACATTTCGCTTACAATTGCATGCTATACATTCATTTAAATTGTGTACTCTGCCATTAAACATTTGTGTTCTATTTCGAGTCAAGTGGTGTCATTCAAACAGGATTGAATTGAAAGGATAGCACCAGCAGCAAATAGTTTGAGTCCTTCAACCATATGTCATTAAACACTTGAAAACAGATCAGTGAACATTCTTTTTTCCCTAAATAAATACTCATTGAAATCACATCATTCAACTTGTTGACCCAATCGAATTGTAACGGCTTCAAATGAAAATTGGATTTCCAATTAATCTATCTAGCATGTCAATCGATGAACTATCAATGAAGGACACTCGGAATCGTTCAGTCGCCACATCCATGAACGCCAGCACTTTACTATACATTTTTCAATGAAAAACCAATAGATTATTTCTATTCATCGTCTGTTTTTTCTACTCTATTTTTTTCAGCTATAAATCAGGATCAATCAACCATAGATTGAAAATCGAATTTTTCATGACTTTTGAGTTTCCTTTCGTT
The DNA here is from genome assembly GCA_963969285.1 of Odontomyia ornata. Lineage (NCBI taxonomy): Eukaryota > Metazoa > Arthropoda > Insecta > Diptera > Stratiomyidae > Odontomyia > Odontomyia ornata. The sequence continues at coordinate 262,352,072 of OZ017742.1, forward strand.
GCTGATTCCTTATTTTCGGGCATTGTTTGTTGTTATTGCTCTAATAAACACACACGCTCACATGTAGCAGAAGGTTAAGAACAGCATAACATGGAAACTAAGAAATGTTGTAAATCTTTTTCATGCCAAGAGAAATTACAACAGTTTGACATTTTTGTTACGCTGACTAATTGTCGAAACGTGCCGGCAAAAGTTCCTAAGATTCATTGAAAGAACGAAGAGAAAGATATATCGCTCGTTGGTTGGAAGGAAATTTCACTGTTTGTCAGCTTCCTTGGGAAAATATAATAAATACTCCTTAACACGTAGTTGTGAACAGATGGAAATGAAGTTGGGGGTTGGCAAGGATTAAGAGATGCTGGTTTTTGACATTGGATGGCAGTATTTGACTTCAGAAGAATTGATACGAAATAGAAAACCAGGAAACAATTTTATAGGGTATCATTGATGAAGGAATGCACGTATGATTTATACAGGGAAAATAAGAAGTCTTATCTGGAAATGCCTTTTTAACCGGTAATTTTTTTTTGTTTTCGTAATTGTTAAGTTTGGTGCTGGAATCGTGTCTATAGTGCTGAAGTTCACTATATCAGAGCCTTTTATTATTGGTAACAGAATCGGTTATTTTTAAGGATTCCTTGGGCCGTATCTAAACACACGCAGCTGTAGTTACTAACCAGGCTATAGTTACACGTTCCAACATGACTCTAATCTCATATCTTTTTACCAAACTTCTTAAGCACCGGAAGAAGACGTTCTTGCGAATTCCAACGCCAAAATTTGAATTCAATACCTGTGTATCGGTCTGATTTTTCCTGAAACACTTCCAATTTTGATTATTAGTTGGCCAGCCTGTAATTCAAATTTTCCAATGCAAGTATAAGCTTGTGGATCACTGAATAAACCTAGAATTATTTTTACTTTACTTTGATATCACTCCGAAAATTACTTGACTATTTTCTTCGCGCATCGTCGCATGTATCGCTTTCACGTGCTAAGAGTGAATCGATCTTCACTTCATTCATCAAATTTTCATGGAGCAAATCCCATACAACTCGAATTTATGATCCTTTTCTGGTATCGCCTCGATCAAAAGTGACTCATCAGTGTATGCAATTGTTGTTTGCTGCTAATGATGATATCATGGATGACTCGAGACGTTTCGTAATGATTGTTGATTATTACGACTCATAATGATTTATTTAGATGCTGTAAATGCTATGATTTGTTGCAATGTGTTTGTTGTCGTTGTTTTAGACTTCAGGGATTCTTTTCTTTGTCACAATGACCCCTACGGTTTTTCCAGGGCAAGGCTGATCAGTCATCCAATCTTTCACCCGGTGCATTGGCATAGCTTGTATAAGTTGCGCCAGTTCAATGGTACGTCCAGCAACTAGCGCCGCAACATCATCTGTATAGCCGACCAGGCGTAACTCATCCGATAGCTCCAGTTTCAGTAGCCTGTTGTACGATATGTGTCACAGGTCCGGACCTAGGATAGAGCAATACCTGTTGGCGTTGCATCGTGTCATAAAGCGAGTCTCGGTTTTTCATGTAGTCCCTCAAAAGCTGCAACAGATCAACGTATCCAGAACATCTAGCGGAGTTAAAGGCGATCCGGACATCAAATATCACCAATAGAACTACCCATCCCTTGGTACGCCTTTTCAATCACGTCAACAGTAGAGCGTCCTGCCCTAAAGCCGTGCTGCCGAGGAGAAAGGTCACCAGCAGCACGAATTTCGTCAGTGAGTCTTCATTTGATGCGTTCCTCTAGCCGTTTTCCAGTCGTGCCTAGCATACATAACTGGCGGCATGCAGACGGCGAGCTGGGACTCCCCTTCCTCTCACTGATCAGTACGAGCCTCGCTACTTTCCAAAGTTCTGAGGAGATCCCTTTCCGCAGGTAAGCATTGAATTTATTTAGCAGCGAGTCAGGAAAATCTTAATAGACGAGGAATAGACCTGAAACCTTCCTTGTTTTCAATCATTGGATCGCCTCTTCCAGTTTCAGCCGCATGAAAAGTGAGCATTCCACTCCTGTTTCACCGCGGGAGAAAGTACCCGCACTGTTTCGTCCGTTTTTCTCTTTCATTATGCAGGGCGTGCGTAGGGTACCAAACTTCCACGTAACTAGCCAAGCTCCTACAGATCTCTGTTCCAATTGTCCACTAGATCTTGCCAGTAGCGAGCCATACTGCTGTTAATCGTTTTGCAAACGCATTTCCTGGCAGACTTATATGCTGCTAACCGCTTGCATGCCTCGTCCTATTTCCGTGCCCGCTGAGCCTTACGGCGAAGCTTTTGATACTCCCTTCGCTTTTCAGCGATTTATTACAGACTTTACATGTCAGGGTCTCCGACGGGCAAAGAAGCGCTGCAAGCACTAGTGATGATGCTCATATTTGAGCTGAGCTGATAGCCCTTCAGTCCCCTGCTAATCTTTCAGCAGAGAGAATGCTGGCCGACAGGAATACTCTTGGAGGCTAGCTAGTTGTTTTCCACAGTAGGCCGAGGTGACACTCGTGTGTGAACGGCTTCAATTCAACTATCAAACCCTCTCCGTTCCGGTAAAATCTTCTTGGTAGGCCTTCGAGTACGTTCGAAGTTCACACCATTAGGTTGGCGGTGTATGTTCGGTAGAGACAGACTCCCGATTAGCGCTGGTCTAGCTCTGAGCACTTGTCTCTGCGAAGATAACCATGTGACCAGAAAGGCGACTACACACACGAACGGAGATAGCAGCTCCGAGGTGGGACCCAATCAATCTGGAGCAACCACAAACACTTAAAAAAGATTAAAAAACACCCCCCAAAAAAAGGAATCAAAAATTATGACAACGACGACGCAACCAGCGGTTGCAGCGACGATGTTAACAGTATATCGAGACCGGTACTAACGATGACGAAAACGACGATTAATACAATGGCAGTGAAGACGGACGAAAAACGGAGATTAATAGACAGTCTGGTCCAGACTGAGATTCCTGCGGCGTTCAGGTGCAGCACAAAAATGATGCGAACACTATAGCGCCCTAAAACTCTACCGGACGCTTCAGGTGCTCGAGCAATGGAAGAACATATAAAGCACATCGAGAATTCGATGGTCACTGCTGCGATCGTTACCGCAGCGACCGATGCAAAGGTCGTAAATCCCAACATAATAAAGAACCACCCTGAAGTCAACTTGGAGATTATGGCAGGAAAAGAAACTAATGACCAAGCAAATAAAGCGACACTGCGTGATTCCATCGCCAACGTCGAAAATATGTCGGAAGTACTGTATTCGGAAACGGAAAGTGATAACCTCTCCCAAGGATGGTCGCAAAGTACAATTGTCGCCCAGCGACACGAAGAACAAAGGCTATTCCGAAAACCGGTAGATGTTCTGGAAAGAATACAATCTGCATGCGACTCCCCAAAAATCGACAAAAATGTAAAGATTGGGCTCCTTGAATTAGAGGAGCTCCTAGACCACATCGGGTATTATCGGAGGAGGTGGTTAAAGGCCCAAGAGGACAAGAAGGCTGAAGAAGAGCAGAAGGCTAAAGAAGCGCTGATGGCGAAATCTAAGGGCCACCTGCAGATAGCTCCAGCATCAAAAATCAATAGAAGAATAGCGTCTAGCCCAATCGAAGGAGATCGGACAAAAGAAGGAAGGAAGAAACACTTGATGGGCGTGGAGTTCCAGATCAGAGGTTCCAGACAGTGCTTACTAAAGAGCGAAGAAAGCCGCTAAGAAACTCCTTCAAAAAGCGGCAGAAATCAAAGTTCAAACTGGCGCCCAACAAGAAAACAGACCTGATGCAAAACAGGAAAGAAAGAAGCCCGATGAAAAACCCGGCAGCAGGCACTGCTTGTAAAACCCCAAGATGACCGATCCTGCGCCGAGGTGCTGCGGGACATTAGGGGAAACGTAAGCCCCGAAGACACGAACACCGCCATTAAAGCAGTACAACTAACGCGGTCGGACCACATACTGATCGGATTCGGAGCAGAAGCCGACAATAAGGAAACATTCTGCGACGCAGCAAAGAAAGTCCTCAGCAAAAGCGCAACTATAGCCTCGCTCGAGCCGATGGCAACGATCGAAATAAAAGACATTGACTGCGTCACGGATCTGGCAGTGGTAGAAGAGGCCATCGAAAGGGAGTTCCCTAGCGTGGGAAGGATCAAAGCGAGGCTGACACCAGAAAACCATAGGCCATAATTGACTTGACCGAATAGAACGCCGAACAATTCCTGCACAAGGGCAAAGTCCGAATAGGGTGGGTTGTCTGTAGGATACGGCGAAGAGCAACGCCTCTTAAATGTTTTAAATGTCTTGGCTATGGTCACACCACACAAGTATGCGAAGGACCCGATAGGAGTTCCCTATATTACAAATGCGGTGAAATGGCACATAAAATAAAAGAGTGCACGAAGGAGGCACATTGTATTCTTTGCAAGGATGCTGATCCAAGACCTGATTTCGGACACGTCTTGGAATCAGGAGAATGCCGGGTTTTCCAGGAAGCCCTAGCCAAGGCAAAATCAGAACTTCGATGACCCGCATTCTGCAGGTAAAATCACACAACAGTTCAATGGCCCAAAATCTGCTTGAGCAGTTTGCAAGGGACATGGAAGCCGACTTCTTGCTGGTGAGTGAGCCACACCATGATAAAAGTTCTGCATCATGGTATCCTGAGGAAACTGTTACTGCCACTATCTGGGTTCGGAACAGTGATTTACAAGTGGAGAGTTCTGGATGAGGGATGGTTTCGTGTGGGTTCGGTGCTCAGGACCACCTTCTTTTGTGTGTGCCTAACGCCGAATGAATCGATATCATCTTTCCAAGCCAAGCTTAATGCTTTTTAGGGCGCTGTCTCGCACGCAGACGGCAATGTGCTCGTTGGGGGAGACTTCAACGCTAAAGCAATCGAATGGGGCATGCCTCAAACAGATCCGCGATGGAAAACGAATCCTCGAAATGTTGCACAGGATGGCGCTCGTCGTACTAAGCACTGGAAATACGCTGACTTTCCATCTTATTGGCTGTGAAGGCACCAAATCGGATGTGACATTCGCCTCGGAGTCCTTAGAACGGAAGATACACTATTGAAGATTATTAGAGGACTATTCAGCCAGTGATCATCAGGGCATTCTGCTTGAGATACATGATGCTGTCTCCCGACGTCCGCGCTTTCGGCTTTCTACAACTAGATGGAACATCGGAAGGAGGCACGTCGACAGGTTCGTCGAGGTGCTCACAGCAGATGAGCCGCTGCAAGGACCTTCGGAGGGGATGGAACAATTGTCAACTCAAGACGTGGTGAACTCAACGATGAGCATCATTACGACTGCTTGCTGCGCTTCTATCCTCCGTCGAAAACTCTGGCACGGCAAGCCCCCAGTGTACTGGTGGTCAACTCAAATCGCTGAAAAGCGGAGGGAATGGCATAAGCTTCAACGTGAGGCTCATCGGGCATATAAGTAGGAAGGCTCGCTGCTATCAAGACCTAGTGAACAATGTGAGCAAGGATCCGTCGGGCCTTTGCTACAGGCTAGTTATACGGAAGCTTGGCGCCCTACGGAGACCTTGTATATATGACGCGGAAAAGATGGATGGGATAGTGCAGACACTCTTCCCCGCGCATCCCTTCCGTGTTGACGCTGTGCATGATGAAACAGCAGTCGAGTGTCCCCTTTTCACACAGCCGGAACTGGAGGAAGCAGTCCTTTCCCTGAAAGCGAGGAAGGCTCCAGGTCAAGATGGTGTTGCGGCTTGTCTATCACCATTGTCCTGACTTGCTGCTCAGCACATTCAACGCTTGCCTACGGGGCGGGATTTTTCCGGTACGACGAAAAGTGGCGAAGCTCGTGCTGATCAGCAAGGGGAAGAGAAGTCCCGAATCGCCATCTGCATACCGCCCGTTATGCATGCTAGACACTGCTGGGAAAGTGCTAGAGAAACTCATCAAGGGAAGACTCACTGACGCGATTCGTGCTGCTTGGGACCTATCTCCTCGGCAGTACGGCTTTAGACCAAGACGTTCTACCATTGATGCGATTGCAGAGGTGGTGAGCGCGGTCCAAAAGGCAGAGGCACATAGTCGCATCAAGCGACGGATCGTCCTGTTGGTGACACTCGAGGTCAGGAACGCCTTCAACTCCGCTAGATGGGTGGATAGTCTGGATACGCTGGAAAACTCTTTTCAAGTTCCAGAATATCTAATGCGGCTTTTGAGGGACTACCTAAAGGACCGAAGCCTGCTCTACGACAAGACACAGAGCCAATGAAGGATGGAAGTTACATCGGGTGTTGCCCAAGGATCTATCCTTGGTCCGGACCTGTGAAACGTGTCTTACGGCGGGCTACTGAGTCTGGATATGCCTGGTGAGTCGCGCTTGATCGGCTATGCGGATGATGTTGCGGCTCTGATCGCTGGACACACCGTTGAATAAGCGCAACTTAGGCTAGGTATGCTAATGCGCCGAGTGAGGGACTGGATGATTGCTCCCGGGTTCAATTTAGTATTGGAGAAAACCGAAGTGGTTATCTTGACAAAAAAGAGAATCCCTAGAGTAAGGATGATCAGTATTGGAGACATACAAATCGAATCGAAACCAGCGGTGAAGTACCTGGGGCTACTGGTCGACCGAAGATGAGTTTCTCTGAGCAAATCAGGGCAACGGCTGAAAAGGCTGCTTCGAGAGTATTGGCTCTGAGTTGACTTATAGCCAACGTAGGGGGACCGAGCCCATCAAGAAGACGCCTCTTGATGAGTGCTGTAGGGTCAGTGCTACTGTACGGAGCAGAAGTATGGGGCGACACTCTCAGTGAGGAGGTTTACCGAAAACGCCTGGCACAGGTACAGAAAAGAGGAGCACTGAGGATTGCATCTTCGTATCCGACAGTCTCTGATTCGGCCGTGAAAGTCATTAAAGCCGTCTGTGCTAGAGGCGCCGCGCTATTACTTGCGTCGAAACGAGGATGAAAGGCAGATGGTTGTCCGCGACGAGAGACATTGCTCACTCAACGATTGGCAGCAGTCAGTGTGACACTGAAGATGACTCGAATTTGTCGAAACGCGTCTGCTCACACAGCAAAACAAGGCCCGATGGCTTTTAAAGAAAAAAGAGAATTGGCCTGCGGATACCAAATAAACAAAATTATTAACCTATCAAAGCTTCCTATACATAATCCAGCAATTAAAACGTTATAATTTCCATGCTGACCGTTGGACAAATTTTTCACTTTGGATTTAACTATTCTCGGTGTAAACAAACAGATCCAACTATGTACATAGAAAGAAGCAAATCCACGGCACTACATATAATTTATGAGCACATCACTCAGAATGATATGAATTTTCGCCGACGGAAATTTCGGGGTCACTTAGAATTGGGAATTTCATTCATTTCCCGCTAGCACGCTCACTTTCCAGGTAAATCACTACTGGAACAATTGCCAGCCCGTACATTGTTACTTTCAAAAGAGAATCTTTATATCCTCTCAAAAGGCGCACAGTAATTCTTGATTTTTTGGTACTTAGACACAACAGACTAAGAGCGTATTAAGCTTCACTGGCATATGTTTCTTCCTTGGTGAACAGAACCAAATCTTATTTATAGCAAAGCTTCACCGTCACAGAGCCGAACACCGATTTCGAGTAATTTTCACTCATTTTCTTTCGCAAAATAACCGGAATGCTTACTCATTCACCGTTAAACATAAATCGTATGCTTGTTCTTGAACAAGGATGTAAGAATCTAATGAATTTGATGTGGCACTGCGATACATTAAATTTTTCGAACTGTTTGACTTTCACTTTTTTTTTTGCTATTCGACATAATTAAAACAGAAAATAAAATCAGAGCGTTAAACCGCTACTCGATATATCCGCAAAACACCTCCTGGCTGGGAAATTCGCGTTGCATCCCGTGTGGCGATTCAAAACAGATTCCCTTTTTTTGGTTCTCCTTCGTCCACTTGCCAGATGTCCAACGGGACTCGACGAGCCTCTCATTCAGTCTACTGCTCACTTGCCTTCGCCAATGTTATACGTGCATGTGCAGCGGGAAAAGGTGTTGTCATGTTCGCATTTCAATCACAGATATGAAAAGAATTAATGAAAAATAATAATATAGAAAAATTTACATAATAATAGAAAAAGATAAATGTCATAACGAGTATAATTATAAAGAAATTTTCGTAGTTAATACAGCCAAAAAAGATAACTTAAGTTTACATTTATAATAATAAAAAAAAATATTTATAATATATAAACTATAAATTGGAATGATTAAATTTTCAAAACAGCAATTAAAGCTCGGATCATGTTATGCCGATTCTCTAGTAGTTTGCTAAGTTGACTGCTCAATTACTACAACTCATTCGCCTAGAAATAAAAGACAAGAATGTCGTAAGCATGCTAAATACTAACTTTCCGAATGCTTATAAAAAGCACTTAATGGAGGTTGTAGCTTTTGTTGATATATTTTAGAAACGCTGGTTTTCCTATTTTCAATATATTTTGCAAGAAGTTTATTCGAAAAGCTTAATCATGTCTCCTACTTATATATTTGAAATTTCAATTGATTTCTTTTTTCATTCCAGGTGAGTTTATGGATTTTCATGACGTGTGTTTATTTCGGCTTATAGTAAGTAAATCCTTTTTTAAGTCAAAATGCTTTTAGCTAAATAAAGTTATGATATTGGATATTCCAATAAGTATTGAGCCTTTATTTTTGTCGTTTTTTCGATTGAATATTTCTTGTATTTTAAATGGGTTTTATTTAAGTAGATATTGTTCCTTATTATCTATGACCTTTTGCCATTTTTTGGGTAGAGCCATTATTCCTTCTGTGTACAAGTTCCGTGGTTTATCGGCGAGAAACTTGGCCAAATGATTTTCAGAGTCCCTTTTTTAAGTGAATTTCTTTTCATTCAGGAAGTTTTGCAGAGACCGAAACAAATGGTAGTCTGATAGGGCAAGGCTTGCACTATACGGTGGATGCATCAAAACTTCCCAGCCAAGCTCTGTCAATTTTTGCCGGGTTATCAAAGATGTGTGTGGTCTGGCGTTGTCATGATGGAAGACAACGCCCTTTCCATTGATCAATTCTGGCCGGTTTTTTTTGAATTGCTTGTTACAATCTGGTTTAATGCTGACAGTACAGAGCCGAATTGAGTGTTTGGCCAGGTTCTAGCACCTCATGATAAACAATTTCCTTCCAATCACACCATACACACAGCATAACCTTATTTGGTGTCAATCCTGATTTGCTTCAAAAATAGCTCGATTTCTTTGCGTTTCATTAGCATTTCGCAAATGGAAATTCGGTCGATCAAATTTTTTTATGTTAATTCATGTGGCACCCAAACGTCGAGCTTCTTTGTGTATCCTTCTTCTTCTTCTTTGTAGCACTACAGCCCCTCTCTGGCCTTCGGTTAAAGATAGTTAGAGTATCTCATTTTCATGACCGTATTGATTTTTTCGGAAGTTGATTTGGTCAGTACCATGCTCCCGTGTACCTGCTCAGCTATGATATGATCTGATTAAATCAGTACGTATCACCACTGAGTGAACACTCATAGTCTGTCCGAAAAATCCCCTGAACTGAATTACGTTGCTCCCAACGAAATTTGCACCTGGGACCTTCGGCTTATGCGTTCATGCTCAAACCACTAGACCACACAGACTTTGTGTATCCAGCCTTACGCAAATGGTTCAAAACTGTTAGCTGATGAATATTCAGCTCCTTAGCAATGTCATGGCTGCTTATGTGTCGGTCTTCTTCAATTTTTAATAAGATTTCATCAACTTTTGCAGTGATCGGTCGACCTGAGTGATGTGCATCTTTGACATCAAAATTTCCAGAACGAAAGCGAGCGAACGGTCTATTGGCTGTGTGACTTTTAATAAGTATCCTGACCGTAGACACAACAAATTTTTTCACGAGCCTGCGATGCATTCTCAGCTTGATCGTTGTGATATTGTAAAATATAAGGAATTTTATAAGAAATTTCACTCATTTTTAAATGAATACAACTTTTGACACGAATGACGAAATGCAAAACTGTCCATGTAAAAATTGTAGATTGGAATGTCACCTTTCAAACGCATGTAAGTTTGACCCTATCTGATCAGTATTGGCCGATATATGACAACGAACACCATCTAGTGACAAAAAAGGCTCGATACTTTTTAGAATATCCAATATTTAGACGTATAGCAAACCGTATTGACATCTGTTATACGACCAAAACATGAAAAAGAACGAGAGAAAAAGTGCACGTTGTGGAGGATCTGGTCTCTATTATATTACTATAATTTAAAAAATAAAAGAAAGAAACGGTTAAAGTTAGTTTAGAATACAAATAAGTCGGGGTAGTAGAAAATGCACCTTTAAAATAATCAGTAAATCAGAAAACGTCTTCTGAATATCAAAACTTGACTCATACATAAATCTCATAAATTGAGCTCAGAAAACTAATATATGATCACTATGTATTTCAGTGCGTTGACCTCATTTTTTGAGTGGTCCTCATAACAGATCAATTTTACAAAACATTTCTAAAATTTTCATCAAAACTCCTACTTATCTGTTGCGTCTGCATCCCTAAACTGTCAAAAGAATTTCAATTGTAGTCGCGCGAGGCCTATGAAGTATATGTTAATGTTATAGGTGAAAACATCATCAAAGACCCCAAGGAATTTTTTGAATTTGTGAACATCAAGCGCAAAGCTCATGGCAATCCCAAACAAATGACCTTTAAAGACTGGAGTTCTACTCTCCCTGAAGAAATCAGTAATTATTTTGCAGACCATTTTCAATCAGTTTACTGTTCGGCAAACAATTTCCATAATTTTGCACCGCTAGACACAGAATGTGGGCCTGTACTGCAAGAAATTTCAGTTTCTGAGGGTGACATATTCGACGCAATTGAAACTCTTGATTTTAATCATGGCCCTGGTCCTGATTTACTTCCTCCATATTTTTTATTTCAATGCAGAGAACAATTAGTTTTACCTCTTTGCATCATTTTTAACAAATCGCTATCAAACAGCGTGTTCCCAGCATACTGGAAATCCTCCTACTTAACTCCAATCTATAAAAACAAAAGCAAAGGAGCCGTTGAAAATTATAGAGGGATTGCCATACTATCTACTACCCCAAAGTTATTTGAAAAAATAGTTTGTTCCAAAATATCACCTTTTATTGAACAGCGTCTCAATGATCAACAGCATGGCCTTGACCGTGTCAATAATACGATTTTGTCTCATAAATTGAATAAATTTGGCATCACTGGCTCCCTACTTCATTGGCTGAACTTATATCTCGAAAATCGGACTCAAACCGATCAATTTCAGGGATATGTGTCAAACGGAATTCATGTCTATTCCGGTGTTCCTCAAGGCAGTCACCTCGGACCTCTTCTCTTCAAACATTTTTATAGCGGACCTTTCTAAAGTGTTATCCGATATACCACACTTATTTTATGCAGATGATCTCAAATTATATCATTTGATAGCATCCCAAAGTGATTCTTTGTTCCTGCAGTACAAAATAAATACTCTATGAGAGTGGTCTAACAAAAATCTTCTATATTTGAATTTTGAGAAATGCCAGGTGATAAGTTTTTTTCGGAAAAGTGCAATTTTATTATCTGACTATCACCTCAATGATACAAAGCTTTCCAGAGTTGATAGTGTTGTAGATCTTGGTGTTCACTTGGATAAGAAACTCCGCTTCAATTTGCACTACTCTTCCCTGCAAAGCAAATAAACTTTTAGGTTTCATCGAACGACGCGCGAAAGAATTTAAGAAATTGTGGGTAACAAAAACGTTATACACATCATTAGTGCGCCCAATTCTGGAAAACGCTTGTGTCGTTTGGAATCTTGTCTTTGATGTTCACTTAGAGAGGTTTGAGTCCGTCCAGAAATAATTCCTACTGTTTGCTCTGAGATCCCTCTATGATCCAAAAATTTCCATAATTTGCCATCATGCGACAACCGACTATCCCTTCTCAATATGACACCACTTGCCTCCCGTAGAACCACATTATGCTCTTGCTTCGCATTTGATGTCACTAGAGGAACCGTTAAAGTCCAATATCTAATCGTGAAAATAACCTTAAACGAGCCAGTAAGATTTACGAGACATTCACCTTTGCTCGTACAAAGTATACATCATACTATCTATGGTGATAATGAGCCGATAAATAGGTGTGTCAAAATTTCCAACAAGATGAGCCATCTTTATTCCCCAACCATATCCGGATCCCAATTTAAATGTTTTTTAATAGAATGTCAAATGTATAGCTTGTTTGGTCAAATAAATAAACTAAATCACGTGGAGTGTTGTAATTGTTAAATTTTTAATCGGCTATAACTGGGCTCGATTTTTATGAAATTTTCAGGAAACACACGCTTGACACGAACAAATGTAGAAATGAGCTTTTGGCGAAGAGCTAAACTTCCAATTTTATAAACGAAAGCGTAAAATTCATAAAATGTACTATTATTAACAAAGCTTATCGAATTTTCACTTTGGAGACACTACCAGGCTTTTTTCAGATTTTTGTGTCCAAAGACGTCGAATCGCGAGAAGGGTAACCAAATTTTTCATACATTTCCCCTCACCTCCTTTAAGGTCTATTTTGAAAAGTTCTCATCAAGACCTTTCATTTGATACCCATATTGGCTATCTTTGGCAAAAAAATTGTTAAGGACCTATATGTGCAGCGACCTTTAAAAACCTTATAACATTTTTCTTCTGCTGAAACTTTTAAAACGGCATCACTTTTGACTTACTTTCAAATTCAAGTATGGTTTTTGAGAAATCTTGCTGTGACATACAAACGGACGGACAGACAGATCGCTATTTTAGTTGGGTAAAGCGTTCAAAATAATCTCTCTAAAGAAGCCACATGTCATTCATATTTATGAAATGAGTTAGGCAAAATAAAGATTGCCTATCAAGGGCTAGAATTTGAAAATACTTACGCCTTATTTCCTGAAACAACATTACACAAAATGATAAAGTCTTTAAACGACTTTGAAAAGAATGCGTATAAAAAAACAGCTTATCACGACAAAGTAATTGAAAATTAACTCTCAATATCCTTTTGAGAGAAAAAGTTAATTATCCTCTATTCCTGACTCAACCATCATCACCACTTGATGTGCAAACGAGAAAATATGAACCGCTTGAAAATTAAGCCACAAATAAGTCCACCCAAAGATGCAAAAAATGAAAATGCATGAATTAGTCAACCCAGAATATATTAAACGCAGTGCTCTCACAAAAGTATCTTTTTACTACGGTTGATTTAAAAGTGTGACGTGAACATGATGTTGCACAACTTTGACACGATACAGTTCTTTCATGCCAAAAGCAACTGAGCCGTATTAAAAATCAAAGTCACTGAAAAGGAATGTCAAAGAAATTTTTTACAGAAGAGGAAGTGAAAAACTGGCTCCAGGGAGAGGTAGAGTAATTGACGTTTTACAAAGGAAGCTCGGCCCGGGGAATGCAAACTCCTTTAGGCACTTAATTATTCCCATTGACTTTCTACATAGTTAAATGAAGGAAAGGTTTCGAAAGGATGTTCGGTATTGTACATTTTCTTCTAGTGTTTTTTTTTTTATTTTTCCCTCTCTTCTTTCAACTTTCTCTATTTAACGTTGGACGACTGAAAGTTATTGCTCTCTGTTTCTCGTATAACTCAACAGCAATGGCCAAATGACAAGATAGTTAGTGAGTAAAAGTATAGCCACTTGACATGGAAATCATTTTTTTTTCTTGCAATCCTCTTTTGACTTTTCAAACAGGAGATCGAAAATAAACCAGGAAAAAAATATGATGAACTTCATTAGTGTGAACAGGATGTTTTATCAAAGTTTCAGCTCCTCACTTATCCTTTTGTATGTTTCATGAATTGAAAATTTCATGGTATTTTTTCTGCATGGCTAGTGGACAATCTCGAGCGTAATGAAGAAGCTTAACTCTAAGTGAGTGGCTTAAGCGGTTTTGTATTGTATCCAAATTGTCTGGGTAGTAAGAACGTTGGTCCATATCTTGTAGAGTTGTGAACGTTTTTTGTATATTGTTTGAGAAAGGACAGAAACAGCTTACAATAGTAATTCGTGAAATTGTAAAAAATGTTGAGTGTGCGTTCAAAGATAAATTTATTGTGGAAGGTGCAGTTCAAGGAGATCTTTTTTGTCGTGGATGCAAACTAATTTGATAGTGATTTTGCGACCGATTTTCAACAAATTCAGCTCATAAGGCTCATTTGGGACAAAAATTTAATGATAAATGTTGCTAAGCATCTCATATACAGCGATTCAAAAAACTGTCAATTCATAATAATATCATGTAAATGACACACACGTTTTTAGAAATTTTCACCCCTGCAGAAGTTTTTAGCAAGTTACCGGAAAACCCATAAATTTATTTTAATATACGATAAATATTCTTCGTTTCAATTCGTTTGAACATTGATTCTTCTAAATTCATTATCTTTCATAAATTTGGGCTGGAATTTAACCCGCATGTCACGAATCACAAGGCGAAAATGCTTTTAAAAAGCCAGATTGGATATTATGTAATCCTAACCTAAATCATCTTCGTAAGGTACATTCGAATGTTCGATTGTGTAGTGGTTATTATACATGATTATTATACATGTGGTTATTATACAAAGAAGTATGCCAAGGGAGATTTTCGCGTGCCTTGGTTGAGATGCAAACACACGGACATGCAGAGTGTGGACACGTTGTTTCAGGCATCATAGACGCGTTTTCTTTTTGATCGTCATTCGTTCCTTGGCGACGCTTGGAGTCTTTGGAGCGAGCATCAAGTGAAAAGACAGTTGCGATGCATGCGTCGCGGCATGTAGTAGTTTATTGCACGAACAGCAAGACACGCCTTACATTCTACGTTCATCCTAGCCTAACTTGTATCTTGTGAAATATAAATTGTAGTTTCTGTTCGCGAATAAATTTATTAGTGAAACAGTTGCGGACATTTCTGAAAATCTCCGGGCCCCGCCGGTGGCAGACAGTTATAACTCGCTGAAGAAAGCCATAGTTTCGCGCCTCACCCATTAACCAGACGCGCAGCTCCATAAGCTCTTGACTGGAGTAAGGCTCGGAATAAAAGGCCGTCGCAACTATTGCACTACACGCGGACACTTGCCGGCGTGTTGAAGTCAAGTGGTTAGATCTTTTACCACAGCGGACGGCGCGTCTGCTGTGGTGAAAGAACTTCTTATAAAAAGCCAGACACTCAAAGAGCTCGCTGCTGTAGCTGATGAGGCTCATGACAAAGGACCATCTGTCATGGTGACTTCTCAATTTCGAATTTCAACGCCTTCATCCGGCAAACGCAGGAGCTATCCGCAATGCGACCGGCCATCGCCCAAATCACAAACATCACTCGTGAGCTCCAATTAAATACGATATATCCAGATCAGAGAACCCGTTCAGTATCACGTAGCGGCCGTAAACCTCAGGCCCGTCCCTCTACACAAGGCCCCAACGAAAGAACGGGGTAATGTTGGTACCACACGAGGCACGGCGGACGTGCGCAACTCTGCAGGCAGCCTTGTTCCTTCTCCGCTCAGGCACAGCCGTCTCAAGAAAACTGAAGTAGCCGGCGCTACTTTTGGCGGCCGTCACCGGCAACTCTTTAGAAAGCCGCTTTTACATCTTGGATCGCAATTCCTCGACCTGATTGCTCGTCGACTCAGGATCTGAACTCTCTATCATTCCCAAAAACATTATCAAAAAACCGCTTCAAAAACAGAATTTGACTCTTACTGCAGCCAACGGAACGCCTATTGCAACCTTCGGAGTGAGACAGCTCAGATTAAACCTTGATTTACGTCGCCCTTTACAGTGGAGCTTTATCATCGCAAATGTGCAGACGGCAATCCTTGGAGCAGACGCTTTGAAACACCACGGACTTTTCATAGATCTCCGAAATCACCGCTTACTAGATGGTCGCACCAGCCTTTCAGCACCTTGCTCAATTGCACCAGTTCCGGAAGTGCACTCTATTATAATTGCTGCACCCAAAATCATGCCTCACGGATCTCTAAAAGAGATCTACGCAAAGCTTATCGACAATTTCGCCAAAAGCTCTGCTCGCTCTGGAGATATGGCGCACGTTCCTGATCTACCCATTCAGCACCACATCGTTACTAGAGGCCTGCCAGTATTCGCCCGACCATGTCGACTCTCAGGTGAACGATTTAGCACAGCTAAAAGGGAATTCAGCGAATTGCTAGAACGAAAAATCATCCGCCCCTCAGCGAGTCAGTGCGCCAATCTTCTTCACATGGTGCTGAATGACAATGGACGTTGGCGAGCTACCGGTGACTATCGCCAGCCCAACGCAATCACCCGCTCCAACCGTTACCCACCTCCAGTAATAGAGGACTTGCTGCAGGGTACTCAAGGCAAAGCGTTTACATTCATCGACCTTCACAAAGCCTTTTACCAGATCCCGATGGCACCGAAAGACATTGAAAAGACAGCAGCCACGACGCCTTTTGGATTGTTCGAGTTTTTGGGCATGCCACTCGGTCTGAAAAATGCGACTCAAACTATGCAGCGTACAATTAATCATAGCCTCAGAAATCTACCATTCGTGCGTAAATATCAGGACGATCTGCTCGTCAGCTCAGACAGCCACGAAGAACATCAGGTGCACCTCGCTAAACATCTCTCGACTTTAAAAGAAGCACGCCTCCACATTAACTGGACTAAATGTCAGATTGCCCAGCCGCAGGTAACATTTTCCGGCTCTCACGTGTCGAAAGAAGGTTTTCGCCCAACTCTGCCAAAGACCCAGGCCATCAGCGACTTCCCAAGACCCGAGGGCAGTACGCAGCTCAGACGTTTCGTGGGAATGCTGAACTTTTACTGGTGCTGCATTCCACAAGCTGCTATTTTACAAGCTCCTCTCACCGACTTACTTAAGAATAATACTGAAGAGAATCACGTAAAAGAAAGTAAAGCTTGCTTAGTCCAAGCAGGCCAACGATTCTTTCAAGCGCTTCAAATAGGCTATAGCTTCTGCAACAACTTCAGCTTTTCTCTCACCCATAGGCGCAGTTTTGGACCAGCAGCTGACTGATGGTACCCACTAGGATACTTTCGAGAAAGCTCTCAGATGCTTCTAGCCATATTCGCTGCAATCAGGCATTTCCAGCGCATTCTCGAAGCAGACAGTTCACCACCTATATAGATCATCGGCCACTCACTCATGCACTCAAGCACCGATCGGAAGAAGCATCGCCTCGGCAGATTCGGCAATTAGATGCTATATCGCAGTTTAATACCAAGCTGGAATACACACCTGGGGAAGAAAACGCTGTAGCCGACGCACTCTCGCGCGTGAAAACTGTCTCCATTTCTGCCGCCTGCAACCTCAGCACCATTAGTGCTGAGCAAGAGGAAAATGAACAGCTACCACATCCATTAGCTATCCCTCGTTTCAAGCTTTGACGCCTCGAGCTCAACGGATATTCATTGGTTTGCACCGAACACGATCGCGACAACAGAGCGGAGCTAGGAAGATTCACAGCACCGGATCAAAGATTCGACCACATCCATTTGGACCTGATCAGAGTGCCACTCGCAAAAAATTTTTAACACTGTCAAAGCTATTATAGACCGCTACACCCGTTGGCCGCACGCAATACTAGTACGTGATATGACAGCCGCAACCGTCGCCCGTGCTCTTGTTGACAATTGAATATCCTGCTTTGGAACGCCGCTCAAAATTACGACCGATCAGGGCACGCAATTTGAGGCTGAGCTTCACCGTGAACTATCTCGCCTCCTAGGAGCTCATCAAATTCAGACGACCTCTTACCACCCCAAATCGAACGACATGGTAGAGCGTATGCACCGTACGCTCAAGGCTTCTCTCAGATTTATACATTGTTTGCAGCCTTCGACAGTGCTCCGGAAATCTGGCCGAAAATATTTCCGACCGCACTCCTTGGTTTGTGAATGACTTTCAAGGAGGGCCTTCAGGCCTCGCCAGCAGAACTAGTCTCTGGGACATCACTTCGCATGCCAGGCGAGTTCATTGATCCTCGTCCTGTTCCCGTTTGTACTCCGGCAGATTTCATTACCGGCCTCCGTCGCCTATTCAACGCCATTCGCCCAATCCAAGCCTCCAGACATGTCAACTACCGCCCTTTCGTTTTCAGGGACTTAGCCACTTGCGAATACGTTTTCCGGCGAATAGACTTATGGTCCTCAAACTCGATACGCGGCGGTCAAGACGCTAAAAAACTATTTATTCTCTAATCTCCGCTGTTTACAATAACACCATGACTTATGATAAATCTCGATAAAAACTTATATTACTGAATGCTCG
This sequence comes from Odontomyia ornata, assembly GCA_963969285.1. NCBI lineage: Eukaryota > Metazoa > Arthropoda > Insecta > Diptera > Stratiomyidae > Odontomyia > Odontomyia ornata. The sequence goes on from OZ017742.1 coordinate 262,370,461, forward strand.
TCAATTGCTAACTCTCGTGAGGTTTGGAATGAAGTGTTCTGAGCTTCTCGACGACGCGATACCAACTTCCAACAGAACGTTCCATTTGCGTTAGAACTGCTGACCATGCACACGTGCGACCACCAGACATGTTGAGTGGAGCTCTGGTCGTGTAAATTGATATGGCATGTTTGCTTGAGGCAATTGCTACGTTGGTTGAAGTATCGGACAATGTTGCCATGCAAGTGTTGCACTGCGGACAAAGTTGCACGCTAACGTGAAGCATCGGACAATGTTGCAATGCTAACGCTGCCGCAACATTACTCCCCCTGCCACGATACTTTTATTCGAAGCGTATGGGTGACCGGATCTTACGCCCACCACGCGTGGCTTTTGTTGGTTCGCTAGTGAGGGGCCTCGCTTTCGAAGTGGATTCTGGCGTAAGGAATGCGGGTTTGAGCCTGTCGACCGAAATCGAGGTGGGCTGTCCATTAATGTTGTTGCGGAAATACTTGTCTTTCCTGCTCAGAACCGGGTATGGACCGTCGTATGGTGGTGTGAGCGATGATTTCACTTTATCTTTCCGTATGAAGACGCGTGAGCTGCTGCCTAATGCTCGGTATACGAACGTTGGGGTGATGGCGTGGTGTGCGGTGTCTCGAGGTCGCAGTTTGGTCATGCGTGACCTGAGTTTGGCTGGGATACGGTGGAAAATTCCCCTGGAAGCCGCAGGCTGGTGCCGTAGACCATGTCTGCGGGTGTAGCGTTAGTATCTTCCTTCAATGCATGTCGTAGCAGCAGATGGCGCTTTGACTGTGCGATGCCATCTCTCAATGATTCCGTTGGCAACAGGATGGTACGGGGTCATCCGCAGGTGGTTGATTCCCAGAATACTGGTCAGCTCGGCGAAGATTTGGCTCTCGAACTGGCGTCCCAGGTCGATAGTTATTCTTGCCGGCACTCCAAAACGGCTTATTCATGCATTGATAAGCGCCTCGGCGACTGTTGTTGCGGTGATATTCTGGAGCGGAACGGCTTCGGGCCAACATGTGAACCTGTCAATGATGGTTAGGCAATAACGGTAACCATCGTTCGGGGATAGTGATCCGATGAGGTCGATGTTGATATGCTCGAACCTGGTGTCCGACGGGTCGTACCGTTGGAGCGGTGACTTGACGTGACGTCCGACCTTGTTGCGCTGGCAGGCCATGCAGCCTCGTACCAAGCCATGGTCGGCCAGAAGAAGCGGTCGGTGATGAGTTGTCTAGTTGCTCGTATACCCGGGTGGGCTAGGCCACGCATCATCTGCATGATTTTTGACCTAAACTGCTGCGGTGCGTAGGGTCCAACCTTGTTGTCAGTGACTATGCAATGCAGTGGCGTGGCGGAATCAGCAAGCTCCTGCTTCTTCCACTCGAGTTTATTCGTTCGGTTCTCTAACAAAGCCTTGAGCTCTGTATCGGTTTGTTGAGCTGAAGCGAGAGAAAGGAGGTCGGTCTTGGAGATCGTACTTAGCCGAGACAAGTAATCTCCGATGGAGTTATTCCAGCCCGAATCTGGCGGATGTCAACTGTAAATTGGGAGATAAAATCCAGCTGACGCTGTTGCCTCGGTGATGCTTTCTCCGGTAATTGCTGAAACGCCAACTGTAATGGCTTGTGGTCGGAGCAGACCATAAAGGCTCCACCTTCCAACATGTACCGGAAGTGCTTGATGGCTTCGTAAATGGCTAGCAACTCCCGGTCGTGGGTGCCGAGTCCATCATCCAATGCGTCCACAGTTAGGGACTATGTAGCTGCTGGATCAGGATGCGCAAGTGACGGAACCATGGTTAGTTCCGACTTGCACCTCTCGAATGCTGTCGATGCCTCATCGGTCCACTTAAGCTCCGTTTTATCGCGCTTGTTGTGTCCCTCTATCAGTTGTTGGAGCGGGCGTGGGTTTTGAGCAGCATGCGGCAGGAACCGTCTGTAGAAGTTAATCATTCCTATGAATGACTTTAACTGCAGTGCTGTCCTGGGCCTCGAAATCGCGGTTATGCCCTGCATCTTCTCAGGCAAAGGTTTCAATCCACCAGATGGAATCGTATGCCCCAAAAATCGAACCTCGTCTAGTCCAAATTGGCACTTGTCGTTGTTGATCGCAAGTCCGTATTGGCGTTGACGGCTCAAGTCCTTTAAAAACACCAATATGTCGTTTATGTGGACGAATACATTATTGAGTCCCCTTAGCACCTCGTGTATGAAGCGTTGGATGGTCTGGCCCGCGTTGCATAGACCAAAGGTCATGCAGACGAACTCAAATAATCCAAACGGCGTGATAATCGCTGTCTTAGGGACATCACTCGGCTCGACTGAAATCTGATGAAACGCCTTTTATAGATCGATTACAGTAAAGACCTTCATCGCGTGTAAAGTAGCAGTGCAGTCTTGTAGGAATCCGATTGGATATCGATCCGAGACGGTGCATGCGTTGAGGGCTCGGTAGTCTCCGCATGGCCGCCAGTCTCCATTGGCTTTAAGTACCATATGTAGAGGACTGCTCCATGCACTCTTGGATGGTCGACAGATTCCCAGTTGCATCATGTTGTCGAATTCGGCTTTCGCACCGGCGAGTTTGTCGGGAAGAAGTCGGCGTGCCTTCACGTTGGCAGGAGGGCCTTTTGTCGTCGTGCACTTAACGTTGCGACATCGTGCACATAACGTTGCGAAGAGGTGCTGTCGATGTGATTTCGGGATACTCTGCCAGAATTGCAGCATATTCACTTGCGATTGTTGCGGATGTCGATGATTGTACCAGTAGTTGGTTCTTGGGTGTCGCCTTCACCTCAACTGCAGTCGCAATTTGTCACTCGATGAGCTTTCGTCCTCTGAAATCCATAAGTAGTCCATTATGCTCAAGCAAATCAGCTCCGATGATTGGGGAGCTGACGTCCGCTATGATGAAAGTCCAAGTAACAGGCCTCGGAAGCCCGAGACTTAAAGTCAACTTCCTCTTCCCGTAGGTGCGAATAACAGAGCCGTTAGCAGCTAACAAGCGGGTGCCGGATTCTGGGTTACTTCGATCTGGGATGGTAGGTGGGATCACGGATACGTCTGTACCGGTGTCGATCAAAATTGCGCCAGTGCCATTGTTGCCGCGAATGTATAAGCGATGCACTGAGCGTGCGTCGGTCAGTTTTTGCGGAGAGGATGACTTTAGTTTTTTTGCTGCCTGCCGAACTTGCATGGCGGTCGGCATTTCGTGGCGTCTGATCCATAATGGGTTTGATACCAGCAAGCCTCGGTTGGAGGTTTGGGTGACTGTGGGCGTGATTGTGATGGTACTCGTGGTTTCCCTGGCTTACCGGCACATGAGTACGTGCACTCGGTCCTTTGTGCTATGCTCTTATGGTCTTCATCGATTTGGCATGCCAGCCTCACAACCTCTGCCGTCAGCTTGGAGAGCTCTGAAAAGATTCTCGTTGTTGGCAGAGTGGCTTCCGCAGAGTCGTGATGCGAGATCGAGCCGATTTTGTATGGTTTGGATCCTTTCGTTACTTCGTGGACCCTATCGGCAATCGTCACCAGATTCTGCAGTGAGGCGTCGTTTGCTGACAGAATGCTGCGCAACGTGATGTCCAGTTTGTTTAGCCACATCTGTTTTAGTGTCTCCTCCGTGATGCTGTCAGCGGCGAGTGTTCACATTTGGTTCAGCAGCTGTGACGGTCGCTGATCGCCCAATTCAACCTCTGACAACAGTTTCTGGATACGGACTCCGCAAAGGCTTTAATAATTTCGCGCTTGAGGTTGTCATATTTTTCCTCCACTTGTGTCTTGGACACCGCACTACACACCTGCTTCACAACTCTGATGTCCAGGCTGGCGGCGAGCAGTTGGAAACGCGTTATGTCTCCTGTAATGCGGCTCGCCTCAAAGTAAGCCTCGATCTGCTCGAACCACAGCTCGACGTCCTCCTCCCAAAATGGCTGAATCCGGAAGGTGGCGTTCTTCACACCGCTTATCTCTCCGGCTTTAGGGTCCGCCCTATCGTGTGCGGCTGCCGGGATGTCGTTTTTGTCTTCGCCCGGCATTTCAATTATTACGGTCGAGTTTGGTTGTATTCACTTGCGCGCGTCGCTTTACGCCGCGGACGTGGTCCCTGTACAATATGTACACTAGGGACGCGATATTTACCACGAGCACGCACAATAGTGTTACCTCGAGACGGTCACTTTGCACTGCGAGCGCCAAATTTACCACTAAAGTGTTCGTTACTTCACCCTTCACTTCTTTCACCGGCTGGTTTCCCATTCACTTTGACGTAGGAAAAGGAGCACTACAAACGTGAGAATGTTCGTTATGTAACCCCGAGCGCTATATTCCACTCGCGTGATGCAGGATCACCAGTTATGGTCCTCAAATTCGATACGCGCTAGTCAAGATGCTAAAATAATTTTTACTCTCTAATTTCCGCTGTCTACAATAACACCATGACATGATAAATCTCGATAAAAACTTATATTACTGAATGCTCGTCAATTGCTAACTCTCGTGATGTTTCGAATGAAGTGTTCATATCTTCTCGTCGACGCGATATCAACCTCCAAAAGAATGTTCCACTTGCGTTAAAACTGCTGACCATGCACACGTGCGACCACCAGACAGGTTGAGTGAAGCTCTGGTCGTGTAAATTGATATAGTATGTTTGCTTAAGGCAATTGCTACGTTGGTTGAAGTATCGGACAATGTTGCAATGCAAGTGTTGCACTGCGGACAAAGTTGCACGCTAACGTGAAGCATCGGACAATGTTGCAATGCTAACGCTGCCGCCACATGCTCAATCAAAAAGCCACTGAAGCAACCGTACTCCGGCCCTCATAGAGTGATATAGCGTATCAACGAGCGCACTTTTGTCGTAGACGTCAATGGCATAGTTAAAACACTATCGACCGATCAGCTGAAGCCCGCTTACATCGCTGCAGCAGATTTAAGGCACCCAGTAATCACAGATTCACAAACGCCCACTCCGGTCGATTCACCAGCCTCCATACTAGAGCCTGAACTTCATAGCCTACGCCACAGCTTAGCAGCTCGCCGCCTCATTCGCCAACATCCGTCGCTCCTTTGTTACCTGCTCAGCTTCCATCACCGGCAAATATACCGAAGGACCAAAAAGCGTTTTACATTTTCATTCCCTTCGCACCCCGCGAAGCTCATTCGGGAGGGAGTAGCTGTAGTGCCTCCGCTTCCACAGTCTCAGTCACAGAATTGTACCAAGGGAGATTTTTACGTGCATTGGTTGAGATGCAAACACACGAACATGCAGAGTGTGGACACGTCGTTTTAGGCATCACAGACGCGTTTTCCTTTTGATCGTCATTCGTTCCTTGGCGACACTTGGATTCTTTGCAGCGAGCATCGAGTGAAAAGAGAGTTGCGATACATGCTTCGCGGCATGTAGTAGTTTATTGCATGAGCAGCAAGACACGCCTTTCATTCTAAGTTCCCCCTAGCCTAAGTTGTATCTTGTGAAATGTATATTGTAGCTTCTGTTCGCGAATAAATTTATTAGTGTTAATGAAGTACCATTTCATTTCCCTAAATACATAATGCTGATTGCCTTACTAACAGAGTATAATTTACGCAAGTTTCTAGTACATTTGGCCTAGCGCGGGCTAATGTAATGTGCCTAATATTTTGTCAGATTTTCATAAAGTTATGTGCGAAACAAGGTGGTTTAACTATAGTTTTTTCTTTCGGCGTGCAAACAGACAGACAAAACCAAATCAATTATGATTAAAATAAACTATGACTACGTTTTACCCACATTAACCATTCACCCATGCAATCGAAAATTTGTTTAAACTCTAAATTGTTTAAAATTCTTTGTGGCGGCAACGCTACACAAAGTTTCCGGCCATAAAAACAACATAAACCCAGGCGGCAATAAATACACATATAACGCATATAACGATCTCAAATCCTGTCTTCTCTCCGAAAAGGATAACTAGGAAATCGTTCGCACATTCAAAGTAATGACGAAACGCCGTGTGCAATTAGTCCAGAAAAACCGCGAGCATCCCAAATCCCTCACAACGCTAGCATCGCCGCGGATATATAAAGGATGGAAATGCGGAGAGAAAAACAGAACGCCTCACGACACGAAACGGCGAGCACTCGTTCACGTTGACCTCCGCGCAATATTTTGAAGTTTTTTGTTATTATAAATTTCGTATTTACTTTATCGATAACCATCGACCGCCACCGACGTCCACCACACCTCTCTAGTAGGAGCACTGCTCTTTTAACTCTGTTTTAAATATGAACATTACATACCCATATTCGATGCCTTACATTTTTGTAATCTCATAAATTTTAGTGATTTTTCGTCAATAGCCTGTTGTGCTGAAAAACTATGAAATTTAAATTGAGCTCTTAGCCTAGAGTGTCCTAATTTTAACTTAATTTTTTTATTATTTAGAGGTGGTAAATCGATTTCTCACTATTATAAACTTCAAATATCACCAATATTTCCTCTTTCACCACTCTCATCAGAATAAAATTCCTCTATCATCATCAATTGCATCCACTGTTACCATGATTGAGCTTATGACCGGCATATGGACGCCATCATCAAAAGAATTTATAACGAACTATATATCAGAGCATGATCAGCATCATCATTTATGTATCGTATATCGTATTGCTCGTTTGGCTTGAGAAAACATTGCAAGCGTAAGCACTTGTCTTAAGACGATGATGATAAAAGGCTCTAATAACATTTATTATTATGATATGCACATTTGATCTGGTGTTGTTTCATTAGAGAAAATATGTAATGCACATGTCTTGTCGGAAGAGCTTGAATCAAGAAATATTGTATGAAGAAACAAATCATCATCATCTACAAGATCGGCATCATTTTCATTGACTTTCCTTGTATTTTTTTCTTTATTTTTGTTGTAATGAAAGAATGGCACCATTTTGATCGCATTTCTAGATTTAGACTTTCTACTCGGGTATGCATATACGAGAAAGTATGTTCTGCATGGACTTTGAGATGAGATGTTTTGATTAATGTTGTAACCGATTTAAAATTCAATTTGGAAGATTTTATGCTATTGTAACGTATGGTTTTATGTGTGCTAATTGTGTCAAGCTGTTTGGTAGAATTTATGTTTATTCATCGAATTGAGAATGAGCGAATTAACATTGCTTGGCATTATTGATGAAACATAAAATTTTAAAATCAACCATAAACCTTCAAGTCATTAATCTCACGGTAAACTTAAAACAAAAGATGTTAATGCAGACCTTTCGAAAAACAAAAATTGAACTCGCGGAAAAAGAATACAAATACCTGTGAGTACATAAAATACCGTAAACAATAACATCCTCGTCTTCTAATAGAGCATGATATTATTTGCAACGAGTTAAACATATTCAAATTACATAATAAAAGGGCTGAAATGTTTACGTTAGTTTAATGTTTAACATAAAATGCTTCTTGTCCTTCGGCAAAATTAACTGTTCGATAGTTGTTATGTAAGCACATATTCAGCACATCATATCAATTTACTTTCAAGCAAAATGTTCCTACGCTGTATTGTTTTGGCTAATTTGTTGCTGTGCTAGACCAACGAGATTGCTTATTTTACTGCTCTTGGAATGATTTAAGAAAAATATAGTTTCATTTTTTTAAATGTGGCTGCCAATAGTGAATAAAAGATAAGATTTATAAACATTGGAGGAACAATAGCCAAATATTGCAACAGTGACATTTAATCACTAAGAATAATTAATCTCGCTTGCCCTAGATCTCTTCAAGCCGCCAGCGAGTCTACGATCTGCCGGAATTGGTTTGTCGCACGATTTCCGCGAAGGACCGAACCCGTTCGTTCACCATTTATTTGTGGCCATCAACGATTTCTTTAGATACCTATGTACATATCTAGACTAATATGAGCCCGCTGAGCTCAAAAATACACTCAGAGTAGAGGTAGCTATTCATACCTGGCAGGTGCGCAATGTCCAATATATTGGAGATGGGTATCCAATGGTCATATTTTTCCTTTTTTACCTGAACACTTCTTTCAAATCAAAACAAATTTATTTCACATTTTTAACTGATTTTCATTTCTTTTTTATTTAATCAAATTAATGAAAATGAGTTAAACTATGCTCCAATGTCGAAAAAAATCAAAAATTATTGAAATTCACGATGTCTGATGAAAGTCATAAAAACAAGGTTTGTCTTTCTTCAAACAAAGTGTGGCCTTGCACTTATTGCAAATGATGAAGGATTTTCGTCACATCCATTATTTTTGCACCTGTTAGCATTTTTTTTTCGTGGCAGGAGGGTGGATGCCCATTTACGCACAGAGTGTGGAACTCCCATGCCTGCAAGAAGGCGACTGAACTACCCACTAAACACCTCCCCTATCAACCTGAGAGCCCAGCCTGGAACCGTTTGCCACATTACTTCGGGCCAGGTCTCGTTTTGTTACGCCGCGAGGCGCCTTCAAGCTGAGGGATCCCTCTTGTAGCGGGAGGGGAGAGGGAAAGAGGAAGTGTCAGACAAGCGATCCTCCAGCCCCAACTGCTGTGAGTCCCTTTTATCTTTTAGGACTACCCGAACATAATGTGCCACCTGATTCCACTTGTCAACCGATTCGAGCACCACCGCGACTATATTATGCGGAGTGAGCTCTCTCGTCTCTCTGTAGGAGTCTCTTCGCAGCGTGTGCCATTTCTTGCACGAGAAAATGTGTGGCAGACATTGTCTTCCTCTTCTGGGCAAAACCGACAATCGAGGGACCGTGACTTACCAATCTTGCTCAGGTAAGATTGAAAACACCCATGCCCGCTCAAAAGCTGGGTCAGATAAAAGTCAGTCTCACCATGCCTTCGATTTAACCACGGTCTCACATCCGGGGAGAGGCGCTGAATCCACCTTCCCTTCGTGCAATGCACCCAAGACTGCTGCCAATCGTTGAGTGAGCGCTGTTTCTCCTCGCGGACAACCATCTCCCTTTCATCCTCGTTTCGACGCAGCGAAATAGCTTGGCGCTCTCTAGCAAGGAGGGCAACAGGAATCACGCGTGCAATAACTCTCACCGCTGAATCAAAGACTGTCGGATACGAGGATGCAATCCTCAGTGCTCCTCTTCCCTGTACCTGTGCCAAGCGTTTTCGGTATACCTCCTTGCTGAGATCGTCGCCCCATATTTGTACTCCGTACAGTAGCACTGAGCCTACAGCACTCATCAAGAGGCGTCTTCTTGATGGGCTGGGTTCCCCTACATTGGACACAATTCGACTCAGAGCTGACACTCTCGAAACAGCTTTCTCAGCCATTGCCCTGATATGCTGTAAGAAACTCATCTTCGTGTCGATCAGTGGCCTCAGGTACTTCACCGCTGGCTTCGATTCGATTAAAATGTCTCCAACCTTGATTATCCTTGCTCTAGGGATTCTCTTTTTTGTCAAAATGACCACTTCGGTTTTCTCCAGCGCTAAACTGAACCCGCGAGCAACCACCCAGGCCCTAACTCAACGCATTAGCATACCTAGCCTAAGTTACGCCTGTTCAACGGTGCGTCCAGTGACCGGAGCCGCAACATCATCCGCATAGCCGATCAAGCGCGACTCATCTGGCATCTCGAGTCTCAGTAGCCCACCGTAAGACACGTTCCGCAGGTCTAGGCCAAGGATAGATCCCTGGGCAACACCCGATGTGATTCCCATCCTTTGTTGGCCCTGTGTCGTGTCGTAGAGCAGGCTTCGGTCCTTTAGATAGTTCCCCAAAAGCCGCATTAGATATTCTGGAACATGAAAAGGGTTTTTCAGCGTATCCAGAATATCCACCCATCTTGCGGAGTTGAGGGCGTTCCTGACGTCGAGTGTCACGAGCAGGACGATCCGTCGCTTGGCGCGACTATATGCCTCTGCCTTTTGGATTGCGCTCACCAAATCTGCAATCGCACCAATTAAAGAACGTCCTGCTCTAAAGCCGTACTGCCGAGGAAATAGGTCCCCAGCAGCACAAATCGCGTCAGTGAGCACTTTCCCTGCCGTGTCTAGCATGCATAACGGGCGATATGCAGACGGCAATTCGGAGTTTCCCTTTCCCTTGCTGATCAGCACAAGCCTCAACACCTTCCATCGTACCGGGATAACCCCGTCCCGAAGGCAAGCGTTGAATGTGCTGAGCAGCAAGTCACGACAATAGTGATAAACAAGCTGAAACACTATCTGGACCTGGAGTCTTACTCGCTTTCAGCGAAAGGACTGCCTCTTCCAGTCCCGGCTGTGTGAAGAGTGGGCACTCGACTGCTGTTTCACCATGAACAGCGTCAACACGGACGGGATGGGCGAGGGGGAAGAGTGTCCGCACTATCTCGTCCATCTTTTCCGCATCATGTATACAAAGCTTCCGTAGGGCACGAAGCTTCCGCATAACTTGTTCACATTGTCCACTAGATCTTGCCAGCAGCGAGCCTTGCTGGCTTTTGGCTTTGACAAAAATGGAAAGGTGCAAGATCTTATCTGTTCGCACCTCTTCCTTTGGCATGGTTTGAACGCTTTTTCTTTCTAACCGGTAAATGCACGAAAAATCACTGGGCTCATCTGAGGCCTCTTACGACATGTCGTTGGATTTAGTATTTACCGAGGTATTCGTCGGAAAATTCGCTGAGAACATCGGACGAGCTTCTTCGGTTCACCTACGCTGCATTCTTTGCTTTTCCACTCGATGATGACATTGGCCACTTTTGTGAAGAATGCCATAGAATCCAAAATACGCTTGCTGGGTAAAGAAGCCTTCATGCAGTCAATTGTACTCCATCAACGCGGCAATGATAGCCAGATCGAGGAAATGCATAACTCGCACAGTCCATGTAATAGTTCGTATGTTGATTCGATAGGACTGGATCATTTGATCGAGTAAATCAACCCTACCCATACTCTCGTTGTACAAACGAACTACCTCAGAATGATTGACTTTGATGTATCCATGCGTCTGTCTGTCCCAATATTGTACTTTGCCTTCGACCCCGATTTGAACAAAATTAGGCGCCGGATTGACAACCTTTTTGTCAACCCAACGAGTGAAAATGACTTTGCTGTCACAGCTCAAACACTGTTCGCTTGAGCCGCGCCCTCGGGCAGCCATCGTTTTGGCGTCTGAAAGTGATGGATTGGTGAATCTATTGGGATGAACTGTTTCAGCTGCATTGATTTGTCGATTTCTTAATCTGATTCAATGGCAGTTTAAAGCGTCTGTGAGGTTTGCTGTCATATTTCATTAAGAGAACTTTTTAACGTTCCTTTGCTTGTATTTCAATTTCAGCAATTGATGCCGATGTAGGCCAAATATGATGAGCCTCCGTAATAGTTGTTTTATCCGGTTTCCAGCTTATTTTTGTACGTTCAGTAATAATATGCAAATCGAATGACTGAATGAGGTGTATAAGGAAATCGTCTTAAGCTAGCCATTATAGAGATGAAACACTACTACTCGTATTTGGGGTTCTGTTGTTTTGAGGATTACAGCGTCGAATTTTTCTACCTTCAAGCAAGCCTGGAATAGTAGGTGCAATTCCGCCCCTTTAATAACAATATTATGGAAATCAAGCAAATGGACTTCGAGTGGATCGAACATTCCTTTGTGTGTGAAAAGAATTTGTATGAGTTGTTCTTCTGCAGACAAAGATCTAATCAACGCAGCCACTTCCTCAGCTCTTTTCCAATTGGTTAATTCACCCAGATACTTCTAACATGCCCATACAGACATATGAATGATCTTTAATAAAATTTGACCCGTACGTGGATTAAAGATGAAAACGGCTACATTTAAGCCTCGTCAATTTTCCCTCAAACATTTTCGGGACATTCACGCAGTATACATTCGTATTATGGCAAACCAAATAATATTATTTGAAAATAATTCACCATGATTTTGAGACGGTAAATAGTCTAGCGAGCAATAATACAAGGCAAGCATACAAAGTAGTGGAAAGCCTGAAACGTAGTTATCAGCCAAAAACCACGCTCTGCCGTGATGACATCGGCAATATCATTACCCTCCCTGTCGCTTTATCAGCTGTTGTCCCGATTCGCTCGGAAAAGCTCATCTTCGAGTCTATAAATAATATATGAGTATACCCAAGGATTTCACTACTAGTTTTTAATTCTATCAGTATTTCCCCCATATTGATAATCCTGAGTCTGGGAATCTTTTATTTTTCAGAATGACAACTTCGGTTTCCTCCACGGCAAAACTGAAGCCGTGAACACTCATTCAGTCCCTCACTCGGCGCATAAGCATACCAAGGCTATCTTCGACCGTGCATCCAGCGACTAGCGCCGCAACGTCATCCGCATAGCAGATCAAGCGTTATTCATCTGACAGCTCCAGCCACAGGAGCCCGTTATACGAGATCTTCCACAAGTCAGGGCCAAAGATAAAGCTCTGAAAAACTCCAATGTTTCCATCCTCTGCCGACCTTCTTTCGTGTCATAGATCACGCTACGGTCCTTTAGATAGACTCTAAAAACCCGCATCATATATTTTGGTACTTGCAGGGGATTTTCTAGCGCTACCAGAATATCCACCCATCTAGCGGTGTGGAAAGCGTTTCTGACGTCAAGAGTGACCAGCAGGACAGCCCGAGGGGTGAAACTGCTATGTGGCGCCGCACACAGGATCGCACTCACAACTCCTCCGATATCGTGGATGGTGGAGCAACCTGATCTAAAGCCATACTGCCGTGAAGAAACATCCCCAGCAGCATGAATTGTGTCTACGAGTCTTGTCCTAATGAGTTTTCCAAGCCTTTCACGGCCGTGTCTAGCAAATAGAACAAGCATGAGCCTCGCTACTTTCCAGCACTCAAGCAATATTCCTTCGCACAGGTAAGCGTTGAACGTGCTGAGCAGCAAGTCAGGACAAGAGTGAAAGACCATCTGCAGTACCTCAGCTGGAATCCCATCCGGCGCTGGGGCCTTTTTCGCGTTGATGGACAGAAATGTTTCCTTCAATTCAGTCTTCGTAACCGGTGAGAAATCCGTTGGAGTTTCATCGTGAATCGCTTCAACAAAAACGAGGTGTTTGGGAAAAGGAGCCTGCACAGTTACATCTATCGTTGGGCTCTGACCTTCCGCATGACTAGCTTGTAACTCAGGCTCCATCAATCTCTGTTCATGCCGACTTGTATACAGCAAGTTTTGTGCATGCCTCTTCCGAAGACCGTGACCGCTAGGCCTCTCTTCGGAGCTTGTGATATTCACTTTGCTGTTCAGGCTATTTCAGATGACCATCAGTGAAGGCTTGTCGTATTGGGGTTTGTAGGCAGATGTGATAATACTCACACTTAACTTCACCGCGTCAGTAGTTGCTTGTCCTCCGCTTGCCTACGAAGTTCCCGGCAGTTATGCCCAGGCCATGAGCATGCCGACAAACTTCTAAACGTCTATCTTCCCTGTGTTTGATCCAAGACTAGGAGGCTGAACATATGTACGCCGAGGACCGTCGTTTGTCTAAAGCGGTATATACTGGTGATCACTGGCTGAGTAGTTCCCCAAAAATCTCCAGTTGTATACACTTGCAACTAGGGACTCCGATGCGAATGTTAAATCTAAGATGGTTTTAATGCAACTCTAGCGGTGGAAAGTAGGGATGTCGCGCCGCTGTTCAACACAAAAATCAGAGTTCTCGCTGCCATGTCCAGGACTCGTTTCCGTCTAGCATCTGACAGAGGCATGCCCCATGCAATGGCTTTCGCATTGAAATCATCCTCAACGAGAAGACGCCGTTCTTTGGTCGAGACGATGTCTTCCAAAGCATCGAGTCTATCCTGAAGGTAAGATACACAGTAAAAAGTGTTGTCGAATGTGCCCGCACTCGGAAATGTAATAAAGTCAGTACCACGCTTTAGCCGTGTGTTCGTCCACCCAGCTGCGTTACTGAACGGGCTTATAGTGCGTCCAAACCGGGGACTTTGGCTTACGCGGCGAGCGCTCTAACCACTATACCACGCGGGCTACTTATTCATTGGGGAACCATACCAACGATCTTCTGTTATGATTCTCCTCGCTGAGCAGCTGCAAGTTGGCATTCATTTCATTCGCGAACTGCTCCAGCAGGTTGTAGGCTACAGTACTGCGGTGCAAATTTATCCGTAAGATACAGATAATTGCAGCGCTGTTTTGTTCTCCTCCTTGAAGAGCTGACACTTCTCAGTCCCTAGAACGTGCTTATGTTCGTACACACTTGTAGCACAGTGAGCTCCTATCAAGCGCCTTGCATCCTTTTGCGGTATGGCCATAACCATGGCACTTAAAAGAATGAAAAGGTACTGTTCTTCGCCACATCGTGCATACTACCCAGTCAATTCTTATTTTGCCCTTGCTAAGCATTTGTTGTGCCTTATTTTAACGCGGATCAAGACAAGGAACTCATATTTAATAGCGTCTTCGACCTCGGTCACGTCTGTGAAGCAGCCAATGTCCCTGATATCGAGTGCTGCCATAGGTTCGAGTGAGGCTATGGTAGCGCTCCTTCTGAGGAGCTTTTTTCATCGTTGCCCCTGGCCCGAATCCTACCAGGAGACCGCCAGATCAGATGAGCCACACTTCTCTAATAGAAGTTTATACCTAACTCGGCCTAACCGCTCTTTTCACCGCGTAAGAGTTACTATTGATACGTTTGACCAGCAGAGCCTGTCTTAGGGTTTCGCGCCGTTGGTTGTCCGTAGCTCGAATTACACTAAATGTTTTCCTGCATTTTGCTTTCTGGGGAGGCTGCTAATCTTTCGCGGCTCGGAGAAATTTTATTGCTGCTTTTCTTTTTGCTAACTTGGATCCGATTACTTGAGACAACTCGTTCGACCCAGTATGTTCCTTGTGGACTTCATTCATCCTCTTCTTCACTGTATCTCCTTGGTTTGGGCTACAGGCTGCCCTTTTAAATGTCTTGATTAGAATGAATAGTTCCACCCTCAGACTTTATAACAACTTTAAATCTCTTGGGCATAGATTCATAAAGTTTTTGCAAATAATCTGAAGTAGAATTTTGCTTCCTTATAGCGTCAACTCGCAAAAAAACGTGAGAACATGAACAAAGTTCTCGATTAACAAATTTAAATTTGTCGCTACTTGGTTAATTGGCACTAGCCGGACTCCCCGCATTTGCTAGCGTAGTGCTAATCCAAAGGAAAGTGGGTCAAACACATCGTTATTGCCATTGACATGGAATTCTCCAAGAAGAGTTAGTGTTATTTCGAACACTATTTTGGTGCTGCTCGCGTCCAAAACCTCCTTATAAGCATTGCCGAGTCCCAGCAATACAGTTGAACTTAGTTAGGCCAGTAACTTTGTCACACATGTTTGAAGCTTCTAACAATCTGTGCCAGCGCTCCACTAACGACTACAGCCCAGTAAATTTGACAGAGCCGAGAGTAAAGCGGGTTTGAATTGAGAGCCCTGGTCTATTGTGTGCAAAGTGCTTGTCAGGAACAGAAGCAGCAACGCATTTTTAGTGTATCTTCCACTTTAGACCTTTGACATGGGAGGCAAGGTCCAGTGAAGGCACGTACGTCCTTCCGCATCGAAGGCCAAACATACTTCTTTTGCAAGGCTTTTAGCATAGCGCGTGCTCCAGAGGGTGACAACCTGTGAAATGTGTTCAAAATACTGTATTGGATTCAGTTAGCCAATGTATTGCAGCATAGGTTTCCGTGGTCTTCGACTGGTAGTACTTGAAGTCTAAGCAAAGTACTGTTTCCAACAAGTAGTTTTTAAAGTTCCATTTCAGATCATTGTTTGGCAACTAGTTCTTGGGATGACACCATTGTAGGCATAATGAAAGATTCTATTTGTAGAGTATATGCTATAATCTTCACTTCTCCAGCTAAATTCACAATGTTGGTATGTACAAAACGATAAGATGTAGCTTAGGTGTTACGCTGCAGTAGATCGCCACCAACTCTCGATCGTACATACTATATTTACGCTCCGTGTGAGTTTTTGCTGGTAGTGAGCTAATAGTTTCCATTCACCATAAATCTTCCGCTCCAGAACCGACCCAACTGCAATCTCCAAGGCATCTGTGACGATTTGCATGGCATTCCGCGTGAGAAATATGCTAAAAGAGTTACCAGAACTAAGCTTTGCTTGCATGCTTCGAAGGCTTGAATGGCGTTTTACGACTATTGGATCGCGGTTTTATCACCTTTTGTTGAATTGCACCGGTAGCTGTTTAGCGCTGCTTGCAACTTAGCAGGCGCTTGGATGAAAGAAAGATTTTGCACTCCCAGAAATCAGCGTAAGTCCTTGACGTGTGACGGTAGTTTGTACTTATGTATAGCTTGCACTCGTGATCGCAGAGGAAAGATGTCATGTCTGTTGACGTTTTGATCTAAGTACTCAATCTCTTCAACACCGAAGTTGCCTTTGCCTGTATTTATTACTATTTAGTAGCTATTTAAACGATCGAACAAAATTTTTAGATGGTCCAAGTGCTGTTCCAGCGAGCTAGATGCTATAAATATGTTATCCAAATAGCACATGCAAAAATCCAGTCCACGCAAAACTTTGTATATAGAGCGCTAGAAGGATTAAGCAACGTTTCTAAGCCCGAACATAATTATGCTGAACTCGAGCAAGCCGAAGAAAGTTGTTACAGCTTTCTTTGGAATGTCAGCTTCGGCAATTGGAATTTGGTGGAACGCACGTAATAAGTCCAGTTTAGCGAATATAGTTTTGCCAGCTAGGTCATTTGTGATGTATAGTACAATATGTACCGCATACGTTAACGATCCAAAAGGATGACCGTGTACATTCAGCAGTAATCTTCGTATGGTCGCCAAGAACCCTCTTATTTAGGTAAAAGCAGCAGTGGGCTGACCCAAGTTCTATTGAGCCAGTGGCAGTTGCCTCTGTCGAGCAAGTACTGAAACTCTTGCTTTGCAAGCTTAAGTTTGGCGGGTGATAGACTCCTTGGCCGCTCTGAAACAGGGGGTCCTGAGAGTAACGATGTCGTGTCGCACTGAATGTTGCGAATTTTTCGCGAACGCTGGGCGGTTTGGATTCGAAATTGCAGGATGATCTACATCGACATGCCAATGCTCTGAATTTTTTATGGTAATAGAATATGATCATGGTCCACAAGCGAGATCGGATATTTCAGTGTTTGACGCTCTAGCGTTGTAACGTATTTTTTGTCGCCTCAATTAGATTCTCTAAACTGGTGAGAGTGACCGAATTTTAGTTACGCTCATCCACCTGGGGTGCTATCTTTTAGCATATATGTTGTGGCTATCTAATTTCTAAAATATTTTCTGCCAGTTGGGCGATGCGGTTAGTACCCTTGGATTCCGACACCGCGAGAATTGATTGCGCGCACACAGGTAGCCTCTCTAGTCACAATTTTTGTTTTAAAAAGTCATCGTTAACTTTGTTTTTGGCAGTCACTATCATTGTACGTAATACTTGTGCCGGTTTATTAGTACCAAGTTCAAGTCCCTTGAGTAGGAAACGAATTTAAGATCGCTCGGATGGGACAAACACACTAATCAATCTATTTTTTAAAACTTCGTACTGGTTGTCGTTTGGCAATGGAGTCTAAAATGACGCAGTCCAGTTCACTGAGAACTTTATCAAACTTGGTTGCATCCGATCGAATTTGGTACACTCAAATCTGCTTTTATGTGAGGAAACCACAACGATAGTCGAGCTTTACAAAACGACGGCATACGAGTTCGCGCTATATTGTTGATAGTGCTAGCCTGCTGGTGCACCATTTTTGAGTCGGTAGAGGCGGCCTCGAACTCCGCCATAGACGGTCCCAAGCCCGTTTGAGAAAGGAGGAGGGAACCCTTTGTTTCCCCAACCCATAGCTTCCATGATTCCTCATCCCAACCCCCCCCATTAAACGGTAGTAAATGCTCTCGGGGTGCACATTGGGTTTACTGGTTCCCCAATAATGTAACATTAAATGTCGAGAAATGCTCATAACTGTGAATACATCTACAGCTCTGCTACTAAATCCTACTTACACCTCCTTTGTGAGGATGTAAGAGGGTGAAGGCGAATCTTCCGCACCTGATAACGGAATCGACGTAATAACCATGCCGCCGGAATGGAGGTTGGGCGACGGGCAAACTCCCAGTCCATGGAAAACCTTTAATTGTTTCGAAATCTGCAGATAGGCCTCGGAATTGATTGGACTCACGGCAACGACCTCGCAAACGAAAAAAGGACTATGGCATTGGATCCTGGAATGTCAGATCACTCAATTGCCTTGGCACTGTTAATGACCTTTTTACAACAGGCCAGTCAATATCAATTAAAAATACTGGCAGTCCAGGAAACGAATTGGACTGGAAACGACATTCAAGACATGAGATCGCACACAATATTTAAAAGTGGGAAGCCTACTGGAAAACGAAAATTTGGAGTGGCCTTCATTGTGGATAGGGAGTTCAAATCGCACGTTATTGATTTTAAGGCAGTCAATGAACAGATGGGTGCGATCCGTATAAAAGCGAAATTCTTCAAAATCTGGCTGATTGATGTTCACGCCCCGACCGAAGAAAAAGATATAGAAACGAAGGAATCGTTTTACAATCACCTAGAAAGACTGGTCGACTCATTGCCCACAAACGACACAAAAATTATTCTGGGTGATTTCAACGCGAAAGTTGGCAATGAGCTATCTCATCGGGGAACGGCTGGAGGATATAGCCTCCACGATGAAACAAATGACAACGGCCAGCGCCTGATTGACTTTGCATCTAGCAGAAATCTATTCATACGTTTGACTTGCTTCCCACATCGATTCATTCATAAAATGACCTGGGTATCACCAGATGGCAATACACAAAACCAGATCAATCATGTTCTGATCCAACAACGTTGGCCAATTGTAATTCAGATCATTACTTGATCAAATTAAACTATCGATGTCGTATATCAAAGGCATATTCAGCGAAGACCAGCCCGCTACAAAAATTTGACATCGAAAGGCTCCAAACGGCGTCTGTGGCCGAAAATTTCACGGAGACCCTCGACAACCCGCTGGCTCCCATCTTATCAGATGCATCGTTAAAGACGAGCAACGAGCTCTAGATGGAAGTGAAAGCGGCTATCAGAACCGTGGCAGAACAGACGATCAGACATCAAGCCCGGCGCAAGAGGAATGATTGGTTCGATGATGAGTGCCAGAATGCGTTAGATAAAAAGGAAAACCAGGACGAAGAGAGAGCACTATGAAAATCTCAGAAGAGTAGCGAATAAGATAAATAGGATTAAAAAAGAAAATACTATGACGACCAATTGAGAAGGATAGATGTAAGCTTAGCGAGCAATAACACAAGACAAGCACACAAAGTAGTGAAAAGCCTGAAACGTGGTTATCAGCCCAAAACCACGCTCTGCCGTGATGACAGCGGGAATACAATCGCTGATGAAATCAAGACTAAGGAAAGATGGGCGTCATATTTCAAGAACCTCCTTAATCCTCCGCACATCGGAGCCTACAGATGTCTGCGGAAAGCTTCCATTGGCCCCACCAACTCTGGATGAAGTTTGTTCCATCATGAAAGCCCAAAAGAATAACAAAGCGCCGGGCATCGATGAGATTCCAGTGGAGCTCATCAAATGTGGTGGCAGTAGTGTTCACCAAGCTATTCACAAAGTCATCCAGTACATTTGGCAACAAGAACATTTGCCGAAAGAGTGGAGTCAATCAATTATATTCCCTATCCACAAAAAAAGGTGACAAGCTACAGTGCGAAAATTATAGAGGCATACAACTACTTTGTACGGCGTATAAAATATTTTCTAAAATCTTAGAAAATAAAATCGGATCATATGCCAAAAGTATTATTGGGGAGTATCAAGGTGGTTTTAGGGCAGGTAGATCAACAACAGACCAACTGTTCAAAGTCAAGCAGGTACTTGAAAAATGCTGGAAATTCAACATAGATGTACACCAAATTTTCGTTGACTTCAAGCAAGCATACGACAGTATTGATCGTAACGTACCGTACCAAATAATGCTTGGTTTTGGCATCCCAGCCAAATTAGTCCGTCTTACCAAAATGACAATGACGTCAACAACCTCCCAAGTCCGCATCAATAACCAACTCACCGATGCCTTTGACACAAATATCGGACTAAAGCAGGGAGATGGGCTGGCCCCATTGCTATTCAATTTGGCTCTAGAGTACGTCATACGAAAGCTACCTGTCGATACGCTAGGTACATTACTATACAAGTCGAGCCAGGTAGTGGCCTATGCGGACGACGTCAACATTCTGTCACGGTCACTAACAACTGCCAAAGAACTCTTCCTGAAACTTGACAGCGAAGCAAAACTAGTAGGGCTACAAATCAACGAAAATAAAACAAAGCTCATGACGCAGTCGAGGAAAAATACCCCAAATACACAAAATATCACACTTGGCGAATACAGTATCGAAAATGTTAGCGAATTTGTGTATTTAGGCGCTAAAATAATGAAAACGGGCAATGAACGAGACGAAATACGCCGAAGAATGCAGCTCGCAAATAAAATATTTTATTCAGGATTGACGATCTTGAAGACCAGCTGCATGCACAGGAAAACAAAGCTCCAAGTATATAAATCTGTGATAAGACCTGTGTTATGCTATGGGTGTGAAACATGGACCCTAACCCAAGCATCCGCAAATATATTGAACGCCTTTGAGCGACGGGTCCTGAGGCGAATAATCGGAGCGAAGCTAGACGGGGACCAATGGCGAATTCGGTACAACCATGAGCTGTATGAAATTTTTGACAAACCGGAGGTCTCAAGGATTGTAAGACTGCGGAAGCTGCAATGGGCTGGACACATGAATCGTATGGAGGAACAACGGATACCCAAGAAGGTATTCGTTGGGAGAACTGAACGCCGGCGGCCAGTGGGGAAACCGAGGAAACGCTGGTCTGACTCGGTCGACGAAGACAGTTCATCCCTGCTCGGATTTCGGAATTGGAAGACGCGGTCAGCGGACCGAGACAGTTGGAGGCGCTGTTTGCAGGAAGCGAAGGCCCGAAAGGGGCTGTCGTGCTAAGAAGAAGAGGCGGCCTCGAGTTTACCTCACCGCCAGGTGCGATAGCCGTTTTGAGGATAAACTACTGTTAATTTTGCGGGTGACGGAGTCTGGGGCGACAAATATTAAGGTTGCGTTAACTTGGCTCTTCCGGAAGCCAAAGTTTGAGTTCTCGGGGTCACCAATGTTTGGAATGGGTTCAGTTATAGTTAACTCAATTAAAAAATACTTTATAATAGTAAGTATTCAATTCCGTCTTAACGCATCCGACTTGTTTGACGGTTCGACCAAGAAGGAAAACTCATCTTCTTCTTTTTGACGCTAGGGCTCTTGTCATGGTTGTCGAATCTTCAATTAATTAAGTGAGTGCTGCCACAATTCTTTTTTTGGCTTTATAGAGCAAAAAATCAAGATTTTAATGTGCGAAATTTCTCGGTGGGAGGTATGTATGTTATAGTATATACTCATCAGCAACAAATTTAGAGCCTGTCAAAAATAACAATAAATTTAAATAAAGATAGCAGAAGTATTATCTGTGATGCTATGGAATAATATTGATGTAAAACGTATGTAGCTTGCAGTTCACCTTCCCCTTCCGGCCAAGTCGCCCTACTGCATTTCCTAATTCTCAGCTCCATTTTCGAACAAGCAAAGCTATTTTTACACTTTTATGCCTTACATTTTTAAAATCATCCATGAGATGAATCAGCATCTCATGCATTTCCTTCAAATATGCAGACATCACATACTCGTATGTACTACATACCCAATAACATATTCCGAATTTATCCAATAAAAAAAACACATACGGGTACGTATCGACTTGTTTTGATTATAACATTCATTCACATGTTTGGATCCTTGGGTTCAACACTCTCGATAAATATTTACACGAAATGTTATTTTCCAATTAACGATTAATATGATCCAAACACGATCGATTTATTTATGCAAGCTGCATGTTAAATACTCTCTTATTCATAACATGTCTTCCTCCTCTCCAGACAACAGCGACAACCAACGTAAAAGCACGGACGGACCAACGGACGATCGCGGGCAGATATTCAATCCGGAAACTTTACAGACACACAATGATCGATATATGCATTCCACATGTGTGAGCGGTTGTTAATCAGCAAGAACGTGCGTCAGCAGCGCCATTTAATATATTGGCATGTTCTTTTATTCTTGAAACGGAAGTTGCATGCTAGGGTGCAGAACAATATAAAATGTTACTGCATGCACCTGATGTAATTGATTGTAACAAGTATTGTGCGGAGAGACTTTAGAAATATGTATTTTGTGCTGTGAGGATGAGCATCGTTAGAAAATAGAGATCTACAAAAGTAAAATTTTAATGATAGAAAATACCTCGGAAATATGGTGTTGGTTGATATAATTCGGTAATCGCTTTAATTTTAACCAACAAAAGAACGTAAAAGCTCTTTTCCGCAAACTAAAAAAACCTTCACAACATCGTCTAATTGAATCACACCACGCAAAAGATGCATCCTATAGTTAAAAAGGAATGACATCTTTTTAAACAACCCGAAGTGTTTTTGTCAACATTTAATTGGAAAAATTAATTAAATCCTGCACAAAGCTCATTCATTTAGCTATGAACTAAGAACTTTTCTTTCCAATTTTCCACATCCTAGAACATGAACATCGATTTTCATCTCCATACTAATCTATTTAAGTTAAACTATGTCAGGGTTAAACGCCCCCTTCATACTATGACATCCTTAATCACTTACCAACTGCATAATGACTGCACTAACATAAGCCAGAACCGCGTGGTATGAAACATCCTTACAGTGATGAAGTTGGAATGCTTCCATGAATGCTATTTACCTCAAAATATCTTCATTTCCGCCATCCCGATCTATACAACTATCACTTCATACTCATTGCTATGATAATTTGTACTCAACAAGATATCCTTGACATCATTTTCGTCGGTATAAAAAAAGATACAGAAAAGGAGAATGCTGAAAAAATCGTCTAAAGCATGCCAAAACAAAGAGACTTCCTTTTATCCTTGATAGGAACGAATCCAACTGTTGTGTTCAAGTTTTAATTTACTAGCCCCCTTTTCCCTCTTTTTGCTATTTTTAACGTTGTCTGCGCGAATTTCTACGTTAGTCATGGTCGATGTAACAAAATGAATGCAGATAAGGAGCTTGCAGATGAGATTTTTTTTTCGTGTACTTATAAATTGAAAGTTCTATTCTGGTAATAGCTTAATCCTCTTTCTATCTCGTTTGTGTGGCTTGTACTGTTGATTTTTAAACTAAAAGTATGGTTTTGATGCTTTGATGAGCTCCTAGATAGAAATAATAGCGGAAGATCCTTTAACGTTCATTGATTTTCAATTTGACATCATTCGAGATTTACATGATTGCTTTGCATAGAATATTGAAAGGATAGACTTTTATTTGAAAGTTGGTGAAGCTTATTGAAAAAATAAGGTTGCAGATTGATTCTGCAGAACTATAACATGGCTTTGTTCGCAAGTAGTTCAATGCGTAATGCATACAGGATTAAATTGCGTATAAGTCGATACTTGAAACTTTAGCAAATAAATCAAGAGCTGCAGAGTCTCCAAACGATTGTCCTTAGCACTTTCTCTAGAAGAGTAATTTCTCGTTATGTTCCTCTATTTCAATGAAGACTACATGCAATCAACGCTCACATGACAATCATTCCGTTAATGCAAGCATTCATCGGCAAATGACAAATGCTTAGGGATGCACTTGAGAATTGCATTTTTCTCCGTCTATAGGTTAAAATAATACGCTGCCTGCCAGCTCGAAGCTGACAGCGACATCATCCTCGTCTGAGATCAACCTGCGAAAATATCGAGAGAATAACTACAAATGAGAATATTCCATAGAGAAAATGATGACGACGATGATGCAAAGTAGATAGCATAGTGCACTTGGTGGCTGTTGCCATTTCACTTCTAATATTACCGTAGTGCATCAAGTCGATGCAAATGTGCATTCTCAAGCATTTTCTCAAGGATTCTATTTGAATAAAATCGATTATAGGCAGACAGTATGAAACGAAGTGA
Source organism: Odontomyia ornata (assembly GCA_963969285.1). Classification (NCBI taxonomy): domain Eukaryota; kingdom Metazoa; phylum Arthropoda; class Insecta; order Diptera; family Stratiomyidae; genus Odontomyia; species Odontomyia ornata. The sequence goes on from OZ017742.1 coordinate 262,394,574, forward strand.
AAATTAGATTGAGTATCCTGTAATGGATTCGCAATTTTATTACAAGTTATATCATTTTGATTCGAAAGGATCAAGTTTTTGTATCACTGTGGATTGACTGTTGCTCACTTCATATTGAAAATTGCTGCAGAAAACGAATAACTGAAAAGCGTTCGAAATACCATGAAAACTCATAAAATTTTTCATTTACGTGGAGTCACCCGCCCACCGTATGTCAGTAGAGGTATTGTAAGCCGCTTTTGAGAGCTTCTAATATCCTCGATGGTATACTTAGCTAGCATTCAGTGTTTAAATTGGAATTAGGGCAGGTAGCTTCCGCTTGAATCGCTAACATACTACTCAAGCGGATTTTCATAGGAAGTAGAATCCTTCTTAGCAATCGTGGCTATTAACTTACAAACTAAAACGAATTTCATAAAAATACAAAAATACAATCTGGTCAATGATTTAAACTTCAAATAATCATTTTTTTCAAAAAATTAAACCGATTTGTCCACGAGCATTCTTCTTCTTTTTAACACTATAGATCCTCTTGGGCCTTCGAGCAGCGATTAAATGTCTTCGCCAACTGAGTCAGACCAGCGTCTCCTCGGTTTCCCCACTGGTCTCCCCCCTTCAGCTCTTCCAAAGAATACCTTTTTGGGTATTCGTTGTTCGTACATAAGATTCACGTGGCTAGCCTGGTGCAACATTGTCAGTCTTACAATCGATGAGATCTCCGGCTCGTCAAAAATTTCATACAGCTCCTGGTTCTATCGAATTTGCTCTTGGTCTCCGTCTAGCTTCGCTCAGGCCTCGTCTTTCAAAGGCGTTCATTATGTCTGCGGGTGCTTGGGTTAGGGTTCACGTTGCTCACCCTATCACAGATTTGAATGCTTTGGGTTTTGTTTTCCTGTGTATGCAGCTGGTCTTCAAGATCATCAAAACTGAAAGAAAAATTATTTGTGACCTGTAATCTTCGTAATATTTTGTCTCTTTCATTACCGGTACATTTTTGGTACTGCATTCGTATTTGAGGTATTTAACATATGCTAGCCTGCTTCATAAGTTTTGTTGTATTCTCATTGATTTGTAGTCATACTAGTTTTACTTGGGTGACGAGTTTTAGGAAAAGTTCTTTGGCAGTTATTAACGACCGTAACAAAATGTTGATGTCATCCGCATAGGCTACCATTTGACGCGACTCGTATTAAAACGTACCTCTGTATGAACAGGTAGCTTTCTAATGACATATTCCAAAGCCAAATAAAATAGCAATGAGGCCAACCCATCTCTCTGCTTTATTTCGATATTTTTATATTATTTGTTTTTAGTTTTATTTTGAAAATATTTTGCACGCCGAACAAAGTAGTGATATGCCCCTATAGTTTTCGCACTGAAGCTTGTCACCTTTCTTGTGGATAGGGAATATAATTGATTACTCCACTCGCTCGGCATTTGTACTTATTGCCAAATATGCTGAATGACTTTATGGATGGCTTTCTGAACACCGCTGCCACCATATTTTATAAGCTCCACTGAAATCTCATCGATGCCCGGCACTTTATTATAGCTTTGGACCTTGCTGGTGGAACAAATTTCATCCAGAATTGGAGGAGCTAATGGAAGACCTCCGGGAGTACTCATAGACTCCGATGTTCTGGAAGTGTACAGAGGACTAAGAAAGCTCTTGAAATATGATGCCCATCTTGCTTTCATACTGTTTTCATCAACGATAATCTTGCCGATGCCATCGCGGCAGAGTGTAATATAGGGCTGGTAACCTCGTTTCAGCCTTTTCACTACTTTGTTTGCTTGGCTTGTGTTCCCAAGCAGCAAAGTTAAATGTGAAAACCGTGAAAAAACGGTTTTTAAACTTTGGTTTCAGCAACATGACCTGTTGAATTTGGGGGAAAGCGTTTATTCAACATTGTTGAAACGTGTATTCGACCTCAAATTGACGGTTTCTAGGCAACCTTGATTTCATTGCTAACCTGTCTTACGAAACATTTTTCGTTTGAAAGGGTGAATATACAAACGGCCCTAAACCGTTCTTATGAAGACTAGCCCAAACTTCATTTTTTTTACGTTCTGTAACCAGAGAACCAAAACGATTTCAAATCGGTTCCCGTAAACATTTGTTTTCACAAGCGTTGAAAAATAACAGTATCTAAATGACGGTTATTAAACATTGTTGTGTAACGGTTAATTTTAGCGCCATAAACCAAAAAAAAACGTTGTATAAATCCAGTTTGCGACATTAATATTTTCAAGAATCATTACATTAAATCATCATATTGAAAATGGCATTCAGAGCTAACGATGAAAAACGATGAAACATCAAAATTAATTTTTTTTTTGTCTCATGATCAAAAAACATTTTTTCTCTTGATAAGACATTTTGTCGTAGCCTTTTCCTCCAATCGATTAGAATAATTATAATGTTTTTAAGTTAATGGTTTTTATTGGTTTGTATGTAGCCTCCTTGATTTGGTATGCATTTATATTATATTGGGTGCACAACTTATGACCGGAATTTTTTTGCGAAATTTGATGCTTTATTGTGCGAAAATCTTACAATATATTTTATTCAAAGTATTGTCCATCGAAAGCTACAACATTTCCCCATCTTTTAAGCAATTTATGAATTCCATCCCAAAAAATTGCGCCGGCTTGGCGGCCAAAAACGAATGTATCCAATTTCGGACGCCTTGCTCTGAAGTGAAGCATATTCCGGTGAGGGCGTTTTGAATCGAGCGAAATAAATTAAAGTCAGACGGAGCAAGGTCCGGACTATACGGCGAGTGGGCCAAAACTTCCCATCCACTATTTTCCAAATAGTTTTTCACGGGTCTTGCAACATGCCGCCGAGCGTTGTCATGATGAAAAATTATAGCCTCGTTTTTCGATGATGGCACGCTTCAAACGTATTGATTGTGATCGGTACAGGTCACCTGTGATAGTCTGGCCCGATTTCAACAACTCATAATATAACGGCCCCTTCTGATCCCACCAAATACACAGCATAACCTTGGCGCCATGGATATTTGGCTTCGCCCGTTGATTTGGCTGGTTGGCCGGGCTTCACGTATGAGCTGTTGCGCTTGGGATTGACATAATGGATCCATATTTCATCCGCAGTCACGATCCGATGCAAAAATGATTTCTTTTTATAGCGCTCAAGCAGCATTTCAGACATACAGAAGCGCCGTTCAACGTCTCTCGGCTTCAACTCATAGGGGACCCAATTACCTTGCTTCTGAATGTATTCGGCGGCTTTCAAACGTTTCGAAACAGCTTCCTGAGCCACTCCCAATGATTTGGCAAGTTCGTCTTTTGTTTGACACGAATCCTCATCGAGTAACGTTTCCAATTCTTCGTCTTCAAACTTTTTTGGCTGTCCTGGACGTTCTTTGCCTTTGATGTCAAAATCCCCACTTTTGAAGCGTTGAAACCATTCAAAACACTGTGTTTTCGCTAAAGCGTCGTCGCCATAAACTTCTACAAGCAAACGATGACTTTCCCCAGCAGTTTTCTTTGCAAAAAAATGACCCAACAGAACCTCCCGCAAATGCTGTCTTTTTCTCCAATTTTCGAAGTTATTCATCGTGAAAAATAATAATGATGTACACAAGATAAAATTGTTTTGTTGACTGATTTTGATAGCTGTCAAATGTACCTTCAAAATGACATATGTATAAAGTTCGAGCTTTCACGATATTTGTTAGTACCACTTTCACTTTTATTTCAAATTCGCTACTTAAATGTTGAGATTTCGACTTGAGTGTCGTTGTCACGGTCACTTTCACAAATTCACTTCAAAATTCACAAAAATAATTTTCAAATTCTGGCTTAAAAATTGTACACTTCAATGCTCTGTCTGAAATGCTCGCATACCTCAGTTTTTCTTCTAAATGTTTAAAAAGGTTCCTTGATAACTGGTGTTTAAAAGGTTTAGAATACACTATTAGCAGCTTAAGTGACTAGCTACCTTTCTGGATACCGTTCGTGCAAGAAAGTTACTTTTCATCTTATTTTTTTCGATCAAATGGCCAATCGCCAGATAGTGAGAAGTCGATGTTTTACAACTCTGACAAAACAAATCAGGTTAAAAATGTCAAAAAATAACTATTTTTGCACCTATACGACAGAAGAAGTTGCATAAAAGCTAGTTTGTAAAGGTTCCAAAAAAACGTTGAATTTATTCGCAACCGTGGCAATAATTACTGCTTGGGTTGTTGCTCGCTAGACTTACATCGATGCTTCTCAATTAGTTGTCATCGTATTTTCTTAATTCTAATGATCTTATTCGCTAATCATCTGAGATGTTCATGCTGTTCTCTCTTCGTTCTGGTTTACCTACCTAAATTTTGTTTGTACACCTGATTCTTTTTGTCAAACGCATTCTGGTACTCATCATCAAATCAATTATTTCTTTTGTGCCGGGCTTGATGCCGATCATCTGTTCTGCCAAGTCTTGATTACCGCTTTGACCGCTTGAACAACTCGTTGCTTGTTCTCAGCGATATATCTGATACGATGAGAGCCGGCTGATTGTTGAAGGTCTCCGTGAAGTTTTTTGCCACAGACGTTGCTTCGAGCCTTTCGATTCCAAATTTCTGTAGAGGACCGAGTTACCATTGGCTCCACGGCGTATACGGGCGTCAAGTATGTTTCAGGCCCATCTTTATTGGAACAAAACATTGTCGATCTGGTTTTGTGTGTTGCCATCCGGTGTTACACAGGCCACTTTCTGCATGTGTTGCTGTCGAAAGCAAGTCGAACGTACGACTAGATTTTTGCTACATGTTAAGTCAATCAGGCGCTGGCCGTTGTTATATGTTTCGCGGTGGTGGCTATATCCTACAGTCAATAAAATAGCCCATTGCCAACCTTAGCGTTGAAATCATCCAGAATAATTTTTATAGAATTTGTGCGCAGTGAGCCGAATAGTGTTTCCAGGTAAATGTAGAACGTTTCGTCCGCCAATCCAATGTCGTTGATAATGTCATAAATATTCTTACAATCTTTGAAAAAAATCTTTATACCCAAAAATGTCAAAAGATTCAATGTAATATTTTACTGACGATATGTGGATGACTATTTCATCGTTGTTGACTCACAAGAAACTCAACTATATGGATCCAACCGTGACACACGAACAAACATGATTAGATTATAAAATACACAAAAAACCAACCACAACTGTTCATACCATACATGTAACATCAAACCATAACGCACAACATAAACTAAAACAAAACAACATTTACAGATTAGCTAGTAATAACGGATACAAACAACGTGACATTGAAAAACTTGTTAAACAGTACAAACAAAAACAGGAACGCTAATTGACTGCAACAATTCCTACGTATGTTAACGAAATCCACAATAGTGGATTTCGTTAACATACGTAGGCGAAGAGACATACAAACTATCAAACTTCCTTAGAAAATGCAAACTGCAAACTGCATTGAAACCTGACAGCAACATCGGAAACAAACTGAAACCAAAACTGAATGGCAAATCAATATACGAGAACAGCGGCATATACAAAGTGACCTGCAAGGACTGCGACTTGGTATCCATAGGAAGGACAACACGGAAACTAACGGCAAGATACAAAGAGCACTTACGATCTTTCTTACACAACAAGGAAGACTCCAGTTATGCGACGCACCTATATAACCACACACGCTATAACAAACTCTATGGCATTGCTAGACAAACAAAGCAAAAGACTGAGACTTGACATCCTAGAAAGGCTTGGAATACATAAACATAGAAAACAACTTATAACAAATTCCGACGTAATTTTCTCAGTACTAGACCACACTCTCCGACGAAAACACAAACGTGATGAAACAGAACAAATGAACATCCAACAATCTAAAAAACAAAAACGTAATATCCCTCTACCTGACCTAATTTAGCACCTGACCTAATTTAATGCCTGACCTAATTTAGTACATGACCTAATTTAGTACTACCTGCTTAACTCTTACTACGGCTATAAAAAGTCATTCCCTATATATATATATATATATATATATATATATATATATATATATATATATATATATATATATATGTTTGTATGTACATATATGTATATATATATATATATATATATATATATATATATTTATATATATATATATATATATATATATATATATATATATAAACACATATATATATATATATATATATATACGAGGTGTGTTCAAAAAATATCGCGAATTTTGTTTTTTTTTCATAAATTATTTATTTATTCATGACTATCTATTTTGTCCCCTTTAAAGTAATCCCCATGAGATATTATACACTTGTGCCAACGGTTTTTCCAATCTTCGAAACACTTCAAAACATCATTTTTTTTAATCTTGTTCAGCTCCTCCTTCGATGCCGTCTTTATCTCGTCAAGCGTAGCGTAACGTCGTCCTTTCATGGGCCTCTTCAGTTTAGGAAACAAGAAAAAGTCACAGGGGGCCAGATCTGGGGAATACGGTGGCTGCGGCATCATTAGTGTGTTGTTTTTGGCCAAAAAGTCGCGCACAAGCAAGGATGTGTGAGCAGGGGCGTTATCGTGGTGCAAAAGCCAATTTTTGTTCTCCCACAAATTCGGGCGTTTCTGGCGGATTGCTTCGCGCAAATTGCGCATAACTTGCAGGTAATATTCCTTGTTGACCGTTCTTCCCTGTGGCAAGAACTCATGATGCAGCACGCCCCTGCAATCGAAGAAAACTGTCAGCAAAACTTTCACATTCGACCGAACTTGGCGCGCTTTTTTCGGTCTTGGTTCATGCGGCAGCTTCCATTGAGATGATTGAGCTTTGGTTTCCGCGTCATAACCAAAAACCCACGATTCGTCACCAGTTATGACCCTCTGGAGCAAATTTGGTTCGTCGCGGACAGAGTTTAACATCTCATTAGCAATGTTCATGCGTTGCTGTTTTTGGTCGCAATTGAGCAATTTTGGTACGAATTTCGCGGCGACCCGTCTCATGCCCAAATCGTTGATAAAAATCGAATGGCACGAGCCAATCGATATGTTTAGGTCCTCAGCAACTTCTCTAACGGGGATTCGACGATTGGCCAATACCATTTTCTCCTCTTCATTAATTTTTTCGTCTGTTGTTGAAGTGCTCGGGCGTCCGGCACACTCTTCGTCGTTCACATCTTCTCGGCCTTCTAAAAACATTTTGTACCACCGATAAACGTTGCTTCGGTCCAAGGTAGCTTCTTCGTATGCCACAGTCAACATTCGGAATGCATCCGCGCACTTAATTTCGTTTTTCACACAAAATTTGATACACGTTCTTTGATCCATTTTTTTGAATAAGTAAAAATCGAAGACGACTGAAAACACGTGCAAGTAAAGCAGCTATCACCAATTAAGTGAACGTTCAAAATGGCCGAGCTTGTCGGCATAAGTGACAGACATGAGTACCAACATAACGCCACAAAAAAATCGAAATTCGAATATACGTAACCCGCGAAAATTCAAAATTCGCGATACTTTTTGAACACACCTCGTATATATATATATATATATATATATATATTTATATATATATATATAAAGATATATTAATGTCTATATATATATATATATATATATATATATATAAATATATATAAATATATATATATATATATATATATATATATATATATATATATATATGTGTGTGTATATATATACACACAAATATATGTATATATACATATATATACATATATATATATATATATATATATATATATATGTATATATATATATATATATATATATATATATATATATATATATATATATATATATATATAAATATATCTTTTTTTTTCTTGAAAACTATTTGTTGTGTAAAAAGAAGCGTTACGACTCCTTTGAGTTATCTTCAGTATTGACTATATATATATATATATATATATATATATATATATATATATATATATATATATATATGTATGTATATATTTATATATATATATATATATATATATATATATATATATATACGAGGTGTGTTCATCGCGAATTTTGAATTTTCGCGGGTTACGTATATTCCAATTTCGATTTTTTTGTGGCGTTATGTTGGTGCTCATGTCTGTCACTTATGCCGACAAGCTCGGCTATTTTGAATGTTCACTTAATTGGTGATAGCTGCTTTACTTGCACGTGTTTTCAATCGTCTTCGATTTTTACTTATTCAAAAAAATGGATCAAAGAACGTGTATCAAATTTTGTGTGAAAAACGAAATTAAGTGCGCGGATGCATTCCGAATGTTGACTGTGGCATACGGAGAAGCTACCTTGGACCGAAGCAACGTTTATCGGTGGTACAAAATGTTTTTAGAAGGCCGAGAAGATGTGAACGACGAAGAGCGTGCCGGACGCCCGAGCACATCAACAACAGACGAAAAAATTAATGAAGTGGAGAAAATGGTATTGGCCAATCGACGAATCACCGTTAGAGAAGTTGCTGAGGACCTAAACATATCGATTGGCTCGTGCCATTCGATTTTTATCAACGATTTAGGCATGAGACAGGTCGCCGCGAAATTCGTACCAAAATTGCTCAATTGCGACCAAAAATAGCAACGCATGAACATTGCTAATGAGATGTTAAACTCTGTCCGCGACGAACCAAATTTGCTCCAGAGGGTCATAACTGGTGAAGAATCGTGGGTTTATGGTTATGACGTGGAAATCAAAGCTCAATCATCTCAATGGAAGCTGCCGCATGAACCAAGACCGAAAAAAGCGCGCCAAGTTCGGTCGAATGTGAAAGTTTTGCTGACAGTTTTCTTCGATTGCAGGGGCGTGGTGCATCATGAGTTCTTGCCACAGGGAAGAACGGTCAATAAGGAATATTACTGCAAGTTATGCGCAATTTGCGCGAAGCAATCCGCCAGAAACGCTCGGATTTGTGGGAGAACAAAAATTGGCTTTTGCACCACGATAACGCCCCTGCACACACATCGTTGCTTGTGCGCGACTTTTTGGCCAAAAACAACACACTAATGATGCCGCAGCCACCGTATTCCCCAGATCTGGCCCCCTGTGAATTTTTCTTGTTTCCTAAACTGAAGAGGCCCATGAAAGGACGACGTTACGCTACGCTTGACGAGATAAAGACGGCATCGAAGGAGGAGCTGAACAAGATTAAAAAAAATGATTTTTTGAAGTGCTTCAAAGATAGGAAAAACCGTTGGCACAAGTGCATATCTCATGGGGATTACTTTGAAGGGGACAAAATAGATATTCATGAATAAATAAATAATTTTTGAAAAAAAAAACAAAATTCGCGATATTTTTTGAACACACCTCGTATATATGTGTGTGTGTACATATTACGAGGTGTGTTCAAAAAGTAAAGTGACATTGTTTTTTTAGGAAAAAATATTTATTTATTCGCTCTTCCAGCGATTCAGTCTTTATCTCCTCAATCGCTGCAAATCTCGATCTTTTGACAGGTCTCGTCAGTTTTGGGAACAAGAAAAAGTCGCATGTGGCCAAATCCGGTGAATATGGTGGCTCTGGCATAATTGGTGTGTTGTATTTGTCTTGATCTTTGATCCATTTTTCGATAACAAAAATCACCGAGCACGCGTAACACATCTAACCGTTATGCCTCTCACAAACAAACTAAACATATTATAAGCTGAAACTGGCGAGTGTACCAACATAAAAAAATCGATAATCGAATGCACGTTGCCCGCGAAATTTCCAAAGCAATCTTACTTTTTGTACACACCTCGTATATATGTATATATATATATATATATATATATATATATATATATATATATATATATATATATGGGATATAACGAAATTTTGCTTCGATTTTATCCAGGTGTATTAGGTAAATAAAATCGGTTGAGCGAAAACAAAATGGCGGTCCTTTTAGACGAAAATGGGTGACTTCCGTTCTGACTATGTTAGGGTATAACTTCGCCTTGGAGTCCCATAGTACGGAGGGTATACAATTGGAGAGTATTAGAGGGCTACTCAGCCAGTAATCATCAGTAAATTCTGCTTGAGATCCGTAATATTGTCTCCCAACGCTCATGCTCTCGGCTTTCTACGATTGAGTGGAATATTGGGAGGTCGGACATCGAAAAGTTCGTCGAGGTGCTCATGTCAAGTGCGCCGTTGCTGGAAGATTTACAGGAGACTGAAGAGCTAGCAGCTTAAGACGTGGTGAAATCAACTATGAGCATCATCCCGTCCGCGTGCAGTGCTTCTATGCCCCGTCGGTGACCTTGGCCCGGCAAGCCTCCCATGTACCGGTGGCCGACTGAAATCGCTGAAAAACGAGAAAGTATCACAAGCTTCGTCGTGAAGCTCAACGGGAATGGAACCGCAATGAGTCGCGCAACTAGTTAGCAGCATATCGGCAAGTCGGCCAGGAAATGCCTAGGCAAAATGATTAACAGCAGTAAGGCAGGGAAGATCTAGTGGACAATTGGATCAAGGATCTGTAGAGCGTTGCCTACAAGCTAGTTATACGAATGCTTGGTGCTCTTCGCAAGCCCTACATATACGAAGCAGAAGAGATGAATAAGTGTGCGGGTACTTATCCCAGCCCATCCCGTCCGTCCACTCTTCACATGACTGGAACTGGAAGAGGCAGTCTGTTACACCCACTTTTTACCTCGCGAGAGCCACTATGGCCCTCAGGGAAACTGGAGTGCTCCTGCGGGGCTTATGGACCCGGTTAGCTCGTCCGAAGACGGGCGTGGGGCGCCACTCGCTTTTCCCTCAAAGCCCCAAATAGCCGCCAGGCGAGAATGCGACTAACCGGATTAAACGCGACGTTATTCGGCCGAAACCCTAGCTACTAACCACCCTATGATCTTCACTACAATACTTCACCTACACCACTGTACACCTCTACTTCTTAATCACACTAATCTTCGCGTGGGCCACAATACCACCCCCGAACACTCTGACTCCCGATATCACGGGTTTCATTTAATTCCACGACACTTCCACTTCGACTTGTCCTTCCAAGCCGCACTCGTCACAACCCGTAATCTGAAAACAAAGATTTCTCTAATCTTGTCCTAAAGACAAAAATTTATTCCTCCAAGCATTAATTTATCACAAAGAAACTTAGATTATTTAAAATTTTCCAACACTTGTACTCCAAATCGAAATAATTTATAATTTTAACATATGATACACTATATCATAAGAAAGAAACTTACTTCTATTATATACCTACAAAGGGGCCCCTTTGACGATCGTATTCGCGGATGTATTCTGTAGCCTTTCCTCCAATGTCGGAGCTTGCTCGTCGCTTTCATACGAATTTTTCCTTCGCTTGGATCTCACTTCGCTGATTCCGCTGTCCTCCACTTGAAGATTGCCGCTGCGCTTCGAATTATGTTCTCCCTGGTTGCTCTTGTTCCGCTGCTTCGTCGCCCACGATAAAAAAGATCAAAGAGGAGGCGCGTCATTCTTCGCGTGCTTTTATAGCCTCCTCCTAACGGCTATGGTTCCGCTCGTCGGTCATCCACCTCTTCAGCGGGGTAATTCCTTTCTGCCGCCACATGGTCTCCGCTCCCCTCTAGTGGCGAGCACTCCAAATGCGGCTGAATCAGCTGAACATAATTCACTGACAGTTTGGCCTGTCAGTGATGTTTGTTTACTTTCCAAGTCGTTTATGTCCATTTGAATCTTTTGATAGAACAGCTTTTTGACACTTTTGCATTTATGATGCGCTAGCAATTCTTTTAAATGTCCATCATATGAGCAACTTAATGGATTTCCAGGCAAATCTTTGTAACTTTGGCATTTGAAAAACTGTATCTTATTTGGATCCGAGTCGATTTTCTTTGCGACAGCTGAAGCCATTTGCTTATAAGTGTGCCTTTGCGGAAGGACCAAGGAAAATCCTGTGTCGTTCGGGCGACTCTTGTCTATGAATGTCAGTTCCATTTTGAAGAGAAGACTGGTAAAATATTCATCACATGTCGGTAAGTTCAGTTTTTCATCCAAAATTTTTTCTCAAAAATCAATATGTAACTTGGTTTTCAACCCCAGAAATACATAAGCTGTATTCAAGGGAATCATTGGTCTTTGTAAATTTATTGAGACTGTTCAGTCCCAGCTCCTCGTAAATGTTCAATTCAACATTTTCAGCCAGGCCCAACATGGTTTAACTACATTTGCAACGTCGCTAAGTCTGGTGTCTAAAGTAAATTGGCTACAGCCCAAATAATTCAAGCTATTCCGTACGGGATCAACGTACTTCAGAAATATTAAAATGTGTTGGCTGGAATTGAAGTGGTTAATCGTTTGATCATTATCAGCGTGGAAAGTTTCTAAATAAATTGTCCATGTTGGGGCTGTATCCACTATATACGCTAAAGTCGTCTCCATCTCGCTATTGATATCAAAATACACCATTCGAGTTGTTAAGCGGCGATAAAGCAATGGCCAAATTCGCATTCCTGTGATAGGGATACGAAATTAGTTACACATTGCACCCACCACGGATCCGATCGTTTCCGATTTCTTTGCTCGAAATAATGTGTATTGGACAGTGTTCGGATCGAAGTACCCAGCAGCGTCATGTGTTTCAAAATAATCCTCCATGACTATTTGTATTGTAAAAAATATTGCCTGATCAGTTTTCCAGCTTTATGGATCATCTCGATCCTGGTCTCCTCTTCCAATCGTTCTATCAATTCTGACGGTATATCTGCTTCAACTATTGTCTAAAGTACCCTAGAGATTTCCGACAATCTGATATACACGAGCATGTAGGCATTGCTATTCGGTCTATCATTTAAGGTTATTTCATTATCTGAACCACCGTCATTATGCTCAATGGCTTCAAATTTCGTACAGCATGAAACGACGTCATCATCGAACTTACACCAATTTCCCTCCAACAGCGGATCTATGTAAGCAACGTAGTATCCGTTTTGATTGTCTCCTGAATGGACTAACACCGCATGAAGGCGATAAACAGCATCAGTTTGTTCTTTCTCTGCTAAGAATGGATCCAAAACAATTCGTCATCAAACTCAAATCGATCGCTAAATTTCAAGGAACAGTCAGTTACAGGATCGTATTGAAATCTCATTGAATGCAGCTGCAAAACTGGCGGGAACGAAATAAAAATCACTCCTTTTTCAGCTTCCTGAAGACTGTACTCTTCACCAGCATCGTATTTGTTGTCACCATCCAGCATTTCTGTAGCAATGTAACTCTTGAACGATTCGTAAACCGGACAATTATTCTAAATTTAGAGATGCGTTTCCATCGACAATATCATGTGAACCGATGTTTTCTAAATGTACTCGTTGCTCCCGGAGAAACTGTAGCGTTTTATCGACATTTTCAAGACAGTGAATTCTCATCATCTGAATCCTCCTTGGCAACATCTGGCTCGATCTTGTTATGTTTTGATTTTACCGAAATATCTGGGGAACATTCCAACTTCGAACATGCGGTGATTCTGACCTTTGCTCGATGACAATTATGTTTGCTTAAAACTACCAATAATCGTATTTAAACTACTAATATGATTACAATTTGGACTGGCAAACAAAACCTAGTCGAGTGCGGCTTAGCTTTCTGACTATACATAGTCACGCGAATGTTACGATAGTGTTCGGGGTGAGGTAATCCTGGTGCCCTTCGGTTTTATCCGTAACAAGTCGTATCATTGAAACCAAAGAAGGCTCCAGGCTCAGCGTCCCGGCTTATGTTTTGCAGGTCGTCTTTCACCATTGTCCTGACTTGCTGCTCAGTACATTCAACACTTGCCTGCGGCAAGGAACTTTCCCGAAACGTTGGAAGGCAGTAAGGCTAGCACTGACCAGCAAGTAGAAGGGGGATCCCGGATCACCGTATCGTACCGCCCGTTGTGCATGCTAGACACGGCTGGGAAAGTGCTAGAAAAATTTATCAAGGGAAGATTCACTGACACGATTCGTGCTTCTGGGGATCTATCACCTCGGCAGTATGGTTTTAGAGCAGTGCACTCTGCCATTGGTGCTATAGCAGAGGTAGTTAGCGCACTCCAAAAGGCGAAGGTACATAGCCGTACCAAGCGACGGGTTGGTGACACTTGACGTTAAGAACGCCTTCAACTCCACTTCTGGATAGGCTAAAAACCCCTTTTCAAGTTCTAAAATATCTCATGTGGCTTTTGAGGGACTAGTAGAAGGACCGAAGCCTGCTTTATGATACGATGCAGGGCCAACGAAGGATGGAAGTTACATCGGGTGTTGCTCGAGGATCCATCCTTGGTCCAAACCTGTGAAACATATCGTACGATGGGCTATTGAGACTAGAGCTGCCGGATGAGTCGCACCTGATCGGCTATGCGATTGATGTTATGACGCTAGCTGCTAGACGCACCGTCGAACGGGCGGATCTTGAGCTAGGTATGCTAATGCGCCAAGTGCGAGACTGGATGCCTGCTTGCGGCTTCCGTCTAGCACTGGAGGAAATACGAAGTAGTCAGCTTAGCAAAGAAAAGATTCCCCAGGGCAAGGGGAATCTTTTCCCCTTGCCCTGGGGAAGTATTGATTGAATCGAAAACATAAGTAAAATACCTTGAGTTTCAAATCGACTGGAAGATGGTCAACTAAAAGTCAACGTAGGGGGACTCAACTCATCAATAAGGAGATTTTCATGAAGTCCGTAGAGATGTACTGCAAATTCTTGGCACAGGTACAGGCAGACATAGTTTACGTGAGTACCTGCCAGAAATAGGGCTTACCCCCGTTTACCATTAGACAGGGATTGGTTTGATGCGCCAATCAGCGCCCCTCATCCTCGGGATGGAGCCCTAGTTTTCCCCATTCGGGATACCCGCAACATAACTGGTGTGTACTCGAAACTACTTTCTACGCAGCCACTACGTTTTAGCCAGGATAGGCTCCTCACCGTGTAGGCGATGACAGTAACCTGTCATGGACTCCCCCTAGCCCGTGGTACAGATCAAAGCTCTGCTCAGCTTTTCGTGACACTCTGCCTATGTGGCTCCCGTACCGAAGTAGGTTGCTTCGCGTCGAATGGGTAGGGGCGGTCATCCCCCGAAGACAACTAGTTTCTGAGAATTTCCCGCAGTGTTTAGCAAATCTCCCTGCGCTTTTGACAACCGTGCATCTTTAATAAAGCATCTTATATCGTCCAGGGTCGACAAATGTAGTCACGCACAACAATTCTCGACCCTTCTTTTGAATGTTTCGAAGTTATTTAATTCTTTATACAACGAGTACACGAGCCACTGACTGCAAGCTTAGTCAAGTATCTACATGCCTCCAGGTCCCCCGCTTCACCTCCCTACTAAGCTTGCGCCGTTCGTTCAGCTCCACTTCTTCCTTCAGTCAGCTGCCTCCAGGTCTCCGCTTCCCCTCGCTTCTAGGCTTTGACTCCTTTTGCTCGGTTCCCCTTCTTCCTTCAGCCACCATGCAGCACCCAACATGCCTCAAGGTACATCGCTTCCCCTTCCTACTAGGCTACGCCGTTCGCTCGGTTCCACTTCTCCCATCAGCCACCTCCCCTCCAGCTCGCCGCTTCCTCCGCTACTAGGCTTTGGCACCTACCACTCGATTCCACTTCTCTCTTCAGCCACCATACAATACTACCCAACATGCTTCCCCTACCTACTAGGTAACGCTGTTCTTCCGGTTCCACTTCTCCCATCAGCCAACTCACCTCCAGGTCTTCGCTTCCCCTCGCTACTAGATTTACTACCCCTTTCATTTAGTTCCACTTCTCCCCTCCGTCTATCTTATCATTCGGTCCTTCCATACGTCGGTATACTCGGCACTTCCGGCCCTCCGATACGTCAGTTCATCTTTCCTTTCAGATCTACAACCCTTACGACAACAAGAATGCTTCACGTCCAGTTCCACTTCACTTCCACCCTTCTCTCCTTAGTGAACAGCGCGAAGGAAAGATGGGCTATGTGCCTCACCCCTGATCTGAGACCGTGGCTAAGTTGAACGCACGGTGTCTGACTTCTGCTTGACCCAGTTCTTGAGCGGGCATGGGTGTTTTCAGTATTACTTACACAAGATTAATATGTCGTGGCCCTACGACTGTAGGTTTTGTGTAGGAGAGGAAAAAGATGCCTACTACATATTTTTTGTATGCAAAAGATGCACTACAATTAAACAGGAGGGCTCTCCCCGAATAGTCTTATCAGGGAGATGCCTGGATCGGTTGACAAATGGGTCTTGGGAGCCCCACATTCAGGGCGTAAATAGCCTTCACCTCACAACCACAAAAAAGGGTTGTAAACTAATGGGTACATTTCATTTGAAAGTGCATTGAAATTTGATGTCTCTACTGCAGTCTACCATACTTAGCTGTTATATCTAATATATATGCTCTCCATGTAAATGCATTTTAACCATTATTCAGCTTTGATATTTTTCAAATAGCGCCCTATCAAACGTTGATAAAAAAATCAGCAACAAATAAGTATACGGGCTAAACTGATAACCTTTTACCCTTTGGAATTGAGTTAATAAAACATAAACTTCACTGAAACGCAACAATAAACCATCCATTGCTCTAATAAAAAACAACACATCAAATCGAGACTTCAGATAAAAAACTCGAATAACAATATAAATCGTTCACCTGTATTCTCCCATTAATCGTTAGAATTCAATCTTGTAAATACTTCAAATCACTAAATCTGCTCAAGGTAAAGGACATAAATCAAGTGGACCATCTGGAATACTTAACTCACTAAGCGTTCATTTGAAATAGCAAATACATCGGAACAAGAATCACAGATGAATATCTCCACCGTTCAACGAGCCTGCACACCCTAGAAATTCGTCTTCTCCCTTAAAAAAATGAATCCCTACAGAAGCAACAGAAAAAATCGTTAATTCTCAATTAAATTCCTACTCATTTGTCAGAATGAATAAAAAACGGCAGAAACAAACTAAGGAAAAATCGATCCCTTCATTGTATATCTACGAATATGTCCCCTTAGCATTGCAGGAAAATTTTCGGAAGCTGACACGTTGAAGATATATTTCATCAATTTGTCGCTGAATCCATTTAACACAACTGTTCATCGTCTGTCCTTTAAATTACAATTATACATTGACGACAAAACGACATTGAAATTTCACTGTACTGCCGCGGAAGCAGAAACATCATTGCCCGATATATCATTGTTGATAGTTAATGTCCATAAATCCACCCCCGTCATACGAGTATATGCAATGGCAATATTCCGCTTTAAAAAACGCCTATCCGATTCCGACGTTTTTTTATGGGAGATATGTCCCGAATTTTCCGGCTAGGCATGTAGGGCTCTTCTTGGTAGGGTACGCTGTACAAGAAATTGTTATTTCAAAATTCAAATAGAGCGTTGAAAAACTTCATGAAACTAAATTGATCCATTAGAAAGATTAACTTTTCTAGTGGCAGATCATCCCCTCCATTATAGTTATGATGTTTTTTATGTAAACATTTTCTAATTTAGATATGTGTGCAGTGTAATAGCTGCCGGAATTAAGTGAATTTTCTATAGATTTCTTCTTTGATGAATACTTGGTTCGATTCGTTCTTCCATCTGGATCTTGAGGACCTACGATTTGTTTCATTTTCTGAACAGGAACAAAAGCCGAGGCATAGAATTGGATGAAGGCTTAACTTAATCGTTGTGTAACGATAATACCGTTGATTATTCTAACTCCGGGATCCAATTACAAGAAGTTAAAGGTCTGCCAGTTTCAATTTTTTCTGAAGAATGCAATACGACTAATAGTGCGCTTACGCAGAGGATTTAGGATGTGTCTTATGGGATTAACAGTAAACCCGCTGTTCTATTTGAAATCGGAAAAAATTGTTGAATTGTTGCTTGTGCCCTTAGGATTTGATTCTATTAATAGACATTCCTTTTCTTGTCTTCGTAAGGCTAGAAACATTAGTTTTTCAATTCAGAATTAAAGGCGGTTTTACTCGAAAAAATGTTTAGTATTACATTTCAAGTAGTTTAGGCGCGTGGGTTAGATTTTGAAATTTGTTTATGGTATTGGAGACTCTTAGCGATTCGATACCATCTGTTGGAGCATATCCATCCACACTAAAGGGTCGTGTCAAAATTAATAGCATTTAATCCTAAGGCTACTGAGTAGAGTTTATTCATTTAATTTAAACAGCAATAATCACTTTAGCTTATTTTAGAGAAAAAATGTTAGGTATAGACGTGTTTTTAATCACTCCTGTCAGTAATTTTCAAAATTTAAAATGATTTTCAAAACGTCAATTCGAAGTTAATTTTTTTAAAAAACTTATTAAGTCGTCGTATTATTCGAACAATTAATCGAGTGTCTGGATTTTACTTGCGAGGAAGTCTCAAAAAAGAAAAAACGTTTTTGTTTTCGCCGGGGGTATGGAGGAGCCCGACGGCTTCCCACCGCTGAAGGAAACGGGGCCAGGCATTGCAAATACTACAAATGAAAAAACCATGAAACGAAAAAAATGACCAAGAAAGCGATACTTGCTGCGATGAATGACGATATGGATATCAAGATTGTACTAATTTTCGAAATGCCCGTGCCGATGGTCTGGCACAAGTGTCAGCGAGCTATGAACAACACCGAGCTCAGCTAACTAGCTTCGCTTAACGACCGCGTACGCGTACTTGACGACTAGCATTTGCAGGATTATATGAGGCGGGTTCTTGTCGAGCCACGAAGCTACACTACAAAATACTTGTCACGCGTACTCTACTCTACAAGACGTACCGATCAATTTTTATTATCTTTAGAAATTTTCTATTAGGTGTCAATTAAGCTATTCTACAGTAATTCAATTTTTTTTTTTGCCTCGTTAAAGTTAGCGGACACGGAGGCTTGAGGCAAACGCAAACATTACACAAAAAGCAACCGTTACTTTCTCCGAAGAAGGTCGTTGCATTACAAGGGGAATGTCAAACCTAAAGATGTTAAACTGGCTGAAGTGAACCGCTCATCTTTGCCTAAAGGATGGAAACTTGACGGATGTAGTTTACTTTACACTAGTAAAAAACAAACTAAGCAGTTTCGACGGGGTGACCACCTTATCTCTTCAGGAGTAGCCACTCCTGATCACCACGGGGCTGCTCGACTGCTTATGTTTATTACAAGATGGAGTGCCAAGAAAACATATGTACTGTGCCCAAAAAATAAAGTGACATTTGAATTTAAACTGCGTCCGTCGAAGGTTTTGGAGAACAATTTTTTTTAGGTTGGTAGTACTCCCAGTGACATCTATGTAAATTTACATGTCATTTGCTTAACGCTATCCGCCTCACAAGGCCGGAATTGTGGAAAGACAATTCTTGGTTTTTAAACCACGATAATGCACCATCCCATACTGCACTCGTAATTCGTGATCATTTCGCCAAAAACTCAACCCATATCGTTCCGCAACCACCGTATTCACCTGATCTGGCGCCGTCCGACTTCTGGCTGCTCAGCAAGCTCAAAAGACCGCTCTGGGGATACCGTTTTGATACGAGACAGGAGATTCAAGCCGCAGCGAAGACGGAAGGCCATCCCGGAAAGTGACTACAATCAGTGTTTCGAAGATTGGAAAATCCGTTGGCATAAGTGCATTGCATCGTGAGGGGATTACTTCGAAGGGGATGAAATTGATTTGGAACAATAAATAAAGAATTTTCAAAATAAATACAATATCACCTTATTTTTTGGGCACAGTAGTATTATTGATGATTCTAGTGATAATTTTATTGAATACTTAGAACCAAAAAATAAGGAGAAGGAAAAGAAGCCAACCGTCGTGTCTCCGATTAATGTCTTTGGGCAGCGCGGAGGGGACATGGTTCGGCTATTGGCAGCCGAACATAAGATCGATAATTTCGAAGCTATGAGAGTGATTATTACTTAATCAAATTAAACTATCGATGTCGTATGTCAAAGGCATATTCAGCGAAGACCAGCCCGCTACAAAAAATTGACATCGAAAGGCTCCAAACGGCGTCTGTGGCCGAAAATTTCACGAACACCGTCGGCAACCAGCTGGCTCCCATCTTATCAGACGCATCGTTAAAGAACCGTGGCAGAACAGACGATCGGGCATCAAGCCCAGCGCAAGAGGAATGATTGGTTCGATGGTGAGTGCCAGAATGCGTTAGATAAAAAGAATCAGGCGTACAAAGAATACGTAGGTAGGAAAACCAGGACGAAGAGAGAACACTATGAAAATCTCAGAAGAATAACGAATAAGATAATTAGGATTAAGAAAAGAAAATACTATGACGACCAATTGAGAAGTATAGATGTAAGTTTAGCAAGCAATAATACAAGACAAGCATACAAGGTAGTGAAAAGCCTGAAACGTGGTTATCAGCCCAAAACTACGCTCTGTCGTGATGACAGCGGCAATATAATCGCTGATGAAATCAAGATTAAGAAAAGATGGGCATCATATTTCAAGAACCTCCTTAATCCTCCGCACAGCTCCAGACCATCGGAGCCGATAGATGCCTGCGGAGAGCTTCCATTGGCTTCACCAACTCTGGATGAAATTTGTTCCATCATCAAAGCCTAAAAGAATAATAAAGCGCCGGGCATCGATGAGATTCCAGTGGAGCTCATCAAATATGGTGGCAGTAGTGTTCATCAAGCTATTCACAAAGTCATCCAGCACATTTGGCAACAAGAACATATGCCAAAAAAGTGGAGCCAATCAATTATATTCCCTATCCACGAAAAAGGTGACAAGCTGCAGTACGAAAATTATAGAGGCATATAACTACTTTGTACGGCGTATAAAATATTTTCTAAAATCTTAGAAAATTAAATCGGGTAATACGCCAACAGTATTATTGGGGAGTATCAAGGTGGTTTTAGGGCAGGTAGATCAACAACAGACCAATTGTTCACAGTCAAGCAGGTACTTGAAAAATGCTGGGAGTTCAACATAGACGTACACCAAATTTTCGTTGACTTCAAGCAAGCATACGACAGTATCGATCGTAACGTACTGTACCAAATAATGCTAGGTTTTGGCATCCCAGCCAAATAAGTCCGTCTTACCGAAATGACAATGACGTCAACAACCTCCCAAGTCCGCATCAATAATCAACTCACCGATGCCTTTGACACAAATATCGGACTAAAGCAGGGAGATGGGCTGGCCTCATTGCTATTCAATTTGGCTCTGGAGTACGTCATACGGAAGCTACCTGTCGATACGCGAGCTACATTACTATACAATCGAGCCAGGTAGTAGCCTATGCGGACGACATAAACATTCTGTCACGGTCACTAACAACTGCCAAAGAACTCTTCCTGAAACTCGACAGCGAAGCAAAACTAGTGGGGCTACAAATCAACGAAAATAAAACAAAGCTCATGACGCAGTCGAGGAAAAATACCCCAAATACACAAAATATCACACATGTTAGCGAATTTGTGTATTTCGGCGCCAAAATAACGAAAACGGACAATGAAAGAAACGAAATACGCCGAAGAATACAGCTCGCAAATAAAATATTTTATTTAGTAGTGTCAAATCTTGAAGACCAGCTGCATACACCGGAAAACAAAGCTCCAAGTATACAAATCTGTGATAAGACCTGTGTTATGCTATGAGTGTGAAACATGGACCCTAACCCAAGCATCCGCAAATATATTGAACGCCTTTGAGCGACGGGTCCTGAGGCGAATAATCGGAGCGAAGCTAGACGGGGACCAATGGCGAATCCGATACAACCATGAGCTGTATGAAATTTTTGACTAACCGGAGGTCTCATGGATTGCAAGACTGCGTAAGCTGCATTGGGCTGGACACATGAATCGTATGGACGAACAACGGATACCCAAGAAGGTATTCGTTGGTAGAACTGAAGGCCGGCGGCTAGTGGGGAAACCAAGGAAACGCTGGTCTGACTCGATCTACGAAGACAGTTCATCGCTGCTCAGATTTCGGAATTGGATGACGCGGTCAACGGACCGAGACAGTTGGAGGCGCAGTTTACAGGAATCGAAGGCCCGAAAGGGGCTGTAGTGCTAAAAAGAAGAAAAGAGTGACCGCTGATAAACTCACAATTAAAACAAAAGCACTCGCTTATTTCAAGCTAGCGAAAAATGCTCTTGATAGTGTACAAGCTCCCCACTTCTCATACACGCCAAAGGCGGAGAAAAATCAGACCTTCCTGTTGAAGGGCTGGAACTGTGGGGAGAATACAGTTGATATCCTTGAAATGTTACTGGAAGCAGCACCAGCTGTCAAATTCATTAATGTGAAAAATTTTGCTACCAGGAGATCAACTGTTGAAGGCAAACTTTTCCCATTTTATTTGGTAAAAATTTCTAACGATGGCAGTCCAAGTGCAATCCAACAGGTAAGGTACTTGAACTTTAGAGTTTTGAGGTGGGAACGTCTCCAAAAAACTAAGGTCAAACAACGTTACAAGTGCCAAATGTCCGGTCGCCTCGGAGTCCTTAGTACAGAGGATACACAACTGGAAAGTATTAGAGGACTGCTCAGCCAGTGATTATCAGTGCATTCTGCTTGAGATAAGCGATGTTGTCTCCCGACGTCCGTGCTCTCGGCTTTCTACAATTAGATGGAACATCGGACGGATGGGCGTCGAGAGGTTTGTCCAGGTTCTCACAGCAGGTGCACCGCTGCAGGTAGATCCGGAAGGGACGGAAGAACTGGCAGCTCAAGACGTGATGAGCTCAACTGTGAGCATCATCACGACTGCTTGCAATGCTTCTATGCCCCGTCGAAAACTCCGGCACGGCAAACCCCCAGTGTACTAGTGGTCAACTGAAATCGGTGAAAAACGAAGGGAGTGTCACAAACTCCGGCGTGAGTCCCAACGGGCGCGGAAACGTGACAAGGCAAGCAACCGCGCAGCAGCATATAAGTCGGCCAGGAATGCCTTCGGAAATTGATGAACAACAGCAAGGCTCGCTGGTATCAAGAGCTAGTGGACAATGTGAACAAGGATCTGTGGGGCCTTGGCTACAAGCTAGTTATACAAAAGCATGGTGCCCTACGGAAGCCTTCTATACATGCTGCGGAAAAGATGGACGAGATAGTGCGGGCACTCTTCCCCGCCCGTCCGTGTTGACACTGTCCATGGTGAAATAGCAGTCGAGTGTCCACTCTTCACACAGCCGGCTATGCAGATGATGTTACGGCTCTGGTCGCTGGAAGCACCGTTGAACATGCGCAACTTAGGCTAGGTAAGCTAATGCGCCGAGTGAGAGACTGGATGACTGCTCGTGGGCTCAGTTTAGCACTGGATAAAACCGAAGTGGTCATCTTGACAAAAAAAAAGAATCCCTAGAGTAAGTATGATCAGTATTGGCGACATACAAATCAAATCAAAACCAGCGGCGAAGGGGCTACTGATCGACTCGAAGATGAATTTCCCTGAGCTAATCAGGGCAACGGCTGAGAAAGCTGCTTCGGGAGTATCGACCCTGAGTCGACTTTAAGCCAACAAAGGGGGGCCCAGCCCATCAAGAAGACGCCTCTTGATGAGTGCTGTAGGGTCGGTGCTACTGTACGGAGCAGAGGTATGGGGCGACGCTATCAGTAAGGATGTTTACCGAAAACGCATTTTCGTATCCGACAGTCTCTGATTCGGCGGTGAAAGTCATTGCAGGTGTGATACCTGTCGCCTGCTAGAGAGCGCCGCTCTATTTATCTGCGTCGAAGCGAGGATGCGAGGGAGATGGTTGTCCGCAAGGAGAGACAGAGCTCACTCAACGATTGGCAGCAATCTTGAGTGAATTGCGTGGAAAGAAGGTGGACTGCGCGCCTCATCCCGGATGTGAGACCGTGGCTAAATCAAAGGCATGGTGAGACTAACCCAGCTTTTGAGCGGGCATGGGTGTTTTCGCCTTACCGGTACAAGATTGGTAAATCACGGCCCCTCGATTGTCGGTATGGCCCAGGAGAGGAAGACAATGCTTGCCACACATTTTTTGTGTGCATAAAATGGGACAGGCTGCGAAGTGCTCTCTACGGGGAGACGGGAAAGCTCACCCCGGATAATATAGTCGCGATGATGCTCGAATTGGTTCACAAATGGAACCACAGCCGAGGGTGCTGGGGCTGGGGGATCGCTTGTCTGGCACTTCCTCTTCCCCTCTCCCCTCCCGCTAGAAGAGGGATCCCTCAGCTTGAAGGCGCCTCACGGCGTAACAAAACGAGACCTGGCCCAAAGTTATGTGTCAAACGGTTCCAGGCTAGGTTCTCAAGTTGACAGGGGAGGTGTTTAGTGGGTAGTCCAGTCGCCTTCTTGCGAACATGGGCGTCCTACACTCTCTGCTCAAATGGGCATTCACCTCCTTACCACAAAAAAAAAATCCTTCAGAAGCATTCGTGTATTTGGCCATAAATCGATATGTTTTTGATTCTGGCGGTTTCCCAATCATATATCACATATATAGACGGGCCACCGATAAGAAGGTAAAATATTCTCCGAACAACAACAACAATTTCAATGGAGATACTCATTTGCTAGATTTGTTGAAGCTGGTCGAGCTGGGACGGAGCGATCTAGGTAGCCGATATGGGTATCAAATGAAAGATCTTAATGAGAACTTTTATAAACACATTGGCTGCTTTGAGAGGCGCACAGGGAGGAGAAATTCACGGAAATTGGTTCCCCCCGTTTCGGTGACTGTATTTTAAAGAAATTGGGTACAAAACCCTTCTGACATGAGCGTAGGTCTGTCTACGCAACTTGTTTTTCTCCTTTTACCAATTGAATTATAAAATATGTACTAATTTTAATTAATTTGATATTGTGTTTTATTTAATGTTTTTAACTGATGATGTATAAATTTAGAGAGCCATTTGGGCCATTAAATTTTCGTATTTTTAATGTTTGGAATTAGCTTTATATTCTTTTAAAATTCATAACGATTAGTATTGAATAAAGCGCTTTTGACTTTGAGGAAAAACATGCTAATCAACTTCTTCTTTATTATTCCAGGCTTTGTACAGTGCCAAACCAAAGAACCAAGACTAGAAATCCTTCCAGTACAGTCCGTGCAACGAAAGCCAGTTGGCAAATCGTTAATGCTCACATGTCGTCCCGATGTGGACGATACAAACTTAGTAACTGATTTACAATGGCGTGATAATACAAATATGGTTGTTCTACCAAAGCCGTGAGTATCTGCATAATTTTTTGTCTTTGTTTTTATTTTTGCTAATTTAGTTCCTACTTTCGACGCTAGAATTTAGTTAAATAATCTATTCTTAAATTTATTTTTTGTTAACGCGACGCTTCATGGCAGTTAAACTATTTTCAATTGTTTGGATAATTCGTAAAAAAAGGATCGAAGTCTATTAGACAATCGCTAATATTCAAAATTTACTCCCCAATTGCTTCTGAAATCTACAACTTTCAAAAATTAAAAAACAAACTCTTCTTCCCGCGAATAGATAAAAAATAATTAGGTCATCGTAGTGTTGCTAGAAAAGCTTTTGTAAATACAAAATATGCAGCTTTATATCTATAAAAAAATTATTATCTATTGTTATCAGGAACATACTTTATTATCCGCTCTACGATAGCAAAGGGCGTAGATTACCAACGACGTAAGTTTCTTACTATTGGATGTGATATTAGTGGTTTGCAATTGCATATTGTTGTTCAGTTGTTTTCATAATTTTTTTCGTTTTCGTTTTCGTTTTTTTTTCACTGACTAAAAATCAAATCATTAGCTCCTCATTGAATTTTACCTTTAAAAAATCACAGAGTGTGATTGCTAGTTCACATAAAAACTCCGCTAAGTGAGTGTCTAGTTGGAGTATACTATAGACTGATTAATATATACATATATAGTAAATTTTATTTGCTTGCTAAATTCATACGAGACATGAAAAAATATAGAATCATTTTTATTTAGCCTGAAGTGAGTTTTGTTGTCTTTTTTGAATTGTTTGAAGTTTATTTATAGAGAGCTAAATGATTATAACCAATTGCTGCACTGAAATAAAAAACTTTGATATTAAATACTACATGATGTCAACATGCGAATGCTATACCATACTAATATTACATCTCATCATACGTCATCTTTTTTTTTACTAGAAATAACGGCAAATGTATGCATCTAGCGTCTTAGAACACAACCATCAATGTCGAAAATGAACTTTACAACTTCCCCTTCTACCGAAGTGACCTTTAAACAATTTTTTATCATAGTCGAGAGGGGTATCAAATGAAAGTTTTTTTTGTGGTCGGAAGGTGAAGGCCCTTATGCCCTGAATGTGGGGCTCTCAGGTGCGCAAGACGTCTGGACAACCCACAAAACACCTCCTCTGTCAACCCGAGAGCGTACCCTGCAACCGTTTCACACATTATTTCGGGCTAAGCGTTGTTTTGCTACGCCGTGGTGCACCTTCAATCTGGGGAATCCCTCCTCTAGTGAGAGGTAAGAGAAGAAAAGTAATCCCCCAACCTCGATGTCCTTGACTGCTTTGAGCATTTCCTATCTTTAAGAACTGCCTGAACATTTGTCAACCGATCTAAGCATATCTCCAATCCTACTATCCGCGGAGAGCTCTCCTGTTTCCTTATAGTGTTCCTGGTGAAGCCTGTTCTATTTTTTGCGTGCCAAAAATGTCTAGCAGGCATCACCTTCCTCTCTTGAGCAAAATCGACAGTCGGGGGATGGTGCCTTACCAATCTTGTGCAGTTAAGACTGAAACACCCATGCCCGCTCAATAGCTCGATAAGATTAAATTCAGTCTCACCATACCTTCGATTTAGCCACGGTCTCAGATCTGGAATGAGCCGCACAGTCCACCTTACCTTCGTACAATTCACCCAAGACTGCTGCCATTCGTTAGTGAGCGCTGTGTTTCTTCACGTGCAACCGCTTTCCTCGCGTGCTCGTTCCGATGCAGGTAAATAGCGCGGTGCTCTCTACCAAGGAAGGCAACACTTATCACGCCTGCAATAACTCTCACCGCGAAATCAGAGACTGTCGAACCTGAAGATACAATCCTCACTCCTCTTCTCTGTATATGTGCCAAGCGTTTTCGGTGCACTTCCTTACTGAGAGCGTCGCCTCATATTTATGCTCTGAACATTAGCACTGAGCCTACAGTACTCATCAAGAGACGTCTTCTTGATGGGCTGTGTCCCCTACGTTGGCTATAAGTCGACTCAGAGCCGATACGCCGCTGCCCTGGTTTGCTCAGAGAAAGTCATCTTCGAGTCAATCAGTAGCCTCAGGTACCCAACAGCTCCCATACTGATCATCTTTACTCTAGAGATTCTCTTTTTTTTTTGTCAAGATGATTACTTTTCAGTGCTATACCGAACCCATGAGCAATCATCCAGTCTCTCACTCGTCGCATTAGCATACCTAGCCTAAGTTGCATTTTTTCAACGATGCTTCCAGCAACTAGAGCCGCAGCATAAGCTGCATTGTCAATCAAGCGTGACTCATCTAGCATCTCCAGTCTCAGTTGCCCGTCGTAAGATACGTTCCACAGGTCTAGACCAAGGATAGATCCTTGGGCAACACCCAGTGTAACTTCCATCATTGTGTCGTAACGCAGGATTCGGTCTGCATGCTGGAATTCGGAAGGGGTTTTCCAGCGTTTCCAGAATATTCAACCATCTAGCGGAGTTGAAGGCGTTCCTGACTGCGAGTGTCCTTTTGGATGACGCTCACCACCTCTGCAATCGCATCAATGGTAGAGCGTTCTGCTCTTAAATCTTGCTGTTGAGGGGATGAGTCCCCAACCATTCCCACGTCCTGTTCCCAGATGTTGGCAGTACCAGTTTCGTCAGGATACCATGATGCAGAACTTTTATCGTGATATTGCTCATTGAGCAACAAAACGTAGGCTTTCATGTCTTTCGCAAGAATTGCAGTGTAGGTTTACCTGCAGGATACGAGTCATTGAAATTCTGATTTTGCGTTGACTAGTGTCTCCTGAAAACCCGACATTTTCCTGATCCCAAGACATGCCCAAGATCCGGTCTTGGACCAGCATTCTTGCTAAGGATACAGTGTACCTCCTTTGTACACTCTTTTCTTATATGTCCCATTTCACCGAATTTGTAACAAAAGGAACTCTTATCGGGCCCCTTAAATACTTAAACAGACGCTGCTCTTCCTGTATCTTGCTGACAACCCACCCTAATCTTACTTTGCCCTTATTTAGAAATTTTTCGACGTCGTTTTCGATCAAATAATTGATGGCTATGCGTTTTCCCCTTTGGTTTTCTGGTGTCAGCCTACCCACGCTAGGCAGCTCCCTTTTGATGAATTCTTCTACCTCGACCAGGTCTGTGACGCAGTCAAAGACCCTTATTTCGATCATTGCCACCTGCTCGAGCGAGGCTACAGTTGCGCTTTTGCCGAAAACCTTCTTCACTGCGTCACAGAACGCTTCTTTATGTTGACCTCTGCTCCGAATCCGACCAGTATGTGACCCGACCGGGTTGGTTGTACTGCTTTAATAGCAGTGTTGGATTCTTGGTCCTTACATTTCCCCTGATATCCCGCAGCACTTCTACGTAGAATAGGCCATCTTGGGGTTTTGCGAGCAGTGCCTGCTGCTGGGATCTGCCTCGTGAGTGTTTTCACTCCTGTTTCGCGTAAGGTCTTTTTTCTTGTTATGCACCCGTACGAACTTCATTTCCTGGCTCCTTTTAAATGAGTTTTTTGCGGCTTTCTTCGCTTCTTTTGCCAACACTGTCTGGAATCTCTGATCTAGCCTTACACGCCCGTCAAATACCTCTTTCTTCCTTCTTTTAGCCCAATCGATTGGGCTAGATGCCGTTCTTTTATTTATGTTTGATGTTGGAGCTTTCTGCGCGTGTCCTTCAGGCTTAGGCCGCAGCGCTGCTTTTCTTCGGCCATCTGGTCCATTTCTGCCTTTAACGCTCTTCCGGTATAATCCTATGCGGTCTAGGAGCTCCTCTAGTTCAAGGAGCCCATTCTTTATACCTTTGCGAATGCCCTTAGTATGATAAATATTGAAGAAGATAACCAATTGCTTTTAAAACAAAGAGAAATGAGTCATCCAGGAAAAAAACTTATAAAACATTAACAAAAAAAGCCAAGTTACCAATTATGATAGAAAAGGAAAAAGAAGCAATAAAGAAATTAACTGAGAAATGCGTTTTACTATATTTAGCTTCTTCTACAGGGAATGAAAGTGATAGCGATATAAGTCAAAATCATTCTTTATCTCCTCAACCTGGATCCTCTTCATGCCATGATTTTACTACACCACAAAAACGAGGCCAAAAACGAATTTTAGATTTAAGTTAGCCACTACCCTTGATATCGCTAAGTTGAGTGACCAAAATGCAACTGTTGTTTTGCCTTCTACACTTAAACGCTTAGGCTGTAACGTATCACAATTTAGCGGTAGCTATTATTCTGTTGTGTTACGTGACCAAAGAATGCTTATTATAAAACAACTTGCCGAGTCTAGTAAAGCTGATTTTCAACCACTAAATACACTTACTATGCAGTGGGATGAAAAGATACTGGAGGACATAGCCGGGCATGAAATAATAAGTCGTCATCAATCTTAGTATCTGGAAAAGGAGTCGACCAATTATTGGCCGTTCCCAAGCTTCCAGATGGCAAAGGAAAGGCAATGGCTTATCATTGGATTTATATAATAAGGTAAAATGCATGTGTTTTGGACACAATAGCACCTTATATAGGGTAAATAAACGGAGCGTGTGTTCTTTTCGAACAGAAAATGCTAAAGGCACTAATTCGGTTAGCATTCCAGGATCACATCCTAGAAATTTTACTCGAAATTGTTGTTGTAGGAACTATAGGGCCCTCCAATGGTTCCGATTTAACAGCTATTGAAGAAAAATAAACCAAAAAGACTTCAAACCCGCACTATTCGAACTATCCACTTGGAATTGCATTCAAACTGTCGCGAAACATACCATCGCTTTTGCTGAGAATGAACTGAAACAATTTCGGTCCCATGGCGATTACAAAAAGCTCCTTCATTTGATTATTACCTTTTTGGGGGGGATTCCTAAAAGCGGTATCGCCTTCAAAGCTATAAACGCACTGGAAATGTTTCTGTTTAAGCATTATATTATATCATATTTGTTGTACCTGTTTACGCAAAATACTAAAGGAAAGATTATAAAATGTTCCTCAACAAGGACTATTTTCATTTTCTTTTCTGCCATATACCGATATTTCGGGGACTAATTGTCTCCTTCCTCAGTGGCAATATTGCCAATCTATCTGTGACACATTTCCACTCCTCTGTACCTCTAGATGCAAATTTTGCTGTTTTAAGACCTATTTTGGTAATTTCTTATCAAGGCTTTTCATTTGACACCCCACATGACCATCTTTGGTACAAAACTATCTTTTTGGGCTTTTGGGCACCTTAATTTTCAAGAGGCAATGATTTCTTACACGCCCGCCAAATAAATTTCAAAAACAATTGCTGTGAGACACATATGGGAAAGTTAGAGTTTTACAAATAAGTGCAAAAACCTAAAAATTGGCCAAAGATGTTACGAAAATGAGAAGAAACCAAAACTTATGCTATTTTATTTGGTCGTTAGCCTTCTGGATAGTAAACTAATGGCCTCAACTAAAGACAACGTATAACTACGAGTACCTCGAGAATCAAAAAAAAAATCTTGTAGACAGGTTATGATGAAAAAAAAGGCGAAATTTCCCCTTTCGCTTTAAGGGATACCACATGTTGACGCTCAGAATATACGCTAGCAATTGTTTCATTAATTCACACACATAGAAAGCGGAATAAATGACCTGTAAATAATAGTAGAAAAAAGTTCAAAGGAAACCTTAAAGCCCCTTACGCCTTTGTCCAGGTCTTACCAAAAAGCTTTAGTAATACAAAAGGGGTCTGACAGTATGCTGCAAGAAATCGTCCTAAATTTGCAACTGCCTATAGGTGTGTTAAAGCCTTATGAGGAAGAACAAACCCTAGCAACCAGTCAGTAATGGTATGGTAGGTTCCTTAAACAAATACTCGTAGGAGTGGTCACTGCAATAGCCTTCACAAATTTGGGTCCCTATTTGTATTTCATCAGTCGAAATGCAAAATAGCCAAATCACACCACTATTTAAAAAGTAAGATAAATGTTGAACACTAGTCGTTGAAAGTTTTTTCATACTGTCGACTGCCCCTGCTTCAGCTCTACAAGTTCAGTATCAGATCTGAAAAGAACATGTCAAGACTTTTCATTTGACATTCAGCTCAACCACATTTGTCTAAGGGTCTGATCAAAATATTGGGGAGTCCAAGTTAACTATGAAAACAATTTTTTTATATCAAAATTTTTGCCAGGCCGCTTTTTTAAATATACAGTTAACGCAAGAACAATCAGAATGGATGTCCGAAACGGGAAAAGCTTTATTGGGTCTTTTTTTGAAAAATCCTTAGCTGCAGTGAAATTGAAAGTCTAAACTAAAATCGTAACCCGAATTATTCATCCATCCGTGCAGCATGGTAGTTGTGTGGTGGGTTAATAAGTTCTTAGGTGGGTACCACCGAACACAAAGAATGATCGCCGATAAGCGCGATACACGTCTTTTGATTCACGAAAATAGATTAGAGAATACGACATCCACTCTGAATTATAAAATAATTTCACTAGTCAGTTACTTGCACTTGTATCTAATCAACTTTGCATTTAGGTACTTCGCAACCATTTCGCAAAGCCACAACGATTCGCTTCTTCCGCCAAAACTTCTTCGCGTTTTCAACTTTTGTTCACGGATGCTACGAGGGAAACATTCATCTATTTCACAATCTTATATCCTCTTTTATTCTCGCCTTCAACCTCGTCGTCATTACCCAATTGACTTTCATTCTCAAACACAGACTACGAGTAACTCCCCACAACCAATCCCGCAGTTCTTTTTCTTCTCAATTACCGCTGCCATTCCGATGTAACACTTCGGTTCCGTTTCTCACACATCTTTTCAATTTCGAAAAATGCAACAAATTCCATTTGCATATGTGCCGATTTACATAGCCATGAGAGCGTTTAGTTATATGCAAATCGTCATGCACACGGAAATAATTGCTTTTGCTGAACTTAAAAAGAGTGTTCCTGCGCCCGGGGGATCTTGAACCCAGGGTTCCAGTGGACCCCCTTAATTGAGAGTTCATGGCACTAGCATCGTAGCCACCTTCTGACAATCCCCCATTCAACAAATAAGCAACTTCAAATATGCAAATTTTTATTTGGCAATGGCATCAAATTTGTTAGTACGGAGGCGAGAATGAATTTTTGTCAGTATTACAATGAATAAAATTTGGTTAGTGGGAAATAAGGGATGGGATTTTGTTAGTAGGAAGGAAGGAATGCGATTTTATTAGTAAAAAGTTATAAAATCAAGTTTTTTTTTTAAGGAGAAATAATGAATAAAATTTTTTTAGTGGGAGAATACCGGTACGGGCGGAATCCGCAACAGGACGAAGTGCCTATATCCTAAAGAAATTTTCAAAAATATCACTTATGCCATTTCACGGTTACCGAAATATCTAAAGTTGTATAAAACAACGTTTATAATAGTCATTTAAAAATTAAACCAGATTTTATCCTCCAGCAGAAAAAATATTAAAATTTTATAAGGTGGTCAGACGCATCTGCGGTGGGGTAGTCATTAGCCTAAGTATTCTTTGATGAGCTTTGGTATGTAGCACTTATCTTTAAATATTATCCATTTCACGCTTTCAATCTTAAAAATTCATCATCATCTATGGCGCCACACCTTAAGCCGGGCCTTGGTCTCCAGGATTATTCTCCTCCACTCACTTCACTTCTGCGAGGTCGTTTGCCAGTTGATCACTCCCAGTAAGGAGCTGCTGTCTCAGTTTCTATGATGTCTCCCCATCGAGTCCTCGGTCCTCCTGCTCGACAAATACCTTGTGCTCTACCCTTTAATGTTTTTGGTTGCTGGTTTTCGTCTCTCTGCCACAGGTAGTCCTGTTGTGAGGATGGGATGCTGGACCCAGTTGCTTTCATTGGTTGCAGTGGAGATGCTTGGTGGAATTTGCTTATTTCGGTGTCATCCTGTTCGTTAAAGTGGAATGGAACTTTTTGTGTAGGCTGCGATGGCTCTCCAGTCGTTTTACTGCATGCATCTTGTTGGATCAGCTGCTTGTTTTTAAGGACGACAAGTAAATTAAATTGTGATAAGAAGTCCTCGCCCACAATTGTAGTATTGACGTGGGCAACCGTGAATTTCCAAAAGTAGGGAGGCGTGTCTCTTGTTTTTATGTGCATTTACTGAGATAATTGGCAGAACTGATATGACCGATCCAAATTAAACCAAAAACTTGGTTCATGTAGTAATATCCGTGGCATGCAGCCGATATTCTTTAGACTGTATGTTGCCCATGAAGTTGCCTCCTAATTATATAGTCCTAAGAGAGCAAGAGGTTTAGTTTGTTGGGTTTTTCTGCTGTCTGGAACTCGCAAGGTGTAATGCATCGCTTGGCCTGAATTCGTATTATGCTATTCCCGAGGCCGATTTCTTGATTTTATTCCAGGCTCCGTGATTCATGGACCTAATTAAAGAGGAAAGTTCTCCCACTTATTTCTCAAATATGTTACTATGATGGAGTGGGTCGTTGGGTGTTGTCTTAGACACATGATGTGCAGTTGCCATGACTGATGATGTTTGGTTTGATTCGAATATCTTATCTGCAATCTTCGCCTGTTCGATCAATAAATAATAGGAACCGTATCGTTTGGGCTAAAATGTCTCGAATATTATTTAGCAGCTGTGAGGCTCATGAATTTTGTAGAATAGGGAGGAGAGCAACTGTTATTGTTGGGTTGTCGTCTCCGATTCCATTGAAATCGACGGAGACTGACGTTCCCGGGGTACCCGAATCGCTCAGTAAAAATACTAGGACAGGAACTTGATTCAAAACATAGTGGCTATGTGATTGTTCGATAACAAGATCAACTCATAGCTGTGAATATCCACCCTGGAAGTATACTCTGGTATCACGGGCAGCTGATGAGCCTCTATCTTCGGATGGTCAGCTGATTGCTTGAGTATCGTGGTGGGTGTGGTTAAAAGCAAAGGTTGGCGTTGACCCTATGGCGTCAGCTACAGCTAGTTCTCGTAGCTACGAGTATAAAAGTTGAGAGTTCCCTCAATGTAAACTCGAACCATCTTTGGGGGCTATTATTGGCGCTTAAACCAATCCCAGTCTAATGGTGACCGTGGGGTAAGGCTCTTATCGAAGCAGGTACCCACGTAAATCATATCGACTCCATAACCTCATTACATTTAAACTTTTGTGTGTCCTGAACACAAGGGTCATCTATTATAGTCTATAGTCTCTATAGTCACTTGATTGGAAAGTCACACACAGCAATCTTAATTACGAATTTACAAATAAGTAATTAGTATTTAATGCCTACAACTTTAATGTTCAATTCGAATTTCACTTTTTGACATCTCACTCTCTACATCATCCGGAAAGAAGGAAGTAGAATATTGTATCGGAGTTAGAAAAAGAAGATACTAAGCGAAGAAGATATAAGATGTGAAGAACTTTTTGAATCAACTACTGTAAGAGATGATGATGGTCGGTTTATTGTACGGTTGCCGTTCAAATCGGAAGATCCAGAGTGTCAATACGGGCAATCGCTGCAAATAGCATCAAGACGGTTCATGTCTATGGAGAAGAGAGAACTTAAAACTACGCAAAGAATATGTTAAAGTGATAGAGGAGTATAAAGAGCTTCATCATATGCAACTTGTACCAAAAGAAGAC
Source organism: Odontomyia ornata (assembly GCA_963969285.1). Classification (NCBI taxonomy): domain Eukaryota; kingdom Metazoa; phylum Arthropoda; class Insecta; order Diptera; family Stratiomyidae; genus Odontomyia; species Odontomyia ornata. The sequence continues at coordinate 262,429,339 of OZ017742.1, forward strand.
ATAATAATTCCTAAAGCAGTGTACCTACTTCATCATGCTGTAGTTCGTGATGACAAGGATGCGACTAAGGTTCGTGTCGTATTTGACGCTTCCTGTAAAGGTTTAAATAACGTATCCCTTAATGACGACTTACGAGTCGGACCAAAATTGTAGCGAGATATACATCACCTCTTGTTAAGATGGTGGGATCACAAAATCTGTATTATTATAGACTTGATTAAAGTTTACCGATAAGAACGTGTTAGTAAGGAAGACGTTAATTATCAACGCAACGTGTGGAGAGCTAACGCAAATGAGCCCTTTGGCACGGCTTCTGCCTCGTATTTAGCGGTAAAGTCACAACACAAGCTAGCAGAGACTGAGAAGACACAATTCCCTGTGGTGGCAAAACTAATAACACAGGGTTTGTATATGGATGATTTAATGACAGGAGCGGAAACAGAGAGAAAAGCAATCGAAATATTTGAGCAATTAAACAAACTGATGAAATTAGGTGGATTTACCTTTGAAAAATGGAGTAGCAATTCAAGTTTGGTAGGGAATTATATCAGAAATGAAAAGAGAGAAGATGAAGCAGTAAGAATCAAAACGGATACAACACTAAAAATACTAGGACTGAAATGAAATAGAACGAAGGATACACTGGAATATGAAATAAAGCTGTCACCATTAGAGATAACTGTAACAAAATATAAGGTGGTTTCCGATATAACACGGTTGTTCGATCCACTTGGCTTGGTAGCTCCAACAATCATAACAGCGAAAATATTCATACAAAGGCTTTGGCTGTCCAGAATCGAGTGGGATCAAGAGCTACCAGAACCATTTCTAAATGACTGGATTATCTACAGAGAAGAATTACAAGATCTTTCTAGTTTTTCTATAGCCCAATGGACTGGACGTTGCAAATCTGATATGCATACTGAATTGCAAGGATTTTGCGATACGTCAAATAAGACGTATGCAGCGATAATCTATTTGTGAATGACAGACAAGCAAGGTGAAGTACACATCAGTCTTATTGCATCAAAGACCAAGGTAGCGCCTGTTAAACAAGTGTCTGTCCCGGGCTTAGAGTTGTGTGGAGCGGTATTACTAGCTAAAGTTCTTTTAGATGTGCCACGAATGCTAGACATCGCTAAATAAAATAAACATGCGTGGACAGACACATCGGTTGTTCTCGAATGGTTAAGTAATCACCCCAGAAAGCGGAAAACATTTATTTGCGAATAGGGTTCGGAAATACCAATAACCATCACGGACAATAGTCAATGGTCGCATATACGATCTGAAGAAACTCCAGCGGATTGCGCCTCCAGAGGTATAAAAGCATCAGAACTGATAGTACTAAATCTATTTTAGAAAGGGCCTCAATGGTTAAAAGAAAAAGAGATCAAGTATAGCAAAGGAGATTTTACAACGATGTTAGAAGAAAAGAGAACCGAGAAAATGTGTTTTGCAGCAAGCGTTAATGAAGACAATAGCACAGAATTCATGAAGCGATTCTCGTCACCTACTCAAATGCTTAGAGCTGCATCCTATTGCAGAAGATTTCTTGATTTTAAACAATCAAAAGATGAACGTCTTAAATGGTCGAAGCCTATTATGGTTGAAGAGAAAAACTATACGTTAGTAAAACTAATAGTTTTAGTTCAAGGCAGACATTTTACTGAGGAAATAGAACGCATCAAGTCTCACGGTTGGTTTTAAAAAGAACTGTATTACACACTTTAAGTCCAATATGAGACGCTAATGGTTCACTGAGAGTAGGCGAATGCATCCAAAGATCAGAACTGAATTACGAGCAGGAGCATCCAATAATCCATACATGCCGAGGAGCCAATTGTAACTCAGATCATTACTTGATCAAATTAAACTATAGATGTCGTATGTCAAAGGCATATTCAGCGAAGACCAGCCTGCTACAAAAATTTGACATCGAAAGACTCCAAACGGCGTCTGTGGCCGAAAATTTCACGGAGACCCTCGACAACCAGTTTTATCAGACGTATCGTTAAAGACGAGCAACGAGCTCTGGATGGAAGTGAAAGCGGCTATCAGAACCGTTGCAGAACAGACAATCGGACATTCCCGGCGCAAGAAGAATGATTGGTTCGATGGTGAGTGCCAGAATGCGTTAGATAAAAAGAATCAGGCGTACAAAGAATGCATAGGTAGATAAACCAGGACGAACAGAGAAAACGATGAAAATCTCAGAACAGTAGCGAATAAGATAAATAGGATTAAGAAAAGAAAATACTATGACGACTAATTGAGAAGTATAGATGTAAGTTTAGCGAACAATAACACAAGACAAGCATACAAAGTAGTGAAAAGCCTGAAACGTCGAGATGACAGCGGCAATATATGATGAAATCAAGATTAAGGAAAGATGGGCATCATATTTCAAGAACCTCCTTAATCCTCCGCACAGCTCCAGAACATCGGAGCCGATAGATGTCTGCGGAGAGCTTCCATTGGCCCCAACAACTCTGGATGAAGTTTGTTCCATCATCAAAGCCCAAAAGAATAATAAAGCGCTGGCATTGATGAGCTTCCTGTGGAGCTCATCAAATATGGTGGCATTAGTGTTCATCAAGCTATTCACAAAGTCATCCACTACATTTGGCAACAAGAACATATGCCGAAAGAGTGGAGCCAATCAATTATATTCCCTTTCCACAAAAAAGGTGACAAGCTACAGTGCGAAAATTATAGAGGCATATCACTTCTTTGTACGGCGTACAAAATATTTTCAAAGATCTTAGAAAATAAAGTCGGATCATACGTCAACAGCATTATTGGGGAGTATCAAGGTGGTTTTGAGGCCGATGGATCAACAACAGACCAATTGTTCACAGTCAAGCAGGTACTTGAAAAATGCTGGCAGTCCAACATCGACGTACACCAAATTTTCGTTGACTTCAAGCAAGCATACGACAGTATTGATCGTAACGTACTATACTAAACAATGCTTGGTTTTGGCATCCCAGCCAAATAAGTCTGTCTTACCAAAATGACAATGACGTCGACAACCTCCCAAGTCCGCATCAGTAACCATCTCACCGATGCCTTTGACACAAATATCGCCCTAAAGCAGGGAGATGGGCTGGCCCCATTGCTATTCAATTTGGCTATGGAGTACGTCATACGGAAGCTACCTGTCGATACGCGAGGTACATTACTCTACAAGTCGAGCCCGGTAGTGACCTATGCGGACGACATCAGCATTCTGTCACGGTCACTAACAACTGCCAAAGAACTCTTCCTGAAACTCGACAGCGAAGCAAAACTAGTAGGGCTACAAATCCGCATCCGAAAATAAAACAAAGCTCATGACGCAGTCGAGGAAAAATACCCCAAATGCACAAAATATCACACTTGGCGAATACAGTATCGAAAATGTTAGCGAATTTGTATATTTAGGCGCCAAAATAACGAAAACGGGCAATGAAGGAGGCGAAATACGCCGAAGAATACAGCTCGCAAATAATATATTTTATTCAGTATTGACGATCTTGAAGACCAGCTGCATACACAGAAAAACAAAGCTCTAAGTATACAAATCTGTGATAAGACCTGTGTTATACTATGGGTGTGAAACATGGACCCTAACCCAAGCATCCGCAAATATATTGAACGCCTTTGAGCGACGGGTCCTGAGGCGAATAATCGGAGCGAAGCTAGACGGGGACCAATGGCGAATTCGATACAACCATGAGCTGTCTGAAATTTTTGACGAACCGGAGGTCTCAAGGATTGTAAGACTGCGGAAGCTGCAATGGGCTGGACACATGAATCGTATGGACGAACAACGGATACCAAAGAAGGTATTCGTTGGGAGAACTGAAGGCCGGCGGCCAGTGGGGAAACCGAGGAAACGCTGGTCTGACTCGGTCGACTAAGACAGTTCATCGCTGCTCGGATTTTGGAATCGGATGAGGCGTTCAACGGGCCGAGACAGTTGGAGGAGCTGTTTGAAGCAAGCGAAGGCCCGAAAGGGGCTGTAGTGCTGAGAAGAAGAAGAAGCATCCAATAATACTGCCAGGTAAGGATAATCCCACTTGCTTAATAATATTCGATGCATATAATAAAACTCTCATGGAGGACCACAAATTATGTTGAATCATATCCGCCAAACATACTTTATATTGAGTAAGGATCAATGTTAAAAAGATATATAGAGCATGCATTACTTGCCGAAGATACTTGTCTGCGAACAGGACACAATTAATGGGACAGATCCCAGAAGTCAGATTAAAGCCCAGCAAACCTTTTAAATCAACTGACGTAGATTATGTTGGACCAATCAATGTTAGGTTTTCTCCTGGTAAAGGTTCCAAATCATACAAAGGGTATATTTGCCTTTTTGTATGTATGGTGACACACGCGGTGCATTTAGAGGCTGTATCTATTCTCTCAGCAAAGGGGTTTATTGCAACGTTTCGAAGGTTTACTTCACGTCGCAGACACTGCCAGGGCCGATATAGTGACAACGGGGCAAATTATGTTGGGTCCAATAAACAGTTATTGGAAATGTTAAAACTTGCTAATTCTAGAAAGCCGAATGAAGTGGTGCAACTTTTGACACTCGAATCAACCAACTGGCACTTCAACCCTCCCCATGCGCCAAACTTTGGTGGTTTGTGGGAGGCAGGAGTGCGCAGTGTGAAGAATCATCTAAAAAAGGTCATAGGGGATAGTTCGCTTACGTTTGAGGAGTTGACAGTGGTTTTGACACAGATAGAAGCGTGTTTAAACTCGCGTCATATTTCGGTTTTGAGTGACGATCCTGATGACCCTCTTCCAATGACACCGGGACATTTTTTGGTGGGTGAGCCATTAATAAATGCATTTGATGAGAATTATTGTCATCAACCTCGTAACATTTTAGATAGACGGAAATTATGTCAAAAATTGATTTGCAATTTTTGGAAAAAGTGGTCAAAAGAATGTTTGGTTAACTTAAATCAACGCTACAAATGGAATAGTAAAATTTCCGAGCCTAATGGAAATGATGTTGTAACATAGTTTTTAGAGAAAATATGGTTCCACCGGCTAAATGTGTAATCGGTAAAATTATACAGAAACATCCAGGACCTGATGATATCACGAGAGTCGTAGCAATCAAATGTAAGAATGGAGTTCTGAAAAGACCAGTTAGTGAAATTTGTGTGCTTACTAAATAACTGTTGCATCAGGACTTGAATCTATTTTGTCACCAGGAGTGGTTAGTTTTTAAGTTACTTTGTATAATGTTAAAATCTTTTAATTTTGGTTCTTAAAATAGTACATTTATTTGAGTTTGTAAAATTGAAAAGCTATTATCATTTTGTGTATATGAAGGACAAGTCCTTGGTGGGTGGTTATGTACTATCAAAACTGTGTAGTGAGCTGTTTACGCATAACGCTTTAGCCATCACATACTTGATGGCGGTGTGGGTCTTTAAAAACTCGCCAGCAACTTGTCACTCAAAAAATAATGAGGCTAAGCTATGTTCGAATTGTGCGAGTTTTTCTGGTAAAATAAATCAATCGTGTGCTTGAAAGTGGTTTAATTAAAGATCAAAGTTCCTTGTTTTAGTTAGTGATTGAACAAAATTGAACAGGAGAACCAGTAAACCTAATGTGCGATCCCGAGACTATTTACTACCGTTTGGTCGTCGTCATGGTTGAATTAATTTGATATTATTTGATTTCTTTGACAGATTATTTTATCTGTTTTTACGAATATTGAAATTAAGATTTTCATCGGGAAATCTAGATTTAATTTGCACGCCAGTACCCTTTTAACCATGGTATAGCTTTTTAGCCTTACAGATTTTATCTCATAATAATAATCGCGAATTAGCCCAATATGATCCTTGGCGTTGAGATTTGTGAGGGAATGTCATTTTTTACCGTAACGGTATTCGAGAAGGTAGCATGATCAGTATTGCCCTCCACTATGTGATTATTACCTGTTTTTACAATCAGTTCCAATCACAGTTGAGTAAGCTGATTGTCGGACAGTAATACCACAAGCATAAACTCGTTGCCACCAATAAGCGAGCACTCTATTCCATACAACCCACGGGCTAGGCAGATTTTATTTAGTGGGCTCAAAAAACATACCGAAAGCTTGTTGCAACCACGGACGTCACCGCAGTTGCAGACATTAAGTATTAGCAGAGGGGTGTATAGCCCGGGGTGGCATACTGAGACCGGCTAGCGTTCAGTCGTGTCGTGGGACTTCCGGGACACCCTCTGCTCGTGCTGAGCCACCTTTACATAGAAAACACTAACACAGAGGGGAAAGGAAGAAGTAAATTCAAGAAAAGGAAAAATATGATTTCTAACAAGACATGGCTGTTTATTTAATTCGAAAGGAAAAAAAAGAATTCTAAAGATGGAATTTACAAATTTTAGCTCCCCTTGTAAAATTTATGCAAGCAAAATACAATTAACATACAACTTAATAACAAGAAAAAAAAGAAAAATATTAATTTGAGATAAACCAACAGTACAAAAACAAATTCAAATAATTACTTTCACTTTCCTTGTTGAACTCCGAGCGCTCGGCGAAGAACAAAAGAAAGAAATTCGGGGCACCTGAAACTCAAGCTTCAATTTACAAATTACTATGAACAAAGTCCAGAAATTAAAGCACAGAACGGCCGCTTTTCGCAAGATGCTGATTCTACTTTCTTCACCAATTCACTTCCCTTCATCCAATAGGATACTTTTGAATTCAACAAATTGAATTTTTTTTTGACAAAGTGCTTGACGGAAACTTTCATCTTCCCTTTTTATCGTTTTTCTTCTCGTTTTTTTTAATAAATCAAATTAGAACGCTTTTATCCTGTACTTTTAAATGCCCAATACAACAACTAAAATTTTAATCCGCAATATAAGTTTGATTTTATTTTCTACGCACTTTCGGATTTGAGCCATTCTGGACCATTTTTAGTAACGGTTCACTCCACTTAACTAGGTTTATATTTCCTCTTAAGCCCACACTTAATTTCACTCGCAATTTCAATTTCCCACGTTTAAAATTTAATTCAAATTCAAAACCACACGTCTTCACAAAATCAAAATTTAGTCCTCTTCCTCTCCAAAAACCGAATCTTTTTTTCCTCGAATTCACAATTCCGCACTGCCAAACACAATTCCTCTTATCTCCCAGTCAAAGACTAACTCCTCTTCTTCGCAAAAACAAAATACCGAATGCCCAAATTCCAGAATCTAATCCAGTATTTCACCTCCAGCAAATCTGATTCCGCAATCCTTTTCATTTTCAATTACCGCTGCCACATCTGGGTAACGTAATCGAAGTTCATTACACTTCGATTCTGCTAACCACACTTTTTTTCCGTATCGATTTGCATATATGGCAATTTGCATCATCAAAGAAGCGCTTGATTGAATGCAAAGTGTCACATATACATATACGGAAACTATTGATTCTGCCGATACCTCAAATAGAGTGCTTCCCTGCGCTCGAGGGAACTTGAACCCAGGGTTCCAGCAGACCCCCGGTCGAGAACCCACGACGCAACCAATGGAGCCATGTCTTGTCGATCCCCCAATCATCTAATAAGCAAATTCAACGATGCATCTGGGTATGAGATTGAATTTTGTTAGTAAGGAAACGTGAATTAATTTTCGTTAGTATAAAAAATAAAATTTGTTACTGGGAACTAGTGAAAAGAATTAATTAGTATGAAGGAAGGAATTAGGTTTTGTTAGGAAAAATGTATAGAATGAAATTTTGTTAGTGGGAATTAATGAATGGAATGTTGTAAGTGGGAAAATTGAAAATAATAGTTTATATTATTTTTTGTCGTTGGAACTAAAGGAAAAGGGTAGGATTATGATGATGGGAAGATAAAAATTATAGGGAAATCGGAAAAATGTTAATAAAAATAAATAAATACACAACGGAAAAGGTGGGAGTGCCCAAAGGAACGTGACGATGTTGCGGCGGCAATTTGAAGTTGCGAATGGGAGAAAGTAGGTACACCGGAATTCGCAACAAGCTAACCAATTTTGTGATGGGGGTTTACTGACACTGGTCAAAATTAGTCCTTACAATTATTAAATATTGTTTCATGCAATCCCATTTGAACACCATATTATCAGAAATTTCAAAGATTTAATCAGCAAGATAGTACTGATAATATTGTACCAATTCCATTAATCTATATCAAATCAGTAGGTTTTTATCATAAAAATCATCAATTCAATACATTAAGGCGCCTTTATTAATAAGAAATCACGAAGAACTCACTATCACCATGCTGGCTTTTTGTAACTAAAAAGAACATCCGAAAACCGCATTACTTTCTAATCTTGAGAACATTAATATCACACGTTTCTCATTAGCTGCTAGATATAGCTAATCAGCAACGATATTAGATGTTGTAAAGTGTTTTTTCTTACCACCATCTATAGTACATTATTTCTATTACATATAATAATTGAACGAACTCAGTGTAATGGAAAAATGTTAGAACTGAATTGAAAGTTTTTTTTTAAATGAAAGTTTTCTATAGCTAACATGAGTTTTGATACTTTTTCCGTTAATGTTTTTCCTGTCATTTTTCCCCCTTATCTTCTTCTTGATTAATTTTCTATGCTATAATTACATTTTTATCATTTTCATGACTTTCACATGTTTATATATTCTGGTATTAATATCAGTTTTTTTTTCATTGTATTTTTTCACTGCTTTCATCTTACATTGGATATGAAATGCTTGCGAATAAAAAAAAAATAATAGAACTGGACAAGCACCGCCAGCCATGTACACGGAAACGCTTCCAGGTGATCAAAGCTTAGCACTGATTATCCCCTCACTAATGGAATCAATGGCCGGAAATTATTATTGCTCAGCATCTTATGCAGCCAGTCAACAATTGGAAGTTAGTGTGAAAATTGAAACTTATGGTAAGTATGATTGCATTCTTCATATTACAATCACTATGTGTGTGGTTTTCATAAATTTTAGTTAGTTTGAAAAAAAGCTTTAGCAATTTCGTCCAGACTAATTAGTCGTGGGAAAAACTATCTGTACAGTTTCTTAGATCACTCTGAGAGATTATTTTCTACTATTAAATATTTTCTTAGGAAAAGAATTTGATCGAAAAAGCGGTTGGCTTGCACGGTATCCAGTTTTTTTATTTAGACCGATAGAAATGTGGATTCTAATAATCATTTTGAAAATACGGGTAATAACCTGCAATACAATTTAGTACTCATATATCTACAATTTTCCCAGTACTAAAACGATATCGAAAACACGTAAAGATGTAATCAAAATGTAATTTTTGGTATGACATTGCATTGTACGTTCCGAAAAACAACAATCACAATTTTATCAGAATCATCATCACGTTGTCTCGTCTGTGACCTAGAAACAAGTCTCTTCCTTTCAGGCATGTCCCTTACATGCTCTTAATATATATCATACTTGTATAGTATATGTAATTTCGATTGAATGGACAAAAAATGTATCTTTTATTTTTGTTTCACTTTTCTCGATATAACTTCACCTATCATAAAAATCAGTATCAGTCTGATATGTGATAAAGTATTTGCTACGTATTATCCCTGCGGGGGAGAAGTTGGATATTTCATCGATATCAAAGATTTTCGATGTGCTATTGGAAAAGTTTTCGATTTCTGCTTTAGCAATAGGAGAATGTGTACAGATTTCCTCTAAGATGGACATGGATGTTATTGAGATTTTGATATTAACTTTTTACACATCCGTAAGCAATGCAAGTTTTCATAAAGATTATGAAATGGACACGATATGGATTTCATATGGGTCTACTATCAAACCGATATTAGATTGGATGGATATGGTGAAAAGTAAATGTATTTATTTCAGAAAAGCTATCAGTATCTTAATTACTATTGGTTTTTGGAAATACATATTAGGAATTTCTCAAGAGATTGAAAAAGCCACGAGAAAAGATGCAAACTAGAAGCTACGATTGATTGCATTCCAATCATATTTAAATTCACGTCTTTGATTCCAAGGATGTTTGTATGAATACTGTTAGAAATGAGATATCAAAAGCCTTCTAAAGAATCATTAATGCCCAAGAAATTTTTTTGCAATACGAGGACTATTCCTTCACTTCCTCCTCACGAGAACCAGATCATTGTGACCCGTTCTGAGCCTTAGACAAAGAATTCCATTTATTTCTGATCCGTCCACAACGCTGACTTTTTTTTTTAAATACCTCCATTCCCTACCACTCTCTCCATCACTCTTTCTTCGTCGCACAACGCTCGTGCGATCTGCATTCACATTACGTCGCTTGGTCCTTTGTGCCACCCAGACAATGTTTAACACATCGGTATAAGGGGACACACAATATAATGTGATCTGGTCCTTTTCATGAACATCTAGTCCAAAAAAAATCATGATCAGCTCTCAGAGATAAAGAAAATTCAATATAATACGACGCATTCAAAAAAAAAACTCTGAGTAACTGTCACTTCAGTATCTCGCCGATAGGGTCAAAAAAGAATGCCCTAAGATACTGGGCTCATAAAAGCAGGATTACAGGTCAACGCTTCAATCAGTGCTCATTAAATGCTCCCTTAGTCTTTTCTTAAATACCATAAGTGAGTTTGCTTCCTTAACAATCTCTCGTAGATTGTTATATATACGCAGAGCATCATTCGTTGCATCGTTCTTTAGACGATCCGTTCTGGCAAAAGGTATTACGAATTGATCTGCATTCCTCGCATTATATGGGTTGATCTGTGATACCTTAATTAACCTTCGGCATACAACGTGGGGTTATTTTAACCCCAAGACTTTTGAAATGCGTCAAATCTTATGTAAAACACAACCAAATGTATTGAATTTTACATTAGCTGGCGGTTGAATGTTGGTGCATCAATTGACAGTGCTAAATACTCGTAAGTGCTGCTAGCAATGTTGCGGTGCAGGCACTCGCAACAATGAGGTTGTGGGTATTTTTGACCCCACGTTGTACGGTACGTGGCAAAAAAGTGTCATTAGAGTCGGATACTGAGGCAATTAAATTGCTTAGATTCTTGACCCTCGGTACATCTATTATCCTTTTTATATTGCTGTGTATTTTTCAAGAAGGTTTTTATGTATAAAGCAATGTGATATCCTTTTTTTATTGCTTTATGAGGTTGTTTTTATCTCAAAGGTCCTGCAGGGATCTGTGCTAAAGGCTACACTAATTACTTTATAGTACCCAGGATTATAACAGATAAAATATTTTGTAGTTTTTAATGTTTCTGAAGAAATGTTTAGGGGATAAGAAAAAGCCTACAATATAAAAAGTTATGGATCCTGTGAAATCATTCAGTAAGTCTTTGAGCTTGAGCAAAGCATTTCAAAGTATTATTTGAAAAACTTAGTTTTTGTTGAAATTCAAAATAATTTTAGTGAAAGGTATGTATGATTTATGTGTTTACCCGTTAGTTGCACTATTATCGTCATTTTTTTGACATTACAGGTAGATTGTATTGAAAATGGCCACGAATTTATCGGATGATCAAATTTTAGCGGCTTTGTTGGAGGAAACTGATTCTTTGTCAGATGAAGAACTGTTTCAAACCGGAAGTGATCGCGAATCAGACCACATATGACGTATGCAGTGATACGGACGTGGAAGATGATGAAACATTTACAGAACCATCTTTGCATAACGTGCCATCAACGTCTTGACCATTTTTTCTTGGCAAAGATGGGAAGACAAAATGGTTTGAGTCGCAACAAAGGACCAATGTACGCACAAGAAGGGAAAATATAATTACGCATTTGCCTGGATGTAGAAGCATTGCTCGAGATAAGAAAACCCAAGTGGAATGTTTCGAGATTTTTTTTACAGAAGAAATTGTGGATATGGTTTTGAAATATACAAACCAGAAGATTTCTTTTAGATTTACTAACAATCCTTCCACTTCGTCATACAAGGAAACTGACAAGGAAGAATTGAAAGCCGTTTTTGGACTTTTGTTTTTGGCAGGCTTATTTAGGTCCGGCAGACAAAGTTTAATCGATTTGTGGAGTAACGATGGCACTGGAATCGAAATATTTAGACAAACGATGTCTAGACAAAGATTTTCATTCTTGGTCAACAGTTTGAGATTCGATGATGCACTAACTCGAACGGCAAGAGTTGCTATAGATCGCTTGACACCAATTCGAGATATTTTTGGCAAGTTCGTTAAAACCTGTCAGGATGTCTATACACCGTCTGAATATTTGACGTTAGATGAAGAACTAATAAGTTTTCGAGGGAAGTGCTCTTTTCGTCAATATATTCCTTCCAAACCGGCAAAATATGGATTAAAAATTTATGCTCTCGCAGATACCAAAACGTTTTATACGTTGAATTTGGAAATTTACTGTGGGAAACAGCCTGACAATAGCCCATATGCGGTGAGTAATAAGCCGTTTGATGTAGTAGATCGTTTGGTGATATGTGTATCAGGATCTGGAAGGAACATCACCATGGACAACTTCTTCATGAGCTACGAAGTTGCTAAAAACTTGCTCCAGAGCCACAAATTGACTGCTGTTGGTACACTAAGATCAAACAAAGCGTGCCTTCCACCTCATCTCAAAGCTAAACGTGAAGAAAAATCTTCTCTTTTTGGATTTCAAAAAGATATTACCATTGTTTCTTACGTACCAAAGCCACGAAAATGCGTAAATATGATGTCTTCCTTACATCATGATAACGAGGTGGATCCAGAAAGCGGTGACCAAAGAAAACCAGCTATTATAACCTTTTATAACTCGACAAAAAGTGGCGTTGATGTCGTCGATAAATTGGCTCGAACGTATGATGTTTCCCGTAACAGTAAACGCTGGCCTCTAACGGTGTTTTTCTCAATGTTAAACCATGCTGGTATAAACTCCTTCATCGTATATCAAATAAACAACGGTATTGAGCAGAATAAGACCAACCTTAGAAGGGAATTTATCAAGCGCTTGGGACTTTCATTGCTTGAAGACCATATCAGGAAAAGGAAAGACAATCCCCATATGCCACGTGATATAAGAAGACGCGTGCATGAAATTTTGAATGAAGAAGTCCCAGGACCAGCACCAAAGCAACCAAGAACATCACAAAGATGTTCATTCTGTCCAAGGAGCAAAGACAGGAAGACTGTCAATGGCTGCTTCAGCTGTAATGCTCCTATATGTAAAGAACATGCGAAACTGTTGTGCGAAAATTGTATTGATTTAAGGAGCGAGTTGTCTTAGTTTTATTGACGTAAAGATCTGGTTGTACTTTTTTCAATAAAGCCAAATATGTGTAATTTTATTTAAAGAAATGAAAATAATATATTCTTACATAAAAAAAATATATTTGATTTTTCCGACACAAGAACATCAAGTTGATTTTTTGCAAGAGTTTTGAAAGTTTTGTATTTTTTTTTTTCAATTAATGTTGATTAAAAGCATATTTTTGAGTAGTTTTATTAGTTTATGAACACTGAGAACAAAAAAACCATGGTTGAGCACGTTCTATTCAATACATGCATAGAACAGAAACAATATTTTATGGGGTAAATCGAAGGTTAATAGCGCTCGTTCCGATCCATTAGTTTTTGAATTTCTGTAGATAAACTTAGCTTTCTCCATAATAATAATTTGACTAAAGGTTAATGATTTAGCCAGTTGATAAACCAAACTAGTTTGAGTAAGCATTGGCAGCTTCAGAATGTTTTTATACGCTTTGGTCAGCAGCCTGGATATACTGTTTAAATGTTGCTTTGCTGATTGACTCCAAATAAGTACTCCATAATGCAATTTCGCCAGGACAAACGCATTTAGAACAAGTTTCTTGATGTGCATTGGAAAATCCTCATATCTTCTTAACAATCCTATTATTGGGGCTAATTGCCTCCTTAAGCTATTTATGTGTGGTAACCAGGTCATACGATGGTCTATGATAAGACCAAGATATTTCATTTCTAGCACTTTTTGCAATTTCTCGCCATTAATATTTAGGTCGACATCTATGTCTCCTTTGTTCTTTTGCTTAAAAACAATATATTTTGTCTTTGAAGTGTTCAATACTACTGGGTTGTTCAATACTAGTTTGTTTCCAATTAACACTGATGGAATTTTCCTAAATCGTCGTTGATAGTGTTCTCAATGGCAGTTTTGTCTCGTCCTGAATAAAGTAGAATTGTGTCATCAGCATATAATGTGTGATATACCGTCAGCCCACATGTATTTAGATTATTTGTGTATAGCAGGAACAATGTTGGGCCCAGTATTGAACCTTGGGGAACTCCTGTTTCCGTAGGTGCATGATCGCTCAGGAGATTGTTGATTAAATTTATCTGCGATCTTCCCTCCAAGTAACTCTTAAACAACTGCTTAGGACTACCCTGAATACCGTACGATTCAAGTTTACGAAGCGAGAGGTCATGATCAACTGTATCAAATGCTTTTTTCAAATCCACAAAAATTGCGATGACATAATCACGCCTGTCAAGTCCTAGATTGATGAAACGTGTGACAGAATGTAGGGCATCCAAAGTACTCTTGTTCTTTTGAAAACCAAACTGATGTTGGCTTATGATAGAGTTTTCAACTAAGAATGATGTTAATCGATTGTTTAGTATTTTTTGAAATATCTTACTAAATCCCGTCAGCAGCGCAATCGGGCGATAGTTATTCGGGTCAAGATGATCACCACCCTTAAATATAGAAACTATTTTTGCGTTTTTCTTCTTCCGGAAAAGTCCCATTCCTAATATGCACGTTTATAAAATTTGCCATAATCTGGGCTATGTCCTCCTTTATTATACTTATCTCATTCATCGTGATGCTATCAATGCCTTGCGCCGTATTCTTTTTCAATTCATTGATTACATTTAAGACTTCCCTTTTATTTGTTTGATGAATGTGAAGGATGGAATTTATTGCGATATTTGTAGTATTTACATTGCCTGCTGAACTGGCAACGATTTCTTTAGTGATTCTTCCACCAATTGTTGAAAAAAAGTTATTCAATGAGTTCGCCGCGTCACGTGGACACAATGTGTTAGAGGGCCCATCAGGATTCAGTTGAAAGTTTTGTGATATACCCTGGGTTGAAGAGTTATCCTTTACCTCATTTATTATTTTCCATATTTCGCGGGAGTTGTCAGCCGCTGTTTCCATTCTTCTTGAGAAATATAAGAATTTAGCCTCTTTCACCAGTCGTTTCGATTCTTTTTTCGCTTGCATATACACAAACTTGAAAGCCTGGTTTCCACTGTTCTTCCTGTAGTCCATGTATGCCTTCCTTTTTTCAATACTTGCATCAATTACTTTTTTCGTTATCCAAGTCCGTTGTCGGCACCTGATTTTTTTCTCAATTGTAGAACTTTGCTTAGCAGATATGATGATATTTTTGAGTTCAATAATACTATTTGGTTTCCGCTTTTCCAGTAAGTCTCGTACGTTTGATTTAAAGAGCTCCTTGTCTAGAAATCTGAACGTTTTGTAAGTCTGTTTGTTCAGGGTTTGGTCTTGAATAGCAATTTTTAACACACGATGATCCAGTTCCGGCCAGTCCTCAAATATGAATGTCAAGCTTTCAGCGACTTTTAAATCATTGGTAACTATATGATCCAGGCAGGTATTTGACACTGGGCAAGTAATTTGGTTGTTGTTTATGATTACCGTTCCATTCGTTTCTAGCGTATCCTTATAAATCCGTGTTTCTGGTGATTCCGTTCTTACATCAATGTTTGTGCCCGCTACTGTGATTAAATTTTTTTCAGTTGAGAATAATGTATCTATTCCTGTGCAAAAATCTTGCGCATTCATACGATAAGGATTGTAGTACGTCCTTAATTTGATTTTTTTAGCTGCATGACGTACTTCAATTATTATAACGTTATACTTATCAGGCGTCACTCTCTTGGTAATGAAATTGATTGTATTTTTTACGTACATTGCTGTACCTCCACCTCTTGCAGGTCTGCAGGAGAATACCGCATTATATCCTTCAATATTGTAAAACCGTGCTTCTTCTGGGTAAATCCAGATTTCATTGAGAATAATCAAATCTATGTCAGGATTTTGCTACAGGTAAATCTGAATATCAGTTAGCTTATGTCTTAAGCTTCTTATATTAGCATACGTGAGTGTTATTTTTTTAGTGTATGATGTTAACCTACGCTACAAAAAAATAATAATGTAAAGATGGTATGGCATCCTGATCTCAAATAGATCCGATCCATTACTTCAGAAACTGACGAAAAAAACAAATCAAAGAAACAAGAAAGTATTCTTACCACAAGGACTTAGTAAATCAAGCAACGTCCTGAAAAAAGCAATCACATATAGAATCCTTCAATTGACATAGAAGAAATAAGATGTGGTTATCGTGTAAATATGTTATCATGTAAGTCTAGCGAGCAACAACACAAGATAAGCATACAAAGTAGTGAAAACCTTGAAACGAGGCTATCAGCCCAAGGCCACCCTGACAACATCTTTGCTGATGAAAAAAAGGGATGGGCATCATATTTCACAGACCTTCTAGATCCTCTGCACAGCTCCAGAACGTCGGAACCTATATATATATATATATATATATATATATATATATATATATATATATATATATATATATATATATATATTTATATATATATAGATATATATATATGTATATATATATATATATATATATATATATATATATATATATATATATATATATATATATTCCCGGAAAGCTTCCATTGGATGAAGTTTGTTCCACCAGCAAAGCCCGCAGTAGAGCTCATTAAATATGGTGGCTGTGATGTTCAGAAAGCCATCCATAAAATCATTCAACACATTTGGCAACAAGAACATTTGCTGAACGAGTGGAGCCAGCCAATTATATTCTCTATCCACAAGAAAGACGACAAGCTGCATATCACTACTTTGTACATCGTACAGCATATTTTCAAAGATCTCAGAAAAAAAAATCAGATCATACACCTACAGTAGCTGGTACATCGACGATAGACCAATTCTTTACGGTCCAGCAGGTACTCGAGAAATGCTGGGAGCTCAACATAGTCGTACAGAAATTGACGTGGTTTACGTGGTTTTCTGTCACAAGTAGACTCAACCCCCCGGTTACCATCCGACAGGGATTGGTTCAAAGCGCCTACCAACGTCCCGCAGCCCAAAGGTTGAGGTCCCAGTTCACCCTCCGTTTTGGAATACCCGCAACACAACTGGTGTGTGCTCGGAACTACTTTCTAGGCTATTCAAGCCAAAGCCACCACGTTTCAACCCAAGATAGGCTCCTGAACCATGTAGGGGGTGACAGTAACCTTTTATGGGCCCCCTCTAGCCCGTGGTACAGATCAAAGCTCTGCTCAGCTTTTTGTGATACTCGGCCTGAGTGATACTGCCAAACCGAAGTAGGTTGCCTCGCCTCGAGTGCGTGAGGCGGTCTTCCCCAAATACTGCTAGTTTCTGAGAATTTCTCTCGGAGTTCAGCGAATCTCCCAGCGTATTCGGCAACCGTGTTTCACCTACCAAGTATCTTATAGTTTAGGGCCGAGAAAAGTAGTTGTGGACTACAGTTCTCGACCCTCTCTTTATGTATCATAGATGTTATTCTGCTCTTTATGCAATACAAGCCACTGCCTGCAAGCACTGTGAAACAGCCACGCCCCAGGTCCTTCACTTCACCTCCCTACTAAGCTTGCGCCGGTTGTTCAGCTTCACTTCTGCTTTCAGCCACCTCACCTTCAGGTCTCCGCCTCCCCTCGCTACTAGGTTTTGGCCCCTTTCGCTCCATTCAACTTCTCCCTGCAAATCAGGGCAACGGCTGAGAAGGCTGCTTCGGGAATATCGGCTCTGAGTCGACTTATGGCCAACGTAGGGGGGTCCAGTCCATCAAGAAGACGCCTCTTGATGAGTGCTGTAGGGTCAGTGCTACTGTACGTAGCAGAGGTACGGGGCGACGCTCTCAGCAAGGAGGTATACCGGAAACGTTTGGCACGGGTGCAGAGAAGAGGAGCACTGAGAATTGCATCTTCGTATCCAACAGTCTCCGACTCGGCCGTGAGAGTGATTGCAGGCGTGATACCTATCGCCACCCTTGCTAGAGAGCCCCGCGCTATTTACCTGCGCCGAAACGAGGATACAAGGGAGATAGTTGTCCGCGAAGAGAGACAGCGCTCACTCAACGATTGGCAGCAGTCTTGGGTGAATTGCAGGAAGGGAAGGTGGACTGCGCGCCTCATCCCGGATGTGAGACCGTGGCTAAATCGAAGGCATGGTGAGACTGACTTCTATCTGACCTAGCTTTTGAGTGGGCACGGGTGTTTTCAGTCTTACCAGCACAAGATCGGTAAGTCACGGTCGGTTTTGCCCAGGAGAGGAGGACAATGCCTGTCACACATTTTTTGCGTGTACCAAATGGGTCAGGCTGCGAAGGGAACTCTACAGGGAGACGGGAGAGCTCACCCCGGATAATATAGTTACGGTGATGCTCGAATCGGTCGACAAATGGAACCAGGTGGCACATTATGCTCGGGGAGTGCTAAAATATAAAAGGGACTCACAGCAGCCGGGGGCGCTGGGGCTGGGGGATCGCTCTTCTGGCAATTCCTCTTCCCCTCTCCCCTCCCGCTAGGAAAGGGATTCCCCAGCTTGAAGGCGCTCCACGGCGTAACAAAACGAGACCTGGCCCGAAGTAATATGTCAAACGGTTCCAGGCTGGGTTCTCAGGTTGACAGGGGAGGTTTTTAGTGGGTAGTCCAGTCGCGCATGGGAGTCCCACACTCTGTGCATAAATAGCATTCACCTCCCTACCACAAAAGAAAAACTTCTCCCATCAGTCATCATACACCACAAGCATCATGTCTCAAGGAACATCCCTTCCCCTGTCTACTAGGCTACGCTGTTCGACCAATTCCACTTCCCCCATCAGCCGTCTCGCTTCCAGGTCTCTGCTTCCCTTCGCTACTAGGTTGATTACTCCTTTCCCTCCGTTCCACTTCTCCCTTTCGGCCATCTATTCCTTCGACCCTTCAATACCTCGGTACACTCAGAACTTCCGTTCCTCCGGTACGTCGGTTCTGCTTTATCAACGAAATCTCCCACCGCTCCGGCTTCCGCTTCGCTTTCCTTTTAGATCAACACCCTACGACTGCAAAAATACTTCACGTCCAGTTCCACATCACTTCAACCCTTCCCTCCCCCTTTACACTGGCTTAGTACAGTCATCACGGATGCACCTTGGGCACATCCGCTTGGCGGGGTTAACATAAACGTACACTAAATCTTCGTTGACTCCTTCGTAGCACCACCAACGTTCATGCACTTGAAATTCGGTAGAAGTTATGACGAAAGACAAAACTGTATTGCTTACTGCAAGAGAGCTAAACAAATCCGTATTCAATAATTTCCCCACCCCTGCGTTGGCTGAATTAAAGGATACAGCTTACATATATGCCCACGTTTATCATCAATTTCCGGTCGCGGTTACTTATAAATCGCCCAATTTTTTGGTAATTCTGAAGGCTGGCAACTGAACTCAATAACTAATTCATCTGTTATATTGAGAAATTTAAGTGAAATTCACAGCTAATTTTTGTTGCGAATGCCAAGTTCAACCTTCACTTGATCCCTGGGCATAAAAGGATAGAGGCGGCTGCAGAAGTCGGTTATTATGCGAAAGAACGTACCCACATAGAGCATGATGCCATTATGGATAACAGGCCAATTGAAAAGTCCCCGGTGTGATACACAGAAAGCGGTGCTAGTATTAAATTCATATAGTTTTTAGTTAGTACCAACCTTCAAACGATACGTGTCAAAATTTGACAGCAGTTCGACCATTATTTTGTGAGATATTGCCTTGTGAGTGTAGCTACTTTTGTTATTTGAAAAAAGATGGAAAAAAAGAATTTCGTGCGCTGATCAAATATTGCTTTTCGAAGGGAAAAAATACAGTTGAAGCAAAAATCTTGGCTTGATGAAGAGTTCTCGGGGCTGCACCAGGAAAATCAACCATCACTGATTGGTATGCTAAGTTTAAACGTGGTGAAATTAGCACCGAAGACGGCGAACGCAGTGGCCCCCCAAAAGAGGCTGTCACCGACGAAAACATCAAAAAAGTTTACAAAATAATTTTGAATGACCGTAAAGTGAAGTTGATCGGTATAGCAGTCATTGTGAAGATATCATCTGAACGTGTACATCATATCATTCACGAATATTTGTACATGAGAACGCTGTGTGCAAAATGGGTGCCGCGCGAGCTCACAATAGCTCAAAAGCAACAACGTGTTAATAATTCTGAGCAGTGTTTAAGCGCAATAAACCTGAATTTTTGCATCGATATGTGACAATGGATGAAACATGGCTCCATCATTTCCCTCCAGAGACCAATCGACAGTCAGCTGAGTGGACTGCACACGATCAACCGAATCCAAAGCGAGGAAAGACACAACAGTCAGCTGGCAAAGTTATGGCATCAGTATTCTGAGATGCGCAAGGTATAATATTCATTGATTACCTCCAAAAGGGCCAGACCATCAACAGCGATTATTATATAGCGTTATTGGATCATTTAAAGGATGAAATCGTTAAAAAACGGCCCCGTTGACCGGGGACTTTTCAATTGGCCTGTTATGATTGCTGCAAGCATAAAACGCGACTGGAACAATCGTTACTAAGAAAAAGGTTAATTGCTGATGTATTGTGTCTGGAAAAGGGCCCCCATTAAAGAGGCGACAAATCATGGTTCCATACGCTGACGATTAGCAGTCTTGCAATCAAGTTTATTAACAAAATCCTTGTCAACAAGGGCTACAATAACTTGAGATTGTTAAAAGTGAAATGCGTAGATTTATAAGTATGCAGGCATTGCAACGAAGTGGACGATCTTGATCATGAATTCCTTAGATCTAGCATACACAACAAAAAATGGTTACAGGTTTGGTTTTTTCAATGAATTTGACGGATTTGTCACGGTAAGGGACATCCTGGTCCCTGGCTAAGAATGACAAAAATCTGATCATTGAGTTTGGAGCCTATATTGATATTGCAGAAGCTAATATTTAAAATGACATGGTGTTGGGTGTTGGTGGGCTCAGGAAAATGGGTAGATACAATGTCCATAAAGGACTGCAGCGATGGTCTGCTGCCTCGGCGAAAGAGGATGGTGGGATACTCCGAGATTGGCCTTGTCTGAAGACGCGTGAATGCGCTGGCAGGCTAGCATTGCGGTGCCGTGGGGCGGGCTCTTTTCTCCAGCACAAGACCCACCACAAAAAAATTTCGCATTTACGAATTAAAATGATCTAATGCGGATCGACATGTGTCGAGGCCGAGGTAACTTACTAAGATCCAAACGTAAGCGTGGCCATATTTTCCATATAATTGAAAAACTCATGCAAACATATCATAATTTGAATGAATTTTTCCTTTAAATGAAAAATATAAACGTGGCAAATTTATGTTATAGTATTATGTGACGGAATCACATAACCCTATGCCATAAACAGGCGCGCGAGCCGAGGGCCACCTTACCCTGCAAGAGCACGTGCAACGCTACAAAAAGGGTGAGCTCGCCCAATGGCTAGCTCATTATAGTGGAGGGGCCAGCCAACGTGGCGGGTCTCATACCCGGTCAGGTTCGAAATCCGAATGGAAAGACCGAATTTTTGTGTGTTTAATAATTCATTATTCTTCCTTTATTACTACTGTTCATACAGACGAACATGTTTGTAGTCAATTAATTGAAGGGGTAATAATAACTTTTCACTAGCCGCGTTTCATTTCAATTAATTTACAATTTCTCGAGGCTAGTGCAAACATTTTTGAAACACGTAAACACGTACAAACAACCGTTCCAAGTCCTAAATCAATCCTTATTATATTCAATCACGTGATTTTTATCATATGATAAATATACATAGAATAAAAGGGTACATCGACAAGCGCCCGTTGACGATGTTATGATGACTTGACTTATTCCTGTTTTGTTGTTAGTTGAAAATTATTATTTTCCTTTTTTATCGAATTAAACTTATTTTTCTTTTCTCGAATAAAAGTAAAAAAACGCAGTATCTGCTGCTAGATCCTTTCTCTGCTTCAGAAAAAAAAAGTCTTGAAGTGTCCTTATTGTTGGTTCGAAGATGTGCCTTTCAATATGACCACCAAGTTCACTTGGAAGTCTTGTATGAAATTTGATGGATACTCCTTCACGGTAATCCCGTCGAACGAACACTTCAGTGCAATCCGGCTACACAGCACTACTTCCCGGGGCGTTGTTTTGTGACGTTTTCACACGCGAAACCGAATACTGCTCGTGAACTTGAATAAGCTGAAACCGACATTCTCCTTTGATAACAGTTGTCAGATAGGTTTTAAAACTACGACCACTGACGAGAACCGGGCAGCTACTTCACTGATCTCTCCTTTCCTCGCTTTACAGGGTTAATATACCGACCCAAATTTAAAATTGCTGCTACATTACGGTAATTTGACACAGGGGCTGCTATATGTAGAGGAGTTTGCAGTCCATCCGACCTTGCATTCACATCGGCACGGTATTGAAGCAATAACGCCACATACTCTGCATTACTCCACTTGCAAGCCGAATGCATTGGAATCCACTTTAATTCAGTCTGAGCGTTTGGATCCGCTTTGAATTTGGGCAGAAGTTCAGCTATTTCTACAGAGCTGTTATAGCAGGCCCTGTGCGATAGTGTGTAACCGTCTTCATCGATTGAATTAACACTTTACAACCTCTATTTTCTCTTCGTTAGCCGCCCGTAGAATTTCACGGTCCAAAAAATCCACTTTCTCCCGGAAATTTTCACACAGTTTAATCTTTTTTTTTCCCTATAGCTACACTCTACGATCCGAATGCAAACTTTTCCTTCCGCTCAGCCGGCAAGACTCCCGTTTTCTTTTCTCGCGGCGTCCGCGCTGTATGGCAATCTTAAGCAGACTCCCCGATCCGTTTCAATCCCAGCATGAACTTTATGCCGCAACGGTGGATTGACGAACCTCTAGCTCAGCCACGTTATTTGGATGGGATGTATTATATCAGTGTTCTCATATCAGAAATTTCAATTTGCAGATACGAGTATACGTAATAGAGTTAATAAAAAAATAATAATATATAGAAAAGGTTGAATCA
Source organism: Odontomyia ornata (assembly GCA_963969285.1). Lineage (NCBI taxonomy): Eukaryota > Metazoa > Arthropoda > Insecta > Diptera > Stratiomyidae > Odontomyia > Odontomyia ornata. The sequence goes on from OZ017742.1 coordinate 262,452,501, forward strand.
TAATAAAAAGATAAATATCATAAATAATAATAAATAATATCAATGTAAAGGAAAATTTTAGTTTAATATATAAAAAAAAAATTGTATTATAAATTTATATTTATAATAGAATTTAATTTTGAGTAATTAAATTTTTCGAATCTGGAATTGAAATTTCGGAGCAGTGTTATGCGGGTTTTCGGGCGATTTGCTTAGGCGACTGCTCGATTACTACATACCTCCCACCAATACGGCAGATGTAGAGATCATGGAGAATTTATTTTGATATTTTCTACTAAGAGGACTACCCTCATCATCCTCATTACATACTTTCAGTCTTAGGCATCTTAAGTGCCATACTCTATAGTTGCATGGCGTTTTTATTAGAATCAAGCCACATCAATATGTAGAGATTAGTGAATTTACAAAAAAATAAGTGAATTTACAAAATATTTTTTTTGGTTTGTCTACATAGCTTTTAATTATGATAGGATCTGATACCATGGTTTATGATTCAGCATGTACATATTCCACTCCAGCTTTTGCCTAGTTAATCATTTCATTTTTTTTACACACTTAAAAGAGGGTCACTGTCCCATAATACTAATATCACCCAGCCCTATTCATTTTACTAATCAGATTTTTGTTCCCCGCTTTGGGCTCAGTATGTGAATCAGTCCCGCTGTAGTCAGGGTATAGTATCGAATCCGCTGGTCAGTACCTTTACAATAACTTTCCAGGCCAATTTATCGATTGGAATTTTTATTCGGTCAACTATGTAACTTAAAAAAAGAAAATAACGTTCAAAAAATGAGATAATTTGGAACTGGTGTGAATTTTTTTGAATTTGTATGAAATTTCTTGCAAATCATGGCAATAAAATATTCAAAATGAAACAAATTTGATGAAGTCAATAATTTTGTTTATTTGATATCCGCAGGCCAATCCTCTTTTTTCATTAAAAGCCGTCGGGCCTTGCTTAGTAGGGTGAGCAGACGCGTTTCGACTACTTTGAGTCATCTTCAGTGTCTAAAGGATGTGTTGAAGGGAGCGACTTTATATAGTCGTAGGATGGGTGATTAGTGAATGGGTAATTAGCGAATGGGTAATTATGGGATGGGTAATTAGCGGATGGGTAATGAGGTCAGGAAGTAAATTACTCAATTATACCAGGTAGGGGGATATTATGTTTTTGTTTTTTTGCTTGTTGGCTGTCCGTTTGTTCTGTTTCATCTCATTTCCGTTTTCGTCTAAGAGTGTGGTCTAGGACTGAGAAAACTGCGTCGGAATTGGTAACAAGTTGTTCGTTGATAATGTCACCGTCTGTCTTTCTATGTTTATAAATTTCAAGCCTTTCTAGGATGTCAAGTCTCGGTCCTTTGTTTTGTTTGTGTAGCAATTTCATGGAGTTTGTCATAGCGTCAGGCTCATGTGCGTGGATTTGTAGGTGCGTCGCATAATTGGAGTCTGCCTTGTTGCATAAGAAAGATCGTAGGTGCTCTTTGTATCTTGTCGTGGGTTTTCGTGTTGTCCTTCCTATATATACCATGTCGCAGTCCTTGCATGTCAGTTTGTATATGCCGCTGCCTTCGTATATCGATGTGTCATTCAGTTTTGGCTTCAGTTTGTTTCCAATGTTGTTCTTCGTTTTGAATGCAGTTTGCAATTTGTATTTCCTTAGGAAGTTTGATAGTTTGAACGTCTCTTTGCCTACGTATGTTAACGATACCCACTGTTGGTCGTTCTTATGAGTTTCAGTCGGTTGGCGTTCCAGTTTTTGTTTGAACTGTGTGACAAGTTTGTCAATGTCGCATTGTTTGTATCCGTTATTATTAGCTATTCTGTAAATGTAGTTTAGTTCGTTGGAGTAGTTAGTAGGAGTCATGGGGATGGAGTGAAGCCTCTGCACCATTGATCTGTACGCTGCTAGCTTATGTTATGCGGGGTGGTTAGATGTTTCATGTATGGTATGATCAGTTGTGGTTGTTTTTCTGTATATTTTGTAGTCCAATCGTGTTTGATCACGTGTCACAGTTAGGTCCATATAGTTGACTTGTCCGTTTGTTTCTTTTTCCATAGTGAACTTTATATTCGGGTGAATTTCATTCATAAAGGTAAGTAGTTCGTCTTGTTTATTTTCTTGTGAGTCAATAACAATGAAACAGTCATCCACATATCGTCTGTAAAATAATACATTGAATCTTTTGACAACTTTGGGTATAAAGAATTCTTCCAAAGATTGTTAGAATATTTCTGACATTATTGAGGGCATTGGATGTCCCATACCCAGACCGTCTTTGGCAATGTATGTGTTGCTATTGGACTTAAAATAGTTCTGTTTGATTGTGGTCTTTATGAGATTGAGTATTTGATCTGTGAATCGTCGGCTGTTGTTGAATGAAAGTTTTTCTTTAAGTATGGCCAGTGTTTCATCGACAGGGATAGACGTATAGAGGTTGGTGATGTCTAATGATAAAAGCCGACAATTTTCAGTCAATTTTAAAGAAGTGGTAGAATTTGCTAGCTCTCGGCTGTTTTTTAATGCGTATTTGTCGTCAAGGTGCACAGCCATTATCGTTGCCAAGTACCGTGCTAATTGGTATGCATGAGCTAGGCGGTAGTTGACGATAGGACGGATAGGAACATGGGTTTGTGGAGCTTAGGTTGTGCTTTAAGGGGTGGTGTGCATGGATTTGGGTTTATGTAGCGTTGCTTAGTATTAGGAGGAATAATTAGTGGGGATTGTATAATGGCAGTACGTAAGTCCGCTTGGATGCTATTGGTGGGGTCTTTGTTTACCAGTTTATAGCCGTTGGCGTTAATGAAGTCTATTGTTTTTTGTACATAGTCCGTTGTTTTTAGGATCACCGTAGTATGTCCTTTGTCAGCCTTCGTCACTGTTAGTAGATTATCCGTAAGCTTTGTCTGAATGTGTCTTAATATCTTATGGTCTTCGTGGAAATCCGTTTTGATTATGCTAGTGCGTATTTTTTGTAGTATGTCTACTGCAGTATGACTTGCATGAGTCAGTTGTTCCTGCGGCAGTTTGTTAATGGCTAGTTCAGTGTCGATTACTAGTTGTTCTAGGTCTTTGTTGCGGTTTGTATTATGTAAGTTGTGTTTCAGTCCCTTATTTAACAGCTTCATTTCTTGTGTCGTAAAAGGCGTATCTGATAGGTTTACAGTCCGTGGATAGAAAGTTCTGTTCGCTGGTGTGGTTATTTTGTTTTGTTTTTCATCAATTTGTCAAGTTTCTTCGTCATGGTCTCATATTTAGTTTTGAGCTGAATATCAATGTTTTGCCTCACGTCATTATAAAACTGTAGAAAGTTTTCAGTTTGTATAATGTTAGTTGATTGTAAGGGTGAGTGTAGTAGTTGTCGGTTGATTTCGTCCTTTTTTATGTACAGTGTTCTTATTTCGTTTTAATGCGGAGTATCTGTGCGCTACGTTGTGTGTTTCGTGCAGCGATTGTGTTTTGTTTTATCACGATTCTTGCAAATGCTGGTGTAATGTTGTTTTCCAAGCACTGTTTGTTAAACCATATGTTTGCTATTGTTTGATGAAGTTTTAGGGTAAGGTTGTGGAATGATCGCAACAGTTTTGCCTGGCTGGCAGTGTTGTAGTCAATAATTTTGTTTATTTGATGTCCGCAGGCCAATCCTCTTTTTTCATTAAAAGCCGACGGGCCAGCCAACAAGCAAAAAAACAAAAACATAATATCCCCCTACTTGGTATAATTGAGTAATTTACTTCCTGACCTCATTACCCATCCACTAATTACCCATCCGCTAATTACCCATCCGCTAATTACCCATCCGCTAATTACCCATTCGCTAATTACCCATCCTACGACTATATAAAATCGCTCCCTTCAACACATCCTTTAGACACTAAAGATGACTCAAAGTAGTCGAAACGCGTCTGCTCACACAACTAAGCAAGGCCCGACGGCTTTTAAAGAAAAAAAAATTTGATAAATATGACATTGACAAATTTTGAAAAAATTCGCAAAATTTATATGGAAATTTGGGGTTCGGGTAAATAAGTTTGTCATGATTTATGGTTTTGACAAATAATATGCGGTAAAAATGTCAGAAGAAATCAAATGGCATGAACACTTTCATCTGATTGTAAAATTACGTTCACCAAACCACATAATTTGAACTGTTATACCCAAATATAAGCCATGATATCTAATATGAATCAATCCTTAAAAAGGCATTGCTTTCATACCTTTTACTCAGGGATTTTGGAGCTATTATTTTTTAAAGCAAAACGGTTAAATGATACCAAACCCTCGACAGATTTAAAACAAACCAATTCAGTATTTCAAAATTTTTGGGTGATTTGAAATTAAACATTTCGATTCTTTTGGTGATTTAATAGTGTAAAACATTTGAGTCCTTTGAAGTCAAAGTGTTGAATCAATTTTCTATTTGATTTAATATTGTTCAAAGTAAAAGGATTCGATGTGTCTGCTAACTATGTATAATTTAAGTTAGAATAAAATACTCATATATAGCCTCAAAATACCAGAATTGATTCCGATTTCCATAAGATCTAAATTTGAGCAAACGCTTCTATTAAACTTTAAATTGATCATTTCACCCTTTTTACATCAACTTAATGTGAATATTTACGATAAATTTTTACTCTACAGTGAGCTTTTATTGCTTGGTGCAGGTATCGATCTCGTTTTTCAGATAGTTCCGCCAGCTTAAAATTACTCATGAAAATTCACTGTAGAGCAAAAACTTATTGTATAGATTTACAATAAGTTGATATAAAAAGGGTGAAATTAACATTTTAGAAGTTTAGCAAAGACAATTACTTACAGGAGGAAATTAACCTGAACATAATTCATAGTTACAAAAATATATTGAGTTCGCATAAGTAGGAGAATTAAAAATTATTCTCTCACATCTAAGCATAATGGTCGCCATCAGCGGGTTTTATTGTCGCCTTCGTAGAATAATGGCCGGACTCGTGAAATCGGTGACGTATTCGTAATGGGCTAAAATCAGCTGTGCACTTTTGCTCTTGTCAATAAGTGACATTTTTTTGGCTAAACAATGCTACTAAATTAAGTACAGACATTTAAAAAATAGTTTTATAAGTGGAAACCGTGTGGTTTGAATCGTTAAATTAATTACTGTAGTGAAAACAATTGTGTTCACGAACCTACATGCATTAAATCGTGTGAAATCATTCGCCAAAGTTGATGCCATAAGCTAAAACGTTAAAAAATGTAGTGCCGCGAAATTTTGGTTTGTGAATCCAATTGTTATCACTAACAAAACACTTAGAACCTTATTCCCCGATATTTCGATACATAAAACACGCAATATCAACTGCGAAACTATTTTTGATCGGCAAGACAGAAGTCGAAAAGTAAAGTTAGCGATCGAAACAAATGTCACTTCATTCAACTGATCAAAAGAAAGCAAAACTCTGACGACGACGTCAGTGTTGGGTGGAAGCAGCTGAGATTTTGATCAGCTGTGAATACGGCCATTATACAATATTATGAAGACGACGGTTGTATCTAATAAGTGTCATGGCCTGAAGAGAATCAGTACACACGTCAAAACCACCTTCTTTTAACATTTTTCTTCTCTAAAATAATTGAAAGCAACTCAATTATGTAGCTACATGAAAAAACGAAGAATTTTCATAATTAAACGCTTCTTTACTTTTCACAAAGGCTCGTGTTAAAATAAGCTCTCTATTCCTTCTTAAACGAACAATTTTTCTCGACAATGTTTTCATCTCCCACGATATGAACATACGGTACATGAATACAATTTTAAGTTTTTTACTTCGTAATTAAATTACTTGCTGTCTTTTGCTTCACGCGTGCAAATGTAAATGTCCATTCAACGAATTCAAACAGGTGCGCCTAAAATAAATCTATATTTTCTTGAGCCTGCATAAATTCATTGCATTGAAAACATTTATTGGCAAAGAAATGTTTAACGGAATGATCATTATTTATTTCTTCTTCTTTGTAGCACTACAGCCCCTCTCGAGCTGTATTGATTTTTTTGGAAGTTGGTTTGGTCAGTACCGTGCTCCCGTGTGCCTGCTCAGCTATGATATGATCTGATTAAATCAGTACATTTCACCACTGAGTGAGCACTCGTAGTCTGTCCTGAAAATCCTCTGAACTAAATCACCTTGCTCCCAACGATATTTGAACCTGGGACCTTCGGTTTATGCGTTCATGCTCTAACCACTAGACCACACAGACTATTTTCTAAACTTCTGAATTGATAATTTCACCCGTTTTACATCAACTTATTGTAAATCTATACTATAAGTTTATGCTCTACAGTGAATTTTCATAAGTAATTTCAAGGTGTCGGAACTATCTGAAAAACGAGATCGATACCTGCACGAAGCAATAAAAGCTCACTGTAGAGTAAAAATTTATCATAAAGATTCACTCATAGTCTGTCCGAAAAATCCCCTGAACTAAATCACGCTGGTCCCAACGAGATTTGAACCTGGGACCTTCGGCATATGCGTATTTTGCTTTAACCACTAGACCACACAGACTATGATCATTATTTATATCTTCCTTAAATTTCTATTATAGTTTGATTTATACAGAAATATCATTTATATTGAAAATGCTTTTAAAATACATTATCAATATATTTTATATGTATTTTAATGAAATATTCACTATCTCCACAGTTGCTATTACATGGATCGATGCTCCAGAAAACCAATACCCAACTTTAGGAACAGACTATACAGTTCGATGTGAAGTCAACGCAAGCCCACCACCGACAGTGGATTGGTTACGAAATGGAGATCCTGTAAGCATTCATAATTAAATCATCTCTTCCAAAAAATATTAACTCGGCTTTTAATTAAATATTTTAGATTAAAACTGGAGGACGTTATGTCATCGAAACATACGGTCTCGTCATTCGTGGAGTTAAAGAGTCCGACGATGGAATCTATACATGCCGAGCCTTTGTTATACAAACTGGTGAACTTTCCGAAAGAAATATCCGTTTAGAAGTATATATTAAACCTATTGTAAGTCCGCTCCCACCTCAACTAGAAGCTATCGAGGAACAATCATTCTCAACGTATTGTAATGCAACTGGTAAACCAGTGCCCGAATTCACATGGATTAAAGACCAGACTCAACAAAATGTTGCTACAGCCGATCGTTTTCTCGTCAATCCACAAACTGGACTCTTGACAATCACGAAAGTAGCACAAGAAGACTATGGAACTTACACATGTTTAGCGAAAAACGCCGCCGGAGTATCCGAATCACGAACGAAATTGAATGTTCTGGTGAAACCGAAGATTTACGAATTATTTAATATCACAAGCGCAGTTAAGAAAGAAGGAGCCCTGACCTGTCGTGCAACAGGACGACCTGCTCCCGAAATAACATTCCGTCGATGGGGCACAGAAGAGGAATTTGTACCAGGTCCACAACCTGATGATGATAGGATTGTGCTTGAACAATATGGAGATAATGACCGAGGTGAATCAACAGGAACTTTGAGGATATCAAATTTGATTAGGACCGATGATGGATTGTATCAATGTATAGCAAGGAACAAAGGAGATACTGCATTCAAAAATGGACACATCACTGTTGAATTCCCGCCAAACTTCGACCATATGAAAGAGATTCCCCCAGTTTTCAGTTGGCAGGAGAGAAAAGCCAATTTAAGTTGTCTAGCTATGAGCATGCCAAACGCAACGATCGAATGGCGATGGAATGGTCGACCAATCAAAGAACAATACGACAAAAACTTACTCATCGAAGGAACTGGCCCAAGAAGTGATCTTATCGTAACTCCAGTCGACCGTCGATATTACTCTGTATATAAATGTATCGCTACAAATATCCATGGAACAGCTGAATACGATATGGAACTTCGCGAGGCACGTATCCCAGACTATGTCGTATCAGCCAAACCACGAGTAGTTACTGCCACCACCATGACGTTCGACATTATCGGACCAGCAACAGAAAGAGGACTGCCAATTCTTGCGTATAGTGTACAATATAAAGAAGAATACAATCCCGATTGGGCGACAGCTGTGAATCGTAGTTGGTCGCCTGAGAGTCCTTACATTGTAGAAGGTTTGAAACCACAAACATCATATAACTTCCGATTTGCAGCCAGAAATATGGTTGGTCTGGGATCGTGGGGAGCTAATATAGTGCAATCAACACCACGAAGATCAGCTCCTGAAGAACCAAAACTATTACATTCAGCGATACACAACGAAGAAGGTGAAGAAAAAATTGTGATCTCTCCATACTCGGATCATTTCGAGCTTAGATGGAATGTTCCAGCTGATAATGGTGAACCCATCGATTATTATCAAGTGAAATTCTGTCCGGTAAGTTGAAATTTCAACAATAATTATCTAATCTTATTTATTATTATTTTTATCGCAACATAAAGTATGGTAACCATCTTTTGTGGTGTAATGCCAAAATCGAATACCCACTTTTCCTTAAAATTACACAGGTTTACAAAGTTTTGGACCCAAGTTTCTAAAGTAATTTTAGGTGCTGATCAGGTCGAGTTTTAGGTCGAGTTTTTGAGAAAAATTATAAAGCTATTCCTAGTAATTTCCGACAGTAAAATATTTTTTTTATTTAGAACATACCTAAAATTTGAGTGCAGTAGAACTGCGACGATTGTAATTATTTTGGTCTGTTTCGCATATAAGATACCAACAATAATCACTGAGCATATCCTCATCCCCAAAACCTTGATAGCCTTTCTCGATTCTCTGTAGATCTTGGTGTAGCCTCTCTCCTTGCTCATCGCTGGTACGAGTATCACACAAGTTGTCAGGGACGAAATGCAGATGGGATTGTGGATTTTCTACGACATTCGAATGCCAATTATTCGATAATCCTTCAAAAGATCTCCGATGATTTGCCTGTAGTTGTCACTTATTTTCTTGCCGAGAAAGTTACGAACAACGATATTGAACGAAGCCATGCTGCTGATTCTCTGGCCGATAAACGAAAACTCTCTCATTGATTTTTGCATAGGATGTTTTGGGAAACAGTTTGATCAAATATTTGAAAGCCGGCTCGTCTCGCTTGAGCGCTTTAACGAAATTTTTGATAAATCCCAGTTTAATGTGCAAAGGCGGAAGTAAAGCACGAAGCGGATTGGCCAGAGGTATGACTCTGACACTTTGTTGCCTTGGAGTAGACTGAAGACGAGTTGGCCAAAATTTTTTTGGGTAATGATGCTTAGTTGCACGGCTGTCTCACAGACAAAAAAACAATAAAATTCCGTGAAGCCGGATTGCATGCCAGTAAACAAGCCAATGACCCGAAACGCAATTGTTATTTCATTGTATCAAATTTTTTCCTGTCAATTTTAGCCCTTTAATTGTGTTCTTCATATTTGATATTTTTCAAAATTTCAGTCATTTTCTTGTAGTTTTCCATTGTCACAAGGGCATGATCAAGTGGGATGGATGGTTTTTCACTTCCATTGTGCAAAAGAGCAGCTTCCAAGCTGTATTTTGAGCCATCGATAAAGCGGCGCCACTCATCAGCATCATATGCTCCTTTCATCACTTTAAATAATTCCGCGGCATAATAGCAATAACACATTGCATTGATTTTTGTAAAGAATTGCTTCAATGCGTTATTCCTGTTTCTGTAGATGATCACTCTCAGTTTCTTGTCAAGGGATTTCGATTGCTGCAGGCGCGATGCCAGCAGTTCTGCTTTTTGTTTGGATAATTCCAGGTCTCTGATCAAATCGCTCAGTTCGGCTTGCGCAATTAAATGTTTCTCGTCCATCGCAAATTCACTGTCAGCGCTGATCATCATAGAATCTGAACTTTCTACAGTACGTCTACTCAAGTAGGGAGAAATGGCCAGTGGATCATCTTTGCGACGTGGAACTGCCTTCGAAACTGATGAAACTTCAAAATATTTCAAGCTTTTGTAGATTTTTGAATTTATACTGACCACGTTTGTCACACAAAAGTATCAGTCATCCATGTGGTTTTGCATCTCTCTCCAAACCGTTAGTGATGAAAGTGGGAAATAATTTTTTTCGCCCATGGACCGTTTGTAAAACTTTGTACGACACGCGGTCCGAAACGATTGTCGCACCCATTGCTTTTCTGTTCCGCTCACCCTAAATCCGAAGTAGTGCAAATACGCACTTCCCAGCGATTCAGTTCTGACTTTTCCCTTCATTGAGACAATGTACCCCCCTTTGAAGTCTGTTGACTTTTCGTCAATGCAGCAACAGTTACAAAATAAATTAAACAGTTAAGGCCGTTAAAAACCTTAACATATTATTGAAGCGCTCGTACACTTATTCGGATATAATTTTTCTTTAATTTTTAAAAGGAACTTCACGAAAATTATATCGTCTACCGGTCTTGGTATATTTTTCTCAGTAAGTTTTCTTAGAAACGATCAAAGCTCCGTAGCAGTAGTTAAAATGCTCACCGCTTGCGCAACAGTTCACAAGTTTGAAGTTCGTTGGTGGAAACGAGTCTGTGCTTGTGGTACTTCTGTCGGACTATTAGCCTACCCGGTTGTGATGGGTAATCACGTAATAATCTCATGGCTGAGCGTGATACGAACCATATCACGTCGAATAACATTACGTTTATGAAGTGAAATTCCCGAACAAATTTCAACGCCAAGGTTAGAATTGGACTAGTGTGCCATTATTATTATATAATAGCTCCATTTATAAAACTTCCTAGGAAGATCAAAATTAATAACTTCATGAAACTTCCGCCTTAAAATTTTTTCAAGAGGAACACTCTTCGATTCTAACAATAACCGAGTTTTATCCGACTTTTAATATGCCCACAGTTTCAAAGTTGAGCATCGTTACGGCTGCTTGCAGGGCTTTTATGCCCCGCCGAAACCCTCGGCATGGCAAGCCCCAAGTGTACTGGAGGTCGACTGAAATTGGTGAAAAGCGAAGGGCGTGTCACAAGCTTTGGCGTGAAGCTCAATGGGCACGGAACTGTAATGAGGCATGCAACCGAGTAGCAGCATATAAGTCGCCCAGGAAACGCCTTCGCAAACTGATAAACAACAGCAAGACTTAGCAGAAAATGTGAACAAGAATCCGTGAGACCTTGGCTACAATCTAGTTATGCGGAAGCTTGATGCCCTACGGACGCCTTGCATACTTGAAGTTGAAAAGATGGACGAGATAGTGCGGGAACTCTTCCTCGCCCATCTTGTCTGTGTTAACGCTGCCCACTGTGAGACAGCGATCGAGTGCCCACTCTTCACACAGCCGGAACTGGAAGAGGCAGTTCTTTCATTGAAAGCAAGGTAGGCTCCAGGCGCAGATAGTGTTCCAGCTGAGATGCTGCAACTTGTCTACCACCATTGTCCTGACTTGCTGCTCAGCGCATTCAAAGCTTGTGTACGGGGCGGGGGCTTCCCGGTGCGATGGAAGGTAGCGAGGTTCGTGCTGATCAGCAAGGGAAAGGGGAATCCCAGATTGCCGCCTGCATACCGCCCATTATACATGCTAGCATCGGCTGGGAAAGTGCTAGAGAAACTCTTCAAGGGATCCGATTCGTGCTGCTGGGGACCTATCTCCTCGGCAGTAGGGCGTTGGAGCAGGACACTCCGCTATTGAAGATGTGGTGAGAGTGGTCCAAAGGCAGAAGCACATAGCCGCACCATGCGATGGGTCGTTCTGTTGGTGACACTCACTGACGCGATTCATTCTGCTGGGGACCTATCTCCTCGGCAGTACCGCTTTGGAGTAGGATGATCCGCCATTGATGCGATTGTAGAGGAACATAGCCGCATCAAACGACGGATCGTTAGGAAGGCTTTCAACTCCGCTAGATGGGTGGATATCACCCTTTTCAAGTTCCAGAATATCTGATGCAGCTTCTGGGGGATTACCTGAAGGACAATACCAACGAGGATGAAAGTTACAGCGGGTGCTGCCCAGGGATAAATCCTTTCTCCAGACCTGTGGAACGTGCTTTTTGACGAGCTACTGAGACTGAAGATGTCATATGAGTAGCGCTTGATCGGCTATGTGGATGCAATTGTGACTCTAGTCGCTGACGAACTGTCGAACTAGCGCAACTTAGGCTTGATGACTGCTACTGGATTTATCTAGCGCTGGAGAAAACCGAAGTATCATCCCGACACAGAAGAGAATCCCTAGAGTAAGGATGATCAATATTGGAGACATACTAATCGAATCAAAGCCATCGGTGACGTACCTGGTGCTGCTGATCGACCCGACGATGAGTTTCTCTGAGCAAATCACGGCAATGGCCGAGAAGGCTGCTTCGGGAGTATCGGCTCTGAGTGAGCTTACGGCCATCGTAAGGGGACCCAACCCACCAAGAAGACGCCTCTTGATGTCCCTACAGGGCTACTGAATAGAGCAGAATTATGGGTCCGCGCTCTCAGTAAAGAATTGCACTGGAAACACTTGGCATAGGTACAGAGATTGCATCTTCAGTCTCTGATTCGGCCGTGAGATTTATTGCAAGCGCGATACCTGTTGCCCTCCATGCTAGAGAGCGCCGCTTTATTTACCTGAGTCGAAGCGAGAACACGAAGTAGATGGTTGCCCACGAGGAGCGACAGCGCTCGCCCAACAATTGGTAGCAGTCTTGGGTGAATTTCACGGAGGAAAAGCTGACTGCGCGACTCATACCGGATCTGAGACCGGGGCTAAATCGAAGGCATAATGAGACTGACTTCTATCTGACCCAGCTTTAGAGCGGGCATGGGTTTTTTCAGTCTTGCCTGCACAGGAATAGTTAGTCACGGTCCTCCGATTGTGGGTTTTGCCCAGGAGAGGAAGACAATGCCTGCCACACATTTTGTGTGTGCAAAAATAGGGCAGGCTGTGACAGAACCTCTACAGGAAAACAGGAGAGCTCACCCTGAATAGTATAGACACGGTAATGTTTGAATCGGTTGACAAATAGAATCATGTTGCACATTATGTTCCGGCAATCCTAAATGATAAAAGGGACTCACAGCAGCCGGGGACGTCGGGGCTGGGTGATCGGTTGTCTGGATATTCCTCTTCCTCTCTTCCTTCCCGTTAGAGAAGGGATCCGCCAGCTTGAAGGCGCCTCACGACATACCAAAACGGGACCTGGCCCGAAGTAATGTTTCAAACGGTCCCAGGCTACGTTCGCTGGTTGACAGAGGACGTGTTTAGTTGATAGTCCAGTCGCTCGTGAGCATGGGAGCCCCACACCCATTGCATAGATAGCATTCACCTCTCAACGAGAAGAAAAGGTAGAAGCGGCCATCAGAAGGACGCTCCCTAGCGTGGGGATACCAGTGTACGTGTATATGCCCACAGTTTGAGACTAGCGTGAGCAAGATTAAAGCGGGACTGCCACCAGAAAATCATATACGAAAACGCATCGCCAGCAATGGCTTGACCGAATAGAACACCGGGCAATTTTCAAATAAACGCAAAGTAAGAATAGGATGAGTCAGCTGTAGTATACGGGGAAGAGCAACGCCTCTTCAATGCTTCAAATGCCTTGACTATGGCCACGACATACAAGTATGCAAAGAATATGCTAAAAATACAGTGTTTTTGGACATAAAAGAAAAGGCTGTACGAAGGAGGCACATTGTATGCTTTTCAAGGATGCCGATCCAAAACCGGATCTTGGGCACGTCTTGAGATCAGGAGAATGTTGGGTATTGCTCTAGCCAAAGTAAAACCAGAACTTCGATTACCTGTATCCCGCAGATAAAGCTACCGAAAATACGCTGACTTTCCGCCATATTGGATGTGAAGGAACCATACCGGACGTGACATTTGCCTCCGAGTTCTTAGTGCGGAGGATACATAATTAAAGATTATTCGAGGACTAAGCCAGTGATCATCAGTACATTCTGGTTGAGATCCGTGTTATCTCCCGACGTCCGTGCTTTCGACCTTCTACAATTGGGTGAAACATTGGAAGGATGAACGCCAAGTAGTTCGTCGATTTACTCATGCCGGGGGGATTCGCAGGGAACAGAAAAACTGGCAGCTCATTCCGCACCGGTTTATTCGAAAACCGGTTGTTTCGGTTTGAAAAATCAGTTTTTTCGTGAGTTTGTTCTTCCCAATTTAAACTGTTTTTCTTTTTCAAATTCAAGAACCAGATAAAAAACCAAACACAAAGGAATAGAAAAATATTGAAGAGCGTTTTTCGCCATCTCTACCTAGCAACATTAATGCCCACTGTCACCAGAGCAAAGGAAATTTCAGTGTTTGATTGGTTCCTGGTATTAGTTATTTATATTTCTTTTCAATGTGGAGCACTCGATGTAGTGTACACAATACATGCAAAATGTTTGGGAACTCAACTGAAGATTCTTCCATCCTTATACTGTAAATGAATGATTTAGCTTAATAGTAAACTATTGGCTTGAATTTCAATACGTTATTCTCTCATTTTCAACACAAAGATGAAATATTTAGTTCGGTGTGATTTAAATAATTGAGTGAGTAAAAAATCGAAAAACTATGCACGCCTAAAGCTAATCAATGGTCATGAAAATATACGTTTAATTTTGATTCGAGCTTTTTTTTTAAAGAAATAAAAAACAAATACCGGTTATTTCAAAAAACGGTTTTTGGCTGTAAAAACCGGCCGGTTGATCCGAAGATGACAAAAACTGGAAAATTGAAGAAATGGTTTCTTACCAAAAACCGCCACCCCTGCGTACTATTGGTCGGTTGATATCGCTTGCAGAAGGAGTATCACAACTTGCCTATCACCATTGTTCAACGCTGACCTACGGGATGGGGTTTTCCCGGTGTGGCGAGGCTCGTACTGGATAGTAAGGGTAAGGTAAATCCCAGATTGCCGTCTGCAAACCACCCGTTGTGCACGCTAGACGCGGCTGGGAGCCTTCCCTTGATGAGCTCTAGCATTCATCAAGGGAAGACTCAATGACGCACTTCATGCTGTTGGGGACCTATATCCTCAGCAGTACGGTTTTAGAGCAGGTCACTCCACCATTGACTCTATCGGGGAAGAGCTGAGCGCGGTCCAAAAAGCAGAGGCACATAGCCGCACCAAGCGACGAATCGTTCTGTAGGTGACACGCAACGTTAGGGACGCCTTCAACTCCGCTCGATGGGTGGATGTTCTGGGTACGTTGAAAACCTCTTTTCAAGTTTCAGAATATCTGATGCTGCTTCTGAGGTACTACCTGAAGAACAGAAGCCTGCTTTACGACACGACGATGGGCCAACGAGGATGAAAGTTACATCGGGTGTTGCCCAGGGACCTATCCTTAATCTAGACCTGTGAAGCGTGTCTTACGACGCGCTACTGACGAGTCGCGCATGATCGGCTATGCGAATAATGTTGCGGCTCTAGTTGCTAGACGCACCGTTGAACAAGCGCAACTCAGGTTGGGTATGCTAATGCACCTAGTGAGAGACTAGATGAATGCTCGCACGTTCATTATATCACTGGAGAAAACTGAAGTGGTCATCTTGACAAAGAAGAGAATCAGTATTGGAGACATGCTCATCGAATTGAAGCCAGCGGTAAAGTACCCGGAGGCTACTGATCGACTCGAAGATGGTTTTTCTGTGCAAATCAGGGCAACTGCTGATTTCTGTTCAGACAAATGTATAGCTCAGGTTTGGATGTAATTGGGAATAGGGATTCATTGAACTATGTGATGTGGCTCACAATAAAAAATCCAAAGTCGAACTGTCAGAAACAAAATGTCAAATGCCGAAAACTGATAAATTTGTCATTGTAGTTGTGAACAAACATTTCAACCCATGTGAATGAAATTCAGCAGTTTGATAAAAATTATAAGTATCTAGGAAACAATGAAAAAAAAATTGGAAATCGCATTTCAAAAAATAAAATCCCAGCTAGTTGAAATTCAAAAAGTCTTCTGAAAGTCACAATTTTGATTCGAATTGTATATAACTTAACACAAAAGTGGAAAGTGATCATATCTAATGGTCCTGTTATTTTGGTACTCATATATGGAAGTTTCAAAATGGCGGTGGTTCAAATATGCGATTTTTCCAGATTTTTGTGGCCCTCTAGCGGGAAACTTGGGGCTATCAATTAAATTTGACTGGCTTACATTGGAAGTATTTATACAACAAAACGTTGTTTTTAAAGTATTTTTAACTTTCAAATTATTACTTGGTTTTTGTAATGAAGAGTGTGTAGAAGAAATTTGCCGACTAGGTTTTTTTAAGCTTTTGTGTCTACTCATGTTAACGTTCAATACCCGTAAATAATCTAATTTAGACAGGGTCAATTTTATTTCTCTGAATTAAGCAAAAGTTAAAAAATGATCATGTTTGTTTTGTTGCTACTTTATCTTGCAGAAGCTTGCCAATGACAAGCAGCACTCCTTCTCGACCTTCTCAATTCTTGGTCTCCCAAGTAGTCTACGTTTTGACTTCTTTGTAAATTTTAATTACATTCATACACACAATATCGAAATTATTGCCATGCTGTGCTTATTGTTATATTTCCTTACGGTTAATCCTCACATATCACTTTAAGGACCTCATATCAATGAGTAGTGCATAGTGGCTTCATATTGAAAAATCATTAATTTTAAACAATGAAACGAACCTAATAATTTTATTTCTTCTTTCCACATTTGATTGCAGGGTCACAAAGTGAACGGCGAATGGAATGAATTAGAAAGTGAATGTATAACACGTGAAATTCTCGAAGGACCAAATCTAGAAATGGCCAAATTAGCACCAAACACATACTATCGTATTGAATTGCGTGCCCATAATGCTATTGGATTTTCAACGCCCGCCAGTATATTAATGCGAACCGCTCGAGGTGAGTCCGATTCGTCTAATAGTAATCTGGGAACATTATTATACACATCTGGTTTCGTATCATCCGCCAATAATATTTATAATAATTCAATTATAAGATCATCGCTACTTAATTTAATTTGTGTTGTTGCTGTTGTAGCATTGTCCTTATGCCATGATCGTTTATTGTTTGCAAATCGTCTTCGTCGTAATGTTTAATTGTTGTTTCGTGTTTTTGATACAAAAAAAAGAAGCAAAAGTGAATTTTACTTTAATTTGTTTGAATGCTGGTAACGATTTTTCGTTGATTTCTGATTTTTTTTTTAATTTTCCGTTTAAAATCTCTCCATTACGTACACTCATCTAATTTAGTTGGTTTCATTGTGCGTATTGAAGCTAATCTCTCATTGTTAACTAAGCGAATGACAAAGGATACATTTCAAGTGAGACACATTTTTGTATGTGAAACTTATGATGCATTTTTCTTGTACAGTATGTTGGTGTTTAATCGTAAATTTTTGCATTGAGTTAGAAGTAAATTTAGTAATCAAATTAATATGAATGCATTTGTTTAGTCGAGAAGTTTTAATCAGAAGACATCAAAGTGTTCGTAATGTGCATTTAAGGATTAACAGTTTTAATCATTAATTAATATAAGTACGAGTACAATAAAAAAAGCAAATTTAATGTTATTCAAATATATCCTTAAAAACATCTTTCGAATACGATTCCCCAATAATATTCGTCATAGAGAATCGCTGATTAAATTGTCACAAATAAACGAAACCAAAAGAAACTATTTTATTATCTATGAGAATTGAAAACAAAATTTACCAGGACTTGGTAAATTTGGTTCCAACACAACTTTCTCTTACTTGAACTATAACTCTTCATAAAACAAATTAAAGACAAAAATAGCAACAAAAGAAAACTAAGAAATTACATAAAACACGCGCTTAGTCGTATTTCGAGAAAAAAAATTTTCTTAAATATTAATTACTATATAAAATGCTTTAAATATATTTAGTTAAGATCAAGCTTAAAAAATACATTTTTCTGATTTATATTACATACTATTATATTTATACAAATATAAGCTAATTTTAAAAACCAAACTAAATGATTTGATTCAATTTTATTCAAACAATATATTCTCCACCCTATTTTCTCTTAATCCCTATAGAACATTTTCAGTAGTATTCTCTTCATTCTAATTTTTATGGTTAGCAATTTAGTTCACTGAGTTGTTTTTATGACCTATTTTCTGTTGTAGTTACTGAGTTATTTTAACAGTAAGATTAGATTTGATTTTTAACTTTCCATATGCGCAATTTAATCAAAATTTTCTAAACATAAACTGACAATAGTAGATGTGCAGTAGTCCGTGCCTTTATTTTTATGGAAAGCGATCATAAAACCTATGAAAAATAGCTTAGCTCAATCTTTTACGTAATTTCGTTAATTTGTTGTTTGTTTGCTTAAGTGTAGTTTTATAATATTTGTATGGCGTACGAAATTTTACTATGTATATGTCTTACTATCTAGGGTAAATGTAAAGTTTTATTTTAGTATTTTATACTTCTTGGAAGAATCATATGTAGAGGATTTATTTTTTAAATAGATAAAATTTATATTAAGCTCATGATCGATGTGTAACAGGTTTTATTTCAATTATTAAAAAATTGGAACAATGTTATCGTTTATCATTTACTTAATTTCAATGCAAATAGCTACATGTATATCAAATGTTGTTTCTAATACTTTAAACTAACAATACTTACCTATTTTTTTTTTGTTGCATTTAAATTTAACACTTCTATCAATCGCAATAAAGGAAATTTGATTCTCAATTGAAGACTCAAGACCAATGACTGACAGCTTTAGTTTAGCGAAAATTTCAGGAAATTTTTTTTTGTCCTTCTTTTAATTTTATATTAAGTAACATATAAAAAATAAAATAAGTTGCAGTGGCATTTCCGCTAAATACGTCTTTATTAGGTTGGGGGCCTAAAGCTCATCTCCTTATTTTATTTCAATTTGTGAAATATTTACAACCAGTTGGGGGTTTCCTTTGTGTGGATTAAATATATGCCAGGGGTGGACCTTGGGGACAGGATAATTGTAGAGGGAAAACAATAAACTAACGCGCACCGTTTGTTAATAATCAATTTACTGTGTTCAAAATACAATGACTCGTTTGATGGTTCGGATGCGACTGACTCTTCACGATTTCTTTCGTGGCCGATGCTCTTCAATTGGTGTTGCCATGACACTCGGCCATCCTGACATTGAATCGTCTCGATTCATAACTCCGTGTCTGAATCCGCAGCATCGTCGTAAAAATCGAGTTCGGGACTCGCGACGATCCACGGTTTCAACTTTTCGCTCGTATACACCGAACAGAATTTCCGTTGGTTGGGACGTGCGGTTCCCACGTCCTCGACGAGATATCTATCGTTTCGTAAACCACTCGAAATGATGTAGGGCCCATGATATTTGGGCTCTAACTTCCAAGATTTTCCCGTAGCAGCAGGTACGGTCTCTAGAAAGATGAGATACCCTTCCTTGCAGATAAAAGGTTTCTTGTGTTTCGCGTTGAACCTCAATCTCAATTTCTCTCGTTCGTTGCTAATTCGCTCTGCAGCGAATTGCCTTCGGTTAACCATATCGCATTCCATTGGATCAGCAGTCGATGCATCTGATGTTAGAGCCATAACTAGCCGCTTCGTGATGACGTCTCGAAAGCGATAATCGAATATCAACTCGATCGGACTAAACTTAGTCACAGAGTGACATTACAAATTCAGAGACCATTGAAGATTCTGCAATTGTAAATCCCAATCCTTATGATCAGTTGGTGCAGTTCTGAGAAATGATAAGATGGACTGATTTGCACGTTCGATTTGGCCATTCGCTGGAGGTGTTCTGACGGCGACCTTAATATGTTGAATCTCATTAGATGCGCAGAATTCAGCAAATTTTCGTGATGTAAAAGCAGTGCCTCGATCGCTAATTATACGCTTAGGTAGACCGACTATACAACGTCAGATCCCTGAATGCGTCGATGACGGGCTTCGATTTCGTAGTTTTGACAGCTCTCAAAATTAAATACTTATTGAACGAATCAGATATTGATGTGCAAATTACCTCGATGGCCTATTCCAGAGCGGAATAGGTGCCACCTCATCCGAATCGAGTTGACCCTCCGGTTTGCCTGCGATTCCTTCATTATAGCAGCACTCTAAGCATGCTGCGATGTGCGATTTGATGTATTGTCAGAGATTGTTGAACCAAAATCTTGCCGAACTTGATTTATGGTCTTCTCAAGACCAAAGTGGCCCATGTCATCGTGGTTCGTGCGGATGATTTTCCACCTGACTGCAGACGAAACGACGAATTCGAGATCATGGTCAATCTTACGATATAATCGACGTTTTTGAGCTGATAATCTGATTTGATATGTTTGGATTGAGCGGACACAATATCGCCTCACAGAACTTCGATTAACTTCTTCAATTTCACGTCTTGTCGTTGTAGGAGCACAAGCCAGTCTTCGTTTTCTTCCACTCGCATTATGTTCTCCGATGCTACCTCTGGCCCGTTCGGTGGTTCGTTTGGAATCCTGCTTAGAGCATTTGCGTGACTCATGCGTACAGCCGATCGATCTATGATGCAGAGATCGTACTCCTGTAGCTTCAGAAACCATCGACCGATGTACGGTAGCAATGGCTTAGACGTTCTTGTGGTGCTAATCGTGGCGCAATCGGTAATTATCTCGAAATGCTGACCAAGCAAATAAATGCCGAATCTTCAAGCTCATGGCTATGGTATCTGCTTTCGGATTCACTACACTGGCGGCTGGAGTAGAAAACCGGTCTAAAATTGCCACCGTTGTCTCGTTGCATGAGGATTCCGGCAAGACCCAGTGTGCTCGCGTCAGTGTGAACTTGATGTTGCTTCGTCGGATCGTATGCACTGAGCACTGCATCGCAGCAAAGTGCTGATTTAAATTGTTCGAATGCGTCTCGTTGTTCGGTCGACCAACGAAATTGTGAATTGTCCTTCTGCTTCAACAAAAGTGTAAGCGGCCTCGATATTAGAAAATAGTCGCGAAGCCCAGAAAGCTTCGAAATTCTGTAACGTTGGTTGGTTCCGGAAACTCTCGAATTGCATTAGTCTTTTCAGATCCTGATTTTATTCCATCCTCATCGGCTCGATGACCCAAAAACGTTATTTGTTTAGACAAAAACGTACACTTAGAGGGCCGAAGCGTCATACCGGCACCTCGAAGTATAACCAGGAATTCACGGAGTTTGATTAAACCCCCGGCAAAGGTTTTGCTGGGCAGAATCACTTCATCTACGTAGCTAACTGCTCGATTTCCCATTTGTCGTACCAACTTAGTAATGACCTCATGAAAATAAATCAGGTGCATTGCACAGGCCGAAAGGCATCCGGTTGAACTCGTATTGGCCTGCATGCGTGACAAATGCAGTGTATTTCCTGCACTCTTCTGCGATTGGTATTTGATAATAGCCGGACATTAAATCGAGAGTCGTGTAAAATAAATTACCGGCTGCTCCTCACTAGTTGGCATGAGAAACGGATGCTTTAAGTGATACCATTAAGCTCACCGAAATCAACACAGAGACGGTCCTCAGCGAACGAGGACAATTGGTGACGAATATTCTGATGATGATGGACGTATGATATCGTTTTCGAGCAGTTCGTTTACTCTTTCTTAAACGCACTCACACTTTGCGAACGGTATGCGGTATGGCTGGTGTCGGACAGGTTTTAAGGTCGTTAACCTTATCGTCATCGTTACCGAGTTGCATTGACCTAACTGAGCAAGCGATTCAGATAAACATTCTCTATGCTCACTGATGAGCTGATACGGTTGATCCTTTTCTTTGACGGATAGCGTTGGCTCAAAAGTTGGAGCGTTTTGGTAAGCGTTTTCTAATCGACAAGCTCCCGGTTCAATGATCAGTCATTCGCCCGATGTGCAGAGTAGATTTGACCCCAATAAAAGTGGCTCCGAGATCAAGTCGTCATCCACCAGAAAAAATTTCGCATTCAGATTCTTACCATCCAACTGAATTTCGGCCTCGAGTATCTGGTTGCACGTTACTGAAGCTCCTCCGAATTCTCGTAGGATAATCGGTGAACACTGCTTCACGCCTCCCATCGACATTGCGATCGTTTGTTGAATGAGTGTTCTTTCGCTAGCGGGGTCGATGAAGGACTTAATTTTGTTTCCGTTGAGAAGAACCTCCTTAACAAGCGGATAAATTCTTTCTGTTGAATTTATGCGACGAACATTACTGACGGCGATCGGAGTTTCATTTTCCGGACATCGGTTGGTCGTATGTGATGTTCGTTGACACTTCTCCCATCTTTATTTCCGGTGCGGTTTTGGACAGTTCAACGAAATATGCCCCACCTCAAGACAATTATAACAAAAGATTCGACGGGACTCCGAATTGCTCAAAGCCGGCTGCGCTCGTGCATTTGATGACATAATACCTCCCTGTATCGGTGGTGGTGGTCTATAATTTCGTCTCGACTCTGTTCGTGGCTCCGAAATTCGAACGGAATTCATTTTGAAATTCTTTATCGCAGCTAAAAGATCGTTCACGGTGTCTAAAATTGAGCTCGCGATCGCATTTTGTAAAGATGGATGCCGTAGCCCATTCCTTATATACCAGATTACAGCGTGATCGCTAAAGTTACCTGGTCTTCCCAATGCTAGCATAGTATAGAAGTAACTAGCATAGTATGGAAGTAACTAGCATAGTATAGAAGTGACTAGCATAGTATAGAAGTAACTTGTCTCACTCGGCTCCCTGGTGCGATTCATCATTTTTATGTGAACATCGGCCTCGCTTTCATGGCTAGGGAAATCTCGCCTCAATGATTCGGCCAGCTCAAGCCAGCTTCCAGGAACGCGCACAGAACCATCGCTCCAAATTTTAGCAGACCCCTTTAGGGAGGCTTGCACGGCAAACACCAAAACTCTATCGTTCCACTGATATGCCTCGCCAAGCTTCGTAACGTGATCAACGAACTGCGCTGCTGACTACCAGATTCGGAAGACGGGTTGAAGTCTGGTGAAATATCCGTCACATCTCGGATGTTATGAAAATGTGGTCCACTACATGCCCGCACTAAATCAGCCGATCTTTGGCATGCGTCAACGTCTCACCCAATTTCATGGCGTCAGTGAGTGGTGGTGTCGGCTCCTGTACTACGATCGGTTGAGTGTTAATCTGTTCAGTTGTTGACGACGTCGCCAACTTTCCCCCGTTCGGTAACGCGGCGACGACAGCTGATATTAACTCGCTCCATCGCTTCACTTCATCACGTAACTCGCGAACAATATTTTCACCCGAACGTTCTGACATTTTCCCGTCCGCTTCGATTTCGTCATTAGCCAGAATTTCGCAGAGTCTTTGTGCTAGCTCGGCTTTGTTCGCCTGCGTAGAGGCGTTCCGTAGTCTAAGTTCAAGTTTTAGTTGTTTCTTGTTTAGCGTATTGACCTTTTCGACCGATATCGTGTTGCGTTCCGTTTTCCTCGTATACGGACCGAAATGGAAATCGAACCACTATTAAAATTATGTGTAGCTACTCGCGTATGTATGTCGCACGTTTCTCCTTTCGTCTCTTTTGCGTATGTATATCGCACGTTTCTCCTTTCCTCTCTTTTCGCAGACGAACCGTAGGAGAATTAAACACGAGATCGCAAGGAGGGGAAAAATGGCTTTCGACGACGTCTGTTCGTTCTTAGAGCACGATTCGAATTTTCACTTGTAATCCGCACTAAACCATCCTTGAATCCAGGCCCAAATTGGGTTCTTTTTATAGCCACAATATCGTCTTTTTGGTAACGATGAGAATTCTTTTGACGTCGATTATACGTTTTCACGTTGAACTCTTGCTATTTCATGCTTCGCGTCTTCTCGTTTCTGGTCTCGCTCATCACGGAATGTTGAGATAATCTTCTCCTGTAACGCTTTTATGACGTCTTGACTATGACCAGTACGCCTTTGTAGCCTCACTAACATTCAAATGGTGTTACACCTATACTTCTGTTGAAAGTCGAGTTGCTTGCCAATTGTTCATGTGGTATAAACTTGTACCATTTCGAGGTTCATCCACAGCTAGCTTCGCTAAAATAGACGCGAAGCATCACACTATTCATCCGCTCAACCTTACCATTTGCTCGAGGTAATTCAGTCGTTATAAGCATATGACGTATGTTCTCCGTTTCGCAATACTTCTCAAAATCATGGGACGTAAAGGCCGATCTTCGGTCCGGAATTCTGTGTAAAGGATTCCCGAATATACTTTTCTGTAGATCTAGTTTTGCTGTTACTTCCAATGTTGTAGTTGACTTTGTTGGGTAGAGCCACGTGTATTCTGTGAAATTGTCCACTATCACCAATGTGTATTTATAGTTCTTGTTCGTCGATTCCAGTTGACCCATATTATCTGCATTATAGGTGAGTAGCGTTATATTTTCCTTATCAAATGGGTGTAGAAATCCTTCCGATTTGCCCGCTTTTCTGTTCACAAGTATACAAGAAACATAGTTTTCTATAACTCGTTTTACTCATTCTATTAACGTAGGAGTGTAGTAATGTTGCTTCACATCTCGTTCGGTCCTGGAAATAGAATAGTGACCTTTCTCACGAATTCTTCGTATAATATCCTTCTACATGGCTTTCGGTACAATAAAAACTTCTCGTCCTTCTATAAGCTTGGAAAGCACTCCACACCGTAGTACAAAGTCCTCGAATGGTCCATTCTTCAAAATTTCCTTTATCGCTCTTACTCTTGAATCTTCGCCTTGTGCTTTCTTCAATTGGGTCTCAATTCCTACTTCAGTTGTCATTACCGGATGGCGACTTAGTGCGTCAACATGTGGAAGTCTTGCTCCAGGTCGATGCTCAAGAGTGTAATGAAATTTCTCTAGGATCATAGCCCAGCGTGATATTTTTGGGATGATATCTTTTTATTCTTAGTTTGTTCAATCGCCAAGCAATCAGTTACTATTTAACAGGTACACTCTGAATTTGCGGAGTGCATGAACAACGACTAAAACCTCTAATTCGTATGACGACAGTTTTTTTTCTTGTGGTGTAGTTTTTTCGCTCGTGTAGTGTGTCGGATAAAATCGATTGTCTTCTAGTGACTTCTTCCATAACCATGCTGGCTTGCATCAGTGTGAAGCTCCGTTTCAAAACTTGGGTTTTAAATTCGCAAGACTGGGTGCTCCGACAAAAGCATTTTTATCATGTTGAACGCCTGTTGCTGCAACTCTCAAAACTAGAATTTTAAGTCTCCTAGGCACGCAGAATACTGGACTGGGATCCTCTACAACTATCGTCATTTTAACGTCGGTTTCTTTTGCCTTCTCAGGAACATACTCTGAAACAATTTGCTCCGTCATTTTCTTTTCATGAATTGAAACCATTTCTCCTATATTTAGTTCGTCGTAGTCGCGAACATTGATGTTCATCAAAAACGCGCAGGGTGCCAATTTTTCGATATGATGTCCTGTGTTGTTTAGAATAAGTTCTGCTTGATTTAAAAATTTCCTGCCGAGAATAGCGTTCAACGAGAGAATATCATCTGTTACCACATAAAAGCGAGTAGAGTACTCGTCTGCGTTCAATTTGATTTTTGCTTCAAATGTACCTTTTGAACAGACGTAATTTCGTCCAAAGCACGTTAGAATTAAATTTATACGTTGCATGTCCGGAATACTAATCTACTGTAATTTCTTCTCGGAAACTAGGTTAACTTGACTTCCTGTGTCAATGATGGCCTTTATAGCTACTCCTTCAAGCGTAACATCTTTGGTCATTTTATTATTCGCCTTCCCGTCCAGTTGACTTACGTCCTTGTTGTCTGGTTTCCCATTTTGACACTTCGAGGCGCGATGACCATACTTTCCACACCCGAAACATTTCATGCCCCCTATTCTTATGAACACAGTCTGCCGATTTGTGCCTCACGGTTCCGCAATTATAGGCATCGCGTTTTTTAGAGTGTTCGCTGCCACTGTCGATGATTTTGGTGATAAAATGATGTTGTAGGGTGCTACGGGGCTAAGAGATTTTAAACGTAGTTGCAAAATTATGAAAAATGCCAGTGCAAGCAATCATATGAGGAATTATGATTGCTTGCACTGACGTTTCTCATCATTTAGAAACTTTGTTTTAATATCTCTTAGCCCCGTAGCACCATAAAATATCATTTTATTTCTTTGTTGGTCATTTATTATATCAATCGCGTATTGCATGATTGCCGCCTCTTCCACCTCCCCACAATTGGCTATTTCTTTCATTCTCAAAAAATATTTCAAATAAGATTCATTACTTCCTTTTTTACGCTCTGTCACTAGTCGTTGCAAATCAGCGGTATTAATATTTTCCCCGAACTCCTCGCAAAGTGCTTTTCTCAAGTTTGGCCATTTTTTTAAGTTTCTTTCGCCTTGTGTGAATATTTTCGCGATATTTTCTAACGAACTTTTTGCCACTATCAGTTTTTCCGTATCCGACCACCCGAATAATAATGCTGTTTCTTGAATTTCGTTGGCCCAACATTTAACCAGATAGTTATCCTTTCCATTGAACAGATGAATGTCTATATCTCGAAAGCTTAAAGCGAACGTATTCCCGATCGCCCCACTGCTCAAACACAACATTTCATCATTCAGAACACTCTCTGTAAGTTGTAAGTTGTTTGTGTTCAGCTGCGTTGTTTTTTTCATCCACCTCGACTCTTTCGTGATCGTTCTCTTTACAGCTATTCAATTTCGTGAAATTCGCAAGTACGTCACATATTCGCTCGGTCATCTCAGGAACACTACCCGTATGGTCGATACAAAGCCAATTACAGACGGTCGATAAATCTCTTTCCGACAAGTACACTTTCAAAAATTCTATCTTCTCTTTATACTGCGACGAACCACTCACGAGCTCATATCCCGTAAACGCGCGAAGTCGTTTTCTATTCCGACGATCGCCATCTGCACCATACATGACTTTATGGAGAATTTTCACCGATTTCGCTGGTGCCGATGATTTATTGTCATTTACACTCGGAATTTGTTCGATACTAAATTTCGAAGAATTCACGCACGTAAACGTTAATTGCTGATTTTTCTCCCGGCAAATGACGCGCGTTGACGTTTGCAAAGAACTTATATTTTGTTTTTTTTACACACTTCTTTTTAGGGTTCTATAATATAATTTTACAAAACCCTACTAAAATCGCGTCCTGTCTGTCCGTCCGTTCGTATGTCACAACACTTTTTCTCGCAAACTACTTAAGCGAGAAACATCAAGTTTGGTATACAAGTGTAAACTGGTGCTCTCTTCAAAGTCCATTTACAAAAAAATTTTATAAGGTATTTAGGGGAGTCTCCCCATATACGGGAGTGACTTCCGAAAAAAAAATCCATCAGAGGTAGTCGATATAGGAATCAAATGAAAGGTATTGATGGAAATTTCGCAAAACAGGTCTTAATTTGACACTTTTTGCTTCGAGGGGTCCGCAGGGAGGGGAAATACACGAAAAATTGTTGTGCTACGTAATCAGATTCACGAATTTCGCAGCACCATATGCGAAGGATTTTCGCAGAGTTGAAAAACAAAATAAATATTTAATAGCCTTAAATACGAAAGCACAGAAAAAGCCGAAGCCTTTGCAGACACTCTTGAACTGCATTAATTCGACTGAGCAGAGCCTTGAATTTGAAGACGAAATGGAGTCCTCTGTGCAAAGACTACTAGCCTCCCTGACAACATACACAACCGAAATCCGTCAACTAGACTTGCCTGAATTAAAAGGCATGATAAGCACGCTAAACAAGCGACACCACCATGCTGAAAAAGCTACCAGACATAATCCTACAAGCCCTGACGGACATCATCAACTCCATCTTCCGCCTACGCAAATTCCCCAAATCGTGGAAAACGGCAATTATCATCGTCATTCCGAAAGCAAATAAAGACCTTACTCTCCCGCAAACCGACAGAAAAGGCACTTTTAACTCCGTTGACCGAATACATTGAAGACACGAAAATTATTGCCTAAGAAAAATCTGGCTTTCGAGCCGAACATTCTACTGAACTCTAGCTAGAAAGGGTTGTCCAACACATGATTTTCAACAGGCCTAGTTATGTTCGATATAGCAAAACCCTTTGACAAAGTCTGGCATGCAGGGCTTATCCTTAAAATGCATGAATTTTCCATTCCATCTTAGATAAAAATGATCAGCTCTTTCCTACAGGGCAGATTTTTTCGCGGAAAATTGACGACAAATTATCCAACATGCGACCGATTCAAGCTGAAGTTCCACAAGGATCACCACTCTTCCCATTACTGTACACCCTATACAATGCGGGCCTTCCACGGCTGCCCAACAGCCAGCGTTCAAATTTACCTATATTCCGACGACACTTATATATGTATATTACACCTTGCGACAAGCAGAAGCCGAATATTCAAGTCTGCGACGATCCATTGAAATTCTTTTGGCGTATTTTCAAAGATGGGAGATAAAAATTAACGCTGACAAGACACAAGCAATCTTCATTACAAGAACCTCCCACACTACTAATCGACACAAACGCAATACCACGGAACAGAACTGCTAAATACCTAAGACTAAAATTTGACAATAGACTTACATGGACTGACCACTTACATGACAAGAGACAACATTGTTCCTCCTTGTACCCCGTCTTAAGATCAGGTAAACTTAATGTTAAAAATAAACTCCTCATCTATAACCAAATTCTAAGACCCTTCTTTATGGCTATATAGCCTTCTGTCAGACCTTAAAATCTAATAAAAAAGCACTTCAAACCCTTCAGTAGTCAAATATTAAAATAATCGACATATTCTGAATGGAGATAAAGATTCTTGTGTCTCTACTAATACAAAATGCTTTTACTCTGTCTAAATAAATTCTTTTTTAAAATTACTCGGACTGATGTTATTGTATATGTGTCCTCAAATCAAAATTATTTCAATCATTAAAAAATGCAACATTATTCGAAGCGTCGCTTGGATTTTCCTGAAAGATAAAATTTGGTCCCAAAATGTTTGATTTCTTTTTTAAATCCTTATAATTTAATAAATAAGAGTACTTACCCCTCATCCTCGACGGGCGCTCATAGATGGTGTGGGCGAAGCATTATTTTGATGAAACTCGATTAACGCCAAACACTGAACCTGACTCATTTGGTTGACTAAAACTTGGTTGTTTTAAGATTTTGATTTCCGCGTTTCACGAACTTTCTTCAACGCTTTTTACGTCCACAAATAACGAAAAGGAATTACTTTACGTGAAAACTAAATAAAAATATTTTTTTCTAACCTAAGACTAATCTAACAGCGCTATTGAATGCTTACACCAGCTTTAGTACATTTTGGCTTCGGTTTCATGCTTGATTAATTATTTAATCTATTGCCTTCTTGCCTTTATTGTCAGGTATACCCGACAATTAAACCTCATTTTACTATTTGGAGAGGTTCATTGAAATTGGAATTTCATTTTTAATGAGCTTAATTACAATGTCTGTGCCACGATCTGACGCGGTTATTAAATTGAAGCCAACTATTCGCGAAAGATGCACGGGGGATTCGCGGTCGCGCCTCTAGGTCATAAGTTGAATTTTATTCTCGGCGCATGCACTAGACAGACGTTTCGTTCCTTAGCTGCTCGATGCAAATACTTGACTCGCTACACTCGCCTAGAGCCAGAGAAGGGACACTCATCAATTCTTCGCTATGCGTCGCCAAGCTGATGTTCTCAATCGTTAACCCACTCATACATGTAATGAAGTTTATTGATTGCACCTAATATAAAATCACAATCATGCGAGTGCCCATATACTACTGGTAGATTCACTTTCGTATTCAAAGTGTCGTTGGACGCAAGATTCGTCCTTATACCGATAGTCCACTGAACAAGTGCTTTCCGTTCAAATACTCGACAAGAACTCGTTCCTAGCATCCACCTTCGCATATTTTCCCGGTTCGGAGCTCTGTCATTTTCGTGATTATCTCATCCATCCAAGTAGTCTCGTTGGAATAAAATTATTTATTAGATATCATTAACAATTTGCTGAGGAAAAATCACGGCCCGAATGATGTTGGCATCTCAGATAAAGCACATGTATCGTCAATATGCAAATGACCCGATCAGAAGCGAGCTATTAAAAACTAGGCAACGAGTAAACAAGCGCAATCTTGAAAGAGACCAACGAACGATCGTCACGCACTCACTTCTCGAAGTATCTTTTCCTTATCTAAAGGGCTCAGTTTAATGTTACTTCTGTTTGATTCACTGGGCGTATCAAATAATACTAACCACTCCCTGAGGGACAGTAGTACCTATCAGTCATGTGTCACTGCATCTTACTTATCTACATCATGCCCATAAGAGGACAGGATCGGTAAACGCTGGTCATGAGTGCCGACTGGCCAGACCATTAGATTTACAGTTTCTCTAGCTGTGGATAGCCACGGTGCTTTCCAACTGTTCGTGTGCTTATACAGGGGAGAAGGGAAAAATAATGATAATTTAGCATCTCTCGCTCTTCGACTCTGGGGAGTAATGTGGGCGAATCTTTTAGTTTTGAAATCACAATTTTTGTAATAGTAGCAAGTCCGTTTAGCTTGAACTGACGCAAGTTCCCGCGCTCTTTTTGTTGTCTGTCAGGTTTTCCTCAAATCAATATGTTCCTTTTCAGTCTTCTCCTCTTCGCAGTCTGATAGATCAGATCGTACCCAAATTTATCATTTTTCTCCTTGCCTGTTATTTTCACAGTTACTCCTTCTATGGAGTACAAACAATCTCCTTCATGAGTATCAATATTAAATTCGAAACTCTCATTTCCTTGGTTTTTCCCTCCCAAAATGGATGGCCCATCGAAACTACAATCGTGTTTCTCATCCCAACACGACCCCAAGACAATTATTTTCCCGGACTATTACGTGTTCAAGCAATTTTCTTTGCAAAAGAACTGCTCCTTGCAATAAATGACTTTTAGGGGTCAAAATCTGCACGCTCTTTGGTCTTTCCCAAACCAATTTATTGCAAATCGCGCCGCATGTCACTTGGCAAAATACCCACTTCGGACATGATGTTGTGCCTGTAAGAGGTAAAAGTGGATTCACTCACGTATAGTTTTAAAGCGACCATCAGACAATATTTTATTCTTGCTTTACAATTTCAAGTGCAGCCCGAAGTTAAACCTTTTTCACTCGTCGTCGAAGTTTAAATTTTCGTTCTCGCGGCGTCCGTTCTGTATGGCGATCCGTAACAGACTCCCGGATGTCGCCATCCGTCACCGAACGATTCCTGTCGCAACGGGGTTTCGTGACTCATCCATCCACTGTAGATTGCATTGCGGGCAATGTAATTCGTGAATAAGCTGCGTTATAAAGAGGTTGCCATGTCCAAATTTTAATTGTAAATTTAGATAATTGTTTTTTTTTAATTTACAATTAAATTGGGTCAGCGTTATGCTGGTTTTCCAGCAGTTTGCTTAGGTGACTGCTCGATTACTACATATTTCTGAATTGCCCGTAACATCGTTTCATATGGACTGACAAACTATGAAACTCCATTGCACTTATTTCTTTAATTTTTTGTTTTTTTGTTTAAATAGCAACCATTTCATGAGTTTTAGTTATTAGGATAATGGCAAAGTAGGCCAAACGCTGACTTAACTCCATTCTTAAACAAAAAACTGAAGACATAAGACAAGGACACTAAATTTGATGCAGAAAACAAAATGTGGATTACTCATTCAAGCCTTACACATAACAAACATAGTTTTAGGGTATAATTTATTGACTTCGTTGTATTGGACTAACATTGTTGTATTTCATGCACAATTAATTATTAAAATGTCGTCAATTTGTTTGTAGAAATTTAGCAAGTGTTGGTAGTGTGTGCCTTTATTCAAAAATCGGCCATAGAGATCAATTAAACTAATAAAATCAATAGATAAAGGAAACACTGACGTTATATGTACTCACATAATTGTTCTTTAGCTGTAATTTAATTTTAAGTTTTATATTTGATGAGCTGTGGGACTCTAATTTAACATTAATATTGTAGATTTCTGTTGTTAGTTTAATTTGATGTTAAAAACTGTTTCTGGTATGTTTGTCTAAAATTTAATATTAGTGTTAAGTGTATGTGGATTTGCGCTTACAGTAATTTTTCTCAATTTTATTTTTTATGTAAGGAACAAATTGAAAAATCTCAATAAGCTGAAATTTGCAAACACTTAAATAGACGTGTCCTTAATTGTTCTTATAATTTCCCTACTAACAAACATTTGAAAGGAGTAGATTTACTTAATTTAAACATTTTGGCTCATTAACCATGAAATAATACAATAGAAAAGAAATTAAATATTCAAACAGCAACACTAAGTCTAACATTTAATCTCTTCCTGTTTCAACTACATCCATGAACATTTTTTTCAATGCTAGATACTTATCACATTAACCTCAGGCTCTAACATTACTTCTAATAAATAAAATTTATATCATCTAATAAATTTAATCACCGTCCAATCAAAACAATTTCTATGTATTCAAACATAATTACTCGTATACTCAGTCGTAAAAAAGCATATACTATAGAACATCCAACATAACACCGTGATACACGCACCCTTAAACTGTCTAATCGAACATTCTAACCCAATTGGATACTCATCATCAACTAATATGTTGTTGTATAATCGCTTGTTGAAAATGGAATGAAAATGTTGTGAGATCGGTATCTTGACCCACTTTCCGTAGATAATCCATACAAGGGTGGTGCAGCATGCCTAAGTAGTAGTACAACAGTTTGGTGCTGGCTTGTATCCTTGGTCCTACTAACAACAGTAGCTCCAAATGCAACTACTATTTCCGTGGATTTAGATACAGTGAAATGCAATAGCGAGAACAATGAACGAATTACAGCCAAACGAAGACAAAGCAAACAGGATGGCCGGAGGTCCTTTTTATCGAATTGCTCCAGTCATTTGTTACACAACACGCCGTCACAATCGAACTCAATATGTGTTTGAAATTAACGATCAATTGTTTAAATCTATGAAAAAAAAATCTAGAATAAATATATCCAATTCATATTTCAGGCTATAATTTTTATAGGTGCAATTTTTAAGTGGTGTACAAATAATAATATTTTCATGATTATAATAAATTTATTCATTTGAATCGAAACAAATTTGTATAAAAAATTAGCACATTTTCTAACATCCTTCACCAATAGATCAATTATGTTTTGGATTAGTCAAACTATTTTTTAGTCTAAAATAAATTTATTGAGAGTTAATAATTGATGAATGTGGGTCTAAAGTATGAAATAAAATGGCATTGTCTGCTGTAATAAATAGTATTATACATGGATATGGGATTTTGTTGTTGAAACCTGGTTAAATTTAAATTGATAAATATAACAATAAATAGATAATTATACATCAAAAGACAACGGATACGAAACATCTGTTATGTCGATTAAAGCATTATTAATAACTAAAAATCGAATTGTTCATAAGATTTAAAAATAAGCGTCTCTAAATGTAAATGGTTTTGGAATTTATAATGTAAGTATTGAATACAATAAAAACAAAAATTTAAATATATGTGAAAATAAGCTAAAATAATGATGAATTTTATTGCAGGACTAATACGTTAGAATGATTCGTGTTAAAAATAGTTGGAAAGTATTTACCGACTATCATTTTCGATGTCGCGTAATCACTTTGTGCCAAATGTAATTAGTTGATAAGTTATCATTAATTTTTAACTGCATCGTAAATATCTAAATTAGTTAGGCATCTATCAAGACCAACTTATGTGACCGTAAGTGTTACTCTGTAAATGTCCTTTTATAGCATGTTAATGTAAGCTACGTAACTGTAGATCGTTATACATTTAGATTTAAATTTTATTTTATATCCATTCTATTGCATATATTTAAAACAAGGAAATAATCTAATCAGGCATATTTATAAATCATTGCTTCGAGGATTGACTATCAACAAAACCAATTCAGATTGAACGTTTTCTGTTTGTCCTCTTTTGCAACCGCTTCAAGATGGTTTAGATATTTATTTTGAAGGTTTCAGTAAGATCTTCTCTGAATATTGCACTCAATCGTATCAAATATTTGCTGAGGCGTTTTTTTTATGGCGACGTGTGACAATTAAAGTCATGAGACTAATTCCATGAAAACCGTATATTTAAAAATTATTCTACAACTCTACCATCCCCTTCAAAGAAGTCCCCTTGAGCAACTATACAACGATTTCAGCGCGTTTTCCATGCTTCGTAACATTTCTGGAACGCTTCGACTGGGATGTCCGCGAGGACCTTCGTCGCGGCCACCTGGGTGTCCGTAATCGACTCAAAATGGGTTCGTTCGGGTTGTATTGGAAAAACCAGCTCTCGTTGCCTGTAATCACTCGATCAAACAGCGTGGGGTCGTTTTTCACTTGTTCCAAACAGTCTTCTGCGATGCTTTTGCTCCTCAGAAAAGTTCTTTGGAACCATCTTCGCGCACAACTTTTTCATCCCAAAATCGTCGGTTAAAATTTGTCTGACTGTTTCACGGTTCATACCCAGTTCCGAGGCCAACATTTGAACTGTTAAACGCCGATCTTCGCGTTATTCCGCACCTCGACTGGTCTCCCGCTCCGCGCCTCGTCATCCACGCTTTCACGCCTCTCCTTAAACTCTTTATGCCATCGAAACACCTGGGCACGACCCCGAGCACTATCACCATGCAGTTTTAACGTACGTTTCCGAAGCTGTTTCGTCCAATCTGGCGCAAAATTTTATCATGACGCATTGTTCTTGATTTCGTTTCTACATTTTTATGACTCAACACGACACAGCAGGCGAACTAAACAAGCTAGAGCAATGGTAAATATATAACAAGTTGGGTAAACAGACCTACGCTCATGTCAGAAGGGTTTTGTATTCAATTTACAAAATGCAGTCACCAGATCGAATCAAATCAAGAAACATGTCAAAGACGATTTTATTGTAGAAAATATGAAATACGAAGATCATACTATTATTAACAAAGTTGAACGAATTTCGCCTTCTGAGGTTTTTAGTATTGTTATACTCATAAATATCTCCCTTGATAATTATTTCAGATGTCCATCCGCGACGGAGGAAACACATTTTTCATGTATTTCCCCCCTGTGCCCCCACTGAAGCAAAAAATGACAGTTTAACAACTGTTTTGAAAAGCTCCAATGAAAACTTTCATTTCATACTCATATCGGCTACGTTTGATGCATTTTTTTTTTCAGGGGCCACTCTTCTGTACTGTTATCATCGATTAATGGCCAATTTTTTCGTATCCTAGAATGGTTACAAAACCCTTTTGCTAGGAGCTCTCTCCCACCTCCTTGACTTGTTTCACTTCTGAGCATTAATTGTAGGTACTCATCTTCAGTCATTCATTAAATTGAATCAAGTGTTCAAAGCATGCACCTTAAACGTTGAAGTTGGGAAAAAATAACTCAAAATTATTCAATCTTCGCATTTAAAACAGCCACTATTTTGTTTTACGATTACTGATACCACTAGCTGAACCGATTCTCAAAGATATTCATGATGCCTGCCTATCATTCCTGAACTTTTCATGCAAATCCTAGCAAAACTGTAGTGTCTGAGTCGGTAAAAAGCGCATGTTGTTCCATAGCCATATGTTGCCATAGTAATACATGCAGCGCATATTGTTCCATAGTAATACAGGAAAATTCAAACCGCTATAACATCGCTAAATATGATTCAATCTTTATGAAACTTTCAGGAAAGATCAATCTTATAAATAGACATCAACGTGTTGAATTTCATTGAATTTAAGGGTACCGTTAAGATTTTATTCAAGAAAACATAAAATCGATAAATCATACTATTACTAACAAAGTTGAGTGAATTGCGACTTCTCATGTATTTGTTGTTGTTGTACTCACCAAGGCCTACATTTCTGATTTTTTTCAGATTTTTCGGATCACAGGTGTCCAATCGCGAGGGGGGGACACAAATTTTCGTGTATTTCCCCTCCCTGTGCGCCCCTCGAAACAAATTTTGCCAAACTAAGACCTGTTTTGAAAAGTTCTCATCAAGACCTTTCATTTGATACCCATATGAGCTACCTTAA
The DNA here is from genome assembly GCA_963969285.1 of Odontomyia ornata. Classification (NCBI taxonomy): domain Eukaryota; kingdom Metazoa; phylum Arthropoda; class Insecta; order Diptera; family Stratiomyidae; genus Odontomyia; species Odontomyia ornata. The sequence goes on from OZ017742.1 coordinate 262,488,537, forward strand.
ATGAAATTTTTTTCCGGGGGGTCACTCTCCTATATGGGGAGACCCCCCTTAAATAACTTATAAAATTTTTTTGCAGTTGAACTTTGAAGAGATCACGACTTTACACCTACACACAAAACTTGATGTTTCTAGCTTCAGTAGTTTCCGAGAAAAACTGCTGTGACACACGGACGGACGGACGGACGGACGGACAGACTGGTCGCGAAACTAGTAGGGTTTTGTAAAATTATTTTACAAAACCCTAAAAAGAGAGGTAAAGGATGCCGGGGAAGGAGAAAAAGAGTTTCAAGGTTGCAAGTTTACCACAAGCGTGGCGATAAAATCAGTCTCATTACTTAATTGTCATGCCCCGTAGAAGTGAAACTTCAATCTCGATTTCTTATTAAGATTATTTTAAATCAGATTTCAAAACAGTAATTTTCTATCTAGGTTTCAATGCATCCATTTTTGAGTTGAACGATTTAATAAATTATAAGGTTTTTTGCGTCGACGGTCAGCAATTCTCTTTGCTGTTGAATTCCGGTTAGAGGAAAAATCAAATAAGTAGGATCAATTTTGTCGGTTTAAAAAAACTCAAGCAATTGTTGGTGAATAAATTTATTACGATCTGCATCGTTGACAGCTTGATCCTAACTCCTGTCAATACATAATATCAGTGCTGCCACTCAGCAAAAACCAAATTAATTCAAATTTACACTTTTCAAATTACATTTGGTTATTTAATGAAACTCCCTCCCTAAAATGGCCACCCTACGGGATTATTCGTCCCGAATAATCATTGAATAGATACCCATGGTTACATGTATTCAGCGCATGTGCTAGTCAACATAGGTCCGTCTCCAGGCACAGCTCGTTGTACATCGTACGTGTTTTACGATTTGATATGGCCCCAAATATTTGGCTCGTAGCTTTCAGCCTGGACCCATTTGGGTTCGTTTAGTAGCAACTAGATCATTGATTTTACGAGTATACTCGTTTGGTTCACGGCGCTTCCGATCATATGGTTTTCGATTTTCTTCCTGAGTCTTAAGAATCTGTTGCTTTGCTTTTCCCTAAGTTCGTCGCGTTCGTTAAGAAATTGTTTTAGCAGCATTTCGTCCACCAATTCCTTCAACAGTATATCTTCCTTAGACCGCATCTTCACTCCATTCAGAAGGGGTTGTGTTAGTACTTCGCTGATAGGTAGTATTGAACGTTTGTTGTAATCGCTCGACGTAAATATACCATTATGCAGTATCTTGAATCAAGGTTTTTTCAAGACAGGCATGATTGTTCGGTTAATTCTCTCAATCTGTCCACTAGCTCTTGGAAGGCCTGTTGCACTCAATATATGCTTGATACCTTCTTCCTTGCAATAATCCTCAAAGTTTTTTTTGTGGTAGGGAGGTGAGTGCCATTTATGCACAGAGTGTGGGACTCCCATGCTCGCAAGAAGGCGGCTGGGCTACCCACTAAAAATCTCCCCTGTTAACCCAGCCTGGAACCGTTTGACACATTACTTCGGGCCAGGTCTCGTTTTGTTACGCCGTGAGGCGCCTTCAAGCTGGGCGACCCCTTTCCTAGCGGGAGGGGAGAGGACAAGAGGCTGTGGCAGAAAAGCGATCCCTCAGCCCCAACGCCCCCGGCTGCTGTGGGTCCCTTTTATCTTTTAGGACTGCCCGAACACAATGTGCCACCTGGTGTCATTTGGCAACCGATTCGAGCATCACCGCCACTATATTATCCGAGGTGAGCTCCCCCATCTCTCCGTAGAGTTCCCTTCGTAGCCTGACCCATTTTGCACACGCAAAAAATGTGTGGTGGGCATTGTCCTCCTCTCCTGGGCAAAACCGTCAATCGAGGGACCGTGACTTATCTATCTTGTGCAGGTAAGACTGAAAACCCCCATGCCCGCTCAAAAGCTGGGTCAGAAAGAAGTCAGTCTCACCATGCCTTCGATTTAGCCACGGTCTCACATCCGGGATGAGGCGCGCAGTCCACCTTCCCTTCGTGCAATTCACCCAAGACTGCTGTCAATTATTGAGCGAGTGCTATCTCTCCTCGCGGACATCCATCTCCCTCGCATCCTCGTTTCGGCGCAGGTAAATAGCGCGGGGCTCTCTAGCAAGGAGGGCGACAGGTATCACGCCTGCATTAACTCTCACCGCCGAATCAGAGACTGTCGGATACGAAGATGCAATCCTCAGTGCTCCTCTTCGCTGTACCTGTGCCAAACGTTTTCCTTGCTGAGAGCGTCGCCCCATACTTCTGCTCCGTACAGTAGCACTGACCCTACAGCACTCATCAAGAGGCGTCTTCTTGACGGGCTCGGTCCCCCTACGTTGGCCATAAGTCGACTCAGAGCCGATTTTCCCGAAGCAACCTTCCCAGCCGTTGCCCTGATTTGCTCAGAGAAACTCATCTTCGAGTCGATCAGTAGCCCCAGGTACTTCACCGATGGCTTCGATTCGATTCGTATATCTCCAATACTGATCATGCTTACTCTAGGGATTCTCGTTTTTGTCAAGATGACCACTTCGGTTTTCTCCAGTGCTAAACTGAACCCGCGAGCAGTCATCCAGTCCATCACTCGGCGCATTAGCATACCTAGCCTAAGTTATACCTGTTCAACGGTGCGTCCAGTGACCAGAGCCGCAACATCATCCGCATAGCCGATCAAACGCGACTCATCTGGGATCTTAAGGCTCAGTAGCCCGTCGTAAGACACGTTCCACAGGTCCAGACCAAGGATAGATCCCTGGGTAACAGCCGATGTAATTTCCATCATTCGTTGGCCCTGTGTCGTATCGTAGAGCAGGCTTCGGTCCTTTAGGTAGTTCCTCGAAAGCCGCATTAGATATTCTGGAACTTGAAAAGAGTTTTCCAGCGTTTCCAGAATATCCACCCATCTAGCGGAGTTGAAGGTGTTCCTGACGTCGAGTGTCACCAACAGGACGATCCGTCGTTTGGTGCGACTATATGTCTCTGACTTTTGGACCGCATTCACCACCACTACAATCGCATCAATGGTAGAACGTCCTGCTCAAAAGCCGTACTGCCGAGGAGATAGGTCCCCAGTAGCACGAATCGCGTCAGTGATTCTTCCCTTGATGAGTTTCTCTAGCACTTTCCCAGCCGTGTCTGGCATGCATAACGGGCGGTATGCAGATGACGATTAGGGATTTCCCTTCTCCTTGCTGATCAGCACGAGGCTCGCTACCTTCCATCGTACCGGGAAAACCCCGTCCTGAAGGCAAGCGTTGAATGTACTGAGCAGCAAGTCAGGACAATGGTGATAGACAAGCCGCAACACCTAAGCTGCAACCCCATCTGAACCTGGAGCCTTCCTCGCTTTCAGCAAAAAGACTTTCCCTTCCAGTTCCGGCTGTGTGAAGAATGGACACTCGACCGCTGTTTCGACATGGATAACGTCAATACGGACGGGATGGGTGGGGAAGAGTCCCCGCAATATCGCGTCCATCTTTTCCGGGTCATTTATACAAGGTTTCCGTAGGGCACAAAGCTTCCGCATAACTAGCTTGTAGCCAAGGCTCCACGGATCCTTGTTCACATTGTCCGCTAGATCTTGCTAGCTGATCAATTTGCAAAGGCATTTCCTGGCCCACTAATATGCTGCTGCGCGGTTGCTTGCCTCGTCACGGTTCCGTGCCCGTTGAGCCTCACGCCAAAGCTTGTGACACTCCCTTCGTTTTTCAGCGATTTCTGTTGACCACCAGTACACTGGTGTTAATAAATTGTTTTACCAGCATTTTGTCCACCAATTCCTTCAAGAGTATATCTTCCTTAGACCGCATCTTTAGTCCTACGAGTAATTCCAAAGGGTTTGTAATGATACGTCGTTGATAGATAGTATTGAACGTTGGTTATAATCGATCGACGTAAATATACCACTTTGCAGGATGTTGAATCGGAAGTTTTGTCAAGACAGGGATGATTGTTCAGTTAGTTCTCTCAATTTGTCCATTAGCTCTTGGAAGGCCTATTGTAATCAAAATACGAGGTGTGACAATTAAAGAATATACTGAATCCATGAAAACCGTATATTTAAAAACTATTCTACAACGCTGCCATCCCCTTCAAATTAGTCGCCTTGGGCAGCTATACAGCGATTCCAGTGCGTTTTCCATGCTTCGTAACATTTCTGGAACACTTCGACTGGGATGTCCGCGATTACCCTCCTCACGGCCGCCTGGATGTCCGTAATGGACTCAAAATGGGTTCCTTTGGCCACCGATTTTTTTCTAGGGAACGAAAAAAGTCACAGGGTGATATATCAGGTGAATAAGGCGGCTATTGCAACACGGCGATCTCTTTAGAGGCCAAATACTGGCAAACGCTGAGGGCGGTGTGGGACGGCGCGTTGTCGTGATGAAGTATCCAGCTACGAGCGATGTCTGGGCGCACCCTGTTGACTCGTTCTCGCAATTTTTCGAGTACTTGGCGATAGTAGACTTGATTTACGGTTCGCCCCCGACGAAACAAATTCTTTGTGGACGATTCCACGGCTATCAAAAAAGACAATAACTATCGTTTTCACCTTCCACTTGCTCATGCGAGCTTTTTCGGGCGGGGGACTCTTTATGCCATCGAAACACCTGGGCACAACTAAGAGCACTATCGCCATACACTTATACAATTTTAGGGTACGTTTCCGAAGCTTTTTCGCCCAATCTGGCGCAACATTTTATTGCGACGCATTGCTCTTGATTTCGTTTCTCCATTTTCGCGACGAGCACCACCAACACACATCTACTCAACACGAGACAGCAGGTGAACTAAACAAGCTAGAGCGATGGTAAATATATCAATGGAGAGGGAAGGTTGCCGGGGAAGGGGAAAGGAATTTCAAGGTCGCAGATTTACCACAAGCGCGGTATTACTGAATTGTCTCACCTCGTATGCTTGATACGTTCTTCCTTGAAATAACCCTCAAAGTCTTGAGATGTAAAGGCGATTCCTCGATCCGTAATAATTTGCGCTCGGTTCCTAAAAGTTCACTTCTGCAAATCTAGTTTCATAATAACTTCGCGTGACGTAGTTCATTTAATAGGGTAGAGCCACACAAACTTAGTGTATGAGTCAATCACGGCAAATTTGTGTTTATATCTTTTATTCGTCGATTCCTGAGGTCCAAGATGATCAGCGGCGTGGTATGTATGTAACGAAACGTCTGATTTCGTAAGAGGATGAAGATATTCCTCTTGTTTACTTTCTTTTTTGTTAGCAAGAATGCATGCCAAGCAATTGTCTATAAAATAATTTACCTTGGATTTAGCGTCAGGAATGTAGTAGGTAGTTTTTGTTAATTATTATGTCCTTTTCGCCGAAATGTGTCCCTTTAGATGAGTCATCTGAATAATATCATTCTGCATACTGATCGGTACTACAAGTAATTCAGATTCAATTGTACACTTAAATAGTAATCCTCCTCGCATTTCATAATTGCTTTGCGACTTATCTTTCACTGAGTCAATGATCATTTGAATATTGGAATCTTCAGCTTGAGCCTTTTTGATTCTGGCTATTAGGTCATCTTCGATCATGTCCATTACTGGCATCCGGCTCAGTGCATCTGCATGCTTTATTAGAGAGCCGGCACGATGCTCAACTGTACTCGTATATTCAAAATCTTCTAAAACTTCTGCCCATCTCCACGTCTTGGCAGAGATATCCTTTTTCTTCATCGTTTCACTGAACGTGACACAGTCGGTGACTATTTTAAAATTTATTCTATGCAAGTAGACGCCAAATTTCTTGAAATATCCTACTATTATGTTTGAGGGAATTTTGTGGTTGTACTCATAGAGAACTACTTCCATGATTTTTTTTTCAGAAATTTCGATCTACAGGTGTCCACTGGCGAAGGAATAGGGGTACAAGTTTTTCGTATTCTTCAGCTTCCTATTCGTTGGCGATATTACAGTTTGCAGACTTTATATTAAAAGATCTCATCAAGAACTTTCGTTTGAAACCCAACTCGACGGTGTTCAGTGAAAAACAATTTCTGAGGTGTCATATTCTTATTAGAGAAGAGTCACTTAAAATTCTTTGAAATTTTTTCAACTTTTAACCTTTCATTAACCAACCACTTCTCAGCTGTTCACAATATTTGATGACCCTAGCTGAGAAAACTTATTGTAACGCACTGACAGATAGTCATATACCGCCGATTTTGATAGGGTATTTTAAATTGCTTTTTTTTAAAAACCCTAAAAAAATTTAGTCAGTACCACGTGATATCGTGAGACTGGTAACTCATTTGAATTAAAATCCCTGAAATTGGCATGTAATTAAAGAGTATACTATTAAATAAGCTTCGAATCTCCCCAAAACCAACCACTTGGCTTCAAATACGTGTACTATCAAATCACTCACTTTGATTGCTTCGTTTTCGTTTAAAACAAATCTTTATTTGGAGACCTGACCTATCTCGAGATCGCCAAACCATTTGCGCAAATTCGCTCGAACATTTCCTTCTTGTGCACGTATCTGTGAATTTGATGACTCCGAATTTTACAGAATCATGTTTGAGCGAGAGCCAACTTTGAATTCCATTTGATGTCATGTACAACACTTTCAGAAAAAAGTTATGAAAGGACTATATCCTTGAAGTCAACAGTTATATTTGTTTTTACAACGAAGGCCGGTTTCTTTTTATTATTTAGTTCCGTTGTATCATGTGTATTTTTGAGAAAAACACGTCATCATCAGTTTTTGAAACTGATTATCTGGTGCTGAAACTCAACAGCTCAACAGACTCGAAACGCGTTTTTCCGAAAAAATAAACAAGGAAGAACACAAGCAAACAATAAAAAGACTATATCCTTATTCCCCTTCAAGACTGTGAAAAAATAATATACATTAGATCATCAATTCAAACATTTTCACAAAATTCAATGAAATGTGAGATTCCAAAAATTTGCAGCGATGAAGGTTAAACCTATATGTCACACTTTGAACCAAATAAAAACTAGCACCAAATAAAAGAAGTCACAAGAAAAGATTAATTTTTATTGAAAAATATTGATATTTGGCAGTCAAATACAACTTCTCTAGTCCTAACGGTCTTCGAGGAACTAAATCACTTTGGATTACGCCCTATTTTACTATCACTTTTTTATAGACTATGAGATTTAACTTTATCTTATCGAATTCATCTTGTTTGACCAAATAAGATAAATGTATGCAAATAAAATACTGTTTCTGGTGTATACTTATATTTGGATATACTCTTTGTTCCCGAGAAAACCCATGAGATGCTGAAAAAGTTTGTTTAATCAAAGACAATGAATGTAAAGTAAATAAAGAAAGCTCAATATTATACCTATTTAATTTTCCCAAAGATTTCAGCTTATTCTAAGATATTTTTGTCCATTTGAGATAAAAATACATCTTCAACATTTGCTTTATCAGTCATTAAAGAAGTATTTTATTGAATTTTATTGCTACAGTTTAATCTAATTTTAATCTTAGTAGTGAGATACCCCCAACTTAGAACTAGGCTCAGCCCAATGTGTCAAACGGTCCCAGGCTAGGTTCTTACGTTGACGACGAAGTTGCCAGACTTTGCGCATCTGAAAATCTCACACTCAGTTCGTGAATAACCTTCACCTCCCAACCACAAAAAAAAATCTTAATGAGAAAATCAGCATTTATTCATGCCATTCATTATTGGATCATTGATTGTTTTTCCAAAAAAAACAGTTCTGTGCCACGAATTCTTTTATGGTCATCTTTCATCTCTTTGACCATTGTTTTTATGTTCCCTTAGGCAATCCTGTCGATACCTGTGATGTAACCTTCCCTCCTATACGATTATAGGGTGGTCCTGCTCCACTTTCAAATTAGTTACTGCTGAAGACTGCCTACAATCTATTAGCATGTTCTGTTGAGAAAAATATACTTGATCTAAATTCATATGGTAATCCGCGTGGTGTAGTGGTTAGAGCGCTCGCTGCGTAAGTTGAAGGTCCCTGGTTCGTGTCCCTTGGTGACAACGAGATTTGTTTCATATGATTCTTCGAACGGGCTATAAGCCCGTTCAGCTATGATATGTACGTAAAATCAAAATGTACCGCAGTTCGGTGGACAAATCAACGGCCAAAGCATCATACTGACCATATCACCTTCTCGAATATCGATACATTCGATTAAGGTAATGAGATACTCTAAGTATCTCTAAATAAAGGCCCGAAAGAGGTTGCAGTGCGAAAGCAAAAATAAAATCAAATGTAGGCTCTTTACGCAATGTGAATTCAGCTAATGTGGTAATATCCTTTTGCGTTTTCTAAATAAAGCTCTACTATTTGGTTCAGGTTGAGTTCCCTTCTGGTACCTTTCGAGGCTACTAGGAAGAGAAAGTATCTGATGGATCATATGTTTGAATGTCGATGCCTTGTGTCGAAATGAGTGGCTTAGGGTGCTGGAGAAAACTTTTTGCTGCCCGTTTATTTTTTCTCCTGCATTAGCTCTACCTTGCTTTTTGTCTTTATCACGGATACGTCTCAAGAGAGCAGTTACCATAATTTAACTTCAAATTGTTATTTTATCCATTATGCATAAGATAAGGCGACTTAAAGTTATGCCCTTAAACAATGACAAACATCTCATCCAGATATCTCTTCCAAAATCTTGAGCAACTATTTCTACCCATCTTTTATTTGAAAATGAAAATTTCGCTGACTTATGGAAAAGGTGGATTTCTCAATGTGCACCTTTTAGTTACTTATAGAACTCACCACCTAGAAGTATATTACTTCTCTTGCATATGCAACTTTGTGAGGCCTGTACCTATTGATTTTTCCATGATGCTGATGGCTTACTTGACCAAAATATTCGGAAAGAGAAATTTTTATCTCGAATGACACTTCCACGACTAAACCGATTCCAAATTAAATCAGACCACACAAGCTAGCGTATTCTTGACTTTATCAATCCATGCATTCAAGCACGAAGAGGCCGTATCTTTTGTAAATCGGGCTCATAATATCAAATGCAAATGGAAGCGTCAATAGTACCGGACTCTTTAAAGATCAAATTCAAGGCCTATGAGTAAAGGTCTATTTAACTCCTTACTGTAGGAAAAAGTTGTCCATTTGCATCTGCGTTTTATGCCCTTTTTTGTTTTCCATTAGTTGTTTACTGGTAAGAATTGCTCTGAACATAACCAGTATAAAAAAACAACCATATTTCTTTCATAAGAAGACTTGATCAACATCACACCATTTGCAGACATTGTTGGCCTTATTGGTATGGTTCCTACATCCTTGGGGAATCACACATTGCACTGTCAAAGAGCTGGATAGAAATTTCTTTCCTAAAAATTAATTCTACATTTTTGCTTTGTTCTGAAGTGATGCCCTTTTTATCTACATTATGTCAGGGTTTGTTATGTTTTGTTCTAAGAATATAAAAAAATACATTTTCTTTAGTAAGCCCTTAGATTAGCCTTATTATCACCAAGTTCAATTAACATCAAAAACTCTTGTTCTCTTCGAAGAATGCACAACAAAGAGTATTCGTTAAGACAAATCTGTAGGCTATCTAAAGAACACCAATTCAAATCAGTATCCTCTTCACTTGGATACTCAACTAACCGTTTCTCTTATTTTACTGTCGGCACAAATTTTCTTTCTAGTTTAAAACGTCTTCTTTTTCTTTGTATAAGAACAGCTCCTCTCGGACCTTCGTTTCCTGCAAAAAGCGCCTCCAGCTGTCTCGGTCCATCGACCGGCATCCTCAAATTTCGAAATCCGAGCACCGATGAACTGTCAGGCCAAGGTTTTTTTCAGTTTCTCCATCGGTTTCTGCACTTCAATTCTCCCAACGAATATTGTTTAAGATATCCATTCGAGTCACGTGACCAGCCCGTTACAACTTCAACAGTCTTACAATCGTTGAGACCTCCGACTCGTCAAAAACCTCAAACAGCTCATTCAAATTCGCTATTGATCCTTGTCTAGCTTCGCTCTAATTATTCACCTCACGAGTCGTCTCTCGAACGCGTTTAATATGTTTGCGGATGTTTGAATTAGGGACCATATTCCACACCCATAGCATAACATAGGTCTTATTGCAGATTTGTATACTTGGAGCTTTGTTTTCCTATCCATGCAGCTGGTCTTCAAGATCGTCAAAACTGAAAGAAATATTTTGTTTGGGAGCTCTATTTCGTCTCTTCATTGCTAGTTCACGTTATTTTGGTGCCTAAATACACAAACACGCCCACGTTCTCAATATTGTACACGACAAGTGTGATATTTCGGATATTTTAGGTTTTTTTCCTCGACTGTGCCGTGAGCCTTGTTTTATTCTCATTGATTGATAGTCCCACTAGTTTTCGCTGTCGAATTTCAGGAAATGTTCTTTAGCGTTTGTTAAAGACCGTGACAAAATGTTGATGTCGTCCGCATAGGGTGCGGCTTGGCTTCACTTGTATAATAACGTCCCTTTTGTATCAACAGGGAGATTTCTTATGACATATTCCAGTGCCAAATTTTATTCGAATGGAGCCAGCCCACCCCCCGGCTTTAGTCCGATATTTGTGTCAAAGGCATCGGTGAGCTGGTTATTGAAGCGGACTTTGGAGGTTGTTGACGTCATTATCATTTTGGTAAGATGGACGAATTTGACTGGGATACCAAGCAAAGCATTATTTGATACAGTACATTACGATCAATACTGTCGTATGCTTGCTTAAAGTCAACGAAAATTTTGTGTACGTTTATGTTGAACTTTCCATACTTCTCAAGTACCTGCTTGACTGTAAATAATTGATCTATCGTTGATCTATCAGCTCTAAGCCACCTTGATACTCCCCGATAATACTGTTGGCGTGTGATCTGATTTTATTTTCTGTGTTCTTTGAAAATATTTTATACGCCGTAAAAAATGCTGGATATACTCGTAACTTCATTATATTGAAGTTTAAAATGAAACTTTTTGCTGAGGACGACACCAAGGTCCACAATCCTATCTACTCTACAAAGTGTTGTGTTGTTGATATAATAGTCAAATGAAAGAAGGCCCCTTTTTTGTGAATAACCAATTATCTGGGAATTTTTCAAGTTTAGGGGTGTTGTTGCATCATGCAAAAACAGTGTTAAGCTTGGACTGCAGAAACATCATACTCTATAGAGATAATATGAAGTGATAAACTTTAAGGCCATCTGTATAAAAAAGATGAGGAATATCATGTTATACTGCTGAGAGATCAGAAATGAATATATTAAAGATCCAAGATAACTTCATTGAGAAACCCGGAAAGGACGTGAATGTGTTTAGATATGCGTCCTTGAAATTTGATCACTTGAGTACCGCCTTTAAGGTAGAAATGGATCCAATTGAGTAAACTGCCAGTGATTCCTAAATTTACTGAGTTTATTCATAAATGAATCATGATTCAAACGACTGAACGTTTTGCTGAAATCTGTATATATTGCATCAATCTGGCGACGCTTTTCCATTTCACACAAAATATTTGATGTCATAATGAGAAGATTGATAGCAGTGGATCTATTTTTTGGAACCCATGCTGCTTTTTATTAAGCTACGGTTCTACTAAGTAATAGGGGAGATCTTTGGCAAAGTATTATTTTAAAAAGCTTTCGAATAGCTGATAATATAGTAATACCCCTGTTATTTTGAATACACCGGCTATTGTTCTTCCTATAGATTGGTATTTAAAAAGATTTCCAATGAAAAGGGTAGATGCCACTAAACAGTGATTTGTTGAAAATGATGCATAGAATCCAGATCAAATGTTCCTTGCACTGGATCAGAAAACTAGGACGAATAAGATCGGGAGCCGATCCTTTATTCGAATCCGAATCCTCAATACATCAGAAATTTCTTGTTGAGTAATGAAAACTTTATCAGTGAAAGTTATAGGAGCCATTGCAGAAACGGAATTTAATAGGTTCTTAGGATTTTGAAAATAATTTACGAAAACCTCACAGATTTGCTCTGAGAAAGAAGAAACTAAATCCTCAAATATCATAGACGAAGGGTCGCCTTGGGTTTTACGCTTGATATTTATATTTGAAGGATACTCTCACCAACAAATTCATAATATTCTGCTTACAATCTATAAGTCGAAAATGCAGCGATAGGTATTCCCGGTCATCTTTTAATTCCCTGCGATAAAATTAACGCCAGGACATTGTGTTCATGGTAAAATTTATGAGATTATTAAGCTTTTCAATACGACTTTTGAATAAGAAAGTACATCCACTAAACTTTAAGTAAACGTAGACTAACTTTTTATTTGCAAGTTCATATCCGCAAACAGCAACAGTACCCATACCGCCGGCTTTTAGGTACACTCGATTTCTGGTTGACTTTAGAGTAATTTGCCCCAGGCTCAAGGAGTGGGTTGTGTATCCTTCAAAGAGCAAGTGGAAATAGTTGCTTTACGCCCCATATTCCTCGAAGAACTTACTGTCTAAAAAAGCCTCAACTTAGGTCAATGCCAGTTAAAAGGGACGAGATGATAGCCGAAATGACAACGAAATCAAATAAGAGCTCTGCCAACCAGAAAATTAGAGCCTTCACAATCCTTTTTTCAACATGTAGTCCCTCCACTATCTCTTTCTCCCCCTACATTTAGCTAAATGGGCCCATTTTTCAGAAAACGTTTACTTCCATTTTGAAACGTGAATTGCAATCTCATCATCATCTCTGGCGCTACAACTCACGCCGGGCCTTGACCTCCAGGACTAATCTCCTCCAATCATCACGGTTCTGTGACCTAGTTCGCCAGTTTATCACTCCCAGCAAGGATCTGCTTTCAGCTTCTATCGTGACTTCCCACTAGACGTCTACTTTATACTCTACCCTTTGGTATTCCTCTGGTTAGCTGTTTTTCTTCCATTGTACATGGGCCGCCAAATACAATTTGCGTAACTCTAAGCAGGTAGAAAGAGGTGGTTTGTCAAATAATTCACATATTTCATCGCTGTAACGAACTCTCCAATCTGTGCCTCCGCTTGGCCGTGTGTTTTCCAGAGCATTTGGCATTCAAAAATGGCCACTGCGTTTTCGGATCCACTTGTCAAGATCCATGCTTTATCTCGATATAACAGCACAAGTTTTACTAGTGATCTGTAAATATGAGGCTTATTTTGCCTATGCACAACTCTTAATGTCCACTGTCTTTTCGAATTCTTTTGGTCCATGCTTCGCTTCCATATAACAGCACAGGTTTGACTAGTGATTTGTAAATACGAGGCTTATTATGCCTGTGCACAACTCTGGACCTTAGAATAAGATGTACGGAGCAATTGATTTTATTTGTGGCATTTATAAGGCATCCAATTTTGTGCCCTTACGCTCCCCTTCTTTTAAGGTTTTACTCCACGATAAACAAAACTACACACACTTGCAAGGTTAACGTCTCCTGCGGTGAGGTTTTACTGGACTGGAATGTTCTTTCTCGTTTGAGTCATGAATTTAGTTTTTGTTACAATAACTCGTAGGACAATTAAGTTTGCTTCAGATTCCTCAAGAATTCTTATGTGGCATATGAGTATACGCTACCTGTCTGTGTGGAGTTGTGGGTTAGGGCACGCTCCGCTTGCACAGCAGCTCTCAAGTTCAAACCTTGGTCGCGGCATCGAGTTTTGAGCGTCTGATGCTGCTGTCGGACTATCAGCCCACCCAGGTGTGATGGGTACTAATTGAAAATTAGGTAATAATCACATGGTTGAGCGTCATCATCTCAAATCCCATTACGGTCATGGAATGGGATACCCTAACAATAAATCTCAATGCCTAGGTTCAGATTTGGCCAGCTGTGCCATGAATTATTATTAGTATACGCTAACAATTGTGCGGACAGAAGTTTCAGCTGTTGCCCCCCTGATGATGTGCTCCAGCGCAATATTAAAGAGCAATGGGGCAAGCCCATCTCCTTGTTTTAAGACTGATGCCATTTTAAAGCTGATATAGAAAATCTTAATTTTTTTTAGCACCATAGCCCCTGTCGAGAAGATGATATAGTCAGTTTTGATTGTGTGCCCGCCCACCCAATTGCAATAAGTTCTGATTTTAAACCAGTACGTATCATAACTAAACGGGCGTCTAGTCCGTCCGAAAAATCACTCGAAACAAATCTCGTTCCCACCAACCGGGTTTGAACCGAGAGCCTTCGGCTTACGGATTGAGCACTCTAATCACTATATCAAGTGAACTACACAGAAAACCGTACCACTTGCAATATCTCTGAAAGTGCAGAATTTATAAACATAGGCGCTAAACCGAACTTTAAGAAGAAAATTTCTAAATAATCCTGCATATTGTTTCATTTAAAGAAATATACTACACTTGATAACCTTCAGCTAGCGAGCTTAAGTGAAAGGTTAATAATAATATGTTATATCTAACAAACTCTTCATAGCAATGATTTATTTCTAAAAGTAATCTCAATTGAAGGCCGAACATATATCGTTTTCTTTATTTCAAAACTTAAAAGTGAATAATAATTCCTGGTATTTCAACAATTCAAACAAGTTACAGTATTTAATTTTATGAAAAAATATTGTGTACGAAGAAAGAAAAAAAGTTGACGCTACTTTAATTCAACAAATGGGTATGAAAACGGAGAGAAAAACTGCCATTATAATAAAAATGTAATAATTAAAAATTAAATTTAAAAAAAAGCCTTTACATCTTGTTAAAATTGTTAATTAATGTTTTAGGAAAATAAAAACTGTAATATTTTATTCCTATTTTATTCACATAATTTTTAAAAGGTTTATAGTCTTTTACTTTTGACGATGAGAACATATTATTTTACATATAAAATCTATTGAAATTGTTGATTGACCGTTTCAAGTAAATTGTTATTATGTGACAATAAACGTTTTTTTATGATTTTGTGATTCACTAATGGTGGTAAAACCTATATTTAATGTATGTACTCAGATTCAAATTTAGTTTTTAACCTGATTCAAAATTATATGGTCTTCCAAATGAGAAATAAATTTAACCAATTCCATTTACACTTGAATAAAAAAAAACTCGATCGACATTTCGAATTTAACGAGTCAGAATCAAAAAAGTAAATATAATTACATAGTAACATGCCCGTGGACAGTGAAGAAAGTCATATATCTGTACGACATTTTCAAATCAAACCATAAAATCAATCTTAATCCAATGAAATGCATCTAATAAGGCAAATCTTAACTTATGTAAATATTATACACTCTCCGATAGTAATAAGAAATTAAATCGATTGCAGTTGGAAAGGAAGTAAGATATAAATTCTTATTATTTGTGTAAATTATGAAAGAAATGGTGTTCAGTCTAATTTTATCAAAAAGAGAAAATAAGACGTAATATTACATTTAGGTTAAATAAATTGCAATGATTAACATGTAGCATCCGTAGCGGATTAAAAAGATTATTTTAACTAATTCACAGGTCATCTATAATTGAATAAATAACATTTATCCTGGCGCTGTATATAATAAAACATATAGGGTTTTAAATTGACGTATATCTTCATATGATTAATAAAAAAATATTATATGAACAAATATTGAAAAATCACAAGTGGCTTTTATTCGTATTAATTTGGGCTTTTGCTATTCATTGTTGTAAAATTATTTTCGAAAACATCTGCTTTAGTTTTGCTTTTATATTTTACATACTATATATATTGAAATTATTAGTTTATGTAGAGTGCTGTTGACAGAAGTGGACCACGTTTTTATTTTTGGTTGTAAACTGGTGAAAAATGAAAATTTTTTCTTATTTTTTTTTTAATCGCAAGGGTATTTCAAAACGCATCTTGCCATCATAGCAAAGTATTGCAATTAAGTTTTGAAGTATTTCTCTTTTTAAATGGAAAAAAAGTGTATTTTCCGTGTTTTCCGAAAGTGTGGGAAGAAGTGGGCCACCAAAATTTTTATCTGAAAAATTCTGCTAAATGCTACAAATTCTTGTCCTGGGGGTTTTCAAAGGCGCTGCTTACGAATCCGTTGTCAAATTTGTAAAATTCAAAAAAGTTTACATGAAATGACTGTTAGAAATTGAAAAAACATTGACTTCAGTAATAATGTTCATTTAATGTCTGGAAAGAAGGAGTAATAAAGTTGAAATGACAAAGGTGTTACAAAAAAACATTTTGTAGTGTTCAGGCACAGATTTTAGGCGCAATTGGCGCACGTGAAGTCGGTGCTGTTGGTCATATCGACGCACATTAAGTGGAAGGGTCAAAGTCAAAGTCGAAAGCGCTTAATCAATACTAATCAGTAAAAATTTTCAAAGAATATAAAGCGAATTCCCAACAATAACAATACAAAAACTTAATGGCCCAAATGGCTCTCTAAATTTATACGTTATCATTAAATACATTACATCAAAAAAAACTATAGTAAATTCAATTAATTAAGATTATTACATATTTTGAAATTCAATTAAAAAAATGAGAAAAAAACAACCAACACTATCCTAAAATTATTTATAATTTAAACACAACAGTGAACTTCGTCCTAAACCTTATATGTTTTAACCTAATTCTGATAAAATTCAATCAAAAACTTCACCTTATACTTAAAAAATGCTATCACAATATTCCTAACCTACGCGTTTAATCTTATCTCTAACCAAATATAATAAACATAACATATACCTTCTTCTTCTTTGTAGCACTACAGCCCCTCTCGGGCCTTCGCTTAGAGATAGTTAGAGTATCTCATTTTCATGACCGTATTGATCTTGTCGGAAGTTGGTTTGGTCAGTACCATGCGTGTGCTTGCTCAGCTATGATCTGATTGAATCAGTACATATCACCACTGAATGAACACCCATAGTCTGTCCGAAAAATCCCCTGAACTAAATTACGTTGCTCCCAACGAGATTTGAACCTGGGACCTTCGGCTTATGAGTTCATGCTCTAACCACTAGACCACACAGATCACCTAACCTATCCCTAATTTTTAACACAAATAAACAACAACACTAAATGTAACAAAAATGAGCTGAAACTCAAAAACTAAGTAACGAAAAACACAAAAACTGAAAATAAATACGAATAATTTAGACGTTATCATTCAGCCACCAATACCTAGATTGTTCCTCTCAGCTCGACCAGCTTCAACGAATCTAGCAAATGAGTATCTCCATTCGAATTGTTGGTCTCGTGAACTCACACACTGAGGATATTTTATCTTCTTATCGGTGGCCCGTCTATGTATGTGATACATGACAGGGGCAGTGTCAGAATCAAAAACATATCGATTCATGTCCAAATACACGAATGCTTCTAGAAGAACGAAGCCAGTAGCGAGCCAAGTCGCAATATACCCGTCTGTAGGGTAGAACGGCTGTGAAATCCAAGGGCTTTCACTCGCAGTCACAGATCTTGCGATATGTTTCCGAAGAAGTTTCAATATGAAGATATCGACTCTTGTCACTTCAGCACTTTGATAAATTCTGCTATTCGATATACGAGTATAATGTTTCCAATCCATCTCAGACTTTCTGTACAAACCAGTACATGCACGAAGACATTTCCTTTCGAAAACTCTTAATTTTGCCATAGTACTAGCACTCTGGTTGTACCAGATCTGACACCCATATGTCAAAACTGGTCTAACTAGGGTCTTGTAACAGATAATTTTGACCTTTTGTTCAATGTATTTGGAATGAAAGAGTCTTCGAAGGGCCATGACTACTTTTAGTGCCTTACTGAGCATGACTTTGACATGTTCAGTACAGTATAGATACTGATCGAGATGAACACCGAGGTATCGAACACAGGATTTATGTGGAACTCGTTCTGAACTAGCCTCGCCAGCCACGATGTGGAAATCTTTCCAATTACGTTTCAGGTATTGACTGACCCAATGCAGCGTTGTCGGGAACAATATTGTTTTGCACTTCTGCGTATTGATTTTCATTCGCCAATTGTCAGTGTACTGCTGTACATCATTGAACATTTTTTGGAGATTTCTCTGAACTATTAGACGGTAAAATCAAAGGTGTTCAATAGCTTGTGAATGAAGATTGAAAAGATTAGAGGCGCAGTAACTGTTCCCTGCTGTAGACCATCCAAGACTTTGAATTCGCACGTTGTTGTCAGATTTCCGTCAGTTACAACAAATAATTTCCCGTATAACATACAATATTACACATTATGGCGACGAGGTGCCTGGGGAACTTGTCCTGAAGGAGTTTAAAAACTAGTCCATCTAACCACACCGTATCGAAGGCTTTCTCCATATCAATGACACATGCTCCATCACATTGTCTATCATTTAGTTTCCAACTGATGTCTGAGGTCACTTTTGTTATTGCATGGGTGGTTGAATGCCTGGCACGAAAACCAAATTGGCAATTCGGCATTAACTCATATTCCTCAATGCGTGCATTTAATGCTCTGTTGAGTATCACTTCAAATACATTGCTGATGTTAGGCAGCAAGCTGATTGGGCGATAGCTTTTAGGGCATTAAGATTCTTTTCCTTTCTTCAAGATCGGAAATACCTTAGCCTTTTTCCACCCTTTTGGGAAATATGAATTGCTCAACATGTTGTTAAACAATATGCAATGATTCCTAATAGCAACCTCAGGCAAATGTCGGAGATATACATTTGGAATACCATCAGTACCACATGATTTCTTCTTGTTTATCCTGCGAAATATGAAACACAAGTCTTCATAGCTGACAAAATAATCAATAAGATTCAAGCTCGGTATGAGATCAGATGTTAATGTTTCATTGAAATGAAAAATTGATTTGCCGTTCAGGCTTGACTTGGTCGGAAACTTTTGCTTTAACGACCTCTGAAAATATTTCATTCCTCTCTCTGGGTTTGATAGATGAACCAATTCAAAATGTTTTCCAATCAGGGCAAGTTTATGCAATCCCTCACAAATAATCTTGTTTCCATTTCTATCCGGAGTCGTACTATCAATTTCGATACCAGATTCATCTAATTACTAGTGACTTCAAGATTCGATACCTTCACTCGAGACTTCTTGCGGAATATGCTATTTACTTACGCGAAAACGCCATCTGGGTCTTGTGGGCTCATACCCCTCAATTTTTGCGCCCATTGATTGCTGACATCACTCCTGAAGTATGAAATGATAAAGTTCCCGACATTCTTCAGGTGAAATTTCAACAAAGCCAACGAGGGATGGTTGTGGTCCAAAAATCGTCGATAAATATTGTTGACGCGTGTGAGAAGAAGGCTTTTCAATCTTTTCAACCTTGCGATGGTTGGTGTTTCATATCCTTTCATATTGTTTCGATGTTAAATCTTGGGAACGACTTTCTCAATCGTTTCCAACATCAGCTTCTCTAACTTCGTTAGGAACCATTCAACAAGAGTTTGCCGCGTCAGAAGGGGGACATTGCTTCTGGTACTCCCGATTAAATTTCTTTTGAAACTTTCCCCAGTCTGTTTTTTTGAAATTCAACCGATGATTTTCCTGTTGAACTGGAATGAGGAAGAAATCATTCCGTTGATGATTGAATTCCATTACGATTGCGTAATGGTCGCTATCATAAGGAAGCACCTGCAGTTTCCGATGCGGACTATTTTTTTGTTTTTTTTTTGTGCAAGGGAGGTGAATGCCATTTATACACAGAGTGTGGGACTCCCATGCGCGACTGGACTACCCACTAAACATCTCCCCTGTCAACCTGAGAACCCAGCCTGGAACCGTTTGACACATTACTTCGGGCCAGGTCTCGTTTTGTTACGCCGTGGGGCGCTTTCAAGCTAGGGAGTCCCTTTCCTAGCGGGAGGGGAGAGGGGAAGAGGAAATGCCAGAAGAACGATCCCCCAGCCCCAGCGCCCCCAGCAGCTGTGAGTTCCTTTTATATTTTAGGACTGCCCGAGCATAACGTGCCTGGTTCCATTTCTCAACCGATTCGAGCATCACCGCAACTATTTTATCCGGGGTGAGCTCTCCCGTCTCCTTGTAGAGTTCCCTTCGCAGCCTGACCCATTTGGTACACGCAAAAAAAGTGTGACAGGCGTTGTCCTCCTCTCCTGGGCAAAACCGACAATCGGGGGGCCGTGACTTACCGATCTTGTGCAGGTAAGACTGAAAACTCCCATGCCCGCTCAAAAGCTGGTTCAGATAGAATTCAGTCTCACCATGGCTTCGATTTAACCACGGTCTCACATCCGGGATGAGGCACGCAGTCCACCTTCCCTTCGTGCAATTGACCAAAGACTGCTGCCAATCGTTGAGCGAGCGCTGTCTCACCTCGCGGACAACCATCTCCCTCGCATCCTCGTTTCGGCGCAGGTAAATAGCGCGGCGCTCTCTAGCAAGGAGGGCGACAGGTATCACGCCTGCAATAACTCTCGCCGCTGAGTCAGAAACTGTTGGGTACGAAGATGCAATTCATAGTGCTCCTCTTCTCTGTACCTGTGCCAAACGTTTTCGATACACCTCCTTACTGAGAGCGACGCCCCATACCTCTGCTCCGTACAGTAGCACTGACCCTACAGCACTTATAAAGAGGCGTCTTCTTGATGGGCTGGGTCCCCCTACGTTGGCCATAAGTCGACTCAGAGCCGATACTCCCGAAGAAGCCTTCTCAGCTGTTGCCCTGATTTGCTCAGAGAAACTCATCTTCGAGTCGATCAGTAGCCCCAGGTACTTCACCGCTGGCTTCAATTCGATTCGTAAGTCGCCAATACTGATCATCCTCACTCTAAGGATTCTCTTTTTGTCAAGATGACCACTTCGGTTTTCTACAGTGCTAAACTGAGCCCGCGAGCAGTCATCCTGTCCCTCACTCGGCGCATTAGCATACATAGCCTAAGTTGCGCTTGTTCAACGGTGCGTCCAGCGACCAGAGCCGCCACATCATCCGCATAGCCGATCAAGCGCGACTCATCTGGCATCTCAAGTCTCAGTAGCCCGTCATAAGACACGTTCCTAAGGTCCGGACCAAGGATATATCCCTGGGCAACCCCCGATGTAATTTCCATCCTTCGTTGGCCCTGTGTCGTGTTGTAGAGCAGGCTTCGGTCCTTTAGGTAGTTCCTCAAAAGCCGCATGAGATATTCTGGAACTTGAAATGAGTTTTCCAGCGTATCCAGAATATCCACCAATCTAGCGGAGTTGAAGGCACTCCTGACGTCGAGTGTCAACAACAGGGCGATCCGTCGCTTGGTGCGACTATATGCCGCTGCCCTTTGGACCGCGTTCACCACCTCTGCAATCGCATCAATGGTAGAACGTCCTGCTCTAAATCCGTACTGCCGAGGAGATAGGTCCCCAGCAGCACGAATCGCATCAGTGAGTCTTCCCTTGATGAATTTCTCTAGCACTTTCCCAGCCGTGTCTAGCATGCATAACGGGCGGTATGCAGACGGCGATTCGGGATTTTCCTTCCCCTTGCTGATCAGCACGAGCCTTGCCACCTTCCATCGTATCGGGAAAACCCCGTCCCGTAGGCAAGCGTTGAATGTGCTGAGCAGCAAGACAGGACAATGGTGATAGACGAGCCGCAACACCTCAGCCGGAATACCATCTGGACCTGGAGCCTTCCTCGCTTCCAATGAAAGGACTGCCTCCTCCAGTTCCAGCTGTGTAAAGAGTGGGCACTCGACTGCTGTTTCACCATGGACAGCGTCAACACGGATGGGATGGGCGGGGAAGACTCCCCGCACTATCGCGTCCATCTTTTCCGCGCCATGTATACAAGGCTTCCGTAGGGTACCAAGCTTCCGCATGACCAGCTTGTAGCCAAGGCCCCACGGATCCTTGTTGACATTGTCCACAAGGTCTTGCCAGCAGCGAGCCTTGCTAATGTTAATCAGTTTGCGAAGGCATTTCCTGGCCGACTTATATATGATGATGATGAGGACTATGAAAGCTGAATTTAAGTCTTGCGTCAGAAATGCAGAGGTTCAAATATAAATTTGTCCTAGGGTATGTTGGGAACTCCGACCCATATAGATTGCACATGTATTCAATTTGGTTCTCTGTTATCCACGATTTCTAAGTGGAAGGGTCAGTCGCAGTTATCACACTCGATGGAGTTTTTTCTTGTCAGCTTTGCTGGCAAAAATTTATGTTTTCATCTTAAAAAACCGAAGACTTTCTTTTTTGCCTTTTTTCACAGCTGATTGTGAAGAATTGGCCTTTTTGGATACTTTCGTTGTTATCTGCGATTTTTGACGCCATGCAGCTTCTTCCGCGACCTCTCTGTTTTCAGGGGATGTCATGATGCTGCTTCTCAGCGGTTTGCGGCCACGATCGGATTTCTGCTTCCGAGCGACATAATTAAGCGGGCCAATACAGTCCAATATTGAACGTGTCGCTGATGTAGACGCGGTTGAAGTAGATGTTGTCGACTCTTCTCGCGCCCCAGGCGCTTCTTCAACTCTAACAACAAGTTGTTGGAGTTCGTCTTCCTTCTGAACAACTTGATTTTCAACAACTTGGTGCTCTCCGCTAAAGTTTGCAGCCACAAAATCGTCCTCGTCAAAAATTTCTGAATTAAATGGGAAAATTCTGGTTTTCTCAAAACCTACAGCGATCTTTCGAGTGTTGAGAGTGTTACGCAGGGCAATAGCAACAATATCAGGAACGTGCTGGATTTCCAGTGGCAAACCGATATGATTCTTTGACCATGCATCGTATTGAATGTAGTAGGGTCTTTTGACCGGTCCAAACATACCAACGTCTAAAGGCTGAAGCCGATGAGTGAAATGAGGCGGCAATGTCCGAATGGTGATACCATGTTTAAGAGTGAGATCGATAACTTCAATAGTGACGCGCGGTCGGTAATTGTCCATTAACAATAATAAAGGATTCTCTTTTGACGCATGTTCAAATTTGACGAAGTGTCGCATGAGCTGGACAAGGTCAACGGCAGTCATCCACCCTGAGCTATTCGCGAAGCCGACGGTGCTTGGTGTGGCATTGTACATGAATGATGTTTTCATATTTTTGCGCGGGAACAAGTAAAAAGGAGGAATAAAATCTCCACCAGCACCAACAGCCGTCACCATCGTCACATTTGTACCACGTGCTGCAGATGAGTGCAAACCAACCCTAGAACCTTTTGCAGCAACGACATTAACGGTTTTCGTCGGAACCGTAAGAAATCCGGTTTCATCTGCATTCCAAATGCGGGCTGGAGGGAACGGATGTTCATCCAACGCAGCACAAAGCAGACGGGAAAAATCGTCGACAGTTTCTTTATTGAATGCTTTTGCTCTATTCTCGCTGGATGATATTGGCGTGCGCAAAGAGAGGCATGGATGGCGTTTCATAAAGGCATGATACCAATCTCTGCTGGCCATGTCTGTTTCATCCCATCCGTCCGGGTAATCGATTTCCGTTTTCTTGGCATACTGAAAGGCTACGTTGCGTATTTTGTTTATGGTGAGACCATAGTGTAGTTCAGAGCACTTGATGATGTATTCATTCAGTTCTTTTTCCTGGGCTGCAGTGAAAATCTGTCAATAAAAGAAATAAAAACATTCGTTAAAAAACAAAAAATTCAACAGATTTGGTAGTGCATAGAAAGCATGAGCCACAAAACAATTAAAAAATTGAACAATTATTGAAAAACAAGTTGTCAACTAATGATAAGTAAATATTCAATTAACAAGAGATGGAGAAATGTTAAAAAAATATCTACCGTGTTTCCACCGTGTGCAGGTCGTTCTTGTAGCATATTTAACAATTGTGCGTCGGTAACAGCAGCAAAATCCGGATACCGGTCGGTCGCAAGTTTCAAGTAGCGTTGAAAACACGATCTGCTAACATCGGATGCAGCGGAAGCAACACGCTCCGATATTTTATTAAATTTCACTTGCTTTATAGCAGCAATCAATTTTTCATAATTCACCTCTTTTTTGGGAATTTCCTTTTTTGGGGAGGCATGATGGCTGAAATGATAAAAATAAGTAAATAAGACATTTGCGTAATTGATAAAAACAGTTTACTGTGCAAAGAACAGCATTACTCAAGTGGCCAATGTCTGTCCACAATAGTGACCCATTTCTATCTACAAGCGCCTTTTTTTGCATATGCATCCCAATAAAACACAATGTCAATAATGGGCAAAAATCACGTTGCATTTCAAAGATTGTATGTCCAAATAACATATTGCATATGTACCTGAGTTTTTCTCGTAAAAATGAGATGACAAATCGCGTGAAAGCGTACGAGTACGAGGGTAAAAACTTTCTCGGAGAAATTCTTAGCGCGTTTCTCTATACAGTGCGAGAGTAGGTTTATAACCTCCAAATGCTTCCAAAAAGTGAACTCGCGTCAAAATACGATAAATAATGTGCGCGGTTTGACATTGATATTACTAGTCTTACAGTTATTCGGGTGGCCCACTCCACTTCTGCCTACAGCACTCTATAGTCGCAGATGCATTCAAGTCTACTTATTGATTATAGAGCATACATATGTATTATTTAACCTAAGATGAACTATACCATATATTTACTAAAAATATTTTTTTAAATTATTGATCTCATCTATGAAACATTTAATGCAATAAATTAGTTTTACACTATTGTAGCTGTGAATAAAAATTTTAGAACGAAATTTTGAAAAAATCTGTCAAGTGTGTGATGTGAAAATTTTCACTGAGTCTCCTTCTTATGAAATATTTCAACGGATTTCCCTTATCACTACTTCATAGAAAAGTAAACATCTCTAATCAGGTTGAAGAATAAATTACCTGATTTATATATTACTTACTAATTTTAAGTTCTTAGCTTTCCCAATATAGTTTGAAGCCAGAACCAAAAAAAAATTAAGAAATATAGAGCAGGCCAAATACAAGTTTCTTTTTAAAAATTCAATAAAATGAACAAAAACTGCAATAAAATGAAAAAAATAATGCTATAAAATGAAAAAAATTATGTAAAAAAATTAACAAAGATCAAAGGTTAATACTGACTCACTAACATAATTTTGAGCGGGAAACAGCTTTCAGTGTCAAAATAACATGTGATTTAAAAAGAAACTACTCAATGACCCACTCTCTATATACGAGTATAAAAATTTCATTTTAGGTGCCTTTGTTTTTTTTTTTTTTGATTATACAGCTTATATTTAAGTATTTTTATAATTTAAATATTTTCTTTTGAATTTAATTTGATGGAGGTATAAAGATTAGACTCCAAGGTTTACTAGTTGATTAATTCACTTGTACTCTTGAACTGAATAAATTTTAATTGCGAATAGTCTTCTTTGTAGGGATTAATTAGTAACGATAATTCTTCTCTTAATTGAATACTAGCCCAATCAATTCAATATCAATTGCCATTAGTAGATTTTCATTGTTTTAACACATTAAATCTACCCGTATATAAAATACCTTGTATATATAATCCAATATAAGAAAAAGTAATGCAATCTAACGACGATGTGTGCCTTGAAATCGTCTAATGAGTGTATCAACCTACTGAAAAGGTAAATAACTAAATAAATAATTATTAGATCAAAATATAGAATAGAACGTCTGTTACTTTTTCATAAATGTTTGTTGTATATATATTCTAGAATTTATAATTTTCCTCTCGTTCTCTTTCATTTTATTTAACAATTTAATGTTCGTCTAGATGTAATGCAAATTAACATATAGAAAATGTAAAAGAAAAAAAAACTAATTTCATCGAATTTTAATGCTTTTTCTTCATATTTTAATTTTGTTGGCTTAAATATTAGATAGTTTGCGTACAGATATATAGAAATATATGATTAATTGACAAAATGTGAAGAAAAAATTAGAAAATTTTGTACACATTTACTAATTTGGCAACGAAAATACTAATTGTGTAAATAATATTTCAATTCATTTTTAAATTTATTATTTGTATTTCCCAAATATTAAATTTTACTAACAGAGAATTTAAATACTGTTATATGCCAGAATATTATTTTATTTGTATAAGCTTTTAATGTATGATTTACTAACGCACCTTATTAAATTAAAATTGTACAAAATAACAGAATAAATCATTTTAAATTCGCTTTTCGCTGAAGTGTTGAAATACTATATATGATTGGCTTCCTAATATATCTCTATATATAATACTTACAATTGATATTGCAGTGGCATATCTTTATTTTTTTCATTGAAAGCTTTGTGTAACGTTCTTATAAAGGTGTGCTGCGTTCGTTGTTTTAATTTTTTAAACTTTTAATTCCAATTTTAATTCATTGTTTGGCCGCGTTTCTCCTGCATTGTGTTTCATAATATGCCATTTTTTAAATTTTTGTTTTAATGCATGGTGTTGTGGTTTTACCTTGAAAACTTGTAACTAATTATGGACTTTTTTCTCATTGATTTATAATTTTTTCACCTGTTTGTAATGTTTTTTATCAAATTAATCTCAACTTGATTTTTGTTCATGCTTGACGGAATGTTTCATTTCATTCCAAATGAGAAAATAGGATGTAGAATATGATTTTAATTGTGAATAGAAGAAAAATTTATAGATTTTAAGGGAAAACTTTTTGGTGTATTAAGGACTGTTCATTTTTGGATAATATTTCAATTATTAAATAGAAGGAAATCTTCAGAATAATTTAAGTTTGACGTTTTTAGACCTGGACCTGGTATGTTCACGTTTCTATAATCCTTCAAATAATTCATTATAAATTCTTTCTAAAAAAATACATTATCAAAACAGGTAATCTTAGTACGTTTGCCCACCCAACACTCCAATACACGTTATGAAATTTTAAGATTATAAAAGCTCTTACGAGAGTGGTTCAGATATGATCGAGACAAATGCTCTGACACGTTTATTTTCTATCGAAAAAATTTACATTTTTTCTAGGTACTCCCCCTTACAAGTTACGCATTTTGTCCACCTTTCCGGAAGCTTTTTGATGCCGGTATCGAAGAATTCATTGGGCAACTCGGACAGCCATTTGCGCACGAACTTCTCTACCTCGTCGTTGGTGTTGAATCTTTGACCTCCGAGGGCTTCTTTCAGTGGTCCAAAGATGTGGTAGTCGCAGGGTGATAAATCCGGACTGTAGGAGGGT
This sequence comes from Odontomyia ornata, assembly GCA_963969285.1. Taxonomy (NCBI): domain Eukaryota; kingdom Metazoa; phylum Arthropoda; class Insecta; order Diptera; family Stratiomyidae; genus Odontomyia; species Odontomyia ornata. The sequence goes on from OZ017742.1 coordinate 262,515,543, forward strand.
GTTCCAGTATCTCCCACTCCAATTTCGATATTGTATCGAGGGCGCGCGTTATCCTGGAGAAGAATCGAACTTCGTGCTGGTTTAGGAACCCATCGCGCCGTTATTTTGCGACATAGAAGGTGTTCGTAGATGATAGACTCTACACTACCAATACTGATGCCGAGTTCAGCCAGAATGTCTCGAACATTCATTCTACGGTCCTCCAAAATAAGTTGTTCTACGCAGCAAATGTTGTCTGGTGTGATGCTGGTTAGCTGTCGACGATCATGTGGCTCATTCTCGACGGTTTCGCGACAATCTTTGAATGCTTTAGCCTATTTTAACAAAGCAGCCCTACTCAGGCACTCACTACCGAACTGATTTCGCAAACGCAGAAAAATTTCCGTGTTTTTAATACCTTCCCTCACTAAAAAAACGAATGACAATACGTTGCACAACGTCGGATCGTATGCACTGAGCACTGAATCGCAGCAAAGTGCTGATTTCGATTTTTGGAATGCGTCTCATTGTTCAATCGACCAACGAAATTTTGAATTTCCCTTCTGCTTCAACAAAAGTGTAAGCGGCCTCGATATTAGAGAATAATCGTTTGATTAAACCATCGGCAATGGTTTTGCCGGGCAGAACTACTTCATCTACGTAACTAACTGCTCGATTTCCCATTTGTCGTACCAACTAGGTAATGACCTCGTGAAAATAACTCGGTGCATTGCACAGGCCAAAAGGCATCCGGTTGAATTCGTATTGGCCTGAATGCGTGACAAATGCAGTGTATTTCCTGCACTCTTCTGCGATTGGTATTTGATAATAGCCGGGCATCAAATCGAGAGTCGTGTAAAATAAATTACCAGCGATCGATGATAGCTGCTCCTCAGCAGTTGGCATGAGTAACGGACGCTTTTCAGTGATAGCAATGAGCTCACGGAAATCAACACAGAGACGGTCCTCACCATTTTGTATGCAAACGAGGCCATTTGGTAACGAATATTCTGATGATGAGGGACGTATATCGTTTTCAAGCAGTTCGTTTAATCTTTCTTGCGCACACGCTTTGCAAACAGGTTTTAAGGTCGTTAACCTTATCGTCATCGTTACCGAGTTGCATTGACCTAACTGAGCAAGCGATTCAGAGAAGCATACTCTATGCGCACTGATGAGCTGATACAGTCGGTCCTTTTCTTTGACGGATAGTGTTGGCTCAAAAGTTGGAGCGTTTTGGAAAGTTCCCGGTTCAATAATCAGTCTTTGCCCGGTGTGCAGAGTAGATTTGACCCCAATAAAAGTGGCTCCGAGATCAAGTCGTTATCCACCGAAAAAATCGTCGCATTTAGATTCTTGCCATCCAACTGAATTTCGGCCTCGAGTATCTCATTGCACGTTACTGAAGCTCCTCCAAATCCTCGTAGGATAATCGGTGAGCACTGCTTCACGCCTCCCATCGACATAACGATCGTTCATTGAATGAGTTCTCTTTCACTGCCGGGGTCGATAAGGACTTAATTTTGTTTTCTTTGAGAAGAACCTCCTTAACAAGCGGATTAATTCTTTCTGTTGAATTTATGCGACGAACATTACTGACAGTGGTCGCAGTCTCATTTTCCGGACATCGAGTGGTCGCATGTGATGTTCGTCGACACTTCTCGCATTTTTGTTTCCGTTGCGGTTGTGGACAGTTCAGCGAAATATGCCCCACCTCAAGACAATTATAACATTGGACTCAACGGGATTCCGAATTGCTCGAAGTCGGCTGCGCTCGCGCATTTGATGATATAATACCTCGCTGTATCGGTGGTGGTGGTCCAAAGTTTCGTCTCGACTCCGTTCGTCTAAATTCGAACTGATATGCCTCGGCAAGTTTCGTAACGCGATCAACGACCTGCGCTGCCGACATGCCGGATTCGGATGACGGGTCAAAGTCTGGTAAAATATCTGTCACATCTCAGATGTTATGAAAATGCGGTCCACTATTTGCCTGCACTAAATCATTCGATTGTTCACATGCGCCAACTTCAAACGTCGCTGCCAGCGGCGTCTCACCCGATTTCATGGCGTCAGTGAGTGGTGGTGTCGGCTCCTGTACTACGATCGGTTGAGTGTTAATCTATTCAGTTATTGATGCTGTCGCCAACTGACGACAGCTGATATTAACTCGCTCAATCGCTTAACTTCATCAAGTAACTCGCGCACATCATCTTCACCTGAACAATCTGACATTTTCCCGTCCTTTTCGATTTCGTCATTAGCCAGAATATTACAGAGTCTTTGTGCTAGCTCGGCTTTGTTCCCCTGCATAGAGGCGTTCCGTAGTCTAAGTTGTTTAGCCTTTTGACCTTTTCGAACGGCACCGTGTTGCGTTCCGTTTCCTTCGTATACGGACCGAATCGAACACCTATTACAATTATGTGTAGCCACTCGCGTATGTGTGTCGCACGTTTCTGCTTTCGTCTCTTTCGCATATGTATATCGCACGTTTCTCCTTTCCTCTCTTTTAGCAAACGAGCCGTAGGAAAATTAAACACGAGATCGACAGGAGGAAAAAAATGGCTTTCGACGGCGTCTGTTCGTTCTACGTGCACGACTCGAATTTTTACTTGTAATCCGCACTAAACCATCTGTGGATCCCACTTCTGATTTTGTCCGGGGTGGAACTTGGGAACAGGATAATTGTAAAGGAAGAGCAATTAACTAACACGCACCTTTGTTAATAATCAATTTATTTTATTCAAAATAGAATGACGAACTTAAATTGTATTTTTTTTATGAGCTCCCTTTTTTGTGGCTGGGAGGTGAAGGTGAAGACCTCAAGCACACCAATCACTATGGACTATCAACTGAACACTTTCTCTGTCAGCTGAGCATCTAGTCTAAAACCGTTTAGCTCATTACTTCAGGCTAGGCCTTATTGTCCTTCGCGTAGAGGCGTCCTATGGATCCAGAAATCTCATTTCTAGTGGAAGGAAAGGGAGTGGAAAGGATTACTAGAAAAGGGATCCCCTGCCCTCGATACCTCCTGACGCTCCAGTATGCCATTTTTATCCTCCAAGATGGCCTGCACATAATGTGCTACGTGGTTCCAGCATTTCAACTTCATTGAGGAGGCCACCGTGCATCCCCTACGTAAGATACGCAGTCGGTTGGAAATGACTTACCAGTTTTATGCAGGTAAGACTGTAAACATCCATGCCCGCTCAACAGCTAGTTCAAGTAGTAATTCTCGCCATGCCTTCAATTGAGCTACTGCATTAATTCAGAGATCAGATGCACAGTCCATAGTCCCTTTATTTCAGTCTCTCAGAACTGCTGCCAATCGCAGGGACTAGGTCGTCTCTCTTCTATTGGGGTTCTACGTAGGTAAATATTTGTAAACTCTTTAGGAAAGAAGTCGGTGGGAATCACCCCCTGCAATCACTAACACCGCTGACCTGGAGACTGTTCAATGTGTATGTGAAATTCGTAGCGTGAGAGAACTGCTACATATCTTCGAGGCCTAAAGTAGTGGAAGCTGCAGAGCACTCATCAAAGGTCCCTTTTTTATGAGGAGGGTCCCCCTGTATTGACAAATTAACGTGCATATGACATTACTCTCCCTATCGCCTTATCGGTTTGCTTGTAAAAGCTTATCTTCGAGTCTGCTAATATGGCCAAGTATATCACTACTGATTTTGATTCTACCTGAATTTGCCCCATATTGATAGTCTTGACTCTGGGAATAGCTTTTTGCCCCACATTGATAGTTTTGACTCTTGGAATACCTTTCTTTGTCAGAATGACGACTCCGGTGTTTTTCCAGTGCAAGGCTAAAGCCACGAGCAATCATCCAGGGTATGAGTATGCTAAACGTATGTTGCGCATGTTTAACCATACGTCCAGCGATTAGCGCCTCAACATCGTCCACATAGCCGATCAAGCATCATTCTTCTAGTCCCAGGAGCCAATCAAATGTGATGTTCCACAAATCAGGGCCAAGGATAGAGCCCTGATTGGTACCCGATGTAATTTATATCCTTCGCCAGTTTTTCCTTTGGATCATAATCCCTTGAAATCCGCATCAGATATTTTGGTATTTGAAAAATATTTTCCAGTACTGCAAGAATATCCACCCATCAAGCAGAATTGAAAGCATTTCTGACATTAAGAGATGCCAGCAGAACAACCCGTTGGGTGAAACAGCTGGACAGCAATCGCCATTTTCTCACGAAAGTGTCGACAGTAGAGCGACCTGAGCTAAACCCATTTATCTTCATTATTTTGAGTTTCCTGTTGCACACCAAGATAAAAAGTGGGTGCCTCATTTGTTTTGCGAAAGCTGTAGAATCGTTTTACTCCAGTGGTCATCTGGAGAAAACGTACACCGTCCGCTTGGTTCACCAATGCTATGGAGAGGACCTAGTACTAATGAAAATGATTATTACGTTTGTGTTACGAAGGCAATGGTATATGATACAAAAAATAAGTCGAGTATTATATATGCCGAAGTTCCTCTGTTACTAAGCCCATTTTACATTAGAAAGATCTACCACGTCCAGTTTATCCCGTTAATTCGAGTGCAAATAGACAAGATGATGACAATGAAAATGATGTTGAATTCAAATCGATTTCTAGTGATTCTGACGAGTTCGCTCTTCAAGAGTAAATTTTGAAAATGGGAACCTTAAATTTATTGTGCAGATGTTCTTCCAAACTTAATACTTAGGATCCCCTTATTATTTCCCACCGACACACATTCATTATGAAACGACAGTTGTAAATTCTATTCAATGTTGTTTAAATATTCCCTGTTTCTAATTCATTTAATATATACGCTAAGACTTGGGCTAGAATTGAACCCGTATATCACGGATCACAAGACAGAAAGGCTTACATTGAGCCAAGAGACACATAATCTCTCTGTCTCTCTCTCTCTCTCTCAACTAAATAATCGACATGAAGCATATTTGAAAGTTGGGTTTTTCCATCGATTTTTGTGCGTGAGGCTAATTGCCTTAATTCTTGACTAAAGTTTACGAAGTTTTCTTGAACGTTTGGCCTACTCCGTCCTTATATTGAGTTTAAATTTATTGTTGGTGCAGTTTGGACTTACATTTATTGTGTGTGCAGTTTGGAAGTATTACATTTCATGAATGAAACTCGATTTCGGTCATATGAGTACCAAGAACCTATTTATAGCGGTCGATTCTTTGGACCCAATATTCCACCACTCCGGTGCACACTTCAACCGGAAAGTTGGCGATTTCGCATTGGATGTTGTCTTTGAGCTCGTCAAAAGTTGCTGGCTTGTTGACACAAACCAGTTACTTGATATAGCCCCATAAAAAGAAATCCAATAGCATTAGATCACATGAACAAGGCGGCCATTTGACCGAACCATTTCTAGAGAGAACACGGACACCAAACTCGCCTTTCAATAAATCGATTGTGAGGCGTGCTGTGTGGCTGGTGGCACCGTTTTGTTAAAATCACACATCGTTAATGCCAAGTTCATCCAATTCCGGCCACAAATAATCTTCCAACATAACACGATAGCGCTCTCCATTGACGGTCGTTTTCATCCACGAAAAAATACGGCCCAGTCACACCCCCGGAATGAAAACCGCGCCAAACAGTAATTTTTGTACATTTAACGGTGTCTCAAGAAGCACATGTGGGTCTGTTGGTGACCAATATCGCATATTTTGCTTAATTACAAAGCCATTGAGCCAGAAATGGGCTTCATCGCTGAAGATGATTTTTCAATGAAATTCTTCATTTTCTTCAAGCTTTGCCAGAGCCCAATTGAAGAAGTTTCGGCGTTTTGAATGATCAAGTGGCTTTCGTTATTGAGCCAATTTGATCTTGTAACCATTAGGCCAAGATTTTTTCGTGAAATACGCCACAGTGTCGTTCGAGAGGTGACCAATTCTTGGGCACGATGTGGAATCGACTGGTTTGGCTCATTTTGAAACGATGCACTTACGGCTGCGATGTTTCCTTCGTTTCGAGTGGTACGACGTCTTTTGGCACTGAAACGTCAATCGTGGAAATTTGGACTCGAACTTATCCACTATAGCACGCACAGCCTGTCGGGTAGGACGATTACTACGGCCGAAAATAGGAGTCAGTGCTCTTAAAGTTGCGACCACCGACTCAGAATGTCGGCAGTTGTTTTTAATAATTATCGAACGCCGCTCGTTCATGAACTTTACCATGATAAAAATGTTGACTTTATCCAACGTTTTGACATTAACTGTTAATATTGTTATGTCCCTAATGGAAAACCCTATACAGATTTCATGAATTGAGTTCAAAAAACTAATACTCGATTATTACGTATTTAAATTCCACGCTAGTTTGTTTTCAATGATTTGACTTCATTGCTTAAATATCCGTGATAACATACGAATGTTAGAAGCCGTTTATAAAATTTTTATCAAAATTTCTACAGATCTGTAATGTCTTAATCCGTTGTAAAAGTTGTATCTTCACAGTATTGCGTGCTGCTGTTGTTTTAATTATTATTATTATCGACTGTAACTTAGCTATTTATGGCTCGATCGCTGTGAAATTTTCAGGACATGTACCTCCGCTATTAGGAAACTTATGTTTTGATTTTAAAGGCAAAAACGAAAATTTGATAAAATTTACTATTATTCACAAAGCTGATCGAAATTGACTTCTGAGGAATTTTTTGGCCTTTTATTCAAAAAAGACTTACTTCCATAATTTTTCAGTTTTTTTGGATAAATGTGTCCGATTGCGAGAAGGGGACACACATTTTACATATATTTTCCCTCCTCCTGCATTTCTCGAAGCAAAAAACGTCAGTTTAAGACATGTTTTGATAAGTTCTCACCAAAACCTTCCATTTGATTCCCATATTTACTACTTTTGGTGAAATTTTTTAAGGGCAATACGGCAGCACATTTTTAGAGGCTTTTTTGGTGAAATTTTTTAAGGGGAATACGGCAGCACATTTTTAGAGGCTTTTAAACTAGTTTTACAAAACTCTTCTAAAACCGCTACCCGTCTGTCCGTCCATCCGTGCGTCATAGCAAGTTTTTTTTCGCAAACCACGTAAGTTAGGAACATGCAATGTATATATGCAATATATGAGGTTTTTAAGGGTGGTCTCCCCATATGATGAGATGACCCTTAAAAATCTTGATGGGAATCCTTCAGAACATATCTTTTGCAAGCAGTATTTGCACCAACAGCTGCAGGGTCAGGGAAAATGTACGAAAACTGTGTCCCCCTTCCCCCCTTCGTGATTGGTTATTTTTGGACTGAAAAATCTAAAAAAAATCATAGAAGTCGGTCTTTATGAGTATAAGGCCAATAAATACCTTAGAAATCAAAATTCGATCAACTTTTTCAATAATAGTACACATTATGAATTTTGCTCTTCTGCTTAAAAGATCAAAATCTGACCATTAAATTTGCCAAAAACACGAATTTATGTCAGTAGTAAGTGTGCATGTCCTGAAAATTTCACTACAATCGATTCAAGATTTTTATTGAGTGTTTTTCATATATCAGTATTTACAATTCATAAATAAGTTAGCCTAGCAGTATTTATACGGGTCGTGCCTTTGAGCTTTTCCTGGTGTTTGATAATTATTTTATTTACTTAATTGATCTGGTCATCAAAATCAAAGAAGTGAATTTCTAACAATAAATACAACATTTGCATAAGAATACCTTAAAACTACCTGTTGGCTACATCCATTGAACGATTACTACTTCCCTGACTACTTCGGCCGTGTACTCCGCTGCTCTCCTTAACGTTGATGGCACTATCTCCCTATGTTGATTGGGTCTACCTTTACCTTGCGATAAAGCACCTTGTTGGGATAGGACTGTTTATTCTCTGTGTTATAGGCCTGTGTAAGCCCGACGAATTTTTGGCTTCACTAATCCTATATTGTCCCATTTTGTCGTTGTAGCTCCTTTCCAGACTATCACTGTGTATGTGATGATTCGACGAATGAGTGTCTCATTGGCCTGAAACTTAAACCGCTGGCTTGCTTTTGCTTGCTTCCTGAAAAGAGGCATAAGAAGATTGTACGCATAAGTAACTTTTTTCAAAACATTATCAACGTGAGTACTGAGAGTCGCTTTCCTATTGAAAGCTACCCTCAAGTATGCCATTTGCTTGGAGCTGTGTGCCATTTGCCCATTCAACTTAGTTCTGGAATCACCAGTTTCTCTTGCATAACGGACAAAGCCCTTGTCGGGTTCCATAAACACAATTAATTCACTTTTCTTTGCATTTACCTTGATTCCTCATTTTTGATGGTATGCAGGAAGAGATTCCAATTATTTTTGAAGCCTCGTCTTAGCGAAGTGCAAATTGTTTTCAGACGACCAGACTAACGAGTTGTCAACGAAGAAGTTCACCATCATTTCAGGCTTATATCCATCTCTTACGAATGTATTGAAAAGAAATGGGCTCAATATAGAACCCGATGGGATCCCCGAGTCAATACGAAATGGGTCTGACCTAGGTCCACCTGACACCGCAAAGGTAGTTAGTCCCCCCATGAAACTGCCTGTAATTTTCAAAGTATAAGCCGGAAAGCCAAAAATTATTATTTTGTAGAGAAGCCCATTGTAATATACAAATTCAAAGGCTTCTCTACAATTATCAGACAAGCTACAACAAACTCCAACTTTTTCCAACTTTTCATCATATTGACTGGAAGCTTTTCACTATATGGACTTGAAGATTTTTATTATATTGGCCAGAGTATCTACCGTGAAGTGGACTTTTTTGAAACCAGATTGTCTTGCCGGCAGAATCTTGCCCTCGCAGAGAATTGTATGATGCCTTCAGGCATTATCCTTTCAAGCAGCTTACCAATATTAGAAGGCAGAGAAATCGGACAAGTATCGACCACTTGAGTACTGAACGACTTCTTAGGTATTACAAATATTTTTGCACATTTCTATTACTGGAAGTAGTAAATGTTAATTCAATTATTCAGCGTGATTGCGAGGAGAACAAACAAGACACGGGGAAGCTTTTTAAGCATATAATTGGCGATTCTATCAGTCCCTGCTGATTTTTTGAAGTTTTGCTCTAGTGCCAACAAAGCCGATCTCTCGGGGCTGACAGACTATGACCAACAGGTGCGTTAGAGGGACTCAAATCAGAGTTTTTGGTCAAGAACAATCGCTCATGGTCCTTGTTGAAAATGTGGTACTGATAATCAACAAAGTAACGAAAGATTCCTCACTTGCTTTCTCCCCTTTAAAAACTTTCGCAAAATGTTTTGCAATAGAGTCAGCAATCGGTTTATCATTCATGAGCATTAAACCATTATCAGTAAGGACCCCGGATAGCCTTTTCTGTCACTTATCCTATTAATTTGAGGAAATATGCAAGGACCTGGTTTGATACTTTCCAGGGCCTGGTTTTCCTCAAGATCATTCGGTTTACAGATATACGAGTAATGACTAGATGAATACGTTCATACTCCCAGTTGACCATTTTTAAATTACGGTGGTAGATCCTTGCGAGTAGCTTTCTAAGCCGACTACGTCTACAATGAAGCTTCAAGATACCTTCTGGTAAATCTCGATGAAATTAGTTTGTCGTGGATTTCTTGATTAAGATCTTTGAGATGACCGTATCAAGTGTTGAATTGATACAAACGATTCCCTTATCGACTTCAGGAAAAGAACGATTTTTCGATCTTTTGATCGAAATTTCCTTCAATTTTCCATCAAGCTCAACACGAACTCGATTGGTTAATCGATATGCTTGTGTGAAATGAAAAGTTGAGGATCTGCAACTTCAAGCTTCGCACCCTTTTTCACTCTTAAAGTCAGCTCAACCAAAAGATGGTCAGACTTGGCGTCAAGAATTCCACACTCGCAACTCCTCCGACTGCGGAAGAGATTTATCAGATTAGCAGACACGATGAATAAGTCGATAATAGACGGACTTCGGCAAAAGGTGACCTCTTTTGGGGCAATCAATATCAATGGGGCAAGATAGGATTAGTGGAGCGAAAGATTCTTCGGGCTTGCACAGGCCCATACAACAGAGAGGATGGAAGTTCCTACCCCAACGAGGTGCTTTATCGCGACGTAGCGATGGACCCAATCAACATATTTGCCGAAGAGCTAGTGGCATCAGCGCTAAGAAGAGCAGCGGAGCACACGACCGAAGTAGTCAGGGCAGCGACGGATGAACCTAGTTAGACAAAGCCGTACCATAGCCACTAGATACAATATTTGCCCGAAAGGGGTGCTTCGCATTGAAGGAACCTCCAATGGGATAGTAATTGAACTTTTTGCAAACACAACACACAAAGTAAACACTGCTCAATGAGTTCTCTCACTGCATATCCATGTCGAACATAGATAGGAATCTTTGTTCGACATGGGAAGTTCAAAGCCATAGCCTTTGAATCTTGTTTCCGATATAAAAAAGAAGTCTAGCTTGCCTTATATGCATTCAAGTATGCTTGAACAGAATTCCTTTTATAGTGTGGAGCTAGTGAACATACGTTGACGATGGAAGTATTGCATGAAACTCATTACGACAACCTACTTTGAAGGCAAAATCTAAATACGCAGCTTTTTTCTCACTGGGGCTAGCGAGTTTTTATAGTGGGAGATGAATGAGTCCACTTTTCGAATGAGTATGAACAAGTCACACCCGAAATATTGTTGGCTGCCTGTATCCAAAAATGTATTTCGGTCACTCTACAACTGCTACGACTGCTCCTCCTTCCTCCTCTTCTCAACTTCTTTAGCATTGTGACATCCTCTGAAACTTGCAGGGTGTCCCTTGGCATTGCAGTTGACACAGAAGATCTCCTCCTATTTCTCGTCCTTCGAGATTCGACATCCAAACTACTTACGTTGCTTATAGCATTCGACGCAATGAACTTCAAGTCAGCAGCAACACGCCGAATCTTTGGCAGTTGAAGCATTGGGAAGTGCTCGTTTTTTGTAGACGCTCCCATGGTATTTTTTGATACAGTAAAAGTTTAACCTTTATTGCTTTCTTAACTTTAAAGTCCGGTTTGAACTCGAATCGGAAGGACAAAAGCATCCATTTTTCCCTCCTGGAGGTTATCGTCGAGAACTTCTTAGCTAAGAAGATATCTTCTCCGAGATGACCTGTCAGCTCAGTTACGACACCGGTCTCATCGTATGAACTATATACACTCCTCCTGGAAACGTGTAAGTGTAGCAAGCCACTTTAGCAGACTTCAAGAAACTAAAAAGACTAGTGTGATCCTCTGCTAATTTTGGGTGGAGCGAAATTCGTGAAGAACTTCACAGCTACATTAAACTCCAGCTTCGTTGCTGTATTTCGAATGCATGCCTCTTAACGCTATCCCTGAAAGCCTTCAGGCAATGGCGTACCGACATACTTGGAGGCCTGGGCCAGCGTTGGTGAGGGGCCTATAAATGTTGATGCAGATAAATAAATATACAACATAAGTAAATAAATTACTAACAGGAATAATAATGTCAAAATGTAGAAGTTTTTATGATACTTTATTGCAAATCACATAAATCACTCTTGTACAGCAATGCAAAATAAAAGAAACGCGAATTATAACACTGCAAAAAACAACAACACACTTAGGTCTTGTTATTCAAATGAAATTTTGATGCTTGAAAATGTTGTTTACAAGCCTTGACTTGTGAAAATTGTTGGATAAAATCACCAAAGCGCACCTGCTTTGCAACTTAATTTTCAATTGATAATATAGCCGAGCATCTCAAACGAGACTGGCTCATTGTCGATCGAAGATAATTTTTAATTAATTTTACTTTTTAAAAATTCCTCTCACAAGAAAAAATGGACATATATACGGTAAGAATCAATTTAATTGCCTCAGTTATGTTTGGTAGCGATTCACGAAAGTCCATTTCAATAATAAACTCAAGCATCATTCGCAATAATGTCCATGAGGTTGCATCATCAATTTTTATTGCTGAAGCCTTCAGATGTCTTTTTAGCTTTTCACTTCTGGTAGCATTTCTCCGGCCTCAAATCATTTTCATCACTTGCATTTCAGAGATTTTTTGAGTGCACGGCAGCAAACAGACCATATACGTTGTTCATTGATGTCAGTCTTTTTTCTAGCTCTACATTAAAGTTGTCAATGCACTCTAACATAGAGTGCTTCACTTATTGCTACGGAGTCAAGCCTGCATCTTCCGCTTTTTCCCCCTGGCATCAGCTTTTTAACTCGAGGGCGATTTCGGCTTTCGATATCAATGTCTAACTTAGTGCAAGTTGTGGTTGCATATTGTAAGGTTTTATGGACCGATTCTTCCCGACTCTTTTCTTAAAAAAAAAGTTAAGCTTCTCAGCTTCAATACGCAGTTTCCCAAACTAATACCTTCGATTTGGAGATATTTTTGGGCATGGTTTACTTCAGATAAAACATGATACCTTGAATGCAAGAAGCATAGTAAATTGAAATCGCAAATGTTTGTCATCAAAACATGCGCAGCTCCTTACGTATCTAGATTTTTAAAAACAACACACAACTTTTCTACAGCATCAACTAATTTTTAAAAAATTTTTAAAGATTGGCTTAACTGCATCATGATGAGCACTCCATCTCGTATCACTGTCTTTTCACATGCACTGCTATGATTTCTTTTAGAATCTTCCATCTATGAGTTGAACATGAAACAATTTGTGCACACATGCCAAAGTGCCAAAAAATGTAATACAAATAGAAACATTTCCAAAAGCGTGAACCCCACATAAATTTAGAGAGTGGTTGGCACTGGGGACAAAAATAGCTTTCGGATTCAATTCTTTAATCCTCGTTTGCACTTCGGTGTGAATGCCTGCCATGGTTGTAGCATTGTCATAATCTTGACTTCGACAAAGTCTTAAATCCAATTCGTCCTTCTCTAGTGATTGAAGTATTTCTTCTGTAATGTAGTTTGCTTCTTTTCCGCTAAGAGGAATGAAACCCAAATACGATTCCTTCACCTCTACTTTCCGGTTGCCAATTTCACGACTTGACTCATTTGTTCGATGTGACATATATCAGGTGTGTGCTGTCGAACAATATTCGATAGCACTTTGCTTTCATGATTTCAGAAATTATTTCTTTCTTTACCGCGTTACCCAAAAGAGAAATAAATTTATTTTGCACTGCTGACGACAAGTACGTAACTGGAATTACTCGTATTCCTGCTGACAAAGATTGTTGAAGCCTGATGCTGTGCTCTTTTAAAACGATAATTTTTCTTTTGTTTTGCTGTCATGCACTTTTATTATACATTTAAATTACTTGCGAACGTACTGAAGTTGACTAGTTAACAGCTTAAACACGTAACTAATTCTTTCTGAAATACTAAAGTGCTTGACAAAAGAGAGTCAGAACTACAAGAACACAAGTCAATATAGTTTACAACTTGTCAACTTGAACTTTTGTGAACTAGTAACGCTTTCTAGGTGGGCGACGCAATTTGCTTCTCCAAATGCTGATTGAATTTCAGTTAATCAATTGGGAAAGAATTACGCAAATTCAAAACATTTTCACTATTAGAAGTGATTTTTATTAAGAAAAAATATGGTTCCACGTTCGGCGGCCAATTGCTCATATTTAGGGGGCCTGTGTCAACGCGGGGCCTAGAGCGGAAAGTAGAAAACTTTCCTGATCTTAAAAAATTCTTCGAAACTCTAATTCCTTAGAACATGTTTCAGAATATATTTTCTCACATAGATTGACTCAGTCCTGCTTCAAAAATGAATGATTGAAATATCGAGTATTCGTTATTAAATCTAAACTTAAATATATTCAAAATTTGTAACTTACATAATATCCAAAAATGAACAAAGTCCAATATTCTGGTTAGCTTATTTCAAAACTCATAAATGTCTTTTAATATTCTAGAATGGTTGTTGTTCTGCAATAGCAATTTAAAAAAAATGCACATTAAATTTCAACTACATAAATAACATCAATAAAAATATCAATTATTAATAAAAATCTAAAATATTTCCAATTTTTTTCTCTTCTATTTCATTCCTTTCATGAATTTCCCACTATTCTATCAACCATGATTTGGAATTTATGTGAAAAATTGAAACACATGCATATTCACTAATAGGAAGGGACGATGTTGTGCTACGTGCAGATAAACGAGCACTATCTTCGGCTTCAATTGTTGGAATAGCTATTGGCGGAGTTCTACTATTGTTAATTATTATCGACATCCTGTGCTGTGTGACCGTACGAATGGGAGTTATGGCCTCAATGTGCCGGAAAACAAAACGCTCACCATCTGATATCGATGAGGAGAAGTTAGGAAGGTGAGTTTGAAAAATTTCAATGAAAATTATACCATACTTTCATATGTGAATTTACATTTTTTTTTTTAAAATTCATTTATGTATTTTTAATGTTTGTTTGATTTAAAAGGAGATGGTTCGGTATATATGTGTATCTGTTTATTATAAATGTCTTTAATATCTTTTATAGGAATATTGGATTTATTTGTGTTTAAAAAATAATTTGTTAAGGTCGGTTTATTTGATGATTACTTCTTGTACCAAAATTATGCTTTGTTTCTTTTCGAAATTGAAATTGATTATCATCACACTGTAACTGAATTTACTAAAACTTATTGTGGATAAATATTCAACATAATGTAAGCATATCATTTGATTACTCTGGATTATTTGAAGTCTATCAATTCCTGTACATATTCGATATAAATTTTCTATTTTTTAGCCATTTAGCATCATCACGTCTAAAGGGTGGTTCAACCAAAACGCACGATGTTAATTGTAAATAAAACAAAAAGTCATCAGAGAATTATATTAATATTTTTTATTATAATAGACGGATCTATGACAATTATGTGTGAAACAAAATATTGCCAGCTCGCCACGGCTACGGTGGCATACTTCTATCTGATGGTCCATATTTTCATTGAGTCTGAGACATAATAGAGGTTCAATGTCGTTAATATGCTGAATTATCTCATCCTTTAGCTCTTGAATTGTTCTTGGCTTATTGACGTACACTTTTTCTTTTCAATATCCCCAGAGATAAAACTCCAACGGTGTCAAATCACAGGATCCTGGCGGCGAATTAACATCGCCACAACGTAAGATAACACAGCCATTGAATTTCTCGCGAAAAGAGACATTGTTTCGTTGGCTGTACGGCAAGTGGCATCATCCTGTTGGAACCATATATCGTCTAGGTCCATAACCACAAATTCTGGCCACAAAAAGTCCGTTATCACTTCGTAATAGCGAACACCATTCACGGTAACCGCTTGGCCTTCGTCTTTCTCGAAGAAGTCGGCCCGATGATGCCACCAGCCCATAAACCGAACCAAACAGTCTCTCTTTGTGGATTCATTGACTATTCAACAATCGCTCGTGGATTCTCATTTGCCCAAATGTGCCAATTCTGCTTGTTAACGACTCCACTCAGGTAAAAGTGTACCTCGTCGCTGAAGATGGTTTTCTTTGTAAAGTCACCATTCCCTTCTGTCTATTCAACCAACCATTCGGCGTATTACCGACGCTTAAAATGGTCAGTAGGCTTCAGCTCTTGAGTCAATTGAACCTTGTAAGCTTGTAAATTCAAATCTTTATTCAAAATTCGTATCAGTGATGTTCGTGTGATGTTCAATTGTTCGGCCCTACGACGAGTCGAGGTTGACGGCTCTTCTGCCACACTATCGCGAATAACAGCAATGTTTTCCGCAGAACGAACTGAGCGAGCATGCACAGGTGATTTAACATTTCCTACAGACCCGTTCGCTGAAATTTGCGCACAATTCTCCCGATTGTGGACATATTTGGTCGATTATGCTAACCAAAAAACCACTAAGAGCGAGAAATGCATTTTGATTTGGACGCCCATTTTCGTAAAAGGCTTCAACAACCTTAACGCGCTGCTCAATTGTGTACCTCTCCATGGTTGAATTTGTCAAAGACTGAAACAAGGAAATGTCAAATTAAGTTGGGCGAAAAACTTGACGTTAAGGTGTGACTCACAATTATCACCGTGCATTATTGTTGGACCACCCTTTATCTTGACAATTATTAATTGAGTCGCTTAGGTATTTCATGATGCAGGGTCTGATATTAAACAAGTAAAAGTAGCAAGAGGGTGCTCCTGGCACAAGGGTAATGTAAAATTATTATAACATCAAACGTCTGAATATCAAAACTTGACTCAAATAGGGTTTTCCATTAAGGACTATTGCGGTATTATGATTGTACCGTGGAGTGTGAATTGAGGAGATATTGAATTGAAGAAGCTATTTCAAAGAAAATACACATCAATTTTAATAAAACTTAGTTAACAGCTTTACATTGAACCATCCACAACGCTGGTTTTACACGAAATAAGAACACACCCTTGATTTTGATTGGTAATTGACCAAAGGACAACTAGTGACATCTATCTCTTACAATGATGCCAACCATAAAACATTGTAAAATGATATTGAAATTACAACTGAATAAAGTATCTAAATTAAACATATTATTTTCAACACTCCCACTTTTAATTTAGGCAACTTTTAGGAAATTCGCACCTGAAGAAATTGACAACATTCTACAATTTACATTAAATTTTTCACGTGACAACGGTTTGTTAAAAAGTCTACTAATTGCTCATTAGATGGTACATACGCTGTTTCAATCGCATTATTTGGCACTTCCTGATGGATATAGTGATATTTCACATCTATATGCTTTGTCGGCTTATAATTGTCCGAATTTTTCACTGAATTAAAGGCACTTTGGTTATTGATCAACAACTTCGTTGGTGATGTTGCCCCTCCTTCTGTTTCGTTGAGAAACGCTCGCAGCCACATGGTTTCTTGTGCTGCGTTGGATGCTGCAACATACTCCGCCTCTGTAGATGACTGTGCTACACATTTTTGTCTTTGTGAACACCATGTCACAGGCCCATTTGCAAGAACGCTAACGTACCCTGACGTTGACCTTCTTGTATCTGGGTCACCTGCAAAGTATGCATCGCGGTAGATTTTCAACTCTTCAGATAGCCCGCTGTAAATTATACCGACATCTCTACTACCTTATAGATATCTAAGTATTATTTTCACTTCTATCTTGTGAAGTCTGTATGGATTGTTTAAATGCCTGCTGACTTGCCCATATCATACATTATATCGGGACGTGACACAACTGCAGCAAACATCAATATACCAACAGCTTCACGATAAGGGGTTTTTATTTCTTTATTATCATTATTCTGAATGTCTTGGGAACTTATTAATGCTTTACGATCTGCTGGAACTGCAATGGATCTGCAGTTGTTCATATTAAACTTCTCCAATTCTCTATTGATGTAGCTCTCCTGATTGATAAACATGGTTTTCTCTTTTCTGTTTCGAACAATTTCCAACCCAACGAAAATTTTCGGATTGTTTACTGTGATTTCCACCATAGAACCCAGTTCTGTCAAAATTTTCTGTATAATTTTACCTTTTTCTGTCATAATGAGTCCATCATCTACGTATAAAGCGAAATAAATCACAACCTCATCGTAGACTCCTTTGTAGACACTTCTGTCCGATTTGAGTTGTATAAAGTTGAAATTACTAAGAAATTTCTTGAATTTCTTATTCCAACGCTGAAGTGCAGGTTTTAAACCATATAAACTTTTATTTATGTTTCCATACATACACTGTTTTTTTGCTGATAAATCCTTCTGTTTGCCTAATGAGGTCCTCCTCAAGGTCACTATGGAAAAATGCCGTTTCGACATCAAACTGCTGTATATCCCAGTCGTTGACTGTCGCTAAGAATAACAGAAGACGTACCGAATAATACCTGACTACTGGTGAGAAGGTCTCTGTGTAGTCGATGCCCTTTTTTGTGTGAAGCCGTTCGTACACAACCTTGCTTTATAGCATTGAACTGAATCATCAATACGCCTTTTGACTTTGTAGACTCTCTTGCAATCTATAGAGCATCAATTTTCTGGTAATGGCTGTAGAGTCCTGGTGTTGTTAGCTTTGAGTCACTCTATTTCTTCTTCCAGCAATTGCTACCATTGTTTTGCACCTTTCCAGGCCATTTCTTCATCAAAAATTTGTGATTCCTCGTTGAATACTGCTGAGCACGCTATATCAACATCTTCATCAACATATCGAGTATACCATAATGGTCGACGCATGGTATTTCTATTTCGTAACTGTCGCTCACCTACTACTGGATTTATTTCTTCGTTTTCAAGCATTTCAACGTCGTCATGTTCATCATCCTGCTGCTACTCTGGTTCTAACACTTCATCCTTGAAATAAATTGCGAAAGTGTCCTCATATTTACATCACGTGTTATTACTATTTTTCCAGTATTTACATCAACCGAACGATAGTTAACACTGTCGTTTTCATAACCAATTAACCTCATATTCTTTGCCTTGGTATTAAATTTTGTTCTGAATTGTTTTGGGACGTGAACATAATCGTGACTGCCAAATTTACGCATGTGTTTCAAACTACCAGTTTTCCCGCTCCATACCTCGTATGGTATCTTCTTATCAAGACTACGTGGCTTCCGATTCAAAATGTATACACTAATATTCACTGCTTTTGCCCACAGTTCTGGTTGTAGATTTGTTGTAATCAACATAGTTCTGGCACTTTCCACGATAGGCCGTTTTCTCTTTCAGTTCTACCGTTTTGCTCCGCTGTGTAAGCAGCAGTAAACTCATGAATTATACCACTGTCTTTGAACAACCGGTGGAACTCACTCCAAACACGTTTAATTTTATTTGACTTTCAAGTTTCAACTAAATTTTTATACTCGAAAAACTTCAAGTATGCATCACTTTTATGTTTAATAAAGTACACTGACGGATATAAAATAAAATCGTCCTTGAACCATAAAAAGTAGTTGGCACCACTGACTGATAAATCCATGTGTACAAATCCACCAGGTTTCGCTGCTTTTTCCTGTTAGTTCATTTGAAATGGTTGTGGGTGGAGTTTTCCAAACTGACACATTTCACAGAATAACCCATGAAGATTATTTATCTTCAGTCCTGGAATGAACCCACTGTCAGCCATTTCTTTCAGTGTATGGAAGCTTATGTGACCCATTCTCTCATGCCACTATTTAGCTGAGTCTCCCACTGTCACGTTAGCTACCTCCTGGTTTATTTCAGATTTAAATATCATTTTATAACACTGATTTTTCTTTTTGACACCAACAACAATCACTTGCGAACCGTGAATTTCTAATTTGTCATCATCAAAAATAGCTTTAAAATTTTTGCTAGTTAATGCACCAAATGACATCAAGTTTTTCTTTCATTCCGGAACAAACAGTAATTTTCGAGTGTTCTTGGTTCCCATTTTCCGTTCACTAATGCTTGAACGCAAACTGAACCACCACCATCACCATTCAACCGCTAATTGCCAACGATTTGCACAAAACTGTCACCCGCATTTTTTGTTAAACACTATAAACCATTCATGTTGATGAGACATATGTTTAGAAGTACCGCTGTCTACTACATCTTCACTGTTTGTTTGAGAGAGATTTTTCATTTCAGTGCACATTGCTATTGTATATCTCTCATCACTGCCTTGTTTTTGTTTTGCTAACCATGCTCTACATTCTGATTTATAGTGCCCTTTTTTCTTGCATTAGAAACACTCAATATATCGTTTGTTACGGGACTCACTTTTCTCATTGCCCTTCTTTAATGTTGCCGACGCTGACGCTCTTTGTTTACTTTTGATGTTCACAGCTGCAAACGCTGTTGCCATTGTGTTAGCCTTTGTTTTTCTGTCAACAAGCGTGCTGCTAAATTATCAAATGTTTGTTTTGATTCATCGTATGAATCCCAAGCTATCATAAATGCATTGTATTTATATGGCACCACTCCTAGCAGTTATGCCATCTTCTCAACATCTTTTACCGATTCACCAACATTGCTAGCGCCTGTGCCAGTTATTCAACTTTGCTTATGTGTGGCATAATCGAGTCCGTTTTTGACATACTGTGACTGAAAAATTGTTGCTTCAAGGCGACTTTATTCACTGATAATCTCTGTTCATGAATCGTTTTCAGACGAGCACTCATTGCCGCTGCCATCTCACATGTTATAACTGTCTGAAGTTGCTCGAACTCCATTCCTGACTAGATTAGTAACATAGCCTTTGCATCCAAAGTATCTCAGGCTGTCCTCCCTGCCGCATCTGTTGTCGCTGGACGCATCGTTGTTCCGTT
Source organism: Odontomyia ornata (assembly GCA_963969285.1). NCBI lineage: Eukaryota > Metazoa > Arthropoda > Insecta > Diptera > Stratiomyidae > Odontomyia > Odontomyia ornata. The sequence continues at coordinate 262,535,749 of OZ017742.1, forward strand.
TACCAAGTTTTCCATACCTGATTCTGCCCGATAGATTGTTTCCAGCTGGTACTTCTATAGCTGGAAGTTTATTCCGTTAAACTTCTGCAACTGAAATCGTTTAAGAATGTCCATGGTTCTTCAGTTGCACGAACCGTTTTCCAATCACGATTTTCCCGCGCACTTCTAATTGAACTACCACTAGACACCACACCCGGTACCACTCTGGCGTCAAGTTCTTTGTTCAGTCGACTCACAATTTCTCACTCAGTTCCCACATGCGACACTGGGCCTATAACCTGTTGAGGGATTATGATTGCTTCGTGAAGTGTGAATTGAGGAGATATTGAATTGAAGAAGTTATTTTAAAGAAAATACAAATCACTTTTATTTAAACTTAGTTATCAACTTTACATTGAACTACCCACAATGCTGGTTTTAGAGGCAGTAAGAAGACACCCTTGATTGTTAGTTTACCAAGGAACAACCAGTGGCATCTATCTTTTACAATGTTGCCAACCATGGCAAAACAAAACAAAGTAAAATGATATTGAAATTATAACTGAATAAAGTTTCTAAATTAAACATATTATTTTCAATAAGGACATAACAATTTAATAAATCAATTATGAGGAGTTCTGTGTGGCTAGTGGCACCGTCTGGTTGAAACCGCATATCGTTGATGTGAAGTTCATCCAATGCTGGCCACATGAGAAAATCTTGGCAAACTTGCTACTACTTCATCGTCGAAACATCATCATCAGCAACAGCATCGTCAACATCATAATCATCATCATCAACAAGAACGACATCATCTTCGTCGTTGTCGCCGCCTTCGTCGTAAACAAAGGGAGTAATAAATTCTGTCATTTACAAAGAGTGAAGAGTAACAAACAAAGGTTAAAATACAAATATAAAGTAAAAACTAAAGACAAAAATTTTTACTTCCAAATACTGATTTACACATTTTTCAACTCAGAAAACCGTCGTTGAGGCTAACTTCCGATCCGTCTCCCGATCCGACGATACCAATTCTGTGGTCCAGATACACTCAAAATTTGATATTTTTCACTTCGTCTTTCAGTGATTTTGCCACCAACTATTCACTGTCCTGTATTCCGATTTTAAACATTTACCGGCGGAGCCAATTTACTCGCTCAAGAACTACACTTCCACTTCTAGCTACCCACTGACTTGCCGTCCAATAATCGACTCCCCTACCACCTGTCTGCTGTAAACCGCAACCATTTTTTTTTTCAATTCCTGCTGCCGTACAGAGATCAGTGACTAAAGTTCAATACACTTCAATCCCATTCCTCCCTTCATCTTTTCACTTTCGACAAATGCAACAATACCAATTGCATATATGGCGATTTGCATATAACCACGATAACGCTTAGTTACATGCAAATCATCATTCACACGGAAATAATTACATTTGACGCAACTACAAGGATTTTTCTGCCGCCCTGGAGAACTCGAACCCATGGTCCCAGTATACCCCCAGATTAAGAGTCCGTCGCGCTAGCACCTAAGCCAACTTCCGATAAACTCTCATCCATCGAACAGGTTCAATTGCGCAAAGCATTAGAAAGCTTCCATCAATATTGTTGTAATGGGCAATGATATAACATTTTGTTATTTGGAAGGGAAGAATGAATTTTTAACCGAATTCCAAAGGAAGAAGGTTATCAGTTCATCACGCATATTTAATTTGTTGCTTTTTTATGTACGTTCACGCATAACTTTTGAACGGAGATAAATAGAAGAGTACTGTTTGCGGCAAATAATACTTCTTTCTACTACTTTTTTCTATTAGGTCCCATTCAAAGGAAAAGAAGGTCAAATAACGGTAAACGATTTTTACCGTTAAAACTAAAAAATTCTCGACTTTCACTCCGATTTTTCAGCATAACTGATAGACGCGTGTAAAGATTTTGGATTGTAAGGGTTTCAAATGAAGGCCAACATATTGAACTAAAATGTTTCGGCACAGAATTGTAATCCTTTCGAGGACTCTGTAGATATGAACAGTTCAATATGGTAAATTGACGTCGAGAAATTGAATTTTAATGATCTTTCCTACGAAATATAACCAATTATTTTACACTCTTCAAGGATTTGATGGAGATACCGAATTCTTTGGTATCGGCTGATAAAAATGATCAGTATCCTTAATTTTCATTCATTTCTACTGGGAACAATCAATAAGTTAAATATATTGTAAATGCAGCATAAATACATGTAGTGAAATTAGGTATAGTTTAATATCCGTGAAGGACTGCAGCGATGGTCTGCTGCCTCTCAGCAGAAGAGGATGTTGAGATCCGCCGAGATTGGCCTTGTCTGGGGACGCATGAATGCACTGGCAGGCTAGCGTTGCGGTGTCGTGGGGCGGGTTCTTTTCCCCAGCACAAGGACCCACTATAAAAAAATTTCGCCTACACGAATTTCGGGGTCAAAGAAATATCGACCGAAGTCGAGAAGGAGATAACCTACTAAGGGTGAAAGAATATTGCTGACTCAGAAGGCAAACTGGACCTGGGGAAAACAGACAAACTTAATATGGCTTCGTCGTTACCGACGAGACTTACGGCCCACAAATAAGAGTGGGGCATCCCCCTCGTACCCTCCCAACCGGATCAAGATCCAAACGTAGACGTGGCCATGTATTTCCCATTTGAGTGAAGAACTCATACAAAGGTACTTTGTATGACCTTTACCCTCAAATGAGGAATACAAACAGCCGATTTATGCCATCGCGTTATGCAATGAAATTACAGAACCCTTTGTCATAAATGGGGACGCGAGCGGAAGGCCACTCTACCCGGGAGGAGCCCCTGTTAACAAAAGAAAGAAAAGAGCGCGCCCGATGGCTAGCCCATTCTAGAGGAGGAGCCTGCCATCGATGCGGGTCGTATACCCGGTCAGGTAGAACGAAATAGAAAGACCGTTGGTATAATTTAGTAATTCATTATATTCATTCTAACTTAGTTAGCAATGATCGCAACAGTTTCATGTTTTAAAAGAAAATATATCAATCAATGAAAAAAGTGATTAATATTTTCTCCTTCTGCAATTTCTTTGCTGCCCAAAGTTCAAAGAAATTAAATCTAAATTTATCTAGTCTTTTCGTTTCCAAAGCAAACTTGTTTCATTTTTTTGTTTGCTAATTTTTCAATTGTCCATTTCTGTCCTGTCTGTGTCTTTTTTCTTGAATATTCTATTTGATTTGTTTTAATATCTAAGGTTACGCTTCTTTTTATACATACATATATAATGCATTGACTCAAAACACACTAATCCAAAATTTATATAAAATATAACTGTTGCGGCAAAGAACAAAATACGATTCTGATGAACAATAATATATGGGGAGAGAAACATTCAATACATTCTTTTCAATCCTGGACAACGTGACTAAATTTGTAACCGAATCAATTAGTTGACCGCGCATCGACAGATATTCAACTAAATGTCGAGCATGCTCACGCTCTTCACCGGCAGTGTTGAAGAAGGTTTCCGCGAAACCTGGACGGTTAATGATATCAGGCGAGAAATAAGCTCCCATGGACAAGTACGTGAATGACGCATCAATTTTTTTTTTGTTGAATTGGTGTTCGCCTGGAGTTGATGCACTGAGTAGTCCTGTCAAGCTACTCAGTTGAGAGGTCCGGAGTTGCAACGCTACTCATTGGAGATCGATTGAAGGGAAAAACAAAGTTTAAATATAAGCATGTGCCACAAACATAATCATCGTAGCTAAAGGGCTTCATGCGATTTCCAGCGTATACTACCAACGCGTGCTCTACAAAACAACCCTAATCGATGCTAAACTGTCCTTTTTTTACTTGCTGTCTATTTTTAGATAAATTCTCAATCACTCCGTTCATTAAATTGAAAAGGTAACACTGCCATACGCTTCTACACGAAAGGCGACACAAACACTAATACTCAAATAAGTTTCAGACTTCGGAAAAGATAAAATTTGCAATGTTTACCGTTTTTGAAATACCAACCGTATTTCAATGTCCTCTTTGTACATTACATTTGATTTTGTTTGTATGCGGCTTACACTAGTTGTTAATTTTAAATTCTGAACGAGTTGGTTCAAATTGAGATAAATTATTTCCCTTCAAATCAACTTAGTGCTCCGCACTCTAGGGTAAAACGAATAGGAATGTATATTTAAGTGGTTTGTGGACATACTTGTTTCTTTGGCACCGATAAGAACGCGCTGGCACGCTTTTCGTTGACTCAGCGAGTTAAGTTCATATTTCCTTATTCTCCTCAATGACGCATGCATTACGATTCATGAAATGCCGCATCAACTTGTCGCGATTTCTTACCTCATTTTCAAACACGAAAACCCGGGCAATATTTTTGACCTACACTGTACTCCCTATAACGCGCTTGCGGAATACGTTCCATGTTGATCAATATGCGGACTGGATAACTTTACTCGGGCACTAAATTCTTAAATGCGTAAGCCTTTATCGATCAATAACTTCTCGGAAAGAATAATCAGGACTCTAAGTGCGTCATCAATAACTGATTAATCGCTTTACACTGCAGTTACTGACTAATCACACTGCTCGTAAATGACCTACAACAAGTTGTCAACCAAGTACCGAACGATTCAAATACCAAGTTTTTCTCTTTAACTTGAATTACGTGCTTGGTCGCGTTGTTTCTCAACAATATTTTTCCCGCTTAATCCGTCATACTAAGAAATTCTTCGATTTGTTTTGTTAATTCACTGCCCGGGTTCACCGAACAATTCAACAATCCCAATAAATACTGACACACGACAGTCAACATTTATACACACTTGCATGGAAAACTCTCAGGAAACGTTTGTCGTTTCCGTGTCTTGAAACCGTACGATTCACTCACTCCATTGCCTTTATGGAACCTCAACGTATGTAAACGTAAACGTCAAATGTTTATGGGCAACTCCAATATGAAGGACACATTTAAAAAAAGCTTAGAATTGTTTAATACACTACTTTTCAATTTGCATGCGTGTAATGTCTTAACAATGTTAGCGACTAGTATCGATAGACATCTCCGCACTTGTAAAAATCACTTTTTCCAGTTTTTCGACTTTCGCGTCCACCCACAACCGAGCGACGACGACAATGAAAATGATTAATGACGAGGAAGGCGACTCTCTTCCTATTACTTTTCTTCCCATGTTTTTCATTCAACCGAAAAGTTTTCCGACCAAGCATTTGATATAACTATCGACAACACTATGCACTCATTGAAATTAACTTTTATTTGTAGGAACGAGATACCGAACACTTGTTTTACTTCTGACAATTAATTTTTTTTTTTGCCAGCCTTTCTCTGCGGTCGTGAGTGAACTCCTCGATCCGTCCAAAATATGTCTTTCTTCCTATCCGTATCGCAACTGTTATTAGAATCAGCTGAGTTCGATTGCATTCGGTAATGAAATGCCGTTGGAATGCACTAAATCAGTGCTCCCATGTCCGAAATTTTGATTGGCAGATATAAAATTTTTCAAAATAAATTAATTGAAGTAAAGAAAAATTAAGAAGATTTTAAATAGTTATAAAAGTTAAATCTCATGAAGAATATAATTAAAGGGTAACGTTTACATTTAATATAAAGGAAAATTAATATAAAATTACATTTAATAACAAGAATGAAAACTATTTTATAAATTACGATTATGAATGGAAATAATTAAATATTTTTTTCTAAATCTGCAATTAAAATTTCAGATAGGAGTTAGGAAGGTTTTCGAGCAGTTTGCTTGTGTGAATGCTCGATTACTGCATACATTTCAACATGATTTAGAGCAATTTCATTGGGGAAAATTTCGTGAAGCGTTTTTCATCCGTATTCATTCTTCGCCTACTGATGGACTTATTAAAAGGTCCTTCTTACATCCTTAGGTGTAAACGTTACACTTAGGATTTGCAAAATTCCCCGAAGAAATAATAAAGATCGAGCGATTGCAAACTATCCTGATCACCATTTGAAAATCCATTCGTTACTATCTAGTTAATATTATACATTATTTACACTAAAATTAGTGATTCCCATACTAAAGACCTTACAAAAAACAGACTTCAAAACGCCTTAAAAATTATGAAATAAATTTTCTGGAAGGAGTGCCACATCAAATTCCCCATTTCAACATAAAAACTTCTAACATGAACACCATCGCAAAAGAAGCAGGGAAAAACCGATGTGGCACCAGTTCCATAAAATTTATTTTAATCCTTTTCAGGGCATTTTGAAGTTTTTTTTTGTTAGTATAGTAACGAATGAAATTTTTTTAGTGGGAAATAAAGAATGGAATTTCCTTAATGGGGAAGATAGGAGTATACATTTTTTTGTATTTTTTATAGGATAGGAAATAAAATATTAATGAAGATGGGAAATATATAAATAGGTAAATGACGAGCTATTTTAAAATAAAAACAACTAGGAGGGCTCGAAGGAAGGTGGAAGTTTAAATTTGTGAGTGAGATAATGCCGGCATGGCCGGAATTCGCAAAAGATCATATAAACGCCAAAAACGTTATTTATTTATTTTATTATTTTTTTTTTGATCCAATCAGGGTTGTTTGTATATTTTGAGTTAATATACCCAAAAAGTTTATATCTCAACTTAAATAAAATAAGAACTTGAAACGAAGTAATATTTATCCACAATAATTTTAATTACATCCAAACATTTACAAAACACCATCATCCACTCTATATTTCACTTCATAAAAGACTTAAAATAATTCACATAGTATTTCACATTTCTACAAAGAAAAATAACAATTTATTTTATAATTTAACAAATTTTTAATAATAATATGGTTATACAAAAACACAATTCATAATGTAGTCTTTACGGCTGGCGTTTCCCGCTACCTTATTGCAGTGGTCAGCTAGTTAAGGAGCCTCCACCATCACCGCTACCATTACCACCACCAGTTAAACTCGGTGGCTCACCAATGGCATCACCATTGTAAGAATCTAATCAAATTGTAGCTTGAATTTAACATAATATGTGTGCACTCCTCATTAATTTAATTTTCATTATGCTTTTCATTATCATCGGTAGAAATTTTAAGGTTTAGATTGTATGTTAACGCATTAGAATAAATTGGAAAATTTTTTATTGGTTTTTTATTCTGGTAAATAGTGTTTTAACGCATGTTTACGTTAAGAAGAATAAAGAATTTTGAATAGTTTCCTTAGGTTATAATTTAAATTTATATTTTATTACTTAGAATAATATTTTGCTGTAGAATGCGATTTCAAGCACTGCACATTTGCTTAGTTTTAGCACCTCTTAACTGCTTCTGCGCTTGTAATTGAATTAATGTAACTATGCCCTTTAAAATTTTATTAAAAATTTTAAATATTTTTAGGGAAGAAAAGGAGCCACTACACACACCACCGGGCGTAATCACTAAAAACTCATCAGTTGAATTTGATGGCAGAGTAGTGCATTCGAGGAGTGGTGATATTATTGGCAAAAACTCGGCTGTGTGAATATAAAATAATTAAAAATATTGTATTACATATATAAACTCATAAAAAGGAAAGATCAACTCAATTCTTGCACTTTTCATAAACTTTATTGAAAAGGTGAAAAGATTGAAGAAAATAGTACTAAACTATATTGAATCGAGATTATTATAAATAATTATAATTGTGACAATTTAAGCGTATGTAATGTTAATTATAAAAGTATGAGGCAACAGTGTAAATGTTTTTCAATGCAATCTTGCATTGCTATTAGGTAGTGTCTCGCAGTCATTACTATTTGATCGATAAAAACTTCAGATAATTTCTTTCAAATTGAACTAATATTGATTAAATATTAATGATTGTAACCATAGTACATTAAGTAAATGAATAAAAATAAAAATACTGCATCAGCTGAAAAATAGGCCTAGTTCAAATTTATGAAATAGCTTTTCATTAAACAATGTGTAACGTCGATGTGGCTTAAAAATAATATTTACATCAAATATTAGTCATTTTTATAAGCGTTTATAACTATATTTGTTTTTACGAATTTAACTCCTCTTTATAAAAAATCCAATTTTTGTGGCTAGAAATTTTCGAAAAAAATTCATTTGAACAATTTTAAAATGTTCCTTCTATCAAATTTTAATTTCAAATTAAAATCAATTTTACTTTAGTTACTAAATTTTAATCGAATTGATCCATCTATTCATTCATTTAACTACTCATTAAAATATTGCTTATGGTTCACATACTATTCATGCCTGAAAACGTATTAAAACGCCAAAAGAAATTGAACCTTATTGCATTAAATATTTAGCCTGAATAATCGCAATCAATGTAAGATAATTACCTCTCTAAGATAAATTTGCTTAATATTTACACGTAGTTGTAACCGTTTTATATACATAAGTGGTACATGACATAAAGAAAAAAAATATTTAAAAAATTATAAGGAATCAATATTTTGTCTAATACGAACGTAAAGAAAAATTATTGAAAAAGGAGACAAATAATTATTATATTCGTAGTTGTAAAATCACGATTTTTATACGCGATCGGATTTTGAAAAATTCACAAAATAAGGAATTGTACAAAAAACAGAACTATATAATGACTGAATAAGAATGGAATTATTGGAATTATTAAATGTCATTGTATTGAAATTTTCTAACAAAAATCATTTATCACGATTTCAACATATGAAATTATAGTCAAAACTCAGTATTGATACATGAATGTTTATATTTCATCAAAATTGATATATCTAGTTATAAATATTGTACCAACTTTTGTCGAAGGAAAAGCGAAAATAATCAGGGTTTCTGCTTATGATAAGAACAACGCAAATTCAAATCATTTTTTGCCATATTGCAAAGGAAAATATCAATTCTACAACTATTCGTCTTTATACCTTTTTTGTATGTCATTTTAATTTAATTCCTTCCTACATTGAATTTATTCATGTCATATTTTTCAAAGAATTTATTAACTTAATTGTATTTTATTCATTAATTAAGATTCACGTAGGCTAAAAAATCATAAGAGAATGTGAAGAAAATGAATCAAAAGAAAAACTATTTGTAATTCAGTTTATGTTTACTGGAAAAATTATGTAAAATAAGCGTCATTTAATTTTTTTTATATGTACTTATACATACCGTTAAATTTACTTCTCTTAGATTAATTCTTATAATTTGCATTTGTTATGTAAGTATGTATTAACAAAGACAGTGTTAGACTACGTTCATTTTGTATACAGACGTATATTATATACATTTATATCAAGCATGCATTATTTGACCAAAGCAAAATACAGAATAATTTAAACTATTTCGAAGACTTTCAATTGGATAGTTGAGTTTTTATGGCTTGAGGAATGTATCATGTAAAATGATCATGTTTAAAGTTAAATCCATGGTTTATTACAGAAAAAATAAGCTTTCTAGAATAGATCGAATACCAGCTGAACGACTCCGGAGGGGTAGTGGGGGTCCTTATCTAAGTAGCCTTCTCCATCCAAAAGTATAAATTGATATGTGGCTTTAATTTTCTTTTTTCTCTTCTATAATTTAAACACCTTAGCATATCCTCCTTCTGGTAAACTGAACCCGCGAGCAGTCATCCAGTTTCTCACTCGGCGCATTAGCATACCTAGCCTAAGTTGCCCTTGTTCAACGATGCGTCCAGCGACCAGAGCCCCAACATCATCCGCATAACCGATCAAGTGCGACTCATCTGGCATCTCCAGTAGACCGTCATAAGACACATTCCACAGGCCCGAACCAAGAATAGATCCCTGGGCAATACCCGAGGTAACTTCCATCCTTCGTTGGCCCTGTGTCGTGTCGTAGAGCAGGCTTTGGTCCTTCAGGTAGTGCCACAAAAGCCGCATCAGATATTCTTGAACTTGAAAAGGGTTTGTAGAGATATGGGTGTGGATAAAGTGTCCGCGAAGGACTGCAACGATGGATGTTGAGATCCGCCGAGATTGGCCTTGTCTGGGGACGCGTGAATGCGCTGGCAGGCTAGCGTTGCGGCGTCGTGGGGCGGGTTCTTTCCCCCTAGCACAAGAGCCCACCGCAAAAAATTTCGCATCAACGAATTAAACAAGTCAACATGTCGATCGACTGGTGTCGAGGCCGAGGTAACGTACTAAGGTTTGAAATGCTTGTTCAAAGAACAAGACGGGTTTGCGGAGACTTCGTCGTTACCGACGATACTTATGGCCCACAAATAAGAGTGGGCATCCAGGCAGAAGCAGTGCCCCCTCGCACCCTCCCAACCGGATCAAAATCCAAACGTAGACGTGGCCATGTATTTCCCATTTGAGTGAAAAACTCATACAAACGTACTTTGCATGACTCTTTCCATCAAATGAGGAATACAAACGTAGCCAATTTATGTTATAGCGTTATGCGATGGAATCACATAACTCTATACCATAAAAAGACACGCGATCGGGAGGCCACTCTACCCGGCAAGAGCCCCTGTTGACTGAAAAAAAGGGAAAAGCGCGCCCGATGGCTAGCCCATTTTAGAGGAGGAGCCTGCCATCGTTTCGAGTCCTATATCTGGTCAAGTTGAATGAAAGGGAAAGACCGAGCTTCGCTTTAATTTTAGCTCAACATTAGTTTATTGCATGACTCGAAGTGTTTGCAATAAATTTTTAGGTAATACATGGTTGAGCTACAGGATTTAACAACTTTAATTCAATATTCAAAACAAATAGGAATCAAGGGTGATTCATAACAAGTGTACACATTTTTGTCGAAAAAAAAACATAGTTTTTGTGAAGATTGAGCTATAATGTTTATTTATTATCAAAATTTGGTCCCTTACAATTAAATATGAAACATTACTTCGGGCATATGTGCACCTCGTGCTGCTCAAACGATGATTGTAATTTTCGATGACATTTTCGCACATTTCCGGCGTTATTAGGCGTATGTTGGCTCGAATATTGTTTTTTAATACATCAGTAGTCTGAAGAGCATCAGCGTAAACACGATCTCACAGAAACCCCAAAGGAAGAAGTCACAAGGAGTCAAATCACACCATCTCGCCGGCCAATTTATGGGTGGACCAAAAAATTCATTTAGAGCGCGAAATGTTTGCACTGGCGATTCATTATTTTTGTAAAAAGTTTTAACAATAATAAAATTTTCGGCTGATGTGTATGACACCATGGTTAGAATTCTAAAAGACCAAACTGTCATAATCTGTCAATATATGGACCTGAAGTTGGTGATAAATAAGAGTTAAGGCCCATTCACATGTGTACACTTGTTATGAATCACCCTTTACAATTGAATCAAGTATCAAACTCAAATAAATATGAAATTTAAACAAATACAAAAAAATTTGTTCAAATAAAAAAAGGAATAATCAAAGATAGGATGTAATTGAAAATGACCTTTAAACACATATAAAATTTAAACAAAGGTATAATTTAATTCAGCTAAAGCAAAAACGGGATCAAATATAAAGTTTAACCGAAAAGGAACTCCAAATATATATAAAATTTGAACTTTTATAAAATTTAACTCAACATAAAAAAAAGAAAAGGATCGTATACAAAATCTAGTCCAATGTGAAGTTTTAATCCATCACAAAATTTTAAATAAAATATATTACAGAATTTAATAGGAAAATTGAAACAAATATAAAAAAAATTAAGAATATATGAAATAAATATAAAAAAGTTAAGAAAAATGGATACTCACCGATGATGATGTAGGCGGTACCAGTAACGATGAATATAATTAACCTAAGTGCAATAATATAATTCAAAATTTATTTACACGCGAGTAAAGTCTTCTTCCAACAAGAAATTAATATCTTATTTCTTATAACTTGAATTCAACATGCCGCGCAACAAGAAAGATATTCAAATATAAAATAAATTGTTTTTCAAACTTAGGGTGTAAACGATACGTTTTATTGTAATGTGACGCCTACGCCCGGGAATCGAAGTGATTCCGATCCCGAACCCTGGCAGCCGGCCAGATATGTATGACTTCGAAGTGCAAGCAGACTTCATCTTTCGTGCAGATATCGTTGCGCCGAAAATATTTTTCTTCAAATATTTATATTTGTGGAGAAATATTTTCTGTCAATGTGATCCGCTGTAGTAAAACACTGATACATTTCGAAGCATATCTATCTGGCAATGCCTCCCACAATTGCCATCCAAACGTCAAAAAGGTAGGAAAATGGAAACTGGTTTAAAGTGTCAAAAAGCACATGGGTTTTTCGATGAGCATCAGTTATAAATTTTAAGTGATAATTTGACTTCACAACCTGCAAGCCGCATTTAGTGTGAAAAGGAATGCAACATAGAGCAGAAAACCGTTATTTAATGTGTGAGTAAAATAAAATCATTGCTCCAAGTATTGAAATAAGCATTTAGATCTTAGGAAGAAATTCATTGGTCGAGTTTATTCAAGTATTATGATTTTTCAAATGAATTAGAGCGTGGACTCCTGATTAGCATGGTTGTCGCTTTTTTTGATCGCTTCCTCCTGCTCGGGCAATGTTGATGAACTTTGCATAAATTATCTGATGGAATGACATGCGAAAATCCATAGCGAAGTTCGATTATGTGATTTGAGTGTTGCTGTTCAAACAATAAAAGGACACACGCATGCCAAGCAAAACGTCGTTTGTCGGATATTAAGTGAATGTAAACGAGTTTTCGATAAGCTGAGTTCGCAATCCTATGCTCGACGGTGAAGTTATAAGGCGAGTTCAAACAAAACGACGTCGAAAACTTCATTTTCCATTCGGAAAGAAATCCAACAAATGTAAGCTCGCATAGTTCGCACAGCGCTGGCTGCATCGAGCTTAGCAAGAACTCGAATCTGAACGTGGACGAAGAATTGATCGCGGGCATTCTGGATGAAGTGGAATGCGATCATGACGGTAGGGATGATGAAACAATTCGTATCCATGGTATGTAAAATTTGTAATATTTCATGTTTGTAGCATATTTCGCAACTGAACTGGGACAACCGCCACGGGGATACAATAGAATTTAAGATGGAATGCAATTTTTTAGAGAAATATTGTTATTTGTTTTTAAATTTCTTTTTCAATTATGCTTTGTAATTTATTGCGACAACTTTGCGCACTAAACAAAATATTTCGTTGCGGAAAGCTAAAACGTTTCTAGAAGGGAAATGTATTTTGGTCGTTCTAGAAGTTATACTACCTGTGTGCCCCCCTTATATTTATTTTGAACGCAATTGTTTGAGGCTTCTATTAATAGAAATATCATTTCATTTGGAGTAGTCTATCAGCATCAAAAACTATCAACTTTTGAATAGAGTAATTGCTGAAATTCCAGTGATGGACAAAGGACAATCGCTGATATTTTGAAAAATACCAAGAATGTAATAAAAATCAGCAATTAATCCTACGAATTTATTTCACTGAGTACACTGACTTGCCTACTCATACACAAAAACGTTGGTTATTTTTTTGTGTGAATCAAACGGAAACGTTAAAATACCATCATATCTATCACTGACAGATCAATCAAGAATTTATACTAAACAAAATCTTTAACACCTAATTTTCCACAGACGTCGGTTTGGACAATAATGCAGAAAAAACTCGTTTATCGGCTGAATGATTCGAGTATCATAGGTTTTTAAACGCAACAAATTGCTGGCACTGATCTTTTAGACAATGAAACTTTTTTTTCAGCATTATTCTGAAAATTAACACTTTCTAAACACTTCTTACGACCTTAATTTTGAGTGAAATATGAGTAAAATCCAAATTTTACTGAGTGACTGGGTCCACAAAACTCTATTCAGGGCTACCTTAACTATTGCAAACAATCAACAAGCGACTCAAACTACTCGAACATTTAGATTCCTCTTTTTCGTTATTTTTAATTGTGACGAACGTGCAATATTTACCAATTTTATTACTTTCTCTGTTTTAAATTAGGAGCATGTCCACATTTGGAAACAAAAAAATCCTTTTTCCTTTAATAATTTTAATATTTAACTATTATTCTTGTAAATATTCCTTATTAGTTACTTTGGTAAATTTAGTGTTAGTTGAATGCATGCGATGAAAATCATATTGTTAATCCTTTTAACACATGCGCATTTAACCATTTATTTTATAGATCAGGGAAACTAAAAGTGTATGGGTTTTATTATCAACTGAAATAGCAGCTCAATACAGAGCTTCTTTGTTTAGTATTCTTATAGAGTTTAAAATGACAAAATTCGGCAAATATAGACTAATATTACCTGAGAGGAATCTACCACTTGGTACAATCATTCGGTAAATTTGTTAACAAGCCCGAAAATACTTTGACATTGTTTTTCTTCTATAATTGTATTGAGTCTTACTTTCTTATACCCTTCCAATTATCTGAAGGAACTATGAGAGCAATCGCTTTTGTTGACGTACTTTCAAATTTGGTATTTAATAAGTATGCTGTAGATTAACAAGGGTTATGTGACTTTGACCTGATTATATAAAATTTATTTGGTCATGTGTCAGCCTTTTTTTCAAATTAATTACCGCAGGTTTTCCAATTCGTCAGATATTCAATATTATAAACCAAACATATTAAAAGGAATTCAGCTGGAATATTTTGCACAGCATAAACTCAGATTTATCTTAAAGTAATAAACATCAACATAAATTAAATTCGTAGTATTTTTTATTCTACTTAAATATTAACAGTCGATCATATAGAATTAAATGTCAACTCAGAATTTCGATTGGTAGTTGAAAGAAGAGATACTATACTATTATTTTTATGAAGAAAAAAAAATCAATATGTTATAATTGCAGCCCATCTTCACATCTTCGGTTATATTCAAGAGTGTTAACAAGCAAGAAATAAGGTTAGGCTAATTTATTTCATAACTTAATGCAGAGAATGACCACTATACTAATTAATTTGTTAACAATACAACTAAATCGTAAACCATAACTGAATTTTATTGGTTTCATTTAAAAAAAAAAAAAATATTTCTCTAAAAAAATAATATTCCAAAATGCAGAACAAAAAAATAAAGTGAAAACTCTAGGCATAAATATCCTTTAAACATTAACGATAAAAAAAACTAAGGGCACATTTACTAAATCTTAAAAACAAACTTTTTAAATAAACTAAAAAAAAATTTAGGAATATTCAATTCAATGTTAAAAACAACATAAACTTTATGTATGTACATTCTATTACAATGAAAGGAAAAGAAATTAACATTTGCATGGTTTCAATGGATAAGTTAATAAAAATATACAAGAAAATTTCAACCCATCATCAAACAAACGAAATGGTTTAAAAGATTCTAGTATATTATGCCTGTTATTAAAACAATTCAGAAAAAATCAAAAAAATTTAAGATATACTCAAAAACAGTAAATATTCATTATATACTATATATCGATATATATTTAGAATTAGACATCAAGAAATACATTTAAACTACAATGAGCTCAGTGATTCACCATTGAAGTACAAAAAAGGTTAAATAATATTTAAAAAAAAAAAAAAGAACATGAAATAATGTAAAATCGAATTCTAATAACATGAAGAATACAATACAAATGCAGCTAGGCAAACAGCAAGAAGCAAATAGAAATAAATTCATGTGAACTAGAATATTTGACAAATCCATTAATTGCCAAAAATAATTGATGAAGAAAATATTTTTCATGATATAAATAAACATAAAAAAAGATATTTTTCTGAAAGAAATCAAACAAATCATAACAATAAATGTACATCGTATTTTATGTGCACATATCCAGGCGCTCAGGTATAAAAAACAACAAACAACTGAAATTGTTCTTGCAACAAATGCATATGAAATAAACAATTAGGACAGCGTAGGTTAGACCTACATATTTTATCAAATAATATACATTTATAATTTTGTAAAATTACACTATACGAAACAATAATATGAATTGCTAACAAAAAAACGGATTTTCCTTTCCAGTAGTTCTGCTTTTCAGCGGGCAATGGGGTGCAGGGTAAGTATGCCGTCGCGAGGGTAGGGTTTGGAAAAAATCCGCTGAGGTCGATTTCGCGTCGTGCGCGGTACGCGGTACCTTAGTTGTTTTTGATTTTTCCTTAATGTAGCATTCGTCGGGTTGAGTTTACGTAGAATACTTTTCGGTACCGCGTCGGGAATTCGGGAACGCGAAATAAGAATTAGATTTTGTTCTTTTGACTGGTCATAAGAAGAAATACGGAGTAACGTAGAATAGGTTTCCTCTCCGTATGGTTTTGTTTGTAACGCGTTTGAAAACGGGCGTGTATATGTGGCTGAATTATGTAAATGAGCGTAACCCATTCGGAGACCCGCGACCGAAATCCTCTCCGATCTAGCTGGCCGACAAGCAGCCACCACGTGAATGGGTTACGGTGCACGGATTGGTTGACCGGTTGGTACCATCCGTTGGCACTACTCAGACTTAACGTCTAGAACCGATGAGAAGTCGGTTCCGCGTTCGGACGTAAATGGTTAAATCATTACATTATATCAATTAAAATAATATTTAAACAGCAATACATTTCCTTATAGGTTGAGTTTATCTCATATCTTTGTATTTTCGCTTAAAAGCTATGCATAGTTTATCCAATTATGACTGGTGAATCTGCGAAAGGATTTCTTCCCATACTGATACATGTTGGTCATATTGCGATAAAGCGTCTTTATTAACAGAATACAAGCAGCCGTCCAAGGATGTTACATATAGGCCAGCTCGTTCTTTAACAACGAAAGAATTAAGAGATCTTGGATCGAAGTTTATGAGTTCTTCTGTGACAGATTCTAAAAAGAAAATTAAATTGGATATGGTGGCGGCACTACAGCATCCTTTCGAGCTGACTTCACGTGGATCGTAGCGTTCAATAACAGTCCCAGATATAGTACCATTATAACCACAAAGTATATAAATTGATGAATTATAGTTCGCGGCTACTGGATAGCGCCTCGCATTTTTCATATCCAACATATGCATCCAATGATCCGATCCAATATAACATAAACATGAAAAAGATTTCCTTCCACTTCCGTTCAGTCCACATATAGCATACACTTTACCATTCAACGTTCATATACCACACGACGTTCTTTCCAAATAACAATTGAATATCGTCCAATTTCTTTGCCTAACGTCATATTTCTAACCGAATTCTGCTAATTCACTATCCTTTTCACCACCAATTGCATAAAGTGTATTCTTATAATTATCGTCGCACAACGAAATAGCAATGGTCTGGCAATTTGTTTGACTAATGTTCGCGATTCATAATTCATACTATCTATTCCCAGTGAGAAGATATAAGCAGCGAATAACGTCGTCCTAATATAAATGAAGAATTATCACGCGAAATGACATAACAAGCCATTTTCATCCCGTTGGATTGCTGTTTAGACAATCACCCGTTAGAATTGTATTTCGGATATTTTGTAGCGATAAATGTATGATTGATACTTATTTGTGTAGAATTTGTAGGTCCCCATCACGATTGGCGGTATCTTGTTTAATCCAGCTCATAAGTGCGGTGAAAATTGTATCCGCATTTAATTGCTTGATTTCTTCGAGAAAGGGTTTAGGCTCCTGCAAGTTTTTATGTTTTCAGGGGACCTAGTCAACAGATATATCCGCACAATATCACTTTGGGGAACGCAGAATGGATCACTTTTCACACGCAACACGCATTTACTAAATTCCTGGCCTTTTCTTTTTGTATAACCCAAAATAAAATCATCCGATGGGACCCATTCCACTCAGTGTGTGCACATGCTTTGCCACCCAAAACTATCTTTCGCGAACTTTCCGACGAAAATTCCGGGTTGGTATTTATTTTTCAAGCACCCGCACTCTGCTGCGAAATCGTACCCCAAATAATCGAATTGGGACAACAAACTAATTTTTACATACATTAACGAAAGACCCGACAAGACAAGAACTATAAAATCCATGAAAATGATGGCTCACAACCCGTCCACCGTGCTTGCGGTTTCGCGATCTCCCGTGGACTCGTCGATCCATCCAAATCTTTTCTTTCTTTTGCCGTGTCGCAATGGTACCTCGAATACCGCTGCTTGTTCAGCCGAGTTAGATTGCGTTCGGCAATGCAATACACGGACGGGATTTTAATTTGCAGATTTGAACTTTCTTAAAAATTAACAGAAGAAAAGAAATATGAAAAAGATTTTAAATAATAATAAAAAGTTAAATATCATGAAGATTATAATTAAAGAGAAACGTTTAAATTTAATATAAAGGAAAATGATATAAAATTACATTTAATAATAATAATAAGAAAAAAAAAATATTTCATAAATTACAACTATGAATAAAAGTAATGAAATTTTTTTCTAAATCTACAATTCAAATTTCGGAAAAGGGTTAGGAAGGTTTTCGAGCGGTTTGCTTGTGTGACTGCTTGATTACCACAGGTTTTCCAGCGTATCCAGAATATCCACCCATCTAACAGGGCTTAAGGTGCTCCAAACGTTGAGTGTCACCAACAAGACGATCCGTCTCTTGGTGTGGCTATATGCCTCTGCTTTTTGGACAGCGTTCACCACCTTTGCAATTGCATTAATGCTGGAACATCCTGCCCTAAAGCCGTACTGCCGAGGAGATAGGTCTCTGGGCAACACCCAGTGTAACTTCCATCCGTGTGTCGTAACGCAGGATTCGGTCCTTTATGTTGTCCCTCAGAAGCTGCATGCTGGATCTTGAAAGGAGTTTTCCAGCGTATCCAAAATATCCAACCATCTAGTCGAGTTGAAGGCTGCGAGTATCCTTTTGGACCACGCTCACCACCTCTGCAATCGCATCAATTGTGGAGCGTTCTGCTCTGAAATCTTACTATTGAGAGGATAAGTCCCCAGCAGCACGAATCGCGTCAGTGAGTCTTCCCTTGATGAGTTTCTCTAGCACTTCCCCAGCAGTGTCTAGCATGCATAACGGGTGGTATGCAGTCGGTGACCCGGGATTCCCCTTCGCCTTGCTGATCAGCATGAGCCTCGACACCTTCCATCGTACCGGGAAAACCCCATCCCGTGGGCAAGCGCTGAAAATGCTGAGCAGCAAGTCAGGACAATGGTGATAGACAAGCTGCAACACCATCTGGACCTGGAGCCTTCCTCGCTTCCAGTTCTGGCTGTGTGAAGAGTGGACACTCGACTGCTTTTTCACCATGGAAAGCGTCAACACGGACGAGATGGGCGGGGAAGAATGCCAGCACTATCTCGTCCATCTTTCCCACATCATGTTTGCAAGGTTTCCGTAGGGCAACAAGATTCCGCATAACTAGTTTGTAACCACGACCTCACGGATGCTTGTTCACATTGTCCACTAAATCTTGCCAGTTGCAAGCCTTGTTCTTGTTAATCAATTTGCGAGGGCATTTTCTGGCCGACTTATATGCTGCTACGCATTTGCACGCCTCGTCACGATTCTGTGCCTGTTGAGCCTCACGCCGAAGCTTGCAACACTCCCTTCACTTTTCAGCGATTTCAATCGACCACCAGCACACTGGGGACTCACCTTGCCGAGGTTTTTGGCAGGGCATAGGAGCGTTGCAAGCAGTCGTGATGATGCTCATAGTAGAGTTCACCACGTCTTGAGCTACCAGTTCTTCCGTCCTCTACGAATCTTCCCGCTGTGAACACTTCGACGAACCTCTCGACGTCCATCCTTCTGATATTCCACCAGAATGTAGAAAGCCAAGAGCACGGACGTCGGGAGACAACAACACTGATCTCGAGCAGAATGCACTGATGATCACTGGCTGAGTAGTCATCTAATACTCACCAATTGTGTATCCTCCGTACTAAGGACCCCGAAGCAAACGTCACGTCAGATATGATTCCTTCACAGCCAATACGGTGAAAAGTCGGCATATTTCCGGTGTTTAGTACGACAAGTGCCGTCCCGACCGCCATTTCTAGGATTCGTTTTCCACTCGGATCTGTTTGAGGCATGCCTCATTCGATTGCTTTAGCGTTGAAGTGCCTCCTATACGCGTCAGCATATTTGATGCATTCAAGTGGCGGATGGAACAGATTCCATCGCAGTCGTCTGGTCATTCGCTCACTCGACGTCAACAAGTCTTCATAAAATTAAATTGTAAAAACGGTATTTAATAAATATTCTTATAGGGAAAGCGAACGTCTTCTTCACTATTCCATAGTGGCGATCCCGACCAACCAACCTAGGAAAACAAACCCCCTGGACACAGCAATAGGGTTCCCGCTAGCGATCCACGAATGGGTAACTCACAACCACCAGCCATCAAGGGGAACGTCACCAACACACTAGTGATCAACTCGGAGTTGCAGATCGACAGTTCGAAAATCCAACTTTTACCGGTACTGCTGTTGTGCATCTACTCCATTGCCCTCGCCTACAAGTTGTATTGTAGACACGTTTGAGGAGTCAAACGTCGCGCAGCACCGACCACCCGACCCGTATAGGATGGCCAC
This sequence comes from Odontomyia ornata, assembly GCA_963969285.1. Lineage (NCBI taxonomy): Eukaryota > Metazoa > Arthropoda > Insecta > Diptera > Stratiomyidae > Odontomyia > Odontomyia ornata. The sequence continues at coordinate 262,556,226 of OZ017742.1, forward strand.
ACCAGCACCATCATCAACACCGTTGCCCATTCCACCAGCTGGGCCTGCACCAAAGGAAGACGCCCACGGCACGGATGGGATGGCACGTGTAGTGTTCGGAAATCGAGCTGGAAGACCAACACCCATCGCAGCTCCTCAACCAGATGCACACTCTTGGTAACGGAAACGTATCCGACCATTTGTTACAGCAAATCTGGCTGAACCGTCTCGATGTCACGCTGAAGAGCAACCTTTGGGCTAATGATGCCCCACTGTCGGATCTCGCAACGATCGTTGATCGCGTGCACGGGGTCACCAGGCAGTCGGTGGCAGCGGTTACAAAGGACGACGAGCTGCGGCACAGCATCCGACCGATGCTGCGAATTTCTAGTGAGCTAAGCAACCTCTTCTTCGAAGTCCGAGACCTCAGCCACCGAATGACGAAAATAGAGGACGCACACGGAGGCTGTGCAGTAGGTCATCCTCGCGGCACAACGTACGTCGCACACGACCGACGCAGCGGCAAGAGTCAACAACACGCCGCGCCAAAACGACTGACGAGCAATTTTGCTGGTACCATCAACATTACGGACCGGAACCCAAACACTGCCGGCAACCCTGCTCCCACTCAAAAAACTAAACACCGATCGTCCAAACGTAGTGGCCTCCCATCACACGATTCAACGATTAAAAATTTGCGACAACCTCAGCAAGGGCGCCTTCCTCATCGACACTGGCGCAGATGTTTCATGTATCTCACCAACCATTCAGGATCTCAATTCTCCCGACGCCACCTCGAGGTTAGTGGCCGTCAATGGTTCACCAATTAGAACATTCAGCAAACGGGAAGTAAAACTGGACTTGGGACTTGCGACCTTCACAATAGCCGATATAAGTTCTCCAATCGTCGGAGCTGACTTTATGGAACATTATGGCCTCCTCATCGACATGAAAGGGAGACGAGTCATCGAGCGCACACGCCTCAAAACTATTATAGTGCCCATAGAAAAACAGCCGCCTAAAGTGTATTTGCTACCGATTTATATCAGTAACGATTTACGATCTCTGCTGTTGGACTACGTCAACCTCTCAGACGACGGCCAACAACCGAAGTGCACGACCACGCATTACATCCACACAAAGGGACCATCGGTCAATGCTAAGGCACGAAGACTCTCCTCAGACAAGCTGGCCACCACAAAAGCCGAATTCAACGTGCTAACAAACTTGGAATTTACAGCCCATCAAAAAGCGCATGGAGCAGCCCCTTGCATATAGTGAAAAAGCCTCCATTTGGTGACCATGCGGAGACTACCATGCGCTCAACGAATGAACAATTCCTGACTGCTACCCAATTGGATTCCTCCAGGATTATACCGCAGCTCATCACGGAATGGCAGTCTTCACCGTAATCGACTTGCGAAAGGCATACCATCAAATTCCTGTGGAATCCAGTGACATCCCAAAGACTACCCTAATCACACAATTTGGATTGTATAAATTCATATACATGACGTTCAGACTGTGCAACGCAGGCCAGACTTTTCAGCGCTTCAGGCACAAGATATTGCGAGGTTTGGACGACGTATTTGTCTACCTCGACGACATCCTGATTTTCTCGCCCGACCAACAGACGCATTTAGAGAACATGAAGCAAGTTTTGGACCGACTAGTCGAATTTGATCTGATAATCAACACCCCTAAGTACCAGTTCGGAAAATTGGAAGTCAAGTTTCTGGCACACGCCATCAGCAAACATGGATTGGAGCCCTTACCTGAAAAGACGGAGCGAATTTCTGCAATGCCGAGGCCGAAGACCGTACACCAACTGAAGTCCTTCTTGGGGATGGTCAACTTCCACCGACACTTCCTCTCCCACGCAGCTCAACATCAGTGCGCCCTACTGCAGCTGATTACGGGAAACCGCAAACGCGACCAAACGCCTCCCAAGTGGACGGACGAAGCGATAGCCGCATTCGAGTCAGACTTAGGAAAAGCCCCAATCCTGGCCCATCCCGACTCCAATACTGTATGGTCTCCCTGGGTCGACGCCTCAGACTGTGGTATTGGAGTCGTACTACAACAATCGATCCTGGAAGCTAACAGACGCCCAACGAAAGTACTCTACGTACGATTGGAAACTTCCGGCACAGAGTATTCACCGTCTTCACCGATTACAAGCCCTTGCAGTTCACACTTGAGCAGCGCTCCGAAAAAGTATCGCCAAGGCAACAACGCCAGCTGGATCTCATATCGCAGTTCGCCACGGATATTCGACACATTCCAGGTAGAGACAGAGAGATATCGATATATTGATTTGATTAAGTAATGATCCGAGCTACAATTGGCTCCTCGGTATATACGAACGTCAAATATGCTGCAGTGTTTAAAGGTAGTATGGAATGATATGAAATGGCCTTGTCCGGGGACAGCACAAAGGCTCACTATAAAAATGTTTCCTGCATTTGCGAATTAGGTGATGACCAGAGTCATCAAAAAACGCAGAAGCGATTGAGCTTCCCTAGGCGTCAATGGCCCAAGTAACATACCGAAAGGATTAAATGGAGAAAAACTACGATAGTACCTGGTTAACCACGCGAAAAATTTAAGGTAAAACATCAAAAAAGGGAGGGCTTAGCCGATGGCTAGCTCATGAGTGGAGGGGCCAGCCAACGTGGCTGGTTCATACCCGCTCAAGACAATAATGAGAAGACCGATTGTATAATTCAATACGTTATTTTACTATATTTTTCTTGTACAAAAAAAAGAAATAAACACTGACCTGATTCCAGATAAATATGTAAATAAAAATAGTTAAGTACAAATAATGAACATGTAGACGGAAATACATAGGAAATCGAAATAAATATTTATATATATATATATATATATATATATATATATATATATATATATATATATATCTATATTTTTTTTTTGCTTTAGCACTAAAGCCCCTCTTGGGCCATTCCTTAGAGATAGTTAGAGTATCTCGTTATCTTGATCGAATGTATTGGCCCTCTACAAGATGATATGGTCAGTACCATGCTTTGGCCGTGTGTCCGTCCACCTACCTGCATCAAGCTCTGATATTAAACTAGCACGTATCATTACTGAACGGGCTTAGAGTCCGTCCGAAGAATCACTCGAACTAAATCTCATTGTCGACAACGGGTCTTGGACCAAGAACCTTCAGATTACGGGATGAGTGCTCTAGCCACTCCACACCACGCGGACTATGAAATAAATATTTAAACGTCCTTAAAATGAAATGAATGAATAAATATGCTCTTGACAATCTCAGAGTAATGCCATCATGTGCTTTCAAAAGTGAATTTTAAAGTAATGTAATCGATAAACATTGGCAGAGTGTGGCGACAACACAACGCATGCATTGCAACATTGCCCAAAGCTTCACACTGGCATGCAACCTTGTATGCGGTGCAACATTGTCCTGATGTTTCAGCCACCGCGATAATCCTGCGATATCAGTTTACATAACCAGAACTCCACTCAGCATGTCTGCTGGTTGCGCGTGTGCGTGGTCAGCGGTTATGCCGTGATTGGGAACGCTCTGTTGGAGATTGTATCGCGTCGACGAGTTGTGCGTGTGCATGCTCAGCGAATATGATATGAATGCAAGCACTCAGTTGGGAATTTTGTTATCGCGTCGACGAGACGCTAACCACTTCACCTCGAACGATAGAAGAGTCAACATCTAAACAACAGATAGATTTAAATCAGTTTATCTTAGTGAGTGTTGATATAGTCAGTAGCAATTTTGTAAGATCAGTAGACAATAAATAGTTTTCCATACTGTTCTCTCGCGTTTCGAATTTCCACGGACTATCACGGACCATAGTACGTATAGTATATCTTCTGTTGAACTTCATAATATGCAATGAATAACCGAATGTAAATAAACAGACAGATGCGATAAATTTTTAAATAAATCTACAGATGCGATAAATATTTATACACATTTTATATTTCCTTGCATTGAATTGGCTGCGTTCGGTTGTGTTTGGTTGATGACATCTGTAGTGACAGACGGCTAGACTCAAGCGGCCATTTTTTGAGGTCGGTTGAGAAAAAAGACGATCGAGCGAAGAGGACGCATACCAACGTCTGTAAGAATAAAGAATTAATCGCATCATTCACTGTTCTTAATTGTTTAGAATCCGAGGTTGTAGGGAAATTGTGCCCCCTAAATATTCAAATGTAAATCAATAGATAGACGCCATAAACATCCAATGCAAACAAACAGATAAATGCGACAAATATTTAATATATTTAACAAATAGATACGATAAATATTTAAACGTAAATAAATATTTAAATGTAATTTAAAAAATGAGTGCGATAAATATTTAAGTGTAAGAAATGAATGATCGCGATAAATATTTAAATGTTCCTCGTACTTCGCCCGCCAAAAACATATCATCAACAACGGAATGGACTTCATAAAGTTGATCTTATATACATGCATTGTGGAAGTATTTGTTTAGGACTTTAACAGCATTATGAATAGCTTCCAAGTAACAAAGATAATTGCCGGTCACATTAACACATACGCAAAAGTAGAGGCCGGCATAACGAAGATACACGATTTCAAAGTTACGACACTCTAAAAAATTTGTAATTGTAGCATCTTGAACAGTTACCATCACATTCGATTTGGTGGTGTGGATACGATTTAGAAAGAGCGAGCCGATAGATTTGAGTGCAAGTTTGAAGTATCACAAGTATATATAATATCCACTAACTGCTCATTTCCACACAATAAAACTCATGACTGGAACTTCTAAAATCCACGATTTTCGCCTTCCGTTCCGCAGAAATCCCAGCTTTGAAAAAAACGGAATCCCAGCAACGTTTTTTCCTTCGTCGCAAAAACGCACACGACACTTTTCTAGCCCTGGCTTTGTTCCCCTTTCGCTCTTCCGCCACAATCACTTTGAATGGTCAAATCTCACCGATAAATTTGCCTGAATTTCACTTAGTTATTCCTTTTTTTATGAGTTTATAAAACACTTCTTATTCCTTTCAAAATAAAATATTTTGGACATACTCCTTTACATTTTAGTGCACTGCACTTCCTAAAGGACAATGGCACAATATCTTCTAACAATCACATTGTTTTCTACACATTAAAACTCCATACAATCCCACATATTTCAATTCGTGCGCGATGTCAAGCTTTATTCGATACGCACTACTAGCCACGAACAGTTTTTAAGCTACTCGGATACCAACTTTTTGCGCAAATTAAAATAAATTTCCTTCAAGGACTATCATCCCGCAACGGGTCCATAACAGCCCGTGCTTCTCCGGAGTACCGTTGCCGTTCGCAACTAAGTAGCAACTCCCCGTTGTACGTTTCAGGTAGTTTGGTGATTCTAGTACACTTTTCCTGGAACAATAAATTTTCAGCCAATTGCTTCTCATTTTTCTTTAAAAACAAACTATCGACTAGGATAATTACTTATGGATTGTTCAGAAAACATAGCGAAACTCCTACATAACTTATTTGTTACAAAATTCTCATAATTGCTCTTCTACTTTTATTGTCCTTTTCGTGAAGGTCCCTCGAGCTGTTTGCCTATGCGGACTGTTTGATTACTACAATCCTCAAGGCCCACCTTTGTTGGAACATAAAACTTGTTGACTTAGTTTTGTTTGCTACCATCCGATAATTCTCAGGTTATTTTATGAATGCGTCAATGTGGGAAGCAAGTCAAACGTAGGATTAGATTTTTGCTACATGCAAAGTCAATTAGACGCTGTCTATTGTCATTTGTTTCCTCGTGGAGTCTACATCACCAAGTCGTTCCCCGATGGGGTTGATCATTGCCAGTATTGGGCACGGAAGACTCGCATTCAACTTCTAAAATCAACCTTTTACAAAAAGTAAAAGCTACCAGCGACCACCACTATGAGATAAAATTAGGGTATTGTAGCAGAGCAGTAGGTGTATTTACAGCTATTGGCATTTCTCGGCATTTAATGTTCAATCATTGAGGAGCCAGTAAACCATAACCATTTTCAAACTGCAATGACTCTCAAATTCTATTCTTTAGTAGTTTAAAACCATCTATTAATATTGCTATCAATATTGGCAAAATATCTCATCAAACAAAAAACCAATTCCTTCTATCTAAAATAACTTATCTTCACATTTATTGGTCGCTGTTTTTCATAAACGCAAAGCCTTTATTCCAGCTACTCATATTTCCAAATTAACTTTTAAAAACTCATCCAAACCATCAACAAAATATCTTAAGATTCAAAAATCCGCTGCAATTCAACATATCTCAAAAATAAGTGTTTCCATCCTAAAATATTTGAAAATGTTTTAAAGGACAACAACAAAATTGATGTCATCAAGATCACCAAAAAGAAGAGTTACCTCTTCCATCTAACCATATACATAGAATCCATTCGTCATCATTTACCATCTATCATCCATCCCATCCGCGTCATTCACCGTCACAAAGAATCGAAGAAGGTAGTCTTAAATTCAATCGGCTGAAATACTAGGCGCCCAGAAATGGAAATTTTCAGCAGGTAAATGAAATTGCTTTCTGGAAGCAAAATTAACATCCCTGATATATGCAATCCTGAAAAAATATTTCACTTGAACCGAATATGTGTCCAGGGTGAAATTTTTCATAATTTTCAAACGTAGATGGCAGTTTAACGCAGAAATTGAGTTATTAGGACTTTTAGAGTTTGGACCTTAGAAAAATAAAAATTATATTTTAGTGGTTTTGATCATCAGCTGAAACAATTTATTTGATAAAACACATCATTTTCGTTAAGATTGTGGATTAGATTTATGTGGGTATTGCAAGCCTTAGTATATGCAATCGAGAACATTTTTACATGAAATGAATTTGTGTCCAGGGTAATTCTCTAAAAAATTTTCACTTCTAGATGGCAGTGTAACGTTGAAACTGGACTTTTAAACAATCTACGCTTTTATTTTAAAACAATCAAAATTATATTTTTACAATAGCTATCCTCTGTAGAACAAAGATTAATAAAAATATTCTTGTTTTTTATAAAGATAAATATTTTGATTTCCCAGGGTAATTAATTTTAAGGACTGTTTTCATTGCTCTGGATATTGATATTTTCTGAATATTCAGGGACGAAAAAGTAGGATAAGTTCGTCAGTCTTCTTAACTCATATATTATTCATTAAATCAACAATATCCTTGATTGACTAAGTGGAAGTTTATGGTTTCATGTTAAACATTTCCTGCATTGTCGTCATCATATATGTCGCCATTAACCTGTACATTTTGAGGAATTTATTTTCAACTCCTTGTATTTTAATTGATTTTTTTTTTACTAATTCTTAGTGTATTGCATGTTACCGATAATTTGGATTCGAATGACAGTATAGACATCGATATTTATTTTATAGCCAACATGAATAGAAGTATCGATGGACAAGATGAGATTGGACGCCGAATAAACCCCACAAATAAAGTCTTTACTACGTAATTCTCATTCTTAGGTCCAGATTTGTGTACAGGCAAACAAGCTCCATATTTTCAAGTCACTAGTCAAACCTGTACTGTTATATCGTTGCGTGCTTACTCAGGCCCATAAGGAAATCAATCAACCTATCTGACGTCACTTTCCGTACCGGAAACAGCTGCTCAGTAGCCCTAAATTTCCACAAACAGCTGTCCAGAAAACTTGCAAGCAACATCTCAGTAGGCCGAAAGTAGGCTTTTGAGATTGCCAAATATGATATTTTTCAGATGAAATTCAGCCAAAATGGTACAAACGAGAACAAAATACATATATTTGCGCGCTGACGTCTTCGACGCCTCACATTTAAAATAAATTGTTGACATAACACTGATAAAATTTCAAACTACAGTCATATGTACTGTCAAAATTTTTTAGAAAATTTGTTTGATTTAAACAGCACTAGATGGTGCTGATGAGGCTATTCGAAGAGGTTAGTTCGTGACGGGACGTAGTATTTCGGGTTTCGGGCTTGAGTAAGTAGACAACGATTATATAGAAGTGAAACATGGACCCTGACGAGCAAATCCGAAAAACCAGTGGACATATTTGAACGGAAAGTTCTCCGGAAAATCGACGGCCTCGTGAAACAAGGAGCAGAGTGTAGACTACGTTACAGCGATAAGTTGAAGGAATTATTTGACGAGCCACCTGTATCTACATGCGTAAAGTCACGCAAATTAAAATGGTCGGACCACGCAGAAAGAATAGAAGATAGAGCACAAGATAGACGTCCAGCGGGAAGATCGAGAACTTGATACGCATGCCCAGACATGGCATTTCTAGCATAGCACATCAATTTAGCTCTTTGAGACAGCATTTTACCGCTGCTGTCCTTTATGAGCTATTTATGTTTTAACATCAAGAAACACTATAATATCATCTCCTAAAAATGGAATTCAAAGCCAGCTGCAAAAACCATACTAGGCTACCAGCCATAAATTAAAAGCCATCTTCCACTAAATTCAGCTTCAGAGAGAATTGAGGGGACAAAATGGCATTTACAGTTCCTCGATGACATTTCTAAAAGTTTTTTTCTCTTTAAAACCGTCGGGCCTTGCTTTGTTGTGTGAGCAGACGAGTTTCGACTGCTTTGAGTCATTTTCAGTGTCTAAAGGATGTGTTGAAGGGAATGACTTTATATAGTCGTAGGATGGGTTAAGCAGGTAGTACTAAATTAGGTCAGTTACTAAATTAGGTCAGGTAGAGGGATAGTAGGTTTTTGTTTGTTTGCTTGTTGGATGTCCATTTGTTCTGTTTCATCTCGTTTCCGTTTTCGTCTAAGAGTGACGTCTAGTACTGAGAAAATCGCGTCGGAAATTGTAACAATTTGTTTGTTGATAATGTTACCGTCTGTTTTTCTATGTTTATATATTTCAAGCCTTTTTAAGACCCCGTCCGTGTTGACGCTGTCCATGGTGAAACAGAAGTCGAGTAACCACTCTTCACACAGCTCGAACTTGAAGAAGCAGTCCTTTCATTGAAAGCGAGGAAGGCTACAGGTCTAGATAGTGTTCCAGCTGAGGTGTTGCGGCTTGTCTATCACCATTGTCCTGACTTACGGCTCAGTACGTTCAACGCTTGCCTTCGGGACGGAGTTTTCCCGATACGATGGAAGGTGGTAAGGCTCGTGCTGATCAGCAAGGGGAAGAGAGATCCCGAATCGCCCTCTGCATGCTAGACACGGCTGGGAAAGTCCTAGAGAAACTCATCAAGGGAAGACTCACTGACACGATGGGGACCTATCTCCTCGGCAGTACGGCTTTAGAGCAGGACGCTCTACCACTGATGCGATTGCAGAGGCGGTGAGCGCGGTCCAAAAGGCAGAGGTCGCACCAAGCGACGGATCGTCCTGTTGGTGACACTCGACGTCAGGAACGCCTTCAACTCCGCTAGATGGGTGGGTATTCTGGATTTGCTGGAAAAATCTTTTCAAGCTCCAGAATATCTAATGCGGCTTTTGAAGAACTACCTAAAGGTCCGAAGCCTGCTCTACAACACGACACAGGGCCAACGAAAGATGGAAATTACATCGGGTGTTGCTCAGGGATCCATTCTTGGTCTGGACCTGTGGAACGTATCTTACGACGGGCTACTGAGACTTGAGATGCCAGGTGAGTCGCGCTTGGTCGGCTATGCAGATGATGTTGTGGCTCTAGTCACTAGATGCACCGTTAAACAGGCGCAACTTAGGCTAGGTATGCTAATACACCGAGTGAGAGACTAGATGACTGCTCGCGGGTTCAGTTTAGCACTGGAGAAAACAGAAGTGGTCATCTTGACAAATCAGAGAGTCCCTATTGTAAGGATGATCAGTATTGGAGACCTACAAATCAAACCGAAGCCATCGGTGAAGTACCTGGGGCTACTGATCGATTCGAAGATGAGTTTCTCTCAGCGAATCAGGGCAACGGCTGAGAAGGTTGCTTCAGGAGTATCTGCTCTGAGTCGACTTATGGCCAACGTACTTGAGCCCAGCCCATCAAGAAGACGATTCTTGATGAGTGCTGTGGAGTCAGTGCCACTGTATGGAGCAGAAGTATGGGGCGACGCTCTCAACAAGGAGGTATACCGAAAACGTTTGGCACAGGTACAGAGAAGAGGGGCACTGAGGATTGCATCTTCGTATCCGGCAGTCTCCAACTCAGCGGTGAGAGTTATTGCAGGTGTGAAACCTGTCGCTCTCCTTACTTGAGAGCGCCGTACTACTTACCTGCGCCGAAAAGAGGATGCGAGAGAGACGGTTGGCCGCGAGGAGAGACAGCGCCCGCTCATCGATTGGCAGCAGTCTTGGGTCAATTGCACGAAGGGAAGGTGGACTGCGCGCCTCATCCCGGATGTGAGACCGTGGCTAAATCGAAGGTATGGTGAGACTGACTTCTATCTGACCCAGCTCTTGAGCGGGCAGGGGTGTTTTCAGTCTTACCTGTACAAGATTGGTAAGTCACGGGCCCCGATTGTCGGTATTGCCCAGGTGAGGAAGACAATGCCTGCCACACATTTCTTGCATGCATAAAATGGGACAGGCTGTGAAAGGCCCTCTACAGGGAGACGGGAGAGCTCACCCCGGATAATATAGTTGCGGTGATGCTCGAATCGGTTGACAAATAGAACCAGGTGCACATTATGTTCGGGCAGTTCTAAAAGATAAAAGGGACTCACTGCAACCAGGGCCGTTGGGGCTGGGTGATGGCTTGTCTGGCACTTCCTCTTCCCCTCTCCCCTCCCGCTAGAAGAGGGGTTCCCCCAGCTTGAAGGCGCCTCACGGTGTAACAAAACGTGACCTGGCCCGAAGTAATGTGTCAAACGGTTCCAGGCTGGGTTCTCAGTTTGACAGGGCAGGTGTTTAGTGGGTAGTCCAGTCACCTTCTTTCGAGCATGGGAGTCCCACACTCTGTGCATAAATGGCATTCACCTTCCTACCACAAAAAAAAAGATGTCAAGCCTCGGTCCTTTGCTTTGCTTGTGTAGCAATTTCATAGAGCTTGTCATAGCGTCAGGCGCATGTGCGTCGTTTTGTAGGCGCGTCGCATGATTGAAGCCTGCCTTGTTGTGTAAGAAAGATCGTAAATACTCTTTGTATCTTGGCGTTAGTTTTCGTGTTGTCCTTCCTATATACTATATACAATGTCGCAGTCCTTGCATGTGAGTTTGTGTACGCCGCAGTTTGGTTTTCAGTGAATAAATGGTGAAATTCATGTGTGAAATTCTAGTTTCAGAATGAATGAATGGCAAATAGTTTTATAGCGTTGATTGATGGCTCTGTAGATTTTCATCCCATTTTGAATTTATATTAAATACTTGAAAATAAAGTTAAAATTCTTATCAAACCCTAACTTAATGTTTTTCGCAGGCATTTCCCGGAAATTTTATATCTTTGAATTTCACATATTTTTCCTATTTTTCATTTTAAAATGCCATAAACAGCTAACTATACCCCCCTCATTTACTAACAATCATTCATTTCCAATACATGAAACCCCTCTTTAAAGTTGTTATCATAAGCTGAAATTTCAATGAACTGCAAATTCCATCTAATAAAATTCGCTATAACATTTGCCAACTTCAAACAACAATGAACTTCAAAATCCTGTCTCAGTCGTGGAAAACTGTCTATTACTCTTGCGTTTATCACAACCATCAACAAACATTTTAAGATGTAACCATCCGCAACAATTCAATCTATCACAAAAATTAATGATTCCATCCAAAAATACTTGAAAATCTTCTAAAGTAGCAAATCTACTAAATTCTGTCACCTGTTTCATCAGACCATGCGTCTATCATCATCCATTCATCCCTCTCATACGCGTCACTCACCCTGACAAAGAATCGGAGAAGGCAGTCTTAAATTCAATCGACTGAAATACTAGGCGCCCAGAAGTGGAAATTTTCAGCAGGTAACTGAAATCGAAAAAATATTTCTTTGCGGAAGCAAAAATTGTACATCCCATATATATGCAATCCTGAAGAAATATTTCACTCGGATCGAATATGTGTCCAGGGTGAAATTTTTCATAATTTTCAAACGTAGATGGCATTATAAAGCTTAAATTGAATTGTTATGATTTTTTACGTTGCAACTTAGCGAAAGGAAAATTATATTTTTATGGTTTCGATCATTAGCTGGTACAATTTATTTGATAATATACATCGTTATCGTGAAAATATTTTCGTTAGTATATGCAATCGAAAATATTTTCACATGAAATGAATTTGTATCCAGGATACTTCTCTAAAACATGTTCACTGTTAGATGGCAGTGCAACACTAAAATTGAATTTTTAAGCGATGTTCGTTATTGTTTGAAAATAATAAACGATATATTTTCGCAATATCTATCCACTGCAGAACTTAGATTAATTAAAATGTACTTGTTTTCCATAAAGATAAAAATTTTGTTTTTCCTGCGTAATTTATTTAAAGACTACTATTATTTTGTTAACATTCCTAAACGAAAAAGTAAGATAAGTACGTGATTCTTCTTAATGCACATATTATTCATTAAATCAATAATATCCTAGAATTATCAAATAGAAGTTTTTTGATTAAACATTTACATTTGGCATCATCAGATCTTTGAATACCATCTGGATATTTTATTCATCCTAAGAGCTCATCGTTCATTTGAATGAATATTTTACGAAAAGTTAACCTCTTACTTTATTGAAGAAACATTCCGAAATTTCAGGAAATTTTCGTATTAATTCACGTTAAACTTAAAATTAAATAAATTTTTAAACGTCAATCCGAAATTTAATTTTTCATTGGAAATTGTCATATCTTTGAAACAGTTTATTCATCACCGAATATCATAATTGTACTTCAATACGAACAAAAAGGGAAGTATCTCAAGAGCAATTCGGAGCCGGTGGCTAGGAGAAACCCTATGGCTTCCCATCATTAGAGCAACCAAGAGCGACAAATATTATCAACCAGTCGATCAGCAATAAAATATTCCAAAAGAACTAGAAAATTCACCTGATGGCGGGCGAAAATTACAAATAGGGGCAAACAATGGTGAATTGGAAAGGGTCAGGAAAGTAAAAGAGGAACTCAAGCTGGAAGTGTTGTCCCTTGAAGAATGCCAAAAACTCACAGAACAAAATAAAAATGTGACACAGAATAACAAATCCGATATGATGGACACAGCTCTAAAACAACGTAAATGCAAGAGAATTAATAATACAGGATACTGGCGATATACTCTCAACCGGAGGTGCAGACTGTGATAACCTCGATCTATTGGATTGATATTCCACACCCCTCAATTTGAATGTCCTAGCCAGCTGATAAGGTTGTTTGAAAGGTCTTTGTGACCTAACGCCACTGACGTCGGTGGATGGGGAGAGAACCATAGTATACTCAAATAGTAGCCACACCTTTCATTTACCCTGTGTTGCACACTTTTTGAATTTTCCCAGGGGCACGTCAGCTGATCCGGGGCATTACAGCTGATCCATTTTTGGCGCGCTCAAGAAACAAAGCAAAATGCAGATAAAATTTCCGACGCACGTGTTCTTTTACGCATTTCAGAACATAAGAGTGCTGCCAGATCCTAATAAAAAACTAAAAGATTGCATGGAACGAATTTGTTTTTCTGCAATGTTATTGATTTTTTAGCTCTGGTAGCCCTGAAATCTCTCATTGAAGCATATGTTTATATTCGCGCCATTCCTCGCATCAGCGTTTACCATCTACCTGCTACCGAAGATTTATGGCTTGCTGTTCGGCTTGTGTTCGGATTTTTCCGGAGGGTTGATGGAGTGTGGTTACTATTTGATTATACTATGGAGAGAACTAAGCAAAAACCGAGCGATCGCGTGTGAAAAATGAACATCGAGTGTGAATTTTATTTTATTTAAGCGCGATATGACGGTAGTCCGAGCGGAAAGGTCGTCGTAATTAGAGGTGAATAGTTTGTAGTACTTATTTGGAGTCAATCAGCGAAGCAACATTTAAACAGTATATCCAGGCTGCTGACCAAAGCGTATAAAAACATTCTGAAGCTGCCAATGCTTACTCAAACTAGTTTGGTTTACCAATTGGCAAAATCATTAACCTTTAGTCAAATTATTATTATGGAGAAAGCGAAGTTTATCTACAGAAATTTAAAAACTAATGGATCGGAACGAGCGCCATTAATTAAGGTATCACAGATCAACCCATATAATGCGAGGAATGCAAATCAATTCGTAATACCTTTTGCCAGAACGGATCGACTAAAGAACGACGCAACGAATGATGCTCTGCGTATATATAACAATCTACCAGAAATTGTTAAGGAAGCAAACTCACTTTTGGTATTTAAGAAAAGACTAAGGGAGCATTTAATGAGTACTGATTGAAGCGTGGACCTGTAATTCTGCTTTTATGAGCCCAGTATCTTAGGGCGTTCTTTTTGACCCTATCGGCGAGATACTGAAGTGACAGTTAGAGTTTTTTTTGAATGCGTCGTATGATATTGAATTTTTTTTTATCTCTGAGAGCTGATCATGATTTTTTTTTTGGACTAGATGTTCACGAAAAGGACTAGTTCACGTTATATTGTGTGCCCCCTTATACCGATGTGTTAAACATTGTCTGGGTGGCACATAGGACCAAGCGACGTAATGTGAATGCAGATCGCACGAGCGTTGTGCGACAGGTAATTAGGTAATTAAAAAAAAAAAAAAAAAAAAAAAAACAGGTACCAGTCAATCTAATCGAGGGCAGACTGCCATCAAGTCAAAGGTGCAAAATTTCTGAAATATAGAAGTGTGTGCTTAGCAACTAATGTGCAAATCATATGAAATTAGGGTGAACGTTGAAAGTGAATAGCATATTCCGCAAGAAGTCTCGAGTGAAGGTATCGAATCTTGAAGTCACTAGTGATGAGATAAATCTTCTCGATAGGGCTGGTATCGAAATTGATAGTACGACTCCAGATAGAAATGGGAACAGGATTATATGTGATGGATTGCAGAAACTTGCCCTGATTGGAACACATTTTGAATTGGTTTATCTATCAAACCATGAGAGAGGGAACGAAATATTTTCAGAGGTCGTTGAAGCCAAAGTTTCCGACTTCAAATCAAGCCTGAACGGCCAATCAATTCTTCATTTCAATGAAACATTAACATCTGACCTCATACTGAGCTTGAATCTTATTGATTATTTTGTCAGCTATGAAGACTTGTGTTTCATATTTCGCAAGATAAACAACAAGAAATCATGTGGTAATGATGGTATTCCAAATGTAGTTCTCCGACATTTGCCTGAGGTTGCTATTAGGAACTATTGCATATTGTTCAACAACATGTTGAGCAATTCATATTTCCCAAATGAGTGGAAAAAGGCTAAGGTATTTCCGATCTTGAAGAAAGGAAAAGAATCTTCATGCCCGAAAAGCTATCGCCCAATCAGCTTGCTGCCTAACATCAGCAAGGTGTTTGAAGTGATACTCAACAGAGCATTAAACGCCCACATTGAGGAAAATGAGTTGATGCCGAGTTGCCAATTTGGTTTTCGTGCCAGGCATTCGACCACACATGCAATAACGAAAGTAACCTCAGACATCTGTTGGAAACTAAATGATAGACAATGTGTTGGAGCATGTCTCATTTATATGGAGAAAGCCTTTGATACGGTATGGTTAGATGGACTTATTTTTAAACTTCTTCAGGACAATTTCCCCAGACACCTTGTCGCCATGATGTGTAATATGTTATACGGGAAATCGTTTGTTGTAACCGATGGAAATCTGACAACAATGCGCGAGTTCAAGGTCTTGAATGGTCTACAGCAGGGAACAGTTACTGCGCCTCTGCTCTTCTCAATCTTTATTCGCAAGCTATTGAACGGCTTTGATTTTAACGTCTCGCCAACGCGATCATTGGTAGCGTTTGCTGATGATCTGATCATCTACACGGCAGACCGAAAAGCTACAATAGTTCAGAGCAATCTCCAAAAAATGTTCAATGATGTACAGCTGTACACTGACAATTGGCGAATGAAAATCAATGCGCAAAAGTGTGAAACAATCTTGTTTCGGACAACGCTGCAGGGGGTCAGTCAAGACCTGAAACGTAATTGGAAAGATTTCCACATCATGGCTGGCGAGGGTAGTTCAGAACGAATTCCACATAAATCCTGTGTTCGATACCTCGGTGTTTATCTCGATCAGTATCTGTACTATACTGAACATGTGAAAATCATGCTCAGTAAAGCACTAAAAGTAGTCATGGCCCTTCGAAAACTCTTTCATTCCAGATACATTGATCAAAAGGTCAAAATTATCTGTTACAAGACACTGGTTAGACCAGTTTTGACCTATGGATGTCAGATCTGGTACAACCAGAGTGCTAGTACTATGGAAAAATTAAGAGTTTTCGAAAGGAAATGTCTTCGTGCATGTACTGGTTTGTACAGAAAGCCTGAGACGGATTGGAAACATTATATATCGAATAGAAGAATTTATCAAACTGCTGAAGTGACTAGAGTCGATATCTTCATATTGAAGCTTCTTCGGAATCATATCGCAAGATCTGTGACTGTGAGTGAAAACCCTTGGATTTCACAGCCGTTCCACCCTGCAGACGGGTATATAGCGACTTGCCTCGCTACTGGCTTCATTCCTCCAGAAGCATTCGTGTATTTGGACATGAATGGATATGTTTTTGATTCTGACGGCGTCCCAGTCATATATCACATATATCGACGGGCCACCGATAAGAAGATAAAATATCCTCCGAATTTGAGTTCACGAGACCAACGATTTCAATGGAGATACTCATTTGCTAGATTCGTTGAAGCTGATCGAGTTGAGACGGCGCAATCCAGGTATTGGTGGCTGAATGACAATGTCTAAATTTTTCGTGTTTGTTTTCAGTTTTGGTGTTTTTCGTTATTTAGTTTTTGAGTTTCAGCTCATTATTGCTACATTTAGTATTGTTATATATTTTTGTTAAAAACAGGTATAGGTTAGGTATATGTAATGTTTACTATATTCCGTTAGAGATAAGATTAAACACTTAGGTTAGGAACATTGTTATAGTATTTTTAGTATAAGATAAAGTTTTTTTGATTGTATTTTATTAGAAATAAGTTACAACATATTAGGTGTAGGATCAAAGTTTCACTGTTGTGTATTAATTATAAATAATTTTTGGATAGTGTTGGTTGGTTTTTTCTCCTTTTTCCAATTGAATTGTAAAAATATGTAATAATCGTAATTAATTGCATTTGCTTTAGTTTTTTTTTTTGATGAAATGAGTTAATGATAACGTACAAATTTAGAGAGCCATTTGGGCCATTAAGTTTTTTGATTGTTATTATTTGGAATTTGCTTTATATTCTTTTAAAATTTATAACGATGAGTATTAAATAAAGCGCTTTTGACTTTTGACTTTAGGGTGAACGTTCTTGGATTAAATTTACACGAAACGTATCACGTGATTAACTGTAGCGATCAGCTTAGTACGTGACAACAACCAGTGTCTGTGCACTAACAAAGCCTTCACTCACTCAACCAACTGGACTGGCTCATTTCGAATATTCTCAAATGAAGCATAAGGCATAAGTTAGTTGAGGTAAGTCTTCTAGAACTGCTGATTATATTGCAAAAACAAAACTTTCTGCATAAAATTTCCCAACAAAACATTAAATAGCACCTCCAGCTTAATTTTTTGTCATCAACTCGCGACTGCAGCATGTCTTGCGCACTTGTAACATTTTGTAATGATTTACGAAATGTCCGTGTAGGACACGGGTGCCGATGGTCTAGCACAAGTGTCAGCGAGCTAAAACAACACCGAGCTCAGCTAACTAGCTTCGCTTAACGACCGCGTACGCGTGCTTGACGACTAGAATTTGCGGGATCATATGAGGCGGGTTCTTGTCGAGCCACGAAGCTACACTACAAAATACTTATCACGCGTACTCTACCCTGCAAGACGCACCGATCAATTTTTATTGTCTTTAGAAAAGTTCTATTAGGTGTCAATTAATCTACTCTACAGAAATTCAATATTGTTTTGCCTCGTTAAAGTTAGCGGACACGGAGGCTTGAGACAAACGCAAACATTACACAAAAAGCAACCGTTACTTTCACAGAAGAAGGTCGTTGCATTACAAGGGGAATGTCAAACCTAAAGATGTTAAAGTGGCTGAAGTGAACCACTCATCTCTGCCTAAAGGATGGAAACTTGACGGATGCAGTTTACTTTACACTAGTAAAACAACAAACTAAGCAGTTTCGACGGGGTGACCACCTTTTCTCTTCAGGAGCAGCCACTCCTGATCACCACGGGGCTGCTCGACTGCTTATGTTTATTACAATTTTAACAATCGCGGCGCATAGTTTCGAGGCGAAGGCATGCTATATCGACACGACAGCGCCAGTTGAAGTGTACCACAATAGCTGCTGTCATTGCATTCGCTTCTTCTTCTTCTTCGTAGCACTACAGCCCCTCTCGGGCCTTCGCTTTTTGCAAATACCGCCTCCAACTGCCTCGGTCTACTGACCAAGTCCTCCAATTTCGAAAACCGAGCGGCGATAAACTGTCTTCGTCGATCGAGTCAGACCAGCGTTTCCTCGATTTCCCCACTGGTCTCCGGCCGTAAGTTCGCCCAACGAATACCTTTTTGGGTATCCGTTGTTCGTCCATACGATTCATGTGTCCAACCCATTGCAGCTACCGCAATCATTGAGACTTCCGGCTCGTCAAAAATTTCATACAGCTCAATCGCTAAAAAGAGTGGATTGTAGTCGCAAATCCATAAGAAATTCCCCGAGATAATTGACCAATTGGCAGAATTCGTGGCTCGCGATGGACCCAAATGCGAGTCATTCACTAAAAGCAAGCAAGAGGGAAATCCAAAGTTCGAATTCTGATACGGAATGGAAACTACATAACAGACAAAAGTGGTTATTGTTACCTTTCGCAACTTGCAAGAATGTGACGTTTCCAACATTTGATGTAATCGTGGAATTATAGATATACTCGTATACATTTGTCCGGTGCAAATAATAACTATCTTTATCCGCGAATCAGTGTTGAGTCCATTAAACTATTCCACGAACATTAAAACAGTGTACTCCGATTAAGGTATTTGTAAATTACATGAAATTTTCCGACGCGTAACCCATAAACACAACCTCCAATTGACGCCCAAAGTGCGACAGGGGATAATAAAGCTATAGACGAAGAAACCCAAGATTTTCCACGGAATAACTTCGTATCATTGCAAGGCGGGCGTAATTGTGGACGCCACATTCCAGTTTCAGTTTCAGTGCAAAAAGACGATGAGCTACCATTCGATAAGGAGGACATGATAAGTGTGCCTGGTCGTGATGAGCCAGAATGGTGGTGTGACGAATCAAATGAGGAATCGGCTTGTTCTCGAGCAACTGCGTGAAGCCTTGGTATCTTCATATTTTAGCGCTGTAATTTAAACAAAAAGAAAAATATAATTAAAAAAACAACGCTATTTATTTGTTTTCTGACAAATATATATATTTCGGGAGTAAATGTTCTCCCTTCTTCAGTGTCTAATTTTTCTGAAGAGAAATCCTCAAGATGTACAATATATATGCTAAAGCTAATTAGTTATTAATGACCGTACTTAACAAAAGGATGCATATCAATGAAATAACAGGTCATAAAAGTATATTTTAAATGTGGGTCAAATGAATTTTGGTGGAACTATTAATTTAATTTAAATTTTTTTTAAATTTTTGTAACCTGAACTTAATTATTTAGAAGTAATTTAAAAAGAGGTGAATCTCCATTGCCAACATCATCATTCAATCGCTTTTCCATAGGCTGCCGCATAATCCAATGTGTCTCGTACGCATCCAGTTTCCTCAAATCTCGTATTTCTTTTCTTTGCTTAAGGGGACGGTAATCATTCGATGTAGCCAAGTCCGGAAAGATGCCATTTTTTGCGAAAAGCTGTGATTTGACGTAGCTGGTACCGTTCTTTGTGTGCTAGTGTTTTTTCGGTGTATATCGAATTCAAAACTGCCTGTTGTCCTTGTTATTTTCAGGTCTAGAAATGGGATAGTGCCATTTGTTTCGACTTCCATTGTGAAGGTCAAGTTTTTATGTACGGAGTTGAGTTTTTTTAATATGTTTTGGGCTTCATTCCGTTCTATAACGGCAATCACGTCATCCACATAACGATACCAAATCCTGGGCATCCAACCAGACTCTTCAATTTTGCTCTCCACCCATTCTAAAAATACTTCGCTAAGTAAAGGTGACAACGGGTTGCCCATAGGTGCGCCGGTTTTTTGCTTGAAAAACCAACCCCTAAAGGTAAAATAATTTTCTGCCATGCAAACTGTTGCTAATTTTGTAATGGCTCTAGCTTTCTTTTTCCCGTTGATTGAAGGGTCTTTTCTTGCCAGCGAGTCTTCTAAAAGGGCCAACGCTTGCTTCACAGGAACACTAGGGAAAAGAGACTTCACGTCAAATGACACCAATTGTTCTCCTTCGTTTATCTTCTGACTGTCTGTTAGTCTTTTCACTAAATCTTCTCTATTCGTAATGGAATACTTGCTCGAAACTACACCTAGTTTTCCACACTCCTCCAGTACCCATCTGGCAATTTTCGTTGTCGGAGCATCTGTAGATGTTATTATTTCTCGTAGTTCATTGCCTTCTTTATGGACTTTTGGAAGACATTTGATTCTCGACAAAACAGGGTTGGGAACTCGTAGTTTACTGACGTCCTCAATTATTCCTTTGCACTCCTTTAACGTTTTCTCGACCCTTTTTACTGAGTCTGGGAGTGGATCATTCCTTAGTTCGAAGAAGTCCCCACACGTGAGTTTTTCGAACACTAAATCATCGTAGCGGTCCTTGTCCATGATGACTACTTTATTTCCTTTGTCCGCCTTTAAGAAATATACAGGTTTTTCTTTCAATTCTTTCAGGAGCTTGATTTCGTTTCTGCCGTGGTGGGTGATTTTACTTTCCCTTGATTCGATGATTTTCCTTGTTTCTTCTCTAATGTGGTGTTTTTTTCCCGGTGGGCATATATTTTATGGCCGCTTCTACATCCATCACAATATCCTCTGTGGGCAGTTTGTCACATTTGATCGCATAATTTAAGCCCATGTTTAGTAAGTGTAACTGGGATTCGGTGAAGGTTTCTGACGATCTGTTCACGACTAAATCTGGAATTTCCGCTACTTTATTCTTAACGATGGTTTCACTCTTCTTGCCTGCTAGAAGTGCCTTCAATTTTTTCCCCAAAATTTGTCGCTTCCGATCTTTTTCACATTCGAAGGCCCTTTCTACTTTGTTCAAAACGTCTGTCATCTATCCTTTCCTGCTTTCGAAGTCATAGCATATTTTCAAATGCAAATGATAAGCTCGTACTGTGATGTCATCTAGCTTCGCGTAAAGTTGGTTGATGCTATCCTTGATGAGGTTCCTTTCCATTTCTACCTTACGTTTGTCCGCCCCTGGTAACGAAATCCTTATTTTTATGCAATGGCTCCTTGGAACTACTTTAAATGACAGGCAAAGTTTTAAAAACTTGATGTCTTCGCTGATTCTACCTTGAGCTCTTTTCAGCTTCAGGAAATTGTAAAAGTTGGAGCTTGACTGAGTTGTCCGATCAAATCTATTGAAAATCTCCATATTTTAGCGCTATAATTTAAACAAAAAGAAAAATATAATTAAAAAAACAACGCTATTTATTTGTTTTCTGACAAATATATATATTTCGGGAGTAAATGTTCTCCCTTCTTCAGTGTCTAATTTTTCTGAAGAGAAATCCTCAAGATGTACAATATATATGCTAAAGCTAATTAGTTATTAATGACCGTACTTAACAAAAGGATGCATATCAATGAAATAACAGGTCATAAAAGTATATTTTAAATGTGGGTCAAATGAATTTTGGTGGAACTATTAATTTAATTTAAATTTTTTTTAAATTTTTGTAACCTGAACTTAATTATTTAGAAGTAATTTAAAAAGAGGTGAATCTCCATTGCCAACATCATCATTCAATCGCTTTTCCATAGGCTGCCGCATAATCCAAAGTGTCTCGTACGCATCCAGTTTCCTCAAATCTCGTATTTCTTTGATGACTTCCAACTGTTCCCAGTTGACGTTGTGTCCTTCGCAAATGTGACGGGCTACCGATGATCGAACGTCTTTTACTTTGTTTTTCGTTAGTGCCGATTGTGCTTCTCGAACATGCTCGTTGAACCGGACTTTCACGCTGCGTTTTGTCTGCCCAATATATACTTTTTCGCATTGCTGGCAGTTAATCTTGTAGATCCCTCGCTTTTCATGTTTGCTCCTTACGTCTTTGATTTGCGCTACGTTGGTTTGGTAGCGCAAATCAAAGACATAAGGAGCAAACATGAAAAGCGAGGGATCTACAAGATTAACTGCCAGCAATGCGAAAAAGTATATATTGGGCAGACAAAACGCAGCGTGAAAGTCCGGTTCAACGAGCATGTTCGAGAAGCACAATCGGCACTAACGAAAAACAAAGTAAAAGACGTTCGATCATCGGTAGCCCGTCACATTTGCGAAGGACACAACGTCAACTGGGAACAGTTGGAAGTCATCAAAGAAATACGAGATTTGAGGAAACTGGATGCGTACGAGACACTTTGGATTATGCGGCAACCTATGGAAAAGCGATTGAATGATGATGTTGGCAATGGAGATTCACCTCTTTTTAAATTACTTCTAAATAATTAAGTTCAGGTTACAAAAATTTAAAAAAAATTTAAATTAAATTAATAGTTCCACCAAAATTCATTTGACCCACATTTAAAATATACTTTTATGACCTGTTATTTCATTGATATGCATCCTTTTGTTAAGTACGGTCATTAATAACTAATTAGCTTTAGCATATATATTGTACATCTTGAGGATTTCTCTTCAGAAAAATTAGACACTGAAGAAGGGAGAACATTTACTCCCGAAATATATATATTTGTCAGAAAACAAATAAATAGCGTTGTTTTTTTAATTATATTTTTCTTTTTGTTTAAAAATATGTATTTCATTCCATTTTCAGTGCATGTATTCAGTTAAAATGCGATGTTTTTTTGTTCTCTTTTTCATTTATCCCATTTATGCACATACAAGTATAGGGTGGTCTAACTAAAACGCAAGATGTTAATTGTAAATAAAACAAAAAGTTTGCAGAGAATTATGTAAATATTTTTTATTATAAAAGAAAGATCTATGACAATTATACGTAAAACAAAATATTGCCCAAATGCTCGCCACGGCTACGGTGCCATACTTCTATACGATTGTCCATATTTTCAATGACTCTGAGATATAATTCAGGTTCAATGTCGTTAATGTGCTGAATTATCTCATCCTTTAGCCCTTAAGTTGTTCTTGGCTTATTGACGTAGACTTTTTCTTTTGAATATCCCCAGAGAAAGAAGTCGAACGGTGTTAAATCACATGATCGTGGCGGCCAATTAACATCGCTACAACGTGAAATAACACGACCATTGAATTTCTCGCGTAAAAGAGCCATTATTTCGTTGGATGTGTGGCAAGTGGCAGCATCCTGTTGGAACCACATATCGCTCAGGTCCATAACCTCAATTTCAGGCCACAAGAAATCCGTTTTCATCTCGCAATAGCAAACACTATTCATGGTAACTGCTTGACCGTCCTCATTTCGAAGAATTACGGCCCGATGACGCCGCTAGCCCGTAAACCGAACCGGGCGAGCATGTATAGGTGATTTCATATTTCCTACACACCCGGGTTTCTCAAATTTGCGCACGATTCCCCCGATTGTGGACACATTTGGTCGATTATGCTGACCAAAAAAACACGAAGTGCACGAAATCCGTTTGGATTTGAACTCCCATTGTCGTAAAAGGCTTCAACAATCTTATCGCGCTGCTCAATTGTGTACCTCACCATGGTTGAATTGGTAAAACACTGAAACAAAGAAATGTCAAATTAAGTTGGGCGAAATTCTTAACGTTAAGGCGTGACTCACAATTAACATCGTGCATTATGGTTGGACCACCCTGTATATCTCGTTCCAGTTAATTATTATAGGTACGGTTATGAAAATGTTTTTGTCTGCTTGTTTGATGCTTTTAATTTTACATAAAAGTATGTATTCTTTGCATTTGGTTAGCACAACAACGAAAGAATTCTTCAATTCCATTTTGAATCGTTCATTCATTTTCCTTGCTAACATTTTGTTTTCCTCTTATACAATTCTGTTGTTTGTCGCCTCGGAAATCTGCTGGATGCACTACGGCTTCTAATTGTTAAGAAAAAAAAGTAAAACTTTTATTCAAATCGGTTGATTGTTTTTTGAAACTATTCTATTTTTTGTCTTTTTTTGTTATTTTGAATAATATCTTTTGTAATGTGACGCCTACGCCCGGGAATCGAAGTGATTCCGATCTCGAACCCTTGCACTCGGCCAGATGGGTATGACCTCGAAATGCAAGCGGACTTCATCTTTCGTGCGGATATCGTTGCGCAGAAAATATTTTTTTTTCTCCAAATATTTAGATCTGTGGATTTAAATATTTGAAACAGAATATTAATCAACACCCCGACGCATTTCGAGACATATCCATTTGGCAATGCCCCCTCCACCGTGGCCATCGAAAAACTATGCCACTGGCGACAAATGGAGATGCACATTGCCGCCATGTGGCGTGCCATTCCACACACATCTGTTTTGTCGGTGGTTGTCGGATTGACAGTCCGGCGCCACGAGAAAAAGGTACAGAAGGTGCGCGGTTGACTTCCGATGAGTGAGAGTGAAGATTGTTCGCGACCAAAGTGTTTCACTTGTTTAAATCTTCACTATACACAGAAAAGTGCGGTGACTTTCGACAGTTCGGTGGTAGAAAACAAAAATTGCGAGTGAATGTTGTCCAAAATTATTGTTTCATGGATGGTTTTGCACGAATAGCCTTCTGTATGAAAACAACGGTTATTCGTCACAGTTGGACGCATCTTTCTCTTGAATCTAGTAATGGTAAAATCGGTGTGTTGACGCATCTGCAAAGCGAGTGGTAATTTACTATTCATTTTCAGAAAAAGGAAACGAAGATGCTCTTCGCATGCTTCAGTCGATTGCATCATCATCGATCACCTTGACTGACCGCCTTCCACATCATATCTGTCTACAATGCAACAATGAGTTACATGTGGCATACAACTTTAATTTGTGCTATGCAACTGACATCACGAAGAATTTTACCAATATCAAAAGCAATACAGACACTGAAGGCGGAGAAAGTGTGGCTTATGGGAATGCTAATGGAGCTGAGGATGATCCAGGTGACCAAGGAAAATCACTGCCGAGCTCGGTGGTAAGTGTCCAAAAGTACGTTTAATAACTCTTACAACGTTATGATCAGGGAATCATATCAAGAAAGCCGAGTATATTTCCTTTGCTTCGCATATTGTGGTGCGTTTACATGAATTTCACAAAAAGGTCACCATCATATTTCACTTTCGTTGTCAACTTTATATTCAATCCTTTCCCGAGTAATTTTGACATGCGGTGATTATGAAAGAAAACGGAGTAAATTCTGAAAACATCATAATGAGAAATCATAGTAGAATATATCGGTTTCCCAAAAATATTCGTTAAATTTTAATTCCATTGTAACGTCCAAGTACTTAATAAGCTCTCCGTATGAAAATAATAAGAAAACTACTAAATTCAAATCACCCTAAAAGCCTAACTAGACATATGTTATAGAACATCAGCATCCCAGGCCCGCCGAGTAAAGCTAGGGGTAAAAGCTAGTATAAAACACCTTTTTCTGTAGGCAACAGTAGCTTTTTGGGATTAAAGGCACCCTACGGCCTTTTCTGTACTCCTGACAACGACGGTTACGCAGCTAAGACAAGCAAGCATAACGAACAAATCAAGGGAATAACCCTTCTTGGGTTAAAAGGTATCCTATATTATTTTCTGTACCCCGGAAAATGTGTGTACAAACTAAATCACATTCGCGGTTATAATATAAGTTGGGATTATAAAAGCTATTGACATATGTTTTTGCTGAAATCAAGTTAAAAATTTCAGTTTGAAAAGATTTAAAAAAATGCACAATTAATGAAAACAGACTGGAAGGTGAGTGTGAGGTCGAGTGGGCGGGGTTTGACAGTATTAAAGGGTAGTCTACTCACGTCAACTCTTAGGAAGTCACCATTTCAATGTTTAGTAAATGTATAAAAGAATGCAGGGTCAATGTAATATATTACGTTAATTAATTAATTGAGTTTTATTTAACAATGTAATTTATGTTTCTTTATTGGCAATGTCTTATAAAAATACTCACTGCCTAGTAATTTGCCGTTTAATGCTATTTTATAATTCATTAAATATGTCACGAAGTTTGAGTTTAATTATTCTTCAATTTACACAATGCATAGTAAAGCTTAGAAAACCATTAAAATAATAAAGGATATCTTCAACCATACCTACCGATTTTTGTTAAGAAAATATTGTATATGAAAGCTATCAAATTATTTGTATGGTTAATTTGAAGTTATTTCATAATAAAAACCTAGTCGTATCAAATTATTATGCATACGATTTAACAGCAAATAACAGTGAGACGTAAACTTCATTTTTTTTCAATAACATAAAGTTCAATGGTGTTATTATTTCTTACGCTTACATTATTTGCCACTAAATTCATCTTGAATAATCCCCAAAAATAATCAAAATAAACAACAAAGCAATATAAATCAATATAAAAATTTTACTGCCAGGTTATAATATAATTATTTTAAATGATTAATGTAATTTAGATTACTATTTAAATCGTGCCAATAAGGATTTAATTTAAATCCCTGACCAGTAACATTGATTAATATTTGATGACAACTACGGAAAGAAAGTATATTAGTTATATATTGTACAATATAATGGAATCTTATTATACAATACATTGAAGTATTTTCATACAAGTATCTTAAGAATGACAGTATAATATTTTGTAAGACGGTGGTTTCTTCAAAAAACAAAGAAACTCTGAATTGCCGTAATTCATTGTTCCAAATGCTGGTCAAAAGCTGCGGAAATCTCCTTGATACGGCTATAAATATAACTTAATTAAGCAAATAAATTAATATAATTTGGTTGTGCAGAGAATATTATACAAAAACAATGTAATTAGCATTCAATTCACTCATTGATACAATTTATAAGGTTTATACGAACTTAAGCTCAAAATATAATTTTAGCAACATTGATCATTTCAATTAATTTACAACGATATGAATGTTTTCAGTTTCATGGCAGTTAGCAAATAGAATTTAAGGAAAAATATGTACGTTATTTAAAAACAAAACGAAAGGTATTTGTCCAACCAAATAATATTGAATGGCCATAACACTTGAATTTTAATCGCCGTATATCTCATTAAATTTTCAAATTACCGAAAAATATTCGAATTCGAAATAAATTTTATGACTTTCTTAAGTCTACAAACTTTATTAATCATTGATCACTAAACTTATTAACCTTTGATAATACCTACTGTTAGATCTTTTATATGTAATGTATTGGGCAATATATTATACTCTTAAATTTAAATATTGTTCTATAATTAGCTTAAGTAAAAGACATTAGTTATTGTCTGAATGAAAATCTCTGAAAAAAAGTAAACATGAAGTATTAACGAAGCCATAAGCCTTTCCGTTCTGCATGCTCTTTCTTTTGCAGCGGAAGTGATGACCGAGGGTAAGTATGTCTTGAAGAGGGTTAGGTTTTAATAAACTGCGGATGATTGATTTCTAGTCGGTTACGGTCCGCGGTACCCTTGTTTGCGCTCGTTTTTTCTTAGAGTAGGTTATTTTAGACTTGAGGTAGTTTAGCTTATTTTCTGGTACCGCGTCGGTGATTCGGTAACGCGCCTATGGTGATTTTGTAGTGTTTTGATTTGAGATCTGTGGAGAGATCACATCCAGAACTAACGTAATGTAGGTTTCCCGTTCTGGATGAGTAGTTGTTGACGCGTTTGGAAATCGGGCATGTGAACCGGTGGCTGAGTTAAGTAACTCGGACTTAGTCTGCTCGCGTAAGACCCGCGACCGAAACTCCTCTCCGAACTAGCTAGCCTACAAGCAGCCACCACGGAGTAGACTAAGTGTGACCGGACTTGTTGACCTGAAGGGTACAGTCCGTTGTCATTTCCAAGACTGCACGTCTCGAACCGATGAGAGGTCGGTTCTGATTGCGATCGAACGAGACGAAGTAGGAAATCGTTACACTTTTCCCGTTTGATTAGCTATGGTTAATTTAAATGTCCAAGATCTTATGTTCATATACGCAGAGTTATTTATTAATTGGATTATTGTACATAGAATGACCAGAGTCTTCGCTACGAAGATAATATTATTTATTACCTTAAATTTTGTTGACTGGTGTATGATGAGCTATTTTGTTCTCACTGCCAATATTTTAACTCTTATACCTTACCTTTACGCATCCACTTCCAATCTAGCATTTTTTAGAATCTCAGAAATTCTTATCCTCGCACTCATTGTTTAATTTTTCCGGCAAAATACTTGGATTGCCGTTAGCTGCCAGGACGGACTTAGTTTAGAATTCGCTGATAGCCACAAAAAAGGTGATAAGCTACAGTGCGAAATTCTAAGACTGCGGAAACTGCAATGGGCTGGACACTTAAATCGTATGGACGCACAATGGATACCCAAAAAGGTATTCGTTAGGAGAACTGAAAGGCGGAGTCCAGCAGGGAAACCGAGGAAACGCTCGGTCAACGAAGACAGTTCATCGCTGCAAGGGTTTCAAAATTGGAGGACGTGGTCAACAGACAGAGACAGTTGGAGGCACTATTTGCAGGAAGCGAAGGCCCGAGAGTGGCTATAGTGCTACGAAGAAGAAGAATAAGTTCCAAGTGGACCTACGTACTGCAATTATACTATCTCTCCTAATCATTCATCCTAATACTAAGCGCCGCTAGTAGCATACCAATCAATGGTGCAGAGGCTCCACTCCATCCCTATGACTCCCGCTAACTATTCCAACGAATTCAACAATATTTACCATCTGGCAAGTAATAATGGAAACGAACAACGTGATATTGAAAAACTCATTACACGGTACAAGCAGAAACAGGAACCCAAATCGACTGAAATACACAAGAACGACCGACAATGGATTTTGTTAACATACGTAGGTAAAGAGACATACAAACTAACAAACTTCCTTAAGAAATATAAACTGCAAACTGCATTCAAAACTAACAATAACTCTGGAAACAAGCTGAAACCAAAAGCGAATGAAACATCAATACACGAGAACAGTGACATAAGCAAATTGACATGCAAGGACTGCGACATGGTATATATAGGAAGGACAACACGAAAACTAACGATAAGATCCAAAGAGCAATTACGATCTTTCTTACATAACAAGGTAGACTCCAATTATACGATGCACCTACAAAACTACGCACACAAGCCTGACGCTGTAACAAATTCTATGAAATTATTACACAAACAAAACAAAGGACCGAGACTCGACATCCTAGAAAGACTAGAAACATATAAACATAGAAAGACTGATGGTAGCATTATCAACAAACAACTTATTACCCATTCCATTTTTTAAAAGTCAACAGTGTCTTACTACTGTGATACATGTCGGGATGGTTTTGAAAAAGGAAGTTGACTTCCTGATCGGTCTAAGAAAACACAATTGGCAAATTTCTCGCTAGTGTTGTCTTACAAGCTTTGTTAGTGGCTCCGTCCTCAAATTATCGCTCTGCTTCTAGTTGAATGGGTGCCTCCTTCATGATAGGCTTTTGGTGAGCATTTGGTAAATCAATCAAATTAATTCTTGCCAACTGTCGAGTTCAAAAAATTATTTACAATCCTGAAAGGAGAACAATTTATTTGAATTCTGTAAAATTATTGATAACACGATATTTTTCTAGCCGTATAACAAAGAAGCAATGAGAGTCGTAAATCGAAGAATTGCCTCAATTGAAAAATGCCGTATAACGAGCAGCCGTATAGTGAATCAGAGACTGTTGGATACGAAGATGCAATCCTCATTGCTCCTCTTCTCTGTAACTGTGCTAAGCGTTTTCGGCATACCTCCTTACTGAGAGCGTCGCCCCATATTTCTTTTCCGTACAGTAGCACTGACCCTACAGCACTCATCAAGAGGCATCTTTTTGATGGGCTGGGCTCAAATACGTTAGTCATAAGTCGACTCTGAGCCGATACTCCCGAAGCAGCCGTCTGAGCCGTTGCCCTGATTCGCTGAGAGAAACTCATCTCGAGTCGGTTAGTAGCCCCAGGTACTTCTACGCTGGCTTCGATTCAATTAGTATACCTTCCATACTGATCATCCTTACTCTAGGGACTCTCTTTTTTGTCAAGATGACCAATTCGGGTTTCTTCAGTGCTAAACTGAACCCTCGAGTTGTCACCTAGTCTCTCACTTGGCGCATTAGCATACCTTCCCTAAGTTGCGCTTGTTCAACGGTGCGTCCAGCAACCAGAGCCCCAACATCATCCGCATAGCCGATCAAGTGCAACTCACCTTGCATTTTGTCTCCGGAGCCCATCGTAAGACACATTCCACAGGTCCGGACCAAGGATAGATCCCTGGGCAACACCCGATGTAACTTCCATCCTTCATCGGCCCTGTGTCGTGACGTAGAGCAGGCTTCAGTCTTTCAGGTAGTCTATCAAAAGCCGCATTAAATATTCTGGCACTTGAAAAGGGTTTTCTAGTGTATCCAGAATATCTACCCATCGAGCGGAGTTGAAGGCGTTCCTGAGGTCGAGTGTCACCAACAGGACGATCAGTCGCTTGGAGCGACTATATGCCTCTGCCTTTTGGGCCGCGCTGACCACCTAATTGCACCAATGGAAGAGCGTCCTGTTGTAAAGCCATACTGCTGAGGAGATAGGTCCCCAATAGCACGAATCACGTCAGTGAGTCTTCACTTGATGAGTTTCTCTAGCACTTTCCCAGCAGTGTCTAGCATGCAGAACTGGCGGTATGTAAGGGACTGCAGCGAGGATGTTGGTGTTTGCCGAGATTGGCCTTGTCTGAGGACGTGTGGATGCGCTGGCAGGCTAGCATTGCGGTATCGTGGGGTGGGTTCTTTACCCCGGCACAAGGGCCCAATACAAAAATATTGCGCATTCACGAATTACTAGCTAAAATTCGCATCGACAGGTGTCGAGGCAACCTACTAAAAGGAAAAGTTGCCAAAGCAAACAACTAACTGGGTTTGGCGAAAACGAACGAGACTTGAGAATATCTCGTCTTTACCGGCGATACTTATGGCCCCCAAATAACAGTGGGGCATCCAGGTGGGAGCAGTGCCCACTCGCTCCATCTGATCCGGATCAAGATCCATTGTAGACGTGCCCAGATGTTTTCCATCTGAACGCATGCAAATATAACTCGCATGAACTTTTCCCTTCTTATAGTCTTATTGATGGAATCACATAGTACTAGAACATTAATAAAAACGCAAGCGGAAGGCCACTCTACCCTGCGAGAGCACCTGTAACCCAAAAAGAAGGGATAAGCTCATGTGATGCCCACCTCATGAGTGGAGGGGCCAGCCAACATGGCGAGTCCCTTACCTGGTCCGGGTTTCAATAATGAAAAGACCGAATTCCAAATTTACTAAGCCAACATTATTATTTCTATATCTTACATATTTTTTTATATCAAAATAAAGTTCGACCGTAGATACATTAAAATAAGAAAAAACAAATATTTCGCCGAAACATGTTAAACACAGAGAATTAAACTTTCATTTAAAAAAACTGAATAATTCAAAAATGACAAAAAAAAACAACTTTAATCAAAAAATATAGAAAATTTAAAAAAATTATAAAGCAAACAACTTTAATCCAAAAACAAAAATGTTTTTAAATCTATACGCAATAGAGGGTACTTGTCCAGTTCTCCTCCGACGAGCGCTCGTGTTTGGAGCGGGTAAGGCTTGTGAACATGTTATTTTAGTAATTTTTAAACCGAATCTTATTTTTAAATTGAAAAATTATATACGTTTACATTTTTAAGCGAAATAGCAGTGTTATTTTTACTGGATCACCGTAAATAATTATATTTCTATTTACTGCAGTTATTTCTAGTGTTAACAACTCTTTACTTGCCCTGTATTTTTAACACCAATGCTTTCCACGAAACAATTTCTATACTGGAATGAAAACGAAGTAGCCGCGCAGCAATTCGACAACTTTCCGACGAAAGCGCTCATTGTTGCTAAATCTATTGAGCACATAATTTTTACTAGATTCGGGCGCAAATCAATCTTCTGACTAATGATCTCGTCGTTTTTACTTGTGGCATCACACACATTTTAAAGTCCACTATTTCGCTGGGTATTCGTAGAACATCACATTTAAATCTTCAATGCAATCGTCAATAACAACAGGCTGATTAACTATCACATCATAAGGTTCCATTTGAACTCGCACTAGTGCTCCTCACTCAGCGAAAAACCAGACTAGGATTTTTTCCAATCCACCCAACACTTTGCTGGCGCGACTGCTGCCCTGATGGCTGTTGCACTTAAAACATTACAAGAAAACGGCAGATCTTTCCTCTGTGCGTCACCCGCAACTTGATTAACATGATAACGGCATATTTTCCTCAGGGAATACGAGCATGCGGCAACCACCCTGCCTGAAAAGCGTCCTGAAACATCTCGACGTGACTATCGCACACACAGTTTGCATCCCTTTTCTAGTCCTCGTCGAGAGTGACTTGGAAGGGTAGTAAGGAAAAACAAGAAAAAACTTATTGTTACCACCTTTTTCACCTAAATGTAAACAAATTTTTTCGTTCAAACTTCACAAATTTCTTAATTCTTGTCAAAAATCTGGTACTCAGCCACCGGACATCTTCTCGTGTGCACAACAAGAAATCATGCCCGCTGAGAACTTCACGATTTCGAATTCCATTTCAGCATATAATCACTTTCTCGCGGATACACACACTGAGTGCATGGGAAATCGCACAAAGACGAGAAAAAGAGTAATTTTTGACTACAGCTATGCAGACGGGGATCCGGGATTTCCCTTCCTCTTGCTGATCAGCACGAGTCTCGCCACCTTACAGTAAGTCAGAACAATTGTGATAGACACGCTGCAACACCTCAGCTGAAACACCATCTGGACCTAGAGCCTTCCTCGCTTTTAGTGAAAGGACTGCCTCATCCAGATCCGCCTGTGTGAAGGGTAGACACTCGACTATTGTTTCACCGTGGACAGCGTCAACACGGACGGGATGGGCGGCGAAGAATGCCCGCACTAGCGCGTTCATCTTTCCGACATCATGTATGCAAGGTTTCCGTAGGGCAACAAGCTTCCGCATAACTAACTTGTAGCCAAGGCCCCACGGACCCTTGTTCACATTCTCCACTAGATCTTGCCAGCAGCAAGCCTTGCCGTTGTTAATCAATTTGCGAGGGCATTTCTGGCCGACTTATATGCTGCTACCCATTTGCGTGCCTCGTCACGGTTCCGTGCCCGATGAGCCTCACGCCGAAGCTTGTGACACTTACTTCATTTTTCAGCGATTTTGCTTGACCACCAGGACATTGGGGGCTTGCCGTGCCGCGGTTTTCGAATGGGCATAGAAGTGTTGCAAGTTGTCGTGATGAGCTCACCACGTCTTGAGCTGCCAGTTCTTCCATCTCCTGCGAATCACCCTGCAGCGGGGCAAATGCTGCGAGCACCTCGCCAAACCTCTCGACGTCCATCCTTACGATGTTACACCCAATTGTAGAGAGCCGAGAGCACTGACATCAGGAGACATCATCCCTGATCTCAGAGCAGAATGCACTGAAGATCACTGGCTCTCTGTGTATCCTCAATACTAAGGACTCTGAGGCGAATGTCACGTCCGGTATGGTTCCTTCACAGCCAATACGGTGAAGAGTTGACATATTTGCGGTGCTTAGTACGACGTTCGCCATCCTGGCCATCATTTCTAGGATTCGTTTTCCCCGCGGATCTGTTTGAGGTATGCCCCATTCAATTGCTTTACCGTTGAAGTCTCCCCCAACGAGCACGTTCCCGTCTGCGTTCGAGACTGCGTCGTCCAAAGCATTAAGCTTGGTTTGGAAAGAACATATCGATTCGAAGGTGGTCCCTAAGTACTGAATCCACATAAAGCCTTCCCCCGTCCACAGCTCTCCGCTTGGAAATCACTGCTTTGAACCAAGATGGCGGCAATACCAGTTTCATCAGGGTACCATGATGCAGAACTTTTATCATGGTGTTGCTCACTCAGCAGCATAAAGTCGGCTTTCATGTCCCTCGCAAACTACTCAAGCAGATTTTGAGCGGTTGAGCTATGGTGTATGTTCAGTTGCAGGATGCGGGTCATCGAAGCTTTGATTTTGCCTAGGCTAGGGCTTCCTGTAAAACCCGCCATTTTCCTGATCCCAAGACGTATCCAAATTCAGGTCTTAGATTAACATCCTTGCAAAGAATTTAGTGTGCCTCCTTCGTATACTCCTTCCTTTTATGTCCCATTTCACCGCATTTGTAACACAAGGAATTCCTATCAGGTCCTTTGCATACTTGTGCAGTGTGACCATAGCCAAACAACATTGAAGAGGCACTGCTTTTCGCCGTACCCTGCAGACAACCCATTATTCAGAAATTGTTCGGCGTCCTTTTTGGTCAAGTCAATTATGACCATGCGTTGTCTCCTCTGGTTTTCTGGTGTCAGCCTCGCTTTGATCCTGCCTACGCTAGGGAACTCCCTTTTGATGGTCTCTTCTACATCGGCCAGAACCGTAATTCACTCAATGTCTCTTATTTCGATCGTTACCATCGGCTCGAGTGAGGCTATAGTTGCGCTTTTGCCGAGGACTTTCTTTATGCTTCCCTATTGTCTGCCTCTGCTCCAAATTCGACCAGAATGTGGCCCGAGCGCGTTGGCCGTACTGCTTTAATGGCAGTGGTGATGTCTTCGGGCCTTACATTTCCCCTAATATCCCGCAGCGCTTCCGCGTAGTATTGCCCATCTTGGGGTTTTACGAGGAGTGCCTGCTTCCGGGGTCTTTGTTGAAGCTTTTTTCTCTTCTGTTTCGCATCAGGTCGTTTTTCTTGTTGGGCACCCGTGCGAAATTTCTTTTCTGGCACTTTTTGAAGGAGTTTCTTTGCGGCTTTATTCACTCCTTTTGTCACCACTATCTGAAACCTCTGATATGTTGTTCTACGCCCATTAAGTGCCTCTTCCTTCCTTCTTTTATCCCGATCTCCTTTGACGGGGCTAGTCACCATTCTTTTATTGATTTTAAATGGTGGAGCTATCTGCACGTGCCATTTAGATTTAGCCCCAAGCACTTCTTTAGCCTTCTGCTCTTCTTCGGCCCTCTGGTCCTCTTCGGCCTTTAACCAGCTCCTCTGATAATGCCCTATGCTCTAGTTCAAGAAGCCCAATCTTTACTGCTTTGTTGATTTTTGGCGAACTGGATGCAGATTGTATTCTTTTAAGAACATCTCCCGCTTTTTGGAATAGCCTTTCTTCTTCATGTCACTGGGTGGCAATTTTACTTTGCGATCATCATTCTTGGGAGAGATTATCGGCTTTGGTTTCCGAGTACAGAACTTCCACCACATTAGCGTCGCTTTATTTTTCTAGTCACTCCTGTCTTTGCCTGCAGTAATCTCCTCGTGGACCCTTGCTGCACTCACTTCGGTAGCGATCGCTGTAGTGACCAGCGAATTCTCGATGTTCTTTATATTTTCCTCGAACTTCTAACGCGTTCTGCAGGGTTTCCCGCTTTTCCTTTTTAGGACGCTCTGGCGTTTGTATCATTTTTCCGCTGCGCCCGAATGCTACAGGAATTTCAGTCTTGACAGTACTGTCTTTTATTCTTCGTTTTTAGTCCGTCTTCACTGTCATTGTACTCATCGTCGTTCTTGTCATCTTTAGTACCACTCCCGATGTGCTGTTAACATCGTGGCTGCAGTCGCTGTTTGCGTCGTCATTGTTATTTTTGCTTTTTTAGTGTTTTTAAGTCATTTTTAGGGTTTTATACTAAAATACAAAACCCTATTGCAATCACGACCTGTGTCCGTCCGTCCGTCCGTCCGTCCGTCTGTATGTCACAGCACTTTTTCTCCGAAACTATAGAGGCTACGGCCATGAAACTTTGTGGAAAGGTCAGAAGTGGGGACTTCTTGAAAGTTCAAGGGTGAAAAAATTTTTCAAAGG
The DNA here is from genome assembly GCA_963969285.1 of Odontomyia ornata. Classification (NCBI taxonomy): domain Eukaryota; kingdom Metazoa; phylum Arthropoda; class Insecta; order Diptera; family Stratiomyidae; genus Odontomyia; species Odontomyia ornata. The sequence goes on from OZ017742.1 coordinate 262,592,487, forward strand.
GGTTTAAGGGGGGTCTCCCCATATAGGGAGTTGACTCCTCAAAAAAAATTTTCACCATTGGTAGTCGAGTAGGGTGTCATTGGAAAGGTCTCAATGAGATCTTTACAACACAGGTCTTAAAATTGCCTTATGAGTACCGAGGGGGGCAGGGGAAGGGGAAATGTACGAACTTTTCGCGTACCCCCCCCCCCCCCTCGCGATTGGACACCTTCCATCCGGAAAACCTGAAAAAAATCATGAATGTAGGCCTTAATGAGTACAACAACAACAAATACATGAGAAGTCGAAATTCACTCAACTTTGTTAGTAATAGTATGATTTATCGATTTTATGTTTTCTTGAATAAAATCTAAATGGTACCCTTAAATTCAATAAAATTTAGCAAACAAATGACTATTTATAAGATTGATCTATTCTGAAAGTTTCATAAAAATCGAATTGTATTTAACGAAGCTATAACGATTTGAATTTTCCTGTATTACTATGGAACAATGTGCCCTGTATTACTATGGAAACATATGGCTATGGAGCCATATGCGCTTTTTACCGACTTAGACACTACAGCTTTGCTAGGATTTGCATGAAAATTTCAGGAATGATAGGTATCATGAGGATGAGTACATACAATTGAAACGAGTCGAAGAGGTAGGAGAGAGATCCTAGCAAAAGGGCTTTGTAGCCATTCTAGGATTCGAAAAAATAGGCCATGAATCGATGCTTACAGTACAGAGGAGTGGCCCCTGAAAAAATTTTTATGAAAGGTAGCCGATATGAGTATCAAACGAAAGTTCTCTATGAGAGCTTTTCAAAACAGTTCTTAAACTGACCGTTTTTGCTTCAGTGGTGGCACAGGGGGGGGGGGGAATACATGAAAAATGTGTTTCCTCCCTCGCGAATGGACACCCGTGATCTAAAAAAGTCTGAAAAAATTATCAAGTGAGATATTTATGGGTATAACTTTAACAAATACCTCAGAAGTCAAAATTCTTTCAACTTAGTTAATAATAGTATGATCCTCGAACATGACGTGTTTCTTAATTTTATTTGTTGCTGGTTACGGCATTTTGTAAGTTGAGTACAAAACCCTTCTGACATGAGCATAGGTCTGTCTACCCAACTTGTTTATGGCTTTAGTTGCTCCAGTTTTAATGGGTCCCCCCTCGGCGCCGCTATCTCCATTCGTGTGTGAAGTCCCCTTTTTGGTCCCATGGTTATTTTTGCAGAGCAGGAAGGCCATGCAAGGATTGGCACAAGTCCTTACGGGGACAAATGCTAAGAGCCAGACCAGCGCTAATCGGGGGTCCGTCTCAACCGAACCTACACCACCAACGCAATGGTGCGAACTTCGAACGTACTCCGAGGCTTGCCAAGGTTTTATCGAGACGGAGAGGGTATGATAGTTGAATTGGAGCCGATCACCCACGAGTGTCACGTCGGCGCTACCGTGTAAAGCAACTAGGTCCAAACCATCATATCCGCCAGCCCAAAGCATCAATTTCAATTCGTAGTCCAAAGTGTAGTCCAGATCCAGTCAAGGTCGTTACCTGTCGTCCCAGAAGGGTGCCTTACGGCACGCCCAATGTCTTCGGGTCCATGGGGTCAGCGCTCCCCAAAGTATGCTAGCCTCCAAGAGTACTTTTGTCGACCGGCACTCCCCCTGCGGGAATATCCTCGGGTACGTAGGGGTGGAACTCCTCAAAGAATGCTAGCCTCCAAGAGTAGTCCTGTCGGCCAGTATTCGCCCTGCGGGATTTCCTCGGGTACGTGGGGGTGGAACTCCCCAAAGAATGCTAGCCTCGAAGAGTACTCCTGTTGGCCTGCACTCCCCCTGCGGGGAATTCCGACTTTTTGATCAATGTATTCGGAACGAAAGAGTCGTCGAAAGGACATGAGCACTCTACGCACTTTACTGGTTATTATTTTGACATGCCCATTATAGTACAGATATTGATCGAGATCAACACCGAGGTATCGAACAAAGGGTTAGTGTGAAATTCGTCTTGATGTGGAAATCCTTCCAATTATGTTTTTGGTCTTGAGTGGCAAACTGCAGCGTTTTCTGAAACAGAATTGTTTCGCATTTTTGTGCCTTCACTTTCATTCGCCAACTGTCCGTATACACCTGCACATCGTTGAAGGTTCCTTTGAACGACTGATGCTTTTCAGTCTGCCGTATAAATTATCGGGTGTTCAGCAAACGTCATTAATGATCAGATTCAGCATGCTTATATTGTAGTAAAAGTATTTTGTAACTTCTAGTACTTCGCGCAATTGAGTCGTAGCGCATTTAAAAATAATTGTTAGTCATAGTTACTACAGCCTATTAGTAGAATTACATACTATACTGAGCTTTTATTTATTGCTGTTGGTTATGTAAAACCATAAATTGTTCACATAAATGCTAGAATACGAGTGCAATATGGCGCAGCATAAATGACCAACTACTACAATTCTTATTCTATTAAAATTTTTACTTGATATTTTACTTCGATTACGCAATCCTTTTTCTTTACAATGTGTCTTGTTTCATTTCTCTACCATGAAAACCGATGAAGTTGTGAACTTCTACAGAGAACATATTAAATGCCAAAAAATTAGCAAAATTTCTTCGAAGTCGGAGGCAGTCAGGTCATACCTGTATTTAATTCAGTTTTTTTGTAACCTTTTTCAAACGATAAACAATATGAGGCCCAGTAGGATGGTTTTCTTTTCTCTATAAAATCAAATTTTCAACAAGCTAACTTCATACATAATCAAAAAAAACGTTTGTTGATCAAATGATAATAAAAGCTAGTTATGGTTAATGCATTTTGTTACACCAGAAAATCCCAATTTACCGGCATAGTAGAGTCAAACTATTTTTCATTAAATCTACCGAGAAGGATTATCTCATAAACTCAACAAGTGTGCACATTAATTCTTTACTAACGTATTCGCTTGTCTACCCCCATACATTAAGAATCGATAAATGTAATTCAAAGGGCCGGAGAGCTTTAGTAAAGAAAATTCTCCTCTGTGTTCAGCATGAAAAAAAATTAAATCAATAAGTTCCCCTCCTCACAGAGCTTTATCATTAGTATCAAGGCAAACATCGATATATTATCTAAACAAGTTGGGTAGACAGACATTTGCTCATGTCAGAACGGTTTTGTACTCAACTTACAAAATGCAGTAACCAGCAACGAATAAAATCAAGAAACACGTCATGTTTGAGGATCATCCTGTAATGCTTTTCTACCTTCAACTCGAACGCGGAACCGACCTCTCATCGGTTCTAGACGTTAAGTCTGAGTAGTGCCAACGGATGGTACCAACAGGTCAACCAATCCGTGCACCGTAACCCATTCATGCGGTGACTGCTTGTCGGCCAGCTAGTTCGGAGAGGATTTCGGTCGCGGGTCTCCGAATGGATTACGCTCAATTACAATATTTCAGTCACCTGAACTTGCCCGTTTTCCAAACGCGTCAACAATTACTCATCCAGAACGAGAAACCTACATTACGTTAGTTCTGGATGCGATCTATCCACAGATCTCAAATCAAAAAAAACGCTACAAAATCCCATAGGCGCGTTACCGATTCACCGACGCGGTACCGAAAAATATACTACTCGAACTTAAACCGAAGAAAACTACTCTAAGGAAATGGCGAAACAAGCAAAGGTACCGCGTACCGCGCGCGACGCGAAACCGACTTCAGCGGATTTGCAGAAACCCTACCCTCGCGACGGCATACTTACCCTACACTCTCTGTTCCCACTGAAAAAGAAAAGTCACTGAAAAGGAAAGTCGGGGGTGAACTTAGCAATTCATGTTATTTTTATTTAGTTCCAAAAAAAAAATGTATATAATTTTTCTATTATATTTTCTATTTTTATCTATCCTTATCCTGTAAGCTACTTTTCGTTCCAGCTTGCCGTTTACGCGTTCTCTTGACATTTGTTCAGGTTGTTAATTCTGTTGTGTTAATGTAATAATCGATACATAAACTAAAGTTAAATCTTTACATGCTTCTAAATCCTGCAATACATTTAAATTGATGTTATTAACTTAAGTCTGAAATTCTACCGTTTTGTTTGTTTTTATCTAGGGTAATTAAATTTAAGTTGCATATATTGTATCGTTATCCTTTATTTGATTCTTATTTACTTTTTTAAGACTTCAGACCGTAAACTGCCTGATAAATTTGAACACTGGATCTTTTGTTATAAAAATTTATACTAATTTTTTTTTTTCTGAACAAATCTAAAAAAAAATCCTAATCACAACATTTATTGCTATAAACGATACATTTCGTTTCTAATAATCTACGTTTTATAAAATTTTCGGCAAGACTGATTTTTGAATTTTTGTATAAATAGCCCCGATTAAAATTATCGAATCGAATTTGAATATTTCTATTTCAGAGCTTTATCCTTAACATATTATAAAGTCATGGCATGGTTATCATAAAAAGTCCATTTCTACTTCTATTCTTCTTGTATGGAATTTTTCTTTTCTATATTATTATCGGCGCTCGAAGTTAAATTATAATTTAACGACTAGATCCCAAAATAATACATAGGAAACCATAATTATGTACAAACTTAAGAATAACTGTATGTTTGTTGCAATAAAATTATTAAATAAGTGATTGTTTTCGTATTAAAAACATTTTGCATTTTAAATAAAATTCAATCTTTAAAAATAAAATACAATCAATGATGAGAAATACTAGGATCCGATGATTGTTGTGTAAGCTTAGCTTACACTTGATCTGATTTTTAAATGCGTTTTAAACTATTCTTATGAAAATATAAATATAGAGTTGTGATAATATTGTTAAAATCAGTAAACAACATCTACAATTGAAATTTATGAAAATACATAAATAAGAAAGTAAACTAATTAAGAATTGCTTAGATCATGCAATTTCACGCACAAAAATAATTATTTGACAATTACAAATGAAATCCAGTTCATGTGCCTTTTCTTCTGATCTAATGATAATGTTGATCTGATTCTGCTTAGATTTTTTTTTGTTTTATATCTACATATTTAAGTTGCATAATTGATGACGGCTTGCTTATTCCTTTTTCAAGCGAACATACAGAAAAATGTTTATCGTCGGCTAGACTTCAAATTATTCAAAACAGAATTTTATCGAGTCAAAACATTTTTTTCTCGTTACGTTCTATGCAAGGTAGTGCTTTTAAATTGTGAGGAATTCACTTTATTTCATCGGATTGGAAACTATTTTTGCCTTTTTAGTATCTTTTGATCGTTTTCATCGAAACGTGCTGGTCGGTTTCTTTGTATCCAGATTTCAAAAAGGAATTTTGGCTGTTAGAGATTACTTACGAGTACATAAATATTATTGTTTCGATGTACTCGTATTACTATTGTCTTTTCATAGAGACACTAAAAAGGACTTTTGAAATAGGTTTGCACTGGGGCATCCAAATTAAAATGCTAAATATGAGACTCGAAAGCGTTTAGAGCCTGGCAGCATTACAAATAAAAACAAGCTTAAAATTTGTGCAATTGTATTCTTACAGGGAGACATGCCGTCCCGCAGAAAAGGAAGTTTGTTATACAAAACAATTCCAGGAGTTAAAATCAACTTTCAACTACCTCAGACGGGGAATCTCATAATTTTGATGGTCAGGCTTTGGCGTTGTATTTGAACCCAATTTTTATCGATAACTCTACCATTAACCAACATGGTGTCATGCTTGACCTTTCACTTTTCTAGATATTAAATGTAAAAAATTTATCCTCGCATACGAGATCGCAATCTAAAAAATCTATTCAGTTGCATTCTACTTGCTAATTACCGATTTTAATTCCACGTGCGCGACGTGATTGTGAGTCAATTCTAACTTTCTGTAATTTCAAGGTGAGTTGTTTTTTTACATACTTTGTGGAAGTCTTTAGCGGGAATCCTTACTTTTACTCCGTTAACAATAACATTCGCTATAATGTTGTCCAAGCTTGTATATTCGGACGTATTTTCGTGGGAACTGGAAGAAGGTGCGGGGTCGACGGCTTCGGCGGGACTGGTATTCTTCTCTTTGGTTATTTTAGCAGAAGTGTCCCCGGTATTTTCAGTATCGGCTGGTTTCGATTCAGTTCACACTGCCTTCCGCTGCAGACCAGACAAAATATTGCTAACCTTTCTATTTAGTTATTAACTAAACTAACCTCTTTCCTAATGTTTCTGCTCCGGTGAATGTCACTGCCTCACGAATAACGTTTTCCAAAAACTCTTTAAGCACACCACGCGTTTCTTCACAGATTACACAGGGAATACGTTTCACTCCACCACGTCGCGCCAAACGACGTATAGCTGGTTTTGTAATACCTTGGATATTCTCACGAAGAACTTTACGATGACGTTTAGCGCCTCCATGTGGCTGTCAAAATTTCCGGTTGTCACCTCGGACAAAACATATGTGCGTGGAATGGCACTTCATATGGCGGAAATGTGCTTCTTCAGATGTCGCCAGTGGCATAGTTTTCTCGATGGCCACGGTGGAGGGGCATTTCCAGATGGCTATGTCTCGAAATGTGCCGGGGTTGGATTAATTCTATATTTCGAATATTTATATCCACGGATCTAAATATTTGGACAGAAAAAAAAAAAATATTTTCTGCACAACGATATCCGCACAACAGATGAAGTCCGCTGGCAATTCGAGGACATATCCATCTGGCAGGTTACAAGGGTTCGGGATCGAAATCACTTCGATTCCTGGGCGTAGGCGTCACATTACACATTCCCCCCCCCCAAAATCGAAGTAATTACGATCCCGTCTCCTTGGTAAAAGGTCTTGGTTAGGGACGTGGCGGGTCGAAGATCCGTTTCGAAGGATAGGCTACAACCCTGTTCGTGAAGACTCGGCAGTGACTATATAGTAGGAAGTCAGGTGTTATTCGGAGGCCTTCGTCTAGGCAGAGATTTGGGATAAGCCAAGGGTTCTCGTGGGAATTAGTTGCACTTCATCGTCTAAGGTCTTTTGCGTGGTAAATTCCCAGGGTCTTACCAGTCATGTCCGCGATGAGGTATCGGGTGGGGCTTATGACTTGTATGACTCGACACTTCACGAATTTCTTGTCTAGTTTGGCATTGTAATGGCGGGTGGCATCGCTCTGTCGGAAGTTTCGACGATATATTTCGTCGCCGGCCTTAAAGCCAGAAGGATGAGATCGCAAGTTGTACCGCTCCTCTCCCATCCGTCTACTTTCTTCAATCTTCTCCCGCAGTTGATCTCGCAGAAGTTGGAGCTTTTCGTGCGGTTCTAGAACCACGATTGGGTCCTCTAGCGATTTCAGCTGCCGCAATAGCCGGTAAGCGCTCCCATGACAGATCATATACTGGCCGAACACTGCAAAATACGGCGAAATGCCGGTCGTGGCGTGGTACGACGAGCGCAGTGCACTAGTGATGGCGGACAATTTGCGATCCCAGTCCCTCTGATTCGGGTGGACATAGGCGCGAATGGCCGCTATGAGCGTACGATTCAGTCGTTCGGATGCGTTGGCTTGTGGTGAATAGACGGCAGTTCGTTGGTGGATGATGCCGTATTTGGACATTAGGTCTCGGAACTTGCTGGAGGTGAACTGGACCCCATTGTCGGAGACAAGTTTCTCCGGAACTCCAAACATGTGAAAGACTCGGTTCTCCATAAAGCTGATTATTGGTCCAGTGTGCATGTTATGTAGTGGTTCTATGATAGGGAATTTGGAGAGCTGGTCCAGGACCACGACAGCTCCCGTGTGACCAGAAGCAGATCGAGGGTAAGGACCGATAAGATCAATGTACAAGCGCTGGAACACGCGTTCGGGGACCTCAACCTTACCCATGGGTGGCCGAAGGATGGTGTTGGGCGCTTTAGTGCACTTGCATAGCTCACAAGAGGCTACGTACGCTTTTATCTGTTGTGCCATCTTAGGCCAAAAGAAACAGGTTTTCAACCGCCTAAGTGTACGACCGTATCCGCCGTGCGCACTTGATGGGTGGTCATGAGCCCGCCTGATAAGATCAGTGGTTAATTCTTCGGGCACCCACAACTTCCACTGTTCTTCTTCTTGTATGGGATCTCCGGAGGCGTGTCCCATCCGTTTGTAAATAAATCCATCCGTCAACCGCAGTTCAGGAAGCTGGGACAGTTGATTCTGGATAGTGTGAATCAGTTGGGTGTAGCTGGCTGACTTGAAGGCAGGATGGTCCAAATCGATCAATTGGGGGCTGTCGTCCTCTTGGACCAACTCGGCTCCTTCAGGGGCGAACATTCTGGATAGGGTGTCGGGGACTACATGCTGGCTTCCTTTTCGGTGGCGAATTGTGAAGTCAAATGCCTGGAGTTTCAGTGCCCACCTGGCCAATCTGCCGTTGAGATCAGTCTGGCTCATTAGCCATTTCAGAGAAGCGTGATCCGTAACGATTTCAAATGTGTGTCCCTCCACATAGGCTCGGAAGCGTTTCACTGCCACCACCGCGGCTAGACATTCTTGCTCGGAGACCGTGTAATTTCGCTGGGCTGGGTTCAACTTGTGAGACATGAAGGCTATAGGTCTCTCCTCGCCGTCTTGTGCAACCTGGACTAAGACTGCTCCCACCCCATGTTGACTCGCGTCACAATGGATTGAGAACGGTTTGTCAAAGTCCGGGCTGTGCAGTACGGGGGCCGTAGTCAGACTCTTCTTTAGCTCTTCAAAGGCTCGCAAGCTGGGCTCTTCCCAGACGAATTTACGTCCCTTACGCAGCATGTCGGTCAAAGGAGTGGTAATGGTGGCATAGTCACGTACAAAACGCTGGTACCATCCGCATAAGCCTAAGAATCGGCGTAACTGTTTGGTGGTCTTGGGTAATGGAAAAACGTCAATCGCTTGAGTCTTTTCCGGATCGGTCTTGATATGCCCATGCCCAATGATGTGACCTAAATACTTCACCTCCGTCATCACGAACTGGCTCTTCCTTATGTTGATGGTTAATCTTGCCCTCCGGATGTGTAGAGCCACCTCCTGAAGCAGGTCGATGTGTTCGTCAAAGGTCTCGGTTATAAGCAGCAGATCGTCCAAGTAAACGAAAACTTGGTGCCGCAAATGAGGTGGTATCACCTTATCCATAAGGCGCGTCATTGTTTGGGGGGCATTACACAATCCGAATGGCATGGTCACGAATTGATATAAGGGCCGGCCTGGGACTGTGAAGGCTGTTTTCTCCTTTGAACCGGGGTCTAAAGGAATTTGCCAGAAGGCGTCCTTGAGGTCTAAGCTCGTGATGAAATGGGCTTTAGGCAATCGACTCAAAATGCCTTCGATCAACGGTAGAGGATATGCGTCCTTGACTGTGACGGCGTTCAAGCGTCTGGCATCTAAGCATAACCGGACCTTGTTCGGCTTGACAACTAAGGTGACTGGGGAAGCCCACGCGCTCTGTGATTCTTCGATTACGCCTAATGCTAACATTCGATCCACTTCGGCATATAACGATTTTTCCTTCGCCGGAGATATGGCGAAATGTCTCTGTTTTATGGGTTTAGCATCCCCCACATCTATAGTGTGGAACACCAGGGCAGTCCGCCCGAGACCTTCTTTCTCGTGCGATGGAAAAGCCGATATAGCCGAGTCAAGACGCAGTTGCTGAGTTACATCCAGTGTATGCCGTAATAAGTTAGTGGGTTGAGATTGGTCAGGAACGGTGGTGACGGACTCCAGGGTCGAACCGGAAAATAGTGCCGGGGCCAAGTTAAATTTTCGAACGAAATCCACTCCTAAATAAAGATTCTGGGTTAACTGAGGTATGATGAAAAATTCCATAGGTTTAGTTACCCCTTTAAAGGTGACATCCGTCATAATTTTTCCCACTACAGAGTGACGAGTTCCGTCCGCCGTGCTTAACCAGGAGGTGAAATGACGGATTTGGTCCGCGTGCTTGGCCAGTACCTCCCCTGCAAACTCGGCAGAGATGCAATTCACACTGGCTCCCGTATCGACTAAGCCTGATACTCGTTTTTGCAGGAGGTGTACTGACGCATATGGCCGGACATCCTCCCTCAATAATTCGTCTAAGTATATGTCCTTCAACCTTTTTCTCGACTGCCTGACTTTTCTCCAGAAGCTCCGCATCCGACGCGTGGCTCGCTTGCTTCGCGGTGGGACAGTTGTGGCCAATTCCTCATGGAAGATGCGCTGTCGAGTAGCCAAATAATTCCGCAACCTGACATGAAAAGGTTTTACATGCCAAGGAGCCTTCGTCTCGCTATCATTTCCCTGCGCATTGGCCTCGGCGAAGGACGGCGTCGGTTGTGGAACTTCGGGAGAACTGGGTTTAGCGGTGCGAGTCAGCAGAGTTGGAGTCATGATGGGAGCTGGGTCATAGCTGGTGATGGGGTCTGGATTTGTTCGTCCGGGGTCTAGGAGTGCCGACGGGTGGTCGCGGCACTCGGTGGCAAGTTTTTTCGCCCTTTGCAATTTGCACAGTCAGGTGCGTATGTGTCGGCCTTCCCGCAGCGGTAGCAGAAAAGCGTCGGCTCCGCTGGACATGCGTAGAACCGATGTCCCGGTTGTCGGCAGTTCCAACAGACCGTCGGGCTTGTAAGTGCTTCAAGGGAGGGTCGATCAATCAATGCTGGGTCCTCAAGCTCCGGTGGTGCTCCGCTCCTCGGTACTGGTACTGGATCAGCAAGCAGGTGGTCTGCTGCCATCAACTCCGCGGTGTGATGATTTCGGGGATTTGGTCCCGTTATGCGAGGTTGTGGGCGGAAGGTACCTCGTCGCTCATCCAAGTGTTCTTGTCTACGCGCATGGAGGCGCAATCCCTGTATGGTGTTGATGGGAAAATGTAGCAGGCTGTTCTGGAGATCCCAGCGCATGTTCTCTCTGATAATTTCTACTAATTCGTCCTCGGGCATGGTATTTCGCAGGCGAGTGCTCAATCTCACTATACTGGTGTAGTACTGGTCGAACGGTTCGTGAGCGCCTTGTTTCCGTTTCTTTATTTGCTCTCTTAGCTCTCTCTCAGTGAAGCCATCCTCAAATCGATTGCGGAAGGCTGCACTGAAAGAGTGCCAAGTGGGACGTGGCGTTGACTCTTTAAAGCTCCAGTACCAGTCGGCAGCGTCGCCGCTGAACAAAAGATGTGCATGCCGGAGGAAGGCCGAGGAATCCCCTCCCAGGGTGCTGGATACCAACGCCTGAATCCGGAAAAGGAACCGGTCCGCCGATATCATATCGTTGAACCCTGTAAAGTTCAGGCGCCAACTCTCCATGATACGAGGCGTCGGGTCTCGAAAAGGTGCCAATGCGTTCCCGGGGGGAATCACATCCTCGATTGACCTGTGGTACTGAACTGCCTCGGGGGCTGGAGGTACCAACGGAGGTCCGGTACTGTGTCGCGGTCTGTATTCGGGAGCTCTGGGATCCATTCCCGAGTTCCTTGGGGGTGGGACCCATTGCTCGGATTGTCGGGAGTGGGGTATCGCCACACTGGGATTTGGCTCCCAGCCAAGCGGAGTTCTCACGCGGCTGGGTGGTTGGCTCAACGGGAGATTCTGGATCTTTCCCTCCAGGTTGCCAATCCTCTCCGACATATCCCTCATCAACGCCACGAGGGTGTCAATGGAGTGGGCGGAAGGCATGGTTGTCACCTCGGACACGACACTCGCAGCCGGAACTTCACCGCCTACTGCTCCTTGCAGGTCTAAGAGTGGTTGTGACGGTTCGGCTTCTGGAGCTCCTTTCGCCACTGCTCCACGCGTTGGTAGGGGCGTTCCGAGGGGGACGTCTAGGGCAGACCGATCTATGGGTCGCCGGCATAAGGGACACAGTTCTGACGTGAGGAGGAGCTGTTGTACACAGGCACGATGGAATAAATGTCCACAATCCAATCGCACGCTGTGTACGCCCTCCACTACGTCCTCGAAACAGATTCCACAGTTCGCGGGTTGGACCGTTTTGGACCGTGTCCATCGCTTTTCTGGGGTCCGCTTCGTTGCCATTATCGTGTGGGTTTAATGTGGTGCTAATATGGCTGGAAAAATTAAAATATATAAAATATAATACTTATTACTATACCCCTAATATATAAATACAAAAGCTTAATCTTAGTTTAGTGGCCGATAGTGGCGAGCTATTTATACTGGATGAGAAGAAAAAAAAAGATTTATTTGATACCCTTTCCTTTTCAGTGGTCGACTCCTCCAACGGGAAAAGAGAGTGCGTGGTATTCTGCCGAAGAAAGGGTGCTTTCGGTCGATTTACGAAATTTATATCCCCTAAACCCAAATACATTACAAAAAACCGTCTCTAAACTACGTTAAAGTGACTCGACGAGACAAGTGGTAGAGCTACCGTAACGACTTTGTACGCGGTCAAAATTCCCGACGCGTAGAAGCATTCCGGGCTTCGCAACTCCAGCATACGCCATCGAACGTTGAACCGATACCACTCGTCTAACACGCATAAGAAATAGTTAGAATCCTTCCGCGACATAAAGGCAAGGTAGCCTTCTATTTTCTTGAGAGTCCATGCTGATAGGTAAACCCATCAGACTGGCAGTTCCATCAAGAAAATAGAAGGTCCTTACAGGGGTTAACCTGGGACAACACATCGGAAGGATTCTGTCGCGAAAAAAAAAAATCAAACAAAGGAGAGCGGAAGCTACAACTCACGTGAAGCGACTTCTAGTGTGTATCACACAATTCCACTGCTCCTGATAGTGGGACTCGAGTACCAAAGTACCTTACATCCTCCGTAAAGGACCAACTCGTCAGAAGACGCGAAGTTCTTTCCCCCTTAGGATGTTGTTTGGCCCCACGTTGGGCGCCATTTGTAATGCTTTTCTACCTTCAACTCGAACGCGGAACCGACCTCTCATCGGTTCTAGACGTTAAGTCTGAGTAGTGCCAACGGATGGTACCAACAGGTCAACCAATCCGTGCACCGTAACCCATTCATGCGGTGACTGCTTGTCGGCCAGCTAGTTCGGAGAGGATTTCGGTCGCGGGTCTCCGAATGGATTACGCTCAATTACAATATTTCAGTCACCTGAACTTGCCCGTTTTCCAAACGCGTCAACAATTACTCATCCAGAACGAGAAACCTACATTACGTTAGTTCTGGATGCGATCTATCCACAGATCTCAAATCAAAAAAAACGCTACAAAATCCCATAGGCGCGTTACCGATTCACCGACGCGGTACCGAAAAATATACTACTCGAACTTAAACCGAAGAAAACTACTCTAAGGAAATGGCGAAACAAGCAAAGGTACCGCGTACCGCGCGCGACGCGAAACCGACTTCAGCGGATTTGCAGAAACCCTACCCTCGCGACGGCATACTTACCCTACACTCTCTGTTCCCACTGAAAAAGAAAAGTCACTGAAAAGGAAAGTCGGGGGTGAACTTAGCAATTCATGTTATTTTTATTTAGTTCCAAAAAAAAAATGTATATAATTTTTCTATTATATTTTCTATTTTTATCTATCCTTATCCTGTAAGCTACTTTTCGTTCCAGCTTGCCGTTTACGCGTTCTCTTGACATTTGTTCAGGTTGTTAATTCTGTTGTGTTAATGTAATAATCGATACATAAACTAAAGTTAAATCTTTACATGCTTCTAAATCCTGCAATACATTTAAATTGATGTTATTAACTTAAGTCTGAAATTCTACCGTTTTGTTTGTTTTTATCTAGGGTAATTAAATTTAAGTTGCATATATTGTATCGTTATCCTTTATTTGATTCTTATTTACTTTTTTAAGACTTCAGACCGTAAACTGCCTGATAAATTTGAACACTGGATCTTTTGTTATAAAAATTTATACTAATTTTTTTTTTTCTGAACAAATCTAAAAAAAAATCCTAATCACAACATTTATTGCTATAAACGATACATTTCGTTTCTAATAATCTACGTTTTATAAAATTTTCGGCAAGACTGATTTTTGAATTTTTGTATAAATAGCCCCGATTAAAATTATCGAATCGAATTTGAATATTTCTATTTCAGAGCTTTATCCTTAACATATTATAAAGTCATGGCATGGTTATCATAAAAAGTCCATTTCTACTTCTATTCTTCTTGTATGGAATTTTTCTTTTCTATATTATTATCGGCGCTCGAAGTTAAATTATAATTTAACGACTAGATCCCAAAATAATACATAGGAAACCATAATTATGTACAAACTTAAGAATAACTGTATGTTTGTTGCAATAAAATTATTAAATAAGTGATTGTTTTCGTATTAAAAACATTTTGCATTTTAAATAAAATTCAATCTTTAAAAATAAAATACAATCAATGATGAGAAATACTAGGATCCGATGATTGTTGTGTAAGCTTAGCTTACACTTGATCTGATTTTTAAATGCGTTTTAAACTATTCTTATGAAAATATAAATATAGAGTTGTGATAATATTGTTAAAATCAGTAAACAACATCTACAATTGAAATTTATGAAAATACATAAATAAGAAAGTAAACTAATTAAGAATTGCTTAGATCATGCAATTTCACGCACAAAAATAATTATTTGACAATTACAAATGAAATCCAGTTCATGTGCCTTTTCTTCTGATCTAATGATAATGTTGATCTGATTCTGCTTAGATTTTTTTTTGTTTTATATCTACATATTTAAGTTGCATAATTGATGACGGCTTGCTTATTCCTTTTTCAAGCGAACATACAGAAAAATGTTTATCGTCGGCTAGACTTCAAATTATTCAAAACAGAATTTTATCGAGTCAAAACATTTTTTTCTCGTTACGTTCTATGCAAGGTAGTGCTTTTAAATTGTGAGGAATTCACTTTATTTCATCGGATTGGAAACTATTTTTGCCTTTTTAGTATCTTTTGATCGTTTTCATCGAAACGTGCTGGTCGGTTTCTTTGTATCCAGATTTCAAAAAGGAATTTTGGCTGTTAGAGATTACTTACGAGTACATAAATATTATTGTTTCGATGTACTCGTATTACTATTGTCTTTTCATAGAGACACTAAAAAGGACTTTTGAAATAGGTTTGCACTGGGGCATCCAAATTAAAATGCTAAATATGAGACTCGAAAGCGTTTAGAGCCTGGCAGCATTACAAATAAAAACAAGCTTAAAATTTGTGCAATTGTATTCTTACAGGGAGACATGCCGTCCCGCAGAAAAGGAAGTTTGTTATACAAAACAATTCCAGGAGTTAAAATCAACTTTCAACTACCTCAGACGGGGAATCTCATAATTTTGATGGTCAGGCTTTGGCGTTGTATTTGAACCCAATTTTTATCGATAACTCTACCATTAACCAACATGGTGTCATGCTTGACCTTTCACTTTTCTAGATATTAAATGTAAAAAATTTATCCTCGCATACGAGATCGCAATCTAAAAAATCTATTCAGTTGCATTCTACTTGCTAATTACCGATTTTAATTCCACGTGCGCGACGTGATTGTGAGTCAATTCTAACTTTCTGTAATTTCAAGGTGAGTTGTTTTTTTACATACTTTGTGGAAGTCTTTAGCGGGAATCCTTACTTTTACTCCGTTAACAATAACATTCGCTATAATGTTGTCCAAGCTTGTATATTCGGACGTATTTTCGTGGGAACTGGAAGAAGGTGCGGGGTCGACGGCTTCGGCGGGACTGGTATTCTTCTCTTTGGTTATTTTAGCAGAAGTGTCCCCGGTATTTTCAGTATCGGCTGGTTTCGATTCAGTTCACACTGCCTTCCGCTGCAGACCAGACAAAATATTGCTAACCTTTCTATTTAGTTATTAACTAAACTAACCTCTTTCCTAATGTTTCTGCTCCGGTGAATGTCACTGCCTCACGAATAACGTTTTCCAAAAACTCTTTAAGCACACCACGCGTTTCTTCACAGATTACACAGGGAATACGTTTCACTCCACCACGTCGCGCCAAACGACGTATAGCTGGTTTTGTAATACCTTGGATATTCTCACGAAGAACTTTACGATGACGTTTAGCGCCTCCATGTGGCTGTCAAAATTTCCGGTTGTCACCTCGGACAAAACATATGTGCGTGGAATGGCACTTCATATGGCGGAAATGTGCTTCTTCAGATGTCGCCAGTGGCATAGTTTTCTCGATGGCCACGGTGGAGGGGCATTTCCAGATGGCTATGTCTCGAAATGTGCCGGGGTTGGATTAATTCTATATTTCGAATATTTATATCCACGGATCTAAATATTTGGACAGAAAAAAAAAAAATATTTTCTGCACAACGATATCCGCACAACAGATGAAGTCCGCTGGCAATTCGAGGACATATCCATCTGGCAGGTTACAAGGGTTCGGGATCGAAATCACTTCGATTCCTGGGCGTAGGCGTCACATTACAATCCTATTATTAACAAAGTTGAAAGAATTTTGACTTCTGAGGTATTTGTTAAAGTTATACCCATAAATATCTCGCTTGATAATTTTTTCAGATTTTTTAGATCACGGGTGTCCATTTGCGAGGGAGGAAACACATTTTTCATGTATTTCCCCCCCCCCCCCCTGTGCCACCACTGAAGCAAAAACTGTCATTTTAAAAACTGTTTTGAAAGGCTCTCATAGAGAACTTTCATTTAATACTCATATCGGCTACCTTTCATAAAATTTTTTTCAGGGGCCACTCCTCTGTACTGTAATCATCGATTCATGGCCTATTTTTTCGAATCTGTAATGTGACGACTACGCCCAGGAATCGAAGTGATTCCGATCCCGAACCCTTGTAACCTGCCAGATGGATATGTCCTCGAAGTGCCAGCGGACTTCATCTGTTGTGCGGATATCGTTGTGCAGAAAATATTTTTTTTTCTGTCCAAATATTTAGATCCGTGGATATAAATATTCGGAATATAGAATTAATCCAACCCCGGCACATTTCGAGACATAGCCATCTGGAAATGCCCCTCCACCGTGGCCATCGAGAAAACTATGCCACTGGCGACATCTGAAGAAGCACATTTCCGCCATATGAAGTGCCATTCCACGCACATATGTTTTGTCCGAGGTGACAACCGGAAATTTTGACAGCCACATGGAGGCGCGAAACGTCATCGTAAAGTTCTTCATGAGAATATCGAAGGTATTACAAAACCAGCTATACGTCGTTTGGCGCGACGTGGTGGAGTGAAACGTATTCCCGGTTTAATCTATGAAGAAACGCGTGGTGTGCGTAAAGAGTTTTTGGAAAACGTTATTCGTGAGGCAGTGACATTCACCGGAGCAGAACATTAGGAAAGAGGTTAGTTTAGTTAATAACTAAAAAGAAAGTTAGAATTGACTCACAATCATGTGCCCTACAGCCGCCGCCGCCGTCGTCCAATTCGAAATACGGCCGCCGCTCTCTCCTCGTTGCTGCCGCGCGCTAAATAAATTTGAAAATAAAAATTCCATCTGAGAAATAAAAATTCAAAATAAATTTGATGAAACAGAGAATTGGGAACGCGGCGTAGAAAATGCATAAATAATTGTAGGAACGCGCGATTGAGGACTTGACTGGAGAGACTTGAAAGACCAAAGAAAAGGGTGAGCGTGGTGGAACGTGGAAAACAGTGCCTGTAGTCGCAAGGAGAAGCGAATCAGGGAAAATCTCGAGTGGATTGTGTAACTTTATGTTAGCCCAACGCAACACCAGCACCAGCAGCCATTGCCATCAAACTATTTTCGGATTACTTCCATCGCTGACATCGTGCAAGGGACACAAGCAAGCAAGCAAACACGGCGACGAACCGAGTGCCTAGAAAAATGTCAAAAAGGACAACATCATCAAACTGGTGACTTTCCATTGCCAGCCGGTTGGGATATTGCCCGCGATTACGACGGCAAAGTCTACTACATTAACCACAATAACAAGGAGACAACGTGGTAGGATCCTAGAGACAGGTGCGTGCCTTTGTCGTCAACCATGCCACAGATTCCATGAATTTTACAATGATTAGGAATTTATGAAAAAAAAAAAACCAAAATAAATTACTAACAAATTATAAAAGACAAAAATGTATTAACCGGACTAAAACTGTTCGATTTTCTTGATATAATTTTTAAACATGTATTATTAGATGAAAATCGGGGGCATGTCAAAAGATGGTATAACATGAATGTCAACTAAACACTATTCTTTAAATCCAATGAAATCTTTTAAAACTTTAATCAATGATTTCAAATGACAACTGATATGCGATAATTGAATGAGCTTTCTTGGAATAATTATAAGAAGTAAAATTAAAAATCAACACTTCAAACGTAAACAAGCTTCATATGAAGAAAACGTCAAGCTAACATAACTTGAACATAAACTAAATAAACTAAAAATCTCAATGATTAGTGAATCGAGTACTAAATTCAGAAAAAAAATACTAAACTTAAATGAAACAATTAAATGTTAGAATAAATGAATGAATGTCTTAAAAAAAAATGATAACTGAATATATTCAATGAGATATCGGAAATTATACCATTTAAAATACACAACGTAAGCACTAATTTTTCTAGTTTTCACAATAAGTAAAATATCAAAAATCATATTATAGACAGATACATTTCACTATTGATAAATCCCGGTTTTCCGCACAATTTAAGTTTTCTGAGAAAAAGTAATAGACACAAAAGTAGTCTTTATAGTGTTCAACAACCCATACAATACTTTTCTTTCGCAATTTCAATATTTATATGACACCATAATTTTCTTTAATGTATCCCAACTTTGAACGTTATTTTCGTATAATTTACTTCGGATTCAAATTAACTTTGTATTTATTGTCATATGTAGGACATTCGAACCTATTTTGTTTTCAATCGAATCAAGACATTGGTGTGTCAGTCTCAGAAAGTTTAGCTTATATTCAGGAACAAGGTATCCCTGAAAGATAGGAACACAGAATACGATAATATTAAACAATGCCATTGATTTATTTGTTCAACGAGGCCTAGCCCAACGTAATGTGTCAAATGGTTCCAAGCTTGGTTCTTAGTCCGATAGAAGAGGCGTTTGTTAGATAGTCCAGAAGTTCTGCGCTCCAGGAGGTCTCACGCTCAGGGCGTAAATAGTATTCAACTCACTACTACAAAAATATTATTTGCTTTAACGCTGTTTCCTTTGAGTGATTTTCATGTTACTGATTTAAATCATTTGTTTCGTCCGTATTTTGAGTCCTAGCTTTTCACGGTTTCTTCGAAAAAAATATATTTTAAATACTGAGCTTCAGTAACGCATTTTAGTCTAGTGAAAGTCGAGAGATTTTATATCGAATCGCAAATGTTGGAAGATAAATTCCTGTGTATAGCTTAAACTAGGAAGCTGATGTTTCTGCATTATTTTCCACTTTTTAACTTACGTTGCTAGTACATAGCTTAATTTGATTAGTTGATTGCAATATCTCGTTGAACTTAGTCGCTAAACAAACGATATGATATACAAAAAGTTTCGAAGAAATGAAAATAAAAAGTGCTAACTATAATATTAGATGCTAGATGTTAGCTGTTATGAAGATAATCAGAAAACCAATTTCCACAAGTTGCTGCCCCTGATTTCATTTCTTTACTGCACAATCTCTAATTCACTTATATTTACTTTATCTATTTTACCTCTTATTTATCCCGGAATCGTATCCATATAGTTTTTTTTCTTATTTTGTAAATAGTATCGGTATAACCTTATTCACAACATGTTTGGGGAAGTTCTTTGTGTTTTTTTCTGATAATATTAGGATATATTTTAATATCTTTTTTAATTACCGCGAATGACTTATGTATAATGTTTCCATGTTCAGACATTAATCAAAACGCACGTCTTTTGCATTCGGCTGTCTTCCTCATAAAGAAAAGAACTATATTTACATAATATCGCCGTCTTTTAAATGAAAATTGTTTGCCATTTTTCTTATTTTTTATTGAATTTTTAAGGTTTATTTAATGAGAAAAATAAAAAAATATGGAACAAAAAAATCAATGAATTATATACTGGGATATCATGTACGATAAAATAAGTAAAGAAAAGACAGTTCTTTTGATATTAGCTTTTCGCATATATATACAATATTTTCATTTTTCTGTTTGTTTTTCTTTTCAAAATACACTTATACACACATAATAAATATATTTTAAATTAAGTAAAAATAATATTTGATATGAGGGTAAATATCATAATTTGATTTTGTTCAGCTCTTATGTCCCCTCTCATTGTCATTATTCAACATAGATTGCCCAGGATATATAAGAATATATGATATGTAAGAATTGAATAAACTAAGAATGAATTGCTAATTTAACCACGACTTTCCTTTTCAGTGACTCTTCTTTTTCAGTGGGAACAGAGAGTGTAGGGTAAGTATGCCGTCGCGAGGGTAGGGTTTCTGCAAATCCGCTGAAGTCGGTTTCGCGTCGCGCGCGGTACGCGGTACCTTTGCTTGTTTCGCCATTTCTTTAGAGTAGTTTTCTTCGGTTTAAGTTCGAGTAGTATATTTTTCGGTACCGCGTCGGTGAATCGGTAACGCGCCTGTGGATTTTTGTAGCGTTTGTGATTTGAGATCTGTGGATAGATCCCATCCAGAACTAACGTAATGTAGGTTTCTCGTTCTGGATGAGTAAATGTTGACGCGTTTAGAAAACGGGCAATTTCAGGTGACTGAAATATTGTAGTTGAGCGTAATCCATTCGGAGACCCGCGACCGAAATCCTCTCCGAACTAGCTGGCCGACAAGCAGTCACCGCGTGAATGGATTACGGTGCACGGATTGGTTGACCTGTTGGTACCATCCGTTGGCACTACTCAGACTTAACGTCTAGAACCGATGAGAGGTCGGTTCCGCGTTCGATCAGAAAGTTGAAAATCATTACAAATGGCGCCCAACGTGGGGCCCAAAAACATCCTAAGGGGAAAAGAACTTCGCGTCTTCTGACGAGTTGGTCCTTTACGGAGGATGTAAGGTACTTTGGTACTCGAGTCCCACTATCAGGAGCAGTGGAATTGTGTGATACACACTAGAAGTCGCTTCACGTGAGTTGTAGCTTCCGCTCTCCTTTGTTTGATTTTGCTTTCGCGACAGAATCCTTCCGATGTGTTGTCCCAGGTTAACCCCTGTAAGGACCTTCTATTTTCTTGATGGAACTGCCAGTCTGATGGGTTTACTTATCAGCATGGACTCTCAAGAAAATAGAAGGCTACCTTGCCTTTATGTCGCGGAGGGATTCTAACTATTTCTTATGCGTGTTAGACGAGTGGTATCGGTTCAACGTTCGATGGCGTATGCTGGAGTTGCGAAGCCCGGAATGCTTCCACGCGTCGGGAATTTTGACCGCGTACAAAGTCGTTACGGTAGCTCTACCACTTGTCTCGTCGAGTCACTTTAACGTAGTTTAGAGACGGTTTTTTTTGTAATGTATGAGGGTATGGGGTTAAATTTCGTAAATCGACCAAAAGCACCCTTTCTTCGGCAGATTACCACGCACTCTCTTTTCCCGTTGAAGGAGTCGACCACTGGAAAGGAAAGTATATACTAATTAAATTTTTTTTTCATTTTTACGTAAATAGCTCGCCACTATCGGCCACTAAAGTATTTTTAAGCCTTTAGTCATATTATATAATTACATTTTTTCTTTTTTTTTCGTCACTAAGACATAGCACCCACCCAAAACCAGCAAAAATCAAAGATGGCAACGAAGCGGACCCCAGACAAGCGTTGGACCAGATCCAAAACGGTCCAACCAGCTAACTGCGGGATCTGCTTCGAAGACGTAGTGGAGGGCGTACACAGCGTGCGATTGGATTGTGGACATTTATTCCATCGTGCCTGTGTACAACAGCTCCTCCTCACGTCAGAGCTGTGTCCCTTATGCCGGCGACCCATAGATCGGTCTGCCCTAGACGCCCCCCTCGGAACGCCCCTACCAACGCGTGGAGCAGTGGCGAAAGGAGCTCCAGAAGCCGAATCGTCACAACCACTCTTAGACCTGCAAGGAGCAGTAGGCGGTGAAGTTCCGGCTGCAAGTGTCGTGTCCGAGGTGACAACCATGCCTTCCGGCCACTCCATTGACACCCTCGTGGCGTTGATGAGGGATATGTCGGAGAGGATTGGCAACCTGGAGGGAAAGATCCAGAATCTCCCGTTGAGCCAACCCCCCAGCCGCGTGAGAACTCCGCTTGGCTGGGAGCCAAATCCCAGTGTGGCGATGCCCCCCTCCCGACAATCCGAGCAATGGGTCCCACCCCCAAGGAACTCGGGAATGGATCCCAGAGCTCCCGAATACAGACCGCGACACAGTACCGGACCTCCGTTGGTACCTCCAGCCCCCGAGGCAGTTCAGTACAACAGGTCAATCGAGGATGTGATTCCCCCCGGGAACGCATTGGCACCTTTTCGAGACCCGACGCCTCGTATCATGGAGAGTTGGCGCCTGAACTTTACAGGGTTCAACGATATGATATCGGCGGACCGGTTCCTTTTCCGGATTCAGGCGTTGGTGTCCAGCACCCTGGGAGGTGATTCCTCGGCCTTCCTCCGGCATGCCCATCTTTTGTTCAGCGGCGACGCTGCCGACTGGTACTGGAGCTTTAAAGAGTCAACGCCACGTCCCACTTGGCACTCTTTCAGTGCAGCCTTCCGCAATCGATTTGAGGATGGCTTCACTGAGAGAGAGCTAAGAGAGCAAATAAAGAAACGGAAACAAGGCGCTCACGAACCGTTCGACCAGTACTACACAAGTATAGTGAGATTGAGCACTCGCCTGCGAAATACCATGCCCGAGGACGAATTAGTAGAAATTATCAGAGAGAACATGCGCTGGGATCTCCAGAACAGCCTGCTACATTTTCCCATCAACACCATACAGGGATTGCGCCTCCATGCGCGTAGACAAGAACACTTGGATGAGCGACGAGGTACCTTCCGCCCACAACCTCGCATAACGGGACCAAATCCCCGAAATCATCACACCGCGGAGTTGATGGCAGCAGACCACCTGCTTGCTGATCCAGTACCAGTACCGAGGAGCGGAGCACCACCGGAGCTTGAGGACCCCGCATTGATTGATCGACCCTCCCTTGAAGCACTTACAAGCCCGACGGTCTGTTGGAACTGCCGACAACCGGGACATCGGTTCTATGCATGTCCAGCGGAGCCGACGCTTTTCTGCTACCGCTGCGGGAAGGCCGACACATACGCACCTGACTGTGCAAATTGCAAAGGGCGAAAAAACTTGCCACCGAGTGCCGCGACCACCCGTCGGCACTCCTAGACCCCGGACGAACCAATCCAGACCCCATCACCAGCTATGACCCAGCTCCCAACATGACTCCAACTCTGCTGACTCGCACCGCTAAACACAGTTCTCCCGAAGTTCCACAACCGACGCCGTCCTTCGCCGAGGCCAATGCGCAGGGAAATGATAGCGAGACGAAGGCTCCTTGGCATGTAAAACCTTTTCATGTCAGGTTGCGGAATTATTTGGCTACTCGACAGCGCATCTTCCATGAGGAATTGGCCACAACTGTCCCACCGCGAAGCAAGCGAGCCACGCGTCGGATGCGGAGCTTCTGGAGAAAAGTCAGGCAGTCGAGACAAAGGTTGAAGGACATATACTTAGACGAATTATTGAGGGATGATGTTCGGCCATATGCGTCAGTACACCTCCTGCAAAAACGAGTATCAGGCTTAGTCGATACGGGAGCCAGTGTGAATTGCATATCTGCCGAGTTTGCAGGGGAGGTACTGGCAAAGCACGCGGACCAAATCCGTCATTTCACCTCCTGGTTAAGCACGGCGGACGGAACTCGTCACTCTGTAGTGGGAAAAATTATGACGGATGTCACCTTTAAAGGGGTAACTAAACCTATGGAATTTTTCATCATACCTCAGTTAACCCAGAATCTTTATTTAGGAGTGGATTTCGTTCGAAAATTTAACTTGGCCCCGGCACTATTTTCCAGTTCGACCCTGGAGTCCGTCACCACCGTTCCTGACCAATCTCAACCCACTAACTTATTACGGCATACACTGGATGTAACTCAGCAACTGCGTCTCGACTCGGCTATATCGGCTTTTCCCTCGCACGAGAAGGAAGGTCTCGGGCGGACTGCCCTGGTGTTCCACACTATAGATGTGGGGGATGCTAAACCCATAAAACAGAGACATTTCGCCATATCTCCGGCGAAGGAAAAATCGTTATATGCCGAAGTGGATCGAATGCTAGCATTAGGCGTAATCGAAGAATCACAGAGCGCGTGGGCTTCCCCAGTCACCTTAGTGGTCAAGCCGAACAAGGTCCGGTTATGCTTAGATGCCAGACGCTTGAACGCCGTCACAGTCAAGGACGCATATCCTCTACCGTTGATCGAAGGCATTTTGAGTCGATTGCCTAAAGCCCATTTCATCACGAGCTTAGACCTCAAGGACGCCTTCTGGCAAATTCCTTTAGACCCCGGTTCAAAGGAGAAAACAGCCTTCACAGTCCCAGGCCGGCCCTTATATCAATTCGTGACCATGCCATTCGGATTGTGTAATGCCCCCCAAACAATGACGCGCCTTATGGACAAGGTGATACCACCTCATTTGCGGCACCAAGTTTTCGTTTACTTGGACGATCTGTTGCTTATAACCGAGACCTTTGACGAACACATCGACCTGCTTCAGGAGGTGGCTCTACACATCCGGAGGGCAAGATTAACCATCAACATAAGGAAGAGCCAGTTCGTGATGACGGAGGTGAAGTATTTAGGTCACATCATTGGGCATGGGCATATCAAGACCGATCCGGAAAAGACTCAAGCGATTGACGTTTTTCCACTACCCAAGACCACCAAACAGTTACGCCGATTCTTAGGGTTATGCGGATGGTACCAGCGTTTTGTACGTGACTATGCCACCATTACCACTCCTTTGACCGACATGCTGCGTAAGGGACGTAAATTCGTCTGGGAAGAGCCCAGCTTGCGAGCCTTTGAAGAGCTAAAGAAGAGTCTGACTACGGCCCCCGTACTGCACAGCCCGGACTTTGACAAACCGTTCTCAATCCATTGTGACGCGAGTCAACATGGGGTGGGAGCAGTCTTAGTCCAGGTTGCACAAGACGGCGAGGAGAGACCTATAGCCTTCATGTCTCACAAGCTGAACCCAGCCCAGCGAAATTACACGGTCTCCGAGCAAGAATGTTTAGCCGCGGTGTTGGCAGTGAAACGCTTCCGAGCCTATGTGGAGGGACACACCTTTGAAATCGTTACGGATCACGCTTCTCTGAAATGGTTAATGAGCCAGACTGATCTCAACGGCCGATTGGCCAGGTGGGCACTGAAACTACAGGCATTTGACTTCACAATTCGCCACCGAAAAGGAAGCCAGCATGTAGTCCCCGACACCCTATCCAGAATGTTCGCCCCTGAAGGAGCCGAGTTGGTCCAAGAGGACGACAGCCCCCAATTGATCGATTTGGACCATCCTGCCTTCAAGTCAGCCAGCTACACCCAACTGATTCACACTATCCAGAATCAACTGTCCCAGCTTCCTGAACTGCGGTTGACGGATGGATTTATTTATAAGCGGATGGGACACGCATCCGGAGACCCCATACAAGAAGAAGAACAGTGGAAGTTGTGGGTGCCCGAAGAATTAACCACTGATCTTATCAGACGGGCTCATGACCACCCATCAAGTGCGCACGGCGGATACGGTCGTACACTTAGGCGGTTGAAAACCTGTTTCTTTTGGCCTAAGATGGCCCAACAGATAAAAGCGTACGTAGCCTCTTGTGAGCTATGCAAGTGCACTAAAGCGCCCAACACCATCCTTCGGCCACCCATGGGTAAGGTTGAGGTCCCCGAACGCGTGTTCCAGCGCTTGTACATTGATCTTATCGGTCCTTACCCTCGATCTGCTTCTGGTCACACGGGAGCTGTCGTGGTCCTGGACCAGCTCTCCAAATTCCCTATCATAGAGCCACTACGTAACATGCACACTGGACCAATAACCAGCTTTTTGGAGAACCGAGTCTTTCACATGTTTGGAGTTCCGGAGAAACTTGTCTCCGACAATGGGGTCCAGTTCACCTCCAGCAAGTTCCGAGACCTAATGTCCAAATACGGCATCATCCACCAACGAACTGCCGTCTATTCACCACAAGCCAACGCATCCGAACGACTGAATCGTACGCTCATAGCGGCCATTCGCGCCTATGTCCACCCGAATCAGAGGGACTGGGATCGCAAATTGTCCGCCATCACTAGTGCGCTGCGCTCGTCGTACCACGCCACGACCGGCATTTCGCCGTATTTTGCAGTGTTCGGCCAGTACATGATCGGTCATGGGAGCGCTTACCGGCTATTGCGGCAGCTGAAATCGCTAGAGGACCCAATCGTGGTTCTAGAACCGCACGAAAAGCTCCAACTTCTGCGAGATCAACTGCGGGAGAAGATTGAAGAAAGTAGACGGATGGGAGAGGAGCGGTACAACTTGCGATCTCATCCTTCTGGCTTTAAGGCCGGCGACGAAATATATCGTCGAAACTTCCGACAGAGCGATGCCACCCGCCATTACAATGCCAAACTAGACAAGAAATTCGTGAAGTGTCGAGTCATGCAAGTCATAAGCCCCACCCGGTACCTCATCGCGGACATGACTGGTAAGACCCTGGGAATTTACCACGCAAAAGACCTTAGACGATGAAGTGCAACTAATTCCCACGAGAAACCTTGGCTTATCCCAAATCTCTGCCTAGACGAAGGCCTCCGAATAACACCTGACTTCCTACTATATAGTCACTGTCGAGTCTTCACGAACAGGGTTGTAGCCTATCCTTCGAAACGGATCTTCGACCCGCCACGTCCCTAACCAAGACCTTTTACAAAGGAGACGGGATCGTAATTACTTCGATTTTGGGGGGGGGAATGTGTAATGTGACGACTACGCCCAGGAATCGAAGTGATTCCGATCCCGAACCCTTGTAACCTGCCAGATGGATATGTCCTCGAAGTGCCAGCGGACTTCATCTGTTGTGCGGATATCGTTGTGCAGAAAATATTTTTTTTTCTGTCCAAATATTTAGATCCGTGGATATAAATATTCGGAATATAGAATTAATCCAACCCCGGCACATTTCGAGACATAGCCATCTGGAAATGCCCCTCCACCGTGGCCATCGAGAAAACTATGCCACTGGCGACATCTGAAGAAGCACATTTCCGCCATATGAAGTGCCATTCCACGCACATATGTTTTGTCCGAGGTGACAACCGGAAATTTTGACAGCCACATGGAGGCGCGAAACGTCATCGTAAAGTTCTTCATGAGAATATCGAAGGTATTACAAAACCAGCTATACGTCGTTTGGCGCGACGTGGTGGAGTGAAACGTATTCCCGGTTTAATCTATGAAGAAACGCGTGGTGTGCGTAAAGAGTTTTTGGAAAACGTTATTCGTGAGGCAGTGACATTCACCGGAGCAGAACATTAGGAAAGAGGTTAGTTTAGTTAATAACTAAAAAGAAAGTTAGAATTGACTCACAATCATGTGCCCTACAGCCGCCGCCGCCGTCGTCCAATTCGAAATACGGCCGCCGCTCTCTCCTCGTTGCTGCCGCGCGCTAAATAAATTTGAAAATAAAAATTCCATCTGAGAAATAAAAATTCAAAATAAATTTGATGAAACAGAGAATTGGGAACGCGGCGTAGAAAATGCATAAATAATTGTAGGAACGCGCGATTGAGGACTTGACTGGAGAGACTTGAAAGACCAAAGAAAAGGGTGAGCGTGGTGGAACGTGGAAAACAGTGCCTGTAGTCGCAAGGAGAAGCGAATCAGGGAAAATCTCGAGTGGATTGTGTAACTTTATGTTAGCCCAACGCAACACCAGCACCAGCAGCCATTGCCATCAAACTATTTTCGGATTACTTCCATCGCTGACATCGTGCAAGGGACACAAGCAAGCAAGCAAACACGGCGACGAACCGAGTGCCTAGAAAAATGTCAAAAAGGACAACATCATCAAACTGGTGACTTTCCATTGCCAGCCGGTTGGGATATTGCCCGCGATTACGACGGCAAAGTCTACTACATTAACCACAATAACAAGGAGACAACGTGGTAGGATCCTAGAGACAGGTGCGTGCCTTTGTCGTCAACCATGCCACAGATTCCATGAATTTTACAATGATTAGGAATTTATGAAAAAAAAAAAACCAAAATAAATTACTAACAAATTATAAAAGACAAAAATGTATTAACCGGACTAAAACTGTTCGATTTTCTTGATATAATTTTTAAACATGTATTATTAGATGAAAATCGGGGGCATGTCAAAAGATGGTATAACATGAATGTCAACTAAACACTATTCTTTAAATCCAATGAAATCTTTTAAAACTTTAATCAATGATTTCAAATGACAACTGATATGCGATAATTGAATGAGCTTTCTTGGAATAATTATAAGAAGTAAAATTAAAAATCAACACTTCAAACGTAAACAAGCTTCATATGAAGAAAACGTCAAGCTAACATAACTTGAACATAAACTAAATAAACTAAAAATCTCAATGATTAGTGAATCGAGTACTAAATTCAGAAAAAAAATACTAAACTTAAATGAAACAATTAAATGTTAGAATAAATGAATGAATGTCTTAAAAAAAAATGATAACTGAATATATTCAATGAGATATCGGAAATTATACCATTTAAAATACACAACGTAAGCACTAATTTTTCTAGTTTTCACAATAAGTAAAATATCAAAAATCATATTATAGACAGATACATTTCACTATTGATAAATCCCGGTTTTCCGCACAATTTAAGTTTTCTGAGAAAAAGTAATAGACACAAAAGTAGTCTTTATAGTGTTCAACAACCCATACAATACTTTTCTTTCGCAATTTCAATATTTATATGACACCATAATTTTCTTTAATGTATCCCAACTTTGAACGTTATTTTCGTATAATTTACTTCGGATTCAAATTAACTTTGTATTTATTGTCATATGTAGGACATTCGAACCTATTTTGTTTTCAATCGAATCAAGACATTGGTGTGTCAGTCTCAGAAAGTTTAGCTTATATTCAGGAACAAGGTATCCCTGAAAGATAGGAACACAGAATACGATAATATTAAACAATGCCATTGATTTATTTGTTCAACGAGGCCTAGCCCAACGTAATGTGTCAAATGGTTCCAAGCTTGGTTCTTAGTCCGATAGAAGAGGCGTTTGTTAGATAGTCCAGAAGTTCTGCGCTCCAGGAGGTCTCACGCTCAGGGCGTAAATAGTATTCAACTCACTACTACAAAAATATTATTTGCTTTAACGCTGTTTCCTTTGAGTGATTTTCATGTTACTGATTTAAATCATTTGTTTCGTCCGTATTTTGAGTCCTAGCTTTTCACGGTTTCTTCGAAAAAAATATATTTTAAATACTGAGCTTCAGTAACGCATTTTAGTCTAGTGAAAGTCGAGAGATTTTATATCGAATCGCAAATGTTGGAAGATAAATTCCTGTGTATAGCTTAAACTAGGAAGCTGATGTTTCTGCATTATTTTCCACTTTTTAACTTACGTTGCTAGTACATAGCTTAATTTGATTAGTTGATTGCAATATCTCGTTGAACTTAGTCGCTAAACAAACGATATGATATACAAAAAGTTTCGAAGAAATGAAAATAAAAAGTGCTAACTATAATATTAGATGCTAGATGTTAGCTGTTATGAAGATAATCAGAAAACCAATTTCCACAAGTTGCTGCCCCTGATTTCATTTCTTTACTGCACAATCTCTAATTCACTTATATTTACTTTATCTATTTTACCTCTTATTTATCCCGGAATCGTATCCATATAGTTTTTTTTCTTATTTTGTAAATAGTATCGGTATAACCTTATTCACAACATGTTTGGGGAAGTTCTTTGTGTTTTTTTCTGATAATATTAGGATATATTTTAATATCTTTTTTAATTACCGCGAATGACTTATGTATAATGTTTCCATGTTCAGACATTAATCAAAACGCACGTCTTTTGCATTCGGCTGTCTTCCTCATAAAGAAAAGAACTATATTTACATAATATCGCCGTCTTTTAAATGAAAATTGTTTGCCATTTTTCTTATTTTTTATTGAATTTTTAAGGTTTATTTAATGAGAAAAATAAAAAAATATGGAACAAAAAAATCAATGAATTATATACTGGGATATCATGTACGATAAAATAAGTAAAGAAAAGACAGTTCTTTTGATATTAGCTTTTCGCATATATATACAATATTTTCATTTTTCTGTTTGTTTTTCTTTTCAAAATACACTTATACACACATAATAAATATATTTTAAATTAAGTAAAAATAATATTTGATATGAGGGTAAATATCATAATTTGATTTTGTTCAGCTCTTATGTCCCCTCTCATTGTCATTATTCAACATAGATTGCCCAGGATATATAAGAATATATGATATGTAAGAATTGAATAAACTAAGAATGAATTGCTAATTTAACCACGACTTTCCTTTTCAGTGACTCTTCTTTTTCAGTGGGAACAGAGAGTGTAGGGTAAGTATGCCGTCGCGAGGGTAGGGTTTCTGCAAATCCGCTGAAGTCGGTTTCGCGTCGCGCGCGGTACGCGGTACCTTTGCTTGTTTCGCCATTTCTTTAGAGTAGTTTTCTTCGGTTTAAGTTCGAGTAGTATATTTTTCGGTACCGCGTCGGTGAATCGGTAACGCGCCTGTGGATTTTTGTAGCGTTTGTGATTTGAGATCTGTGGATAGATCCCATCCAGAACTAACGTAATGTAGGTTTCTCGTTCTGGATGAGTAAATGTTGACGCGTTTAGAAAACGGGCAATTTCAGGTGACTGAAATATTGTAGTTGAGCGTAATCCATTCGGAGACCCGCGACCGAAATCCTCTCCGAACTAGCTGGCCGACAAGCAGTCACCGCGTGAATGGATTACGGTGCACGGATTGGTTGACCTGTTGGTACCATCCGTTGGCACTACTCAGACTTAACGTCTAGAACCGATGAGAGGTCGGTTCCGCGTTCGATCAGAAAGTTGAAAATCATTACAAATCCTAGAATGGTTACAAAGCCCTTTTGCTAGGAGCTCTCTCCTACCTCTTCGACTTGTTTCAATTGTATGTACTCATCTTCATGATACCTATCATTCCTGAAATTTTCATGCAAATCCTAGCAAAGCTGTAGTGTCTAAGTCGGTTAAAAGCGCATATGGCTCCATAGTAATACAGGGCACACTGTTCCATAGTAATACAGGAAAATTCAAATCGCTATAACTTTGTTAAATACTATTCGATCTTTATGAAACTTTCAAAAAAGATCTATCTTATAAATAGTCATCTGTTTGCTAAATTTCTTTGAATTTAAGGGTACCGTTTATATTTTATTCAAGAAAACAAAAAATCGATAAATCATACTATTACTAACAAAGTTGAGTGAATTTCGACTTCTCATGTATTTGTTGTTGTTGTACTCATTAAGGCCTACATTCATGATTTTTTTCAGATTTTTCGGATGGAAGGTGTCCAATCGCGAGAGGGGGTACGCGAAATTTTCGTACATTTCCCCTTCCCCTGCCCCCCTCGGTACTCATAAGGCAATTTTAAGACTTGTTTTGGAGAGATCTTATTGAGACCATTCCAATGACATCCTACTTGACTACCAATGGTGAACATTTTTTTTTTGAGGGGTCACCTCCCTATATGGGGAGACCCCCCTTAAACCCCTTTGAAAAATTTTTCCACCCTTGAACTTTCAAGAAGTCACCACTTCTGACCTTTCCATAAAGTTTCATGGCCGTAGCCGCTATAGTTTCGGAGAAAAAGTGCTGTGACATACAGACGGACGGACGGACAGACGGACACAGGTCGTGATTGCAATAGAGTTTTGTATTTTGGTACAAAACCCTAAAAAACTAATTGATTTCCATGTAAGAATTAAACTCAATACATTACCTATTATCTTTTAAAAATTATCCGTGAGCATACAACATAAAGCAAAAATACCTGCGAAACCAGCAACCTCCTCATATCAAAGCACATCAAAACAACTCATACGAAATTACAAGTGAAAAGCTTAGAAAAGACACGCATATCTATGTGCGATAAGATTAATCACTAAACAGTCACGGCATGACAAGTGGACAGTTGTATTGCGTTCGAATTGTTAAGATAACTTGAATTTGATATGTTAAGAAATATGACGAAAAATACATATCTGAAAATCATGAAACACATCAACATTAATGAAACAATTATTTTTGATTCAATTAACATGACGTCATCATATTACGTCATCCTTCAATGAAACATGCCGTCATCAGAGTACGTCTTATCTTATAATAGATATCATCTTCTATACTATTCCTCGATAACAAATGATGTCATCATATTACGTCATCCAAGTATTTCACAATAGCTTCACAATATTGCGTCAGCTTTTACCAATTAACAAATGAGTCATCGCTGTGTGTAGAAGCAAAGTGCAACGTTACACAGCCAACTCGGTTCAGTTCAGTGAGCTTACATACCTTATTCGAGGAGGTGTTTTGCGGCGACCGAGCCGCTACAATTTGTTGGAAGTGAAGATACGGAAAATGTTCGAACAACAGAAAGTCATCGAGCGTAAACGGTGAGTAGAATAATTGTTTGAATCATTAATGAGATTTAGACACGTGGAAAATCATGCAAATTATTGAATTAGATTATCTTTAAATCGTTACATAGTTTTCCTAATTTGAATACAAGAAATAAGCGATATAATATTTTGTTTCTATCAAAATTTATATTTCCAGGATTAATATGCACGTACCAAGCTCGAGCAAAATAAGAGTGCTGACGCCAGATGAAATTGGTGAACTTTCAACGGTATTAAATAAAATATCGGCACTAGAGAATTATGAAAAGAAATTAGAAACTTCAGTTGGTCCAATTCCAATGTACCCGCATCGTCAAGGAATGAGTGAAAACTGCACGGAAAATACCAATCATCATCCAGAGTTCCCAAGCTCTATAACACAAACCGACGTGGTGCCACAAGATTTACAAAATGCATTAAAAAGGGAAAATATGTACTCCGCTATCCAAGAATTGACAAATCTCCACAAAACTGCAAAATATCAGGCATTTATAAAACGAGTCATTGATGGTCAACCAAAAACCGACGAGAAGGATGGAAGTTCCTCAGATGTTATCCAAATAAAATCCGACAGCGATGATGAAAGTGATGGTGGAAAATCTGCGAAATCGAGTCAAAGATCTTCCAAGGAGGAAAGGCGAAAAAAGAATAAAGAAGCGGCGAGAAGATGCAGGATGAAAAAGAAAATGTTGCAAAACGAAATAGCTATACGTGCAGCATTTCTGGCTCAAGAAAACTCCGAACTTCGAAAGGAGTTGGATATGTTGAAACAGCAAATGGGACAGCTACGAGGAGAATTAAAGAATAGATTCAAAAATTGAATTTCAATTGCTTGGACAATTTTTTTTTTTCGTGAAAATGTGATATTGAAGTTAGTTTATTTAGTTATTCTTTGTTAATATAAAATAAAATACCGCAAAAAAAAGCTCAGTTCTTAATTGCATATTCTTTCCTCTGAAGTGAAAGTTTTCAGTCTTTAATTTCATTATAATTCGAGTTAAATGTTTGCAGACTGCTTACAGTGGCTCAAAATTATAATGGAACAGCATGGATATATAAGTTTACAATTTCTTAACAAATTAACTAAACATCTGTTACGAGCATAGTTTTTTATTTTAAGTTATATAATTTATAACTATTTATTATCAATAACAAAAACTTTATCAACATTCACATTAAAAACAAAAGAAATTGTATTACATAACAAAACAGTACATCAGTCTCAAAGTTAGAATGAAACACTTTAAAATTATGCGAAGCTCACTGTTAAAATTTCAGCCAACTTGATTTTATCTATGAATCCGTGCCATTGCATTGTGTGGTACCCCTAAAAGTCTCATTTGACAAGTTAAGTTTATTTTTCTGATCGGTAACAAGTACAATGACACCGCGCGGTAAAAAACATCGGTTGAGCAGGGAGAAAGATTATCAAAAGCGGGTGAATCTGTACGAGATTCACTGAACTGTTTTTTAGCATCATCAAGTGGTACAAAAACGATGATGAGCGCTGGCGACTAAAAACAGTTAAGAAAAATCCAAATGCCAGTGCTCCAAAGCTAACATCAAACAAGTTGAAGTAGCAGGAGGATGCTCCTGCCAGAAGGGTATTGTAAAACAATGAGTAAATCAAACAATATATCCTGCATATCAAAACTTGACTAATATACAGCTTCCATAAATTGAGTCCGAAAAATTATTATGGTTATTATTATTTTAAACTCGCCACTATTTTGTTTCAAGTGTTTTGACCCCGTTGCTTAATTAGTCGTGATAACGCATGAATATTACAAACTATTTCTAAAATTTTTGTCAAAATTCCCATATATTTGTAGTGTCTAGGTCCGTTGCAAACGTGTATCTCCCTAGTATCACGTGTTAATGTTGTTGTAATTGTTAGATATTCAATCGGCTGTAACTTAGCTGTTTATTGTTCAGAAAACTTAAATTGTAGATTTTGGGAAATTCAAGGGTCCCCTCTTGATTTTATAGACAAAAAAGCAAAATTTATAAAATGAACTATTATTAACAAAGTTGATCAAATTTTGACTTCTAAGGTATTTGTTGCCCTTGTGAAGGAAAAATTGTCAGTTTAAGTACTTTTTTGAAAAGCTCTTATAAAGAACTTTCATTTGATATTCATATCGGCTACCTTTGATGAAATTTTTGTTCAGCGGCCATTCCCCTGTGCTGTAATCATCGATTCATGGCCTATTTTTTCGAATCCTAGAATGGTTACAAAGCCCATTTACTAGGAGCTCTCTCCTGCCTCCTCGACTTGTTTCACGTATGAGTATTAATTGCAGGTACTGATCTTCAGGCTTTCATTAAATTGAATCAAGTATTAAAAGCATGCGCCTTAAAAAATACATCAAAATTATTCAATCTTCGCATTTAAAACAGCCACTATTTTGCTTTACCATTACTAATACCACTAGCTGAGCCAATTCTCAAAGAAATTCATGATACCTATCATTCTTGAAATTTTCATGCAAATCCTAACAAAGCTGTAGTATCTGAGTTGGTAAAAAGCGCATATTGTTCCATAGCCATATGTTTCCATGGTAATACAGCGCATATTGTTCCATATTAATACAGGAAAATTCAAATCGCTATAACTTCATTAAATACCATTCGATCTTTATGAAACTCATTAAATTTAAGGGCACCGTTAAGATTTTATTCAAGAAAACATAAAATCGATAAATCATACTATTACTAACAAAGTTGAGTAAATTTCGACTTCTCATGTATTTGTTGTTGTTGTACTCATAAAGGCCTACATTCATGATTTTTTCCAGATTTTTCAGATCAAAGGTGTCCAATCGCGAGGGGGGGGGGGGACACAAATTTTTCGTACATTTCCCCTTCCTCTGCAACCCTCAAAGCAAAATTTGTCATTTTAAGACCTGTGTTGAAAAGTTCTGATTAAGACCTTTCATTTGATACCCATATTGCCTACATGCGATGAAATTTTTTTTTTCAGGGGCAACTCCCCTATATGGGGAGACCCGCCTTAAAGACCTTATAAATTTTTTTTTCGTATTGAAACTTTGAAGAGGGCATCACTTCGCACCTATTTACAAAATCTTATGTTTCTAGCTTATGTAGTTTCCGAGAAAAAGTGGTGTGACACACGGACGAACGGACGGACGGACGGACAGACGGACAGACAGGACGCGATTTTAGTAGGGTATTGTAAAATGATTTTACAATACCCTAAAAAGAAGTTTTTTGGGAAACCAGCCAATCCTGAAACAGTTAGAATTGTACCTAGAAAAATGTCATCTGTAAGCAAAGCCAACATACACAAACAATAGAGTTTGCCAGAAACATGGTTAGTGAAGCTTTTTCATTCTGGGAAATTTACATATGAAAGTAAATTCAACATTTTCCGATCAGATGGGCAATCATATGTCTGGCGTAAAGCTAATGAAGAGCTCAAGAAGGTCAACCTTCATCTTTAAACTAAGCACGGCCTAGGATCAATAAGGGTGTGGGGTGCAATATTCGCTGATGGACCGGGTAATTTGCATATAATCGAGGAAAATATGGGAAAAATATATTACTCGAATCTCTTAAAAGCAAATGTAAAAGAGAGCGCTCGAAATCTTGGAATAGCAGATTTCATTTGTTATCAGGATAAACACCTGAAGCACAAAGCCCATGTTGTGCGCAGTAAGTTGCTCTACCATTGTCTTCATGTGCGTCCAACCCCACCTCAGTTGCCTGATTTGATGGCTATCGTTCACGTGTGGTTACTTGGAGACAAAATTAAAAAATCATCACAGGAAAAATAAAATACAGTTGATAGCAGCCTTAAAAGAAGAGTGTAACCGAATTCCGGCATCTTTCTATCGAAAATTCGCGGAGTCGATGCCAAAAAGCATAAAATGGATCATACAGCAAAAAAGGCTCCCTACTAAATATTAAAACTTGTGGCGTAATCAAAACTGACGATAGATACAAGCCATATGGTAGCAATTTGCATATGTATTAGTCGGCCTACTATGGACAAGCTTCCGGTAGCTGTCACCCAACTGCGGCATTAGCAAATACTTATATTTCGTCATATAAACTATTTTCCGAATAAAACACGTGCCAAACGCATTCCGTGCATGCAATAAATTCACCTTGTATAACCCATTGTGCTCCTAAACTTTCCAAGACGAGCAAATGAAGCACACGTTTTGCACCTTCGACTGATAGCTCAGCGTTGAGATGTAAACAAACTCCTATAAATTCACTTTGGAAGGCGATAAAAATTAAACGGGTATAAGAACTGAAATAATTTTTACTTCACTAGGAGCGCTATTGTGTTCTCCGCGGATTATCTGGATTTCACTGTAGAAATCCGTCTCTAAACCGTACAAAAACTCGAATTTTCGTTGGCACCTCCACGATTCTTCATATAACGCCATGTAAGTTAGCCAGCAAAGTCGGCCTACTAATGGTCATGTGTGTGGTAGTAAGCGCTGCTGCCATATGGCTTGTATCTATCGTCAGTTTTGGGCGTAATCCGAGATCAAAATGATGATGGAGAATTTTTTATTGACAGCTATTGACAACCAGTTCTCTTGTTCACAATTACTTAATTCACAATGGTTGATTCGGCTTTAAAATTTTAGTCGTTACATTTCTTTTCTCCTACAAACTCAATAAATTTTTTTTCTCTAACGATCTTGAATTAAATTAAGCCTGACATCCTCAAATCCTTCACACCCGGTTTTATGTGCAGTTTTTGCGATCTCTTCCTCTTGATCTATCCAAAGGGGAAGTTGATTCTCCTTAACGACCGCTTCTGGCCAAAGATTCTTCGAAGATGCATTGATAGAACTTGGGTTTAATCCACTAGTGAGGCATCAGTATCTGCGATGCATACGATTATGTTAAATTTTTTCGAACTCGAAGTAACATTTTCTGTCGAATTACGCTTGATTGAATCGAAAATTTGTTTGAAAACATCGTCTGGCATAGTAAGCTTTAAATGCTGCAATAATCCTCTGACAAGAGATCGAGCTAGTGAAGTGGTGCTCCGGAGTAAAAATATAACTTCAACGTTTGAATGAGCGGATTTTGAAGTCGAGGTTTTGACATGGAAGCTATTTTTTTTTGCTTTGGGGATAAAACTATCCGTAAACCACTCCTGGAATAGAATGCCGATACCCCATGAATTTGTATAAGGTCGCCAAAAAACGGGTAACTGATTTTTATTTTTTCCTTTTAATTTTTTTTGTTAATTTTCGCAGGCAACGTTCATTCGATTATCGATTTTTTTATATTGGAACACTCGTCACGAATATATATTTAAAGTTTCAACAATATAATATGTTTAGTCAATAACTTTGTTTATTTGATATCCGCAGGCCAATCCTCTTTTTTCTTTAAAAGCCGTCGGGCCTTGCTTAGTTGTGTGAGCAGACGCGTTTCGACTACTTTGAGTCATCTTCAGTGTCTAAAGGATGTGTTGAAGGGAGCGACTTTATATAGTCGTAGGATGGGTAATTAGCGAATAGGTAATTAGCGGATGGGTAATTAGCGGATGGGTAATTAGTGGATGGGTAATGAGGTCAGGAAGTAAATTACTCAATTATGCCACGTAGGGGGATATTATGTTTTTGTTTTTTTGCTTGTTGGCTGTCCGTTTGTTCTGTTTCATCTCGTTTCCGTTTTCGTCAATCGCTGCACGTAACACACAACGTAGCGCACAGATGCTCCGCATTAAAAACGAAATAAGAACACTGTACATAAAAAAGGACGAAATCAACCGACAACTACTACACTCACACTTACAATTAACTAACACTATACAAACTGAAAACTTTCTACAGTTTTATAATGACGTGAGGCAAAACATTGATATTCAGCTCAAAACTAAATATGAGACCATGACGAAAAAACTTGACAAATTGATGAAAAAACAAAACAAAATGACCACACCAGCGAACAGAACTTTCTATCCACGGACTGTAAACCTATCAGATACGCCTTTTACGACACAAGAAATGGAGCTATTAAATAAGGGACTGAAACACAACTTACATAATACAAACCGCAACAAAGACCTAGAACAACTAGTAATCGACACTGAACTAGCCATTAACAAACTGCCGCAGGAACAACAGACACATGCAAGACATACTGCAGTAGACATACTACAAAAAATACGCACTAGCATAAACAAAACGGATTTCCAAGAAGACCATAAGATATTAAGACACATTCAGACAAAGCTAACGGATAACCTACTAACAGTGACGAAGGCTGACAAAGGACATACAACGGTGATCCTAAAAACAACGGACTATGTACAAAAAACAATAGACTTCATTAACGCCAACGGCTAC
This sequence comes from Odontomyia ornata, assembly GCA_963969285.1. Classification (NCBI taxonomy): domain Eukaryota; kingdom Metazoa; phylum Arthropoda; class Insecta; order Diptera; family Stratiomyidae; genus Odontomyia; species Odontomyia ornata. Next base: position 262,631,451 of record OZ017742.1, read on the forward strand.
AAACTGGTAAACAAAGACCCCACCAATAGGTTCCAAGCGGACTTACGTACCGCCATTATACAATCCCCACTAATTATTCCCCCTAATACTAAGCAACGCTACATAAACCCAAATCCATGCACACCACCCCTTAAAGCACAACCTAAGCTCCACAAACCCAATATTCCTATCCGTCCTGTCGTCAACTACCGCCCAGCTCCTGCATACCAATTAGCACGGTACTTGGCAACGATAATGGCTGATGTCGTGCACCTTGACGACAAATACGCATTAAAGAACAGCCGCGAGCTAGCAAATTCTACCACTTCTTTAAAATTGACTGAAAATTGTCAACTTTTATCATTAGACATCACCAACCTCTATACGTCTATCCCTGTCGATGAAACACTGGCCATACTAAAAGAAAAACTTTCATTCAACAACAGCCGACAATTCACAGATCAAATACTCAATCTCATAAAGACCACAATCAAACAGAACTATTTTAAGTTCAATAGCAACACATACATTGCCAAAGACGGTCTGGGTATGGGACATCCAATGTCCTCAATAATGTCAGAAATATTCTTACAATCTTTGGAAGAAGTCTTTATACCCAAAGTTGTCAAAAGATTCAATGTAATATTTTACAGACGATATGTGGATGACTGTTTCATTGTTATTGACTCACAAGAAAATAAACAAGACGAACTACTTGCCTATATGAATGAAATTCACCCGAATATAAAGTTCACTATGGAAAAAGAAACAAACGGACAACTCAACTATATGGACCTAACTGTGACACGTGAACAAACACGATTGGACTACAAAATATACAGAAAACCAACCACAACTGATCATACCATACATGAAACATCTAACCACCCCGCACAACATAAGCTAGCAGCGTACAGATCAAAGGTGCAGAGGCTTCACTCCATCCCCATGACTCCTACTAACTACTCCAACGAACTAAACAACATTTACAGAATAGCTAATAATAACGGATACAAACAATGCGACATTGACAAACTAGTCACACAGTACAAACAAAAACAGGAACGCCAACCGACGGAAACTCATAAGAACGACCAACAGTGGGTATCGTTAACATACGTAGGCAAAGAGACATACAAACTATCAAACTTCCTTAGGAAATACAAATTGCAAACTGCATTCAAAACGAACAACAACATTGGAAACAAACTGAAGCCAAAACTGAATGACACATCGATATACGAAGGCAGCGGCATATACAAACTGACATGCAAGGACTGCGACATGGTATATATAGGAAGGACAACACGAAAACTAAGGACAAGATACAAAGAGCACCTACGATCTTTCTTATACAACAAGGCAGACTCCAATTATGCGACGCACCTACAAAACCACGCACATGAGCCTGATGCTATGACAAACTCTATGAAATTGCTACACAAACAAAACAAAGGACCAAGACTTGACATCCTAGAAAGGCTTGAAATTTATAAACATAGAAAGACAGACGGTGACATTATCAACGAACAACTTGTTACCAATTCCGACGCAATTTTCTCAGTCCTAGACCACACTCTTAGACGAAAACGGAAACGAGATGAAACAGAACAAACGGACAGCCAACAAGCAAAAAAACAAAAACATAATATCCCCCTACGTGGCATAATTGAGTAATTTCCTTCCTGACCTCATTACCCATCCACTAATTACCCATCCGCTAATTACCCATCCGCTAATTACCCAACCGCTAATTACCTATTCGCTAATTACCCATCCTACGACTATATAAAGTCGCTCCCTTCAACACATCCTTTAGACACTGAAGATGACTCAAAGTAGTCGAAACGCGTCTGCTCACACAACTAAGCAAGGCCCGACGGCTTTTAAAGAAAAAAAAAAAAAATAATATGTTTAGTTTGTTTGTGAGAAGCATAATGATTAAAAGTGTTTTGTGTGCTCGGCGATTTTTTGCTATCGAAAAAAAATGGATCAAAGATCAAGAATTTTTTGTCCAGCCACCATATTCACCGGATTTGGCCCCATGTGACCTTTTCTTGTCCCCAAAACTGAAGAGACCTATGAAAGGACGGAGATTCACAACGATTGAGGAGATAAAGACTGCATCACTGGAAGAGCTCAAAGCTATATCGAAAAGTGCTTATGAAAATTGCTTCGAGGATTGGAAAAAGCGTTGGCACAAGTGTATTGATTACTTTGAACGGAACAACATAAATATTGACGAATAAATAAATATTTTATCCCAAAAATACTAAGTCACACTAGTCCAAATCGAAACTTGGCAATGAGATTTGTTAAGGAATCCCACTGTACGACGGTATTCGAGGTGATATGGTCAGTACTACGCTCAACCATTTGACTATTACCTGATTTCAGTACCCATCAAAACTGGGTACGCTGATAGTCCGACAGAAGTATCACAAGTACAATCTCGTTGCCAACAACCAACTTAGAACTTGGGAACTGCTGCGCGAAGGGGTGAGCATCCTAACCACAACACCACACGAACTACGTTTTTATACCTAAAGAGAATACACAAAAATTACTTGATATATTGTATACTAAGTAATTTCACCGATTTTGATGAAAAGTGTAGTATTTTTAAATGACGAGAACCTTTAAAATCTAAATTTTAAATAAAAAAAGATGAAATGTTAAAATAATTTAGTCTTCTTCTTATGTTTTTCGTAGGAACCGGGTAGAAGACCCGCAACGATGGCTACGAATCTTCTCTAGCCCAGCCATTGGGCTATGATTCTTCTTTTTGTTGTAGAAGCTCTTATTAGGGATGGAGAGTTCTTGCCTTTGGAGTTCGTCATCTGGCCCGTTAGCCTGGTTGAGAAGGGTGCGAGAAGGCACCAACTCCATCTAGGTAGTTTTCTGACAGAGCACAGGGTTAACAAGAACGTTAAGTATCCAAACAATGAAACCTTCAGTCGGGCCTGTGCCTTTCTTTTTTTTGTGTACTTTAGGTTTCTTTGAGGTCACCCTAAAAATCGTGAATGCGGTATAGTAGACTCCCGTAAGTTCGGCGAACTCTGGACCGGACCCTAGGCCGAACTTGAAAGTGACCGAACTGCCTATCTAAAAAATGCCCTTTTATTGTTCGTAAGGATTATTTTACAACAAAAGTAATTAAATAACCGTAAAATCAACGTTTCCGGACATTACCAATACAGAAATAACTGCTAAACTGATTTTATAGTTGTACTTACCAATAAAACAGTGATACTGTGGATATATGATGTGAATCGATGCGTATAGGGAAATACAACATGCACAAAACACTTGCACATATAGTAGAGTATAACACAGATTAACACTCCGACATATATTTCACACACATAAAAAGATAAAAGGCAAAAAAAGATAAAATAAAATTTAAAAATATTACATTGTGGTTTGGCCTGTTAAGCACTTAAAAAAATCTGTTATTTTTTCTGAACTTTATTTCCTAATAATTTTTTATGTGCATAGTCACGCCACTTTTTAATAAATATTACATCGACGGCAGTTGCTTCTTTTTGCTGCTCGATGTACATAGGTAGCTGCCAGTTGCAAAGCTGCTTTGCCTTCGGCGTGGCTCATTTTATTTTCTTCATCTTCCTCTTCAATCAGCAGCATCTGCGTCGTTGCCCTCTCATTTTCCCGGCGAATAACACACTTGGCGATTTCGTCATCGTTTAAAACTTCGTTGTCTAGCTTCTTTTCAAAGTTGATCCACTCCAAAAAAATCTTCTTCAACAATGGAACCACAGTTTGGTAGTTGGTGAAGGTCGTGCAATAGAGCTGCATTGTCATCACGTTCGTTAACAAGAATGTTGTTTGGCGCATCTGCTGTTGTGTTTTCTTGGTCAAACTTAGCTTTTATATTTGGTCAAAGTTTTTTCCAAGACTTTACAAACGTCGATGGTGGTATTTCGTCGTATGCCTGGGCCGACATGTACACAACATCCTTCATGTTAACTGACTCCAGCACTTTTTTCTGGGCAGGAGTTTAAAATTTAGCCCAGCTTTTGTCGATGTTGTATATTTGCTCCGGGCTCAAGTTTTCATCATCAATAATTTTTTTAAATCTTGCAGAAAAATCGGTGGCCGCTATTGGGTTTGCTGACAGCTTCTCACCGCAAACCATTTAAATGAACGCCGTGTCTCTTTTTCCAACTAGCCACGATCGCCTCTACTGGTTGAAGCTTTGAGTGTAAGATCATAGCCTTTTCTTTTAGGATTGGTCCACTCAATGGTGTTCCTCGTCTTCGTTCTTGAACGAACCACAACCACAGAGCATCTTCCACCAATTCGTGTTTGGCCTTCCTGAGTGTGCAACGCTTTTCTTAAAATTTTTTTCGGATTCAATTTATGTACAAAAGTCTTCGATAGTTTTTTTGTTGCGTCGTCAGTCGTTGACTGTACTTTTGACCACGTTCAAATGCTTGCAAATACTTTGAACGGACTCTCCTTTGTCTAATCTCTCCAGAGCTTGTAGTCTCTGTTCCATTGACTTCTATTTACATTTACTATTTTCACTCATTTTAAAAACAGTTTAAAAGACGACGCGAAACAGTTATTGAACAAACACATACAAAAAACAATGAAAAACAAGAGTACATACACAAAAGACGTAGCACTAGAACAACAGGTAAATAAACAACAGTAAAAAACGCAAACGAAACAAAAATCACTGACACTGAAGATGACTCGAAGTAGTCGAAACGCGTCAGCTCACACAACAAAGCAAGGCCCGACGGCTTTTAAAGAAAAAAAATCACTGACTTTGTAGGCCTACTATAAAGATGAGCACCACCTGACTGCACAGCATGAATACACAAGACGGACGAAGAATCATCGGAGGATACGCAAGTGGAGACGTGCTGCCCGCTCGCTTACGGCTGGCGCCCGTAACTCATGCTCAGATAGCCGGCCGGACTAAGCGGAAACCGAACTAACCGAGGCCGAACTTACGGGAGTCTACTGTAAATAGAACTGAGCAACAAAATAATAACTTTGTTCTCCCACCTAAGAAAAATATATATTTTTTAAATCTTCGTAGCCATCGAACAAAAGCACAGTAAATAAAAACTCGGAGTTAGTGCTTGTTTTTTCTTCTTTATTTTTATAATGATTAACAAAAAGAATATTTACAAATTGTAATAGTTATAATGGTTTAAAAGACTCCGATTGCTTAGAGCTTTTGGCTTTTCTGGTGTAGGACGACTCCGGTGTTTCTCTAACGATGGACCAACAATAATCGGCAAGCGTAGAGGGTTCTCATTTGCCTTAGAAGCGTTTTTCAAAGTATGCGATGTATTGATGGCACTGTCTTCCATGCTCGTCACTTACGGCTCCTTAATTTTGCGGAAAAAAATTAAAATATGCTTGCAAAAAGTATCTTTTTAAGGAAATTTTCGCATCCCATTTTTCGATAAGCTTGTAATATCGTTTTAATGAGATCTATGTACACACTGCGGGGATTTATGATTGCTGAGAAAATTTTTGGCCACTTCTACAAAGGACAACCAGGCTTCTTTTTCGACTTCGTTTAGCACTGCCTGAAACTTTGGATCGTTCATGAGGTCCCGTACGTCGGATTCAACAAATACACCTTCTTTTATGTTGGCATCGCTGAGAAGGATATTTTTTTTAATATTGAGTATTGAGTCCATTTTTATCCATGGCCTTAATTAAATTTTTTATTAGTCCTAGCTTTATATGTAAAGGTGGCAATTTTTTTTTCGGGATCAACTAACGGTGCATTTTTCTGGCCAGGGATATAAGCTGTTCTTTGAGGGCAGTACTCTCGAGTGTAATGTTCCGACCGATCCCTTTTATCTCATTCACACAATAAATAGCAGACTTTGGCATAGCCAGTTTGAGGTCCCAAAATTAAAGCAACTACCTTTAACTCAGCCCAGATAGCCCACTGGAAGTCTTTGTAGTTTGTTTTGTCTAAAACAAGTCTCAATTCATTTCTTTTAAATTAGCACTGTACGCTACAGGAATGGATGGAAGCTTGTTACCATTATTTGGAAACACGGCTTTTAAACTAGTCTTAGCGGGTTAGATGAAAAGTCACCATTCGGAGGGAACATGCTCATGAGCCAATTCAATCAACAGGCCGCTAATATCATTACAAAATACAAAGCCTTCCTCTTTCCAAAAACAATCAACAAAACAATGACATTTGCGATATTTACATATGATGACCCCGAGTTCGAACAACTTCCACTGTTTAAGGCGTGATCCTTAAAAAATCAGCCTTTTCTTTCGATAGATTTAGATCCTTGGATAGATAATGAAATTGCTCCTGGCTCACTAAACTGGAGCATTGCTAATAGAAGGCTCATAAAACTCTGAATCAGAGGGCGACGCTTCCGGGCTGTCTGATATCTCATTTTCTAGTGATGAATGCGCTGGCAAATCATCTAACAGTAGACAGGTTTGTCAACATAACTCACGTCGGGATACTTAAGAGTATGTTTCTTTTTCCTTTTTTGCAATTTGAGATCAGTCAGACAAAAATAGCAGTCAGTAATGTAATTCTTTTGTTCATGCCAAATGAACGGTTTCGTGAAGAGCTTCGACACAATTTATTATGAGACCAATCGTTTGTGCTTTTGTAGCAAGTTTTACAGCAGACATGTGGCACCCACGATTTACTACAGCCCCTCTCAGGCCTTCGCTTCTTGCAAATAGCGCCTCCAACTGTCTCGGTCCATTGACCGCATCCTCCAATTTCGAAATCTGAGCAGCGATGAACTGTCTTCGTTGATAGAGTCAGACCAGCGTTTCCTCGGTTCCCCCACTGGTCTATGTCCTTCAGTTCTCCCAACGAATACCTTTTTGGGTATCCGTTGTTCGTCTATACGATTCATGTGTCCAGCCCATTGCAGCTTCCGCAGCCTGGCAATCGTTGAGACCTCCAGTTCGTCAAAAATTTCATACAGCTCATGGTTGTATCGAATTTGCCATTGGTCCTCGTCTAGCTTCGCGCCGATTATTCACCTCAGGACCCTTCGCTCAAAGGCGTTCAATATATTTGCGGATGCTTGGGTTTGGGTCCATGTTTCACACCCATAGCATAACACAGGTCTTATCACGGATTTGTATACTTGGAGCTTTGTTTTCCTCGGAGTATTTCGTCTCTTTCAACTATCTGCTGCAACTTTGCACACACGTAATAAAACTGATCGGGAGAAATAATACAGCTGTGACATTTTTGTACCTTACTGTACCGCGTTTCGAATACGATTGAGCTTGTTTCAATAGTTTGCTTATTTTATAAACTATCGCAATGAAGAGCTTGTTTCAATAGTTTGCTTATTTTATAAACTATCGCAATGAACAAAATGTAAACATGGAAGATTCCCGCGTCATTTACTTTGATAAAGGGAACTAAACAAATATATAAGCATTTTTGTGGTTAGGTGTAGAAAATCTAACAAAATATAAATTGCTTAGGTGGGAGAAAAGTTGCTGAGTAGTGAAATTTGTACTGGAACTTGATGCTAGAGGAAAGAACCCGCCTCACAGCGCTGCAAATGCAAGCCTGCAAGTGCATACACGCGTGCGCGAACCAAGTCACTCTCAGTGAGAACGTACACCTGGTTCAATAAGGCAGCCCAACATTGCTGCAAGTTCTTCACGGGTAGGTAACCCAAACGGTTATCCACTACACTTTCTTGCGAAGTTCAAGCAGCCTTTTCATAAACGATATGTTTGACATGCGAAGTTCCAAGTAATATGTATGACTTGACGAGACGAGTTTGGCGTTTTCCTAGATTGAATCTTTCAATGAGGGAGGATGAATGCTTTTCGTGACGTCCTTGCAGATTTTATTGTCTCGGTATCCATTATGACTGTGCTTTGTAAGTCCTCATGGACTCACAAATATTTTTTGAGTTAGTATTTACAGAGATCCGACCAACAAAATTTGTCTCGTTGGTGCTGTAACTACGTTTTCTATCAAAATTCGAGTGGAGTTACAACTTCATTTTCAAAACTAAGGCCATTCTTTCCGCCAATAAAAATAAATAGCAAAAATGATAGCAGTTGATTTCCGCATTGTCAATTTATGTTTCGAATTGCGCACTAAAAGATCTCACTTTCTTTAAGGTAGTTACTGGAAAGTGTTGAAAGTTGAACCTTTCCACATTTTTCATACGCTCCCTTTGTTGTGTCGGATACGATTGTCATTAATAAACTTCCTTCAGTTTTATGCTAAACTGAGTATTTTCATTCATGACATCTATGCACTGCAAATATATATTTTTAATGGCAATCATCCATCCTTGTCTAATTTAATCTAGTTTTAATCTTGAATGGAAATGTCAGCATTTCATTTCAAGAGGTGCAGGTCCGTCTGGAACATCCTCCGCAATTGTACATTTGTAATGGCAAATTCTGGGTTATTGGCTAGTTTAATTGCATTGCAGGTACAAGTGAGAAGTTGCACACTAGGTGATCCCAGATACATAATTGATCAGACTATCTGTAACCATTGTAGCCGAATGTCCGCGATATCGATTGACTTTCAAGGAAATCTAAAATTTCATCTTATAAAATCCATTTTGTTAATGATCTTCAAAGAACCAATCCTAATAAGTTGATTTAATCAAATGACAAGGCCTCAACTGATCCAGATGCACAGTAGGAAATATAAAAGTGAAATCATAAACATGAATTTTTAAAAACGAAATTTTACAATATGTAAAAATTTGCTTTTATTATACTTTCACATTTGCTGTTAAATTTTTTTTACTTTTCTTTATTATTAAAAATAACCACTAGCATCTATTTTCACCTTTTTCTTCCAGCACTATATTCAAAAACGTGATTTTACTTTCGCTCTCAGCTATTTCTTTTCATAAATATTCTAAACGCAGGATCAGATCATTAATTCAATCAGTTTTTTGACAACACAAAGAACGAAACCACTTATTGTTCCTGTTTTGAATTTAAATCCAATTATGAATCGATTAATATTTCACCTAGTCCTATATTCTTCACTTTTCCCCTCGCTTAATGGCCATACAAATAAAATTAATAATACACAAGGTATATTGTTTTCAAATTTATAAGTAAAACATTTATAAAGGCTTTTCTGTTCAATTATCAATTTTTCATATATATATATAAATCTTTATCATATAGAAGCCATGCAAACATATTTTTCGCACACAGTCTCACATTCTGAAAGTAATCTACTAACGAGATAGTTGTTATAAATAAATGATTTATTTTTATTTTTTTGTGGTTTTATTTAGACGTCTTCTTAATTTTTACGGTTTTCATTCACAACTTCCTTAACTAGAAATAAAAAGATATACTCATTCCTTCATTAGTACGAATTATCACTTAATTACAAAAATATACAACAATTATGTAGAATTTCACGTTTTCAGTTTTTTCTTCACTTTTATTTTTAAATTTTTATTTTAAGATCCATAATATGGTGCGGAGCTAATACGAAGGAGAGGTAAATGTATATGTGTGAGTTTTGTGTTGGCTTAAAAAAAGAACTGCTTATTCTCTGCATTTTTTTGTGTCATTCAAGACTTAAATTATTTTCCACTGAAAGAAATGTACGGAGGATAGCTTCTTAAATGTGTTTCGTCTTCCTTACAAGGATGCTCTTCTAATGCTAGATTCGAAAAGGAATTAATTTGTTTAAAATTAATGGCTACGTTTAAAAACGACGAATTCACCTACTAAATCTGACTTAAAATAGCGTTATAAAACAATTTAAATTTTTGTGTAGTGAGACTTAGATGTAAGAGTTTGAAATGAAAATATACTTTTTTTCTATATAAAATAAATTTTCTTTAGTAATTTTGTTCTCCTTAAAACCAATACTATTACAAATCTCTCTTATGAAGCATAAAAAAAATAATAATAAAACAAAACACAAACGACAACTCTATTCTAACTATAAAATTTTTTTTAGTAAATTTAAAGGAAATACATAGTTGTAGGTACTACAAACTTCTTTCTCCTATGTCATAATATATCTGCATTATTTATAAAATAGAAAATTAATGTTAATATTCTTATAATAAATTTGTTGATTTCTTTTTACATTTTTAAATCCTTACTACATTTTTATACATTTTGTTGTTAATACAACTTAAAATACACTTAATTTAGCGATTTCTTATTCTGCTTCAGAAAAAAATTACACGATAATAAAAATTAGTCCGTTCTCTCTAACGATGTTTACTGTTTGGTTGTTTTTATTTTATTTTTATTTTTTATAGAATCTGGTGTTATTGCGAAGAAGTCACTGTCGCCGTTGACGATGACGATGTCGACGATTTCGATTTCATCCGCAGTCGCGCACATGGTAAACATAAAATGGAGGTGTGTTCCCGCAGTTTCGTGATAGGGTCCGTTCGATAATCATTCACCCATTTCACTCGCTTACGACTTGATCTTTGATTTGGTTGCGGAGGTGGAGGTGGTAGATTGCCTTCAGGTTTCGTTGAACCACATCGCATACAGATTGCGCATCGTTCGCAACTCCACCTTCCTGGAAAATTAATTTTAATAGTATCGTTACTTTTAATTCAAAATGATCAAGATGAGGAAAAGGTTATATAAGGTTGCTTACAGAATTAAAGGATTTATTCTCTCTAATTATAGCTATAGAAATGAGGATACTTACCGTCAGGAATATTCTTAATCTGAATACAATAAATATGAAATCCTCTATCACACTGCTCACAATATAGCATTTTACTTTCATCTTGTTTCCTTTTGCATTTTATACAACATTTACATTCAGCACACTGCCAATTGTAGTTCCGAACGCGCATAGCCATTCTTCCTGACATTTCTATACAACTGGGATGAGCTGAAATACGAACAAAAACGTTTGTTTAGAATTGACGCAGCAGCAATAAATCAGAAATATAAATTGCAAAGGTTTATTACCAATAAAAATAAAGTTCACTCAGATAAATATTACGAGACTCAATTGCGGGTATGAATTTCTTTCCTTATCAATATATTGGCTTGTTTGATAATTCATGCTGTATATATAAGCCACGGCGCGGTGTTGTTTGTAATTCGGACCACTACCTTATAAGGGTCAAGTTCTGATGCCGCATCTTCAAGAGCTGTAAGCAAGGGACATCAGTTACTCCAAGGTACCAGATGCACAAGCTTATTGATAGCTCAGTATCGTCCACATACATGTTAGCGCTGGAAAATCGCATCAACATATCCCCGCAGGCGGGAAAAAGTAATGATGACATCAAAATCATATGGAAGACAGCAAGGGATGCGGTGACAGAAGCAGCCGAGGAGGTCTTGAGGCACCAGCCAAAGGAAAGTAGGAACGACTGGTGCGACGAAGAATCCGAGGAAGCAAGGCACAAAGTTTACGTAAATTTCCCCTTCGTCTGCACCCCTCAAAGCAAAAACTTATAATTTTAAGAACTGTTACGAAAATTTCTCATTAATACCGTTCATTTGATACCCATATTGCCTACATGCGATGAGATTTTTTTTCAGGGGCTACTCGCCTATACGGGAAGACCCCCTTACAAATCCCAGAAACTTTTTTGTGGTTTTGAAGCGGGCATCAATTTACACCCTTTAAATTTTTTGTGCATCACTTTATACCTACATAAAAAATCTTATGTTTCTAGCTTATGTAGCTTGCGAGAAAAATTGTTGTGACGGACGGACGAATAAACAGGACGCGATTTTATTAGGATTTTGTAAAATTATTTTACAAAACCCTAATGAACCAGGCGCACAAAGAAAACATCCAGCGACCAACTCGGGGCAAAGAACAATATAAAAGCCTTCGACGTCAAGCTAAAAAAATGTGCGAAGAAAGAAAAGACTGACCATCAACACCAAGATCCAATAGATAAACGAAAACATGACCCTACATGAAGTCAGATCGGCGTATGCTTCTATCAAAGAACTAAGAGACGGCTTCAATCCACAAAGAAGTCTTTGCAAAAGTTTGCAAGGAGCAATCATAGGCAACCCAGCCGAAGTTAAAAACAGATAGCTGCAATATTTCCAGAAGCTTTTTAACACGACCCCAACAACGACTGAAGCTGTGAACATTCCAGAAGCAGAGCAAGAGGTACCAGTCTCACTACCAAACAGAGACGAAGTACAGGTAGCAGTACGGGACCTTAGAAAAAATAAGGCTACTGGAATTAAAGGAATACCGACAGAGGTGCTCCAGAGCGAAGGTCTCCATCTAAATAACCTTCTGCATCGGCTAATATGCAGAATATGGTCAGAGGAGCAATTGCCAGAGGACTGGCGAAAAGGTATATGTACTGTACACAAAAAGGGGGAAAAATTAAAGTGTGAAAATTATAGAGACACTGCTCTGCTGTGCACGTCTTATAAAATGCAGAAAATTAAAGCCATACTATGAAAGTATTTGTAGTAATCGAGCAGTCCGCCTCGGCAAAATGCCATCTCAAAAAAAAAAAAAAAACATAACGCAATAAGGGCGGAGCAATTTGATACGCAGCTTATTAACATTGTTATTACTAACCCGCAATAAACCCCGCCACTACCACCGTTATCATTATCAATAAAAAGATTTTCCAAAGAAAAAATAAAATAAATAAAAATCAATAATGGTAGCCCCATTGCGACAATCTAACGGAGGAATTGCTAGATTGTTACAATGAGAATCTGCCGTTACCGCCATGAAGAGGCTCGTCGAGTGAAGCGGGATGGATATGTAGCGAGACTGTCAGTCTGAGATCGAACGGGATAGCCGTCGCGTTAGAGTGCTATAATCAATTGTGCATTACCTGATACAATACGTCCTGGGTGTGAGTTCATCTTGAAAATCATATTTGAAGTTGAATTACTAAACCAGTGAAAAATAGGACGGAAAAGATTAATTTCTGAAAGTCGTACTTTTGTGTGCGCACGCAAATTAGTGCATTTCAGTGTACGAAAAAGTGACATAGTATACATTATTCCTCTGTGTGATCGGGTTCAAGAGTCAATGTAGTACAAGTAGTTTTGCCTAGCCGATGCTGGTGTACATGCAATACATAATTCGGTACAATGCTAAAGGTCACCCGTATCTATACCGTTTAGCAGTAACCAAAGACAAAAATTCGTCGAATTGTCGGAATTATATATCATTCATCCCAATAGAAGAATATGAACGATATTTGTTTTTATAAAATGATAAATCCGATATACAGGCTTTTAAAGATACCGCACAACTATTTGTAGGACGCCATGATTTTCGTACTTGTATGAACGCAAATGAAAAGAATTATAAGTAGAATCGGCCCAATTTTGGCATAAAAATAATAGAAAGTTTCAACATTGAGCCAGATTTGAGTTGCTGTACCGGTTCGAATCTAAAACGGGCAGAGTTGCTGTATGATTATTGGAACGTTTCAATAACTGGAAAATCTTTCCTTCACCATCAGATTCGTCGGATGATTGGGGCGCTAATATCTGTCGCAACAGGAAAAATGACTAAGAAAAATGTATATGAAATGCTAATTCCTTCAAATACAAGTGGTATCCCAGAACAACTGTAGCTGCCCCATATGGTTTATACCGTCGTAAAGTGCAATACGAGCCAATCGAATCAGAACACCAGGAAATAGTTCAGTCAAATTGATTTTGAAATAGTTAGCTGTAGTGAATGAGTTTATTAGAAGAAATTAAAAAAAAAGAAAACAAAATTAGTCACTATTAAACAACCGCATGGAATAACATTTTAGCGTTTACAGGCCCCTTACCCTGCCCCAACACGAGCACACGTCGGAGGTGGACTGGGTAAGTACCCTCTATGGTATTTAGAACTTTAAAATCATAGACTTCACAAGTGCATGTTTTTAGATCTTTGTAAAAAAATTTTTTACAAAGACCTACTAGTTTCGCGATCTGTCTGTCCGTGCGTCACAGCTAATTTCCTCAGAAACTATAGAAGCTAGAATGCTCAAACTTTGTGACAAGGTCAGAAGTGATGGTCTCTCAAAAGTTACGGCCTTAACAAAAATTTAAAAAAATTTTAAGAGGGGTCCCCCCTAATAACGAATTGGCCCTTTTTAGTAATCTATTCGACCCCGGTAAATGTTTCGATTCTTTAGTAACCTTTTCAATTGAATCAATAAGAATCAATAAATTGAATTCAAAGAGCTGTAGAGCTTCAGAAAGGAAAATTCACCTTTGCGTTCAGCGTCAAAAAATTTCATCCAATATCTTCCCCTCATATCTAACCTTAATAATGTCACGCCAAACATAGACCTATTATGTAGAAAAATTTAGATTGACTTTTAAATATTTCCATGGAGAAACTAAACTCAATAGGTTGGTGAAAACAGAACTCGTCTGTCTATTTCGTTCAAAAGCTACACGTCGACATTGAATACGTGCGAGAGCGATAACTGCCTCTCATATAAAAGCCCATAAAAAACACAAAGTCATCCAGCTTTGTGAACGTATAATCTACAATTGAAAATCTTTAGAAGCGACACGTACGTGATACGACTAATCATCAAACAGTAGGGGCACGAAAAGTGGACAGTTGTGTTGCGTTTGAATTATTTAGGTAATGTGAATTTGATACTTAAGAAATATGGCGAAAAATATATATTTGAAAATTAGTAAACATTAATAAAACTATTTTTTTTCATCATATCAGTTGACGTCATCATACTACGTCATCTTTAATTTAAGGTGACGTCATCACATTGCGTCATATTTTAAAATAGATGATTGTATCACATTGTACACTATTCCTCAATAACAAATGACGTCATAATATTACGTCACCCAAGTATTTCATAACATTGCGTCAGCTTTTGCCAATTAACCAATGAGTCATTATTATGTGCACATCCAATTCCGTTTAGTAAGCTTTAATATCTTATCCGAAGAAGGTGTTTCGCAGTGAACGTGCGGCTACAATTTAAGTAAAGATACGGAAAATGTTCGAACAACAGAAAGTCATCAAGCGTAAACGGTGAATAGAATAATTGTTTTAATCAGTAATGAGATTTGACACGAGGGAAATCATGCAAATTATTGATTCTGTGTTTACTTCTACATTGTTTTTCTAATTTAAATATAAGAATTAAGCGATATAATATTTTATTTCTATCAAAATGTATATTTTCAGGATTAATTTGCACGTGCCAAACTCGGGCAAGTTAAGAGTACTGACACCAGGAGAAATTGGTGAACTTTCAACGGCGTTGAATAAAATATCCGCGCTAGAGAAAGATGAAGAGAAACTAGTTCCCGCAGTAGGTGTTTTACCATTGCAGTATCATCAAGGAATAAGTGACAACTGCACGCAAAATACCAATGCCGAGCCTGATTTCCTAAACTCTACAACACAAATTGACGTGATGCCACTAGATTTACAAAACGCGTTGAAAGGGGAAAATATGTCTTCCGCTATCCATGAATTAACAAATCTACACAAAACTGCAAAATATCAGGCATTTAAGAAACGAGTCATTGACGGTCAAACAAAAACCGACGAGAAGGATTTGCGATCCTCAAATATTTTCCAAATCAAATCGGACAGTGAAAATGAAAATGATGGTGGAAAATCTGCGAATTCCAATCAAATATTGCAATCTTCCAAGGACGAAAGGCGAAAAAAGAACAAAGAAGCAGCGAGAAGATGTAGGATGAAAAAGAAAATGTTACAAAACGAAATAGCTATGCGTGCAGCATTTCTGGCTCAAGAAAACTCCGAACTTCGAAGCGAGCTAGATATGTTGAAACATCAAATGGAACAGCTACGAGGAGAATTCAAAGATAAATTCAAAAACTGAACTTCGAATTGTTTTGATTAGGTATGCATTTAAAAGAAACGATATCCTGAGGCCGTGGCTCAACCGAAGGCATGATGAAACTAACTTCTATCTACCTCAAGAGTGGGAATGGTTAGTAGTCTTTCCGCACAAGACTGATAAGTAACGATCTCCGGACTCCGTGTTTTGCGCAGCAGAGGTGAATAACATCCGCCACATATTTTTGGCGACAAAAGATGGGGCAAACAATGCAGTGACTTCTTTTAAAAAAATTGAGAGAGCTCTCCCCGGAAATGATAATCAGAGCGATCACCCGACAAATGGAACCTTGAGGCACATTCTGTTTGAGCAGTCCCGATAATTAAAAAGATATTATTTGAGCGTCCAAGAGCAGAAGGATGTCTTTTCTACCCCACCCCACTCTCTCTTTCCGATGGGAAAGCGATTCCTTTAACACGAAGGTGTGCCTTGGCGTAGGAAATTGAGGTCAAGAATAAAGTAATGTGTCAACTCAAATGTGAACTCGCCAGTTTTCTAAAATAAAAATTACATTGTACATGATTATTTAAATATGATTAATCAGATTCATTAGCGTTTATTTGTGTTGGTGCTTATGTTTTGAGCAGAGAACATTCCCAGGATCATTTTCACCGTTATGCATTTCATCATCAGTCTAAACTTACTCGTATATTGAAAGAGGAGAGGATTTGACTTATATCCGGAGATATAATCGTTGTTTTGTATTTTGGAGGTATTTTATGCTGCCATTCTTGTAATCGTCCTCAGTTTTCTTACAGTTTTTGGGAAGCTCTCATAGTTTGCAGGATATTCATCTTCACAACTGTTTGAATTCTGATGGCCAGGCGCAGGCCTATCACAGTTCTCACGCCCATTGCGCGAGAGTGGCCAAATTTTTGACAGTTTTATAATATAACCTGGCGACTGCGTAATTTTTGTTAGCATAAAAAACCACATTTGTTGAAAGTCTCTTCTTACGTTTGTTAGGGGTGTCATTCAAGCATAAAATGGTAATGCATCAATTTGCTGAAAGCCCTGTTTTTGGACGCACTATGATATCACAGCTAAGGCCGCTGCAAAATTACTTTTCAGGTCTTGTTCTCAAGTAGATGGTTGGTCATTATTTTATGTTTAGAGAAAATTTCTTCTAATTCGCCGGAGATATTGTGTTGATTCGGATACTGTTTGTATAACTACAAAACTGAACTGAAACAAAACCTTTTGTTGCTCTGTCGTCTTTGAACATGCAGTTAACTTCTTCGGTCCAAGTGATATTATCAGTACTGTTTTGTTTCGTTCTTCGTCATATCCATTTGAGATTATTAGTTTTTTGACGAAAGAGGTTGAAGGGATAGTGGTCGTGATAAGGTTTTTTTAATTTTGGTTTATTTTTGGAAATTCATTGCAGATTTTGAAAGTGAGCGAAGGTGGGAAGTCTCTAACATACTGGTCTTCTTCAACCTTCTCTTGGAAGGATTGATCCTTCACATTCTGGTCCAAAATTGGCAAATGCGAATGCGTTTTCTCTCTCAATAAAATTTTTAATACAACAGGAAGTTTAATTTGTTTAATTCAGTGATGTCAGCAACAAGTTATTGTAGATCTTACTATTATTTACTCATTTTCGATTAAATGTAAGTGGCTTTCCAGTGTAGTAATGTAACTTATGTCTTTGACACCCAACTCTAGACACCCTAAATCGGCTGGGCAGTGAATGCGTTAATGGGTTTTTTTTCCTGCTCGAACAGCCTCAACAGAAGCTCATCGTTTTTTCTCCGCTCGGTAATAACAGTTTACCCTTTATGACGCTGCAGTTGAGTGCTCGGGACGTACTCCCAGTTAAATTAAAAAAATTTCCAGCTATTTGCCTTGGAATATATGCGTAGTTATTTGTTTATCCTAGTCTGGTTCGTGTCCCGGTCCCATATAACTTACTGCTATTTTTTTTTGCAGATTTGTTTAAGTGATAATTGGTTATTCAAGATACCAATATTTCTATTCTTTTATTTTTAAAGACAATTTTCAAAATGAATCAGTTATTAATGTAATTTAGAAATCAACGAATCAAGAAAAATCACCCAAGCATATATATTGGTTTTATCAAACACAAAAGAAGAGCAATGAAGTGCAGCTCGCTAATAAAATATATTTAGCTGCGTTTTCGGCGAAATTGACTGACTCTAATAAGAAGCTACCACTAAGTTTTAATGAGGTAACCTTATATTTATGCAACAACATCCAACAATGACGACGACGATTGTGGAGGACAGCTTCATAACAACCAAGTTTTATTATAGACATATTCATTCACCAATTGACAGAATGCCCGGTAAAAATGATCAGGGCAGGAACACGGCCCAACTACCGCCTACTCACGTATCGGCTGTTTACGGGCTAAAAATGCCCCAAAACTTAATTAAATTGGCTTAAAAAGTTTCCAAAAACTAGACAAATGGAGATTCGCAGACGATATCGGCGTAAACATGGCCCAAAATTGGCCTAAAAAAATTTCATCCATTGAGATTACATGGAATTCGTCATTAATATAATTCACGGAAACAAAATGTTTTAATACTAAAGCATTTAAAACGAAAATGGTGAATGGAGGCCAAAATGATGAATGGAGGCAAAAAGTGATCTTCGTTTCAAAGGTGAGCAGGAATGAAATCAATAACTCAAAGGTAGAGTTATCGGTGTCGTTTATACTTAAAGTAGTAGACAATTAAAGAAGGTTAACGCCATTTACGAACCATTAGCTATACCCCAATTAACATGCACTGAATCTGGTTTAACGTCTGGCTTGTGTCTGCATCACGCCGCACCAAAAATATACTAAATTCATCATGCGTCCATTGGATGGAGTAGAAATCAAGTTCCAAGATGATTAGGATCTTCTACCCAGAAAGGGAGTGACTGTGGGATTAGGCATAACGACGAAGTGAAATTATCCAAGCTGTTCGCTGTTCTGCTTTAACGACGACGTTGACCACTAAGATCAAAAATCTAACGCACCTCTCATAGAGCTACATGAACTTGATTGCACAGGCGGACCGATGTAAGACTTGTAAAAGGAACAGGAACTGGGGTGTTCGGCATTGATACCAAATATTGTGAACCTCTGGAAATGATGCTAAGTATCTTCCTGTTGGAAATATATGCAATTCCTGTAAGTGCACAACGTCGCATATAGAAAGGATATACGAGTACGGGTGAAATGATAGACATCATGACTGATAGCCAAGCACCTATTAAAGCATTAGCATCATTAACGATAACATCAAAAATGGTTCAAAAAGGTTGTGTAAAACTCAATCGAGTAGGTGAGAACAAGTTTACACAGTACTGGATATCATAAGGCACAGGAGTTGAGGCTCACGAAAAAGCAGAGTTTTAGCAAGGAAGATATCGTTGGCGGCTTTCGTCGCTCCTGAAACTTTCAGTGGGGCCGTAATATACTTTGTTCGGAGACATCTAAAGGAAAAAAGAAGCTAGAGGACTTAACAAACTATGGGGAAGTTATCCAGGCGTTCCTTAGGGTCTATTGATGAGAAACATTTGAAATTGTCCTTTGAAACGTCAAAAAAAATTTAGGATTTTTAACGGATTTTTGAAGAGCTCTTTGAAATCAGTGGACTCGTTGAGAAAATAGATCTCAAAGAGAATATCGAATGCAGGTTCTGCGGATATGCCGACAATAACAAAACATCTTCTGACGTAATACAGAGCCTTTTTCCAGAGCAGAAACAGTCGAGGAACTTACTGCTAAAGTGGGGAGCATCTTGGGGTACCTTAGAGCCAGCGAACATCATTCACTTCTTGCGCGAATTGATTTTGTTCAAGGAGCTCTAGACCCTTGAATATGGGAGCAAAAGAAACCTGCAAAGGTTCAAATGCGGCACATTCATTCCATCCAATCTACAGGATGCGGCGTCGCTATGAACGGAACTGCTGAATCACTTTGAAAATTCTCAATCGGCGTCATTAAGGACGTTACGTACACAAAAAAAACCCAATATAGTGGCTTGTTCAGTTGTGTTAAATCAGCGTGCAAATTGTCGAAAACATCGTCGTTAATGTACTAATAGAGAAGCACCTCCAAGATTTTTTCCGATTTTTCGACCCACAAGCGTCCAATTGTGAGAGGAACACAATATTTTCATTTTCTTCCACTTCCTCTGCTGACCTTGTTATCGGTATTTCAGTTTTAAGAATGGGCTTTTTATTTATTAACCTACTCGACTATTTTTGATGAAAAAAATTAAGGAGCGAGGCCATAAATGAGGACCCCTCTTAAAATGCTTTGAAATATTTTTAGACAATGATAGTTTCATTAGGCAACTTCTGAGCTGTTCATAAGACTTGTAGTGGCGCACTGACGTACAGATCGATAGAGGGACGAACGCATAGATGGGTACCGATTTTAAGAGGGTATTGTAAAAAAATGATTCGACTCTCGTTGGCGGCAACGAGATTTAGTTCGAGTGATTCTTCGGATAGACTCTAAGCCCGTTCAGTTATGATATGTACTGGTTTAAAATCAGAACGTATCGCAGCTGGGGGACGGACACACGGTCGAAGCGTGATACTGACCATATCACCTTGTGGAGTGCCGATACATTCGATCAAGATAATGAAACACACTATCTCTAAGTGAGAGCCCGAAACGAATTTATTTGTCAAAGATGTGGTGTGCCAATGCGCAACAAGTTTGTTGAGTACGCTCGATTCCAATCCTAACGAAATGCACAAAACATGATTGCAGGATGAGGAAGCGGCTTTTTGGACTGTATTTCTGCTGTTACCATCATTGGGTCGCTTTTCGTAATAGATGGTAAAACTTTTGCCGCGGATCATGGGAAATGCGTCGTTCAAGTCGGAAGTTCCCACGGCGTATGGGTCCAAAAAAATATTATACATGTTAACTTCCCACCTCTTTAGGAGACTTTCGTTGAAAAAAAATTACGCCATAGATCCGAAAACCACAGAAGAGGCAACAATTGAGCTAATGTGGTGACAATATCAGTCGGGGCGCTGGTTGATGTGATGTTAAAAGCTCAAAATAGCTCTCTTTTTCATAAATAAAGCAAACCATATTTAGATATTGTTTTCGGAAACTAGTTCAGATAAAATATTAAGGATAATGAAAAAATAAAGCTTTCCGAAATCTATTGAGAATCGCTTTATATATAGTTCCATTGATCCAATAGAGATGTAAATATAATCTAAATTCCGTTTCTACGAACAATTTTCTCTGGCAAATAATGCCACATAGCATATTTTCATGTATCGGGACAGTCCGTAAGTATAAATTCTTACAATGCTTGTAATTAACAGAATGTTCGTGGCTTAAGGACAAAGTCATTCGAACTTCGCTTTTTTTCTACCTCATTATCAATATTCAAATAGTCCCAAGGGTTAATGTCGCCATTGTCTGTGTTCACTTTACATGAATAATGTCATCCAAAACAACAACTTGCAATAACTCAAAACAATTACATCATCCAAAACAATCATAATGAGTCATCACGAATGTTGTTGAGTGGTTGACAATCAATCATCCAAACACTGATGAGGATACTTATCTTTGAATTGAAAAGCATTTTTTCTTATTAATTGAGATAATCTGTGTATAACAAAAGTCCAACACAACACGTTTTAAAAACATTAATTGCTTTTTAACAACAAGAAATAATGATACATAATATTAAAAAATTAAGTGATATATCTTCGCTTTATTTTAATTTTTTGAACATGTGTCTCTAACAGTAGACGAAGAATCGTCACAGCTTGATCTCATTATCGAGGATAATTTCGCGTAAAATGTACAAATCCTGATGAAAATGCACACCGTGCTAGTAGCAGGGATTTGGGTAGATATCTTTTGAAAGTTTGGGTACCAAACAAATTTTCAGATGTTCTTGAAGATCGCCTTTTCATAAGTGACGAAAAAATCCCAATCCCAAAGATCGTCGTATGGAATATCAAATGAAAGGTTTTGATGAGAACTTTCTAAATCTAGTTTGAAAACAGCAGTTTTTGTATCCAGCGGTGCAAGGGAAGGGGAAATTTACAAAAATTTCAACTATAGGCTCTCTATTAAACCAGACACTACAATTTTCATCGGACCTTTGCCAAAATTTCAATTAAGATCAAATCACTCCCAGTCAATCATTATTGTTGTAGTAAAATAAAATGGCGGCCGTTTAAAATGGAGCAATCATTCATTTTTTTAAACCGAGTAATTTATGTAAATATATCTCATTGAAATTGTTTATTGATGTTATTCAATATTCTTGTCTGCATATCATAGGTTGAGTACAAAGCTCTTCTGACAGTAGCGTAGTTCTGTCTACCAAACATGTTTTGATTTGCTATTTGATGAAAAACTTTATAAAGAAGAGAAAAATCTTGCATAAATATTACAAGACTATACTAGTCTTGTGTTGTACCTCTTCATATCGTATTAGTCATCAGAGTTTTCAAACCTAAGAGACATGTCTGCATAATAATTTACACTTGTTCTTGTGGTTCAACCCAAATGTCTTAGTGATACAAAAATAAAAAAAACAGTTTCGTGGTTCGAATCTTCCCTGTACACCATTGACGTGCCTAAATTCAAAGATCTGTATTCACCTGTGGTAAAGGTGCTGAATGTTCTTCTATATCTTTCATTAAATTATAAGGAGATCAGGTTTCACTTTATTAAAAAATAGGATTTTTGAACTAACGAGAACCGACTCTTTTGAGTGATTTCACTTTGGAGTATCCATTTTTGGGGTTTTGTAATTTTTTTTTTAACTAAGACTAAAACTCAAAATTTGCAGAAAGGTCTAAAGTAGTGGTCTCTCAAAAGTATAGGTCTTATCAAGGATTTCAAAATATTTAAGGGTGATCCCTCATGTTGAAGTGGCCCCTAAAAATTTTGTTGTCGAGCGGAATATCAAATGAAAGAACTTTTAGAATCTGAAACAAAAAAGTCATTTTATGTATCAGGGGGTCCAGGGGAGGTAAAATGTACGAAAAATGATCATAATTTCGATACAAACATGGCGAAAATGCTCAAGAAGTACTCCATACATAGCTAATTCAAAACAAATTTCTGGGCTGTCGAAAATAAAATGTGTTCATAATTTTGAAAATTAAAAATGTATGTCTGTAGTTAGTTATTGTAACTAACGAGAAAAAAAAAATAAATAAAATTCAATCAATGGACAGATTTTAAATAAATTCTGTAAACTTAGTTTAATCACTGAAGTGCAGATAGATTCACACTTGGTAAGAGAATGAGTAAATCGCGAAAGGCACAGCCCGAACGATAAAGTGGTGCGAATTCTAGTGATTTAATAAAGAATAAAGTAGTGCAAGTAAATGATTATTTTTGGTGGAATCACTGATTAAAGATATCAAATTTAATTCAATTAAAATTCACTTACTTTTATACTAACTGATTAATTGTAAAACAAATTTTTATTTCTTCTTTCCGATTTTGTAGCATTAAATGAACTATCCCTCAGTCGATAATTATTTATAGATGAATAAAACTGCCCATATATATTAAGAAGAACTTAAAAATTTAATTCAAAGGGCCGTAGAGCTTCAATAAGGAAAAATCGACTCCTATGTCTTCAGCGCACAAAAATTGTAAAAATTGTAATCCAATACATTCTCCTGATCTGTAAACTGCAATAAATAAAAGCAACACAAACATAGATCTGTTGTGCCAAATATCGTTGCTTAAATTTTTAAAAAAAATTAACAGTAACTCCCCAAAGTTGTTCAATTACTATGTAAGAAGTAAACTCAAAAGCTTGGCGAAACAGAACTCATCTATGCGTGAACATGAATTAAATTAAATCCAAGCGTTTGGCTATAATAAATTAGTAAACAAAATAAATTTCAAGTGTTTTATGCAAAATTAAACAATACTTTAGTGGATA
This sequence comes from Odontomyia ornata, assembly GCA_963969285.1. NCBI lineage: Eukaryota > Metazoa > Arthropoda > Insecta > Diptera > Stratiomyidae > Odontomyia > Odontomyia ornata. The sequence continues at coordinate 262,655,182 of OZ017742.1, forward strand.
CAAATCTAAATCCTCAAAATAAAAATAAAAACATAAACTACAAGTCAACAACGAAAAATGTTCTCGAAGAAGTAGATTATCTTTCTCCTGTTAAGATTGAAGAACTTTAGCAAAGACGCGCAAATTAATCTGCCATCAGATTAATCATTAAACAGTAGCGGCACGACAAATGGACAATTATGTTACGTTCGAATTGTTTATTCAATTTGAATTTGATATTTTAAGAAATTTGGCGAAAAATATTTATTTGAAAACAGTGAAATAAATCAACATTTTTGTTAATGCAATTAATCGTTTCATTTTCAATAAAAGATGACGTCATCATTATTTCGTCATATTTTAAAATAGACTATTACATCACAATATTTCTTCACAACAGGCGACGTCATCATATTTAACAATATTGCGTCAGCTGTTCTCAATTAACTAATGAGTCATCATTACGTATAAAAACGACGTTACATACCCAACTCCGTTTAGTATGTTTTGATATCTTATCAGAAGAAGGTGTCTTGTAACGACGGTGTTCCTATAATTTGGTGTAAGTAAAGATACGGAAAATGTTAGAACAACAGAAAGTCATCAAACGTAAACGGTGAGTAGAATAATCGTTTGAATCAGTAATAGGATTTGGGCAGGAGGAAAATTATGCAGATTATTAAATTAAATTTTGTTTATTCTTGCATATGTTATTTTACTAAATTGAATTTAATATAGCAATAATATTTCATTTCTATCAAAATTTATATTCAGGATTAATTTGCACGTGCCGAACTCGAGCAAATTAAGAGTGCTGACACCGGAAGAAATTGGTCAACTTTCATCGATGTTATCCGAGAATCAACAACAAATGCCGACGCTAAAGAGACATGAAAAGAAACTATTTGGCCCCGAAGTTGGTCCGTTCCCATTGCAGTATCATCAAGGAATAAGTGAAATCTGCATGCAGAATAACAAGCATCAGCAGCAGTTACCAGACTCTACAACGCAAATCGACGTGATGCCACAAGATCTCAAAAATACGTTACAAAGGGAAAGTATGTTCGCCGCTGCCCACGAACTAGCAAACCTGCATAAAACATCGAAATATCAGGCATTTAAGAAACGAATCCTTGCCAGTCAAGCAAAAACCGACGAGAACAATGTGGGATCAACACACATTATCCAAATCAAACCCGACAGCGAAGATGAAAGTGATAGTGGAAAATCTGCGGAATTTAATCAAGGATTGCAATCGTACCAGGACGAAAGGCGAAAAAAGAATAAAGAAGCAGCGAAAAGATGTAGGATGAAAAAGAAAATGTTGCAAAATGAAATAGCTATGCGAGCAGCATTTCTGGCTCAAGAAAACTACGAACTCCGGCGGGAGTTAGATATGTTGAAATATCAAATGGCACTACTGCGAAGAGAACTGTGAAATAGTTTAGGATTTTAAATTTCAAGAGGCTTTTCTAAAATTGGATATTAATGTGTTTTAAATGTTAATATCTACTGATCATCACTAAATTATATTTTATATGTTGATATGAAATAAAATTGCAAAAACTAAATTCGAAAATGTTGTTCATTGTCCTTCCTTTTCCTTAAAGTAAAAGGTCCCAAATTTGTACATCATTTGAATTTTCAATATTTCAATATTATCATCTGAAATCTATTTCAGGAAAGGAATTTTTGAGGCATACATATAGTATAACGATTTGCATTGATGTTCAGTTTTTTTTGGAAAACTTCCTTCTTTCTATTCTGGTGTGAAATCCCTTGCTTCAAATATCGTCAGTGAAAAACAATTTAGTCCATTGTTTTTTTTATGTACTTTAAGCCTTCGCTGCAGATTTGGGACCTGTTTAAGAATCTATAGCGGTGCCAAATACTTTTTGTACAATATAAACTTACAAGTGCGTTAAAATTCTTTATTGATCAATCGACACTTTTTACATTAACTATATGTAAATCTTTACGTTTTTATATGCTCTACACTGAGCTTTCCATTGCAACATACGGATGCACAGCTCTAGTTTGCGGATAGCTCCGATAGCTCCAAACTATTCATGAAAATTATTATGGCACAAAATTCCAACTTTCGAATTCGAGTAGCGGGCTCCGTTAACAAGAGTCGATCCAGCGTGTCATCGGCTTACCTAAAAAGGTATTCATTGGAATGAGGAAAGGAGACTAGTGAGAAAGCCCAGAAAACATTGATACAAGTCGGTCATCAACGAAAAACAACGCATAACTACTCATATTTGAAAATTGAAGGACGTAGTCGATGGGCCGAGACCACTGGTGCCGTTCTTTTAATGAAGCCAAGGCCAACGACAGATAGAGTTGCAAGGAGGCCGACAAAAATGGATCTGGCCAGCTAAAAACAATTTCAGCAGCAAGTCGATTGGTATTTCATAGTGACGGCACGTGCGCCTAGACCAAATATTATTTTTGGAAATTCATGTGTTGATTTTTGCAATGAATGATAAAAAATATCATTAAATACAACACAGGACGTTGTTCATGACACAATTGCAGTCCTACTCCGTTCTGACGATCGTAAAAGCCACCAAGTATACAAATCTGTGATAAGACTTGTGTTATGTTACGATTGTGAGACATGGACCCTCACACGAGTTTCCGCTCACATATTAAATGCCTTTGAAAGGCAAGTCTTAAGGAAATTAATGGCGGCTTAAAAAGAAGGATACAGAAGACGAGTTGTATGAAGTATTTTACAAGTTGGAAGTCTTCACAATAATACATGCGTAAAAATGCGACGGAGACTGGTTCGACCCTGCTAAAGAAGAAACATTTTCAATTCTTGGTCTTCGTCAAACTAAATTTGAAGTAATAATAGATGGATAGCTCGCAACGTATTTACTTTGGTAACTTTAAATGTGAAAATTTAAATACTGAAAATTATGTACTTGTTGCTCAGAAAGAAAAGTCAACTCTGGCAGTCCTTCGTGGACGGGTTCAATCGCTTGAATTTTTAAGGAAGTTCAGAAATAAGGGTAATTTTGTTTATATAGTAGCAGTTGTGGTAATGTAGGAGATAATATTTTTTGATATTTTCCAACACAAAACTTATGCAAAAAAAATGTTTCCCCCCTATTTTTCAGTATATTACACTAGTTAGCGTTGCCGGTCAAGATCCCAGTTTAGGATAGAATTCCGATTGGCGTGCCCGGTCCATAAAGTTAGTTTCGGTTAGGACCTTCCCCGTCCTGTAAGTATTAATATCAGCAGAGTCCATTGCTAGGTATTATATCTCTAAAATGTAATTGAAAACACATGAAATCTATCGGTTGAAGTCTTCTTAAGATTTGCTCTTTACAGTAATTGCCCTTTACCTTTAAAATAATAATAGCGCACTAGACCAATTCGAACCTTGGCGTTGAGATTTGTTAGGGAGTCTCATTTCTTGATCACAACGGTATTGGAGGTGATATGGTCAGTACCACACTTACCATGTGATTATTACCTGATTTGTCAGTCCGTCCCCATCACAGCTGGTAGGCTGATAGTCCAGAAGTACCACAAGCATAAACTCGTTGCCATCAGCGAGCTTTGAACTTGGGAACTGCTGCACAAGCAGTGCTTTTGTTCATTTCAAATGCCTTAAATTGTGATATTTTTATAGTTAAACTTGGTTAAATGGAATTTGGATAAATCGGAAATTTCTTTAACTAGAACTTCTTTATCTGGGATTTGATTTTTTTGATTCTTTACGATAATTACCTCTTTTAGCGGGACCGTTTTGATAAAATACCTCTATAAGTGGGATACGAAGGAAGCAAAGGTCTGATTAAATAACCAAAGGATTTTTTACTGAAGGTCTTGGAATTATGTAATAGCATAGCTCATCTTTCGGTATTACATATTCGATATCCTGAAGTAACATTATAAGTACTTAATATACGAGTACATTTCAAATATCTATGTACATTTGAAAATGCAATCGATTTTTTATTCGCAATTTGCACCTTTGTACCTGAAATTAGTTCACTTTTAACTTCTGTAAGTGAAACCTCTACAAATAAGACAATCACTTGATGAATTCGGATATTTATAGTCCCTTGCGTATCCAGTTTCACTGTATATACGAGGGTGAATCAAATATAAATGACAATTTTTTTTATATACATTTATTGATTAATATTACACACAACCCATATCATCAGCATTTCTTGATGTAATCTCCTACGTTGTCTACACGCTTTTTTCACCTTTTTGGACGCTTAAATATTGCTTGTTCATAAAAAGTTTTAGGACGAATTGTCAAATAATAGTGCACGTACGCCTCGACTTCATTGATTTCGAATCATTTTCCTCCAAGTAATTCTTTCAGGGGCGCGAACAAAACGTAGTCACAGGGGGACATATCTGAACTATAAGGAGGCTGTTTCGAGTGGTTCCCAACCCATTTCTTCAAGTTTTTCCTTTGTCAAAGCCGCGGTGTGTGGCCTAGCGTTGCCATGGAGAAAGATAACCTCTCTAATGGGTATACATAATGTGACCATACGTCCCGCTTTGCAGCTATATGTCCCGCTGTCCCCAATATTTTTAAAAATGTCCTGCTTTGGCATGACGAAAGCATTTTGGCGCTCAACATACGAGTAGCACAGCGTATTGTAATGTCTAGTCATAGTTTAAGAGGATATGGTCGCTTGAATTCAATTTTACATGTAGCAACGAAGATTTTTGTTTCTACGTTGCATAACATGCATTTCTCACTGTTAACAAGGGAAGAATATGCTTCGGATGTTTGCCATAGTGTACACAAATAGAAAATCATTTACAGTCACAGCTAAGGAAAATCTTGGATATGTCATTCCCTTCTTTTTCCAATTTCTCTTAAACATTATTGATAAATTTTCACACATTTTATTAACGTTGAGTTCAGCTTTCCACTCTTTGCTAGGCAAAATATCCATATGGTATCTGCGTGGTGAAGACCTGAGGGTGCATCATACGTACCAAAATCGAAAACACAACTTATATCAGTATTTTACTGAATACGTGAGTTTATTATGATGCTTCGCCAGATATTAAAGAGAGCCGCTTCTTTATTTCCCTAGTAGCAAGCAGAGAAACTCGTCCTACTAAATCGTGGCTTAAAGCTCGTGTCGCTTACGGCGCATGCGTTGTTCTAGTAGAAAATTAGCCTTGATGTCATATACTGCGACAAGGGTGACACTGGATAAACCGGGATGATCATTTGGTTGATGAGTAGTAGGCAATTAAAGTCAGACATTTTTTGCTCATATGTAACCAATGGAGATTGCTCTTTTGATATTGCGAGAGCATATCCCCATGCTATGCTATGGATAGTGGCGAGATTTTTTATTCCTTACTTAGGCTTTCATTAGTTACGAAGAGCTCTTCGTATTTTTGGATGTGTTATTGGAAGTAAAGACCGTTAGTTTTGCCCGGTTCTAGGCTATAATTTGACTGCAACTAATTAGTCTTACGAAATTTTTTTGAGTGAAATGAGTTATTTCTGTCCATTCTTTTGTGATCGCAGCAGTTTTTAAAATGCCTAAACGAAAGTGTTCTTTTAATTTTAATTTACAAGCCAAGTATCCATTTATTGAACAAAGCAGTATTCCCGTAGACGTCACATCTGAAAAGTGTTATACCGATTTTACTGTTGCACACGAGGGTGCTAGTGACACCGAAAAAACATTTACGTTCAGATAAGCACAAACAGCCTGAACACGCTGCCGGTTCTAGTTCTTCAATATTGAATTTCTTCATTAAAACGGAATCACCGTCTATAAAAGATTTTGATGTTGCCACAGCAGAAGTTGCCTGGGCATATTACACCGTGCAAGAAAATCATAGCTTGTGCATCGAATTTAATACAAACATGCTTCGAATAAAAATTTAAATGCGCTCGTAAGAAATTCGAAGCTATTGTTTTGAATGTTTTGGCACTCGTGGCAACACACGAACTAAAACAGCAACTTCGTGAAGCTGCTTGCATAACATTGCTGACAGATTCTTCAAATCATGGATCTACAAATGTTTTCCCAATTTTGGTAAGCTAATATTTGCCACAATGAGTCAAAGTGAAAATTTTAAAGTTTGCCGAGCAACCAGGGGAAACTTCAGATATCGTTGTGGATTACCTGTTGCAGGTAATTAAAGAAAATGAACTGGAATCGAAAGTTTTAGCATTTTGTGGAGACAATACACACCAATTTCGGAGGAAACAGAAAAGGAGTGAATAATGTTTACTCTAAATTGAACCAAACTCTTGGAAAAAAGCTTATTAGATATGGAGCTCACATAATCCATAATGCAATCAAAACAGCAGCAGATTGTCTTCTTGTTGATTTCGAGTTATAGCGCCCGTGTTGAAGCGCTTAAAGAATTCTGTGAAGCAGCTGGCACAGAATATCAGAAAGTTTTAGGCTATAGCAAAACTAGATGGCTAGCGCTAATGACTGCACTGGAGAGAATATTAAAACTGTTTCAACCATTGAAATATTATTTTCTGAGTATCGATAAATGTCCCAACATATTAAAAGTTTTCTTTGAAAGCCCTACCTCTGAGCTGTGATTGTTTTTTAGTCAAGCGCAGTCAGCTATTTTTCATCAAGCCGTATTGAAAATCGAGGGGTGAAGGCAGCGAAGGAAATTAATCGGCTCAAAGATAACTTGGCACTAAAATTAAACTCATGCTTTCTGCCTCACGTCGCCCGTAATATGTTATTGAAATTGCATGAAGCTGGTGCTGTTGAAGAAGAAAGTATGACTTCAACGGCAGCAGAATTTTACAACACATGCAAGGAATACTTAGAGCATTGGTGCCAATTCAACACAGAATTAGAGGTGTTTGAATGGGCGGACCTAATTTCGGCCCCCATGTGGGAGAACGTTCAAAATGTGATGGATTTGCGAATAGCCAAGGGATTTATGAATAGCAGTCAAGATTTAAACTTTTTCGATGAGTTTTCTTTGATTTGTAAATATATTACAAGTCAAAAAGTAACAGAGTGGATCAGCAACATTTATACTGAAAATCGTTGGGTGAAAGTATTCAGGCACTTCCAAATCAGCTAGAATATAACACATTTCGCGTCATAGTTGAATATATTTTGTTTTCCAGGCAGTAACGCTCCAGTTGAATGAGTATTTTCTCAAATGAACAAAATCTGGACTAGTGAGACAACGCAGCTAGGAGTCACAGTACTAAACATTAACATGTCATGCCAACAGCTACATTCCCATTTGAAGACAAAACCCAATATACTAAAGCAAATTTGCTCATCTGAAAAATATAATAAACAAGCACACTAGACTGTGTAAAATACAGTGTCATTTCCATTTTTATCAATAAAGATATAACGATCATAAACATTTATTTTGGTTTTGAAGGGTTAAAGTTTGAGGGCGTCCCGCTTTGACCAATAAAAAAAATGGCTACCTTTTGTTTCGGACGCTTTCACTCGTGAAGAAAATCAATGAGTAAAAATCTCACTTTGAATCAAAAATATCCTTGCAAGCACTTTTCGCGCTGCGAGCCGAGTTTTGAGCTTCACTGGGTAGCCTTCATCCTTCCTTCGCAATCTTTACTTGCCATTTTCGATTTGGGGGTATAATGGTGGACCCACGTCTCATCACATGTGTCGATGCGCCTCAAAAAATCCTCACCTTCTTGCGGAATCGATTCAGAAGTTTCTCAGTAATCTCCGATCTGACCTGTTTTTGATTTCCGGTGAAAAAACTCGAAATCCGCCGAAACCACTAATTTTTCTGAAGTCAAGATGATCACTAATAAAGGATTGAGCACTTCCATAGCTGATACACACTTCTGACAAAATTTCTGAAACAGTTAACCACCGATAACTCTTAATTGGGTTTCGAACGGCACGGATGTATGTTGTCGTCTGTAAGACTGATCGATTATGACTTTCCTTTTCGGCACGGTGTCGTTACCCTTAAATTCCCTGGCCCACGTATACACTCGATTCTGAGACAATATAGTGTCCCCAAACTGCACCTTTAACGAGTAAAAATTGCAGACGATTTAACGCCTTCATTTGTTAAAAACTTGATGATGACGTGATGCGCCACACACGGACGTACCTCTTACTCAGTCATGGCTGCACTGAGGACAGAGTCGACCGTGGCCAATAACTTATAAAGTTCCCCCATTCCTTATAAACGAACCATCAACGGCCATACTATATCATCTTGTTCGAAGGTGCGTGTGAACCAGGATAACGAAATTACCGTTTATATTTGATTCACTCTCGTATTACACAAATTTATCGGAAATCACACGGATGGCTAGACACAAAAGACAATTCACAAACCATAGAAAAGAAGTTCATATTTCAATCCGGGATGATTCTTTACTAAATTGTTTCGGAAAAAAGTTATAATATAAAGGGTGGTCCAAACATAATCCACGATGTTAATTGTGATTCACATCTTAACGTCAAGTTTTTCACCCAACTTAATTTGACATTTCTTTGTTTCAGTGTTTGACAAATTAAACCATGGGGAGGTACACAATTGAGCAGGGCGTTAAGGTTGTTGAATCTTTTTACGAAAATGGGCGTTCAAATCAAAATGCAATTCGTGCACTTCGTGAATTTTTGGTCAGCATAATCGACCGAATGTGTCATCAATCAGGAGAATTGTGCGCAAATTTCACCAAACCGGGTCTGTAGGAAATGTGAAATCACCTGTGCATGCTCGCTCAGTTCATTTTGCAGAATACATTGCTGTTGTTCGCGATAGTGTGGCAGAAGAGCCGTCGCAGCTGGTTGGGCTCATAGCTCGACCAAAGAATCAATCCCGTTACCACCAACGGGAGTCGTAGTAGAGAGTTTCAGCTTAAACGCCTACCACTCAAATTACCATATCGTGCGGACTACAATGAAACAGTTCAAAATAATACAGTTTAAAGTGTACCGACATTGAACTGCATCCAACCGTCTTTTTGTGGTTCCTACTTATAAAGAAACGGTATGCTGTATAATGCATTTATGAGCCAGACGATTTAAATCTAATGCTGCTGCGTTTTCTGCACATAAATTCTATGTAACAAAAGCTGAAGGATCATTTGCTACGTAATCGCAAAGATTTAATCCAAAGTATATAAAAAAATATTTTAAACTAGGTCATTTTCATATAATATGAATTAAATCAAAAGTTATATATTAGTGCAATAATACATTCTATTCTACTTACTTTGCTTTCGGCAGGTCACACAATGGATGAAGAGTTCGGGGAAACCCTTTTGATTTTTATTTTGTGGCTGGTGGCAAACGAAACACTTATATTTACTGTCATCCGGTGGTTTCTCCTCATCTTCTGAAGACGAACTTGATTCTGATTCCTATAAAGATATTTGAATAAAGTTAATATTTAATGAAAGTTCCAAACGAATTGTTAAAATTTTTACAACAAAACAAACCACTTACAGAATCACTGGAGCTGCTCGACTCAGAATCACTTCCTGATGTACTTCCTGCTTCCTCCTCCTCCTCTCCTTCCTCCTCGCTCTCTTCATCACTTTCAACACAACTTTCTTCACGCTTAAGATATTGTCTTAATCTATCATCGAATGGATCAAGTATAGTGTTAATAGGATATCGTCTGAAATGTACAATGCATGTTAGATATTAATTTGAACTCACACTGAATCAATTCAACTGATACAAACCTTAACTCTTCAGGATTATATACACGATAATTTTCAGAAAATTGACCGGGAACAAGTGCTATAGGATAGTGTGAAGGCTGCCGGTATTCTGTATCGTTTGGACGGCTTAATTTTTTACCTAATGCAGCTGGAAGATTTATGACTAAGTTTTGTAAATCTAGACATAATCGTCGCTCTTCAACTCGACTGAAAATTTACAAAAAGAAAAACTTTATTTGTAATCTATACAGAATACACTTTATACTTACGACTTATTAAAACTACTATTCCACTTGGCTGCTGACTCTAATGCCCGTTCACGTGCTTGCAGACTTTTATCAACTGCATCGGCCGCTTGTGCCCGTTGCTTAGCTTCAATATCACGTAAATGTTTTTCACGTTGATATGATTTGTACTCCTCGTATTTTTCATAAAAATCTGTATACATTATATCTAGGACATCGGATGCCCACACGGCAGTTATTCCCAAGTCGCACATTTTTTCAGTGACTAAACCTTTTTCCTGAAGATAGTTACGCTCTTCCATATCAACTTGTCGTCGCGGCAAATCTGGATATTTCCGTTTAAAACTTTTTATACCTAAATACTGTGCTATTTGTTCTTGTATCATAAAGGTATCACGATTTCGTGCCGGACAACAACCTTTCGGTGGTGGCCAATCATATTCACAAAGCATATCCACTGTATATTCCGTTTTACTGAAAATAAGGAAATCATTTTTTGAGTATGAGCAGTATTCTTTTTATTGCTTTAATGTATTTTCAAAAATCCTAATAGGTTTATGAGATTATTTTTTAACCATCAACCCACAGAATGGATATAGACAGAAGAAAAACTTTTAAAAAATTCGCGCCAACGATTCGGGAACCTTTGAAATCGATGAAATTTCACGGCCTCACACAAAAACTTGTTTTAAACGAAAATTAAACAAGATAAGTAAGTGAATTTAGTAGTCGGCGTGGTGTAGTGGTTAGAGCACTCACCCCGTAAGCGGAAGGTCTCTGGTTCGAGTCTCGTTGGCGGCAACGAGATTTAGATCGAGTGATTCTTTGGACGGACTATAAGCCGTTCAGTTATGATACGCGCTTGTTTAAAATCAGAAGAGAAACATGGCCAAAGTGTGGTACCGACCATATCACCTTCCCGAGTTTCCGATATATTCCATCAAGATAATGAGATACTCTATCCCTTAGCGAAGGCCCGAAAGAGTCGGGAGTGTTAAAGGAAAAAAAAGTAAGTGAATTTATAGTGCCTGAGCCCGTGTGGTTGATTTGAGGGAAATACGATGCTGCTTCATATGTAAAATATGGACAAGTTTGTCGATAAAAATTAAAAATGAATTAAAACCTCTTAAAAAAACCATCAAAACTCACCCATCCGGAGCAAACACCTCCAACTTAGCGCGTTTCTTAATCTCTTTTTTCTCCATTGTTGAATTCAGGATTGTCGTATTACTGCTACCATCCATCAAACTGCTACTACTCATCATAGAGCTCTGGGTATTTTCATCGTTATTATTTAAAGCCCCTCCTTCATGTATTTGTCTAATTAATAAAAGGAAATTAATATTTTATATTAATACAGGAAACGTTTAAAAAAACTCACCGTGGTATTAGAGATTCAGCGCTCATTCGTGTATCTTCTTCAAATACTTGCAGTGATGATGTTTTGTTTTCAGATTTGAAATCTTTCCGATCCTTTAATAAGAAATGTTTTTCAAATTTTATGTACAATTTTTATACAATTTGACTGGGCTCAATTAAAAAAAAACCGTGTTTCTTCTGGACTTTGGTGCGAAATATCTGTAGTTTTTATGCATACAAATCGTTTCCTACGGCATACCGACATCTATTGGTGGTTTAAGGAGCTCCACTTTAAATGTCAGTTTGTGTGAATGCTTTCATACAAATTGAATGATAACTAACGAGTTTTTGTTCGAACGCCCAGAATAAACAAGTTTTTTTTATATCAATCCCATCGAATGGTATCACAATCACGTGAAACCAGAAAAATGAAATTAGTGCCATTATTTTGATTTAAAAATAATCAATCACTTCTTTTAATTTAACCACAGTAGAAAGATTTAATCAATGAACTTTCAAACATAGAACCCTTTTTTTAATTGCAAAAAGTTCATATAAAATAAAACATTACTTACCGGCGTAAAGAACTCTCCATCTTTCCTTTTTTCCATCATTAAAAGTTTCCTAGCAAAACCTCTACCACCACGTCCACCTCTACTTCCTCGTCCTCGGCCACGGCCTCGCCGTACAAAGAGACATCGTCCTCTACCACGCCCTCTGCCTCGGCCTCGTGTAATACTACCGCTCTCACTATCAATATTTCCATTCGCCAAATCCTCCCCTAAACTAACAGTATGAATAACACCACCTCGACTCCCCCGACCTCCACGACTGCCCCGTCCTCGTCCTCTACCACGCTTGGCCGGTGTCGCCGGACTGACCATACCAGAAATGTCTAGTTTAAAAGAAAAATTAATAATTTGTGTATAAGTTGCTGATAGAGAGAGGCCGCAAATTGTGGGTCGCCAACATGGATGAAATCCTATCCTACAGCCGTTCGATGAAATGATCACAATTTTACAAATCACGTCGAAAAGGCTTAATTTGAAAGCAAAATTAAAAAATTAATTAAGGAATAAGTTGTTTCAGCACGGATAAAAAATGCAAGAACATCCGCTGAGATCAAACCATGGACCCCTCAGTAGGAAGCTAAATTCAACAGACCACAATCCAATTACAGAAAAGATTTAAACTGCAGAGACGATAGCAGGAAACGTCATTGTGGTCTTCCGATTTGAAAATAGGAAGAATACATGCCATTTTCCACAGGGTGTTTGATTCGATGCAAATAAAGCTTCTACATGATTTTTATATGTGGAATGAGCAACAGTGGGAGTGTGAATGAGCAACAGTCAGCACGATCGCTAATAAGACCGGAGGATAGAAAGATTTGTTACTTAAAAGATTTATGATGTAGCTGGGTTTTAGGCTTCTGTGTTGCTTCTTGAACGAATGGACAATGGGTTGTCTCGCCTCCGGTTAGTTCAGAGCTTGCGCGACTCCAGTTGGTATCAGGGAAATCTACTGGTGTGCCTGGATTTGTACAGATCAGCTGTTGACAAGGTCGTTTCCCGACGGCAGATATCTTCATCTGTTGATATGCAACACGGGTTTCAGTGCTGTAATTTTTTTTCGTTTGCTTGGAAAATCTACATATGATTAGCTGTGCTCAACTCGGTCCACGTGGATCGGCATTTGGTTAAGAAATTCGATAGACGACAAAATGCGCTAATCAACAAAAGGAGATATGCAATTGGGAATCAGCGTCACCATCAGCTGATCTGTACAAATCTAGCGACACTAACCGGATCCTACTCAAACCAACTAAAGTTACGTAGTTCGAACAGTATTTTTTAATCAGATCTCGTAGTCGAAGAAGTTGAATTAGTATGTCAATTCTTTGTTTTCAGTGTGCCGGAAAGGAAATATAATGAAAAATATTGTGAATTACATTGAAAGATTTGCAGGACAAAATTTTCTATCCCATCAAATTTCATCCAAATCGGTGACCCACACTTTACAATCTACACTTATAAGCAAAACACTTACCTGAAGCAATTGTTGGAAAAGGATCCGTTCTAATTAGCGATTCGAGCAGTGGCACCTTTGATACAGGAGCTGGTGTTGTAAATATTTTCTCCAATTCTTCGTTATCCTTCTCTTTCCCCGCACCAGATCTCCGTCGACCCTCTATAATCGATACTCCGTCAGGTGTGTCTAAAAGTGAACTTCGCGGACGCCTTTTAATCATACTCAGGGGAGTTTTCAAATTTTCTCCTTTCCTCACACTTCCAGCGGGTCTACCGTCCTTCCGTGGTCGTCCTCGAGGCCGTTTCACCACAGGATTTGGTTCACTGACCCGAGGAGTTGCGAGATTAGTTTCTGCTTGATCACTACTGTCATCTACTAAATTCATGTGAATTGTCTCCGGTAATATCATCAAAGGATCCTCTTCGACAACCATACAGTCACCTGAGGCTGATTCCTCATTCACCAGCATAATGCTTTGGGTGGATTTTAATGAATTCAAATATGGAGGTGTTGATTGCACTACTGATATTTCGGTTTCAATCGTTTCAATCATATTTATACGATCTGATTTTGAATTCAATTTCACATGGTTTATTTTCAGCGATGTAGTGTCGTCTTGTGCCTGTAGACGTGTCAAAATACCCTTCAGGACACCACTGCTCTCTTCATCCTTTTCCACCTTTTCATTGGAAGCGTCGTTGCTACCGTCTGTGCTGCTGTTAACGGGTTTAAGTTCTGTTAGTGTCCTGAATATTTCATCTCCATTCGATGAGAGACTTTCAAGATCGATGACATTAGGAGGAGTTTCTTTTGGTTCTGTTGTTAATATGCTCTTTTCACCAGCGATAACATTCGGCGCGACACAGTTCTCAACAGGTGGCTGACTAGATAATTTGCATTCATATGATTCTGTATCTTCAGACAAATCAGATTTTAACTTTTTCATTGGCAACTCTGCTTCATCATCAGCTCGCCGCTTCAAGTTACTTTTCGATTTTTCAATGCTAACAACTTCCGTTAAATCTGCTTTCGAGTCAATGACTGGCGTAATTTCTACCATTTCGTCAGTTGACTTTACAGTGTCTGGCGAAGCTTTTGATTTAGTTTCGTTGGATTCATTATTGACGATTTGTACTTCATCTTGCAGGATCATTTCAATATCATCATCTATAGATATTGGATTCTCAACGGTGTTCACGCAATTGATTCCTAAATTTGGCGAGTCTTTCTTGTTGTTCGGAGAACTACCTAGTAAGGCTGACTCAAGCAAGGAGCATGTTTGTGTACTACTAAGTTCAGTACCGTTTGCGACTACTTCAGGAGTCTTCTCGTTCACGGCAGGATCGGAAATGCCCTTTACACCATCCTCTGATTCATCGAGAATTTCAATCACAGCTGTGTTTTTCGATTGACTGATTGCTACGGGTGGGATTTCTAACATTACTTCTCCATTTTCACTTGAACCAATCTCGAAGGAAATACACGCTGCACTTGCCGCTTGTTCAGCATCCACCACTTCACCCTTTTCAGGAAGAATATTTTCACTAGGATCATCAGTTACCGAAGTTTCAGGTTGCTCGTTAGGGGTTTCGACTTTTGAGATTTCATCTTGTGACTCAATTACTCTTTCAGGCATTTCTTCTGCGAGTAATTGATCCACAAAGTCATTCGCTTCCGTAGCTTCGTTAAGAAGTTCGGTAAGCTGATCGACAATGTCATCTTCATCGCTACCTAGGCTCACTATATCATCGGGAATGTTCGAATTGATTACACACTTTTCTTCACTTACTTCTTCAGAGCAAACGGGCATTGGAGAAGCTGGATCAGCAGTTTTAATGTCCTGACTAACAAAAGACTCTGTACAGTCTTCACCTGCTTTATCCTCCGCATTTTTAGCTTGATCGGCAGCATACTCCTCCTCCAATACGGAATTAACTTCATTCAAATCATCGTCATTTAAAATGTCGACGAGATCATTGATAGCGGCGTCCGAAAGATCAGCACTAATTTCTAAGTTAGATTCAATATTTGAATCGGAAACGTTCAAATCACTACTCGATTGCGATGTTATCCTTTCAAGCTCCAATTCCAGATTGCAGTCCATAGCACACTCATCTATTACTGGTTTCTCGGCTTCATTTCGCACATTCTCGCCCGTGCTTTGATGGTTGACTTTAGGGGACGTTTTAAGTTGAGGATGATTGTCAGTCACTTCGTTTATAGCCAGCTCAGCATCAAGTTTAGACTCAGAGGCAACTGTTTCAGTCCTCTTCGACAAATTTGCTTCTACTGTGCTGCTATGTTCATCCTCAACTTTAGCAATAACGTTTTTTGACGCAGTACCTTTTTTTGAACTCGAACTAGCTTCAACGGACTTATCTGAATTCCGCGACGACGATCGGGTCTGTACATGAGTTTTACCACTCTCTTCTTCATTCCTTCTCGTTGATACTTTTTCCGCAACATCTTGCTGAACTACACAGGTTGAGTCGTTACTTCTCGAGTCATCATCAGCCGCGTCATCCGCTTTTTTTCTCCTGCCGGCTCGCTTCAGATGCTTCACTGTCGTTTCGTGATTGTTGATTATGATTTTGGGCACTTTGGGTGATAAAGTCGAGGTTGGTGATAACGGTGATAGTGAAGAATTATCTTCTGGATTGCTAGACACATGCTTTATTGTCAGTTTTGGAATTCGATCAGTTTCATCGATGCCTTGTGACGATTGCTGTACTACCAATTTTGCCTTCTTTTCCGTCGGTTCTCCACTTTCTGTAGTCGATGCTGACTTTGTTCTGATTGTTAGCTTGGGAATTTTATCAACGGTTGTGCTCTCCAATTCCGATACTGCAATTGCTTGGCTTTTGGATTTCATTTTCTGGGTCTTGCCTGTATCATCCTGTGTCAAATCTATTGATTCAATAGGGTCGCTTTCCGGAACAGACTTAATCGTGAACTTAGGTAACCGTCCCGGTGTTTCCGGAGTCTGGCCAGGCGGAGCAGTTATACCATGGTCAGAGCTCTTCTCACCTTCATCTATGCCTGGTATTTGCTTTATGGTTAGTTTAGGCACCTTCTCTTTCGCATCAACTTCAGAATGACATTTCAAAGGTGACTGCTTCGGATCACTCGTTAAATCCACTACGCTTTTTGTGTTTGTGGTTGCACCAATAATTTTCGAAATCTTCTCGATATCTTCTCCCTCAGCTTTAATCATCATCCTTGGTACCTTATCAGCTTTATCGGTGGGTAATGCATCTAAACTTTCAGCAGCAACAGTCTTGATTGTTAGCTTAGGTATCTTATCACCCTTCTCTTCCGCATCCACTTCTGTAGTTAACGTTTTAATAGTCAATTTCGGAATCTTTTCGGCTGGTTCGCATCCAAGCTCTGGCACTGTTTTAATCGTTATTTTGGGTATCCTCTCTGCTTTCTCACTACTTTCCGTTTCCTCAGCAGATTTCGTTTTTATTGTCAACTTGGGAACCACCTTCTCCGAACTTCCCTCACAGTTCTGATCTGATACAGCTTTGATTGTAAGCTTTGGCAGTTTCTCTACTTTTTCACTCGTAGATTCCAGATCACTAGAAGCAGACTTTACTTTCACAGATTCTTGAAGGGAAATTGTTAGTTTGGGCACGCCATCGCTCTCATTCTGTTCAGCATGCCGGACTACAGTAAGCTTCTGCACCGAATCATTTGAAGAGTTCGACGAACCTGGCGTATCTGACACACGATCATTCACAGAAATTGTTAATTTTGGAATCGATTGCTCACTTTCCTGCACTGATTTAATAGTGAATTTAGGAACGGTCGGTGATAAAGGTCCAATACTTCCGCTTGGATCCTCATCGGGTTTCGTACGGATTTTTAATCGTGGAACTCCTTGAGTCGCACTATTTCCTTCCGATTCTTGCACAGTTTTGATAGTGAACTTTGGAATAGGACTATTCGTCCGAAAACCTTCGACAGACGAAATAGAACTGCCTTCGTCAGTGTTCGAAGCAACAGGCGTGGGAGACAATTGGGAGGTCGATGGTGTAGCCGTTTTTATTGTGAACTTCGGAATAGACTGTTCAGCGCTGCTTCCTGCTGCAGATGAAGAAGACGATGATATAAGAATTGTTTTTATAGTTAACTTAGGTACGGTAGGCTGGGGCGTAGCTGCAGATAAGGATGACGAGTTTGTGACTGACGACGAAGCCGATGGCAGCAACGAGGAAATTATGGATTCCGTAGTATCACCTGTTGTTTTGATGGTTAACTTAGGCAGAGGAGGCGGTGGTGATTGTGTGTGCGAAGATCGCTGCTCTCCCGGTGATGATGAAGACGAACGAGAAGGTGATGGAGACGAATCATTTTCGGTTGCTTCCTTTAGACACCCTAATGAATTCTCCATTTTGATAGTCAATTTCGGAACCGTTGAATGTTTAGAATCGGAATTCGTAAAACTACTACTATTACAATCACTAGCACGAATAATTAACTTTGGTACAATGTGAGGGGATTCGGGGCGTGATTGTGAACTTTTCGGTCCGTCGTGCGCGTCAATGCAATTTCTTACATCTGATGTCAGATCCGATGAGAGCGATGAAGATGAGGAGTTTGAATCAGATGATATCGACGTTGATTTGATCGTCAGCTTACGAATACCGAGCTGTTCGCTATTTTCTGAAGACACTGAAGGCATTTGCTTCGTAATGGATTTAATTCTAATTTTGGCTTTAGCCATATCTCGACTCAAATTTATTTTTATTGGCTCTACTTTTCTGTTATCTGCACCTCCACCATCCTCATCTGTTTCTTCTGGTTTGCTATTAGTATTTACATCCTGACTTTGATCACTATGAGATTCACTTGACTCGCTGGTATTCGTGCAATTTTTCTTACTACTACTGCTACCTTTCGAGTTGTCATCTTCACCCTCAACTGCAGCGCTGTTCTTCAACGTCGCCAGATTCTTCCCTCCTTTGACCGGTTTACTCGTCTCCGTGCCATGATGACTCGATGAGTTAATACTGCAAGACAATGCTGAACTTGCATTTGATTTCTTCTTCGTCGTTGAAGATTGATGATTTTTCGTATCTAATCCTACATTCTTACTATTATTTAAATTAATACTACCGCGACCTACACTCAGAGTCGTCGCTGTTGTTGTACTTCTTTCTCCTGTGGCAGTCGCATCACTGTTCAAAAGCTTCCGCTTAGACCTTGTCGTTGGCGTCGAAGGAACGTTGATCGCTGAATTGACCGTTGGAACGTTTCCTTCCATCGAATTATTTGAATCTCCACTTCGCATTGTTAATAACATATTTCTTCTCGTGTTGTGTTCATTAGTTCGCTCCAGACAGCTTGTGCTGTTATTTGTTGATATAACTACGCAAGTATCACCTTCGTTCTGCAATGGCATTCCACCCATCGCAGGCCTCCTCCCTGTTCTTGGAACTCGTTTGCTACCACTTTCATCGGAAGCCTTCTCCGTAGCCGCATATGATTTTCCAGTTCGCGTCACTCTTACAGCATCCTGGTTCGAATCGTCATCTATTTCTACAACAGGAGTACAATTCCTACTTCTTGTATTCGTGCTACTTGTAACTATTGGACATAGCGGAGCACATCCGCTGCTACCACTGGATGGGCTTGTAACACTTGCCCCTACCAGCAAAGCACCCCGTCTTGTCGATGATGTGGGTGAATTAGATGGACTTGAAACAGTTATCGTTCTCGTTTCAATTGTATTCGAGGGTGATGAGGTTGATGATGTCACTAGTAATTCTTCACTGTCCTGCCTGGTTTTTTGTTGATTGATTTTATCGTTCATTTCTAAATTACATTCACTGTGTGTTTTTTGGATATTTCTTTTTTAAATCATCCAAAAGAATAGAATCTTTTCATTAATTACATATCACTTTTTCACTAGATTTTTTTTTCTGGTTGAGATAAGCTAAAACTTATGTTAAGTGATGATTATATGCCTTTTGTTAATTCGATCTACATTATCGAGATATCTTTGAATTGTCCAATCAAATTTGAACTTCATTAGAGTGGCCATTATGTAAATGTACCGAAGTTGAGCGAGTTTATGGTGGCAGCGACGTTTGCAGATAGCCTAATTGTATTTTGCATGTTGTCCATTTGTCATTAGCTTGACACTTAGAGATATGTGGCATAATAGAAGGTGATAATCTGCAAGAAAAAGAGAGAAAATAATTAATTTAAGATAAAATTATTTATTTTAATTTAAAAAAATAAATGCTTTATTTTACGTAACTCTCACAATATTTTATAACAATAATAGATCGCACAACAGTCTAGAGACCATTTTTTTTGCATTTCACTCCAATCCTAACGATACTCTAGAAGGTGACGTTTTCAGTATTACTCTTAAGCGATACTGTTTTTAAAGCTGGGTGGAATCATAGTTCAACCGACGAATCACTCAAAATATTCTGTTGCCGACATCGTGATTTGAACCAGTGAATTTCGATTTAAGCGGCTAGCGCTCTTAGAACTCTAGCACTTGGACTACATCTTAATAAAATTTTTCCACTGGAGGAAACTAGTTTGCTTGGCAGGATCCTATGACCGAGCTGTAGTTATTATTTTGTAGAAAGTACAGGAAGGCCTACACTAACTGCATGCCTATATCGAACATAGTCAAAATGGGAGGAAGGCCTCCCAATCTACCTAAAAGTTATTCTTTATGTCCAGGAAAAATCAGCTCATACATACTTTTAGAGCAAAAATTATGTCTGAGTATAACTACCCTACAAATGATAAAATGAGTGGAGCGGAAAAGGCAGCTTCCCAGGAAATCAATTTGCCATTGAAGAAATTTACTATATGAATTTACAAACGACAAATTAGATAAGAATTTAAAAATCTTCTAGGTTAAATATCAAATTTAGAAGTAAACAATCTGCTTAAACCCGACTTTTTATGTACATTCAGAAGCAATTTACTCTTGCCAATGACAACAATCTTGAGCGGCAAACCTAGTCTTATCAGAGGTTTGTCTCCAGACAGAGCGGCCTTAGCAAATGGAAAGTGCTATATCTAGTTGGCAGATATTACACGACCGAAACCAGTACATCTCAAGGAATTGCCGTTTTCTTCGTGTTACGAAATACTGCTAATACTATTTCGACATCCTGCGATATGATCTACAACCACAATAGCTTGAAGAAAATAAAGCGCAAACGCAAAAAACTCTGGAAAAACCTCTCCAACTTTTAAATTCCTGTTGATCATTAGAAATAGCATATGCTAATTCAGGGAGCAACCTAAAGCAATGCACCTTTAGTAGAAGAAAACTGTTTGTATAATGGAGTAAATCTCATTCGTTTTAATGATAAAAAAGTTGAATAGACAGGACTATGCTCCTGTCAGAAGGGGTTTGTACTCAGTCTATGATATGCAGACAACAATAATAAATTCAAGAACAATTTCAGTCAAGAAACTTAAAGTTTTTTCTTCTTTTTACTTTAGCACTACATACACTTTCGGGTCTTCGCTTAGAGATAGTTAATGTATCTCATTACGAGTACCTTAATCGAATGTGTCAGCACTCGGGAAGGTGATGTTAGTACCACGCTTTAGCCGTGTGCCTATCCCCCCGGTTGCGATACGTTCTGATTTTAAACCAGTACGTATCATAATTGATCGGGCTTATAGTCCGTCCAAACAATCACCCGAAACAAATCTCGTTGTCGCCAACGAAATTCGAACCAGAGACCTTCAACTTACGGGGTCAATGCTCTAACCACTACACCACGCGGACTACTTATAGGTTCTACATAGATACTATTTGAGTTATAGATGAATCGATTCTCCTAGTGAATCTTAAAGAAATATTCAACCTAAAAAATGACAAAAAGTCTCAATACTTTTTAGACTTATCAATATTTGTAAAAATCTGAAGATCTGACAGGGTGACGCAATTCCCATAGCCTGCAGGAAACAGCAGTTACTAGCTTAAAGGGGATAGTTAAAATCCATAAGTATTGTTGTAGGTAGCAACATGGCAGTGAAAAATTTAGAAACCGCGAGAAAACAAATTTAAGCATTCATGGGTTCGAGTCATATTAGCCACGGGAATGCAGTCATGCTGAGATCGTTTGGTTTAGTGAATGAAAGGAAGTATTTTTTGACTGAGATGGAAAGAAACAAAACGTGAAAAATCATGTCAGGCGGTTGAAAGAAAAGGATATTTTTTCAAAGATATTTGTTGTGTTCATCATCATGTAGCGAGCTTTTGACAGTACAATGTAAAACTGCCCAAATAAAGCAGCCAAGGCTCATACGATCAAAACCAGCGATTATGAACTGAATCAGCAGCATACTCAGATACAACTTTTCACCTTAATAACTGCGTGGCTAATATGTTCGAAGCCTGGTTATAAATAAACACTTTATTACTCGAATTATAAGAACGTGATGTTATTCGGATGTTATGCGCATGATATAGACTTACTTTTCACGAGTAGTTATGTTTGCTAGGACCAAAAGCCATCGGATACTCCCAATTATCATTGACGTCCTTTGCACTGGAAAAACGAGCACTGAGTGTTTAATTTTACCCTAGCTAACTGGTTTCATGTTTCACTGTAGTCGGAGGTCGATATCCCAGGAACAGAAAAGTTCGACTAACCCCTAACCGGTCGCAGTATACTACACTATTAGCAGCGCGGGGTCAAATAGATTTAGTTGTGAAAATACACCAATAAAATGCTATAAATGTTTTATGAGATTTTCAAGAACGTCTTACCTCTACAAAACTACAATGTTTCAAAAAAAATAAATATATTAATTCTTATAGACTGCTAACCACATAAAACTCAAATCGCCTGGGGTCAATTAGGCTCCATGTGCCTAATTAAGGGTTAAGCTCATGCAAGAATTGATTAAACACTACAGCCTCTATCGGGCCTTCGCTTAGAAATAGTTAGAATAACTCATTATCTTGATATATTGGTACTCGGGAAGGTGATTTGGTCAGTGCCACGCCTTGGCCTTTGTCCGTCTACCCAGCTGCAATACGTTCAAATTTAAAACCAGTTCTACCATAACTGAATAGGCTTACAGTCCGTCCGAAGAATCACTCGAAACAAATCTCGTTATCGCCAACGTGACTCGAACCAGGGACCTTCGGCATATGGGGTGAGTACTCTAACCACTACACTACTAAATTATGAGGCTTGACACCCAAGGAGATCTTACGATTTGCTGACCCTCTGTAATCTAGTGGCAGAAAGCCATTTGTATCCAGGGTAATAAGCTATGAGGGTAGGTAATTAGAAATCTGATCTGAGCTGTATCTTGTCAAAATGTTTTTTGCTTTTCGTGATTTTTGTTCAACCTGACCGATATGATTCGAATAGAAAAAGTAATACAGATTTCTTAAAATATATAAGGCACAAATTATTTACTAAATAGGAAACATACGCTTATTTACAAATACATTTTGGGAATTCACAACTTCTTAACGTCAAATGAATCGTCACACAACCATTTTGGGACCTCATTGAAAAGTCAAATTAAAAAGCAAAGTTTCAAAATATTAATCTACAAATCTTATATTAAAAAATAGAATAATAAAATAATGTGGCTCTAACCAAACATTTTAGATGATATTGCAGCTGGCCAGTTCTTACGACTGTTGTGGCGTTTGAGGCATGAAAAAGTGAAAACAAATTTTGATACTCATAAAGAAAGAAGTTATATTGCGAACACTTTGTGTTGTATATTCAAAATTATTATTTCATAAGTTGAAATTTTAGTCATAAATCTTCTTCTTCGTAGCATTACAGCCCTCTCAGGGCTTCGTTTCATGCAAAAAGCCCATCCAACTGTCTCGGTCCATCGACCGCGTTCTCCTGTTTCGAAATCCGAGTAGCGGTGAAATCTCTTCTTGGACCGAGTTAAACCAGTGTTTCCTCGGTTTTGGCACTGATCGCCGGCCTTATAAGTAGCCAAAAGTTAATCTCTAAGCAAGCCAAAAATACTTATAAGATTCATATCAGAAATAATAAATTTTTGATATGGAACAAAACAATTACAATTTGCTAGATGTTCGCAACAATCCAAGCTTCTGCATGCAGTTATTGCGATGATCAGATGTGGCGTCATTCACAGAAGTGACATCTGCTGGATGACAACGACTAAAGATTAATGCCACATTAGCAATTTTTTAGGGGCGAGGAAAAGAAAGTTCGATTTAACTAATCAAGCTCGGATCAGAAAAACGACTTGCAGCGCAGGCGCTGTCGCGGGAGTAATATTGAGATGCTGCGTAAAAAAATTAAATTTAAATTGAGATAACGAAAACGGATATAACGGCATATCGGAGTGTATTTGAAACACGTTCTAGATTTAAATAATTGAAAAAGGTTAGCTCTTGCAACTAATCTGGAATAGAAGATGATTTATATGAATGGTTGAAAATCAAAAGAAGGTGCTCATCTGCGGAAACAGACACGTTGTTTTTGGTAAAACTAGTGGGGAAGTGCTAGCTTCGTAGGCCTGAGGTCCTGCTTCGAGTCCCGCTGGTGACGAAGTTTCACAAGAGTGTATTTCAGAAATATAATACATCATAATGCGTATACAAAAACACTACAGCAAAAATGTATTCACTCAAATACAAAATAGAATTGTATTTAGTAAATTGATTAAAACACCACTAAATTAGCTTAATTTATAAGAAATATGTACATTAAAACATAATTAAGTCAACAAATCAAAAATTGCAAAAGCGATAAAAGCTAAATATGTATTATTTATAAGTAACAAAACTGAACTCATGAAAAATAAAACTATAATTTATAAATAAATTAAAATTCAAAACAAACCAAAAAAAAAGAATATATTTCACAAAATAGTTGCATATAATTTTTAGAGTACTTAAGAAATTATATAAACATTTTTTAAATCAAAATAAATTTGAAATTTTTTCTTAATGACGAGGGTGTACTATATGTCAATTTACTTGATCTTGAGCTTGTCATCTTCTCAGCTGTCATTCACAATTGTTATACTACCACACGTAAATGTTCTACCATTATAAATCGTCAGCAATTTGAATAAAAAAAAAATTATGTGAGGAATAACGAATACCTAGTTTTAAAATTTACTGTTAGGTAAGGTAATACTCGAATTTAAGCATATAATTTTGGAATAAAGGACCATTCATTATCGCTTATTCAAAGTTATTTAATGTCCGTTAATTTTGTATCCGAGGCGGTAATTTATGTTCCTTCCACTGAAGGCGTTACACGCTTTTGGTTTGGAACCTCTTTAACCCTCCGCCCACCATGTGTACAATATAGCTTCTGCGTTTTTACGCACCGTGCATCTTGGTCAGGTAACTGCAGATAATTTTGAACTCTCCCTTTAAAAAATTGTTCAATGTGCGAGGCTTCTTATAAGCCACTGGCAGCTTTGATTTCAACGAGGATTTCGCTATGCATAGGTTTAAAGTTTTGTGTTTACAATACATATATTGCACATATGGTAGACGGTTAGACTCTTTCTGCTTTGAGGAGTAAATCGTAGGAATTGTGGTTTTTTTGCTTAAAAATAAGTTTTCCAATGTAGGTTTTACAGAAATCGTTGTTTATATTTTCATAGAGCAAGGTTACTAAGTTTAATAAAAGGTGATCAATTTGTACACAGAGATTCTGTTGGGATTCTGCTGGTGAGGTGGGTAGATAATCTTGCATTTTACCGTTGCCGTCTTACTTAGGCCTGAAAACGGCACTACGTCTCGCCAGGGACTAGCATCTTCGAGTAGGTTCATCAGCGCCAGCTAATGCTATTCAAATCAAACAATTTTTTAAAGATTTTTTTTAAAGATATTTTATTAGTACTATGTCAACGATTTATTTTATATTTGGCCCGTCGAAACCATCAGTGCGGAAATATATTTCCTTCTCGTTTGTATCATTTCGACTAAATGTCATCTGGAAATTTCACCTGGGAAACGTCATACATGACAATCTCGAAAGCCTACTTTCGATCTACTCAGATGCTGCTTTCAAGCCTTTGAGGAACGGAACAAATGGACAGGCTATGCTCATATAAGCTCCATAGAAAATGATGCGACCACCTTCTGAGCATGATTGTCATTTCATTTCCAATAATTTCCACAATTTCTCCTCTCGAGAGCCAGATTGTCAGTTTGACGACTAAACATGGACGCGAAATTTACCTGGCGCGTGAGATACGATTCGGAATTTAGTCGTTTTTTCGGTTCGAGAACGTGTCCGGAGGTACATATTGACTGTAGTGAAAGTAATATTACACCTGGTTTAGGGATAACAACATTTTAAGGAGTGACATTGTAAATCGGAGCGAGGAACTCAATTAAAAGTGTAATGTGCGTTATTGCTAGAAAACGATGGGTTATCGATACGACAGTGTTTTCTATCCTAAGTGGCCGTAATGCTTTATTTGTATTCAATGCTATTTTCTTGTTCTGTGAAGTGTTATTTGCAATAAAACCATATTTACGAGTGCATAAGCGTTTGTTTACTTTCTTGTGACAACCCATTGGGTTCCCCTTAACTAGCTTTAGAATCACGGTCGCAGGGGTAGGTGCAAAAAGACACGTAGTTAGGCAGGCGGTCGCAGGGGTAGTTGCGACAACGTGTACACATGGATGTCCACTCCGGTTTTATCTTGTTCCTCAAAGTTTCAAGCCTTCTGGACAGCTGTTTTTGGAAATTTAGGGCTACTGCGCATCTTTTTCCGGTACGCGAAGTAACGTCAGGTACGTTAATTGATTCAGTCATTTATCATTTGCGCACATGGAGTTTACAGAGTTACAAAGAGCAGAATGATAACGATGAAAGTGCAAGTGAAGGAGTTTTCTGCGAAGAATACCAACAATCTGGGATAGAAGATCGATTTAAATCATTTCTGGAGCCACCGGAAAGACGAGGACGGCACTCTTCATGTGACTTAAAGGAGCCTCTTGAATCATGGGAGCTGTTATTTCCTGATGAAATTCTGAATTTGATTGCCCTTCATACCAACGGGGAAATAAGTAGGTCTAGAGCTACTCGTGGTGAACCAATTTCATCACACTACAGGCCGACTAACATAATTATTAAAGCTAATTGCTGTACAAAAGCAACACCGCGTTGAGTTCGAACAATTCTGGAGTCCACAATACGGTGCGGATCTATACAGAAACGTAATGAGCCGAAATCGTTTCATATTCCTTTAAACAAGCCTTAGATTCGACGATAAGTCCACTGGTAACGAACGGAAAAAAGAACATGCATTGGCTCCTATCAAGGAAATATGGGAAATTATTCTTGAAAATTTCAAAAGGTACTGCAAACCTTCACATAATTGCACGATAGATGAGTTGCTAGCATTTCGCGGACGCTTTAAAGGAAACCCCCCTATATTCCGAAGAAACCTGCGAAATATGGAATAAAAATAGTCTCTTGTAACGACGTGCAAACATCCTACATGTTCAATATCGAGCCATACGTTGGAAATGGACCAGGATCCATGGAAAATTCAGCGCAATACTTCCTCACAAAGCTAACCGAAACTATCCACGGATCTACACGTAATGTAACTTGCGATAACTGATCCACGCAGGCTTCTGCGGTGCAATGCTTGTGGGAACAATTAGAAAAAATAATCCAGAAATCCTACCAAGTTTTAATAAACAGGCGCAAGAAGGAACTGCAAAGTTCGCTTATGCGGACCCCCTAAAAAAAATAAAGTAGCCCTATTGCTTTCAAGCTAGGAAAATGTTGCCAGAACAAGGAAAGCCTGAAATTGTTAAATTTTACAATAAAACAAAGGGCAGAACGGATACATTCCACCAGGTTTGCCAAAACTATACAACCAGTCGAGTCACTAGTCGACGGCCTATGCGACTTTTTTATGGGATACTGGATCAAGCAGCAGTAAATGCGAATATTTTATTAAGTCTTAGCCCAAACACTGAAGGAAAATATAGGGTGATTCATTATGAGGTTTGGTTTTTAATCTCAAATAAAAGGCATAAAGTTGAGTTCTATAGTAAAATTTTTATTGTAAGTCGAAAGAAGGAACTATAACATTTACTTTTTAAAGATTATCTTATTTAAATGTTGACCGTGACTATGCCATAAATGGTCCATGCTGAGGGTCCAATTTTGGACGACGCGTTCCAGCATAGCGACTGGTATCTCACAAATGACACGAATAATGTTGGCTTCCAAAGCGACGATTGAAGCTGGGTTATCCCTGAAGATCAGAGACTTTGTGTAACCCCAAAGAAAATAATCTACAGGTTTGATATCACACGATCTAGGCGGCCAATTTACTGGTCCAAAACGTGAAATCAGATTGTCATCAAAATGATTTCTCAATAAGTCCACTGTTTCTCTCGCTGTATGCGAAGTACATTTCTCACAGAACGCTGATTTTCGTAATACAGCTGAACAATTTGGATACATTGTTGCAGTGTAAGTCTTTCCGTTATGATTTGTCAAACAATACTGAATAAAACCTACATTACAGTTTGACAGGAGTCACGCGTGATCGGTCAAAAAAGCCTATTGAAAATCAAACCTCATAATGAATCACCCTTTAAATATCGGTGAGATTATCTTCAGCAACTAGGGCTAAGTTTGGTCAAACCACACATGGAAAGTCGCTTGACCCACAATATGTGTATTCGAACATCAAAGTCAGAATATGGGAGATTTTGAACATTGATGATGAGAATCAAGAAGACGTTATTAAATCAGAAACACCCGTCCGATGTGGGAGTTGTCTAAATTGGCGCTTGTGATAAACATCGAATGCATTCATGCTTTAATTGAAATTAATATCTTAACTGGTTTTCAATTTTTTTATTGTTTTATATTTTCTTAAGAAATTGTTTATTTTCATGAAAACACTACTGTTGGTTAAATTTTTTTTTGCGTGAAAATAAACGCAATCTTAAACTAAAATTTAAAGATGCAGTGAAGAACAGATCAAGATGAGGGGAGTTTTTGAAAAAGTAATTTCACTTTTAAAATTAATTTTAATTCCATGAAGAGGGAATGAACGAATTATTTTAACCTTTCGCAAAGTCAAAAGTTGAGTAAGCAGGAGAGTGCTCCTGCCAGAAGGTCTTTGTAAACATCATAGGGTTAGAAACAAGTTTTTTAATGGCGTTAATCGATAATTTGAATTATTCGTCCAATACTTGGATATGAAATCGTTCAAATTTATGCAAAAGATGCACGGTATCTTTCATGAGCATAGTGGAGCCGCCATTTTGATCTAGTTTAAATGGTCTTTCTGAATGCCCGGTCGATTGAACATGTTCAAGTTAAACGCTATTCCTTAAATTTTCACGAAAATTGAAAGAAAATAAAAGTTCCTAAGTCAATTTTAAATATATATAGGGTTTTCCAATAAGAGGTGTTATTTTGAATAGATCTTGTGATTTAACACCTTGCAACTTCTTCCCTTGGGGCCACGTGAAAAAGAAGGCCTACGCCAACAGCCGAGCGTTCATTCAAGACCTCAAAGATGAAATTCGTGAGGCTATCGAAGACATAGGGCAGCCACTTTGCGATTTGTTTATGGAAAATTTCATGAAAAGGATATGGTCCTGTAAGCGTGTCGTGGTGGTTATTTGCCTGAAATTACAATGAACCCATCAACATCTTCACAATGCTCTAACACACTTTAAATTCTAAGCATAATCACATATTTTAAAAAGTTTAAATACCAAAGTTACATAATCGAGTTTTAGATTATCATTACAATACTTGTAGTGTTTTCTACGAAGTCATAGCTAGAACCTTTGCAAACACACATTTTTCAACATTCACGTAAAGTACAAATTGTTAAAAATCTGGAGATTTACCACGAAAAATACTGTGAAGAAGAGCTACACAACCAACGGTGTATTATCAGCATTGTTTCTTTACAAATGTTATAATATCTGCAGAGGTTTTTCATTACAAGACTTATAGTCCAATTCATTTCAATTAATTTCCCCGGCAGAATGTGAGCATTAGACCTGAGATTTCCTGGTAAGTCATTCGACTTAATTTTACTCCTACTCTTAAGAGTAATCTAGATTTATTAAGGTATATTTCAGAGTATGACACCACATTGTCTCCCAAGAAATAAATTAATTTATACCTGTCTTCAGATTACGTAAAAACCGTTCATCTTCGCAAATAGATTAATTTCCCCGGCATCAAAACAAGCGTATTCTATAAGTGAACAAAACAAACAATTGTTTTCCAAATCGAAAACTTAGCCACCTGTAAGGCATTGACCTTTACATAAATAAATGTAATCGTTGAAGAAATAAATAATCAACAAAAATAAAAATCATCGAAAATAGATGCGAAATTAAACGAAATGCTACGAAAGTCAGCAAATCATGCATTCTCAACATTAGTCGTTTACTGAATGTTGTACTCTCAATAATTCACCGGTACGCGGTGGAACACATCATCTAGTATGTAGTTTTTGTCCATTCATTAATTCTAGCCAAGGCAAAGCAAGGCGCAACATCAACGAGCCATGCCGTCTTTGATTACAAATTCGAAATCAAATCGGGTGAAATGTTGTGACGATGTTGATGGGTGTGTTTTGAGAATGGCACAAGGGTGGTTGGCTGACTCGCTGGGGCATCACACAACAGTTACTAGTCACAGTCAGTCAGTCAGTCAACAGCAAGCATCTTGGTGAGGTGAAGTAAAAGCTTAGAAATATTTTATACGCTGGCGCTGCTAAGATAGCAAACAACAGCACAGACAAATATGACGCCGGCGAAGTTCTCCCCTGAAGACTTTTCGGAGGAAAGTGCAAATTGATAAAAGCTAACGATAAGTATCTGATGGTGGGCGCAATAAAGCGTGTGCTGGTACTTGCACTAGATGTAAATAAAAGCTCAACTGATTTGAATATCTTGTGTACGAATGAATTACTCAAATTTACTTTAAGATGATAATAAATTTATCTGGTTAGCGTTTGACGAACTTTCTGTTGTTGCCAGATCAATCTGAAATTACATTAACTGATTGATGAATTCCTAAAATGGTAACATAGAAACTTAGGAAAATTTTGGATTATTTTAACTCGTCTCAATATTAGGGAAAGTTTTCTTTTGAGATGATCAATTGATCGAGCAACAAAAAAATCAATGAAACTTTTGGTGCCCCTGTGCTCGTCAAACTCCATTTTAATTTTTTTTGCATAAATCTTTTCGTCCAGTTCATCATATTTAGTACATCACTGACTGAATTCGCACGGCCAAATGGAAATTTGCATTCTTTGGTCTCAATAAAGCAATTTAATTTCACAGTCGCTGAAAGAGAGCTGGCAAATTTGATTTGCAAGTTTTCATTCTGCATACCTTACCTGTATAATTAGGGAAATTCGAATTTCTTGGGTCACAATCGTCTTAGTATACAACGAAAAATATGCGTGCAACTGAACAGACTGTACACGGATGTACTTTAGCCCATCAGCCGTGCTCGTTCAGTCTGAGCGCGACAAGCAACGAGTGCATATCACGTCTCTGCCCTATTAATTGTTAGTCACTTAAATGTACTCTTTTCCCTTCATTTTAATTTATCGTTTAACGCTACGTGTTTCATTTTTCTAATTAAAATCAAGTGCCATTAAAATAGAACACAAAACATTCAATCCGCCTACAGGTTATGGGCCAAGGCATTCGATACACAATCAAAAGACGAAGCGAAAGAACAATTAAAAGATGAAGTGATAGAACAATTAAAAGACAAAGTGAATGAACTGTTAAAAGTGCAGCGTTAGCGTTACACAAACGACTAAAGTGAACAATAATCGCGATAGAGAAAAATGACAGAAAGTTTCGGATACAAGTACTCCTTCCAGAAGCCCAATGGCGATAATTACGCAGTTTGGAGTTACAAAATGGAGTTGATGCTAATCGATCAAGACTTATGGGACGTGTGATCGAAAAAGGCAAACCTACAGAAGCAACCGCACTCGCAAGGTGGAATAAAATCGACGGTAAGGCGCGCGTGAGAATAGGTCTTTCGCTCGAGGACGATCAATTGATGATACACAAAAGGAGTGCCACAACAGCTAAGCAGGTTTGGACAACGCTCAAAGACATCAAAAGTAATGCTGTTAAAGATATTATGCCGTACAGTTCTTAATGAAGATGGTGATATGGAAGCGCACAATTCAAGTTTTTCGCATACAGTCAATCAACTAACGACTTTCGGAATTGTTTTGGATGACAATTTATTAACAGCAATGCTGCTGAGAAGCCTTCCGGAAGCTTATGACACACTCGTTACGGCTTTGGAGAGCAGGCCCAAAAATGTTATCAGTTCGCACCTCATCAAAGTAAATTAATCGATGAATACAAGAGGCGCAAACGGTAAAAGCAAAAGGACATAAGAGACAATTTCCCAATAAGTGAGACCGCAATGTAGACCACATACGGTAATACAAGTGGACAGAATAAAGGCAATAACAATGCCCGACAAGAGAGCTGAAGCTGTTTTTTCTGCAAAAGGACCGGCCACGACAATCAAGATTGCAGAAAATATAAATCCTGGAAAGATCAAGCAAACACAGTAAAAGATATTTCAAAACCTACTGACAACTTATTTATGGCTGCGGACAATGTTTACGAACCAGCAAGCAGAAAGTGTCGAGTATGCACGATTCAGTTCAAAGGCCAAGAAAAACAACAGCAACACATGGTTTGTCGACTGAGGGGCAACGCGCCACATGAAAAACTAGAGATTTTTTACCAATTTCGATTCGGCCGTAAAAGGATTCGTGCGACTGGCCGACGCGGATAAAGTGAGTAAAATCGAAGGAAAAAGGCTCAGGTGTCATAAAGTGTACAGTCGATGGACAGCAAACCCAACTACGAATTAAGCACGTGCTCTATGTACATACCATCGTTCGAATCCAATCTGGTATCCGTAAGAAAGCTCACTAAGGAAGGATATAAAGTGAATTTTGACAGAAACATCTGCATAGGGACAAAGAATGGTGAAAAGCATGAAGTGGCGAAATTCGCTTCGGACGTCGAAGATTTATACGAGGTACAAAAAGCCGACGAAAGATCCTGCACAGTAATAAAGACCAAACACGGAGAAAACTGTAACATGCGTGGCACAGACTCGCCAGCCTTTTCCAAAGGAATGCCATCATAAAACACAGGCCATCCTCGATCTCATTCACACTGATATTTGTGGACCCATGGAAACTAAGACGCCGAGTGGGAAAAGGTATTTAATGACTCTCATCGATGACTAGTTAAGATACACGGCAGTATATCTTTTGAAAACGATGGACGAAGTGGAGTCCCAAATAAAACGTTTTGTCCAAATTATGAAAACACAATTCGGAAAAACTGTAAGTGTATAAGGTGCGATCGAGGGAAAGAGTATGTAAATAAAGCAATACAAAATTTTTTTGCTGAAAATGGAATAAGAGCACAATATACAGCTGGATACTCGCCGCAGAAAAATGGAGTCTCCGAGCAAAAGAATATATCGCTTATAGAAATGGCGAGGTGGATAGTCTTAGATGCAAATATGGATAAAAGTATTGGGGCGAAGCCGCAACTACAGCCATTTTTTTTTGTAGAATCGTTTACCGAGAGAACTCCGTATGATTTATGGCACAACGAAAAGCTCTACGTAAAAAATCTGCACGTTTTCGGAAGTAAGGCACTTATGCAAATGCCGAAGGAACTTCGAATGAAATTAGATGCAAAATCTACAGAGCATATTTTTATTGGTTATTAGGAAGATCCAAAGCCTTCAGATTTATTAACGCGACAGCAGGAGCACTCAAAATAATTCGAGAGAAATCGAATCAACGCCGATGGAAATTCGGAAGAGTACAGGTATGTTTTTCGGAGAAAAAATGCTCAGGAAGAATCCATTCAAGAAAGCGACAGCGAAGAGCAATCATCATACTCAAGTGCAGCAGAAGAGATCGCAGAAGCAAGCAACGGCGCACAAGTAGAAGCAATTAACAAGGAAGCTGATAGGCTTGGGTTGTGAAATTTATCTTGATAATTTTTTCAACTATCCTAAGTTGCAATTCGACCTTATAAGTAGGAGTATTAAGGCTTGCGGTACTGTTCGAAGCAACCGAAAATACTTCCGAAATCTGCCCCTGCAGATGAAAAAAAAAATGAAGCGTGGAGACACTATACTACATTGTGAAGTGCATGGATAATAAGCCGGTTCATTTATTGACCAACTTTTTGCCTCCATCGGAAACTGACAGCGTCAAGTGCCGTCAAGTAGGTTGAACATCGCGTGCCCTAAAATCGTGATAAACTACAATTAAAATATGGGCGGAGTCGACCTAATGGGTCAGCGAAAAGTATTTTACGAACTTGATCGACGGTCTAGAATAAAGTATTACTTATGATTGTTTTTTGATTTTTTTGACATCGCCGTAAACAATGCATACATTGTTTATGCGAAACTTCATGCTGCTAGGCACATGAAAGGGAACATTTTGACTAGCCTTCAGTACAAATAAATTGTTGCTCGAAGTTTAGTAAACGGTGTTACAGCGACCAAAGTGCTTGAAGTGAAAGTTACCGTCTCATTTCATGAAAAAATTCAATGTTAGGAAAAGGTCTGCCAGCTGCGCCAAAAGAAAGCAGGAAAGTCGCACAAATAACACTTGTCTCATATGTAGTCCAAAGTTTCACCAAACAAAGGAATTGTTTTACTGAATACCACGGTTGATTTTATTGGTTTTAGAGTGTCAATTTATCTTTTATGCTAGATATTTCACAGGAAATGTTTTTTTTATAAATCATAAAAATGAGCTATAAACAACTTGTAATAAATATTTTTTTTACCCCAGAATTAAAACAATCTGGATGATTTCAACGCTAAGGTTGGCAATGAGCTATCTCATCGGAGTACGACTGGAGGATATAGCCTCCACGATGAAACAAATGACAACGGCAAGCGCTCGATTGACTTTGCATGTAGCAGAAATCTAGTCATACGTTCGACTTGCTTCCCACATCGACGCATTCATAAAATGACCTGGGTATCACCGGATGGCAATACACAAAACCAGATCGATCATGTTCTGATCCAACAACGTTGGGCCTCGAGCATACTTGACGTCCGTACACACCGAGGCGCCAATTGTAACTCAGATCATTACTTGACCAAATTAACCTATCAATGTCGTATGTTAAAGGCATATTCGGCGAAGACCACCCCGCTACAAAAATTTGACATCGAAAGGCTCCAAACGGCGTCTGTGGTCAAAAATTTCACGGAGGCCCTCGACAACCAGCTGGCTCCCATCTTATCAGACGCATCGTTAAAGACGAGCAACGAGCTCTGGATGGAAGTGAAAGCGGGACCGTGCCAGAACAGACGATCGGACATGAAGCCCGGCGCAAGAGGAATGATTGGTTCGATGATGAGTGCCAGAATGCGTTAGATAAAAAGAATCAGGCGTACAAAGAATACGTAGGTAAAAAAACCAGAACGAAGAGGAAACACTATGAACATCTCAGAAGAGAAGCGAATAAGATAATTAGGACTAAGAAAATACTATGACGACCATTTGAGAAGTATAGATATAAGTTTAGCGGGCAACAACACAAGAGAAGCATACAAAGTAGTGAAAAGCTGTAACGTGGTTATCTGCTCAAAACCACGCTCTGTCGTGATGACATCGGCAATATCATCGCTGATGAAACCAAGATTAAGGAAAGTTGGGTATCATATTTTAAGAACCTCCTTAATCCTCCGCACAGCTCCAGAACATGGGAGCCTATAGATGTCTGCGGGGAGCTTCCATTGGCCCCACCAATTCTGGATAAAGTTTGTTCCGCCATCAAAGCCCAAAAGAATAATAAAGCGCCAGGCATCGATGAGATTCCAGTGGAGCTCATCAAATATGGTGGCAGCAATGGTCATGAAGCTATTCACAACGTCATCCCGCACATTTGCCAAAAAGAACATATGCCGAAAGAGTGAAGCCAATCAATTATATTCCCTATCCGCAAAAAAGGTGACAAGCTACAGTGCGAAAATTATAAAAAAATATATTGTACGGCGTACAAAATATTTTCAAAGATCTTAGAAAATAAAATCGGATCTTACGCCAACAGTATTATTGGAGAGTATCAAGATAGTTTTAGAGCAGGTAGATCGACGATAGACCAATTGTTCACAGTCAAGCAGGTACTTGAAAAATGCTGGGAGTTCAACATAGAAGTGCACCAAATTTTCGTTACCTTTAAGCAAGCATACGACAGTATTGATCGTAACGTACTGTACCAAATAATGCTTTGCTTTGGCGTCCCAGCCAAATTAGTCCGTCTTGCCAAAATGACAATGACCTCGACGACCTTCCAAGTCCGCATCAATAACCAACTCACCGATGCGTTTGACACAAATATCGGACTAAAGCAGGGAGATGGGCTGGCCCCATTGCTATTCAATTTGGCTCTGGAGTACGTCATAAAGAAGCTACCTGTCGATACACGAGGCACATTACTATACAAGTCGAGCCATGTGGTAGCGTATGCGGACGCGTTAATATTTTGTCACGGTCATTAACAACTGCCAAAGAACTTTTCCTGAAACTCGACAGCGAAGCAAAACTAGTCAGGCTACAGATCAATGCAAATAAAACAAAGCTCATGACGCAGTCGAGGAAAAATACCTCAAATACACAAAATACAACACTTGGCGAATACATAATCGAAAATGTTTGCGAATTTGTGTATTCACGCGCCAAAATAACGAAAACGGGCAATGAAGAGACGAAATACGCTGAAGAATACAGCTAGCAAATAATATATTTTATTCAGTTTTGACGATCTTGAAGACCAGCTGCATACACAGGAAAACAAAGCTCCAAGTACACAAATCTGTGATGGGACCTGTCTTATAGGTTGAGTGTGAAACACGGACCCTAACCCAAGCATCCGCAAATATATTGAACGCCTTTGAGCGACGGGTCCTGAGGCGAATAATCGGAGCGAAGCTAGACGACGACCAAAGGCGAATTCGATACAACCATGAGCTGTATGCAATTTTTGACGAATCGGAGGTTTCAACAATTGTAAGACTGCGGAAGCTGCAATGGGCTAGACACATGAATCGTATGGACGAACAACGGATACCCAAAAAGGTATTCGTTGGGAGAACTGAAGGCCGGAGACTAGTGGGGAAACAAGACCGAGAAAAAACTCAGCTATGTTGCGTATGATGGATCTCTAACTGTCTTATCCCACTGTCCACCAAAAGCAACCAAAAAGATGGTCCTCATTATGTTGTCAACTCTTCATGATTCTCCTGATAAAGATAATGAAGTAGAACTACTAGAAATAATCGATTATAATAAAACCAAAGGTGGCGTCGACGTTTTCGATGCAATGGCTAAAAAATACTTCGGGCAAAGGAAAACACGCCGATGGACGATGTGCATATATTATGGGCGTTTGAATGGCATTAACTCTTGGGTTCTTTACAAACGTTCAAATGCTAAAAACACACCAGAAATAAAATTCAGAAGAACTTATCTAAAAAAAAATGGGACACCAACTATATTATTTGGAGGTGCCAATTTTAAGGAGGGATATGAATTATATGTGGTATTTTCAAAAAACCTATGCCAAGTCAAAACATGGTGTCTCAACATCAAACCAAAGGGCGGTGTGGTTTCTGTACCAGAAGTAAGGACCAGAAATGTAAGACTCGGTGCACAAAGTGCAAAATTCCAAGATGTTTAGAACACCAAATAAAAATATGCTAAAAGTGCTCAAACTAATAACAGGTAAATTTTGTGTTAATTATCGATCGTAAGTTTATATTCATAATTAATAAAAAGAAATGTTTTTAAATTTTTTTTGCTTAAAAAATAAGCTCAAAAAATCTGAGGTGCTCGGGCACCCCTTGTATGAAAATCAGTTGGGCAAAATAGTGTAGGATGCCTGGATTAAAATTACAACCGTCACAGGAAATCTTTGTCTGATGTTGAGTTCGGTTTGGAATGGTTAAAGCTTGGAGGACAAAAATCAAGCATTGTCTAAGTATAGATAGAAAAAAAATTACAATTTACCTAAAAATGAGAAGGCTCTATTGAAATCGATGCCTGTGTCCGTCTGTATGTCACAGCATTTCTTCTCCGAAACTATCGAAACTAAAATCATGAATCTTTGCGGATAGCTCGGAAGTTAGGACTTCTAGAAAGTTTTGGAGTGAACAAAATTTCAAAGAGTTCTAGGGGAACCCCCCATATAGAGGAGTGACATCTAAAAATTGTTTTTCATCAAAAGTTGTCAAACAGGAAAGTCTTATGAAAGACTTTAATGAGATCTTTTCAAAACAGGTCTTAAAATTACTTTACCAGTGTCGATGGGGGCAAAAGGTGAAATGCACGAAATTTCGTGTATATCCTTTATTCTATGTTTTGATAGAATTTATAGAAGTTTTTCTACTACATGGGCGATAAGGAAGAAGGAGTCGAGCGGTCGTCGAGGCAGCACGGATCAAGCAGCAAGAGCAGGAGTTTTTTCATCAAGAGTTTTTCGGAGGGAAAGACCAATATTAGAGTTTGAGTCGAGCAGTCGTCAAGGCAGCACGGATCGAGCAGCAAGAGCTTTTGGAGGTTTTTCGGATGTTTCGGAGGATTTATATGATTACTGAATTTTGGAGGAAAGTGGAAATTTCAGGAGTTACGGATTTTTGGAGGAATTTCGGAGAAAAAATTTGTTTGGAATTTGTGGAAAGGAGTTAAAGCGCCTGGGCAAGGCGCCTAGTGCGAAAGGAGTTGAAAACGAACGAAAACATCATTATTAAGGCTTTTTTGTTTTAAGTATTACTGTTTTTCTTTATAATATCGTTATTTTGCTTTTTAGTCTCTCAATGACTAGAGAATAAGGACCTCAGTTTCTACTTCCCCTGTGGGTAGGGGGAAAAGTAATGAATCTGGGGAGCTCTCCGCCGCTAAATCTAGCTTCACGCGGAAGGCGAGAAAAAACTTGCAGCGTTTCTGCGAGAAATTCGGGGGGGATATAAAGGAGTTCATCCTCGACTTGCTTGCCAGTTGCAAGATGCAACTGCAAGCGCCAGAGGTCCCCAGTGACATGGAGATGGATGAGGGTGGAATTTCCACGGACAGTGGCGACGAGGTGGAGGCTATCGTAAAGCCAGAAGCCAGAAAGAGGCCGATGGGGTCTCCAACGCAGGAGCCCACATCAAAGCTATCAAAGACCCTTGAAGTGGGCGAGCGGGATTCTCCCCAGCTCAAAAAGGTTACGAAAATAGCTTCCGCTAGTTTCTCGGGGACCAAACCAAAGCCGGGTGGAAGGCCGGGCCTAGAGGGAAATAAAACGAAATCGAAGCCCCAACAGCCAAGCGTGGCTGCTACCAAAAAGGAGAGGGTTCCTCCCAAAGTGTGCTAAAGGCTTGACCTGAAGACTTCCGGGGAAAGCGTCAAAAGGGCTTGCGATCGAAACTCTAAAAAGGAGCCAGAGTTCAACGTGACGGTGAGCAGCTCCTCACGAGCTTCGCTCCACCCTAAAACGGCTGAGGATCACACCAGCCTTTTTAACTTCCTGAAGTGTGCGAAGGTGGCCTGCCACACCTACTCTCTTCCAGGAGAGAGAAAATTGACTCTCCTTCTAAAAGGCGTGCACAGCTCATACGACGAGAATAATGTCGTGGCTGAGCTGAAGGAACATCTCGGAGAACATATCCTTTCAGCGAAAAGATTCTCCACTATAACCTCTAGGAGGGAAAAAATGACGCTTTCATCCTTCTTAGTCCAGTTCAAACCGGTCTTTGAAGTGAAGAAAGCAATGGACATAAAGTTCCTATTGTACCAGAAGATACAATGGGAGCGTCTGCAGAAAAACTGCACTTCCCAGTGCTTCAACTGCCAAAGATTTGGCCACGTTGCTTCTAACTGCGGACTCAAAGTTAGATGCGTAAAATGCAATGCTTAGGGGCACCCTGCGAGTTTCAGAGGTTGGGCAAGGCAAAAGAAGTTGAAGAGAGGAGGAAGAACCTCCAAAAGAAAAAAGAGAAAAGGAGGGATTTCATCACCATCTCTATAAAAAATACTGTACGTGAAGGGGTCTCCTACTCTAGCCTTTTGCAAGGTGAAAAGAGGCAGCCTGCACAGTACAAAAACAGCAAGCCCAGCAGTCGCAGAATGACCAAAATACGGATTTGAGCACTGACTTTTTCGGGTGTGACTTGTTCACACTCATTCGAAAAGTGGACTCTTTTATCCCCCACTATAAAAAAACTCACTAACCCTAGTGAGAAAAAGCTGCGTACTTAGAATTTGCCTTCAAAGTATGTTGTCGTGATGAGTTCCATTAAACTCCTCAACTTTTCATTCCCTATAAGCGAATCGATTGGGCAGCAGTAAGTGCTGACCTTGACGGAAAATTGAAGGGGATTTCGATCAATAGATCGAAAAATCTTTCTATTCCTGAATTCGATGAGGGAGTTGCTTGTATAAATTCAACCCTGGATACGGTCATCTCAAAGATTCCCATTAAGAAATCCTCGACAAATTATTTTATCGAGATTTACCGGAAGACATCTTACACCTTCATCGTAGACGTAGTCGGCTTAGAAAGCTTCTCACAAGAATCTACCATCGCAACTTAAATATGGTCAACTGGGAGTATGAACGTATTCACCTAGTGATTACGTCTCTAAACCGAATGATCTCGAGGAGAACCAAGACTTTTGCTAACGAGCGATTTGAGCAGGCCCTAGAAAGTATCAAACCACGTCCCTGTACGTTTCCTCACATCAATAGGATAACGGCTAGAAAAAGGCTGCCTGGGGTCCTCACTTATGATGGATCCATGGTCACGGATGGCAAAGCCATCGCTGACTCTATCGCAAAACATTTTGCGAAAGTTCTTCAAGGAGAGAAAGCAAGTGAGGACTCTTCCATTACTTCGTTACTACCACAACGAATTTCAACAGGGACAATGATCAATTGTGCTTGACTCGGTTCTCTGATTCAAATTCCTCTGACACACCTAATTCCAAAAAATCAGCAGGGGCTATTACTAAATAATTTTACAAAACCCTACTAGTTTCACGACCAGTCTGTCCGTCTGTCTGTCCGTCCGTCAGTCCGTCCGTGTGTCACAGCAGTTTTTCTCGGAAACTACTTAAGCTAGAAACATCAAATTTTGTATGTAGGTGTAAAGTGGTGATCTCTTTAAATTTCAACTAAAAAAAATTTTATAAAGTATTTAAGGGGGGTCTCCCCATATCGGAGAGTGATCCCCCGAAAAAAAATTTCATTGAAGGTAGCCGATATGGGTATCAAATAAAAGGTCTTGATGAGAACTTTTCAAAACAGGTCTTAGTTTGGCAAAATTTGCTTCGAGGGGCGCACAGGGAGGGGAAATACACAGAAAATTTGTGTCCCCCCCCCCACGCGATTGGACACCTGTGATCCGAAAAATCTGAAAAAAATCATGAATGTAGGCCTTGGTGAGTACAACAACAACAAATACGCTAGAAGTCGCAATTCACTCAACTTTGTTAGTAATAGTATGATTTATCGATTTTATGTTTTCTTGAATAAAATCTTAACTGTCCCCTTAAATTCAATGACATTCAGTACATAGGTGTTTATTTATAAGATTAATCTATCCAGAAAGTTTCATAAAGATTGAATCATATTTAGCGAAGTTATAGCGGTTTGAATTTTCCTGTATTACTATGGAACAATATGCGCTGCATTTATTACTATGGCAACATATGGCTATGGAACAACATGCGCTTTTTACCGGCTTGACACTACAGTTTT
This sequence comes from Odontomyia ornata, assembly GCA_963969285.1. NCBI lineage: Eukaryota > Metazoa > Arthropoda > Insecta > Diptera > Stratiomyidae > Odontomyia > Odontomyia ornata. The sequence continues at coordinate 262,696,285 of OZ017742.1, forward strand.
GCTAGGATTTGCATGAAAATTTCAGGAATGATAGGTGTCATGTATATCTTTGAGAATCGGTTCAGCTAGTGGTATCAGTAATCGTAAAACAAGATAGTGCTGTTTTAAATGCGAAGATTGAATAATTTGGAGTTATTTTTTCCCAATTTCAACGTTTAAGGTGCATGCTTTGAACACTTGATTCAATTTAATGAATGACTGAAGATGAGTACCTACAATTAATGCTCATAAGTGAAACAAGTCAAGGAGGTGGGAGAGAGCTCCTAGCAAAAGGGTTCTGTAACCATTCTAGGATTCGAAAAAATAGGTCATGAATCGATGATAATAGTACAGGAGAGTGGCCCCTGAAAAAAAATTCATCAAACGTAGCCGATATGAGTAGGGAATGAAAGTTTTCATGGGAGCTTTTCAAAACAGTTGTTAAATTGTTAGTTTTTGCTTCAGTGGGGGCACAGGGGGAAATACATGAAAAATGTGTTTCCTCCGTCGCGGATCGACATCTGAAATAATTATCAAGGGAGATATTTATGAGTATAACAATACCAAAAACCTCAGATATCGAAATTCGTTCAACTTTGTGAATAATAGTATGATCTTCGTTTTTCATATTTTCTCCAATAAAATCGTCTTTGACATGTTTCTTGATTTGATTCGATCTGGTGACTGCATTTTGTAAATTGAATACAAAACCCTTCTGACATGAGCGTAGGTCTATTTACCCAACTTGTTTATCCTCGCGATCATTCTAAATAAATGCATTAACATTTGCTACTTCTCTCAGCAATGGAAATGTGCAAAAATATTCGCAATACCCAAGAGGCCGGGCAGTACTGTCGTAGTCGATACTCGTCCGATTTCGTTGCTTTCAAACATTGGTAAGCTTCTTGAAAGGGGAATACTTGAAGGCATCCTACGATTCCCTGCCGGGGCAAGAATTGTGCCGGAAAGACAATTTGGTCTCAAAAAAGCTCACTAGACGGTGGATGCTATGACCGTGTTCCAAGCCGATATAACGAGAAGCTGGCCCAACAATAAGCTTGTTGTAGCTTGCCTGATCGATGTGGAGAAAACCTTTGACTCTGTATGGATCAATGGGCTTCTCTACAAAATGATAAATCATGGCTTTCCGGCCCATATTGTGAAAATTATAGGCAGCTTCATGAGGGGACGAACTGCCTTTGCGGTGGTTGGTGGAACTAGTTTAGACCCATTTAATATTGACTCGGGGGTCCCACAGGGGTCTATATTAGGCCCATTTCTTTTCAACATATTCACCTCTGACGTCCCGGGCGTAAGAGATGAATATTAGCACGGAATCCAGGTGAACCTCTTCGCTGACGACTTGTTAGTGTGGTCATCTGACCATAATTTGCGCTTTGCTAGGATGCGGCTTCAAAGGTATTTGGAATCTCTTACTGCATATAACCGGAAATGGGGAATCAAGGTAAATGCAAAGAAAAGTGAATTAATTGTGTTCAAGGACCCCCACAAAAACTTCGGTCGTCGTGCAAGAGGCATCTGTGACTCCAGGGTTAAGTTGAATGGGCAGTTGGTGCACTGCTCTAGGTAAACGAAGTTCTTGGGGGTAGTTTTCGACAGGAAAGCTACCTTTAGTGCTCACGTTGATAATATTTTGAAAAAAATTGACTTGCGTACCATCTTCTTTTACCTCTTTTCAGGAAACATTCGACAGCGAGTCAAGGTTTTGGCCTAAAAAACCTTGATTCGTCCGATCATTACATATGCGGTGATGATATAGATTGGAGCTCCGAAAACGAAATAGGGCAAGATAGGATTAGTGTAGCGAAAAATCCTTCGGGCTTGCACAGGACTCAACAGACGGGAGAACGGACGGCTTACCCCAACGGATTGCTGTACCGGGAGACAGGAATGGAGCCGATAAAATCGTATGCAGAAAAGCCTGCGGAAGCGGGAATCATACGAGCCAAAGAGCACAATGTGTTAGTTGTCAGGAGCGACGGACAACCGCTCTATGGACGCAGCGAATGAGTAGTTTTCAAGGTAGTCTTAAGGAAATAAGGAAATAATGTACGTAATTTTAAGGATATGAATTTTAAATTCTAAAAATAGTTGTTAGAGCAGGTGATGTTTACTAACTTCTTTTATAATCTATTAGTGTATGATAATGTTGTGGGTGTCAACCTTTTTAAGTTTTCTTTTACCACAAAATTAATATTATAATGTAATTAAAGTAAATTATTATTGATCTCCAGGCAAAGCCATAAGACACAACCCGCATGTATATTGTTAGGTTAAGCTATTGATGAATTGTATATATGTAAAAAATGAAAAACCGCCAAATAAAGATCTTGAATCTGAATCTTGAAAATCTACTGCTTTCCATCGAACCAAACACTATACTTTTGATATTAAAAATTTTCTGCAAACACATAATAGAACAAAAAGACATTTAAAATTCGGCTTAGTCAATGATTTTAGCAATATTGCAATAAAATGTTGGCCGGTTAAAATGGAATACCACTGGTTTTTGTTTTGAAGCAAAAATATATTTTTTGTTCATGTCATTAAAGTTTTTCTTCAATTAAATCATTGTTTATGTCTGCATATCGTAGGCTAAGTACAAAACGCTTTTGACATGATAGTAGTTCTGTCTACCCAACTTGTTATTATCACTCAGATTTGAAGAAAGAATAGATTTATCTTTACCGAGTGTTTAACTGAAGATTTTCCAGATTTGGTAAGAAAATTGAGAAAACAGCTTAAAAGGAAAACTTACTCGATAATTTACTTCTTCAGTCGCAATATTTGCAATATTTAAAAAATGAAATATTAATCTCTATTTTATTCGAGCTTGTTAAATATATTCTCTTTTGTCAAAATAAAGTGTCCAATCACTTCAAGGATAATCGCAAGCAAGAAAAATTAGCAGCGCCACAAGTTTGAGCCTTTAAGAAAAAACTTCGCCTCGAAAATCTAACGCCAGCTGTTCGACGTTGGTCCAGCCAGCGAACAGCCGACTTGAAGGTCGATCATACGTTCAGGGGTTTCCCAGCCAGCCTGAATGACATCATCATCCACGTGCAGCCCCAGTCACCTGCTATGCACTTGCCAGCCAGTTCAACGACTGTTACACTTGCGAGCAGCATCAACTAGAGACCATTGACTAGTGCCAGTGCTTTAGAGATTAACGCGAATCCTTGGTCTTCGCACATGGGCAAATTGCAAATTTCTACTGATAAAAAGCTCAATAGCTGGTTTGACGCCACCAAAGTTTGCTCGGCGGGTAGTTAGTTGAAAGACTGCCTCATTCGCAGTCACAGCTCTTGAGTTCGCTGATGTGTCTCGTACGTAGCCCCAGCTATTGTACGTTCAGCGGTAAAAGTGCCGTGGATAGGATAGACCAACGTGTCATGCGTGAACCATTTCAAAAGTATTCGTAGCCATCAGCAAGAGACTGGATGGCCGCCGACACTTCCGCGCTTGTTGGATTGCAATCAAATGTTACCTTCATTCGCTCCTAGATTGTCGTGTGGGGAACACCTTAAGCAGATGCCGAGACGGGCTGGACAGTAAAATCCTTTTTCGCGTGGTGATTTCATCAAGTAATCAATCGGAATAAAACGTTAAAGTCTATTCCACATATTTCTGAACATCATCGAGTGCACATAATTATCGTTCGTCGCGCAACTTTTTTTTTAATTTGTCATATTAATATCACTTGTTCCCACTTGGCTGTCGCGACCGCAGTTCTTCTATCTTCATTCAAGCATGTGGTTTATAAATATATTTAACAAAAAAATACACAACCACTCTCGAGTCGCGCACTTACACACATTTATATTGAAAACCACCCGATAGACCAGATCGCGGCAAATATTGAAAATCTTTTTATTTTACACCTTGTGAAAATTCACTTTTTTAAATACGCGCGCTTACAACTTTCTTCGCCGGGAAGTCATAAGAAACGTCGACTCTACGAAATGCCCTGAACATTAGCGAGAAATTTGCATGGGAGAAAATTCTGGCGCAAGATTCGAAAGCCTGTCCACCGACGACCAACCCGACATCGACCACGACAAAGTCAACGCAATGTACGGCGGCCACGGCGAAACGACTTCACCAGCGATAATACTACTCGACTCGTACAAAGCGGGCGCATATCGAGCACACACAAATCGCGTCGAAGGTAGACGGCTGAACGAGTCGTAAAACGGTGGCCTGCCTGCTCGTTTGCCTTCTTTCCCTTCATGTTTATGCTGTGATGATTTCGTTGTGAGAGCATTACCAGCCCAAACCAGTAATTTTGTATTGGCAATTGAAACCCGAAAATGACAGCGAAAAGATGGAATAATGTTCAACGTGCCGTCTCCATTCATTAATTTAAAATAAGATTATCATAAACTGAAAGCTAGTAGCATATCAAGTTGTAATTGTGGAGTGTGCTGCTGCTTAATTTTGGTTCAAATCTCAATTCCCGTCTTGGCAATGTCGATTAGCGTTCCGAGAATAGGGGAACAAAATATTTCAACACTGTCGCGCAACAGTACGGGTCCACACGCAACATACGTCATGGTATATTTTTACTATGCAGCCAGATCCGTTGCAAACCCACTCAAGTGCATCTCTGACTTGATCCCCATCTTCAATCGGCGCCGCCGACACATAGCAGGACCAAAAGAGCGCTACGCGACCCAGTTTATCGTATAAACAAAAATAAATACAGGAGACGCGGGGCCAACCCAACAACTATCACTTGTTCGGAAACGCTTTGCAGCCGACTTACTGCGATGACAGCCGATCCAAGAACGAGTCGGTCTGTTCGAAAGCCATGTAACATTTCAAAGGGGCTGCTGTGCCAAAGCAACAACAGTTTGTACACACAGAATTCTGTTACACCAACGGGCAGCGGCGGAACATCATACCCAATCCAGTTCAAATGAAAACATCACACGAGCGGCGGTGAACTGGCGCACCAACACAATGTCACCGTCGTCTACACTGCCAGCAGAAATAAAAAGGCCACATCAAGCATTCGAAAATGACATGACACGTTCACCCGTACATGTTCTACGCTGCTGGTGCTGCTGCCGCTACTTCTGGCTTCGCGCTATAAATATATGAGAAGAACGATAGCGGCGATGATGTAAACGAGTTTTCAAGCGCGCTTCCACACATCCAACAAATCGTCATTTAATGTCGGAAATTCAACGAACACCACATCGGGCGCTCGGCCTTTCTGACTCTGACCAAATGACTCGACGACTCGCTTGTGCCTTTCGCGAGTGTGTCGGTAAGTTGCTTTCGATGTGTTGGCGTGTATCGTATTGTATATTTGATTGATTGACTGAAGATGATGTGAGTTGCACGAGCTGAGCGATTTGTATAGAATTAATGACTGGTGAAAATAATAATGCGGCCATATGAGGGTCTAAAAGCTGTTTTAAAATTAGATTTACAATGCAAGAGGATCATTTTCTCGGGAGCCAAGTGTTCAGCAGGAAATTGCGAAACCACAAAACTTAAGAATTATATTCCTTTCTTCTCTATCACCCTAGCATTTTGACTAGAAGTTTATATTGTGATTATTTCCAAATAAGAACTGAATTCAATTAATGAATTCTAGGAAATTAAATATTCAAAATAAAGGGAATGATTCATTACAGCGAGAAATCTGGAGCCCAACAGAATAGAAAAGCAAAATAATGAATTTTGTATGGCTTCATAAAACATTTTTTTTTTTGTTATCAGACAAAATTGAAATAATATTACTTACTAAGTGTGTGTAATTTAGTATAGCTAAGAAAATTGCCAAGAATGAAATGAAAATCATGGTAACTAAAATGTTTGCAGCAAGTATTGCTCATGGAGCGATTACTGCTCCAACATCGAGATCAAAAAATGGTGTAAAATTACATAACCGTGTAATTGCCAAATAACTTTTAAGGATCTGCAACAGTTCAAAGCTAATTGTTGAAAAACTTTTATAAATTTACCCTGCACTAACGGTTAGATAACCACCCACTTTAAAAAGCAACCTTACATTATAAAGCTATTCTACTTAATATAGTTCTCGCCGTTACCCTGCCTCTGCTGCTACAAACTTTTATGAAACTACAATTTTATATTCCATTAATATATTATAAATATTCATTCATTTAACTTTAAACCAATGTTCATTAATTTAAAACATCTAAGGCTGGAATCGAACCAACATATCACGGATCACAAGATAGGAGTAATCTCTTTGACATACAATTGCCAGAAAAAGTAAGCAACATATTACGAAATTCATGCTAAAGAACGCTGCTACGTTTAAATATTTAAGCAACCAAATGTATTCATTAATGAATCTATCTTTTCTATACATTTTTCCTGTGGCAATCCTTTAAAAACTAGATTTTACAGAATAAAAACAAAAAAGCCTCACTTAAACAAACCAAAAAAAGTATCCGTACAATTTGAAATATTGTATTCAAATATTTTATTACATATCAGGGCTTAATAACTTGTTGGATAACCTTTTCTCTTAAGGACCTCCTTAAGTCGGCATGGCATAGAGTGAACAAATTTGGCAGTGTCCTGCCTGGTAATTTTTCCCTATTCATCGACGACGACGTTTTCCAGCATTTCCTTCGAGGTTATGCTGTGCTGACGGATCTTGCGCTCCAACAAGTCCCACAAATGCTCAATGGCATTAGGGTCTGGGGATTGGGGCGGCGTAGACAGTTTATTTATTTATTTACTTAATTCTATTTAGCAAAAAAAATTCCAATAACAAAATAGATAAAATAAAAGAACAGCAAAATGAATTAAATAGTAGCAAAGCACAGATAAAAGTAATAAAAAATGGAAAAATTAGGAGAAAATAAATAAGAAAAAATACTGAGGGCTGAGAAGAAGACAGTTAACAAATCTTTTATAAACTAAATACGAAAGGGGGAAGGGCCCAAGCTGAAGGTCATCATGGTTACGAGGTAATCTGAGCATGGGTGAGTGAAAGTACACCAAACTACGTGGAAATGGAACATGAAAGATATTCGACGATCTTGTAGAACGCATAACGTGCCTCATAGGAACCTGGTTGACAAGGCGAGCATCGAGCAAACCACGGCAAAGCCTGTAAAGGAAACATTCATCAAGGTAGAGTCGACGCATTTCCAACGAAGGAATATTGAGGATAGCGAAGCGTGATTCATAAAAAATGTAGGGAATCTGGAATTTCAAGAAGACGATCCTGGTAAATTTTTTTTGTACAGCTTCTAGCGTGAACTTCAAACACTTCAAATGAGGCGACCAAACTGGCGAACAGTACTCAAGGATGGGACGAACCAAACTAGAATATAATTTAACACACGATAAAGGACTGGAAAAAATATAGGAATTTCTTAAGATTAAGCCAGAAATGCGAGAGGCTTTAGAAGTAATTTCAGAAATATGAGCATCGAACTTTAATTTAGAGTCGAAAGTGACACCCAAGTCCCTGAACTGTGTCACTGTACATAGGTACGAATTATTTAGCGTTAATTGAAAGCTAATAGGGCAAGGGTTATTAGAAAATGAGAGATGGATGCACTTAGAAACATTTAGTGTAAGTTGATTATAAAGCTCCAAGATGAAATGGCATTCAAATCATCTTGAAGCAATGCACAGTCATCGATTGACGACCCTACTTTGAAAACTTTGACGTCATCTGCATAAAGAAGGCAGGAGGAGTTGATGACAACGGATGGTAAATCGTTTATAAACAGAGTGAACAATAGTGGGGCCAGAATGGATCCTTGAGGAACACCAGGAGACGGATGGAAGGGAGTAGAAAGACAGCCTTGAAAAGATACCTGACTGACACGATTGGATAAGTAAGAGGATAACCAGTGGAGCAAATAATCAGGAACGTTAAGAAATTTAAGTTTGCTAAACAAAATATTGTGATTTATTGAGTCGAAGGCTTTAGAGAAATCCAAATACAAGGTTTCGACTTGTAAACGGTCCTCCATGGCTTTTGAAGTAACGGTCATGAATTCTAACAAATTCGTTAAGGCCGATCGCCCTTTGATAAAACCATGTTGTTCAGGAACAAGCAACTCATGAGTAACTGAAGAAAGATGCAAGTACACGATTTTCTCCAGTAGTTTGGGAAAACAGGGTAATAAGAAGATAGGCCGATAATTGGCAATGTCTGAGGTACTACCTTTTTTAAAAATAGGAGTAACATAGGATCGTTTCCAACACGAAGGAAAAGAGCCTGAAGATAAGCTAGAATTGAAGAAAAAGGAAAGGGGGATACAAATAGAAGTAGCTAATGATTTCACAAAATGATTAGGAGTACCATCAGGACCTGAACTAGCAGGAATGAAGACGGCGGTTGATGTTTTGTGTTGTAGAGCAACCAAAGCTCCACATTGTGTGCTGTGTGCTTGGGATCAGAAATCGTCACCAAGCCTCAACTACTGGACGCTTTGCCAAAAATTCTTCCTTCTCCGCTACCCAAGTATCCGTAAAAGAGACCGCTTCCACCGTCGCTGGCTCTTTTATCACCTTGTTGCAACAGCTCTTTAACTTGAGTTGAAGAACCCAAGTTCAAGGCCACAGAATTCACCACGGCTACTCAACCTTGCAGCGTTTACCTCGGACGCAAACCTAGTTTTTTTTGGTGGCCATCTTTCTTTCGCGCACAGTCCTGCATTATCGATAACAATTTTATCGATTTGTTTTGGTTGAAGTGTCATATATTGTGTTGATGCTTGTGGTTATGTGCGCGTATATTTACGTTCGTCGCGAAATACTTTAAAATAATTGTATCCGCCATAATTGTGTCCCCGAATGGATATTACGGTGTGTCGGGCGATAGGCCCGAGGATTTCGTGAGTACATATTACAGGGGTATCATTACTTTTGAAATTCAGCAGGTTCAATGACATCAAATAATTCTTCAAGTTCATTTAGGAACATCACCTCTTTGGGACTATGCGTTTTTGGCCAAAATTTCAAATGACTTCTTATAACGGGCTTTGCTAGACTTTGATCTTTTTCTAAAAACTGTGCAACACAATATGTTAATTGTGGATGATATGCTGATAAACTTTTCATTTTATGCAGCAGTAATAGAACTTTCAGTAAAAATTGTTTGTGTTCCTTTATGAGTGGTAGTGCAAAACCATTTATTATAATCCCCGAAATTTCTAGTAGCTCAGATATTCCATTGTGATGTTCTGTTTCATAAATAAACCTATAGACCCTAAAATTTTTCCATAAATCCGATGCAAGACAGTTTTTAAGAAATCACGCTCTCGAGGATCTTCCGAATCAAAAAGTTCCAACACGTGAAGAACAATTGATTATCAATATAGTCCTTTGCAATGTTTTGTTGGAAATCCAACGACTTGAGAAATCATAAAAACAATTCTATACGAACTGCAGGTGAGGCCAAGACGCTTCAAGCGTTGGCTCATCCTCTTTTTGATCGAATTCTGCACCGTTTGGATTGCAATGTGCGGAATAAATTCATAGCAAACATGTTAATAGCCTCAGGAAAAATAGCTTCTTTTCTAACACCATTTTGATTCGTTTAGTATTCAACCATCCATTTCATGTAGTGCAGCCCGTTTCACTTCTTTCCATTTTAAGTCGCTTAATGGCTTGGAGAAATCGAATAGTGTACAACATTGTCTTAGTTTTTGGATAAACAATTCTTCTCGTTAATTTGATGGAGTGTCCGTCAACTGTGCCAATGGGATCAACTCTCGATTTTTCGGTATGTTAAAACGTGAACTGCTCTGACGTTTATTTTTTTTAATTAGTGGCCCCGATAAATTCAGTCCTTTGGCAGTTGGGGTTGGTGGTGTAGCATTTGTTATTGCTGGTGATATAGTTGTTGAGTTTGTTTCCTTGTTTTTAGTCTCGTTTCCTTTATCATTGACACCGTTGACTTGTTGCGAATTATTATCCATGACAAAGCGACGAAAACCACGAAGGCGTTCGAATTTTTCTGGGTTTCACTTAAATGATGTGCTTGAACAGGACGCCCGATTAATGTGCAAATTTTACAATGTGATCAAAAACAAAGAATTCTAATTGAACGTATTAAAAATCAACCTTACTTAACGCTAATAATTTACATTGGTTATCCAATATTACGTTAGTCCTTCCCACCAGTACCTCAGCGCGTGGAGTGGTTCCTTGGTAATATTCCTTCCCTTCCCGGAGTGGTTCCGGGGTTTAATTTTATATTTCGTAACAACCATCACACCACCTCCACCAAGTTTCACTGCTGGTACAAGATTTTCTTTTTCGAGGGCAGTACCGCTCTTCCGCCACACGAACTTTCTTCCTTTAATGCCAAATATGCAAAATTTGCTTTCGTCAGAGTATAGGACCTGTTTCCAAAACTCCGGTGGCTTGCTTATATATTTCACACGTTTCTTCCTGTTCACTTCCCAAACGTATGGCTTCTTACGTGCTATGTGTAAGCGATATCCACCTCTCTTTAGTATTTTTTCGTAAGGTATCTTTCGTAGAGAACCTTGCCAAAAGAGTCTTTTATATTTGCAACAATTTGGAAGCAGTTACTCGAGAATTCTTTTTAACTGCCTGCAAAACGTTTCTTTTTTCGCGTTCAGTCAGTATTGAGGATCGACCACAACGAGGCTTTGAAATAATCGAACCAGTTGTATTAAATGTTTTCACCACATACTCGACAGAGGAGTGAGTTCTGCCTATTATTTGACCAATTTCACGGTAAGTTTTCCGTTCACTCTTAAGTTTCAGCATAATTTTCCTCTCCTCAGCACTGATTTTGCTAAAATTTAAAAAAAACAGCACTAACTTTTAAACCTATCACAACTTAAAGTAGAACTATTATCGAACCTAAAAACATTAATATGCATCTGCATATGTCATCGCGCAACACAGGTAATTCCCCGGTTTGATCTGTACGGATACTTTTACTGGTCTATTGTGTCGCCATAAATTAATTTTATTTGAGTTTCAAGTCTTTTTAAATAGTAAGTACTATGAAACATACTGGGAATCATTCAAAGTGTAGATTTTACGATATTATATAAGCTAGCATTCAAATTAAGTGGACATATCCTTTTTAATACAGCGATAACTTTGTTATCTTGCATGTACGGATACTTTTTCTGGCAAGTGTAATATCTAAGGGTTGGAACCAAAGACATATAAACAAATGGACGAGCAACGAGAATCTGTGTACTCGTCCATGTGAGAAGCAAATTTGCCACATAAATAAGTTATAAATAACTTACGCTCTCGAAACTATATGATTCCCTCTGCTTCTCCTTCCCCTTTTTTTCCAGACAGGTTTTTCTTTTCTCTCTTCAGAAGAATCGCTTCCCCCACTGACACCCGCGCACACCAACGAAATTTCATTTCAGTTTGAGTATAAACAACAAACAACTCTCACGGAAAACTCGAACGTCAAAGCAAAAGAAAATCGAAAAGAGCGCGAACCACGCGGGAAAACTCATGTGTCAAAGCGGATCGAAATTTCGTAAATTTTTAATTAAAACACTGAATTAAAGTTCCGATTACGTACGCGCGATCTTTAAAATTAAAAACTTTTTAAATGTAAACGTGTTTCGCCGTGAATAGAGTGCTAAATTAAAAGCATATCGCCTCAAACCTCAACTTCACACAACTTTAGCGCAGGTTGCCAATTGCTTCGGCTCTCACGAACGGTTGCGGATCCAGTACTCTCTATATCTATGGTTGGAACAGACTACCATAAAATGGTCGCGCATTTATGGAAAGGAGGGATGGAAAAGAAATCTACCTCTAGCCTTCGCTGCGAACAGACGTGCTTTTAATTCGCTCCTGTCAAGTTTTCAAAAAATTACATTTTTTTTAAAGTCCAAAGATAATTTTGGTTTTTATTGGAAAAAGCTTTTATCGTCGAAGGAATCGACCCACGGTAGCATATCGGTTATTATTTTACCTCGATAAACGAAGAAAAGCAAATAATCCAAAGACTGTCACTAGATGGTGATCGTTATCATATATCGGGCAATACTAATCAGATTGAGTCCAACTGACATGCGTTTGAAAGGTGACATTCCAGTCTACAATTTTCATACGGACAGTTTCGTATTTCGTCATTCGTGTCAAAATTTGTATTAATTTAAAAATGAGTGAAGTTTCGGAAAAAATTCGTTATATTTTTCAATATTATCACGATCAAGGTGAAAATGCATAGCAGACTCGTGAAAAAATTTGTGGTGTCTAAGGTCAGGATACTTTATCAAAAGTCACAGCCAAGAGACGGTTCGCTCGCTTTCGTTCTGGAAATTTTGACGTCAAAGATGTACCTCGCTCAGGTCGTCCAATCACTGACAAAGTCGATGAAATCTTACAAAAAATTTAAGAAGACCGACACATAAGCAGCCATGACATTGCTAAGGAACTGAATATCCATCCCCAAACAGTTTTGAACCATTTGCATAAGGCTGGATACACAAAGAAGCTCGACGTTTGGGTGCCGCATGAATTAACACATAGAAATTTGATCGACCGAATTTCCATTTGCGAAATGCTAATAAAACGCAACGAAATCGAGCCGTTTTTGAAGCAAATCGTTACGGGCGATGAAAAATGGGTAAGATACGAGGATGTCGTCGAAAAAGATCATGGTCAAAAAAAGGTGAATCATCACGAACGGCTTCAAAGCCAGGATTGACACCAAATAAGGCTATGCTGTGGGTATGGTGGGATTGGAAGGGAGTTGTTTACCATGTGGTGCTAGAACCTGGCCAAACACTAAATTCGACTCTCACTGTCGGCAACTAACCAGATTGCGACAAGCAATTCAAAAAAACCGGCCAGAATTGATCAATAGAAAGGGCGTTGTCTTCCATCACGACAATGCCAGACCACACACATCTTTGATGGCCCGGAAAAAATTGACAGAGCTTGGCTGGGAAGTTTTGATGCATCCACAGTATAGTCCAGCCTTGCACCATCAGACTACCATTTGTTTCGGTCTGTGCGAAACTTCCTTAATGAAAAGAAATTCACTTGAAAAAGGGACTGTGAAAATCACTTGGCCGAGTTTTTCGTCGATAAACCACAGAAGTTCTACAAAGGAAAGAAAACCCATCCAAAAAATGGTAAAAGGTCATAATGGACAATATGTATTTAAATAAAATCCATTTCAAATAAAAGAAATATTCAATTGAAAAATGACAAAAACAAGCTCAATACTTTTTAGACTTACCTACCAGAAGTGTGGTGGAATCCGCAATAAACTAAATCAATTTTACCTTGACGTAAAATCTGGCCAATTCAATATCCTCATCCTTACAGAAACCTGGTTGAACGAATCCCATAAATATCTTCAGAGACGATAGTGATTTTCACAGCACTGGAAAGACACGAGGAGGTGGCGTGCTGGTCGTAGTGCACAATTCCCTTTTGAGTGAGGTCGTAAGCACTACGTCAAAGAAATCATTCCAATACAAGGCGGTGTAAATAAAGCTGAAAAAATATGCTTTATATATTGATGCTTTCAACGTCCCTCCGAATTCTCTTGAAGCTGTCTACAATGAAGTCGGCGTGCTATCACTGAAAGACTGCAAATGTTCATGAAGAAGATAGAATAATTGTTGCTGGTGACGTTAATCGGCCGAATTTATGCTTTGTGGTCGATAATCGGGACAATCTTCTTCTCCCAGTTAATCTTCGTTACTGTAGTGATTTTACTCTTAGGAGCACGTTTTATGGCAACGGTTTAAAGCAAACTGCTCCTGTACCCAAACAAAACAGAAATTGGTTTGATCTTATCTTTACCAATGCATATGACGACGTAGTGGTTAATCCAACTGATGACAACGAGTATCTCTTTTTTAATACGCTCCATCACTCCGCTTTTTCTATCGAATTTTCTACTACTGATACATTCAACCCCGTCTCATATATATTAATACTAAAATTGTATTTGACTTTCGAAATGCTAATTACGAAAGCATTAACAAGCTTTTATCTAATTTCAATCGGACTGGTACTCTTTCAACGTTAGATGTAGATGCTGCTCTGTCTACTTTTTACCAATTAATTCTTGATGCAGATGAAAAATTTGTACCTGAAATCAGAAAAAGAAAAAAACTCTCCGAGCTGTGGCTAGATAGGGACCTCTGATCCTTACAAAACGACAAAATCAGAAGAAGGTATAAGGAGCTTGCCAGAGAATTTAAGTCCAAATCTGAAACAGCGTATGAATCATAAGGCAGTGATATCTGAGAAAAGATTATTCACGATCCGAATAAATTCTTTGATTTCGTAAATGTCAAACGTAAAACCCATGGTTATCCTTCAACAATGTTATATAATGGCTTTATATCGGCTTCTTCAGAACAGATCTGCGAATTTTTCGCAGACCATTTTCAAAAGGTTTATCAAGAGCTCTTAACCACAGCAAATGAAGCACACATCAACTTCGAAATCTCCTTTTGACAATATTACAATATCTGATGATAATATTCTTCAGGCAATTGAGGATCTTGATTTGAATAAGGGACCTGGCCCTGATCAAATTCCACCTATTTTCTTAGCTAAATGTAAACATGAACTAATTCAGCCCCTCTCTATTATTTTCAATAAGTCTCTCTCGAGTGGTATCTTCCCCTCGTACTGGAAGCCATCTTATATAATTTCGATCCATAAAAAAGGCGATAAAAAATCGGTTATAAATTACAGAGGAATTGCTATACTATTCATCACTACAAAGCTTTTTGAAAAAATCATCTACAACAAAATATATCCAACCGCCGATTCCTATCTAAATGAAGAGCAACATGGTTTTCGGAAAAAAGGTCCACTACTACAAATCTTATGGTAATTGACTTCAGACGTTCTTTGTAACATAGAAAAGAGCAAGCAGATCGACGCTGTTTACACCGACTTTAGCAAAGCGTTTGATCGTATGAATCATGCAATATTAATAAAGAAACTTCACAGTTTCGGAGTTACAGGTTTACTGCTTAGTTGGATTCACTCATACCTGGAGAACCGTACACAATTAGTCAAGTTCCAAGGACACTTATCCAGGGAATTTCATGACCTCTCTGGGGTTCCTCAAGGTATTCACCTTGTACCACTTCTTTTCAACATCTTCATATCAGATCTTTCATCGTTGTTACCTGATATTCAGCACCTTATTTATGCTGATGATCTCAAGTTATATCACGCAATACCTTCTCAAACTGAAGCACTATTTCTCCAGTCTAAATTGAATATTTTATTCCAACGGTGCAATGTAAGCCAACTGTCATTGAACCTGGACAAATGCCAGTTAATAAGATTCTCCAGGAAAAACAGTATCATCCTCTACGACTACCATATCAATAACACCCCTCTGAGTCGAGTCGAAAGGGTTGTTGATCTTGGCGTAGTCCTAGATAGGAAATTGCGATTTCTAGAGCATACAAAATGCTGGGCTTTATCAAAAGGAGGGCCAAGGAATTTAAGAATATCTGGGCAACAAAATCGTTATACACATCACTGGTACGTCCTATTCTTGAATACGCCTGCTTAATCTGGAACCTGTTTTCGACGTTCATGCCAGGCTGGAGTCAGTGCAAAAGCAGTTTTTACTCTTCGCTTTGAGGTCCTTTTACATCCCCAGGCTTTTCCATAACCTACCAACCTAAGAGACTCGACTCCAGATGATAAATCTTACATCTCCTTGACAAATGGAACCAGGTGGCACACTATGTTCGGGCAGTCCTGAAAGATAAAAGGGACTCACTGCAGTCCGGCTGGGAGATCGCTTGTCTGGCACTTCCTCTTCCCCTCTCCCCTCCCGCTAGATGAGGAATCTCCCAGCTTGAAGGCCCCTCATTGGGTAACAAAACGAGAGCTGGCCCGAAGTAATGTGTCAAACGGTCCCAGGCTAGGTTCTCAGGTTGACAGGGGAGGTGATTAGTGGGTAATGCAGTCTCCTTGCGAATAAAGGAGTCCCACACTCTGTGCGTAAATGGGCGGGCATTCATCTCCCTACCAAAAAAAAAAAACATCTATCTTCGCAAAAAACCGCGTTGTCTTCATGTCTGGCTTTCGATGTTTTGAGGGGCACTATTAATATAAAAGTTATATGCGATCGAATCCGCTTAAACTAGGCTATTAGAAAAACAAGGCACTCTCCTATGCTTACCATTAGTAGACACCACACGAGTTATAGGTTCAACGGGCTAATCAATAGATGTTGTAAAGATTTCAATACATTTAGTGACCATTATTCCCCATCCATATCCAAGGTCCTATTTAAATCAAAAGTGATAAAATCCCTCTCACCCCCAATACCTTAATGTAATAATTATTGTTATATAGATGAAGCGTAATAATTATTATATATATGTATATATATATATGAAGTGTAATATTTATTTTCATAGAAATTACCTGCCTTATTTTGGCAAATAAAATAGCGAAAAGAAAAATTATATTATTTTAAATTTTAATAATCTCACGTTTTAAAATACTGCTTTTAAAAGGTTACTGCATTTATGAGGTTAAGAATATGGAAATTCGAAATCAAATCCTGTCATATTAAACTATGTTCAAGCCCGAACTGTATCTTACTAAATCTCATATAATTATTTTTATATTTCTAATATTTCAAATACATAATCCAATTACAAATTAACATAATCATTATCAAAACTCAACAACATAAAATATTCAACTCGACAACACCGAATAAACGTGTAACAAACGAAGTGCATTGACCACCTCTAATGTTTTGTTATTTTTCCACGATTCTCGCAATATTCGCTCCTCTCTCCCCATGCTCAACTTACTAATCTGGAGAAATGTAACCCATTGTGATGTGATGCATGCATGAGCAGAGAATAATATCGACAATATATGTTATGTTGATAGTACAATTGTTACAATTTTAGATACTTCTTACAGCTGAATGGATGAATCAAGTTGATTTCTTCCGTAAGAAGTTTTCTGTTTACGTTTGATAATTATAGCCACAATAGAGTTTTAAATACACACACGATGCGAGGGATGCATACGAGCAGTATAGTACGTATGCCTCGGTAGCGAAAATTATTCGCTGAACATATTTTCTCGAGTACTTTTCCCCGAAAACTTAAGTCTGAGAGGAGTCGAAGTATAGTATGCTATTAAGATAAAATAAATACAAGTATTGTATATAGTAAAAATTGAGGCATTCTATATTATTTAAATAGCTCTGTCCCTTTTAGTGTTATTGTATTTATTATACATTTAACGTTATTGAATTTCTGCTCAATTTAACAGAAAAATGTAGTTATAATAAACTAGCATACTTCAGACTCGAATATGTCGCGATATATCAAATGTATTTGGAGAAAATAATTTTAGATTTGATATGTTTAAAAAAAATTATTTAACATAATTATGAATAACAGTAAAACATAATGCCCGTAATGTTCCTAGTTCCCCAGCCGAGTTTATTTAAATTATATTTCATTAATTGAAATTTAACATTCGAGGGCTTAAATGTAGAAATTTGCCTCAATAACTCTAGCGTTTCAAAGTTTCTGAAAAAAGCATTTCAAGATTAGACAAAAAAATGTCGAAGGCAACAGCTCAAATTCAGACGAATAGCATTGATTGACGTATCTTTCGATAGGAAGAGGTACCAATCCAATACCTTTTGCCAGAATAAAGTACCTTCGATTGAATTCTCGAGTCCGGATTAGTTTTGTGTACACTAAAAACAATTTCGTTTTCGAGAAAAAAAAAAAACAAATATGATTTAAGAGATCGGTTAGCATGCACACAATTTTTATTTTGCTTCTCTTAATGACTTTGTTTTTCAAGGAAAAGTAAACGCACTGCAAATATTTGGTTAAGGATTGTTGCAATCCGCGTGTCCAATTCAGTCGTTGAGACTTCAAAGAAAAATTCAGTGAAATTAAAAAATGTCAAAACTTCAGCTGGTTCTGATTGGTTAATTGCCAGTAAAGGAGGATTCTACATTCTTGTTAAAAAATTACAATCAATTATAGGAGTCTCTTTTGTTAAAATATAAGTTCACCTAAATTAAATTAAACGTGCAAGGAAGGGATCTTTATCTATGATTACATTACAATATTTCCACTGCACGTCTTCCCAGGGATTTTACCAAAAAAATTTTGGATTTGTCGATTGCTCGCCCCACGTTTTAGTCAAGTGCCCAAGTAAAAAATATATACATTTAATCAAAGCGTTTGATTTATGAAAAGAGAGAGCATTTGATAAGAGTTGAACCTTGGTAATCTCTAAGGACAGTGTAAGGAAGAAGTTTTGAGTGTCTTACACTCTCAACTTTGGGAGAGATGACCATTTTTAACTTTCTTACATATCATATTTAATTTTCGAAATTTGTTTGGCCCACAGACATGGAGGATTTTTACCAAGTGTCAATAGGTGGGTCAAGTTAAATGTCTTAAGGACAACTTGCCAAATCAAGTCTTAACATTGCATTGCCAGTGTGAGTGTAAGAAAACTGGGAACAAAAAATATGTGATTCTTTTTCGGAATTTTACACAATTAACAACACCGATTCGAAAAAAAACTGACGGAAGCTAGTCCTCATCAGTATGAAAGCAACAAGTATACAAGAATTCAGGAACGCCACTCTTCCAGGAAAGAGAAAATTGACTCCTTCTCAAAAGCGTGCACAGCTCATACGACGAGAATGATGTCGTGGCGGAGCTGAAGGAAGATCTCGGAGAAGATATCCTATCAGCAAAAAGGTTTCCCACTATAACCTCTAGGAGGGAAAAAAGGACGCTTTCATCTTTCTTAGTCCAATAACCGGACTTTGAAGGGAAGAAAGCGATGGATATAAAGTTCCTATTGTATCAAAAGATACAATGGGAACGTCTGCAGAAAAATTGCACTTCCCAGTGCTTCAATTGCCAAAGATTTGGCCATGCCGTTTCTTACTGCGGACTTGAAGTTATATGCGTAAAATGCGACAAGCAACATAATTCCATTGAATGTCCAATCTCGAAGGACGTGAAAAAAGAAGAGATATTCTCTGTGAACTGAAATGCTTAGGGGCACTCTGCGAGTTTCAGGGGTTGTCCTAAAGCAAAAGAAGTTGAAGAGAGGGGGAAGAATCTCCAAAAGAAAAACAGGAAAGGGCGGATTTCATCACCGCCTTTATAAAAAAAAAAAGTACGTTACCCCCTGTCTTGTACTCTAGGCTTTTGCAAGGTGCAAAGAAGCAGCCTGCACCTCAGCCTATACGGCAACTCAAACAGCAACTACAGCAGTCGCAGAATGACCAAAATACGGTTTTGAGCACTGACTGCCAACAATTTTTTGGGTGACTTGTTCACACTCATTCGAAAAGTGGGCTCTTTCATCCCCCACTATAAAAAACTCACTAATTCTAGTGAGAAAAAAGCTGCGTACTTAGAATTCGCCTTCAAAGTATGCTGTCGTGGTGAGTTTTATTAGACTCTCTATCCTCAACATAACATATGTTCACTAGCCCCACGCTATAAAAGGAATTTTGTTCAAGAATACTTGAACGCCCATAGACCAGACTTCTTGTTTATATCGGAAACAAGACTCAAAGAAAGACAGACTGTATCAGGGAAAATACATGATCAGGCGTGACCTTCCAGAAGGAATTCTTTGAGTTGCTATGGCTTACAAAGACCATCTAAAAGTCCAAAGGCACTGCCTTCCACGTCTCAAATGTATTTCTAAAATGTATTGAAGCAGGGATAATAAGCTCCATGCTGGGAGGATGCACCTTTGCGTTCGTGGGGATCTATGTTCGACATGGATACTCAGTGAGGGAACTCATTGATTTCGATTTCTATGCCATGGGAGGTTATTTCAATGCGAAGCATCCCTCATGGGGAAATATTGCCGAAGCTCGTCTATTACTAACTTCTTCATCGTTACTGCCAATCTGGTAAATCCCTCCCACAGTCGGAGGAGTTTCGAGTGTGGAGTTCGGGACGCCGAGTCTGACCATCTTTTGGTTGAGCTGATCTTAAGAGTGAAGAAGAGTGTGAAACTTGAGGTTGCAGATCCTCCACTTTTCATTCGATAAGGGAATCGATTGGGCCGCAGTGAGTGCTGACCTCGACGGAAAATAGAAGGGACGAGTGCTGACCTCGACGGAAAATAGAAGGGAATTTCGATCAACAGATTGAAAAATCTTTCTATTCCTAAAATCGATGTCACATGTATAAATTCAACCCTGGATACGGTCATCTCAAAGAACTCCATTAAGAAATCCTCGAGGAATTACCTTTAGCGAGATTTACCAGAAGACATCTTGGAGCTTCATCGTAGACGTAGTCGGCTTAGAAAGCTACTCGCAAGAATTTACCACCGCTATTTAAATATGGTCACCTAGGAGAATGAACGTATTCAACTAGCGATTATGTCTCTAAACCGAATGATCTCGAGGAGAACCAAGACTTTTGCTAACGAGCGAAAGTATCAAACCAGATCCTTGAATGTTTACTCACATCAATTGGATAACTGGCAGAAAAAGGCTGCCCCGTGTCTTCCCTTATGATGGATCCATGCTAATGGATGACAAAGCTATCGCTGACTCTATCGCAAAACATTTTGCGAAAGTTCTTCAAGGAGAGAAAGCAAGTGAGGACTCTTCCGTCAACGAATTTCGACAGGGACAATGAGCAATTGTGCTTGACCAAGTTCTCTGATTCAAATCCCTCTGACGTACCTACTGGCCATGGTCTGTTTGTCAGTCCCGAGAGACTCACTTTGTTGGTACTCGAGCAAAATTCCAAAAAATCAGTAGGGGCTGATGGAATCTCCAATTATATGCTTAGGGCGCAGCCCCCACTGAAACTACAAATTTAGGTAATCTTTACAGTCGTTCATCTCAGAAACGTTACGAATATTTGCAAAATTTTTTTAGCTAACAGTTAGAATGAACATTTGGCTATTGAATCAACTCATTACATTTTGCAAAAAAATTATGGCAAAAGTTATTAAATTCAAACAAAAAAGCATGTTTTCGTTAAAAAAAACTTTTTTAAATTTTTAATGAGTTAATTCAATGTAAATAATTTAGATCTAACAAACATAGCTTAAATCAACTCGGTACGTTAAGAAGTTTCCGAGATTTAATACATTTTTTAACGAAAACATGTTTTTTTGTTTGAATTTAATAACTTATGCCATAAACTTTTCGCAAAATGTAATGAGTTGATTCAATAGCCAAAGGTTCATTCTGACTTTTAGCTAAAAAATTTTTGCAAATATTTGTAACGTTTCTGAGGTGAACAGCTGTAAAGTTTACCCAAATTTGCAGTTTGGGGGGGGGGGGGGGCTGCGCCTTAAAAGGTTTCTCCTTGTTTTCTTCGTTCTCCTCGGTGGATGCTATGGCCGTGTTCCAAGCCGATATAATGAGAAGTTGGCCCAACAATAAGCTTGTTGTAACTTGCCTGATCAATATGGAGAAAGTCATTGATTCTGTGCTGATCAATGTGCTTATCTACAAAATAATAAAATTTGGCTTTCCGGGCCATATTGTAAAAATTATAGGCAGCTTCACAATTTGCGCTTTGCTAAGACGAGACCCCAAAAATATTTGGAATCTCTTACTGCATATTACCGGAAATGGGGAATCAAGGTAAATGCAAAGAAAAAACTTTAGTCGTTTACGCAAGAGGCATCTGTGACTCCAGGATTAAGTTGAATGGGCAGATGGTGCACTGCTCTAGGCAAACGAAGTACTTGGGGGTAGTTTTCGACAGGAAGGCTACCTTCAGTGCTCACGTTGACAATATTTTCAAAAAAACGGTTTATGCGTACCATATTCTTAGACCCATTTTCAGGAAACAGTCACCAGCGAGCAAGCGAGTCAAGGTTTTGGCCTCTAAAACCTTGATTCGTCCGAACATCACATACTCGTATGCCGTGATGATATGGAATGGAGCTCCGAAAACAAAATGGAACAAGATAGGATTAGTGGAGCGAAAAATCTTTCGGGCTTCAGGCCTATAAAGACGGGAGGACGGAAGGTCTTACCCCAACGCAGCGCTGTACCAGGAGGCAGCAATGGAACCCATCAAATCGTATGCGGAAAAGCTGGTGGAACCGGGAGAGGCAAGGAATACAAGGCGGAAGTAGTCAGGAGGGCGACGGACAACCGCTCAATGGATGCAGCGAATGAGTAGTTTTAAGGCAGTCTTAAGAAATTCAATTTTAAAACTACAGTTGCTAGAGCAAATGAATTTTAGACCAAACTTCTTTTTTTATAACCTATTAATTTTTCATAATGTTGTGGGTGTCAACATTTTAAAGTTTTGTTTTATCGATAAATTAATATTGTAATCAAAGAAAAGTAAATTATAATTGAACTCGGGGAAAAGCCCTAAGGCACAACCCGCACGAATATTGTTAGGTTAAGTTATTTATGAATTTTAGAAAATTTTATGAAAATTAGATAAAATTACCAAATAAAGATCTTGAATCTGATTTCAAACCCGCTCACTTAGTGAATACGTCAATAGTCTGCCGATTCAATATTTTCGCTGATAAAATCATGTTGGGGGGGATACCTGCTAGGTCAATGAAATTCGACAATCGACCATAAAAACACTCAAAAGTATTAAATAATGTAAAAGTCCTCTTCATTTTGTAATATTTCAACCCTTGCAAAAATTTCAAAAAAGAGGTTTCGTGAATATTTTTAAGGATCTATTCAATAAATTGTTATATCAGTGGGAAAAGAAAATAGCAGCAACTTTAAATGGAGTAAAAACATTTTCTCCGTACACACAGTAAAGCTGGATCTTCCTAATGTAACCGTAGAAGATCAATCAATTCAAACATTCTTGGTCCTCTCAAGCCAGCCACAAAAGCTATGGTCGCGCAAGTGGCGGAATATCTCAGTATTTATCAAGGCTTGATTTGAATTGATAACACACGCACTAAAACCCATAATACGTGGCTCATTTGAAAAGTTTCCGGCCTTGTCGGCAAAAAATCATGGTAGATTCAAGTTCTCTTGCCAAACAATAGAGGGCCTTTACATATGTATGCCATAAAAATTTCAAGTTATTCCGATGAATATAAAACACATGGTACCCTTCCAAAGTTGCCAGGTGACGTTTGTTAAGAACAATTTAAACGGGAAAAAAGTCGGGAAGTGAAAGAAGAATTAGACTCCATGTATGGTGAATCGTCGCCCTCATTTACAACCCTGAAACACTGGTTGGCCGATTTCAAACGCGGTCGCACAATCATTTTTGACGATGAATACTCTGGACGTCCAAAAACTATTTCAAAGGAAGATATCGTCAGTTTACTGCACACAACCGTGATGAAAGATTGCCGTTTAGCCATTAAGGAAATTGCTGAGGCTTGTGAGACATCAACTGAACGGGTGTATACGATTACAAATAAAGATTTATGAATGAGAAAATTATCCGCGCGATGGGTGCCGCGTTTGTTGACGATCGAAAGCGCGTAAGGATGGACATGTCGCGCGTGACTCTTCAGCTGTTCCAAAAGAATCCTACCAAGATTTTGCTCCGATTAATTACTGTCGACGAAACCTCGATCTATCACCATACTCCGGAGACTAAACCACAGTCAATGCAGTGGATTGTAGTGGGGGAACCAGCTCCGAAGAAGACGAGGGTCGTCCTTTCAACCGGAAAAGTGATGGCGACAGTTTTTTGGGACAGCCGTGCAGTAATTATGGTTGATTTCCTTCAAAAAGGTAGAACCATTAACGGACCCTATTACGCTGCGTTGCTGGGCCAATAGAAGACGGAACTCAAGAAGAAGTGACAATACTTGGCAAAGAAGAAGGTACTGTTTCATCAAGACAACGCGCGAGTCCACACATGCATGGTCGCAATAGTGAAATTGGACGAATTGAAGTTCGAATTGCTGCAACACTCACACTTAGGGATGCATCAGACTACGACTATATAGTCGCACTTCTGTCGCAAGTTAAAAATGGTTAAATGGAAGCCCGCACATTGCACCAGTTTAGTAGGTAGTTTTTGTGATACTCGCGCAGGCGCACATCATTTGGACATTTGACGCTGACGTGCACGGAAGTTTTTTGCATAGCGCACAAATGAGTTAGCGCATGTGTTCCTGGCAAAGACATACCTTCAAATGAGCATATTAGTTCCTGAAGTTCCTTTGCAAATCTTGTCGCAGAGTGTTCGTATTTGCGTCTAAAAATCGCTGGTTACGATATAAAATCGCAATGTGGCCGAACCCTTATTCACAAGACCTATCCCCGAGTGGTTTTTTTTTGTGGGCCTAACTTGAAAAAATTTCTGGGTGGGAAAAAATATGGGTCAAATACCGAGGTTGAAGAGGCAGTTAACCTGTGTTTTTCAGGTTTACATAAAGAATTTTTTTCTGATGGCGTGAAGGATTGGGAAAAGCGGTTGACCGAATGTATAGACTTGCGTGGAAACTATTTCGAGAAATAAATTTTTGTTTGGGTTGTATTTTTCTTTGAAAGGCCGGAAACTTTTCGAATGATATATATATACAGGGTGGGCCATATCAGTGTTGGCGATTGATTGATAACAGACTTTTTGGTGCCAGCTTTGCAAGAACTTCAAGGCAATACCTCGAGGATGTGGTTTCAACAGGATGGGGCCACATGTCATACGGGTAGGGTGTCCATAGAGCTGTTGAAAAATGTTTTTCCCGGAAAACTCATCTCGAAAAGGGGGGATATTGAATGGCCCCCACGTAGCCTCGATCTCTCTCCATGCGATTATTTTCTATGGGGCTACCTCAAATCGGTAGTTTACGAGAATAATCCGACCAATTTAGAGCAGCTGAAGAGGCACATTATTCAGGAAAGTAACAAAATACCGAGAACAACTTTTCAACGAGTTTTCCAAAATTTGCGACTTCGGTTCCAAGAGTGCCAAGCAGCCGAGGGAAGCCATTTGGACAACATTATTTTTAAGTCTTAAAAATTCCTATGCTTCTACTTTTTAACAATACAAATATATTTGTGTTATGTTTCGTAGTTTTTTTTAAATCGAATATTTAAACCGCCAACACCCTTATGGCCCACCCTGTAGTTAAATTGTTCATATTCCTGCATGAAATTAAGACAGTTCTGAATACTTCCTGTATTTATAAATTTTGAAAAATAAACCGAATGGTACTGGAGCGGGATCAGATTGAATAAATTATAATGTGATCCAGTAGCACTTAATTCTTTCAAAAAAAGATTTATGTTTCTTTAGACAAAGTTTTCCATTGTTTTTACGAATTAACTCTGATTCGAATCTTAAAATTAAAATTTGCTTTTGGTACATTTTGCCACTCCCTGGACCCCCTGATGTATAAAATGACCTTTTTCTTTCGGATTCTTATAGTTTTAATCAAGACCTTTCATTATATACCCAAATCGACTACCTTTGATCTAAAAAAACGTTTAAAGGCTACTTCGTTATTAGGGGGGACCCCCTTAAACATTTTTTTAATTTTTGGTAAGACCTAAACTTTTGAGAGACCATAATTTCTGCCTTCCCACAAAGTGTTACCTTTCTAGCATCTATAATTTCTGAGGAAACTTGCTGTGACGCACGGATAGACGGGTCACGAAACTAGTAGGGCTTTGTAAAAATAGGGAAAATGATTTAGCTCCAATTCACGAAGAATTTTATTTCATCTTTTTAAGAGCGTTTTTTTCATTTAAGTGATTAAGTGCAGTCAGAATTTTGAAAAAATAGGTTTCTTTTATATCTTGAAAATATTCACAGAAAACCAAGTCAAACCGACAATAGTTTTCGATTTATCCCACATTTACTGAAGGACTCTCTGCAACGTGCTAATGGGAACATTCTGACCTTCGATGATAGACTGCTGACGGCAGCTGCAAATGAACGGTCGACCGAGAGATTTCTATAGATTTTATTACCTATAGTATTGCCTAGAAATAGTTTCTCTTGCAACTCGCAACCAAACGAAAAGTTAATACGGTGGCCACTACAAAAGTTTTTATAATAAGGATGTTTTTGTACGTTTTCGTCAAATCTGAAATTTTCATCGGAAAGTTCGACATTTTTTAACATAAATGTACTCAGAACGGTTTGATGTACAAGCGCAATTTGTGTTGTTTACCGTGAGTTGAAAAGATAAAATTCGCCAAAAATGGAATTAACTCGTGAACATTTTTGGTGCGACGACTTTCTACGATTTTCGAGTTGAATTATCTCAACAAGTGTTTTGATTGGCTTCATTCGGCCTTTGGCGATGATGCCCCATCCCTTCAGATAATTTATAGCTGGTTTAACGATTCGAATGTGGATGTCGTTCGCTCAAGGACAAATTCCGTGAAGATCGTCCAAAAACGTTCGTTGTGCCAGGAAACGGACGTCGCTCGCTCAGGGACAAATTTCGTGAAGATCGTCCAAAAACGGTCGGTGTGCCAGAAAAATCGATGCCGTATGTGAATTTATTATGCAAGATCGTCATGTGCCATACCATGAGATAGAGCTATCCTTGAGCGTTTCTCTCCCGACCTTATATTCGATATTGCATGAACACTTGACCGTAAAAAAGATTTTTTCGCGTTGGATCCCGCATAATTTGACAATCACTCAAAGAAAGGCTCGTGTCGATTGATGCAAAGAAATAATCAGAAAATACAATCACGGTGCATCAAATGACGTGAATAAGATCGTTACCGGTGAATCATGGATCTTTGCCTATCAACCGGAAACAAAACACCAATCGACCGTGTGGGTGTTCCAAGACGAGCCAAATCCAAGAAAAGTTGTTCCCGCGCGAAGCACTGCGAAGCAAATTGGTCGCCTGTTTCCATAGATATAGAGAGTACTGGATCCGCAACCGGTCGCGAGAGCCGAAGCAATTAGCAACCTTCGCTAAAGTTGTGTGAAGTTGAGGTTTGAACTATGTTTTTGTTTTTGCACTTAATTCACTCCAAAACACGTTCACGTTTATAAAGGTTTTGGTTTTGAAGATCGCGTGTACGGAATCGGCACTTTAGTTCTCTTTTTATTAAAAACTTACGAATTTTCCATCGGCTTTGACACATGAGTTTTCTCGCCTCTACGAATTTCATCAGCTTAGACGTTGGAGTTTTCTGTGAGAGAACGTTGTTGTGTTGTACTCAAACTGTTCAACGAATGATAACGAAGGCGTGATAGTGTGCACTTGTAACGAAATTTTGTAGGTGTACGCGGGTGTCAGAGGGGGAAGTGATTCTTCTGAAGAGAGGAAAGAAAAACTTTTCTGGGTACAAAGGGGAAAGGGTAAGTCATTTATGTTATTTATGGGTTAAATTTGCTTCCCACATGGACGAGTACACAAAGTCTCGTTGGTCGTCCATTTATTTATATGTCTTTGCCTGTTTCTTTGGTGATGGGTTATGTAGCCACTGTTCCGCTTCAGGAACGTAGGAAGGTCAAGTTTGAGTGGTACACAACGAAATGTTTGCCTAAAATCTTCGGGGAAATTCGCAAAACGAACAAGAGAAAACAAATCCTTCTCCATCATGACAATACGAGCTCTCACACAACAGCTCAGACTAGCGCCTATTTGGCCGGTCAAAACATCGAATTGATGGGTCATCCGTCGTACAACCCTGATTTGGTAGCCAATGATTTCTTTTTATTCCCACATATCACAAATAAACTGGATGGTGAACGTTTTTCTACACTTCATGCAGCTGTTGAAGCGTTTAAAAGCCATGTTTTCCTTGTGTCTCAAACGGAGTGGGAAAAGTGCTTTGGGAATTCGTTTGGGCGCATGCAAAAGTATAAACGTGTTTAGAAAAATAATAAAACCATTTTTCTAATGCATTTTCATACTAAAAAAACTTTTGTAATGGCCCTCGTATCACAGCTTGACTAAAACTTTAAACGGGTGTTTCTCGAAACTTTGTTTTCAAAATCAGCGACCGCCATTATTCAAAAACCACTAGACAGATTTGAATGAAATTTATACAACTATTGTAAGTATAAAAAAAAATTGTCCATTATTGAAGGATTTAGATTTTTTAAACGATAAACTAGCGGATTTTTGCTTGAAAATCAGCGAGTTAAACTTTCAGAAGCCACCATTTTGAAAATTAAAAAAAAGCCTTGTTGAATGACAAGATTAATTATTATACTGTTACATGTACAAATAATTACATGTACAAATAATTCTGCGAGCTACTGTCGCAATTGTTTTCACAACAATGAAGAACACGAATTCACTCGAAACCACGAGAACCCAACAAGCATGATCAACATCTGCAAGTGACGTCACTCCATTTATGAATTTGCTCGAATCTACCAGGTACCTCTCGGTAGAACATTCGCCAATAAACGAGAAATGGGTGAATAGGTAGAGACCCTATATAAAGGCGAGCTGAATGAATGGGGGGATCATCATTCATTCGACCGCGATAAGAACTGCGATAGTGTGTGGGAAGTGATTTTCGTAATAGTGAAGTGATTTAGAAGACAATTGCGATAAGAAATTTATGGACAAGTGTTAGATTTTTTTAATAGTGAAAATTAAAATTAGTGCAAGTGTTAAACTGATTATTGTGCATATTTGTGATCAAATAAACTCTTTTAATTTAATTTAAAAGATATTGCGTTTTCACTTTCCCGGAACATTAAAATTATAGGCCGCGAACCAATAACACGCGACAGTGGTGTCAGAAGTGGGATAGAAAAATTTTGGAAGTGAAAACGTTTAAACAGTTTTAAAGTGCACAATTGTGAAAATTAACGTGGAAAAATGGCCGAAACAATAAAAATGCCAGGAAATTTACATCTCAAAATTAATCAATTGAGCATATCGGAGCTCAAAGAGGAGTTGGAACAACGAAATCTGGCTACACAAGGTACAAAGGCCATACTGATTGCACGCTTGCGTGACGCGATCGAGTCGGAAGGCGGGAATCTGGAAAAAGGCGCAGAAGGTGGAGAAGTAGAAACACCAAAATCAAAGGAGCCAGAAAATGCGCTAATGCAAATGTTAATGCTGATGTCATCGAGTCTGACTGCGAAGCTAGATGAACAATCAACGAAGCTAAATGAACAATCAGCGCAGCTAAATGAACAGACATCCAGTTTAGCTGCGAAGCTAAATGAACAATCAGCGAAGCTAGACCAACAAGCGATCGAAATCAAGGCAGATTTTCAAAAACAGTCCACCGAAATAAAAGCGGAGCTCGGCAGCCTGAACAAACAAATTAAAGGCGTCGAGGAAAAGGTTTACCAGGTCGAGGAAAAGGTCAGCCAGGTCGAAGAGAGAATGAACCATGATATGGAAAAAGTGAAAAAAGAATTGGAAGCAGCGAAGGCGGTAGTAACTACTTCACCAGCCCCGCTTATAACCGCAGCGCAAAGCTCATCTAGGAATGTGCAAGCACCAATCTTCGACGGGCAAACGGTCTGGACTATTTACAAAATCCAGTTTGAAGCAGCCGCTAGGATAAATCACTGGAATGAGCAGGAACGAGCAACTGCGTTAATTCTTGCTCTAAGAGGCCCAGCTGCCGAGCTTTTGCAGACTATCCCCGTTGAGCTGCATTCAAACCCGGCTGCTATAATGAATGCGCTGGACATGCGTTATGGAGACGATCATCTGAAGCAGATTTACCGGGCACAGCTACGGCATCGGATGCAGAAGTCTGGCGAAACCTTGCAGCAGCTAGCACAAGACATTGAGCGACTGGCACTCTTGGCTTACCCAGCGTACGACCCAGAACATCGAGATGACGTAGCAGCAGAAGCATTCATCAGCGCCTTAGAGGACAAGGAATTGCAACAAGCCGTGCGGTTAGCTCAAAAGCAAACAGTCAAGGATGCATTGGCTTATAGTTTAAATTTTGAGGCAGCCAAAAATGTGACCCGTACCACTGCCCGGGTTCGCGAGGTAGTGGCAGATAATTGCAAGTGTGAGCGCGTGGGAATTGAGCGAGAGCTGCAGGTGAATGGTGCGCCTAGATGCTGGAATTGCGGGGAAAAAGGGCACCTGCAAAGAGACTGCAAGAAGGGAAGAAGACCGAGCTATTGTCCAGGGTGGTGGAGATCCAGACCGTGTCAGGAGCCTAGAATGGAGGCCCATCAAACTGCAAGGGCCAACTTCGTGGGGCGAACGTTGGCTAGGAGTATCGACATCCCCAGCACCGTGGCAAGGCAACATCGTGGAGAAGCAGACAGATGCCTTCCTGGTCAAGTTGATGAAGAACAATGCACCCTAACAAACAACACTGGTGCAACCCGATCGACGATCCGACCAGACCTGGTGAGGCCCCAACTGCTTCACAAGGGCAGAGTTCATGGAATTGCTGACGCCCTATCTCGTCATCCATGTCCAGCTAACTGCAAACATTGCCAACGGATTGAGGAAAAGGAGCCGCCCGTTGATCTGCGGGTGATAACGGCCGAATTCGATGAAGGTTGGTCAGCGGAGGAGATTCGAAATGCCCAGTTAGCCGATGAAGACATCGGACCATTGCTCGTATGGAAGGAGACGACTGGGCGACCTGAGTGGAAAGACGTTTCAATGCATGGCGCAACCCTGAAAAGCTATTGGGCACAATGGAGCTCCCTTCAGGTGGAGGGTGGCGTACTCAAGCGGAAATGGGAAACGGCGGATGGTAGCTCCTATACGATGCAAACTTTACTTCCCAAAAGCCGAATCCACGATGTGGTTAAGGAAATGCATGAAGGATCCCCGGGAGGCCACCTTGGTGTGAACAAGACCTTAGCGAAGTTGCGGGAACGGTTCTACTGGCTCCACGCTCGAGAAGACGTAGAGGACTGGTGTCGCAGATGCACAATTTGCGCTTCCGTCAAAGGTCCAAAGCGACGACTGAGAGGACAAATGCAAACCTATAACGTGGGGGTACCGTTTGAAAGGATTGCTGTTGACATCGCAGGACCCTTTCCAGAATCTGAATGGGGAAATCGATACACGCTGGTTGTAGCCGATTATTTCAGCAAGTGGCCCGAGGTCTACCCCATTCCCAACCAGGAAGCAACTACTGTAGCTGAACAGCTAGTGTTAAATTGGGTCAGTAGGTACGGCGTACCTGGCGAACTACATTCGGACCAAGGCCGAAACTTTGAGTCACTAGTTTTTGGCGAAATGTGCGAGCTGCTCGGAATACGGAAAACGAGGACAACAGCGCTGCATCCCCAATCCGATGGAATGGTCGAACGTTTCAACGGCACGCTCTATAAACATCTGGCCAAGATGGTTGACGAGAACCAAAGGGACTGGGACCGACATATCCCACTATTTTTAATGGCGTATAGAGCCGCTGAACATGCAACGACGGGCCAAGCCCCAGCCAAAGTCATTTTTGGAAAGACTATTCGTTTGCCAGCCGATATAAAGTTCGGAACACCCCCTGAGAAACCCCAAACGGTCTCGGAGTACGCAAGTGATCTAAGACAACGGTTGAACCAGATACATCGGACAGTGCGAAAACACCTCGAATCGGCTACTGACCGCATGAAGACCAGGTATGATCTAAAGGCTAATTCTACTGGCTTCCAGCAAGATGACTTGGTGTGGCTATATAACCCGCAACGGCGAAAGGGTAGGTCTCCAAAGTTGCAACATAATTGGGAGGGACCATACCGAGTTACAAAGCGAATCAACGACGTCGTATACCGAATACAGGAACATCGTAAGCCGAGAGCTAAAATGAAAATCGTGCATCTGGACCGTCTTGCCCCATATTACACCCAGGGAGAATTGACTACAAATAGCGACACATCTTTTCGGGGCGAAAAGAACTGAGGTGGGGGCAGTGTTACATGTACAAATAATTACATGTACAAATAATTCTGCGAGCTACTGTCGCAATTGTTTTCACAACAATGAAGAACACGAATTCACTCGAAACCACGAGAACCCAACAAGCATGATCAACATCTGCAAGTGACGTCACTCCATTCATGAATTTGCTCGAATCTACCAGGTATCTCTCGGTAGAACATTCGCCAATAAACGAGAAATGGGTGAATAGGTAGAGACCCTATATAAAGGCGAGCTGAATGAATGGGGGGATCATCATTCATTCGACCGCGATAAGAACTGCGATAGTGTGTGGGAAGTGATTTTCGTAATAGTGAAGTGATTTAGAAGACAATTGCGATAAGAAATTTATGGACAAGTGTTAGATTTTTTTAATAGTGAAAATTAAAATTAGTGCAAGTGTTAAACTGATTATTGTGCATATTTGTGATCAAATAAACTCTTTTAATTTAATTTAAAAGATATTGCGTTTTCACTTTCCCGGAACATTAAAATTATAGGCCGCGAACCAATAACACGCGACAATACTAATGATTCCCTTAATTAAAATAATTTCAGATGAACCAGTAAGATGCTGTTGGTCACCGCAAATCGCATGTTCGGGGACGGGGTCCAACAAAGACGGCGAAAACTTTAAAAATGTTTTTGTGTTTTTCTAATTTTGTTAAAATCCAGCTAAAAGATTATGCAACAATTCCGCATAATTATTTTTGTAAAAAAAAATTGATTACCGAAAACAAAAATTATTGAAAATAGTCATTCTTCTCCTCTCTGACAGCCGCTAACGCATTTAGTGTGTATAAGAACGCCCTTCTTATTAAGCAAGATTCGTTTTTGAAGATAAACTAATAACATTGGAAAACTTTGAACTCATGTAGGCATCAATCGATTACAAAAGTCACTGTTAAAATTGAAAGAATTGCATATAGTTAACAAATTATCTTCCAACATATAGACAACAAAAAAATTTCTCCA
Source organism: Odontomyia ornata (assembly GCA_963969285.1). Taxonomy (NCBI): domain Eukaryota; kingdom Metazoa; phylum Arthropoda; class Insecta; order Diptera; family Stratiomyidae; genus Odontomyia; species Odontomyia ornata. Next base: position 262,729,024 of record OZ017742.1, read on the forward strand.
GCGCATTCAATCTGCCCAAAGATCCACAAATTTATAAATGAGCTATAAAAGCTACATATTCAACGTAAACGCTTTTGGTTCTTTTTAAAGATACATACACATAATTGCAGCACATTTCAGGTAGCCTGGGGCTTATATGATCCCATCTGATGAGGTTTCCAACTAATTTGACTGATTTATGTGCTGTGAAATTTGCCTCTCTCCATAGCAAGAAGTAAGCTGTTTTCAAGGTAACCAACCATAAGGTTAGTTTTAATTTTCTTTAAATTGATTCACCCATAACCTTTTTTCTAGGAATAAGGTTGCATTTTTCGTGCCAACATATCTGTTCGTGTAGCTATTCATTACTATTGCTAAATATCCAGAAGCATTAGCGAACATCAAGAAATCATGGAGAAAATAGAATAGGCTGCATTGGACATTTAATTTGAAAACATAAGCAATTTATGCTTTCCAAGACGATTGAATTGGATGATTCAAAATAGATAGAATTTATTTTCAAGAACTTTACCTAAAACGTTATTCCAATATTATGAACTCATCCCTGTCAATAAAATGTTATCTTCCTCAGCTCAAAAAAAAAAATTCCAAAAATATCCAACTTATGAAATCCTATAAGCATGGAAAGTAATCGCGCCTAAAATAGAACATCCTTTTTTCATCGAATAACTGTTACCTAAGAATGATACAATATAACAGATGAAGGTCGTCAATCCCATAATCCATTATATCATTCAGCACTGGCTGTGGATGCAATTTAAGTTATGGAATACATTGCCACGGCAAATATGCAAACTTCTATCGATCACTTGGTCTCGGATAGAACTCGGTGGACTCGCGACTTATTTCTGATAAGTGCATTGCACGACCCGCGTCACTTTATTCATTCATACGAATACACATTGTGTCGCCGGCGTGTACTACGGCAATATGAGTAAGCCACGGCGCACCGCCGGGCAATTCATTCAAAAAATTCGTACTTTCATGCATATGGGAAATTGGCCTTTTGATTACAAAATCAAAAACAAATTAAGATTTCTCCGATCGGATAGAGCGAGGCTTGAGCTTCGTATCGGCGTTAGTACCGTTCGGTGGCGGAATGAATGAATGAATTGAACGGTGGTGTGTTTTGATGTAACTAACCAACCACTCTGCAACAAGCAAGAGCAACCCGAAAGCAGCAGCCATGGCGCACCAGCAGGCAACAATCGACAGCTATCAGCTGAGTAGGACCCGGAACATCACAAGGTGTGTGTGCAGTTGGATTTCAGCTGGCGACGACTAAACATATAAAACACGGCAAGCTCGAAGCAGGCGAATCCACTCAGCAGCAGCAGCTTCCAGTATCAAAAATTTCGAATGGCGTAGATACCGTAGCGCTCGTAGCAGCCAGCGAAGCAGTTGACATGCTCCTGGGTAGTACTCGCACTCGAAGGAGAAGGCTTCATGCGATTGTTTGTTGTCTAGTTGCGTTTCGCCGCCGTTTACCATCTGGCGAAATGTCTGCGAGCTGACTGGCGAACTCTGGGTGACGACTTGGTGAGCTCCGTCCCGTCTGATGGACGAACTGATAGTGTGGAATCGCGCGTTAGCAATCAGAGCCTAGACAACAAGTAGTACGTTCAAGACGTTCACTTTCCAAGTTGACAATTAAACCGGTCGTCGGGTCGTGTGAAACATCACAACGGAGCACACGAGGATTGTGCTGTGGTCGCGTGCCGCTAGGCCCACGCATCACGTGAAGTTTGCACATACTTTGTCCGAGAAATTTTTGCTGATTGATAAGCAAGAGTTATGCAATCGAACGGTAGAGGATACGTATATCATATAAAGCAATGAATCAGATTTTAATCGGTACTCCAACAATTTATTAGTTTTGCTTGTCTGATTATCAGTTAAAAGATTTTATGTTAACGGAATATTCCTCACTGCTGATATGAAATTTTGTTGTTATATGCTACATATATTAACAGTATGTTCACTGATAAATTTCTTCCATTCATAAAATTAAAATAAAAGCAACAGAAAGCCATTGATTAAAAATCTAAAAGAAAATCTCTCGAATATGCTCCCAGTGGCAAAGGTTATCTGTTTTCTGAAAATTTTTAACGCTAAGAAATAATTAATATTCTGCGTTGCCCCTCAATTTATTTGTAACTTCTTACTACTCTCTCAAAAATATTTTCTTTTAAATAATTTTATCAATGCTACAAAGATAGGTATGTTAGTACTTAGAAAAGTAAAAAAAAAAATTAAATTCGTTTATTTCTACCAAAAAGCTAATATCGATTAAAAAGTTTATTATTCTTGTTCTTTTTCGTAGCACTATAGCCCCTCTCGGGCCTTCGCTTCCTGCAAATAGCGCCTCCAACTGTCTCAGTCCATTCACCGCGTCCTCTAATTTCGAAATCCGAGCAGCGATGAACTGTCTTCGTCGACCGAGTCAGCCCAGCGTTTCCTCAGTTTCCCCACTGGCCTCCACCCTTCAATTCTCCCAGCGAAAAAAACTTTTTGGGTATCCATTGTTCGTCCATACGATTCATGTGGCCAGCCCATTGCAGCTTCCGCAATCTTACAATCGTTAAGACCTCTGGCTCGTCAACAATTTCATACAGCTCATGATTGCATCGAATTCGTCATTGGTCCTGGCCAAGCTTCGCTCCAATTATTTGCCTAAGAACCCGTCGCTCAAAGGCGTTCAATGTATTTGCGGATGCTTGGGTTAGGGTCAAAACTGACGTTAAATAGGAAGCCATATGGCAGCAGCGCTTACTACCACACATATGACCATTAGTAGGCCGACTTTACTGGCTTACTTACATGGCGGTATATGGAGAATTATGGAGGTGCCAGCGGAAATTCGAGGTTTTCTACGGTTTTGAGTCGGATTTCTACAGTGAAAATCAGATACTCCATGGAGAGCACAATAGCGCTCCTAGTGAAGTGAAAATTATTTCAGTTCTTGTACCCGTTTAATTTTTATCGCCTCCCAAAGTGAATTTATAGGAGTTTGTTTACTTCTCAACGCTGAGCTATCAGTGGAAGGTGCAAAACATGTGCTTCATTTGCTCGTCTTGAAGAGTTTAGGAGTACAGTGGACAGTGTAAGGTGAATTTATAGTATGCGTGGATTGCGTTTGGTACGTTTTCACTCGGAAAATAGGATATATTACGCAATATAAGCAATTGCTAATGCCGCAGTTGGCTGACAGTTCACGGAAGCTTGTCCATAGTAGGCCGACTCATACATATGCAAATTGCCACCATATGGCTTCCTATCTAACGTCAGTTTTGATTAGGGTCCGTGTTTCACACCCATAGCATAACACAGGTCACAGATTTATATACGAGTACTTGGAGCTTTGTTTTCCTGTGTATGCAGCTGGTCTTATGACGTACTCCAGAGCCAAATTGAATAGCAATGGGGCCAGTCCACCTATCTACCTGCTTTAGTCGGATATTTATGTCAAAGGCATTGGTGAGTTGGTTACTGATGCGGACTTGGGAGGTCGTCGACGTCATTGTCATTTTGGTCAGACGGACTAATTTTGCTGGGATCCCAAAGCCAAGCATTATCTGGTATAGTATTGTTACATGTACAAATAATTACATGTACAAATAATTCTGCGAGCTAATGTCGCAATTATTTTCATCATCATTAAGAACGTCAACAAATGAATTTACTCGAACCCGCGAGTAAATTCAACAAGCATAATCAACATCTGCAAGCGACGTCACTCCATTCATGAATTTGCTCGAACCTACCAGGTACCTCTCGGTAGAACGTTCGCCAATATGCGAGAAATGGGTGAATACTTAGAGACCCTATATAAAGGCGAGCTGAATGAATGGGAGAATCATTCATTCGACCGCGATAAGAACTGCGAAAGTGTGTAGGAAGTGTGTTTCGTAATAGTGAAGTGATTTAGAAGACAATTGCGATAAGAAATTTATGGACAAGTGTTAGATTTTATTTTAATAGTGAAAATTAAAATTAGTGAAAGTGTTAAACTGATTATTGTGCACTTTCTTGAATTAAATAAACTCTTAACTTAAATTAAAAGACATTGCGTTTTCACTTTCTCGGAACGTTAAAATTATAGGCCGCGAACCAATAACACGCGACAGTGGTGTCGAGAAGTGCGATTGAAATTTTGAAGTGAAAACGTTTAAACAATTTTAAAGTGCACAATTGTGAAAAGTAACTTAAAAAATAGCCGAAACAATAAAAAATGCCAGGAAATTTACATCTTAAAATTAATCAATTGAGCATATCGGAGCTCAAAGAGGAGTTGGAACAACGAAATCTGGCTACACAAGGTACAAAGGCCATACTGATTGCACGCTTGCGTGATGCGATCGAGTCGGAACGCGTGAATCTGGATTTGGGTGAGCTCTCAGATGCAGAAAAAGGCGCAGAAGGTGGTGAAGCCGGAACACCAAAACCAAAGGAACCAGAAAATGCGCTGATGCAGATGTTGATGCTGATGCAGCAAGAGCAGCGACAACAGTCATCCAATTTAACAGCGAAGTTAAATGAACAATCAGCGAAGCTAAGCGAACAATCAGCGCAGCTAAATGAACAGACATCCAGTTTAGCTGCGAAGCTAAATGAACAATCAGCGCAGCTAAATGAACAATCAGCGAAGCTAGACCAACAAGCGTTCGAAATCAAGGTGGACATCGCACAGAAGCTGGAAAAACAGTCAACCGAAATAAAAGCGGAGCTCAGTAGTCTCAACAGCCAAATTAAATGCGTCGAGGAGAAGGTATACCAGGTCGAGGAGAGAATCAACCTTGAGATCAGCCAGGTCAACCATGAGATGGAAAAAGTGAAAAAGGATTTGGAAGCAGCGAAGGCAATAGTAACCGCCTCACCAGCCCCAATTATAACAGCAGCGCAAAGCTCATCTAGAAATGTGCAAGCACCAATATTCGATGGGCAAACGGTCTGGACTATTTACAAAACCCAGTTCGAAGCAGCCGCTCGCATAAATCACTGGAATGAACAGGAACGAGCAACTGCATTGATTCTTGCTCTAAGAGGCCCAGCTGCCGAGCTGTTGCAGACGATCCCCGTTGAATTGCACTCAAACCCGAATGCTATAATGAATGCGCTCGACATGCGTTATGGAGACGATCATCTAAAGCAGATTTATCGGTCACAGCTAAGGCATCGAATGCAGAAGTCTGGTGAAACCCTACAGCAGCTAGCCCAAGATATTGAGCGACTGGCACTTTTGGCTTATCCAGCCTACGACCCAGAACATCGAGATGATGCAGCGACAGAGGCATTCATCAGCGCACTAAAAGACCCGGAATTGCAACAAGCCGTGCGTTTAGCTCAAAAGCAAACGGTTAAGGACGCATTGGCTTATAGTCTGAACTTTGAGGCAGCGAAAAATGTGACTCGTACCACTGCCCGGGTTCGTGAGGTAGTGACAGACGAGTGCAGGTGTGAGCGCGTGGAAATTGAGCGAGACCGGCATGTAAATGGTGCGCCTAGATGCTGGAATTGCGGAGAGAAGGGGCACCTGCAAAGAGACTGCAAGAAGCGAAGAAAACCGAGCTATTGTCCAGGGTGTGCAGCTAGGAGGAGATCCAGACCGAGTCAGGAGCCCAGAATGGAAGCCCTTCAAACAGAGGGGTCGGGAAACATGTAAGAGCCAACTTCGTGGGGCAGAGGTTGGCTAGGAGGATCGACGTCCCCAGCACCACCATCACCGTGTCAAGACTACATCGTGGAGAAGCGAACTTATGCCTTCCGGGTCAAGTTGACGGAGAACACTGCACCATAACAATCGACACTGGTGCAACCCGATCGATTATCCGACCAGACCTAGTTAGACAGCAACAACTTCACAAGGGCAGAATTTTCTCACTACGGACAGCTATGGGAGAAACTGCACCTGTTCATGGAGAGGTCAACCTCCAGATACAGTTGGGAGACCTTGTGTTCCGACATAATTTTCTGGTCGCGAACATTATGGATGACTGCATTCTCGGAATGGATTTTCTGCGACCACATGGAATCACGTTGGACTTGGGAAAACGTGTCTTGAAATGGCAGAATGTCGAAGTACTGATGGAGGATCCCAGCGTCCAAATCCCCAAGATGAATGTAGTGGTATGTACTGACACTGATGTACCGAATTCTTCCGAAAGCATTGTATGGGCCAAGCTTGATGGTGATTCTGGAGACCACCGATCTTATCTGATAGAGCCAACGAAGACATCCGCATTGCGCAGTTTGATTGTAGGACGAAGCCTTGTAAAATCTTTAAGGAACGGATATGTGCCGGTTAGAGTCCTTAACACCGCAGACTCAACCACGAGCATCAAAGCGGGAGAAGTCATCGGCAGCTGCCAGCCTGTTTCCACCATCACCTCTTTGGAAGCTACTCACAGCCATCATTGGAAAAGGAGGCAAGACACAGACAAAGCCCGGGAATCCACGTCTGCAATATTGAAGCAAGTCAAATTGCCGGTGCAGCTATTCAAACGAGCCTCTGATCTGGTCACCAAGTACAGTGACATCTTCTCAACAAGCCCGGATGACCAAGGCCGAACGAGTTTGGTAACTCACGTCATAGACACACAGGGAGCCAAGCCGATTCGACAAGCACCAAGACGTCTCCCTATAGCCAAACAAGGAGAAGTGAGCGCGCTGATCTCGGACATGGAAAAGCAAGGCATTATCGAACCTTCTGTAAGTCCATGGGCCGCGCCTGTAGTTCTAGTAAAGAAAAAGGATGGTAGCACTCGCTTTTGTGCCGACTATAGGCAGCTTAACGACGTCACTAAGAAAGATAGTTACCCGCTCCCACGCATCGATGACATCATGGACACTTTAGCCGACGCAAAATGGTTTTCTACACTCGATCTCAAGAGTGGCTACTGGCAGGTAGAAATTGACAAGAAGGACCGAGAGAAGACCGCATTTTCAGTTGGGACCGGATTGTGGCAATTTGTGGTGATGCCGTTTGGGCTTTGCAATGCTCCAGCCACTTTCGAACGCTTGATGGAATACGTGCTACGTGGTCTAACCTGGAAAACCTGCTTGGTGTACCTAGATGACATCATCGTCATCGGGAGAACGTTCGAAGAGCATGTGCGGAACTTAGAAGAGGTCTTCTCCCGACTGCGACTGGCAAATTTGAAACTTAGTCCCGACAAGTGTACCCTTTTCGCAGCTGAAGTAAAATACCTGGGACATGTCGTATCAGCTGAAGGGGTCAAAACAGACCCTGAGAAAATTGAAGCCGTGAAAAGCTGGCCAACACCAAACAACAAGCGCCAACTACGAAGTTTCCTGGGCCTGGCAACCTACTATCGAAGATTCGTCAAAGACTTTGCCAAAATAGCTAAGTGTCTTCATCAGCTAACCGAGAAAAATCGTCCGTATGTCTGGAATGAACAATGCCAGACAGCCTTTGAGACCCTGAAGGAAAAGCTATGTGAATCACCCGTACTGGCGTATCCGAAACCCGGAAAAATGTTTGTAGTTGACACCGATGCGAGCAACGGCGGTATTGGAGCTGTACTCTCCCAGCAGATCAATGGCGAAGAAAGAGTCCTCTCTTATTACAGTCGATTTCTCTCAAAAAGTGAGAGGAACTACTGCGTGACCAGGAAGGAGCTATTGGCTATAATAGAGGCCACCAAGCAGTTCCACAAGTACCTATATGGCCAAAAATTTGTTCTTCGAACGGACCATGCATCACTGAGATGGCTACTTAACTTCAAAAACCCCGAGGGACAAGTTGCGAGATGGATCGAAAGATTGCAGTCATACGACTACGAAATTGTTCATCGAAAGGGCGGAGTTCATGGAAATGCTGACGCCCTATCTCGTCGCCCATGTCCAGCTAACTGCAAGCATTGCCGACGGATTGAGGAAAAGGAACCGCCCGTTGATCTGCGACTGATAACGGCCGAATTCGATGAAGGTTGGTCATCGGAGGAGATTCGAAATGCCCAGCTAGCCGATGAAGACATCGGACCATTGCTCGTATGGAAGGAGACGACTGGGCGACCTGAGTGGAAGGACGTTTCAACGCATGGCGCAACCCTGAAAAGCTATTGGGCACAATGGAACTCCCTTCAGGTGGAGGGTGGTGTACTCAAGCGGAAATGGGAAACGGCAGATGGCAGCTCCTATAGGATGCAAACTATACTACCCAAAAGCCGAATCCACGATGTGGTAAAGGAAATGCATGAAGGATCCTCGGGAGGCCATCTTGGTGTTAACAAAACCTTAGCGAAATTGCGGGAAAGATTCTACTGGCTCCACGCTCGAGAAGACGTAGAGGACTGGTGTCGCAGATGCACCATTTGCGCTTCCGTCAAAGGCCCAAAACGACGACTGAGAGGACAAATGCAAACCTATAACGTAGGCGTGCCATTCGAAAGGATTGCTGTTGACATCGCTGGACCCTTTCCTGAATCTGAATGGGGAAATCGATACACGCTGGTTGTAGCTGATTATTTCAGCAAGTGGCCCGAGGTCTACCCCATTCCCAACCAGGAAGCAACTACGGTAGCCGAACAGCTAGTGTTAAATTGGGTCAGCAGGTACGGCGTGCCTTGTGAACTACATTCGGATCAAGGCCGAAACTTTGAGTCACTAGTTTTTAGCGAAATGTGCGAGCAGCTGGGAATACGGAAAACGAGGACAACACCGCTGCATCCCCAATCCGATGGAATGGTCGAACGTTTCAACGGCACGCTCAATAAACACCTTGCCAAGATGGTTGACGAGAACCAAAGGGACTGGGACCGACATATCCCACTATTTTTAATGGCATATAGAGCCGCTGAACATGCGTCGACGGGCCAAGCCCCAGCCAAAGTCATTTTTGGAAAGACTATTCGTTTGCCAGCCGATATAAAGTTCGGAACACCCCCTGAGAAACCCCAAACGGTTTCGGAGTACGCAAGTGATCTAAGACAACGGTTGAACCAGATACATCGGACAGTGCGAAAACACCTCGAATCAGCTACTGACCGCATGAAGACCAGGTATGATCTAAAGGCTAATTCTACTGGCTTCCAGCAAGATGACTTGGTGTGGCTTTATAACACGCAACGGCGAAAGGGTAGGTCTCCAAAGTTGCAACATAATTGGGAGGGACCATACCGAGTTACAAAGCGAATCAACGACGTCGTATACCGAATACAGGAACATCGTAAGCCGAGAGCTAAAATGAAAATCGTGCATCTGGACCGTCTTGCCCCATATTACACCCAGGGAGAATTGACTACAAATAGCGACACATCTTTTCGGGGCGAAAAGAACTGAGGTGGGGGCAGTGTTACATGTACAAATAATTACATGTACAAATAATTCTGCGAGCTAATGTCGCAATTATTTTCATCATCATTAAGAACGTCAACAAATGAATTTACTCGAACCCGCGAGTAAATTCAACAAGCATAATCAACATCTGCAAGCGACGTCACTCCATTCATGAATTTGCTCGAACCTACCAGGTACCTCTCGGTAGAACGTTCGCCAATATGCGAGAAATGGGTGAATACTTAGAGACCCTATATAAAGGCGAGCTGAATGAATGGGAGAATCATTCATTCGACCGCGATAAGAACTGCGAAAGTGTGTAGGAAGTGTGTTTCGTAATAGTGAAGTGATTTAGAAGACAATTGCGATAAGAAATTTATGGACAAGTGTTAGATTTTATTTTAATAGTGAAAATTAAAATTAGTGAAAGTGTTAAACTGATTATTGTGCACTTTCTTGAATTAAATAAACTCTTAACTTAAATTAAAAGACATTGCGTTTTCACTTTCCCGGAACGTTAAAATTATAGGCCGCGAACCAATAACACGCGACAGTATGTTACGATCAATACTATCATATGCTTGCTTAGAATCAACGAAAATTTGGTGTGCGTCTATGTTGAACTCCCAGTATTTTTCAAGTACCTGCTTGACTGCGAATAGTTGATCTATTGTCGATCTGCCTGCTCTAAAACCACCTTGATACTCCCCATACTGGCGTATGATCTGACTTTATTTTCTAAGATTTTTGAAAATATTTTGTACGCCGTAGAAAGTTATATGTCTCTATAATTTTCGCACTGTAGCTGATCAGCTTTTTTGTGGATAGGGAATATAATTGATTGGCTCCACTCTTTCGGCATATGTTCTTGTTGCCAAATGTGCTGGATGACATTGTGAATAGCTTTACGAACACTGCTGCCACTATATTTGATCAGCTCCACTGGAATTTCATCGATGCCCGGCGCTTTATTATTCTTTTGGGCTTTTGTGGTGAAAGAAACTTCATCGAGAGTTGATGGGGCCAATGAAAGCTCTCCACAGACATTTATAGGCTCCGATCTTCTGGAGCTGTGCGGAGGACTAAGGAGGTTCTTGAAATATGATGTCCATCTTTCCTTAATCTTGGTTTCATCAGCGATGATATTGTCGATGTCATCACCACAGAGTGTGGTTTTGAGCTGATAACCACTTTTCAGGCTTTTCACTACTTTGTATGCTTGTCTTGTGTTGTTGCTCGCTAGACTTACATCGATGCTTGATTTCCATAGTATTCTCTCTTCGGCCTGGTTTTCCTACCTATGTATTCCTTTTCCTAGACATCTAGGGCTTACAATACCCTAAAAACTACATTAGAAATTTGAAAATCTTTCGAAAATCATACATTTCGAGGCAGAAAATTCGGATATGGAGAAGGTGGAAGAAAGCTGAAATTTTCGGGACATTAATTCCGTTTCGTTCGTTATGCTATCCGCATCCCTCCTCAAATTACAGCCGATTGAACATAGGCTTTAATATTGTTTTCAATATACTGTGTGTCTCCAAAGCAATTGTCTTAAATAAATTCGTGGAACTTTACCAATTCGGTCCCCCATCGGACGCGTCCTCAGGTGACGGATAAAGGAGTTCGCCAACCGGCTAGCTGGCGAGTATATATGTAGGAAACAATATACCTCTCGCGGACCAAAAACTGACTAAACCGCTGATAGCGCTCTACTTAGTATTTACGAGGGCGGTCCATTAAGCCTCACCGCCCAATGGCGCCACTATCGCAAGAAAGGTTCACTATCGTGTATGCATTCTCGTAGACGGCTACTATCAAAATATCAGCCCGATCGGACTCGTAGTTTTTTTTTGATCGTGTGCCCGCAGATTTTAGAAAAATGGAGAAAGAGCAATATCGGTAGGTGATTCGATTCTTGTTTTTTAAAGGAAAATCGCGCAGTGAAATTAAAGAGCGATTGGATGCTGTGTACGGTGACTCTGCTCCTGCGATGGCGACCGCAACGTTGTCCTACGTCGGTTTATGACGAGCCATGCCCAGATGTCCCGAAAACGGCTACCCCGGAAGATAACGTGACAAAAATCCACGAGCTCGTATTGGCAGAACGCCGATTGAAGGTGCGCGATATAGCTGAGACAGTAGGGAAGATCGCGTGAGTCATATCCTGCATTAGAAAGCTGTCAGCGCGATGGATGCAACGCAACCGTGAAACCACTTCAGAGCAGTGTTTGACGCTGTTTATGTGTAGTCCGAAGAATTTTTTTCGTCATTTCGTGACCGTCAAGGAAAAAAGGCTCCACTGGTGCACACCAGAGACCAAGGAGCAGTCGAAACAGTGGACTTCATTCGGCGAACGTGCTCGGAAGACGGCGAAGACGATTCTATCGGCCGGAAAGGTTTTCTGGGATTCACAAGGTGTGATCTGCATCGATCATCTGGAGAAGGGCAAAACGGTCACATGGCTCTACTATACCAAATCATTGGACCGATTCGACGCGACGCCGGGTTGCAGAAAAAAGCCCCATCTGGCGAAGAAAAAAGTGCTCATCCACCATGACAACGCACCGGCTCACACCTCCGCCGTCCACCAATGAGTCCGATTGGACAACGAGCTGCTACCCCATCCATAGTTTTCTCCAGATTTGGCCTCGTGCGACTTCTTTTTGTTTCTGAACTTGAAAGTTACTCGCCGGGCAGAAATTTAAGTCGAATGAGGAGGTCTTTGCCGCCACGGAGGCCTACTTTGTGGACCTCGAGAAAACATATTTTTCAGACGGATTAAAAAAGTTGGAGCATCGCTGCGTCAAGTGTATCGAGCTAAGACGAGATTATGTTGAGGTATAAAGGTTTTGCATTACGCACATAAAAATTTCGTATCTTTATATGAACGCACCCTTAAATTTTTTAGATGATCTGTTGTCAAAACGTTGGTTATCATCATGGTAAAGTTCGCCAGAAACGTTTGATGATTATTAAAAATTACTATTAATTACTATGATCGAAGAATCATCTTCAGCGATGAAGCTCATTTCTGGCTCAATGGCTTTGTTAATAAATATGCGTTATTGGTCAGCAACAAATGTTATTGGTCAACAACAAACCCACATGTGCTTATCGAGACAACGTTGCATCCGCAAAAAATTACTGTTTGGTGCGGTTTTCATGCCGGAGGTGTGATTGGGCCGTATTTTTCGTGGATGAAAAACGACCGTCAATGGAGAGCGCTATCGTGTTATGTTGGATTATTTGTGGCCAGAATTGGATGAATTTGACATCAACGATATATGGTTTCAACAAGACGGTGCCACTCGCCACACAGCACGCCTCACAATCGATTTACTGAAATTTATTTATTTATTGTTATGTCCTATATCGTTTTCATTTTCCTTTTGTAGGCTAAGTTCTTATCGGATTGCCCTCGTATATCCGAATTGATTTTTTTGGAGGAATGCTGGGTCTTTTACAACAAGGATAGTTGCGGATATTCGTATCGGTGGAACTTCCAGATTTATCTAGACATCAAAATTTGCATCCGCAAATATTAATGACGAGTTTTTGTGAATGCGGATGTTGTGCACATTGTGACAAGACATCAAAGCGAAGTTCTGCCATGGGCTCATGCCAATGAATATTCATACAACTCATAGGAGTGTTAAAAAGGGCAGACAGGTTTAGTTTGTTGAGCAGTCTAGGCCGTTTTTTTTATTGGTGTATTATCATGTGTTTTTCGTCTTCATTATAAGTGAATTTACAATTTCTGTTGACCATGGACTTAAACTTCTTTCTCGAGTCGAGTTCAACAATTTAGTAAGGGACTTAGGTCGTTCAAAAGATGCAGCCGAATTACTAGGATTCAGGCTAAAAGACAAAAAACAGCTATCATCTGGCACCACTTTTTCGTGGTACAGGCATCGATACAGAGAATTTCCTCAGTTTTTCTCAGAGGGAAATCTGCTTTATTAAAATGGTATTCATGGGTTCATGAATTGCTTTGATATAGTAAATTATTCATCAGAATTGCGCATATTCATTGATTCGTCCAAACCAGCCTCAAAGTAGTCTTATTGCATAATGGAAATGTGTTTGCATCTCTTCCTATGGGACATTCGGTTCAGAGAGAAAACTATAATGGCATGGGCACAATTCTTGGCAAAATCAAATATCAAGAACATAAATGTATGGTTTAGTAGTCTGTGTGGTCTAGTGGTTAGAGCATGAACGCATAAGCCGAAGGTCCCAGGTTCAAATCACGTTGGGAGCAACGTGATTTAGTTCAAGGGATTTTTCGGACAGACTATGAGTGTTCACTCAGTGGTGATATGTACTGATTTAATCAGATCATATCATAGCTGAGCAGGCACACGGGAGCATGGTACTGACCAAACCAACTTCCGAAAAAATCAATACGGTAATGAAAATGAGATACTCTAAGTATCTCTAAACGAAGGCCCGAGAGGGGCTGTAGTGCTACAAAGAAGAAGAAGAAACGTATGGTTTGTGAAGATTTAAAAGATTTACCTCGTTGTTGGGCCAGCAATTAGTTTATAAAAAAATCCTTGTTTACTTTATGGGATAGTAGGCATCTGCACTGGGCAAAAACTGACTGGATTCCTCGAAACAGTTTAACCCTCGTGAAAAACGCGATCAATACGACCTTGGTTTCGCCAGAAAAAGTGTTATTACCACCACTTCACATTAAATTGGGACTTACAAAGCAGTTTCTGAAACCACTACCAAGATATGGGGATTGTTTGAGGAATACATGTTCCAAGTTCCCGAAACTGTTTGAAGCCAAGTAAAAAGAGGAAATTTTCCCCGGTCCTGATATAAGGAAACTTATAACTGATCTCTTCTTTAGGGAAACAATGAGATACAATGAAAAAGAAGCATGAGACTCTTTCGAGAATATAGTGGGCAAGTTTTTGGGAAGTACTAAGGACCTTGACTGCAAAAAAATTATAGTTACAATTGATGTTTTCACTCCTAAATTATTATTATTAAATTATCAATCTAGATATTTGCTAAATTTCAAGAAGTTTAAAGGTTTCATTTTTGTTTTGTGGGCGCAAATGTAAAATCATACTATTATTAACAAAGTTGATTGAAATTCGATTTCTGAGGTATTTGTGGCCCTTGTACTCATACCGGCGCACCTCTGTGATTTTTTTCAGATTTTTCGCATCAAAAATGTTCAATCGCGAAGAATAGGGGCACCAAATGCTGGTACATTTTGCCTCTCCCTAGACCTCCTAATGCATTTAAATTCAGATTCTAAAAGTTCAAATCAAGACCCTTCATTTGATACCCCATCAAATCAAGACCCTTCATTTGATACCCCAATCGACTGTAAAATTTTTTAAGGCTACTTCGTTTTAAGGAGGGACCCCCTTTAAAAAATTTTGAAATGTTTGGTAAGACCTGAACTTTTGAGGGACCACGAATTCTGACCTTTTCACGAAGCTTGAGCTTACTAGCTTCTATTGTTTCTGAGGAAACTTGCTGTGACGCGCGGACAGACAGTTCGCGAAACTAGTAGGTCTTTGTAAAATTTTTTTTAAAAAGACCTAAATATGACGTATGTTATTGGTTATCATAATAAGCCGAAATTGCCTCATTCAAAACCCAAATGTTAATAACCGAATGAGGCTGAAACTTGATATATATATACTAGCTACAGTTGGCTTAATGCAGATGAGTAATCTCATAAGCCGGCACCCCACCTATTCAGGAACTTTTTGACCTTTTTGACTCCCTACGTAACATGCTGTATGGGTTTTGCAGGCGCGAAGCAGGACTTTTTATACAGAATTTGTTTAGTCAACTGGTCCAGATGTCTTGAGATCCATAAGACTAATCGCCCGATGTAAAAACGTATTTTTAACGAAAACTAATCAAACAAATATAAAAATATCCGGTCACGCAGACGGAGCGCAGAATAAAATTGGAGTGAGAAGCAATCTTTACCTTCTGTGTTATGATCTCCGCTGCCACCCCAATCACAAAATACAGAAAGTAAGATTCACTCAAACGGCCCGATAGTAAAAAGTAAAAAAAAAAATTAACGAGATTTTTTTTCAAACATTGACAGTAGGGACTTCATAATTATGTGACATTTGACAGTAGATAGATGTCAAATAAACGTTGACAGAAGGATATGTACATATTACATATACAATGTATCGTTCAGATCAATTAGAAGATGCCATTCGGTTGAGATTTATTGGGAGCATTAGGATTGTAGGAGTTTGGATTGTATTTGTCAAGAATTTTAAAGGGCATAGATAATAGGAATCATTTATATTTGGAAATTCTAAAAGTGCGCGAATACCTCGAATAGGATGGTCCCGCCACTTTTCCAGGCGTTTTTTACTTGTTGAAAGTATTGTATAATAACTTTTATTATTATTGAAATGAAAATTAATGGTATAAAATTGACAACAGCATTAATTAAGTAACCATTGTGGATTGTATAAATTGACTGTCAAAATAGAAATTAGTTCTAAACCAGACGTCAACATGACTTATCAGAGAGCATGTAATAGTATCAGGACGATCCCCGTTTCTCTGTATAATACAATATTTTTATAGTATTTCTTATTGGATCTTCGATGCTTAGACAGGCATTTTCTAAGTATTTTCCTCTCAAAGATTTGAATTACTTCGGCTGCTGTTGGCGAGATTGTTAGCCAAGCGGGGAATGATTAGGTAATGATTGGTCTAGCAAGTGTTTTGTACATTAGTAGTTTCACTTTAGGGCAGACTGCTTTCGAGGAAAGGAGGGAGGATAAGTGCGGCTGCCACTTTAGCTTCGTTAAGCGTTTTTCTGGCGTGTGTATTTTTAAGCTGATTATTGGAGTAGATTCCCAAGTATTTGATATTATCTTTGAGAGGAATGGCTTCGCCTTCAATTTGTACTTTAATGTACCTACTCTGAGATACTGTATAACGATGCCCACCCTTGTCGCTAGCATTTCGAAAGCAGATCAGTTCAGATTTAGTAGCATTAATTTTAAGCCCCAATATTTTAGATACTGAGCTATGTCGTTCACTGCACGCTGTAGCCTTATTTGAACCAGGGCAGGAATGGTGTGGGTGGTGGTAAGAAGGATATCGCCTGCATACATAATTATATCAGAGTTCATGCAGTTTGGCCGTGAGACGTCATGAAGGAAAAAATTGAATAGGACAGGACCGAGAATTGAAACTTGGAGGACCCCAGAATGATCAGGGATAAGATTGGAAGTGAGATTCCCTAATTTTATTTGAGAGATTCTATCTGAAAGGAAACTGTAAAGGATTCTGAGGACTGCGATCGGGCAGGATGACATTTTTGGTTTGAGCCATACTGAGCCATAAGCTTTTTTTTAGATCTAGCGCACAGGTCGCTGTCCACTCTTTTCACTGTAGATTGCGGATGACTTTGTTATACAGTAGCATTATAACTTGCGTTCAAATCCAAACTGAAGATGGGGGATCAATGGAGAGGTGGTCGTTGAAGCTACGCAGGATAATCCTTTCAAGGATTTTGCCCATATTCGGTAGTAGAGAGATTGGCCGGAAATTGTTAATACTCTCTTCGCAGCTTGGTTCTTGAGTCTGAGTCTGCTGGCTTTCCATGATTGGGGAAAGTAGCCGTTGTTTATACAATTATTATATACCAATGATGGTCAACAAGGAAGATACGGGTTTCCTACACTTTTTAAGTACTGTGTTTGCGATTCCTTCAGGACCGTGAGACAGCTTGCTGTTTAGGGTACTAAGGATATCTTCAACTTCCTTTTTCGCGGTGAAAAAAAACCCAAATCTGGATGCCATGGAGCCGTAGCTTTATAATAACAAGAGAATAACCATATTCTCCTGTTATAATAAAGCTACGGCTCCATGGATCCTTCATGTCCTTCAATTGTAAGCTGAACTTCCGCATTGGCCGTTATTTTATGCTGTATTAGGCGCCTCACGACGTCTGTATAGATGGTTGAAGTATTCCTCACACACACTGATCTTAGCTGAAGGAGCAGTTAAAACCGCGTTTCCTTGCCTTATTGGGTCTTTCTCAATATTGTATTTGGAACCTTTGCGTGCAGTAAGTTGGTCTATTAGTTTAAACACATCAGGAGAAGGTCATTATCGTAATCTCCGTTTTGAGCTCCAAATACTCTTCATTTAAACGGTTATAGCTTCGATGGAATATGCGCTTTAGTCGTTGAAGCATATATTTCCGTATTTTTATTAAGTGAAGAGTCTCCTGAGTCAGACATTTATATACTGAGCTACGGAGTTTCTAGAAGGGGGCATGCTTGTCTAGACAATCAATTATTGCTGATACTTGAGTGTCTATTTCAGCGTTTAAGAGAGTCTTATTACCCGGTGGTAGCTTCGGAAGAATGTCATTGAGGTCTCTTCTGATGTTTGGCTATTCTATTGAATTATATGGTTTGTAGTGTGGTGGACAAGTTGGGACTGGTATATGGGTTCTGAGGGATATATTTAGAGAAAGACCATGGTGGTCTGATAATGAAGCAAATGTGGAGCTAGTAAAAGGAATTCCGGGGTCAGAGAGAAGGTCCAGCGAGATTAAAAAGTTGCCCAAAAATGAACTACTTCTCGGGAAAGTTGGGACACCTGCATTTAAAACAGAGGCTAGTAGAAGGGCCTCCGCGAGGAGCTATTTAAAGAGGGAGTTTCCATTCATGTTGTTAGTAGAATCACTCTCTACTCGTGTCTGGCGTTGAGGTTTCCTCCTAGTAGAAATGAGTCGTGCGATGATGCTTTTGCTAGGATTTGGTTGAGCGTAGAAGGGATTAAGATACCAAGGTTACACGGGAAGTAAAGGAAGCCTATTGGATACTGGCCGGAGTTCCATTGGGGCGTTTGATACGGAGGGTCGCTAGTGTGCATGAGGAGTTACATTGCTCTTGATGGATGCCTAGATCGCCCCGAAATAATATCGCAGTGCCTGTAACACCATCGTTACGCAGAACATTATAACAATCTACACGGGTTTTGTGATGAAGTTTAAGACTGTCTGGGTAGAATGATTTGACTAACTCCGAAATGAAGAGCCGCTTGTCATGCGAAATTAGGGAGTTTATGTTTAGGGAAAGAATAATGAGCCTATTTGCCAACATAAAGGTTGAAATAGAAGTTCAGGAGAGCCATTGGCATCCCTTGGTCGGGTGTAGAGTCAAAAGAAGGAAGGAAGGAAGCTTCGTAAGAGTTTACTGGGAGATATCAAAAGCCATTCGTTTGTAATTTGGTTTAGACGCTCGACGGAATTAAGTGTCGGTGTCATCAATGCAGGATTCGGTGTTTTTTTTTTTCCTAGATATATCCGAGTAAGAAGTGGGAGGTGTAAGTGGAGGAAAGTGATACTGCGAGATCATGGGAATCGGGGCACTACGTCGATGGCTGGGAAGTGTGGATTATACAGGTGGGGCTGCTCGTTTAGCTTTTGCCTCCATTGCTCTTTCTAAAAGACGTTTATGTTCCGGGCATCCGGATGGTATATAATCACATACCTTACACATTGTACAGAATGGAGCCATTTCTGGTTTCTCCACGGACTTTCAAGGGCATTCTTTTGAGGTGTTTTGCTCTCCACATACTACGCAGCGGAGATTGAATCCACAATTGATGGAAACGTAATCAAATCTCTGGTAGCGTAGCATTGTACCAGGTCACTCCTTTTCGGGCGTTTCTAGATAGCCCGTTGATATAAGATGTAGCGCAATTTTATTAATGCGTTATCTTCTTCGGTGGCTACAGTAATTCTGATAAGGTCGAGTTCGATCTTGTTCGTTCTCAAGTGGATTAACCAACTCAACGCCCAACTCTGGTAGCAGTCTTTTAATGTCCCCGCGCATCGCATCTGCTCCGAAGTCTGAACCTACGCCCCTCAAGATGACTACGCACTTTTTCCTTTCTTTAGGAGTGAACGAGTATCCTATTGCTGAGTTGGTTTTAATGAGGCTCATGATGTAATCATGAGCTTCGAGCCTATCAACTGTTACTTTGAGTTTGGATTTGGATATTCTGGTTATTCTATGATCTAGTCAAACACCGTCTACTGGGGTGTATCGGTCTAGTACGAGTATATCCTTTAAAGATCCCATGTGGGTGCTGCCAGATCCTAATAAAAAACTAAAAGATTGAATGGAACGAATTTGTTTTTTTGCTAAGTTGTTGATTTTTTGAGATATGGTAATCCTGAAATCTCTCATCGAAGCATATGTTTATATTCGCGCCAATCCTCGCGTCAGCATTTACCTACCTACCTGCTACCAAAGATTTATGGCTCGCTGTTCGGCTTGTGTTCGGATTTTTTCGATGGGTTGATTGAGTGTGGATACTATCTGAGTATACTATGCGCCAAACCCTGAAACGGCCCGATGACCTTGAGGCATACGAGAACATGTGGTTACAAACAAAAATTTGTTTTCAACGAAAACAAAACGAAAAACGTATGTCAATTGATCATATCAGAAGCAACGTGGTTGAATTTAAGATGCGAAGCTAGCCTTCTGGGGTATCTATATTTGCGATATCAAGCTTTTCGGGTACCTTTAATGAGCTATTCAATGCATGCTGAATGCCAATACTCTCACGCACGCTCATACACAGCTGATCGACAATTCATCATCCAAGCATTCATTTGTGTCCCGTTGCTCAACTGTCTTGTTAATCAGACATATAAATAAAAGAGGACACTTTGCAACTCAATTTATTTATCCTTATTTAAAGGCTTCCCAACCGATTTTCTCCACTGCAAATCTAGGGATAAAGTATCTTATCTTAAGCCTTTACATCCTCTCATAGGCTCAATCTTGAAGGAAAATATTGAAAGGTAACAAATGAAGAACATTACGGGCTCCCCTCTTGGCAATTCTGTGATTACGATCAGCATCACAATTGATCCCATGAATTGTCTAAGCAATTGTCACAGCTAAGTAGATGCTGCCTGTCAGGGGAACCAAGGAACAAATACCAGCCGATTGATATCCGAGAGCGGAGATACTTTTGCAAGACAAGGGAATCTTATCATTCACTAAATTTTTCTGAGTTTATTCCCATATAAATTTACTTGCTGTTAAAATTATCAAATGTGATTATATAGAGAGAAGTTATAGCAACAGGGGAGGATAATTTTTTAATTTTCTGAATATTTAAATTTTTCACTTCGAATGAATATGCTCTTTTAGAAGCAGAGTTCAAGAGCTTGAAATAAGCAGTTTCTACAGTGGAATAGAAGTAAGCTGCGAACAATAACTTAAGTCTAGCCAGAGGCAATCACTTTGCCAAGATCGTGTTCCAACAATTTCCTTATCAGGAAAATTAGCATAAGTATTACAAATGCCAACAGTAATCTTAGAGCAGTAACAAACTGTTGCCGAGAGCACTCCATGGAAAGGTTAACAACTCACTTATGCAAGGACAATGATAGGGAGTTGTTTGATAATTTCTCAACCCTTTTGTCAATTTTCCAGGGTGCTAATTAAAACGATACTGATGCAACTGGACAATATGAAACACCACCAATTCTAACCTGATTTGACGGTCTGTGTCTTGGGAGCATAGATTTCTCCGCATCGGTTACAATGGAACTTTTTCCTTTGCCATTGGCACTAAATCGCATTGCCGTGAACAATTTTATTGTTACTTTTGCCTTAGAGCTGCTGCTCCCATGTAATACATGACAAATTCAATTGCCTCGACCTCCGCGACCGACACTTTTTCCAACTTGTATGTTTTATTTGCTTTTATTTTATTATGAAGTCAAAATACAACACACTCGTAGTTACCGCCGCGCGTACATCACACAGCGCACGAACACTACCACACTCCCCTACACTTCTCACACAAAGTACTCTTTACACTTCGCACACTACAGTTTGTACACCGTCGAAAAATTCCTTTCTTTCACTTTGGATTTTTTTCACCATCAAATTTCAAACTATTTTCTCGCCCTCTTTTATTTTATGAGGGCGCGCGCGCCTAATCTTTTGCCCGGAAAACGGAAACACTTGACGCTCGCTTACAACCCTACGTAGATCGCGCGCGAACCTTCCCAGCCGTGGATTCAGTCGATAGAAAATTATCAGCACAGCACACAGCACAGCCAGAAACGTCGTTAACGAGGCGCTTAGCAATCTCCGGGCTGCGAACTGCCGACGAAACCAATCGAATCGGCCAGCACAGAAAATCGACGTCGCCGCCGACTACGGGTCTGCTCCACAAGCTATGCTTGTGTTGGACTTTGCCAGTCACTTTGCTACTTGCCTGCCTCGCTCGCAGGCCAACAAATGCTGGTGAAAATGGCAGCTCAAACCGAAAACCAATAACCATACACAAGAAACTGTCAGCTACAAAACGTGTTCAAGGGGTCCGAGCCGAGCATACGCTTCACGCAACACCAACAATAATAAATCGACAAGGCACTGCAGGGAAACGGCGCGACCGCTGACTTTTCAGACTTTTTCGACTCCGAGCCCGAGACGGTGAGACACGGCGAAAACAGGGCAAAAGAACGCGTTCTGCTCGCATATCTTGCGACGGACGTCCGCCCGTTTTGGTTCAAGCGACGCGATACCTATCGAGCTAGGCCCGCATCCACCGCACACATGGGGGTTGCACTTGCAAAACCATCAGCCCCCAAAGTACCGTTGCCCGCTGTAACGTCTAATCCTCTGACAGCGAACCCAAAAAGAAATCTTCCACTCGTAAACGCACAGCGATTTCACAGGCGACAAATCTCAAGCCACAATTCCTACTTCAACGCTCGATTCGTTCACTTGCCGTACAGAGCGAACATCGCGAGTGAGCCGAATCCATCCGACAGTGAAACGAACTGTTGGGGACAAAATGAAAGCAGGCAGCGAAAATATACACACACAATTACTTATCAGCATGTGGCAACGGAACGATTTGGATTTGACGTGCCGTGCACACACATTTGTTCGTCGCTGGTCGTGTTCTATAAATACAAGTTTATTATGATAGCTTGCAGGGGAGTTGCCAACAAAAAGGAAAATAAGAATTTTCGGTTGCAGAAAATTATTGTAGACGAGAAATATTAACTGGCAAAGTGGCTGCAATATGGAACATTTTAGAGGGTAGTCTACAAAGTAGATACAAAATTGGGTGTAGGAGAAAGTTATGCGATATGTTTGGAGGAGTATCTTGTTTTCTAAGTACGTTTGTACGGTAATTTGGGAGTGTTAAACTTGCAATTAGGAAGACTAACGACATACAATCATGTTTGAATTTTTTGTACGCTACTATGAGTTTAAATTGAATATCGGTGTTTGGAGACCCTTAATTGCACTTTCAAAATTCAGAGTAAGATAGAGAAAATCAATGACATAATGTAAGAGATATAAACAGGAAGATTTGATGAATATGCATTCCTATCATATTGTTGATTTTTATTATTCATTGAATTAAGTTGTCCTTTCTTTTAAATAGACTTCTATCTCTATGGAAAAGGATACTATTACTTTATTCATAAATGTATGAGGCGTACCCATATCATAATTATTCAAGCCACTTTTTGAAAAAAATCGAGTTAATCATAGAATTCAAGTCGTCAAGTCAAAAGCGTTTTATTCAATATTAATGGTTATAAGTTTCAAAAGAATGTGAAGCCAAATTCCAAACAATAAAAGTACTAAAGCCTCAATAGCCCGTTAATCATAGAATTTAAAACGGCGGTGAATTTGGCATGTATTCACGTTAAAATGGATTAAGTGTCCATCGATAGCAGTACAGTAGAATTAGCCAAAAAAGTAGAAAATGCATGAAAATTCGTTTCATTCGGTGTATTTGGGTGAGAAATACGAGTATACATTGTGACAAAAAAATGTACCCAGAAATTGCAAATAACAAGCAAAATATTTAATTATTCATCAAAATCACACGGGGCCAAATCTGGTGAATACGGTGGTTAATCGATGGTATTGATTGCGTTTTTGGCTTTAAATTCGGTCACAATAAAAAAAATCACAAAAATCGATACGTACTACCGACTTAAACAGCTGCTCTAAACAAACTGATTAACAGATCGCGCTCATATTTGGCATAGTAATTAAGGACAGTCCTACCAACTTAACAAACTTTTTTTTGAAATATCTTCTACCCGGGGAATTTAAATTACAATTTCCGGGTACTTCGTTGTCACAATGTATACCGGAGATCGTAGCAATCTTTGCGTATAGACGTGTCGTAAATCACTCCTGTCAAAATTTTTCAAAAATTAAATTAATTCTTAACAAAAACGTCAGTCCGAAGTTAATTTTCATCGGGAAAAGCTTATTTTGTCGAAGCAATTTCTATCGAATATTATTTTCCTTCGATTAGTAAAGAAAAGCGAAGAACCCAAGAAAACTTCAGGACCGCTGGTATGGAGGAGCCCGTCGGCTTTCCACCGTTGGGGCAACCTGGGGAAACGACGAATACGAAACTGGCGATAATCAACAAGACAAAACATAACGAACAAAACTACGCAGATAGCGGATGCAAGCTACAAATAATAACAGTCAATCAAGAAATAATCAAACTACAAAAAGAAAATGATGAGCCAAGGCTAGAGATGCGGTCCCTCAAAGATCTATTCAAGAAAGAGATGAAGCCTCATAAGACGCAGCGGTAAAATCAAGTGCACCAGCTAACAAAGGCGAAGAAAAGTGCAAAGCAACCAATTCCAGAAGAAGTTCTAAGTGCTGGCGGCACCATCGAGAGTCAAAACTATTTTGCAGCGCTGAAGAGATTAACCGAAGAAATGGAAGTTGAAGAAAACATCGAAGGTAATTCTAAACAAGGTAATGATGCTCATTTCATTCAGTATTTAAAAAATAAAAATAGGGAGAAGAAACCAGGCCGCAGTTCCACTGGTTCCTCTGAAAAAGCTTCGAAAAGACAGAAAACGTTCCGCTAATCAACGTGTTCGAAAAAAGCGAAAAAAAGATATGGTTCGGCTTTTGGCAGCCGAAAATAAGCTAACCAGTTTCGAGATCTGAAGAGTTAATGCTGAAAAATTCTATTAGAACGAAATCATTGGTTGATTACAAGTCAGCCAAAGATGCGCTGAATTCCGGGGAGGTTCCATATTTCACCTATACCCAAAAAGTGAAACAAAAAAAATCAATCTTTTTATTGAAGGGTTTGGACTGCGGAGAGGATAGGGTCGATCTGCTCAAAGAAGCCGCACCAGAAATTGAATTTATTTCAGTCAAAGTCTTTGCGACATGAAGATCGACCGTAGAAAGGAAGAATTTACCACTTTACCTGGTACAAATTATAAATAAGAGCAGTCCAACTGCCCTTCAACAAATGAGGTGCTTGTGGTGAGGTAAGAACGCCTCCAGAAAAGGGAAGTCAACCATTGTTACAGGGGTCAAAGATTTGGTCATTCGGCTGCCAACTGCGCCATGTACTATCGGTGCGTCAAATGCAAAGACGTTCATGCTCCCGATGAGCGCAAATTGGCTCAGAAGAAGCCTAAAGAAAAATTATACTGCGTTAACTGCAGTGTTTCTGGTCATCAAGGATGCTCCCGATATCAAGATGCAAAAGTAAAATTTGCTCCAAAGCAAACACAAGTACAAGTACAACTCCGCCGTTGACGGTCCCAAGCCCGTTTGAGAAAGGAGAAGGGAACCCCCTTATTTCCCCAACCCACAGCTTCCATGATTCCTCATCCTAAACCCCCCCCTAATTAAATGGTATTAAATGCTCTTGGGGTCACACATTGGATTTACTGGTTCCCAAATAATGCGACATTAAATACCGAGAAATGCTAATAACTGTAAATACATCTACAGCTCTGCTACTAAATCCTACTTACACCTCCTTTGTGGGGACGTAAGAGGGTGAAGGCGAATATTCCGCGCCTGATAATGGAATCGAAGTAATACCCATGCCGCCGGAATGAAGGTTGTGCGACGGGCTAACTCCCCGTCCCTGGAAAATCCTACATTGTTTCGAAATCTGCAACCGAGCCTCGGAATGGATTGGATTCACGGCAACGACCTCGCAAACGAAAAAAGGACTATGTCATTGGATCCTGGAATGTCAGATCACTCAACTACCCTGGCGCTGTTAAGGACATTTTACAACAGGCCAGTCAATATCAATTATAAGTACTGGCGATCTAGGAAACGAACTGGACTGCTAATGATATTCAAGACATGAGATCGCACACAATATTCAAAAGTGGGAAGCCTACTGGAAAGCGAGAATTTGGAGTGGCTTTCATTGTGGATAGTTCAAATCGCATGTTATTGATTTTAAGGCAATAAATGAACGGTTGTGTGCGATCCGTGTAAAAGCGAAACTCTTCAAAATCTGGCTGATCAATGTTCACGCCCCGACCGAAGAAAAGTACGAAGAAATGAAGGAAACGTTCTGCAATCACCTTGAAAGACTAGTTAACTCATTGCCTACAAACGACACAAAAATAGTTCTGGGTGATTTCAACGCTAAGGTTGGCAATGAGCTATCTCATCGGGGAACGACTGGAGGATATAGCCTCCACGATGAAACAAATGACAACGGCCAGCACCTGATCAGCTTCGCTTGCAGCAGAAATCTAGTCATACGTTCGACTTGCTTCCCACATCGATGCATTCATAAAATGACCTGGGTTTCACCGGATGGCAACACACAAAACCAGATCGATCATGTTCTGATCCAACCACGTTAGGCCTCGAACATACTTGACGTCCGTTCATACCGAGGAGCCATTTGTAACTCAGATCATTACTTGATCAAATTGATCTATCGATGTCGTATGTCAAAGGCATATTCGGCGAACACCAGCCCGCTATAAAAATTTGACATCGAAAGGCTCCAAACGGCGTCTGTGGAGACCCTCGACAACCAGCTGGCTCCCATCGTATCAAAAGCATCGTTAACGACAAGCCATGAGCTCTGGATGGAAGTGAAAACGGCTATTAAGACCGTGGTAGAACATACGATCGGACATCAAGCCCGGCGCAAGAGAAATGAATGGTTTGATGATGAGTGCCAAAATGCGTTAGACAAAAAGAATCAGGCGTACAAAGATTACGTACATAGGAAAACCAGAACGAAGAGAGAGCACTATGAAAATCTCAGAAGAGTAGGAAATAAGATAATCAGATTCTTCGTTATCTCGGTTTTTTTGCGCCATTTAAAAAATTCTCCAAATAAATGTTCCTCCAACTTTTCCAGAAAAACGCAAATATTGTAAATTTAATGCTAAACAAATATATATTTCGGAGGTAAGAGTTCCTCCTTCTTCAGTGTTTTTTGTTTTTAGATAATTAGAATTAAGAAAAGAAAATACTATGACGACCAATTGAGAAGTAAAGATGTAAGTTTAGCGAGCAACAACACAAGGCAAGCATAAAAAGTAGTGAAAAGCCTGAAACGTGGTTATCCGCCCAAAATCACGTTCTGTCGTAATGACATCAGCAATATCATCGCTGATGAAACCAATATTAAGGAAAGATGGGCATCATATTTCAAGAACCTCCTTAATCCCCCGCACAGCTCCAGGACATCGGAGTCTATAGATGTCTGCGGAGATCCCCCATTGGCCCCATCAACTCTGGATGAAGTTTGTTCCATAATCAAAGCCCAAAAGAATAATAAAGTGCCGGGCATCGATGGGATTCCAGTGGCGCTCATCAAATATGGTGGCAGTAGTGGTCATCAAGCTATTCACAATGTCATCCAGCACATTTGGCAACAAGAACATATGGCGAAAGAGTGGAGCCAATCAATTATATTCCCTATCCACAAAAAAGGTGACAAGCTTCAGCGCGAATTATAGAGGCATATCACATATTTCGTACAGCGTAAAAAATATTTTGTAAAATTTTCAAAAATAAAATCGGATCATACGCCAACAGTATTATTGGGGAGTATCAAGGTGGTTTTAGAGCAGGTAGATCGACAATAGACCAAGTGTTCACAGTCAAGCAGGTACTTGAAAAATGCTGGGAGTTCAACAAAGACCTACACCAAATTTTCGTTGACTTTAAGCAAGCATACGACAGTATTGACCGTAACGTACTGTACCAAATAATGCTTTGCTTTAGCATCCCAGAGAAATTAGTCCGTTCTACCAAAATGACAATGACGTCGACGACCTCCCAAGTTCGCCTCAATAACAGACTCACCGATACCTTTGACACAAATATCGGACTAAAGCAGGGAGATGGGCTGGCCCCATTGCTATTCAATTTGGTTCTAGAGTACGTCATAAGGTAGCGTGGATACGCGAGGTACATTACTATATAAGTCGAGCCAAGTAGTAGCCTATGCGGACGACATCAACATTTCGTCACGGTCTTTAACAACTGCCAAAGAACTTTCCCTGAAACTCGACAGCGAAGCAAAACTAGTAGGGCTACAAATCAATGAAAATAAAACAAAGCTCATGACGCAGCCCAGGAAAAATACCTCAAACACGCAAGATATCACACTTGGCCAACACAGTATAGAAAATTCTAGCGAATTTGTGTATTTAGGCGCCAAAATAACGAAAACGGGCAATGAAAGAGACGAAATACGCCGAAGAATACAGCTCGCAAATCAAATATTTTAGTCAGTATAGACGATCTTGAAGACCAGCTGTATATAAAGGAAAATAAAGCTACAAGTATACAAATCTGTGATAAGACCTGTGTTATGCTATACGTGTGAAACGTGAACCCTAACCCAAGCATCCGCAAATATATTGAACACTTTTGAGCGACGGGTCCTGAGGCGAATAATCGGAGCGAAGCTAGACGGGGACCAATGGCGAATTCGATACAATCATGAGCTGTATGAAATTTTTGACGAGCCGGAGGTCTCCACGATTGTAAGACTGCAGACACATGAATCGTATGGACGAACAACGGATACCCAAGACGGTATTTGTTGGGAGAACTGAAGGCTGGAGACCAGTGGGGAAAACGAGGAAACGCTGGGCTGACTCGGTCGACGAAGACAGTTCATCGCTGCTCGGAATTGAAGGACGCGGTCAATGGACCGAGACAGTTGGAGGCGCTGTTTGCAGGAAGCGAAGGCCCGAGAGGGGCTGCTGTGCTAAGAAGAAGAAGAAAAGAGAGAGCCGATAGCGACTTCTCTGACGAAGTATTCATTTTTCGATTGACTTGTTCTGGTTCAATTTGAATTCTAAGGACATCTAAACATTGGGGGAAAATAATGTTTAACGGATGGTGCTTGTCTCCCCAACGAAAAGTTACAAGTTCAACTTTCTATAGTCCGTTATTTCCTTCACACTATCAAATGGCAAAATGTTAGTTCTTGAATGCGCGCGAAATATTTGCGGGCCGGTTCACTAACTTTACATTTGAAAGGTCACAATTGTTTTGTACACGAATTTTTTATTTCAGCACAGCATTATATTAGAAAAATTCAATTATGCTTAAATTATTCTTCTTCTAATTTCTTTAATTCCTCAACAGTATATCTTTCAACATCCTTAAAAGCTTTCTTTGCGTAATTTGTGCTAGTGCGAAATTCTTGCGCTTAGAAAATTTCCGCAGAGTATCAATTTTCATGTCGTTCAATTTATACTGAGCTAATAAATGTTCAAGCGAATTTTTCTCGTGTGACGTTAATTTCATTTCAGTGCAAACTCTGGGCATACGACTTTATTGCTTTTTAGTTTGATAAAATCATTCGTCAGTCTCTGTCGTTTCTCTTCGAGCTGGAAAATTTCTCTAGCGTTACCATCCACTACAAATACGTTTGGTATTTTCCTCTCAATTTCATCAACATATTCGATTACTGGAGAACAAATTCCCCGTATCTTCACAAAAAGCTGTTCATGTAGTGCCTTTCTTTCAGAGTTTGTGAACGTTAAACTGTTGACCGTTTCCAGCCCAAAGACATTATCAGTTTCCGATAGTCGAATATAATTCTGAATCGAAAGAATCTGATCATATCCCAAAACCTTTCTTTATCACTGACATTCAAATCTTTTGCGTCAACGTCTTTTAGTATATCTAGTACTAAATACGCTTTGCATATTTGTAGACTCAGTTCGTTTTGCCTTTTGTACAGAGAATTTTCCTTTTCTGCATGATCTATAGTTTTACTGCCGTCTGCACTATTCATCCTGACATTTCTTGTTTTAAATGACTACAACCGTTCTCGCCGTCTTCCTGAATCTAATTTTCTGCGTCATAGTTGACATCAATTGTATCGCAGAACTCGACCGGAAGATTTGTAACTTGCTCTTTCGCCGCTGCTAACAGTGTTCAATTCAAAACAAGTCACATACTTTAACTTTCTTTATCTCTTTTTTCTTTATTTTCAATATTTTATTGAACTTTGGATCAGGTTTTCAAAAACTAAATTTTCACGCTCGCGCAAGGACGGCCCGCACAAAAGCGTTTTTCTATTTCTTTTTCCTCGTCTCGCGAGAAACTCTATTCAACTTATTCGCGACACTTCACTCCTGTCGCTTAACCGCCAATACAAGGTTGGAAGGTTAGGAACACGATTTCCCGATGTAGCCCGGCATTTATCCAATTAGGTTTAATAGTAATATCAAGAACTTTGTACGCGGCAAATGTGGTAACTCGTCATTAATGTTTCACAAGTGGAACCTTCCCCTGTCGGTTTTCGACACACGAAAGAAAAATAAACTCCCGACGACAGACCAAACACAACAAACTGTAGATTCACGTCTCTCCTATTCGCGGAATTTAACTCAACTGCCGTCATCCGTCAACTGTAGTTTACATTGCGAGACAATGCAATTCGTTGGTAAATTGCGTTGCAAAGGGGTTGCCGTGTCCGAATTTTAATTATAACTTTAAATATCTTGTTTTTTTTTTTGAATTTACAATTAAAATTGGATCAGCAGTATGTTAGATTTTCGAGCAGCTTACCTAGGCTGTCGCTCGATTACTACAGGATAGAGTGGCCTTCCGGTTGCGTGTTTATTTATGTTATAGTATTATGTGATTCCATCACATAAGACTATATCATAAATTTGCAACGTTGATAGTTTTCATTTGAGGGAAAACTTCATGCGAACTATATTTGCATGAAGTTTTCATGCAAATGAAAAACACCTGGCTACGTCTACAATGGATCTCGATCCGGATGGGGAGTGCGAAGGGGCACCGCTTCCAACTGGACGAAGCACTCTTATTTTGGGGCCATAAGTATCGTCGGTAAATACGAAACACTCTCAAGTCTCATCTGTTTTCGCCAGGCCCAGTTTGCTGTTTGTTTTGGCAATCTCCACCCTTAGTAGGTTACCTCGGCCTCGACACCATCGGACTAAGTCGTGTCATCCACAATTCGTGAATGCGAAATTTTTTTTAATAGTGGGCTCTTGTGCTGGGGAAAAGAACCCGGCGCACGACACCGCAATGCTAGCCTGTTAGCGCATTCACACATCCTCAGACAAGGGCAATCTCGGCGAGCACCAACATCTTCGCTCGCCGAGGCAGCAGACCATCGCTGCAGTCCTTTACGGACATCTTAATCAATCTCATTTCACTAAAGATCCTCCGAAATGAGGTCTTGAGCCCTTCGAACAATTTCCGGGGTCCTTGCCGGCTTCCCCTTCGAATGAGTTTTCCTTACTGGACTAGGAGAACCTTCCTCACAATTAGCTAAACTTTTCTTTTTTTTTTTATTTTTTTTTTATTGGATCATTTCACCCTTTTCACATCAACTTAATGTAAATCTATACGACAAATTTGCTCTACATTTGAAGCTTATCTAACGTCGCGCGGCTATCGATCACTCTTTCGGATGGCTCCGATAGCTTTTTAAATTACTTTTCATGGAATTGTTTGCAGCTACATATAAATGAGTTGCATATTTTGACTAATAATTTTTCTGAAAAATTATTAGAGAAGAAAAATGTTAGAAGAAGATGGTTTCGACGTGTGCACTAATTCTCCTCAGGCCATCACTCTTAGATACACACCGGTGATGGCGACCACCATGCTCAGAGGTGAGGGAGTTAATTTTTAATTTTTCTACTTATGCAAACTCAATATGTTTTTGTATCTGCAAGTTATATTCAAGGTAAATTTCTCTTGTAAGTACTTGTTTCCGCATGAGTTTTCCTTACTGGACTAGGAGAACCGTCCTCACAATGTTCCGCGGCCGCATACTTCTGAGCAATATCGTAAACTGTGGATTTCGGATACCCGAAAAACCTTATAATTTCTGTTGGCGACCGTCCAGCGCGAAAACTTTCAATAACCGCCGCTCTTCGATTCCATTCCGCACTCGATCGCACTAACTCCGCCATTTAGAATTCACGCACGAATGCATACACGTCTACTCAGTTGAAATAATAACAAATGACTGCTGTCGTGAGATCCACTATAGCGACAAATTAATTTGGTTTTGCCGAATTTTTTCGACGCACCCTCTATATTCAATCAAAATTCGTATGGATGAAAATTTGACTTGGCGCTGACAGTAGGAACCCATCCCATGACACCGCAGCCACTAGCTACCAACGCATACGCGTCGTCAGGCAAGGTCCTTCAACTGAGCGCTTCCATCTAGCTCGCTGGTGCAGCAGACCATCGCTGCCGTCTTTCAAGAACAGTTAATTCATTCATTATATAAAAGAAATGAAATCGTATCAACACATCTCAGTACGCGGAAAAAAGTTGTTATGACATCAAAACAATGTAGAAGACAATAAGAAATGCGGTAATAGAAGCGGCCAGTAGTTCGCGTAGTGTAGTGGTTAGAGCACTCGCCCCGTTAGCCGAACGTCCCTGGTTCGAACCTCGTTGGTGACAACGAGATTTGTTTCGAGTTATTCTTCGGACGAATTATTAGCCCGTTCAGTCACTGTACGGTTGTTCGGTAGTATTGACCATATTACCTTCCTGAGTACCAATACATTCGACCAAGATAATGTGATACGAAAGGGGCTATAGCGCTGAAGCAAAAGCATACCGATTACTATCTTAGAATTCAAAAGCTATTGCTACAGCCCCTTTTGGGCCTTCGCTTAGAGTACCTCATTATCTTGATCGAATGTAATGGCACTCGAGAGGTCATTACCTTGCTGTGGCCATTTGTCCGTCCACCCAGATGCGATACATTCTGATTTTAAACCACTAAGTACCATAACTGAATTAGTTTATAGCCCGTCCAAGGAATCACTCGAAACAAATTTCGATGTCAACAACGGGATTCGAACCAAGGACCTTCAGCTTACGCAGCGAACACTCTAAAGGAAATAGCAAGGAAATTATTTTAGCAAACCTAAAAGAGTTAACTTTAAATAAAACATAATAACGGAAAACAAAAAAGCAGATGCAAATTCTCAGATATATTTTGCCAACTTGAGAAGAATCTTCAAGTCTAGACATTCAAACCTAGAAATTTTATGTTTTTGAACAGCACACGAAATTAGTCTCTATTGCAGCTGAATCGAGTATTGTATGCAATAAAATGTTAATGCAGGTAATTGCATTTCAATGCTTTAGGAGACACTTTTTGAGATATGAAAAAACAATCGCAGGGACCTGCTAAATACATTCTTTCATTAAATTTTAAGCCATTGCTTTTAATTAATTGTTAGCTGTTTAGTATTTTATTGAAATTTCTAATTTATTAAATATTTAAATATTTATACAGTCAAGAAATCAATTTTTTAAATATTCAATAGAAGCGAGAAGAGATTTGAAGTCAAATCATTATTTGATTAATTTTTCGGTATTACTAACCACTGGGGATTACCCATATTGCACTAGAATATCTGACTAAGCCCACGGTCATGAGTAATATTTAAAATTCATTGAACTAGTTGCAATACAACAGCCTAAACTTTAAGGCCTACTTCGACGCAGCTCAACAAAAGATTGAATGAAGCTTGCATAACTTTAAGGTCATATTTGTTTACATGTCGCCAAGCATGTTGTTGCACACCCCACGGCGGGAGATTGACACAAGGATCTGTTTCGCCGCTTGGGCCCAAGAGTCGGTGAACTGCGAGTGCAAATGTTTGCTCTTATCTGCAACAGACGAAGCTTTTGGTATCACGTTCTGTTTCTCAAGCGCACACCGAGCATATCGCGCCCACAATAGAGCGCAGATAATGCCCGTTAGTACGCGGAACAATTGACGAATAAATAGCTTTCATTCCGGAAAGCCAAGTTCCTCACAGTCATGAGGAAATACGACAAAGTGTAAATTTAGCCAAAATTACATGTAATCCACGAATGAGTGAGTTTACGCTACTCGGCCCAGTCTCGAATGCAAGTTGTCGAAAAGTGTTGAGTAAATTTATGTTGATGGTGGGATAGTACTTGTAATGGAAAGGTGAAGATGTTTTTAAGTTGTTTACTCAAGTAGCCACTGAATGGGATGTCTTTGTTTCGTGTGAAGGTAATTCATTGAGAAACAAAACGTAGATAATACCTAGAACAATTCGAACATGTTTAGTCACATCTTTAGTGATTGGTTTTAAGGTCGATCTACTTAACTTTTAAATGTATCTCTCGTTTTCTATTACACCAAAGGGGAGCAGACAATCAGACATAACATTGAGGGCCACACACATTGGCCCAACACCTTACCTGCCCCGCATTCCACCGTCTCAAAGACTACATTACAACGTTGAATTGAGCAATCAATGTACAAGCTTTGCCTTGGTTCATGCTTTTCCACAACAAACAATATGTTACATGGTTTTTGCTTCAATAGACATTTCCGCAGGTCTAATTAGACACTCAGAAAGTAAGGTTAGAATGGCAAACAAATTCCTCGCTTTAACTCTTACTCCACCTTTATAAACACTTCTATACTGTCGAGAAACTACACTAGATTCAAGCATTCGTTAAAAATTCGAAATAAATGCTTACTACAGCTTAATTCGAATGCACGCTTGGAAAAACAAAGACAGTAAACAGGCCACCATCGTTGTATGCTCCGCCATCGCATCGTCGACACATCCAGCGACAACAGAATAGAAATTTTCAATGAAATTCAACTTACAGTTGTGATTATCCGCTTCCACTGGCATACACAACACTATCACTGTTCAATTGTCCACATAATGTTCACTTTAACAAGGAAAAGTACCGCGAAATGTCCGAAACTGTGGAAATTATTTCGTTCACAGAAAATTAGCCACCATATAAAATTAACTGTCATCCGCGCGCTGCCCTCCTTTTCAAGTTTCGAGTTGATTGTCGGCTTCAAGTCACAGGGCCGTACTTTAGGGTACGATAATTTGGTGAATGTGTCAAATCTTTTCACCATGACAGATGATAAAGATAACCTATAAACAGCGCCGTGAGCTTCTTGGTTTCTTGCTGGGTTTTCTGACTTGTGATCTTAATTTTAAGGACACAAAACACGATATTAATCCAAAATGACGACACTTCGACCATTTACGTGCGATGACATGTTTAAATTCAACAATGTGTAAGGTTCCTAGTACTATAATCATTCATATCGCATTAATTTTGCTGTTTTAGGAACTTGGATCCCTTGACAGAGACCTACGGGCTAGCATTTTATATGCAGTATTTAGCGCATTGGCCAGAATATTTCCAAGTAGCCGAATCGCCAAGTGGGGAGATTATGGGATACAGTAAGATCAATTTTGTTACTACCTTTAGTTTTAAAATATCTGTCAATTGTTTCAGTTATGGGCAAGGCAGAAGGACATCGGGAAAATTGGCACGGTCATGTTACTGCTCTCACAGTCTCCCCAGATTATCGCCGGTTGGGGTTAGCCGGACTTTTAATGAACTTTTTGGAGGATGTTTCAGAGAAGTATATGCTCAACCTTTCAATTTAGTACTTAGCATTTACTTGCCGCGTTTTCGATTGTAGAAAGAAAGCATACTTTGTCGATTTATTCGTTCGTGTAAGCAACAAAGTGGCCATCAATATGTACACTAATCTAGGATATATTGTATATCGGACAGTGCTGGAGTATTACTCAGGAGACCCCGACGAAGATGCTTATGGTAATGGAAGATTATCTTTATTTGTTAAGGCATGTGTAACCGCATATTATTTTCAGATATGAGAAAAGCTTTATCAAGGGATGTAGAGAAAAAATCGGTCATACCGTTACTACATCCAGCCAGACCAGAGGAAGTGGACGAATGAAATTTAAAGACTTAAGAATGTTATTTATACAAAATATATATTCAATAAAATCGGAAATGTTTACAAATGTCTGTATGGGAGGAATTTAATTTAATATTTTGAGATTGGTTCCTATTTCGAAAAATCAAATACACAAATCATGATAATGGTGATGATTCTGTTTCGATCTACATCCAGCAGTTCCAACGGCTGATCCATCCAAAAAATCGAATTAAATTCTTTTTAATTTTAGTTGCTAAATTCAATCATGTTAAATGATAGACCTCTCAATAGTAAGAAACTGTATTTACTAATGAAATTATTTAGTTAAACATGAATTGTTGCCAAATAACATTTGATTCACTGTTTATTTTCGATGGGAGGATGTCCATAGTACGTTTGATTCTGGTGCAGAACCGCCTTGGAGCTCAATTTGGTCGCAATGACAAATGTTTGTAGAAGAGTACTCGTAGGAACGATTAACGAACTAGAGACTGAAATTCGATTGAATAAAATTTAGCTATATAAACATGAACCGCATTTTACATTCCTGATTCTTCTATCTGCTTGGTTATAAAACTCTGGTCCGAGTAGGGATTGCTAATGTTACTTGTTTGGAATTCAAGAAACTGCATGCTTTTAAGGTGGACTTCTTCCTCGGTAGTGGATTGTTGATTACAGGCTTATCGTGCCCATCAGATTTCAGTCAATTAGCATTTATGTTGATGTACTCAACACGAAATTGTCATTTTCATCTGAAATTTCTACTTGGATAACCATTAAACAGTTGATTGTCCCACGGGAATACTCGATGTATTTCTACCTTTAACTCTTGGTCACGCAAATTCACGATTTATAAGTTTTTTACATTGCATGAGCACCACAAAACTGTAGGCCGATGCTATATGAATTTCAAAGTTATGGAATCATTTCACCGTGCAAGACACCGGAAATTTGTTTACAAATTTTGTATTTATAACGTTAGCCCGTCAGGATGAGAACACGGATCTAATTCAAGGAAATTTAACCAAATCAATTAATATCACTAGCAAAGCATCTCAAGCCATGCTCACCGAAGTTTTACAATTGAATCGGTCATTTCAAAAAGCTCATAAGTCACACAATTAGAATTTTTCAGGAATCAATAAAAACTGTGCCATTCATCAAAAAAGAGTTTGAGAGTCCTTTTTTGGGCTTAATATAGTATTTGAATATTGAAAGATTGAAATGGTGGATAACCTCCACGTTTCATCAACAATAATAATGAAAAAAAATTGAAAAACTGTTCTTGACTTATGTTGTTTTAGCAAGAAACAGAGTTAATGATATATAATTTAGACAAACTAATCATATCAGTCAAATCTTTTATTGCTTATTATTGAAGATAGCACTTCAACATAAAAATATCAGCTTGCTACATGTTTTAATTTTCCATGTTGTAATAACTTTAAGGCACATAATCATATTCTCCATCATTCTCAATCGGATTATCTTCAACGTTTCCAGTTATCCAGCAAAATATGTTCGCATAAAATGGTATATATGTACTCTCTCATATATGTCGAAGACGCGAATGATGTTTTTTGTTCTTTTGGGGCATTTTTTCCATACGACTCATTTGACAAACATGTTTTTTTGTATATATTTGGCCACCATTTCTTGAAGTCCCAAATATCATCAGTGTTTAGCTCTTTGACTGTAAATGCTGAGCTAGAGTTCAAAACTAAATTTATATATTGTTCTGGGACGTAGATACGATCATGCTTTCGAATAGTTTTTTTTATGACTCCAAAATCACGGTCATTGGGTAAAAATGAATGACCACGTATCGGAAAATACTGATGTACTTTTTCAAATCGTTTAGAGTCAGTCAAAGCCAACATGAATCTCAAAAAAGTATTATTTTTATTAGCTAAACTTTTTAATTGGATCATTTCACCCTTTTCACATCAATTTAATGTAAATCTATACGACAAATTTGCTCTACATTTGAAGCTTTATCTAACGTCGCGCGGATATCGATCACTCTTTCGGATGGCTCCGATAGCTTTTTAAATTACTTTTTATGGAATTGTTTGCAGCTACATATAAATGAGTTGCATATTTTGAATAATAATTTTTCTGAAAAATTATTAGAGAAGAAAAATGTTAGAAGAAGGTGGTTTCGACGTGTGCACTAATTCTCCTCAGGCTATCACACTTAGATACACACCGGTGATGGCGTCCACCATGCTCAGAGGTGAGGGAGTTCATTTTTAATTTTTCTACTTATGCAAACTCAATATGTTTTTGTATCTGCAAGTTATATTCAAGGTAAATTTCTCTTGTAAGTACTTGTATTAGCTAAACTTTTTAATTGGATCATTTCACCCTTTTCACATCAATTTAATGTAAATCTATACGACAAATTTGCTCTACATTTGAAGCTTTATCTAACGTCGCGCGGATATCGATCACTCTTTCGGATGGCTCCGATAGCTTTTTAAATTACTTTTTATGGAATTGTTTGCAGCTACATATAAATGAGTTGCATATTTTGAATAATAATTTTTCTGAAAAATTATTAGAGAAGAAAAATGTTAGAAGAAGGTGGTTTCGACGTGTGCACTAATTCTCCTCAGGCCATCACACTTAGATACACACCGGTGATGGCGACCACCATGCTCAGAGGTGAGGGAGTTCATTTTTAATTTTTCTACTTATGCAAACTCAATATGTTTTTGTATCTGCAAGTTATATTCAAGGTAAATTTCTCTTGTAAGTACTTGTATTAGCTAATTTTTCTACTTATGCAAACTCAATATGCGCGACGTTAGATAAAGCTTCAAATGTAGAGCAAATTTGTCGTATAGATTTACATTAAATTGATGTGAAAAGGGTGAAATGATCCAATTAAAAAGTTTAGCTAATACAAGTACTTACAAGAGAAATTTACCTTGAATATAACTTGCAGATACAAAAACATATTGAGTTTGCATAAGTAGAAAAATTAAAAATGAACTCCCTCACCTCTGAGCATGGTGGTCGCCATCACCGGTGTGTATCTAAGTGTGATGGCCTGAGGAGAATTAGTGCACACGTCGAAACCACCTTCTTCTAACATTTTTCTTCTCTAATAATTTTTCAGAAAAATTATTATTCAAAATATGCAACTCATTTATATGTAGCTGCAAACAATTCCATAAAAAGTAATTTAAAAAGCTATCGGAGCCATCCGAAAGAGTGATCGATATCCGCGCGACGTTAGATAAAGCTTCAAATGTAGAGCAAATTTGTCGTATAGATTTACATTAAATTGATGTGAAAAGGGTGAAATGATCCAATTAAAAAGTTTAGCTAATACAAGTACTTACAAGAGAAATTTACCTTGAATATAACTTGCAGATACAAAAACATATTGAGTTTGCATAAGTAGAAAAATTAAAAATGAACTCCCTCACCTCTGAGCATGGTGGTCGCCATCACCGGTGTGTATCTAAGTGTGATGGCCTGAGGAGAATTAGTGCACACGTCGAAACCACCTTCTTCTAACATTTTTCTTCTCTAATAATTTTTCAGAAAAATTATTATTCAAAATATGCAACTCATTTATATGTAGCTGCAAACAATTCCATAAAAAGTAATATTATTTTTATTTTGACTGGGGCAGCCGTCGGAAAATACATATAAATGCTTAATATGTGGCCCAATATTATTTTCAATATAATGCATCAACATTGAACAAACCTCATTTGCTCTCTTGTTAGCAATGCCTTCATGATACATGTAAAATGTCGATTTGCCTGTTTTTAAATCTTTAACGCCAAAACAGTGTACCCACAATTGCCGTAAATAAAAAATATTTTGTATAGGTACATATGTGTGGCAACGGCAGGTTTAGCATAAAATCGAACGTTATAGCTGCAACATCCTCTCGTGCCTTGCATAGATCTTGAACTGATGAAATTTTGTTGTAGAACTTCTTGGCACATCGTTTATGAATCATTAACTCAGTGACTAACGAACGTTTTGCATTTTCTGATAAGTTCGATGGTTTTACTTTTGTTGATAGTTCTTCGCAAGTTATACATGTGTCGATTGGTGGTCGACCGAATCTAAGAGAAAAGTTATCCTTAAAGTATTTTAAATAAAATTTGTACTTAATATTGAGAACTTGATATTTTTCCATAAACAATGAATGCATTTTTTTGACATCTAATCGCGCATCAAGATATTCGATGTCCTTTCCAGCATAATGAGTCTTTTTCCTTAGAAAACAAAGAATGTGCTCGTGTATTTTCTGGCATAAATTAGAAGGCACTGTATTTGCTTTTGGGTAACATCCTCTGTTATCATTATTCATTAAGTAAATCACAAAGCCCGCGAACTCTAGCTTCAGTAACTCCATATAGGCTAATAAATGCTTTCTTGCAGACTGTTACTTTACCAGTATGTTTTAAAATATGAAACTTAAAAGTACTTTGCCTCCATTTAGCATTTCCTTTCCAAGGACGCCTCTGTTTTACATGTAGCTTCTCTATAAGTGATTGAAGAAATATATCCTGATAATTTTTTGTTGTAAACCTGTTAATCTTTGAAATGCAAGATTCCATATCGTCCTGGTTGAAATTTGCAAAACATTCCTTTTTGCATCTGCAATAAATATACGGTATATCGTAACTAATCATAAGCATGTTTAGGTAGTTTACTAAATGCAACAAAATTTATTGAAGTCTTAATGCACAAACGATCTTATAATTTGTTTTTATTTTAGAATTAACAACGACTGACAGAGATGTCCTCAAATTGTACGGAAAAGTCAAACTGTATGAAAGTTTGTGGTTAACTTGCCTGCAATTTTCACTCATAGATCTTGGAACTATTGGTTTTCCTCTATAATTGGTGTATACCTGTCCTTTAACTTTAGAATTTTTTATATTTCTTTTATACGTTGACGAATTACACATTCTCTTCTTTTTTGGCTCACTATCACTCGCTGTTTCACTTGAAGACATTTTTAAGGCCAAATTACGACAAATGATATTAAGTATCAAATTCAAGATATGAACACTGTTATTTATACAAATCACAACGATGCAATTTTCAAACGTCTATCTCAGATTTTGGGGATACACTAGGACCAAGCTCATAAAATAAAACGATTTATGTACTAACACAATACAAAAATTCATTCGGAACGACTAAAAAATGTTCTAACGATATTGCGATTCGCTTGCGAGAGCCAAGGAACGTTAAAATGTTTATCCTCTGTCGATCCTTGTGCTGTCATGTCGATGATCGTAGTAACGGATGTCACCACAAGTCGCCATAAGATATAATATCCACCGCCATATAATTGTGCATGCAAAAACCACTTAAGTCACTGACTTGTGTTGTTTATGCTATGAACGCGTAATACGCGGTATTATTTGAAAAGGAAGTAATGTATTGACTTACGTGATTTATATCCAGAATACGTATCTAGTATCAGGGACGAGTTTTCAGCTAAAATAGCATGTTCGGAAAAATGTGACTTAAGTGGTTTTTGAAATGACTTATTCAATTTCGTTGCAACCGCATTTCATCGGTCACGAAATGCAGATCTGCCACTTATAGCGGACTGAAATGTGTGGTTATTTTTATTCGTATGTGGTTTCCTTGTATCAAGAATTCACCAGTCCTCTACGTCTTCTCGAGCGTGGAGCCAGTAGAATCTTTCCCGCAATTTCGCTAAGGTTTTGTTAACACCAAGATGGCCTCCCGAGGATCCTTCATGCATTTCCTTTACCACATCGTGGATTCGGCTTTTGGGTAGTATAGTTTGCATCCTATAGGAGCTGCCATCCGCCGTTTCCCATTTCCGCTTGAGTACACCACCCTCCACCTGAAGGGAGTTCCATTGTGCCCAATAGCTTTTCAGGGTTGCGCCATGCGTTGAAACGTCCTTCCACTCAGGTCGCCCAGTCGTCTCCTTCCATACGAGCAATGGTCCGATGTCTTCATCGGCTAGCTGGGCATTTCGAATCTCCTCCGATGACCAACCTTCATCAAATTCGGCCGTTATCAGTCGCAGATCAACGGGCGGTTCCTTTTCCTCAATCCGTCGGCAATGCTTGCAGTTAGCTGGACATGGGCGACGAGATAGGGCGTCAGCATTTCCATGAACTCTGCCCTTTCGATGAACAATTTCGTAGTCGTATGACTGCAATCTTTCGATCCATCTCGCAACTTGTCCCTCGGGGTTTTTGAAGTTAAGTAGCCATCTCAATGATGCATGGTCCGTTCGAAGAACAAATTTCTGGCCATATAGGTACTTGTGGAACTGCTTGGTGGCCTCTATTATAGCCAATAGCTCCTTCCTGGTCACACAGTAGTTCCTCTCACTTTTTGAAAGAACTCGACTGTAATACGAGAGGACTCTTTCTTCGCCATTGATCTGCTGGGAGAGTACAGCTCCAATACCGCCGTTGCTTGCATCGGTGTCAACCACAAACATTTTTCCGGGTTTCGGATACGCCAGTACGGGTGATTCACATAGCTTTTCCTTCAGGGTCTCAAAGGCTGTCTGGCATTGTTCATTCCAGACATACGGACGATTTTTCTCGGTTAGCTGATGAAGACACTTAGCTATTTTGGCAAAGTCTTTGACGAATCTTCGATAGTAGGTTGCCAGGCCCAGAAAACTTCGTAGTTGGCGCTTGTTGTTTGGTGTTGGCCAGCTTTTCACGGCTTCGATTTTCTCAGGGTCTGTTTTGACCCCTTCAGCTGATACGACATGTCCCAGGTATTTTACTTCCGCTGCGAAAAGGGTACACTTGTCGGGACTAAGTTTCAAATTTGCCAGTCGCAGTCGGGAGAAAACCTCTTCTAAGTTCCGCACATGCTCTTCGAACGTTCTCCCGATGACGATGATGTCATCGAGGTACACCAAGCAGGTTTTCCAGGTTAGACCACGTAGCACGTATTCCATCAAGCGTTCGAAAGTGGCTGGAGCATTGCAAAGCCCAAACGGCATCACCACAAATTGCCACAATCCGGTCCCAACTGAAAATGCGGTCTTCTCTCGGTCCTTCTTGTCAATTTCTACCTGCCAGTAGCCACTCTTGAGATCGAGTGTAGAAAACCATTTTGCGTCGGCTAAAGTGTCCATGATGTCATCGATGCGTGGGAGCGGGTAACTATCTTTCTTAGTGACGTCGTTAAGCTGCCTATAGTCGACACAAAAGCGAGTGCTACCATCCTTTTTCTTTACTAGAACTACAGGCGCGGCCCATGGACTTACAGAAGGTTCGATAATGCCTTGTTTTTCCATGTCCGAGATCAGCGCGCTCACTTCTCCTTGTTTGGCTATAGGGAGACGTCTTGGTGCTTGTCGAATCGGCTTGGCTCCCTGTGTGTCTATGACGTGAGTTACCAAACTCGTTCGGCCTTGGTCATCCGGGCTTGTTGAGAAGATGTCACTGTACTTGGTGACCAGATCAGAGGCTCGTTTGAATAGCTGCACCGGCAATTTGACTTGCTTCAATATTGCAGACGTGGATTCCCTGGCTTTTTCTGTGTCTTGCCTCCTTTTCCAATGATGGTTGTGAGTAGCTTCCAAAGAGGTGATGGTGGAAACAGGCTGGCAGCTGCCGATGACTTCTCCCGCTTTGATGCTCGTGGTTGAGTCTGCGGTGTTAAGGACTCTAACCAGCACATATCCGTTCCTTAAAGATCTTACAAGGCTTCGTCCTACAATCAAACTGCGCAATGCGGATGTCTTCGTTGGCTCTATCAGATAAGATCGGTGGTCTCCAGAATCACCATCAAGCTTGGCCCATACAATGCTTTCGGAAGAATTCGGTACATCAGTGTCAGTACATACCACTACATTCATCTTGGGGATTTGGACGCTGGGATCCTCCATCAGTACTTCGACATTCTGCCATTTCAAGACACGTTTTCCCAAGTCCAACGTGATTCCATGTGGTCGCAGAAAATCCATTCCGAGAATGCAGTCATCCATAATGTTCGCGACCAGAAAATTATGTCGGAACACAAGGTCTCCCAACTGTATCTGGAGGTTGACCTCTCCATGAACAGGTGCAGTTTCTCCCGTAGCTGTCCGTAGTGAGAAAATTCTGCCCTTGTGAAGTTGTTGCTTTCTAACTAGGTCTGGTCGGATAATCGATCGGGTTGCACCAGTGTCGATTGTTATGGTGCATTGTTCTCCGTCAATTTGACCCGGAAGGCATAAGTCTGCTTCTCCACGATGTAGTCTTGACACGGTGATGGTGGTGCTGGGGACGTCGATCCTCCTAGCTCTTACATGTTTCCCGACCCCTCTGTTTGAAGGGCTTCCATTCTGGGCTCCTGACTCGGTCTGGATCTCCTCCGAGCTGCACACCCTGGACAATAGCTTGGTTTTCTTCGCTTCTTGCAGTCTCTTTGCAGGTGCCCCTTCTCTCCGCAATTCCAGCATCTAGGCGCACCATTTACATGCGGATCTCGCTCAATTTCCACGCGCTCACACCTGCACTCGTCTGTCACTACCTCACGAACCCGGGCAGTGGTACGAGTCACATTTTTCGCTGCCTCAAAGTTCAGACTATAGGCCAGTGCGTCCTTAACCGTTTGCTTTTGAGCTAAACGCACGGCTTGTTGCAATTCCGGGTCCTTTAGTGCGCTGATGAATGCTTCTGTCGCTGCATCATCTCGATGTTCTGGGTCGTAGGCTGGGTAAGCCAAAAGTGCTAGTCGCTCAATGTCTTGGGCTAGCTGCTGTAGGGTTTCACCAGACTTCTGCACCCGATGCCTTAGCTGTGACCGATAAATCTGCTTTAGATGATCGTCTCCATAACGCATGTCGAGCGCATTCATTATAGCATTCGGGTTTGAGTGCAATTCAACGGGGATCATCTGCAACAGCTCGGCAGCTGGTCCTCTTAGAGCAAGAATCAGCGCAGTTGCTCGGTCCTGTTCATCCCAGTGATTTGCCCTTGCGGCAGCTTCAAACTGGGTCTTGTAAATACTCCAGACCGTTTGCCCATCGAATATTGGTGCTTGCACGTTTCTGGATGTGCTTTGCGCTGCGGTTATAAGCGGGGCTGGTGAAGTGGTTGCTACTGCCTTCGCAGCTTCCAATTCTTTTTTCACTTTTTCCATCTCATGGTTCATTCTTTCTTCGACCTGGCTGACCTTTTCCTCGACCTGGTAAACCTTTTCTTCGACCTGGTCAACCTTTTCCTCGACGCCTTTGATTTGCTTGTTAAGACTACTGAGCTCCGCTTTTATTTCGGTGGACTGTTTTTTAAAATCTGCCTTGATTTCGATCGCTTGTTGATCCAGCTTCACTGATTGTTCATTAAGCTTCACAGTTAAATTAGATGACTGTTGTCGCTGCTCTTGCTGCATCAGCATTAACATTTGCAATATCCCACTTCTGACACCACTGTCGCGTGTTATTGGTTCGCGGCCAATAATTTTAATGTTCCGGGAAAGT
Source organism: Odontomyia ornata (assembly GCA_963969285.1). Taxonomy (NCBI): domain Eukaryota; kingdom Metazoa; phylum Arthropoda; class Insecta; order Diptera; family Stratiomyidae; genus Odontomyia; species Odontomyia ornata. The sequence goes on from OZ017742.1 coordinate 262,773,875, forward strand.
GAAAACGCAATGTCTTTTAATTTAAGTTAAACGAGTTTATTTAATTCCAGAAAATGCACAATAATCAGTTTAACAATTTAACACTTTCACTAATTTTAATTTTCACTATGAAAAAAATCGAACACTTGTCCATAAATTTCTTATCGCAATTGTCTTCTAAATCACTTCACTATTACGAAACACACTTCCCACACACTTTCGCAGTTCTTATCGCGGTCGAATGAATGATGCTCCCCATTCATTCAGCTCGCCTTTATATAGGGTCTCTACCAAAACTGACGACAGATACAAGCCATATGGCAGCAGCGCTTACTACCACACACATGACCATTAGTAGGCCGACTTTGCTGGCTAACTTACATGGCGTTATATGAAGAATCGTGGAGGTGCCAACAAAAATTCGAGGTTTTGTACGGTTTAGAGACGGATTTCTACAGTGAAATCCAGATGATCCGCGGAGAACACAATAGCGCTCCTAGTGAAGTGAAAATTATTTCAGTTCTTATACCCGTTAAGTTTTTATCACCTTCCAAAGTGAATTTATAGGAGTTTGTTTACATCTCAACGCTGAGCTATCAGTCGAAGGTGCAAAACGTGTGCTTCATTTGCTCGTCTTGGAAAGTTTAGGAGCACAATGGGCTATACAAGGTGAATTTATAGCATGCACGGAATGCGTTCCACATGTTTTTTATTCGGAAAATAGTATATTTGACGAAATATAAGCATTTGCTAATGCCGCAGTTGGGTGACAGCTACCGGAAGCTTGTCCATAGTAGGCCGACTAATACATATGCAAATTGCTACCATATGGCTTGTATCTTTCGTCAGTTTTGGTCTCTACCTATTCACCCATTTCTCGTACATGGGCGAATGTTCTACGTAGGCACCTGGTAGGTTCGAGCAAGTTCATGAATGGAGTGACGTCACTTGCAGATGTTGATCATGCTTGTTGGGTTCGAGTAAATTCATTCGTTGACGTTCTTAATGATGATGAAAACAATTGCGGCAGTAGCTCGCAGAATTATTTGTACATGTAATTATTTGTACATGTAACAATCTATATATATATATATATATATATATATATATATATATAGAGATGCCATATACTTATATCATTAACAGCTGTTACTTTATAGAACTCCACTTTTTCTCGTTTGCTGCCAAAAAGATCATCTTGCTAGGGCAGTGACGAATACAGTGCGTCTTCTGTTTGCAAACTTAACACAATATTTTCTTAACCCATTTGCCTTGACGCCTCTCAACTGCAACTTGTATAGACGTACTTGGCATTTCAACTTCAGCTTGACGTGATACGAATGAAGATACTGTTCTTGATTTGCTCATTTGTTCTTGCTCTCGTAAACATTCTGAATATTTTAGTCGTTCCAATAATTGATACGACGATTCAAAAAGTTGTCATTCAGGACTGATATTAAATACTGGATTAAAGCCTCTTCAGATAAATTCCCTCGTCTAGTGATTATCCGTGCTTCAAAGAAATAATCTTTAATGCTTTGATGCCTCTACCGTTGCCTTTCCATTACCTGCATATGCACGTTTGCCTTGCTGGCGGTGATCGGAGAAGCTTTGGTCATTTCAGCCTTGAATGAATCCCAAGTTTTTAAAGACTCGCCGTCAACTTTAATCCACTTCTGCCCACTTTTCCAACAAAACAGTTCATGATTTTTCCACCAAACGGTTTCTCCATTTCACGTCTCACAAAAAAGTTTTTATGCTAGTGCTCATTCACAATCTTACCAACCGTATACCACAGCCCAGTTTCTTGAACAGACATATATACAAGTGCACTCACGCACGATCTACAACCACGCAACGTGACGCTGTTTTGCTTGTTTATCCTCGCCCAAAACGCTTTAGTGGCGATTGTGGGATATAATCAATCCCACTTCTGATTTAATATTTTAATTATCTCAACTTTGGCCAGAAATCGGTATAGATAGTAATGGTTTAATTCACAGCCACTTTTTTTGAACACGGATACGTCATTTCAGCCACACAGCTACATGTCAAATGTCCTATTTCCTCTCGTCTCAATTTTAACGAGACAATATAGGCATGCAAATGTACGTACGCTAAAATATAAATTGATTCAAAATCACATATATTCCTGACATTTCTTCGACTCAGGAACGCTTCAAATTTAGTATATAAATTTTAAAAATTATTTTCCAAGTGGATACTGTAAGATTTGAATTGTTTAATTTCGGTGATCGTAGCTTGATAAAATAGCTATAGTGAAAGCAATTGCGTTCGCTAACATAAACATGTGAAATCATTGGCAAAAGTTGCTGCCATAAGTTAGAAAGTTGAAAAATTCAGTGCCACAAAACGTAGGTTTGTGAAACCAATTACCATCACTAAAGAAAGTTTTGCTTGCTAACCTTTTATCTATGAAGCATCTGATTTGTACTGCAAAACGATTTTTAATCGATGAAATGCAAATCGAAAAGTTCAAAAAGCAAAAACCGTATGACGTCGTTATTAAGGGTAACCAGAGATTTTGATCAGTTGTGAATGCGGCCATTATATGACGAAGGTGGCTCTTTAGCGATTCGATTTAATGCCATCTCAGGTGTATGTCTTTATGGTTGAAATGATTGATGAAATTGTCAAGTTATGAATTGGATATCTCTTCTCATCTAGCGCGAAGCATTTGATAGCCAGCTGATGACTCTTCTTTCCTGTTTTACTTTCTTTGAATCAGTTGCATGTTCCCAATGTCGTGTCTATGCACGCGGTCACAAGTACTAACGCATACTTCGGTAAAATCCCTTTATTCAAATATTTGTATGAGCTGCCCATACTTGTGAGTTATTTTACTATGATATTATTTCCAGATCTTTCAGTGAAGAAACAGTTCAGTGGAAATGCAAAAGATATAAAGTTCTATATGGCACCTAAAGTTTATTATCATAAAATTTGCTCATTCAAATCACAAGTCAAAACACAGAAAGCTGTTTAATTAAGTTGCATTAATATTTTTTTGAAAAATGTTTAAATAAGAAAAATGGTTGATTAAGGTGTTTTAACGTGTGTACTACAATCTCTTCTGGCTATAACCGTTACCTTCTTACTCAGGCTCATAAGGAAATCAATTAACGTATCTGACGTTTGGTTATCGATTTATCGATAGTGCCCTCAGACCGGGGAACCAAACGCGTCCCCAGGGTTGCGGATAGGGGAAGACCTTTCTCGAAAGGTTCGCTGCGAATAACCAATAAGCAGCCGTGGACAATGGTCGGCAGTGAAGGGAGAGTCTCAGGACAAATACCTGAGTGTCAATGATCTTCACTGTGACATGACGAAATATATGGTGTCATCAATTATCCATATATCCTGGCAGTAGGTAAAATGCTATGGGAACGGAATCCCAGACAGAAAACCAAATCATGCGCCTTTGGGCGCAGTAGAAGGACTATGCGCACCCCGGACCGCCCAGTGCAAGACGTACACAATCCGGATCAAGCTGTGACACCAACAGAGGCCAGTGTAAGACTGGGGGAGGGAGAAGTTTTGCCGTTGGCCGACGCCACTTCAAACGCGACCCAAGCGATAGAAGCAAAAGAGCTAGGAAACGGGGGCCTCTCCCAAGAGGTGGCGCCAAATAACACAATCGCCCTTGACCGCGCCAAAGAGGAGCGGCTTACTCGGAAAGCGGGGACTATCGTCAAACAACTGAGGGCTGCCTGCGAAGTGCAGAAAAACATAGGCAAGAGTGTCAAGAATGGCATTCTTGAACTGGAGGAGCTTTTTGGCTGCATAACGCACTACAGGCGGAGGTGGCTTGCAACCGAAATGCACCAAAAAGACAAGCTCTCCCTCGAGGCATTAGTGGGTCCTAGCAGCAGCAAAAGAATGGCCGGTAGCCCAATTGAAGGCGACCGTGAGAAAAGGAGGAAGGACGAGACCATAAACGAAGTTGACACTCCAGCCGAGGAGTTTCATGTGGTGCGAAACAAGGCAGCGAAAAAAGCGGCCAAAAAGCTACTCCTAGAAAAAACAGACAAAGAGCTCAACCACGAAAAGAACAAAGAACCCCCCGATATACCGTAGAAAACAAAAAGCAAACCGCGGCGCAAACCCTTGCGAGAGGCACTGCTTATTAAACCCACTAAGGGCCGAACCTACGCAGATGTCCTCCGTGAAATTAAAGGAGCAGTCAAGCCAGACGACACCAAAACTGCCATCAAAGCAGTTCGACCAACCCGGACCGGTGGCTTGCTTCGGGCCAGAGGCCACAAACAAAGATGCATTCCGTGACGCGGTTCAAAAGGTTCTGGGAGATGCGGCAACGGTTGCCTCGCTCGAACCAATGGCCACCCTGGAAATCAGGGTCCTCGACTGCGTCACGGAAAAAGCTGAAGTAGAGGATGCCATTAGGAGGGAGCTCCCCAGCTTAAGTGAAGCCAAGGCAAGATTGACACGTGAAAACACAAGGGGGCAACGCATGGCTATTGTCGAACTAGCTGATAAAGACGCCCAGCAAATCCTGGCGAAGGGCAAAATTAAGATAGGTTGGGTGATCTGCAGGATACGGAGAAGAGCGATCCCTATCCGCTGCTTCAGATGCTTCGAATACGGACACACCGCGTATGGCTGTAGGGGACCCGACAGGAGATCTCTGTGCTACAAATGTGGTGAAACGGGGCACAAAAGGAAGGAGTGCACGAACGAGGCAAAATGCATTCTTTGCAAGGATGCTAAGCTAGCACCCGGCGACCTCAAACATGAGCCGGGGACAGGGAGATGCTGGGTTTTCAAGGAGGCCCTAACTAAAGCCAAATCGATACTCAAATGATCCGTATCCTGCAGGTCAATTTGCACCGAAGCACAAACACCCAGGACCTACTTGAGCAGTTTGCGAGGGATAAGAAAGCTGACCTCCTGTTGCTGAGCGAGCAACATCATAACAAGGACTCGCAAGCGTGGTACCCTGACAAATCTGGTACCTCGGCCATCTGGGTTCGAGACAGCGCCCGCCTTCAGGTGCAGGGCCATGGACGCGGGGATGGGTTTGTGTGGGTGCGGTGTTCAGGGATAACATATTTCAGTGTTTATCTGACGCCTAACGAGGCAATGCGATCTTTTCGAACCAAACTCGATGCCCTGGAGGACGCTGTCTCGAACGCAGAGGGCCACATGCTGGTCGGGGGAGACTTCAACGCTAGAGCCATTGAATGGGGTATGCCACAATCCGACCCAAGGGGAAAGCAAATCTTGGACATGGCGGCCAGAACAGCGCTTTTTGTCCTAAATACTGGTAACACTCCTACTTTCCGCCGCTGGGGTTGCGTAGGAACCATACCCGATAAGACACTCACTTCGGAGTCCCTGGTACCTAGAGTACACAACTGGCGAGTACTAGAGGACTACTCGGCTAGTGATCACCAGTATATTGCGGTTGAGATTCACGACAGTGCCACTCTGCGTGCATATGCCCAAACTTCAATCCTCGGATCGAGGACTGGGAGGATGGACGTTGAGAGGTTCGCTGACGCGCTTACGGCAGGCGCACCGTTGCTGGGAGCTCCGCCAGGGAGTGGAGGGCCTACAGCCAAGGACTTGGTGAACTCAACTATGAGTACCATCATAGCTGCTTGCGAGTCTTCCATGCCCCGTCGGAGACCCCGACACGGTAAGCCTCCAGTATACTGGTGGTCAAACGAGATCGCCGAACAAAGAAGCGAGTGTCACAAACTTCGGCGAGAGGCCCAGCGGGCGCGAACACGGGAGGAGGCAGACACTAGCCTAGCAGCATACAGGTCCGGCAGGAAATATCTTCGCAGGCTTATTAACAAGAGCAAGGCCCGATGCTGGCAAGATCTCGTGGACGATGGAAATAGGGATCCGTGGGGCCTTGGCTACAAGCTGGTCATAGGGAAACTTGGTGCCCTACGGAAGCCTTGTATACATGACGCGGAAAAGATGGACGCGATAGTGCGGGGACTCTTCCCCGCCCATCTCGTCCGTGTTGACGCTGTCCATGGTGAAACAGCAGTCGAGTGCCCACTCTTCACACAGCTGGAACTGGAGGAGGCAGTCCTCTCCCTGAAAGCGAGGAAGGCTCCAGGTCCAGATGGTGTTCCAGCTGAGGTTTTGCAGCTCGTCTATCACCATTGTCCTGACTTGCTGCTCAGCACATTCAACGCTTACCTACGGGACGGGGTTTTCCCGGTACGATGGAAGGTGGCGAGGCTCGTGCTGGTCAGCAAGGGGAAGGGAAATCCCGAATCGCCGTCTGCATACCGCCCGTTATGCATGCTAGACACGGCTGGGAAAGTGCTAGAGAAACTCATCAAGGGAAGACTCACTGACGCGATTCGTGCTGCTGGGGACCTATCTCCTCGGCAGTACGGCTTTAGAGCAGGACGTTCTACCATTGATGCGATTGCAGAGGTGGTGAACGCGGTCCAAAAGGCAGAGGCATATAGTCGCACCAAGCGACGGATCGTCCTGTTGGTGACACTCGACGTCAGGAATGCCTTCAACTCCGCTAGATGGGTGGATATTCTGGACACGCTGGAAAACTCTTTTCAAGTTCCAGAATATCTAATGCGGCTTTTGAGGAACTACCTAAAGGACCGAAGCCTGCTCTAGGACACGGTACAGGGCCAACGAAGGATGGAAATTACATCGGGTGTTGCCCAGGGATCTATCCTTGGTCCGGACCTGTGGAACGTGTCTTACGACGGGCTACTGAGACTTGAGATGCCAGATGAGTCGCGCTTGGTCGGCTATGCGGATGATGTTGCGGCTCTGGTCGCCGGACGCACCGTTGAACAAGCGCAACTTAGGCTAGGTATGCTAATGCGCCGAGTGAGGGACCGGATGACTGCTCGCGGGCTCAGTTTAGCACTGGAGAAAACCGAAGTGGTCATCTTGACAAAAAGATCAGTATTGGAGATATACAGATCGAATCGAAGCCAGCGGTGAAGTACCTGGGGCTACTGATCGACTCAAAGATGAGTTTCTCTGAGCAAATCAGGGCAACGGCTGAAAAGGCTGCTTCGGGAATATCGGCTCTGAGTCGACTTATGGCCAACGTAGGGGGACCCAGCCCATCAAGAAGACGCCTCTTGATGAGTGCTGTAGGGTCAGTGCTACTGTACGGAGCAGAGGTATGGGGCGACGCTCTCAGCAAGGAGGTATACCGAAAACGATTGGCACAGGCACAGAGAAGAGGAGCACTGAGAATTGCATCTTCGTATCCAACAGTCTCCGACTCGGCGGTGAGAGTGATTGCAGGCGTGATACCTGTCGCCCTCCTTGCTAGAGAGCACCGCGCTATTTACCTGCGCCGAAACGAGGATGCGAGGGAGATGGTTGTCCGCGAGGAGAGACAACGCTCGCTCAACGATTGGCAACAGTCTTGGAGGAATTGCACGAAGGGAAGGTGGACTGCACGCCTCATCCCGGATGTGAGACCGTGGCTAAATCGAAGGCATGGTGAGACTGACTTCTATCTGACCCAGCTTTTGAGCGGGCACGGGTGTTTTCAGTCTTACCTGCACAAGATCGGCAAGTCACGGTCTTCCGATTGTGGGTTTTGCCCAGGAGAGGAGGACAATGCCTGTCACACATTTTTTGCGTGTACCAAATGGGCCAGGCTGCGAAGGGAACTCTACAGAGAGACGGGAGAGCTCACCTCGGATAATATAGTTGCGGTGATGCTCGAATCGGTTGACAAATGGAACCAGGTGGCACATTATGCTCGGGCAGTCCTAAAAGATAAAAGGGACTCGCAGCAGCCGGAGGTGCTGGGGCTGGGGGATCGCTCTTCTGGCATTTCCTCTTCCCCTCTCCCCTCCCGCTAGGAAAGAGACTCCCCAGCTTGAAGGCGCCCCACGGCGTAACAAAACGAGACCTGGCCCGAAGTAATGTGTCAAACGGTTCCAGGCTAGGTTCTCAGATTGACGGGGGAGGTGTTTAGTGGGTAGTCCAAGGGTATTCTCCATGGGAGTCCGACACTGCCAGACTCGGCGGGCGTAAATGCCTTCACCTCCCTACCACAAAAAAAAACGTATCGGACGTCACTTCGCGTACCGGAAACAGCTGCTCAGAAGCGTCAAATATGACATTTTTCAGATGATAATTAGCCGAAATAATACAAACGAGAAGAAAATACATATATTTGCGCACTAATGTCTTTGACGTCTCATATCTAAAATAAATCGTTGACATAGTATGTACTGATAAAATTTTAAACTACAGTCATATTTACTGTCAAAAATCTTTGGAAAATTTGCGTTACAGTCAAAGCTCATTGTAGAGCATATAAACGTAAAGATTTACATTGATTTAATGTAAAAAGTATTGAGCAGTCAACAAAAAGTTTAGCATATACGAGTATATTGATTAATTTGTAGAAACAAGAATATTTTTCGAAACTTTCAATCAATCGGCGATACCTGAAGTATCAAATAAAAAAGGTCTACAATATTTGTCAGAATATTATACAAAGAGTTTCTGAATTAAATATGTCTACCCTTATAAAAGAGCATGAGTTTAGTGCAATTTAAGTTGCAATAGAGTTCTTAAATGTATTCCTAACGTATACGTGGAATATCTTCTCCGAGAGGGTCAATGTTCATATTTGCACCTATTTTCAGTTTAATTTTCACCACTCTAAACATCTCTACGCCTCTGGGCTCACTCGGCCTATATTTGTAGCTTTCTCTTTTCACAACCGTCGATAATACAGTCTCCAAAATACTACTGTCAACTATGACATCTACTCGTACTTAGTGTTGTTTCCGCTCTTAGGTCTTTTATTAGTTCCTAATATAGTGTAGAGCTTAATCTTCTGTTAAAGTTTTTGTGAAAATGTCTGAAATACACCTACGTCCACGACAAATCGTGATACTTGTTATAATTTTTATAGTCGTCATAATTTTAATAGCCAGTACAAAACAAAAGTGCTCTCCTGCCCCACCACGCGATGATTTACCCACCATCTATGCCATAACACCAACCTATTATCGCCCTGTACAAAAAGCTGAATTGACAAGGTAAATTGGAAATTTCGACGTAATTTAATTAAATAGAAAAATTAAATCAAAGTGTTTTACAACAACAACTAACAGGTTGTCGCATGTCATCATGCTAGTGCCAAATGTGCATTGGATAATTGTTGAAGATGCAGACCATAAATCCACCTTAGTTACAAACCTTTTGCAACGTGCTGGATTGACAAGTCGTTCCACACAACTTTCAGCTAAGACGCCCACCCAATTTAAATTGCAAGGGAAGGATCCAAATTGGTTGAAACCTCGGGGTGTGGAACAACGGAATCTTGCACTTCGATGGATAAGGGAAAATACGTCCAAGGATCAACGCGGAGTTGTTTATTTTATGGATGACGATAATTGTAAGATTCCTTTAATTTATTTCGATTTTGATTCCTTATAAATTCTCTACAGCTTACAGCGTCCAATTATTTGAGGAAATGGGTCGAATAGAACCTGGGCGTGTTGGAGTGTGGCCAGTTGGACTGGTCGGTGGTCTGATGGTAGAGAAACCAATTTTAAATTCTGATAACATTGTCACGGGTTTCAATGCTGTATGGCGGCCAGAACGTCCATTTCCTTTGGATATGGCTGGTTTTGCGATTAGTCTGGATTTATTACATGAACGACCGGAAGCTGTTTTTTCATATGACGTCGAACGTGGCTACCAGGAAAGTGAAATATTGAGGCATGTAACAGTTCTCAAGGAACTGCAACCCATGGCCAATAATTGCAAGGAGGTGCTGGTCTGGCATACAAGAACTGAGAAGCCAAAGCTAACCGAGGAGGAGAAATTACGCAAAAACGGAAAGTCTTCATTTGATGGAATTGAAGTCTAAACTGAGATGATAATTAAATTTAACCGAAAGTGATTTTTTTTAACATGAACAAAATTAGCTGAACAGTATGAGATTGTATTATATTTATAATGGTTACTTAAATAAGCAAATATATATTTTTGATATGTAAATTGCTTTTGTGTTTTTCAAGTAGCAGAAATTGAAGATTTAGTAAAATTCTTTCCCGGCAAAATCTTAAAGTCTAAAGTAGTTTGGAGTTTGTAGTATAAAAATGGTTCGAATTTGTGACATGAGATGAAATTATCTCATTCGTTTCGCATTTGCAGAAGCTTAGTAAGAGGTTTCTATATTTTTAGTAGGTAGTCAATAAGTTAAAAGCAGTTCATAATTTATCAGTGGCGAAGAAGATGCTCGTGCACCTAGCAGAGACAGAGACACAGAAAATAGAAAAGTTCCTGAAGTTGAGGCAGACGTCCCACGTTCTAGCAAGGCAAGAATGGTTTGATCAATTTTTGGCAATTTGACCTAAATTTGCTTATGTATGCAATAATAAGCTAATAAAGATAAGATTAGCTATTTAACAGGGTTAGCCCTTTTGCATTTTTAGTTGCAGCAAGACTGAAAAACATATGTAAAGTAATGTGTAGTTCATTAAACGTCCCTTTAGAATTGGTGTAATGGCCCATTATATTCAGAATATATTAAATTACTGTCAATATTTTTAAATTTTGATTTAAATTCATAAAATTAGACTCTTAAAAGCATAAAGTCACTAGATTTTCATATTTGCAGCAATAATTTCGAGAATATCTCTTCAAATTAATGATATTCCAGATTCTATTAGACACGAATAGAGTTCAGTTTTTTGTAAATTTTTCTTAAACGTGGCCCTTTATTAATATTTTTCAAATATGATGTGTTTTTAACTGAATTTTTGTTCCACTATTTTTTCTGACATTGTTGGGAGCCACTAAAATCTAACTAAGAACAGATTCTTTAGATATACTTCGATATTCCAACGCTTTATGTAAACACGAAGATACGCATCAGGAGCTCTATTTGACGTAAAAGTAACGGAATGACATGACAGATCAGTAGTAGCAATAATTCGCAATAGTAGGGAAAAGGCGGGAGAAAATCCAAAATTTTAAAGAACACAATTAGTCTCAATACTCTCTCATATGAATTTACAAAGTTTTCACATAAAAGAAATCAGTACAAAATTTCACGTCCAAAATTTTAAAGGCAATTTGATTGGACCACCCCATGATGTCACTCTCGGCATGTCACTGCGCTGTCGCTGCCGTCCAATACCTTCGCTGGTTACGCGATCCACAGCCACTACATAAACTACATAATATCGTACAATTTCTTACTCCCTTTCACAGATTCCTATTTTAAGGACATAAATACGTGTTTGAGGCTTGATTACTCTGTCATGCCTTTTGATGAGTTCGGTAATACATCCCAAACCCCAATTCAGTCGCTTCTTGTTGTCCTCTCCAACAAATACTATCTCTCCGACACATATTTCAGGAGATCCTTTCATGGCAGACGATCACTTCAAATTCCCCAGATATTCGCTGATCGACTAAACGTTGTAGGTAGCCATATCGTTTATTCAATGTTGCTTAATCCTCGAGAAAACCTTGTACTGCGACTAAAACCACAAACATAGCAGGGATAAGGGTCACCAGGTCCGCAGTATCCCCAGGCATATACGGCAGCGATCTCTAATTGATAGTCGCCTCATATTCGCACAAGACAAGGTCTTCCTAACGAAGGTAAGCTACTCCCAACGGTTGACTCAAGTCTCTTGATCAGCCCCAGCATTCGCTCGATGGAGGATTAAATTTTTAGGAGATGCAATTGTCCCTACTCGACTGTCTGTCTCCCAATCGATTCTTGAAAACGCATTCGCCGCACCAATAAAGTTTGTGTCATTATCAGTATACACTGTTTTAGCTTTTTCCTCATTTCTTAAATAAAGCCCATACCGATCAGTTCAAACGCATAACCATCTCGAACATGATCCTGGCGTAAACACGGTGCGTCAACATCCATTCGTTGTATACCGTATCTCTTGCAAATCACACAACGACTGACCACTGACCGCATTGTCCTTCTACCACCAATTATCCAATATATATCTCTGAGGATACTTAGCACCATATTCGTACCAGCGTGGCACGATCACACATGACGATCGTATATAAGTTGCGAAACCGCTTCATGGTCCTTGGGCAATATAATGGGGTAACTGAAGTCCTTTCTGTCCATCCAATTAATCACTCAACTTTCAGGTCGAACTACCCCGAACATATCCACACTAGGGTTTAAAAGATCTAACCGCGCGTCTTCCTCGTCCGAAAAACTTTGTCGTTGCACAGGTTTTCATACGAGTAACTCCGTGCGCCTTATTTCATTCCCACTAAATTCACCCGTCTTTTTCATAGCAGGACTTTGTGTGTTAAATACGAACCAATAAATCCATGCCATCATTCTCGCAGTCTTTGCATACTTTGCAAAATACCCAAGTGCCAAAAGTCCATACTATCTTGCACTAAAGTTGCCACAATTTATTTACGAAGATCTCGGTAGATTTCCTCCTCTTTCTTCTTTCTTTACAATTGCGGTAAAATGGGACATAAAAGAAAAGAGTGTACAAAAGAGGCACACTATATCTTTTAAAAGGATGCTGATGCAAGACCGGATCTTGGGCATGTCTTGAGATCATCGGGTTTTCAGGAAGCCCTAGCCAAGGTAAAATCAGAACTTGGATGACCCGTATCGTGTAGGTAAACCTACTTCGCCGTTTAACCACCCAAAATCTGCTTGAGAGATTTGCGAGGGACATGATAGCCGACTTTTTGTTGCTGAGTGAGCAAAACCACGATCAAAGTTCTTTATCATGGTATCCTGATAAAAGTGGTACTGCCATCATCTGGATTCGGAGTAGTGAACGGGGAAAACAAATCTTAGAAATGACGGCCAAGACGGCGTTCGTCGTACTAAACACCGGAAATACGCTGCCTTTTCGCCGTACTGGCTATGAAGGAACTATGGGAGGTGACATTTGCCTCGAAGTCCCTAGTACGGAAGATACACAATTGGAGAGTATTAGAGGACGAATTAGCCAGTGATCATCAGTACGTTCTGCTTGAGATTCGTGGTATTGCCTCCCGACGTCTGTACTCTCGACTTTCTGCAATTGGGAGGAGCAACGAAGGGATGGGCGGCGAGAGGTTCGTCGAGATGCCCACAGCAGGTGCTCCACTGCCGGGAGATTCTCAGGGGACAGAAAAGCTGGCAGCTCAAGAAGTGGTGAACTAAACTATGAGCATCATCAGGACTGCCCCCAGTATACTGGTAGTCAATAGAAATCGCTGAAGAGCAAAGGAAGTGTGACAAGCTTCGGCGTGAGGCTCAACAGGTACGGAACCGTACGAGACATGCAACCGGGTAGCAGAATATAAGTGGGCCAGTAAATGCCTTCGGTAATAGATTAACAACAACAAGGCTCACTGCTGGCAAGATCTAGTAGGCAATGTGAGCAAGGATCTATGGGGCCTTGGCTATAAGCTAGTTATGTGGAAGCTTGGTGTCCTACCGACGTCTTGCATACATGAAGCGGAAAAGATGGATGAGGTAGTGTGGGCACCTTTCCCACCCATTCCGCTCGTGTTGACACTGTCCACGGTGGAACAGCAATCGAGTGTCCACTCTTCACACAGCAACAATTAGAAGAGGCAATCCTCTCACTGAAAGCATAGAAGGCTCCAGGCACAGATGATGTTCTCGCTGAGGTGTTGCAGCTTGTCTAAAACCATTGTCCTGACGTGCTGCTCAGCATAATCAATGCTTACCTACGGAACGGGGTTTTCCCGGTACGATGGAATGTGGCGAGGCTCGTGCTGGCCAGCAAGGGAAACTTCGGATTGCCGTCCGCATACAGCCCGTTATGCATGCTACACATGGCTGGGAAAGTGCTAGAGAAACTCATCGAGGACCTAGGGACCTATGTTCTCGGCAGTACGGCTTTAGAGCAGGACACTTCACCATTGATGTGCTTGCAGAGGCGGCCCAAAAGTCAGAGACATACAGCCGCATCAAGTAACGAACCTTTCTGTTGGTGACACGCGCGTTAAAACAACTTCTACTCCGCTAGGTAGGTGGATATTCTGGATACGCTGGAAAACTCTTTTCAAGCTCCAGAATATCTGATGCGGCTTCTGAGGGACTACCTGAAGGATCGAAACCTGCTTTACGACACGACACAGGGTCAACAAAGAATGGAAGTTACATCGGATGTCGCCTAGGGATCCAACCTTGGTCCACAACTGTGGAAGGTGTCTTACGACGGGCAACTGGGGCAGGAGATACCAGATGAGTTGCACTTGATTGGCTATGCGGATGATGTTGCGGCTCTAGTCACTGGACGCACCGTTGAACAAGCACAACTTAGGCTAGGTACGCTAATGCGTCGAGTGAGAGACTGGATGACTACTCGTGGGATCAGTTAAGGACTGGAGAAGACCAAAGTTGTCGTCTGGAAAAAGAAGAGAATCCCTAGAGTAAGGATGATCAGTATTGGAGGCATACTAATCGAATCAAAGCCAGCGGTAAAGTACCTGCGGCTACTGATCGACTTGAAAATGAATTTCTTTGAATAAATCAGGGCAACAGCTGAGAAGGCTATTCCGGGAATATCGGCTCTGAGTTGACTTATGGCCAACGTAGGAGGACCCAACCCACCAAGAAGACACCTCTTGATGAGTACCGTGGGTCAGTGCTACTGTACAAGGCAATTATATATGAAATTAAGAAAAATAGCCTATGGAGCAAAAGAATCAATAAAAATCTTTCCAAAAATTTTATCCCTTATGTGAAAAATACGCCAATTGAGTTTTGTTGTCACAGTTACTAGTTTTACTATAGTACACAATACGTCGATTGTGTTTAAGTGAGAATAAAATTCAGCAGACTGCTAGTAAGCGCCAGAACTGTGCAATGATTGAATCCAAGCAATCCGACACTGAGAATAAGTAACTTCCACTTGAGTCTTTCTTAGGGAGACTGTCACTTTAGACTACCAAACCATTGGACCTTGGCCAACCCGCAGCTAGGTATGCCCACTTTGCATGTGACGGTTAACCGTCAAAGTGTTGGATGGTATTCTTTTCACTTATCTATGCTGCCATTGCAACATTATTGCGGATGAGTTGCAAGTTCTCACTGCGGCAAAAGTCTTGACTTATCACTTGACAACGATATGATGGCATTCGAAAGCCACAGTCCGCAGCAATTTATAATTGCTCTAATACTGCTTCCCATCTGGTCTTTTAAATTTTCACTAGATTAATTGCACGGCATGCGGATAATTAAGAAAACGATAAAAAAACATAAATATTTCTGGTGCCTGAAACATATTTTCCTCTGCGATTGGGCACTGGGAGCAGAATGAGCGATCACTTCGACATCTAAGGCTATGTAGTCAATCATTTTGCACCTGCCCGTTGTAGCTAGTGAAATTGTTTATTGCAGTACCACTTTTCTAGCTGCTCCATGTCCGGCCACTTGTGTCAAACCCTCCCCTAAGTATAAAAATTATATCTGAAATCAAATAAAAAATGGAATTTTTGCACAATTTACCTAACCTCACGGACTGTACAAGCGCTTAATTCATTCACCTTTTTCAGCCACCACTTGCCAACATGCACAAGAATGACGTCAAGTGCTGGTTCAGTGATTCAGCTTTCCTCCACACACTGACCAGGTGGTGAGTAGTAGCAGATATCTGTCATTCCAATGCTTTCCAGCTGATTGAATGGTGTAGGGATGACCGATATCCACTGGGTATCGCTGCGCGGATTATGCGAAAAAGTTTGTGGCATAATGCTGTCACCAAAACAGCATACGCTTTGCGGATGAATTTTTCATGTGCATTGCTGAGTTATCGAATAGTTCGCGGGGCGCACTAAGTAAAGAAGTGTACCAAAAACGCTTGGCACCACTACAGAGAAGATGAGCACTGAGGATTGCATCTTCATATCCGACAGCTCATGGTTGTATCGAATTCACCATTGGTCCCCGTCTTGCTTCGCTCCGATTATTCGCCTCAGCTAGATATGGCGCTCAAAGGCGTTCAATATGTTTGCGGATGCTTGGGTTAGGGTCCATGTTTCACACCCATAGCATAACACGGATCTTATGAAAGATTTGTATACTTGGAGCTTTATTCTCCTGTGTATGCAGCTGCTCTTCAAGTGAAGAGCTGAATAAAATATTTTATTTGCGAGCTGTATTCTTCAGCGTATTTCGTCTCTTTCATTGCCCGTTTTCGTTATTTTGGTATTTTTCCTCGACTGCGTCATGAGCTTTGTTTTATTTTCATTGATTTGTAGCCCTACTAGTTTTGCTTCGCTGTCGAGTTCAAGGAAAAGTTCTTTGGCAGTTGTTAATGACCGTGTAAGAATGTTGATGCCGTCCGCATAGGCTACTACTTGTATAGTAATGTACCTTGCGTTTCGATAGGTAGCTTCCGTATGACGTACTCTAGAGCCAAATTGAATAGCAATGGGGCCAGCCCATCTCCCTGCTTTAGTCCGATATTTGTGTCAAAAGCATCGGTTAGTTGATTATTGATGCGGGCTTGGGAGGTCGTCGACGTCAATATCATTTTGGTAAGACGGACTAATTTGTCTGGGATGCCAAAGCAAAGCATTGTTTGTTACAGTACGTTACGATCAATACTGTCTATGTTGAATTCCCAGCACTTTTCAAGTACCTGCTTGGCTGTAAACAATTGGTGTATCGTCGATATGCCTGCTCTAAAACCACCTTGATACTCCCTAATAATACTGTTGGTGTATGATCCGATTTTATTTTCTAAGATCTTTGAAAATATTTTGTACGCCGTACAAAGTAGTGATATGCCTCTATAATTTTCGCACTGTAACTTGTCACCTTTTTTGCGGATAGGCTCCACACTTTCGGCATCTGTTCTTGTTGCCAAATGTACTGGACGACGTTGTGAAAAGATTGATGAACACTACTGCCACCATATTTGATGAGCTCCACTGGAATCTCATCGATGCCCTGCGCTTTATTATTCTTTTAGGCTTTGATGATGGAACAAACTTCATCTAGAGTTGGTGGGGCCGAAGCTCTCCACAGACATCTATAGACTTCGATGTTCTGGAGCTGTGCGGAGAATTAAGGAGGCTCTTGAAATATTGAGGAATAAGGAGGTTCTTGAAAAAGTAAAAATCAAACATTTCTCCTTCAAAATACACGTATGGTTAGCATTTTCACACACTCGTATTAAGATGCATAGTTTTACTAATAATTCTGCATGGTCAGGTTCCTTCGTTAGGCACTTTTTCATGCATTTCTTAGTTTATAAGCAATTGAATGGACTTGTAAAACACAGTACGGCTCACTTTGAATTAATCATTGCTTTGATCATTCAATTTATTTAATGAAATGACGCCATAATAACCATCACAATGAGAGCTAATAAAATGCCAACTGGCTATGCCGTTAGCCTGACTGAGAGCGTTTTAATTTAATACGTTAATACGCTTAAGAAAGACATTTCCAACAATCTGTACTAATCTTTGCAAAGATTTTTTTGCACTTTTCGCGACAGTGTCTTGTATAAATTATTTAGATATCTACTAGCAACAGGTGATTTCCATTATCTTAAATGTTGCACACCACGCCCATTTCCATTTCAATCGGCATTTCTTGACGTCTCCAAGATAGCGGTTTCGACAAGTAATATCAAAGTCGGATACTCCTTGGTCGTCGCGACGTGTTCGCGGTGACGGCTCACAACAGACTCATCGATCCGTGCAAATCTCGGCATAATTTCAGTGCCGCGCCGGTAAATTGAGGCCAGCTGGTAGCTCAGCCAAGATAGATTGCATTCGGAAATGCAATATATGGATGGCTGTATTATCTCAGTGCACTCATGTTCGAAATTTAAATTGTCGATTTGTATTTTTAAATTAATGGAAGATATGATTAGAAAAGAAAGTTTAAATTTAATATAGGGAAAAAAATGATATATTATATCTATTAAATTATAAAGAAGAATTTAAATTTAATGTAGAGGAAGAAGATAATATAACATTTATGTTTATAATACAAAAAAAATATTTTATAATTTATAAACTATAAATTGTAATGATTAAATTTTCAATTCAGCAATTAAGATCCGGATCATGTTATGAAGATTTTCGAGCAGTTTGCTTAGGGACTGCTCGATTACAACAAGAGAGCTCACCCCGGATAGTATGGTCGCGGTGATACTTGGATCGGTTGAGAAATGGAATGATGTGGCACATCAAATTGGGGCAGTCCTAAAAGATAAAAAAGACTCACAGCAGTCGAGGCTGGGGGATCGCTTGTGTGGCAATTCCTCCCTCCCCTCCCGCTAGAAGAGGGATCCCCCAGCTTGAAGGCACCTCATCGCGAAGCAAAACTAGACCTGTCCCGAAATAATGTGTCAAACGCTTCCAGGCTAGGTTCACAGGTTTACAGTGCGTAAATGCCAGTCAAAATCAAAGTCAAAAGTGCTTTGTTCAATACTAATCGGTGTAAATTTTCAAAGAATATAAAGCAAATTCCAAACAATAAACATACAAAAACTTAATCGCCCAAATGGCTCTCTAAATTTATACGTTATCATTAAACATATTTCTTCAAAAAAACTCTAGCAAATTCAATTAATTAAGACTATTACATATTTTGAAAATCAATTGGAAAAAGGAGAAAAAGCCAACCAACAGTATCCTAAAATTATTTATAACCCTACACCTAATATGTTTTAACTTAATTCTAATAAAATTCAATCAAAAACTTTATCTTATACTTAAAAAAAATTCGATAACAATGTTCCTAACCTAAGCGTTAAACCTTATCGTTAACCTAATATAATAAACATAACATATACCTAACTTATACCTAATTTTTAACAAAAATAAACAACAATACTAAATGTAGCAATAATGAGCTGAAACTCTAAAACTAAATAACGAAAAAACACTAAAACTGAAAATAAACACGAATAATTTAGACATTTTATTCAGCCACCAATACCTAGATTGCGCCGTTTCAGTTCGATCAGCTTCAACGAACCTAGCAAATGAGTATCTCCATTGAAATTGTTGGTCTCGTGAACTCAGATTTGGAGGATATTTTATCTTCTTATCGGTGGCCCGTCGATACATGTGATATATAACTGGGACACCGTCAGAATCAAAAACATATCGATTCATGTCCAAGTACACGAATGCTTCTGGAGGAACGAAGCCAGTAGCGAGACAAGTCGCAATATACCCGTGTGTAGGGTGGAACGGCTGTGAAATCCAAGGGTTTTCACTCACAGTCATAGATCTTGCGATATGATTCCGAAGAAGTTTCAATATGAAGATATCGACTCTCGTCACTTCAGCAGTTTGATAAATTCTTCTATTCGATATATAATGCTTCCAATCCGTCTCAGGCATTCTGTAAAAACCAGTACATGCACGAAGACATTTCCTTTCGAAAACCCTTAAATTTTCCATAGTACTAGCACTCTAGTTGTACCAGATTTGACATCCATATGTCAAAACTGGTCTAACCAGGGTCTTGTAAACGATAATTTTGACCTTTTGATCAATGTATTTGGAATGAAAGAGTCTTTGTAGGGCCATGACTACTTTTAGTGCCTTACTGAGCGTGATTTTCACATGCTCAGTATAGTACAGATACATATCGAGATAAACACCGAGGCATCGAACACAGGATTTATGTGGAACTCATTTTAAACTACCCTCTAAATCTTTCTAAATCTTTCCAATTACGTTTCAGGTCTTGACTGACCCCCTGCAGCGTTGTCCGAAACAAGATTGTTTCGCACTTTTGCGCATTGATTTTCATTCGCCAATTGCCAGTGTACAGCTTCACATCATTGAACATTTTTTGGGGATTGCTCTGAACTATTGTAGCTTTTCAGTCTGCCGTATAGATGATCAGATCATCAGAAAACGCTGCCAATGGTCGCGTTGGCGAGACGCTAAAATCAAAGCCGTTCAATAGCTTGCGAATGAAGATTGAAAAGAGCAGAGGTGCAGTAACTGTTCCCTGCTGTAGACCATTCAAGACCTTGAATTCGCGCATTGTTGTCAGATTTCCATCAGTTACAACAAACGATTTCCCGCATAACATATTGCTCATCATGGCGACAAGGTGTCTGGGGAACTTGTCCTGATGGAGTTTAAAAACTACCCCATCTAACCACACCGTAGCGAAGGCTTTCTCCATATCAATGAGATATGCTCCAACACGTTGTCTATCATTTAGTTTCCAACAGATGTCTGAGGTTCCTTTCGTTATTGCATGTTTGGTTGAATGCCTGGCACGAAAACCAAATGGCACTTCGGCATCAACTCATATTCCTCAATGTGGGCGTTTAATGTAGTACAGTAAATCTATAGGTTGAGGTCGGAAATGATTGCCTAGGGGTTCAATCTTTTTTTATTCGATGTAAAATGATGTCAATAAAGCTACCTTGAGGGTGGGCACGTGCAACTCTTCCGGCTTTTTTGAAAAACTCAAAAAAACATCCAAAAAATTTTTGAAATGCGTTTATCTCGTTTGCTATGCATTTCACAGAAAAACCGATTGATGATAAAATGTAGAGGACGTTAAAATCTACAATTTATGTCATTGGAGCAATGCTGTACGACAGAAAATGCACACGGTAGGTGGCGCCAAAGTCTCCAAAAAAGTGTTTTTCCACTTTTTCACCCTGAAAATGTTATTTTATCGCAAAGACGTAAATGCAAAAGTTGTTCCTTACTTTATTATCAACAACTTTTATTTAAACAATTTTTTCATATTACTTACCGTTTTGAAGTTGCAGCTTGCAGAATTATGAAAATCCCAATAATACAGTTGCACGCAATGAGTGCACATCGGAGGTAAACGTTTTAATGAAGATTTTTTTTTTTTTTTAATGTATAACATTTTAATAATTATATTCAGGTATTGACATGAAGTTATCAATGGTTAGTACTAGTGTACAAATGTTAGTATGATTTTTCATTCAAACAAGAAAAAATTTTGATTGTTAATGTAAACAAGTGTAATATTGTTATTATCATTATCATTATTATTATTACTGTTATTATTAACGGAAATATTCATCAATGTTTTCATTTTCGGAGAGCTAAGTTTTGCTGTCTCTGCTCTCCGAAATTCACATAGCAACTGAAAAATGTACGGTCCTTAGTCATCAATAGGGCAGGTGGCCGAATAATCCCTTTTGTTAAAAGCATGCCATCGCCGCTGGAGAAAGTTACAGTAGGATCGACGAAATTACCATTAACAGCACGGTGCTGTATACGCAGCGCTATATTGCACTGTAACTTCAAAACGGCAAGTAATATGAAAAAATTGTTGAAATAAAAGTTGTTGATAATAAAGTAAGGAACAACTTTTGCATTTACGTCTTTGCGATAAAATAACATTTTCAGGGTGAAAAAGTGGAAAAACACTTTTTTGGAGACTTTGGCGCTACCTACCGTGTGCATTTTTTGTCGTACAGCATTGCTCCAATGACATAAATTGTAGATTTTAACGTCCTCTACATTTTATCATCAATCGATTTTTCTGTGAAATGCATAGCAAACGAGATAAACGCATTTCAAACATTTTTTGGATGTTTTTTTGAGTTTTTCAAAAAAGCCGGAAGAGTTGCACGTGCCCACCCTCAAGGTAGCTTTATTGACATCATTTTACATCGAATAAAAAAAGATTCAACCCCTAGGCAATCATTTCTGTAAAACGATTTATTTTTCGATAGATTTACTGTACTAATGCTCTGTTTAGTATCACTTCAAACACCCTGCTGATGTTAGGCAGCAAGCTGATTGAGCGATAGCTTTTAGGGCATGAAGATTCTTTTCCTTTCTTCAAGATCGGAAATACCTTAGCCTTTTTCCACTCATTTGAGAAATATGAATTGCTAATCATGTTGTTGAACAATATGCAATAATTCCTAATAGCAACCTCAGGCAAATGTCGGAGAACTACATTTGGAATACCAACAGTACCACATGATTTCTTGTTGTTTATCCTGCGAAATATGAAACACAAGTCTTCATAGCTGACAAAATAATCAATAAGATTCGAGCTCGGTATGAGGTCAGATGTTAATGTTTCATTGAAATGAAGATTGATTGGTCGTTCAGGTTTGATTTGTAGTCGGAAACTTTTGCTTCAACGACCTCTGAAAATATTTCATTCCCTCTCTCAGGGTTTGGTAGATGAACCAATTCAAAATGTGTTCCAATCAGGGCAAGTTTCTGCAATCCCTCACATATAATCCTGTTTCCATTTCTATCTGGAGTCGTACTATCAATTTCGATACCAGCCCTATCTAGTTATCTCATCACTAGTGATTTTAAGATTCGATACCTTCACTCGAGACTTCTTGCGGAATATGCTATTCACTTTCGCGAAAACGCCATCTGGGTCCTGTGGGCTAATACCCCTCAATTTTTCCGCCCATTGATTGCTGACCTCACTCCTAAAGTATGAACGGATTAAGTTCCGGACATTCTTCAGGTGTAATTTCAACAAAGCCAACGAGGGATGGTTGTGGTCCAAAAATCGTCGATAAATATTGTTGACGCGGGTGAGAAGAAGGCTTTTCAATCTTTTCAACCTTGCGATGGTTTGTGTTTCATATCCTTCCATATTGTTTCGAAGTTTAACCTTGGGAACTACTTTCTCAATCGTTTCCAACGGCAGCTTCTCTAACTTCGACAAATAGAGATCTATTTCATCGTTAGTTAGATTCCTGTCATTAGGAACCATTTTACAAGAGTTGCCATCATCAGAACGGGGGACATTGCTTCTGTTACTCCCGATTAAGCTTCTTTTGAAACTTTCCCCAGTCTGTTTTTTTGAAATCCAACCGATGGTTTTCATGTTGAACTGGAATGAGGAAGAAATCATCTCTTTGATGATTAATTTCCATTACGATTGCGTTATGGTCGCTATCATAAGGAAGCACCTGTAGTTTCCGTTGAGGACTATTAAAGCTGAATTCAAGTCTTGCGTCAGAAATGCAGAGGTCCAAAAATGAATTTGTGCACCTCCCCCTTCACCTATAACCCTATCGTTTCCTACGAATTCAAAATCCTTGAATGTGATGGAGTGCCATGAATTGAGGTGGGTTTCAGTAAGAAGCATGATGTCAGGCTTTTGCATGACAAGGAACTCCAGGAGACAGTCACGTCGATGTAGACTCACAATGGAGTTGATGTTGATCCAGATGAGACGAATCCTACCCGTGGGAATGTGGCTGGATGACAACTTATTTTGAGGCATTTGAAAGCCCTAAACGCTGAAAAACAATGTTAATTTTCGAATCTTGTTTATCGATTCTCTCCGATAAGGAATTTAATTGCTGATAAATTTTAAGGAGCAGCTCATTATTGCCACTTACATTATTTATTTTATTTACATCGTCTGCTGGTCCTCCCGCAACAAGTGCAAATAACACACCGGGCTTGACGAAGTTGGTAGGTATCACACTGCGATGTGCGTGACTTTGTTTTGGAGTGAATTTGACCTTTGCATCTTGATACCGAGGGCATTCTCGATATGATGCTGGATGACCAAAGGCACCGCAGTTCACACAATATAATTTTTCTTTGGCTCCGCCTGAGCCAATTTGCACTCGCCGGGAGCATGAATATCTTTGCATTTAACACACCTATATTTCATGGCGCAATTGGCAGCCGAATGCCCGAGTCTTTGACACCTGTAGCACTGGTTGACCTCACTTTTCTTGAGGCGTTCCCACCTCACCACACGGAAGTTCAAGCACCTTATTTTTTGCAGGGCACTTGAACTGCTTTTGCTGGAAAACTGGACTAAGTAATAAGGCAATCTTTTACGCTCCACAATCGATCTCCTTGTTGCAAAATTTTTAACGGAAATAAATTGTATTTCTGGTGCAACTTCTTGGAGCACTTGAATGAGATCGACTGTGTCCTCACCACAGTCCAGACCCCTCAATAAAAATGTTTGGTTTCTTTCGCTTTTGGGGGTGTATGTAAAATGCGGAACATCTCCAGAATACAACGCACTTTTTGTTGCCTGGAAATCGACCACCTAATTGTCAATTTATCGGCATTGACTCTTTTTATCTCAAAACCATTTAGCTTATTTTCGGCTGCCAAAAGCCGAACCATATCTTTGCCCGTTTGCCCAAATACATTGATTGGTGGGACTTTATCTTTCTTTTCATTAATCTTGACGGATGGACCAGCAGACAAAACTTTTGGTTTTTTCTCCCTATTTAGTTTTACCTGGATCCTCTTCAATACTCATTGTATCTTCAAGTCCAGCTAGCGCTGCATAGTAATTCCTGCTGTCGTTTGCTCCGCCTGCGCTGAGGACATCCTCTTGATCAGCTTCTTTGCTTTGGCTTTTTAGTTTTCTTACCTTCAGTTTTTGAATTTGCTTCTTGGCCTTTCTTGCTTCCTTTAGCTTTGTTGAATGTCAATGTTCCAACGAGTGCTTCTAATGATTTGATTCGAAGCTTGAGCTCTTCATTTTCTTTTTCAATCTTGTCAGCTTTCTCTTTATCTTTAATCAGCTGCTCGATTTCGATTACCGATAAAATTTGCGGTTTTTCTTCTTTATTGTCGTATCTTCTTTTGAGCTTTTTTCGCCCGTCATCGTTGCCGATGGACACGATCCTTCTGGTTGATGGTGGAAGCCATCGGGCTCCTCCATCTCGTTGCTTTTGCAGCGAGACTAGAGGGAATGTTCTCAGACCGCGACTTCCCTTGAACGTATTTCTACTTTTGATATTTCTTCAGGAAATGAATTTCAAGTATTCGATAAATGCTCGAATAATTCGACGGTGATGGTTTTCAATTAAAAAAATTATTTTCAACTGACTTTTGTGAAAAATTAATTAATTTTTAAAATTAATGACAGGAGCGATTTGTGCGTAAATGTCATTCACATCCTAAATGCAAAAAAAAACGTATTCTATTTTCAGTTGCCAGTGATGGGCCAATGTTGGCAGAGGATCATTGGAAAATGCATGGGCTATTTGTAATAATTGGCAATTATCATATTGGACCAAGAAACCTTTATTAAAGTGGTCTCGCTATGGAACCTCAGGCTCTAGCGTAACCCTCTAAGATAAAAGAGATTTTTGTCATCCTAAATTTACCATTATTCTAAAATATTTGTTAATAAGAGACAAATAATAGGTGCAAACAGAATAAGAAATCAATTGATGATGTTTGAATGAATCAAAATATGCTGGGAACAATTTACTAAGTAAAAAAATTTCTTCAGCTCTTCAGAGCTAACCGTTTTCTTATCCATTATGTAGGTGCCTAAACACATATTCCAGTATTTTCTAAATAATCATGAGCGCTGCAGTTTTGCATTTTTCATTGTTTTAGGTGGTAAAACCATTTAGGTTTGCTTTTTCTTCTAAACGCATATTACACTTCTTGAAACCAAAACGGCACTGGCCCTCGTTGTGTAAAAATTAGTTTTCTCTGCAACAAATTATAGATGCAATAAAATATTCAAGCATACCTCTCAAAATACCAAAATGAGTTAAAAAGTTAATTTTAATTACCTTGCAGTAGCCAAACAAAAATGCCATAATGGTTCAATTCTCCAAATAGAAGTAAAACAATTCTACCTGGACGCCGTCGGGGTTTTTGTTTGACGATGGGAATATTTAAAATTGTTTGAAGTTAATTAGTTTATTACTTCTATATATAAGAGCATAGGAAAAATTGTTAGGAGGCCGTTTTCTGTAGAATTTCGAAGGATGGTAAAGATGAGGAATTTCAGGATTTGCAGCAAATATAATATTTGTATCAATCAATCAGGAATAAGCGGATTGAGGCAAATATCATATTTGCAATCCCGAGACACTATTGGAAGGTGTAACTGGAAAGTTTCACAATTAAATTAAGTTAATTAATTGATGGGTTCAAATGGTAAAATTATAACTTGTTTTACTTCTGTGACACAAGCACAGGTCGCAATTTAGGGAATGCAGGTTGATGCTTCAACAAAGTAGTAAATAAATTGTTCCAGGCTTGGAAGTTTATTTCTATTAAAAAATTTTTTTGATAATTTTGGCTGTTTCCACTTTTAAAAATCTTATCCATTATTAACAGATAACTCTTAACTTAAAGTAGAAGCTGATGGTTTCAAGTTCTTAACACCCAATAAAATATTTATTGTACACACCTTGAAAGATTCTGAAATATATTTAGATAAATATCTAATATCCTTATTGCATTCAAATTCAACGGCACTTTTACCTGATCTAACAGTTCATATCACATAAACTCAATCTCCATACTTTTCGTCATATATTGCATGCCATTGTAGATCATGTGACACAAAAAAAACGAAAGGACATGTAAATGTAGCTAACAGGAACTCATATAACCCTTCCTATTTATTTCCTTAAAATGTCAACTACCTACACTTTGTATTATCACCTTCACATCCATGAATCTGAGCATTATATTTCCAAAAATCCGAAAGGAATCTTTCAACAGAAGGATAATCAATATAATAACCTTTTGTTGTTGACTTTATGAAAGCAGTCCTCAAAAGAGCAACGAGCAGGTTGACGAGAGCCTGAAGGCTCAATAAGCCTACTGTAAATGGCTATTATCAAAGGAGATACGTCTCTTAATCTATATCTGAATTTTTTTATAATAAAGTGGAGACAAAATGCATGTGAACCGTTGATAGAGGTGTATAAGGATTAATCCTTTAGAGAGTGATTCACACCTTTAGATTCCTATGTTTGAGGAGGAGGAAAAATGCACGCATATTAAAGTTCAATAGACAAGGATATATTTTTTTTTTTTATAATTTTCCTTTCAGCTGTATTCTGTAAAAAATGTTATTAAACAGCATGTTCTTTACAATTAAATTAGTCTGATTAGGAAAGCAACTGTGATTTCAACCTTTACATCAAATCTAGACAAATAGTAGAAGTTTTGGAATATCTTCTTCATTTCCTTAGTGTTTTTACATCTTTACCACTTTGTAGTCCATGACTATCCAATTTTCCGAAAAAAAGCTCAAAAAGTTTTGGTTTTTTTTTAAACAACAGATATACGAGTCGGTTTCGGGAGTAAGAGCCCTCCCTTCGTCAGCGTTTATATATATTTAAAAACACTAAACAAAGGAGAACTGTTACATCCGAAATATATACTGTTGCTGAAAAACAAAAACTTTTTAATGTTTTTTTCGGTAAATTAGATAGTAATGGCTCCAAAATTATAACTAAGCTTTACTAGCGCCACCATTGAGAGAGAAGCTCTTTGGTTCTCATTTCAGTTAAGAGTGCAGTCAATATACTTGAGGAAAGCTTAATTACTTACTGCAACTTGACAGAACTTTTCATAACTACAGGAAAACGAGAGAGTTTCCTTCATTTATTTTCACAGTTTGATTTAGAAATTTTGTTCCATCTACCATGAATGAATGATGCTTCCAAAACTAGGCTCAATTGCCCGCAGGGGGAGTGCCGGTCGACAGGAATACTCTTGGAGGCTAGCATCCTCTGGGGAGTGCCGCTACTCCTAGGATGACAGGTAACGACCCTGACTGAACCTGGACTACTCTTTGGACAATAAACTGGAATTTATACTTTGGGCTGGCGGGCATGACGGTTTGGACCTACGAGTATTTAGTTTTGCACCATAGCGCGGAGGTGACATTCTTGCGTCTAACTCCAATTATCATACCCTCTCTGTTCCTGTAGAATCTTTGGTAGACCTTGGAGTACGTTCGAATTTCGAACCATTAGATTGTTGGTGTAGGATTGGTTGAAATTCGGGATGAGCATCATGTGTCGATGTTATTATGAAAACATCAATGTTAACTAATCGATTTTCGATGATTTTGCCATCGATAGAATGGATCCGGTGATTTTTCAATATCGATATTATTAGACGATGATATTTTGCATTCGAGAAATAAACCTCTTAGTCAAATATTGCCCAAGATTCTATATTAATACCTTCAAACAATGAGACAGAATATTATCCTAAATATAAACTTGAGTTCTCCTATAAATATAATAGCAATTCATGAAAATATTTATGATCATGAAGAGCGATATCGGTAACAACGAAACATAAACAAACCAAACCTTGATATTGAAATTTTCCTTCCAGCTTCTATTCGTTTCCACAACATTCATAGTTTAAAGCTCATCCGTTGTTTACTTTGCCCAGATACCTAAACGTAAACGGACGCATCAGGAGCATCGGGAAAGTGATATTCTTTGCATACTTTTCTTGGTTTAGCATTTTGCTATTCGTGTTTATATAAGTGTTCAGTGAATATAGTTATTGTGTGCGCATTTGTTTACTTACATAGTTAATTTCCATTAAGAATTTTTTTCCCGCTTGTTTTATAGTCAGATTTAATTAATAAAGTAAAAGTAAAAACGTTGTTTCCTTTTTAGACTATAATTTTATTTCCTTTTTAATATATACGTATTTCGACCGTTACATACGGTCTTCTTCAGTATAGAAGACCGTATGTAACGGTCGAAATACGTATATATTAAAAAGGAAATAAAATTATAGTCTAAAAAGGAAACAACGTTTTTACTTTTACTTTATTAATAGTTAATTTGTTTTGTAAAAATGCCGCGAATAAGCATTTATTGGCGGCGCTTTGACAAATTGCTCCTTAACAATGGATTGTTGGACAGATTTGCGAATGCGAAGCTATCTGGGGACAACTGTGTACTTCCACGACGCTGAAAGGAACAAAATGTGTAGTGGAAATCTCGGGATGATTTCGTTAGGTTACAATCACACAGTGTGAAGAATGGAGTATTAAAAAAAGTGACGTAATATACGTTGTTACGGACAATGTAGCAAATATTGTAAAGGTCATTACAATTCATTTCGGTAGAGATAAGCATATACCGTGCTTTGCACATACCTTAAATTTAGTTGTGCAAAGGTCATTAGATATACCACAAATAAAACCGTTGGTTGCGAAAGTCAGATCGATTGTGACTTTCGCAAACACAGCATCATAGCCAGCGATGATCTTAGGAGCAAGTCCGATAAAAAATTAATACAGAGTGTCGCAATGAGATGGAACTCGACTTATGAAATATTGGAGCATTTTGTTGAGCTCCGGCTAGTTGCGCACGATATTTTAAATATTCGCAAAACAGCTCCTTCAATGGTCAATGCATCGGAAATCGAAGAAATTCGAGATATCATCGAAGTTTTAAAGCCGTATGCTGCAGCGACCACCGATATCAGTGGGGAAAAGTACTAAACACGTAGCATAGCAATCCCTGAAAACGGAAATAGGGAAAATATTCCTGAATGAAATAATGAAGCAGAGCTAAAAAATATTTGGCTAAATGAAGATCAGCACATTTTAGGAGTTGCGACCATAATGGACCCAAGATTCAAACATTTACAATTCATCGATCAATTTATAAAAGAGAAAGAACTAAAAACAATAGCATCAAGCTTAACATCCTCTGAGTCTAAGTCCGATTCAGCACCTTCTTGTAAGTTTGATAAAATTATTTAAAAAAAAAAACATAAGTAATTTATTCTCAACAATTGTTTTTCAAGTTCAGGGTTATTTTCCGACCACAATAAAGCCAATCAAAACAAGTTGGGTAAACAGACCTACGCTCATGTCAGAAGGGTTTTGTACCCAATTTACAAAGTGCAGTCACCAGATCGAATCAAATCAAGAAACATGTCAAAGACGATTTTATTGGAGAAAATATTAAATACGAAGATCATACTATTATTAACAAAGTTGAACGAATTTCGACTATTGAGGCTTTTAGAATTGTTATACTCATAAATATCTCCCTTGATAATTATTTCAGATGTCCATCCGCGACGGAGGAAACACATTTTTCATGTATTTCCCCCCTGTGCCCCCACTGAAGCAAAAACTGACAGTTTAACAACAGTTTTGAAAAGCTCCCATGAAAACTTTTATTTCATACTCATATCGGCTACGTTTGATGAATTTTTTTTCAGGGGCCACTCTCCTGTACTGTTATCATCGATTAATGGCCAATTTTTTCGAATCCTAGAATGGTAACAAAGCCCTTTTGCTAGGAGCTCTCTCCCGCCTCCTTGACTTGTTTCATTTATGAGCGTTAATTGTAGGTACTCATCTTCACTAATTCATTAAATTGAATCAAGTGTTCAAAGCATGCACCTTAAACGTTGAAGTTGGGAAAAAATAACTCAAAATTATTCAATCTTCGCATTTAAAACAGCCACTAGCTGAACCGATTCTCAAAGATATTCATGACACCTATCATTCCTGAAATTTTCATGCAAATCCTAGCAAAACTATAGTGTCTGAGTAGGTAAAAAGCGCATGTTGTTCCATAGCCATATGTTTCCATAGTAATACTTGCAGCGCATATTGTTCCATAGTAATGCAGGAAAATTCAAACCGCTATAACTTCGCTAAATATGATTCAATCTTTATGAAACTTTCAGGATGGATCATTCTTATAAATAGACATCCACGTGTTGAACTTCATTGAATTTAAGGGTACCGTTAAGATTTTATTCAAGAAAACATAAAATCGATAAATCATACTATTACTAACAAAGTTGAGTGGATTGCGACTTCTCACGTATTTGTTGTTGTTGTACTCACCAAGGCCTACATTCCTGATTTTTTTCAGATTTTTCGGATCACAGGTGTCCAATCGCGAGGGGGGGACACAAATTTTTCGTGTATTTCCCCTCCCTGTGCGCCCCTCGAAGCAAATTTTGCCAAACTAAGACCTGTTTTGGAAAGTTCTCATCAAGACCTTACATTTGGTACCCATATCGGCTACCTTCAATGAATTTTTTTTTCGGGGGGTCACTCTCCTATATGGGGAGACCCCCCTTAAATACCTTATAAAATTTTTTGTAATTGAACTTTGAAGAGATCACCACTTTACACCTACACACAAAATTTGATGTTTCTAGCTTAAGTAGTTTCCGAGAAAAACTGCTGTGACACACGGACGGACGGACGGACGGACGGACAGACGGACAGACGGACAGACTGGTCGCGAAACTAGTAGGGTTTTGTAAAATTATTTTACAAAGCCCTAAAAAGTGGAGAAGCTTGGAGAAAGGAAAATAAGATCGATTTGATGCTTCATATCATCAAGAATCTAGCCTCTATTTAAGTACGGAAGCTTTCAAAGATTTTAATGTATTCGACATAATATTCATTATGGGTGTCATTTATAAATTTACTATTTTTGAATTTCAGAAGCACCCCCCGAAAAAATTGAGCAAAATCCCCTCATATTCTGGAAGCAAATGACAGCAACCTATCCGCATATGTCTGAAATATCTAAAGAGTATCTGATGACGGCTGTGTCCACCTCAGTTCCTTCAGAGAGGCTTTTCTCGAAAGCTGGGCAAATCATTTCCACAGCAAGAAATAGATTAAACGGGAAGTTTTCTGTTAAACTACTATTTTTAAGCTCTTTATCAGAAGAGTTTTGGGCTTGAATTTACTAAAATGCAAGGAACAATATTACTATTTTTCTTATGTTTTAGATTTAGTATAATAAAATAGCTAATATTTAATGAAATTTTTGGAATTATGGTGTATTTGTATATTATGGGGGTCCAGATACCTGGTGAGTACACTGGTATTTACTCGTACTACATTATTCTGTGTCTAAATTAGTGTCCATTAGACAACAAAATAGACAAAACATATAATAGTAAAAAAGTGAAACATCGATGTTGTTTAGCATCGGTGGAATGAGTCCGATATTTTATTGCCATCCATTGTTTTCTTTCGATAACTGTTCAATGGTTAACATCGATGTTTTCATTTCGATGCTCATCTCTAGCTGAAATGGCCTCCTGATTAGCGCTGGTCTGGCTCTGAGCACTTGTCCCCATGAGGGCTTGCGCCAACTCTCGCATGACCATGATAACCGTGGGAGTAAAAAGGCGACTACACACATGAACGGGGAAAGTGGCTCCGAAGGGGGACCTAATCAAATTGGAGCATTTTCAACTAAAAAAATTAATATTTCATCAAAAAAAAAACAAACAAAGTACAAACAAACGACGACGGAACCACGATGTTAACAGCACATTGAGAACGGTACCAACGACGAGGAATACAATGACAGTATGACGGACAAGAAAGAGAGAAGAAAAGACAGTTTTGTTCAAACAGATATTCTTGCCGCGTTCGGGCCCAGCAAAAAGACAATGTGAACACCAGAGCGTCCTAAAAAAGAAGAGCGGAAAGCGGGAAGAAAATATAAAGAGCATCGAAAATTCGATGATAACTGCTGCGACCGCTACCGTAGCGACCGAAGGAAATGTCTTAAATGCCGAAATAATAACGAACCATCCTAAGGTTCACAAAGTGATCATGTCAGAAAAAGAAAGATATGACCAGACATACGAAGCGACGTTGTGCAATTTCACCGCCACTGTCGAAAATGTGGCTGAAGCACTATACTCGGAAACGGATGCCGATAAACTCTCAAGAAAGGAAGTCGCAAAGTACAATTGCTAATCCGAAAAGTGGGAGACGTTCTTAAAAGAATAAAATCAGCATACCACTTGCCAAAAATGAGCAAAGGTGTAAAGAATGGGCTCCTTGAACTAGAGAAACTCTTAGATCGCAGTGGGCATTACCGAAGGAGCTGATTAAAGGCCAAAAACGGCAAGAAGGCCAAAAAAGAGCAGAAGGCCAAAGAGCGCTGTAAGATAAGCCTAAATGGGACACGTAGATGGCTCTACCATTAAACATCAACCAAAGGAGAGGAAGGTGGAGGCACTTGATGGGCGTGAAACGCTAGATCAGGGGTTCCAACCAGTGCTGACAAAAGGAGCGAAGAAAGTTGCAAAGGAACTCACTCAGAAAGTGCTAGGATATAATATTCGCACGGATGCGTAGCAAATAGTAAGGACTAACGTAAGTCAGGAGAAAAAAAAGCCACGACAAACACCCCGGCAGCAGGTGTTGCTCGTAAAACCCCACGATGACCAATCATACGCAAAATTGTTGCGGAATATCAGCAGAAATGTAAGACGCGAAGATACCAATACAGCTACTAAAGCAGTATGACCAATCTGGTCGGGCCACATACTGGTCAAATTCGGAGCAGAGGCCGACAATAAATAAGCATTTTGCAACGCAGTAAAGAGGGTCCTCAGCAAAAGCGCAAATGTAACCTCGCTCAAGCTGATGGCAACGATCGAAATAAGAGCATCATGGACCTGGCCGAGATAGAAGAGGCCATCAAAAGGGAGCTTACTGGCGTCGACAAGATCAAAGCGAGACTGATACCAGAAAACTATAGGGCACAAAGCATGAATCTTGGGTACGTTCTGTTATCAGGGCAATGTCGAGTTTTCCAGGAAGCCCTAGCCAAAGCAAAATCAGGACAAATCAGGACTTCAATGACCCGCATCCTAGAGTTAAGCCTACACCGCAGTTCAACCGCCTAAAATCTGCTTGAGCAGTTTGCTAGGCATATGAAAACCGACTGCTGCTGAGTGAGCAACACCAAGATCCTGATGATACTAGTACTGCTGCCATCTGTGTTCGGAACAGTGATTTCCAGGCGGAAAGTTGTGGATGGGGGGAGGGTTCGGTGTTCAGCGACCCCCTTTTTTAGTGTGTATCTAACGCCGAAGGAATTGATATCATCTTTCCAAGCCTA
Organism: Odontomyia ornata; assembly: GCA_963969285.1. Classification (NCBI taxonomy): domain Eukaryota; kingdom Metazoa; phylum Arthropoda; class Insecta; order Diptera; family Stratiomyidae; genus Odontomyia; species Odontomyia ornata. The sequence goes on from OZ017742.1 coordinate 262,807,495, forward strand.
ACTTAATGCTTTGGAGGGAGCTGTCTCGAACGCAGATGGCAGCGTACTCATTAGGGAAGACTTCAACGCTAAAGCAATTGAATGGGGCATGTCTAAAATAGATCTGCGGGAAATCGAATCTAAAAAATAGCGGCCAGGATCATCGTACTAAACACCGTAAATACGCCGACTTTCCGCCACGTTGGGTGCGACAGAACTATACCGCACGTGACATCCGACTCGGAGTCCTTAGTACGGAGGATAACCAATTGGAGAGTATTAGCGGACTACTCAGCTAGTGGTCATCAATGCATTCTGCTTGAGATCAGTGATGTTGTCTCCCAACATTCGTGCTCTCAATTTTCTACAATAGGGTGGAACATCGAAAGGATGGATGTCGAGGTGCTCACAGATGGTGCTACGCTGCAGGGTGATTCGCAGGGAACGGAGAAGCTGGCAGCTCAAGACGTGGTGAACTCAACTATGAGCATCATTACGACTGCTTGCAACGGTTCTTTGCTGAAATTGCTGAAAAGCGAAGGACGTGTTACAAGCTTCAGCGTGAGGCTCGACGGTCATGGAACCGAGACAGGGTACACAACTAGTGGTAGCAGCATATAAGTTGGCCAGGAAATGCCTTCGCAAATTGTTAAGCACCAGCAAGGCTCGCTGCTGGCAAGATCTAGTGGACCATGTGAACAAGGATCCGTGGGCCCTTGGCAACAAGCTAGTTTTGCGGAAACTTGGTGCCCTACGGAAGCTTTCAATACACGATGCGAAAAAAACAGACGAGATAATGCGGGCACTCTTTCTCGCTCATTTCGTCCGTGTTGACGCTGTCCATGGTGAAACAGCAGTCAAATGTCTACTCTTCACGCGGCCGGAATTGGAAGAGGCAATCCTTCCACTAAAAGCGAGGAAGACTGCAGGCCCAGATCATGTTCCAGCTGAGGTGTTGCAACTTGTCTATCACCATCGTTCTGACTTGTTCAACATACTCAACGCTTGCCTACGGGACGAGGTTTTCCCGGCACGATGGAAGGTGCCGAGGCTCGTGCTAATTAGCAAGGGGAAGGAAAATCCCGGATTACCATCTGCATACCACCCGTTATGCATGCTAGAAACTGCTGTGAAAATGCTAGAGAAACTCATCAAGGGTAGACTCACTGACACGATTTGTGCTGCTGCGGGCCTATCTCCTCGGCAGTACGTCTTTAGAGAAGGACGCATCACTATTGATGCGATTGCAGAGGTAATCTGGATAAAATAGAAAATCCCTAGAGTAAGGCTGATCAGTATTGGAGACATACTAATCGAATCGAAGCCAGTGGTGAAGTACCTGGGGCTACCGGTCGTCTCGAAGATGTTTCTCTGAGCAACGGCTGAGAAGGTTGCTTCGGGAGTATCGGCTCAGAGTTAACTTATGGCCAACGTAGGGGGACCCAGCCCATCAAGAAGATGCCTCTTGATGAGTGCTGTAGGCTCAATGCTACTGCACGCAGGCATGATAGTTGTTGCCCTCCTTGCTAGAGAGCAACGCACTATTTACCTGCGTCGAAACGAGGACGCGAGGGAGATGGCTGTCGATGAGAAGAGACAATGCTCAATCGACGATTGGCAGCAGTCTTGGGTGAATTGCACGAAGGTAAGGTGGACTTCGCTCCTCATCCCGGATGTTCGACCGTGGCATGGTGCGACTGCCTTCTATCTGACCCAGATTTTGAGCGGACATGGGTGTTTTTAGTCTTATCTGCACAAGATTGTGTAATGATTTTCTCTTTCAACTCGCACGCGGAACCGACCTCTCATCGGTTCTAGACGTTAAGTCTGAGTAGTGCCAACGGATGGTACCAACAGGTCAACCAATCCGTGCACCGTAACCCATTCATGCGGTGACTGCTTGTCGGCCAGCTAGTTCGGAGAGGATTTCGGTCGCGGGTCTCCGAATGGATTACGCTCAATTACAATATTTCAGTCACCTGAAATTGCCCGTTTTCTAAACGCGTCAACATTTACTCATCCAGAACGAGAAACCTACATTACGTTAGTTCTGGATGGGATCTATCCACAGATCTCAAATCAAAAACGCTACAAAATCCACAGGCGCGTTACCGATTCACCGACGCGGTACCGAAAAATATACTACTCGAACTTAACCCGAAGAAAACTACTCTAAAGAAATGACGAAACAAGCAAAGGTACCGCGTACCGCGCGCGACGCGAAACCGACTTCAGCGGATTTGGCGAAACCCTACCCTCGCGACGGCATACTTACCCTACACTCTCTGTTCCCCCTGAAATAGAACGAGTTACTGAAAAGGAAAGTCGTGGTTTAACTTAGCAATTCATTATATTATTAAATTCAATCAAATTAGGATTTCGATTATAAATATTAGTATCCTCCATTTACACACGAGAAAATTCTCTAACCTACAAATCTGTAACAAAAAAAAATCGTGCAAATATTTATCCTAGATACTTCTCCTTATCTGACATGATTTTAGTATTCTACTTTTTCTTATTTTAAGCTTACTTTGAGAAAACACGAACTATCTTTTATCTATGTTTTGGATTTTAACTTTTGCTTTTAAAAAAAAAATATCACTAAGGATTTTCGTATATTCTAAACATTAAACAAATTTGCTGGTTGCTTGTTTGTTGTAAATTTAGTCATATCGAGCTTATTTCTCAAGGGGAAAGGATTCGAGGGCTAGAAATGGTTTGGAATTTCTAAAACGTTCACATGTATCGTGTTCAAGAAATAAGAGCGATTTATCACTAAAGAAGAGTTAAACTGATTAAGTTTCAAAAACTAACATTTGCACAATTTAGACCTTTCAAAGGAAGTATAGGCTGCTTTTCCGTTTTTTTTTCTTAAATCTTTCAATTGCATGCTTACTTAAATCGAATTAATTTAAATTTATGACACATACATTGAATATTTTTCCACGGTAATCATCTCTATGCATTTTGAAATTAATTAAGATTTTTTTTTTTTTTTTTTTTTACTTCATTCGCTTCAAATAAACTTTATCTAAGTTCAAATTGGATATAAATTTTATGTATTGGATTGGTTTGTAGCGTCGATGATAATCTCATGGTAGGGACCCGACTCAGGTATAGAGTTTATCGTTTCCCTTTCTTGTATAATTTATTTAAATATTTACTGTTTGCTGAACCGACAGCATACGATTAAATTTCATTATTTTTTCTTGTATACTTCTTGGTACCGATGTAAAATAATTGTTTGTAAGGGGCTCTCAACCAAAAGTTGATCTCAAATTTCTCAGAAAAAAAAAACAAGAAAAAGAATCTTCTCCGACGAATTCCAATTGGCCGAATTGTACGTATTCAGACTTTCAAACTGAGCCGTTGATTAGTTGCTTTCAAACTCATGATAATTTAAAATTATTTCCATAGGAAAACGAAGAGTACTATAAATTCGATCTGTAAAGAGCGCCCCAACTATTTTATATCGGAATCAAACAAAACTAGGAACGTTAATTCGCGTAAGCTTGCAAACTTAAGCAAATATACACGACGTTAAACAGGCAAGCAAGCACAAACAATTACCATTTGCAAAAAAAAAAGGAATAGGCTTGGCTATCCAAAGAATTTTCCATTTAAAAAAAATCTATAAATATTTACGTTAGAATGTAAATCTTTCTTTAAAATAGGGCAAGTAGACACAGACAATTACCATTTGTAAAAATTAATTTCATATTTAAATCACCTTTCCTAGATATTCCATTGTCTTCATATCAACTAGTGAACTGCCAAGAACATATGGATGTTGTACTTTTACAGCCACTGTTTCACCCGATTTTAGGCTCGCCTTATGCACTTGAGCCAATGAAGCAGTACCAAACGATTCTGGGTCAAAGCTATCGAATAACTCGTCTGCGCTTTTCTTTAAATCTTGCTTTACCACTTTATATAAATCTTCGACTGGAATACTTGGAGCATCACTGTGAAGTACTTTCATTGTTTTAACGAATTCTGGAGGTAGAAGATAGTCCAAAGCACCCATATGTTGTCCTTATCCCATTGACGATAGAATAGTTGATTTTGATGTTAGTCCAATATTCCATACGGTGATTGCTGCTTTTCCCAAACGAACAACTCCCAATGAATCTACATATATCGTAATCGTTGGCATGTAAACTTAATCTTGTTCCAGCTGCTGTAGCAGTTAAAGCTCAATACTTTATCACTCTACGAATCATGGCAACTTAATAGTACGGCACGTCATCTTTAATGCACTCAAACATTACACTTTTCAAGTTAAGTTTATCGAATTTCCTTGTTCACATGCAAAAGTATGAAACCAAAATTGAAAATAAATTTGTTGTTTGTTGTGATGACCTTCTAACGTTGAACCCCGTTCTGAACAATTTTGGAACCGATCGCTTCGAGTTGCATTAGTCGCTCGATTAAAATTAGACCGGTTTAATGCTATGAGCTGAGTACCAGTTAGTGTTATGATAGTGCCGTATTCTGCAAAAGCACCAACTGTTCATGGCCAAGTACAACAGCAGCAAATCTCGTTGGATGTATTCATTTTACCCCGTAGTTGATTTGCATGAGCCACAGATTTTATGAAAAGGATATTGTGTTGCTGCGCTCTGATGTGATATGAACTTTTCAATCACATTGGCTCCGAGCTTGTAGTGAGAAGTTGAAATTCTGAAATCCAGTTTTCTTTTATGTTCACTAACTGGTTATTTGCTATTACATAGCATCCTGTTTCATGTTATGCTCGTCGAGTATTGGCGTAGTTTGCTCTCTTCTGAGGCAACATTGGTATGGTTTATTTACTTCAGTTTTTCACCGCTGATTTAGTACCGGCATACATCATTTGAAGACTCATATGACTGTCTCTTGGTGTATAAAAATGAAGCACATCGGGTATGAAACTCGACCATCGTCATGAACCATACGATACGTGTAAACAATATAACGTGGCTGATGACCCGGTAAAAGTTCTTGGAGCTCAGCTATCGAGATGTTCTCAATGCATTCATCCCAAACAATCAGTTGTTTGTCGCGATCAACTTTCAATATTAGCGCCGCATTTTTGATAACGTGAGAAGCATACCCGCGAACAAGGTTGATCCCTTTTAATTACATATATTTATACCGTACAATGTACTTTGCTGAATCGAAGGCTGCAATCTGTACTGCGGATTGCAAGCGATACGCCAATTGATCAATCTGAACAAGGTAGCAAGCGTTACTTCGAATTTCCGCATGAAGAAGTGTCAAATCATTTTGGTGTTGAATTATTCTCCTACTGGATTCATTAAGAGAAATTGTTTTATCGAAGGTATATTCCCACTTAGTCCGCAGTTCACACTGCCTTCCGCTGCAGACTCTTTCCCAATGTGTCTGCTCCGGTGAATGTCACTGCCTCACGAATAAAGTTTTCCAAAAACTCTTTAAGCACACCACGCGTTTCTTCACAGATTAAACAGGGAATACGTTTCACTCCACCACGTCGCGCCAAACGACGTATAGCTCGTTTTGTAATACCTTGGATATTATCACGAAGAACTTTGCGATGACGTTTAGCGCCTCCATGTGCTGTCAAAAGTTCCGGTTGTCACCTCGGACAAAACATATGTGCGTGGAATGGCACTTCATATGGCGGAAATGTGCTTCTTCAGATGTCGCCAGTGGCATAGTTTTCTCGATGGCCACGGTGGAGGGGCATTTCCAGATGGCTATGTCTCGAAATGTGCCGGGGTTGGATTAATTCTATATTTCGAATATTTATATCCACGGATCTAAATAATTGGACAGAAAAAAAAATATTTTCTGCACAACGATATCCGCACAACAGATGAAGTCCGCTGGCACTTCGAGGACATATCCATCTGGCAGGTTACAAGGGTTCGGGATCGGAATCACTTCGATTCCTGGGCGCAGGCGTCACATTACACATTCCCCCCCCCAAAATCGAAGTAATTACGATCCCGTCTCCTTGGTAACAGGTCTTGGTTAGGGACGTGGCGGGTCGAAGATCCGTTTCGAAGGATAGGCTACAACCCTGTTCGTGAAGACTCGGCAGTGACTATATAGTAGGAAGTCAGGTGTTATTCGGAGGCCTTCGTCTAGGCAGAGATTTGGGATAAGCCAAGGTTTCTCGTGGGAATTAGTTGCACTTCATCGTCTAAGGTCTTTTGCGTGGTAAATTCCCAGGGTCTTACCAGTCATGTCCGCGATGAGGTATCGGGTGGGGCTTATGACTTGCATGACTCGACACTTCACGAATTTCTTGTCTAGTTTGGCATTGTAATGGCGGGTGGCATCGCTCTGTCGGAAGTTTCGACGATATATTTCGTCGCCGGCCTTAAAGCCAGAAGGATGAGATCGCAAGTTGTACCGCTCCTCTCCCATCCGTCTACTTTCTTCAATCTTCTCCCGCAGTTGATCTCGCAGAAGTTGGAGCTTTTCGTGCGGTTCTAGAACCAAGATTGGGTCCTCTAGCGATTTCAGCTGCCGCAATAGCCGGTAAGCGCTCCCATGACCGATCATGTACTGGCCGAACACTGCAAAATACGGCGAAATGCCGGTCGTGGCGTGGTACGACGAGCGCAGCGCACTAGTGATGGCGGACAATTTGCGATCCCAGTCCCTCTGATTCGGGTGGACATAGGCGCGAATGGCCGCTATGAGCGTACGATTCAGTCGTTCGGATGCGTTGGCTTGTGGTGAATAGACGGCAGTTCGTTGGTGGATGATGCCGTATTTGGACATTAGGTCTCGGAACTTGCTGGAGGTGAACTGGACCCCATTGTCGGAGACAAGTTTCTCCGGAACTCCAAACATGTGAAAGACTCGGTTCTCCAAAAAGCTGATTATTGGTCCAGTGTGCATGTTACGTAGTGGTTCTATGATAGGGAATTTGGAGAGCTGGTCCAGGACCACGACAGCTCCCGTGTGACCAGAAGCAGATCGAGGGTAAGGACCGATAAGATCAATGTACAAGCGCTGGAACACGCGTTCGGGGACCTCAACCTTACCCATGGGTGGTCGAAGAATGGTGTTGGGCGCTTTAGTGCACTTGCATATCTCACAGGAGGCTACGTACGCTTTTATCTGTTGTGCCATCTTAGGCCAAAAGAAACAGGTTTTCAACCGCCTAAGTGTACGACCGTATCCGCCGTGCGCACTTGATGGGTGGTCATGAGCCCGCCTGATAAGATCAGTGGTTAATTCTTCGGGCACCCACAACTTCCACTGTTCTTCTTCTTGTATGGGGTCTCCGGATGCGTGTCCCATCCGTTTGTAAATGAATCCATCCGTCAACCGCAGTTCAGGAAGCTGGGACAGTTGATTCTGGATAGTGTGAATCAGTTGGGTGTAGCTGGCTGACTTGAAGGCAGGATGGTCCAAATCGATCAATTGGGGGCTGTCGTCCTCTTGGACCAACTCGGCTCCTTCAGGGGCGAACATTCTGGATAGGGTGTCGGGGACTACATGCTGGCTTCCTTTTCGGTGGCGAATTGTGAAGTCAAATGCCTGTAGTTTCAGTGCCCACCTGGCCAATCTGCCGTTGAGATCAGTCTGGCTCATTAGCCATTTCAGAGAAGCGTGATCCGTAACGATTTCAAAGGTGTGTCCCTCCACATAGGCTCGGAAGCGTTTCACTGCCAACACCGCGGCTAAACATTCTTGCTCGGAGACCGTGTAATTTCGCTGGGCTGGGTTCAGCTTGTGAGACATGAAGGCTATAGGTCTCTCCTCGCCGTCTTGTGCAACCTGGACTAAGACTGCTCCCACCCCATGTTGACTCGCGTCACAATGGATTGAGAACGGTTTGTCAAAGTCCGGGCTGTGCAGTACGGGGGCCGTAGTCAGACTCTTCTTTAGCTCTTCAAAGGCTCGCAAGCTGGGCTCTTCCCAGACGAATTTACGTCCCTTACGCAACATGTCGGTCAAAGGAGTGGTAATGGTGGCATAGTCACGTACAAAACGCTGGTACCATCCGCATAAGCCTAGGAATCGGCGTAACTGTTTGGTGGTCTTGGGTAGTGGAAAAACGTCAATCGCTTGAGTCTTTTCCGGATCGGTCTTGATATGCCCATGCCCAATGATGTGACCTAAATACTTCACCTCCGTCATCACGAACTGGCTCTTCCTTATGTTGATGGTTAATCTTGCCCTCCGGATGTGTAGAGCCACCTCCTGAAGCAGGTCGATGTGTTCATCGAAGGTCTCGGTTATAAGCAGCAGATCGTCCAAGTAAACGAAAACTTGGTGCCGCAAATGAGGTGGTATCACCTTATCCATAAGGCGCGTCATTGTTTGGGGGGCATTACACAATCCGAATGGCATGGTCACGAATTGATATAAGGGCCGGCCTGGGACTGTGAAGGCTGTTTTCTCCTTTGAACCGGGGTCTAAAGGAATTTGCCAGAAGGCGTCCTTGAGGTCTAAGCTCGTGATGAAATGGGCTTTAGGCAATCGACTCAAAATGCCTTCTATCAACGGTAGAGGATATGCGTCCTTGACTGTGACGGCGTTCAAGCGTCTGGCATCTAAGCATAACCGGACCTTGTTCGGCTTGACAACTAAGGTGACTGGGGAAGCCCACGCGCTCTGTGATTCTTCGATTACGCCTAATGATAGCATTCGATCCACTTCGGCATATAACGATTTTTCCTTCGCCGGAGATATGGCGAAATGTCTCTGTTTTATGGGTTTAGCATCCCCCACATCTATAGTGTGGAACACCAGGGCAGTCCGCCCGAGACCTTCCTTCTCGTGCGAGGGAAAAGCCGATATAGCCGAGTCGAGACGCAGTTGCTGAGTTACATCCAGTGTATGCCGTAATAAGTTAGTGGGTTGAGATTGGTCAGGAACGGTGGTGACGGACTCCAGGGTCGAACAGGAAAATAGTGCCGGGGCCAAGTTAAATTTTCGAACGAAATCCACTCCTAAATAAAGATTCTGGGTTAACTGAGGTATGATGAAAAATTCCATAGGTTTAGTTACCCCTTTAAAGGTGACATCCGTCATAATTTTTCCCACTACAGAGTGACGAGTTCCGTCCGCCGTGCTTAACCAGGAGGTGAAATGACGGATTTGGTCCGCGTGCTTGGCCAGTACCTCCCCTGCAAACTCGGCAGAGATGCAATTCACACTGGCTCCCGTATCGACTAAGCCTGATACTCGTTTTTGCAGGAGGTGTACTGACGCATATGGCCGAACATCATCCCTCAATAATTCGTCTAAGTATATGTCCTTCAACACTTTCCTCGACTGCCTGACTTTTCTCCAGAAGCTCCGCATCCGACGCGTGGCTCGCTTGCTTCGCGGTGGGACAGTTGTGGCCAATTCCTCATGGAAGATGCGCTGTCGAGTAGCCAAATAATTCCGCAGCCTGACATGAAAAGGTTTTACATGCCAAGGAACTTTCGTCTCGCTATCATTTCCCTGCGCGTTGGCCTCGGCGGAGGACGGCGTCGGTTGTGGAACTTCGGGAGAACTGTGTTTAGCGGTGCGAGTCAGCAGAGTTGGAGTCATGTTGGGAGCTGGGTCGTAGCTAGTGATGGGGTCTGGATTGGTTCGTCCGGGGTCTAGGAGTGCCGACGGGTGGTCGCGGCACTCGGTGGCAAGTTTTTTCGCCCTTTGCAATTTGCACAGTCAGGTGCGTATGTGTCGGCCTTCCCGCATCGGTAGCAGAAAAGCGTTGGCTCCGCTGGACATGCGTAGAACCGATGTCCCGGTTGTCGGCAGTTCCAACATACCGTCGGGCTTGTAATTGCTTCAAGGGAGGGTCGATCAATCAATGCTGGGTCCTCAAGCTCCGGTGGTGCTCCGCTCCTCGGTACTGGTACTGGATCAGCAAGCAGGTGGTCTGCTGCCATCAACTCCGCGGTGTGATGATTTCGGGGATTTGGTCCCGTTATGCGAGGTTGTGGGCGGAAGGTACCTCGTCGCTCATCCAAGTGTTCTTGTCTACGCGCATGGAGGCGCAATCCCTGTATGGTGTTGATGGGAAAATGTAGCAGGCTGTTCTGGAGATCCCAGCGCATGTTCTCTCTGATAATTTCTACTAATTCGTCCTCGGGCATGGTATTTCGCAGGCGAGTGCTCAATCTCACAATACTGGTGTAGTACTGGTCGAACGGTTCGTGAGCGCCTTGTTTCCGTTTCTTTATTTGCTCTCTTAGCTCTCTCTCAGTGAAGCCATCCTCAAATCGATTGCGGAAGGCTGCACTGAAAGAGTGCCAAGTGGGACGTGGCGTTGACTCTTTAAAGCTCCAGTACCAGTCGGCAGCGTCGCCGCTGAACAAAAGATGTGCATGCCGGAGGAAGGCCGAGGAATCCCCTCCCAGGGTGCTGGATATCAACGCCTGAATCCGGAAAAGGAACCGGTCCGCCGATATCATATCGTTGAACCCTGTAAAGTTCAGGCGCCAACTCTCCATGATACGAGGCGTCGGGTCTCGGAAAAGTGTCAATGCGTTCCCGGGGGGAATCACATCCTCTACTGACCTGTTGTACTGAACTGCCTCGGGGGCTGGAGGTACCAACGGAGGTCCGGTACTGTGTCGCGGTCTGTATTCGGGAGCTCTGGGATCCATTCCCGAGTTCCTTGGAGGTGGGACCCATTGCTCGGATTGTCGGGAGTGGGGCATCGCCACACTGGGATTTGGCTCCCAGCCAAGCGGAGTTCTCACGCGGCTGGGTGGTTGGCTCAACGGGAGATTCTGGATCTTTCCCTCCAGGTTGCCAATCCTCTCCGACATATCCCTCATCAACGCCACGAGGGTGTCAATGGAGTGGGCGGAAGGCATGGTTGTCACCTCGGACACGACACTTGCAGCCGGAACTTCACCGCCTACTGCTCCTTGCAGGTCTAAGAGTGGGTGTGACGGTTCGGCTTCTGGAGCTCCTTTCGCCACTGCTCCACGCGTTGGTAGGGGCGTTCCGAGGGGGACGTCTAGGGCAGACCGATCTATGGGTCGCCGGCATAAGGGACACAGTTCTGACGTGAGGAGGAGCTGTTGTACACAGGCACGATGGAATAAATGTCCACAATCCAATCGCACGCTGTGTACGCCCTCCACTACGTCCTCGAAACAGATTCCACAGTTCGCGGGTTGGACCGTTTTGGACCGTGTCCATCGCTTTTCTGGGGTCCGCTTCGTTGCCATTATCGTGTGGTTGCTAATATTGAGAAGAAAAATAAATATAAAATACACTTATTTCTACTATAAACCTAATAAACCTAATATATATATAGAAAACCTAAAAATACGTTAGTAGCCGATAGTGGCGAGCTAATGATAAGTGGAGAAAAAAAAATATTTGACAGTCACTTTCCCTTCCAGTAGTCGACTCCTTCACTGGGAAAAGAGAGTGCGTGGTAATCTGCCGAAGAAAGGGTGCTTCGGTCGATTTACGAAATTTAACCCCACACCCACATACATTACAAAAAACCGTCTCTAAACTACGTTAAAGTGACTCGACGAGACAAGTGGTAGAGCTACCGTAACGACTTTGTACGCGGTCAAAACTCCCGACGCGTAGAAGCATTCCGGGCTTCGCGACTCCAGCATACGCCACCGAACGTTGAACCGATACCACTCGTCTAACACGCATAAGAAATAGTTAGAATCCTTCCGCGACATAAAGGCAAGGTAGCCTTCTATTTTCTTGAGAGTCCATGCTGATAGGTAAACCCATCAGACTGGCAGTTCCATCAAGAAAATAGAAGGTCCTTACAGGGGTTACCCTGGGACAACACATCGGAAGGATTCTGTCGCGAAAGCAAAATCAAACAAAGGAGAGCGGAAGCTACAACTCACGTGAAGCGACCTCTAATGTGTATCACACAATTCCACTGCTCCTGATAGTGGGACTCGAGTACCAAAGTACCTTACATCCTCCGTAAAGGACCAACTCGTCAGAAGACGCGAAGTTCTTTCCCCCTTAGGATGTTTTTGGCCCCACGTTGGGCGCCATTTGTAATGATTTTCTCTTTCAACTCGCACGCGGAACCGACCTCTCATCGGTTCTAGACGTTAAGTCTGAGTAGTGCCAACGGATGGTACCAACAGGTCAACCAATCCGTGCACCGTAACCCATTCATGCGGTGACTGCTTGTCGGCCAGCTAGTTCGGAGAGGATTTCGGTCGCGGGTCTCCGAATGGATTACGCTCAATTACAATATTTCAGTCACCTGAAATTGCCCGTTTTCTAAACGCGTCAACATTTACTCATCCAGAACGAGAAACCTACATTACGTTAGTTCTGGATGGGATCTATCCACAGATCTCAAATCAAAAACGCTACAAAATCCACAGGCGCGTTACCGATTCACCGACGCGGTACCGAAAAATATACTACTCGAACTTAACCCGAAGAAAACTACTCTAAAGAAATGACGAAACAAGCAAAGGTACCGCGTACCGCGCGCGACGCGAAACCGACTTCAGCGGATTTGGCGAAACCCTACCCTCGCGACGGCATACTTACCCTACACTCTCTGTTCCCCCTGAAATAGAACGAGTTACTGAAAAGGAAAGTCGTGGTTTAACTTAGCAATTCATTATATTATTAAATTCAATCAAATTAGGATTTCGATTATAAATATTAGTATCCTCCATTTACACACGAGAAAATTCTCTAACCTACAAATCTGTAACAAAAAAAAATCGTGCAAATATTTATCCTAGATACTTCTCCTTATCTGACATGATTTTAGTATTCTACTTTTTCTTATTTTAAGCTTACTTTGAGAAAACACGAACTATCTTTTATCTATGTTTTGGATTTTAACTTTTGCTTTTAAAAAAAAAATATCACTAAGGATTTTCGTATATTCTAAACATTAAACAAATTTGCTGGTTGCTTGTTTGTTGTAAATTTAGTCATATCGAGCTTATTTCTCAAGGGGAAAGGATTCGAGGGCTAGAAATGGTTTGGAATTTCTAAAACGTTCACATGTATCGTGTTCAAGAAATAAGAGCGATTTATCACTAAAGAAGAGTTAAACTGATTAAGTTTCAAAAACTAACATTTGCACAATTTAGACCTTTCAAAGGAAGTATAGGCTGCTTTTCCGTTTTTTTTTCTTAAATCTTTCAATTGCATGCTTACTTAAATCGAATTAATTTAAATTTATGACACATACATTGAATATTTTTCCACGGTAATCATCTCTATGCATTTTGAAATTAATTAAGATTTTTTTTTTTTTTTTTTTTTACTTCATTCGCTTCAAATAAACTTTATCTAAGTTCAAATTGGATATAAATTTTATGTATTGGATTGGTTTGTAGCGTCGATGATAATCTCATGGTAGGGACCCGACTCAGGTATAGAGTTTATCGTTTCCCTTTCTTGTATAATTTATTTAAATATTTACTGTTTGCTGAACCGACAGCATACGATTAAATTTCATTATTTTTTCTTGTATACTTCTTGGTACCGATGTAAAATAATTGTTTGTAAGGGGCTCTCAACCAAAAGTTGATCTCAAATTTCTCAGAAAAAAAAAACAAGAAAAAGAATCTTCTCCGACGAATTCCAATTGGCCGAATTGTACGTATTCAGACTTTCAAACTGAGCCGTTGATTAGTTGCTTTCAAACTCATGATAATTTAAAATTATTTCCATAGGAAAACGAAGAGTACTATAAATTCGATCTGTAAAGAGCGCCCCAACTATTTTATATCGGAATCAAACAAAACTAGGAACGTTAATTCGCGTAAGCTTGCAAACTTAAGCAAATATACACGACGTTAAACAGGCAAGCAAGCACAAACAATTACCATTTGCAAAAAAAAAAGGAATAGGCTTGGCTATCCAAAGAATTTTCCATTTAAAAAAAATCTATAAATATTTACGTTAGAATGTAAATCTTTCTTTAAAATAGGGCAAGTAGACACAGACAATTACCATTTGTAAAAATTAATTTCATATTTAAATCACCTTTCCTAGATATTCCATTGTCTTCATATCAACTAGTGAACTGCCAAGAACATATGGATGTTGTACTTTTACAGCCACTGTTTCACCCGATTTTAGGCTCGCCTTATGCACTTGAGCCAATGAAGCAGTACCAAACGATTCTGGGTCAAAGCTATCGAATAACTCGTCTGCGCTTTTCTTTAAATCTTGCTTTACCACTTTATATAAATCTTCGACTGGAATACTTGGAGCATCACTGTGAAGTACTTTCATTGTTTTAACGAATTCTGGAGGTAGAAGATAGTCCAAAGCACCCATATGTTGTCCTTATCCCATTGACGATAGAATAGTTGATTTTGATGTTAGTCCAATATTCCATACGGTGATTGCTGCTTTTCCCAAACGAACAACTCCCAATGAATCTACATATATCGTAATCGTTGGCATGTAAACTTAATCTTGTTCCAGCTGCTGTAGCAGTTAAAGCTCAATACTTTATCACTCTACGAATCATGGCAACTTAATAGTACGGCACGTCATCTTTAATGCACTCAAACATTACACTTTTCAAGTTAAGTTTATCGAATTTCCTTGTTCACATGCAAAAGTATGAAACCAAAATTGAAAATAAATTTGTTGTTTGTTGTGATGACCTTCTAACGTTGAACCCCGTTCTGAACAATTTTGGAACCGATCGCTTCGAGTTGCATTAGTCGCTCGATTAAAATTAGACCGGTTTAATGCTATGAGCTGAGTACCAGTTAGTGTTATGATAGTGCCGTATTCTGCAAAAGCACCAACTGTTCATGGCCAAGTACAACAGCAGCAAATCTCGTTGGATGTATTCATTTTACCCCGTAGTTGATTTGCATGAGCCACAGATTTTATGAAAAGGATATTGTGTTGCTGCGCTCTGATGTGATATGAACTTTTCAATCACATTGGCTCCGAGCTTGTAGTGAGAAGTTGAAATTCTGAAATCCAGTTTTCTTTTATGTTCACTAACTGGTTATTTGCTATTACATAGCATCCTGTTTCATGTTATGCTCGTCGAGTATTGGCGTAGTTTGCTCTCTTCTGAGGCAACATTGGTATGGTTTATTTACTTCAGTTTTTCACCGCTGATTTAGTACCGGCATACATCATTTGAAGACTCATATGACTGTCTCTTGGTGTATAAAAATGAAGCACATCGGGTATGAAACTCGACCATCGTCATGAACCATACGATACGTGTAAACAATATAACGTGGCTGATGACCCGGTAAAAGTTCTTGGAGCTCAGCTATCGAGATGTTCTCAATGCATTCATCCCAAACAATCAGTTGTTTGTCGCGATCAACTTTCAATATTAGCGCCGCATTTTTGATAACGTGAGAAGCATACCCGCGAACAAGGTTGATCCCTTTTAATTACATATATTTATACCGTACAATGTACTTTGCTGAATCGAAGGCTGCAATCTGTACTGCGGATTGCAAGCGATACGCCAATTGATCAATCTGAACAAGGTAGCAAGCGTTACTTCGAATTTCCGCATGAAGAAGTGTCAAATCATTTTGGTGTTGAATTATTCTCCTACTGGATTCATTAAGAGAAATTGTTTTATCGAAGGTATATTCCCACTTAGTCCGCAGTTCACACTGCCTTCCGCTGCAGACTCTTTCCCAATGTGTCTGCTCCGGTGAATGTCACTGCCTCACGAATAAAGTTTTCCAAAAACTCTTTAAGCACACCACGCGTTTCTTCACAGATTAAACAGGGAATACGTTTCACTCCACCACGTCGCGCCAAACGACGTATAGCTCGTTTTGTAATACCTTGGATATTATCACGAAGAACTTTGCGATGACGTTTAGCGCCTCCATGTGCTGTCAAAAGTTCCGGTTGTCACCTCGGACAAAACATATGTGCGTGGAATGGCACTTCATATGGCGGAAATGTGCTTCTTCAGATGTCGCCAGTGGCATAGTTTTCTCGATGGCCACGGTGGAGGGGCATTTCCAGATGGCTATGTCTCGAAATGTGCCGGGGTTGGATTAATTCTATATTTCGAATATTTATATCCACGGATCTAAATAATTGGACAGAAAAAAAAATATTTTCTGCACAACGATATCCGCACAACAGATGAAGTCCGCTGGCACTTCGAGGACATATCCATCTGGCAGGTTACAAGGGTTCGGGATCGGAATCACTTCGATTCCTGGGCGCAGGCGTCACATTACAATTGGTTGGTCACGGTCCTTCGATTGTCGGTTTTGCCCAGGGGAGGAAGACAATGCCTGCCACACATTTTTTGCGTGCATAAAATGGGTCAGGCTGTGACGAGTCCTCTACAGAGAGACGGTAGAGCTGACCCCGAATAGTATAGTCGCGGTGATGCTCGAATCGGTTGACAAATAGAACCAGGTGGCACATTATGTTCGGGCAATCCTAAAAGATAAAAGGGACTCACTGCAGCCGGGGACGTTGGGGCTGGGGAATCACTTGTCTGGCGATTCCTCTTCCCCACTCCCTTTCCTCTAGAAGAGGGATCCCCCAGCTTGAAGGCCCTCGCGACGTAACAAAACGAGACCTGGCCCGAAGTAATGTGTCAAATGTTTTCAGGCTGAGTTTTCGGGTTGATAGGGGAGGCGTTTAGCGGGTAGTTCAGTCCCAAACACAAAAAAGAGATATAGATCCTCAAAAAACTCATTACTGAATATAGTTGACCAGGAAATTAAGTAAATCCTAGTCCTGTTAATACTTAATTTTTTTTTGTCGTTACTCGTACCACCAATTTTTCCGTTATTGGAATTTGATTAGATTTTATTGAACTGTAATTGTGTGATATTAAAGGTAATTTGACGGTTATAACAGTTTTTAATTTAGTTTTCTTCAATTCAAACAAAGAAGGAACGACATTGTACTATATTATGTGAGTTTCTTTTTTTGACTTAAAATGTCGATGAATAATAATATGAATTGCTAAACCGTTCCTGGTTCTTGGTATATTGATTCAGTTTTGGATTCGAGTAGTTTATTTCGGACAACGCGTCGGTGAATATTCGGGGACGTGTAATTTTGATTGAGGTTGTCTTTTTCTGATTTCTTTCTTTTGGACTGGATGTATGGGCGGAAAGAGATGGACGGTAAATTAGAGTAAAGTCGAGCTGTTGGAAGTTGATTGACGCGTTTTAAATCAGGCATTTGAATCAGTGTCTGATAATTGTAATTTGGAGTTAGTCTGCTCGCAGAAGACCTGGGATCGACATTCCTCTTTGAACTAGCTAGCCTGCCAGGAGCCACCTCGGAGTAGACTAAGGGTGTCCAGACTTGACTTGTTGGGTACAGTCCATTAACACGTTCGAAGACTTCACGTTTACAACCGATGAAAGGTCGATTTAGATTTCCTTCGGGAAATCTCGAACGAACGAGAAAGGAGTAAAAATCATTACACAAGTTCTTTCCTAAAATTCATACAGAATGAAATGAGGGAGATTGTAGCCACAAATGTCGTTACAAGGACTATATTCCAATAGCTCTTGAATGAGTGCACAAACCTCCTGTAAAAGATCAATAAAAAACAGCGATGAGCCGGTAGATATTCTATAAAAGGTGAAGTTGACTAATGATGTCATACCGGTTTTTTATGACGTCAAGTTTCATTTTCCAAGCGTTCCAGTAAAACACGCTCTAGCATTGTTTTAAGACTGGCTTTTCAAGCATGATAAGTCAACGGAATTGTGGAAAAGAGTCAAATGTTACAGAAAACCGGCATCTCTATGCATGAATGAGAACTATTTTATATTTAAAGGCAAGTTCTTTAAAGGGACAGCAGGAACAGCAATGGAGAACCCACTATCTATACTCCTGATTGACATTTTTATGGATTGGTTGGAGATGGAAGTACAAAATAAGCGCATGCTACCGAAAATATAGATTAGATACATTGACGTTATTTTCGCTATCGTCAAAGTTGATGAGGTGGAGGCATTGCTGAATGCGCTTAATAGTATACATCCCAAGATCACGTTCTCGATAGAAAAAGAGAACAAGGGTGAACTACCATTCTCAGATCTTTTAATCATAGGAGGCCCAGAATTAACCGGTTTTGATATTTTTAGGAAGAATGCTACCTCGCAGAGAATGATACCAAGTTTGTCCAATCATTCTTTTGGGCAAAAGACGGCTGCGTATAATGCAGTGATATATCATAGATCACAGTGCCGATGAATACAGAGTGTTTGCAGCGGGAAAAAGAGTATTTACTGGAAACGGCTAAGAAAAATGGATACAACAGGAGTCTAATTAGCAGTCTGCGTGCTGTAGTGGTTAGAGCACTCACCCTGTAAGCCGAACTGGTGGGAGTTCCATTGGCAACAACAAGGTTTGTTTCGAGTGATTCTTCGGAGGGACTATAAGCCAATTCAGTTATGATACGTACTGGTCTAAAATCAGAACGTATCGCAGCTGGCTGGACGGGTACACGGCAAAAGGGTGGTACTGAAGATATCATTTTCCCACGCGCCACATATTCGACCAAGATAATGGGATACTCTAACTATCTGTAAAGCCCGAAAGGGACTGTAGTGCCAAAGCAAAAAAAGGACCTCTAATTGATCAAGAGATCTGGAAAATAACAAAGAAAAATAGATTTACATCGCTCTTTCGACAGAAGAAAGGACAACCATAACAACGGATCTCCATCACTTACTCGGCAGCTGATAAACGGTTTGAGCATCTATTGAGGAAGCAGGAAATACTGTATTTAATCAATTTTAGGACCCACTAAAGATAAGATGAATAAATGGGAGAAAGGCGAATTTTACATGATCACCTGCCCGGAGTACAATAAAATATACATTGGATAAACAAAACACTGGGTAATAACTGAATTTCAGGAGCATATCAAAGACGTGGAACAGATAACAAGGAAAGGAAGAACGGAAACAGCTAAATCAGCGCCGGCGAGACACATTTTGGAAGAATCCCACAAAATCGAACAGATGAACCTAGAAGTGGTCCAGGTTATTATTTTCTCATAAATCTGGCCAGAGTTAATGTAATTTCAACACCTAGTTTGTAAAAAGATCGCTATTAATTTTAATTTGATACCGAGTTTCCACTCGAGTAGCCTCAAAATCTTTGATCATTTTTTTTCTATCAATGTTAACTAGCCACTACTTCTCACCCGTTCAAATGGTTGGTGATCGTAGCTTTGGTAGTTTGTAGTAATCGAGCAGTCACCTAAGCGAACTGCTCGAAAAACTTTCATAGCAACTATCCAAAATTTTAATTGTAGATTCGAAAAAGGCATTGTTTTTTTTATTATTTCAATTTATAATTATAAATCATAAAACATTTTGGATTTCTCTTTACTTTTATTAAATATAAATTTTAGATCATTTTTGTTATTCTTTATTAAATTTAGACTTTGCGTTATAGTTGTATTCTTTATGAGTTTTAGCTTTTCCTATTATTACTTAAACTTTTCTATATTGTTATTCATATTAAAAAAAAAATTCAAATTTGCAATTAAAATGCGGATATGGCAACATCTTTTCCCGCTGCACATGCACGTATTGCATGGGCGAAGGCAAGTATGCAGCGGAATTAGTGGAAGGCTCTTCAACCTTGCATGGAGTCTCGCGAGATGACAACGAAGAAGAGGAGAGTCTGTCTGATCGTGAATGGAACACTTCACGAGAACCGCGCCGGCAAGCATTATAGGAGTTGCAATAATTCCGCAACTTTGTGTACATTTAGCGATTCGTGAAAACCGCATGCCGAAGATTCCAAAATCAAGTTCGTGAGTTGAAAGTGCAAATTATTACGCATAAGACCATGAGTCCATCCGTGCGTCCATGACCGAATTCTGTACGACAAAGCAAAGATTCATCGCTAATTGCGAACGTTTGTTAGTCCTTCGCGTGGTAATCGTAGCGTGTGATAGTGCAGGTCATGTCTGACATCTGCTTCAATCCGTTCGGGATTAACATCAATCTGTTGTGTAACAATTTGTTCGAAAATTTACAAGTTTATCTTTTCACTCGCATTCTCATCATCAGCCTTTTGTGCCGTCACTCACAAGACAATTCTGACATTGTCCGTTTTCTATTTCTATTCAATCCTTGGAATTTTGCGTCGCAGAAAAGTTCGTTTTGGGGTAACAACAAAAGTGAAGTAAGAAGTGATTTTTCATCACTTTCATTTGGGTCACGACGAAGGAAAGAATTTACGAGCATTCACGTTTTCCTAAGCGTTCAATTCGTAGTTAAGTCCGTGATTGGCAATTATACAGTGACCGGTGCAGTGTTGGTTATATGTTGAATCTGTGGGTTTGTTTGCTTAATTTCCCTGCATGCTACCACTTTCATCCTACGCTCAGCATGACCTAAGTTCATCAGATTTGAACGAAACTGAAAAGTCTGAAGCGCTTCGCAAACCAAATATCTGCTACTGTTGGAAAGTATTATTCATTGCGTAATATCTGGCAATTATGCATTAATATTCAATTTTTCGCCAAGTTTGATAATCGCAAAAGTATGTTTTGCATATTCTGTTGATGCGCTGCGAAGGCGAATGAAAGGGCTTGGCCAAGTGACATTTGTCTTGAGCGTCTTGGAAAATTTGTCACCATTAGGATTTTCGTCGCATACATCAGTGGATCATTATGAGATACACAAATGATGGTTCATCGTGTTTATCGATTCAAGTGAGGAGTATACGTTTATGTGTTGATGGACAGTTTTTCTAATAAAATAATAGCTTGTTCCGTGGTCGTGAAAGCAACAGGTGCCGGCTATTGCTTCATTCGGCATAACAAATATTGCAAATCTGGCGTATATTGCGTTTTTGCATTGCTGGAGTGCATGGTGGTACTATCCAACCTGACCTTCCATACAATGGGTTATCATAACTTCCACCAAAAAGTGTTGTTGACTGTAGTTCCGGACCGTCCAGAAATGGATCGTAGTAGTCTTTGCGTATAGACGTCTTTTAAATCGCTCCTGTCAAAAGTTTTCAAAAATTAAAATTAATTTTTTAAAAACGTTAGTCCGAAGTTAATTTTTATCGGAAAAAATCTTATATTGTCGAAGTAATCGACTCAGGAAATTTGTATCGAATATTTTTACTTCGATTGGTAACGAAAAACAAATTACCAAAGAAAACTTCGCCGCTGGTATGGAGGAGCCCGACGGCTTCCCATCGTTGGGGCAACCTGGGGAAACGACGAATACGAAACTGGCGACAATCACCAAAAGAAAACATAACGAAGAAAACTCCGTAGATGGAGGGGGCAAGCTGCAAATAATAGCGGACGATCAACAAATGGCCAAATTGCAGAAAGAAAATGATTAACTAACGCAAGAGATACAGTCTCTCAAGGATCTTTTCAAGAAAGGGATGAAGCCTCAAAAGACGCAGCCACAAAATCAATGGCAACAGGTAACAAAGCCGAAGAAAAATACAAAGCAAGTAAATCCAGAGGAAGTTCTAAGTGCTGGTGGCACCAACGAGAGCCAAAATTATTTTGCAGCGTTGGAGGGATTAGCCGAAGATATGGAAATCGAAGAAAACATCGGAGGTAATTTTAATCAAGATAATGACGTTAATTTTATTCAATATTTAAAGAACAAAAATAAGGAGAAAAAACCAGCCCGCAGTTCTGCTGGTTCCTCTGAAAAAGCTTCCAACAAGACAGAAAAAGTTCCGCCAATCAATGTGTTCGGACAAACCGGGAAAGATATGGTTCGGCTATTGGCAGCCGAAAATAAACTGGCCAATTTCGAAATCAAAAGAGTTAATGCCGAAAAATTAACTATAAGGACGAAACCACTGGTTGATTTCAAGTCAACCAAAGATGCGCTGATTTCTGGGGAGGTTCCACACTTCACCTATACCCCAAAAAGTGAAAAAAATCAGACCTTCTTGTTGAAGGGTTTGGACAGCGGAGAAGATACGGTCGATCTTCTTCAGGTGCTCAAGGAGGCTGCACCAGATATTGATTTTGTTTCAGTCAAAGCCTTTGCGACAAGAAGGTCGACCATAGAAAGGAAGAATTTACCACTTTACCTGGTACAAATTGCAAATAAGAGCAGTCCAAGTGCCCTTCAACAAATAAGGTACTTGAATTTCAGAGTGGTGAGGTGGGAACGCCTCCAGAAAAGAGAAGTCAACCAGTGTTACCAGTGTCAAAGATTTGGACATTCGGCTGCCAATTGTTGCACTATCGTTGCGTTAAATGCAAAGATGTTCATGCTCCCGGTGAGTGCGAATTGGCTCAGACGGAGCCTAAAGAAAAATTATACTGCGTTAACTGCGGTGTTTTTGGTCACCCAGCATCATATCGAGGATGCTCCCGATATCAAGATGCAAAAGTTAAATTTGCTCCAAAGCAAGCACAAGTACACCGTAATATCATACCTTCCAACTTCGTCAAGCCCGGAGTATCATTTGCACTCGCCGCTAGAGGACCAGCAGAAAATGCTGGTAATAATGTAAATAATGTAAGTGGCAATAATGAGCTGCTTCTCAAAATTTACCAGCAACTTAATTCTTTATCGGAGAGAATCGACAAACAAGATTCAAAAATTAACTTTGCTTTTCAGCGTTTAGGTCTTTCAAATGCCTAATAGTAACTTGTCATCCAGTCATATTCCCATGGATAGGCTTCGCCTCATATCGATCAACGTCAACTCTATCGTTGCTATACATTGACGTGATTATCTCCTTGAATTTGTTGTTAAGCAAAAGCCTGACATCATACTTCTCACTGAAACCCACCTCAATTCATGGCATTTCATGGAATTCAAAGATTTTGCATTCGTAAGAAACGATAGGGTAATAGGTGATGGGGGAGGTGGCACCGGGATATTGGTTAGAAGACCCTATTGTTTCCAAAATATTGAAAAAGTCGAATTCAAAAACTTTGAATTTCTTGAAGTGTCCGTCATCAAAATTTCACTGCCAGGTGGGGATAACCTCTTCGTTATCTCTGCCTATGCAACTGGTCAAAATGTTCTCAAGTTCAAGGAGGAACTCAATTCCTTGTTTGAAATACTCGAATTGAACAGGCTGCATAATTATTATTTTTTTGCCGGTGACCTGAATGCCAAGCATACATCATGGCTAAACGCCACCAATAATCCAAGAGGTGTATTCCTGAAATCATGGATAACAGAGCACCAAATTGAATACAGGTGCAACCTATATGGGTCGGAGTTCCCAACATTCCCTAGGACAAATTCATATTTGGACCTCTGCATTGCTGACGCAAGACTTGAATTCAGCTTTAATAGTCCTCAACGGAAACTGCAGGTGCTTCCTTACGATAGCGATCATAACGCAATCGTAATGGAAATCAATCATCAAAGGGATGATTTCTTCCTCATTCCAGTTCAACATGAAAACCATCGGTTGAATTTCAAAAAAACAGACTGGGGAAAGTTTCAAAAGAAGTTAAATCGGGAGTACCAGAAGCAATGTCCCTCTTCTGATGATGGCAACGCTTGCTCAATGGTTCCTAATGACAGAAATCTAACTGACGATGAAATAGATCTATATTTGTCGAAGTTAGAGAAGCTGACGTTGGAAACGATTGAGAAAGTTGTTCCCAAGATTAAACATCGAAACAATATGGAAGGATATGAAACACCAACCATCGCAAGGTTGAAAAGATTGAAAAGCCTTCTTCTCACCCGCGTCAACAATATTTATCGACGATTTTTGGACCACAACCATCCCTCGTTGGCTTTGTTGAAATTACACCTGAAGAATGTCCGGAACTTAATCCGTTCATACTTTAGGAGTGAAGTCAGCAATCAATGGGCGGAAAAACTGAGGGGTATTAGCCCACAGGACCCAGATGGCGTTTTCGCGAAAGTGAATAGCTTATTCCGCAGGAAGTCTCGGGTGAAGGTATCGAATCTTGAAGTCGCTAGTGATGAGATAAATCTTCTCGATAGAGCTGGTATCGAAATTGATAGTACGACTCCGGATAGAAATGGAAACAGGATTATATGTGATGGATTGCAGAAACTTGCCCTGATTGGAACACATTTTGAATTAGTTCATCTGCCAAACCCAGAGAGAAGGAATAAAATATTTTCGGAGGTCGTTGAAGCAAAAGTTTCCGACTTCAAATCAAGCCTGAACGGCCAATCAATTCTTCATTTCGATGAAACATTAACATCTGACCTCATACCGAGCTCGAATCTTATTGATTATTTTGTCAGCTATGAAGACTTGTGTTTCATATTTCGCAGAATAAACAACAAAAAATCATGTGGTACTGACGGTATTCCAAATATAGTTCTCCGACATTTGCCTGAGGTTGCTATTAGGAATTATTGCATATTGTTCAACAACATGTTGAACAATTCATATTTCCCAAATGAGTGGAAAGAGGCTAAGGTATTTCCGATCTTGAAGAAAGGAAAAGAATCTTCATGCCCTAAAAGCTATCGCCCAATCAGCTTGCTGCCTAACATCAGCAAGGTGTTTGAAGTGATACTCAACAGAGCATTAAACGCCCACATTGAGAAATATGAGTTGATGCCGAATTGCCAATTTGGTTTTCGTGCCAGGCATTCGACCATACATGCAATAACGAAAGTAACCTCAGACATCTGTTGGAAACTAAACAACAAAGAATGTGTTGGAGCATGTCTCATTGATATGGAGAAAGCCTTCGATACGGTGTGGTTAGATGGACTAGTTTTCAAACTTCTTCAGGACAGGTTCCCCAGACACCTTGTCGCCATGATGTGTAATATGTTATACGGGAAATCATTTATTGTAACTGATGGAAATCTGACAACGATGCGCGAATTGAAGGTCTTGAATGGTCTACAGCAGGGAACAGTTACTGCGCCCCTGCTTTTCTCAATATTCATTCGCAAGCTATTGAACAGCTTTGATTTTAATGTCTCGCCAACGCGATCATTGGTAGCGTTTGCTGATGATTTGATCATCTATACGGCAGACCGAAAAGCTACAATAGTTCAGAGCAATCTTCAAAAAATGTTTAATGATGTGCAGCTCTACGCCGACAATTGGCGAATGAAAATCAACGCGCAGAAGTGCGAAACAATTTTGTTTCGGACAACGCTGCAGGGGGCCAGTCAAGACCTGAAACGTAATTGGAAGGATTTCCACATTATGGCTGGTGAGGGTAGTTCAGAACGGGTTCCACATAAATCCTGTGTTCGATACCTCGGTGTTCATCTCGATCAGTATCTGTACTATACTGAACATGTCAAAATCATGCTCAGTAAAGCACTAAAAGTAGTCATGGCCCTTCGGCGACTCTTTAATTCCAGAAACATTGATCAAAGAGTCTAAGTTATTTGTTACAAGACACTGGTTAGACCAGTTTTGACATATGGATGCCAGATCTGGTACAACCAGAGTGCTAGTACAATGGAAAGATTAAGAGTTTTCGAAAGGAAATGTCTTCGTGCTTGTACTGGTTTGTACAGAAAGCCTGAGACGGATTGGAAGCACTATATATCGAATAGAAAAATTTATCAAACCGCTCAAGTGACAAGAATCGATATCTTCATATTGAAACTTCTTCGGAATCATATCGCAAGATCTGTAACTGTGAGTGAAAAACCATGGATTTCACAGCCGTTCCACCCTACAGACGGGTATATTGTGACTTGCCTCACTACTGGCTTCGTTCCTTCAGAAGCATTCGTGTATTTGGACATGAATCGATATGTTCTTGATTCTGACGGCGTCCCAATCATATATCACATATATCGACGGGCCACCGATAAGAAGATAAAATATCCTCCGAATCTGAGTTCACGAGACCAACAATTCCAATGGAGATACTCATTTGCTAGATTCGTTGAGGCTGGTCGAGCTGAGATGGAGCTATCTAGGTATTGGCGGCTGAATGACAATGTCTAAATTATTCGTGTTTATTTTCTGTTTTTGTGCTTTTTCTCGTTACTTAGTTTTTTAGATTCATCTCATTATTGCTACATCTAGTATTGTTGTTTATTTGTATTATAAATTAGGTATAGGTTTCAATATAAGGTAACGTTTTTTTTTTTTATTGAACTTATTTAGAATTAGGGTGTAACATATCAGGTTTAGGATATAAGTTCATTGTTGTGTTAGAAGTATAAGTAATTTTTGAATAATGCTGGTTGGTTTTTTTCTCCTTTTTCCAATTGAATCAAAAAATATCTAATAATCTTAATTAACTTAAATTTGCAAGTGTATTTTTTTCATTAAATGTGTTTAACTGATAACGTATAAATTTAGAGAGCCATTCGGGCCATTAAGTTTTATAGTTTTATTGTTTGGAATTTGCTTTATGTTCTTTTACAAATTTATAACGATTGGTATTAAATAAAGCGCTTTTGACTTTGACTTTGACTTTCCGGACCGTCCAAAATAGTTCTATGAATAATAAAGCAGAGCCTTAATTACAAGGGAAGCAGTGTGCGAATTCAGTGACATTCAATCAAGCTTAGGGAAGGGAGTATTAACTCTGACGCATTTCATCATAATGTATAACTCCGGTCAGCAGGTGGAAATTAATGAAATGAGAAGATACGATTATGAAAATGAAAAGCCAATTGCTAACCAAAGTTACAGTTCATCAAGCGATGGAAAAAAGTAATAATTAATCATTACTGAATAGTACTAGTTTGGCCACTCTACGCTCTTGCTAATCGAATTTTTTCAGAGGTTTCCAAGCTACGGTAATTTTGTCGATTTAAATAGGAGAGTATTGCCGGTTATGGATCCATTAATCAAAACGTACAAAAATAACGATTAGATTTATAGCAAAACACGAAGCTTTTATTCTGCTTTGTATATTAAATTATACGAACAAAGTCTTGCAAGATATCGTCTTAGTTACATTCACTACGTCTAGGGAAAGATGAAATTTTTACAGTGTAAAGCTCATAAGTAATCACCAAATGAACGTGGTTTAGAATTTGCGATCTGTGTGGTGAATAAGAAAGGTGTTAAGTAGCTGAATAATTGAACCAGTTGCTTTAGTAAGGACTTATGTCCACGACACTGTAAATTTTTTATGGGCTCATAATCAATTGAGTCTTTTTGTCAATATGTTCCTATTTGTTGTTTTACAACGCGTATCAATACTGTTTTCAGTGAAAATCTAAGTAGCCCTTCTTTATATTTAACATAGTTTTGCGAAGCGGGTGCGGTATATTCTTTTCAAAATAACCGATTCAATTATATATATATATATAAATTTAATGTACGAGGAAATTTTTGGCTATTTATTAGAATTCTGTAACTTGTTATTATTATGAATACAATGAATTGTTAAACGTTTACTTTCAGTCTTTCCTTTCCCCTAACCTAACCGGGTATAGGACCCGTAACGATGGCAGGCTCCTCCACTGAAATGAGCTAGTCATCGGGCGCACTCTTCACTTCTTTTGTTTTATAGGGGCTCTTGCCGGGTAGATTGGCCTTTCGCTCACCAGCCTTTTTATGGTATAGAGTTTTTTGATTCCATCGCATAATACTACGAGTATAACATAAATTGGCCACGTTTATACTTCTCATTTGATGGAAAAATTCATGCTAATTATGTTTGTATGAGTTTTTCCCTTAAATGGGAAATATATGGCCACGTCTACATTTGGATCTTGATCCGGTTGGGAGGGTGCACCGCTTCCACCTGGATGCCCCACCCTTTTTTGTAGGCCACAAGTATCGTCGGAAACAACGAAGTGTCTCAAGTCCGTCCGTTTTTCCCGGCCCAATTTTTTCTTTGAACAAGCAATTTCAACCCTTAGTAGGTTACCTCAGCCTCGACACCAGTCGATCGGCATTTGACATTTTTTAATTCGTGAATGCGAAATTTTTTCGTAGTGGGTCCTTGTGCTGGGGGAAAAGAGCCTGGCAGCGCATTCACGCGTCCTAAGACAAGGCCAAATTTCGGCGGACACCACCATCCTCTTCCGCTGAGGCAGCAGAACATTGCTGCAGTCCTTCACCGACATTTATCCGACCGTTTTTCACTACAAGTTTCAGATAAAAATTTCTGTGCCACACTCGGAAAAATGGACAGACAGGCCGCAATTTCAATTCACTAGATACCAATGCTCATGCAATAAGGTTTTTAAATTCCCGCTGGAAATTATCGTTGAATCTAATGAATAAATCAATTCGCATGTGAAAGTGTGAATTGAAATTAATTCTTTAATTATCAAAGTGTTTTTTTATTATTACTAATGCTAGTTATATTACAATATCAGTCTCTTGTATATACATGAAAATATTTTCATAATTTTCTATCACAAATTTGAAAGGAAGTCAATAAATTAAATAAATGTATTGAAAATATACATTAAATCGCTTTAACTAAATACTCTTACTGATAAATATTATCTACTCGCATTAGCTGTTAGCATGGCCAACTGATTTTTTAGCGCTGCGAGTTCGATCCTCAATTCGATATTTTCGTGTTCAAGGAAAGCTGCACGAACCGCTATTTCATCTTCTTTAATCCTTCGTCGATCTCTTGATTTCTTTGCAGCCGCGTTATTTTTCTTCCGCCTTTCATAGTAAGCTGCATCTTTCACAATCCCGTTTTGGTTGATTGCGGATGAGTTGTTATTATTACTGCACGATTTATTGTCACCAGGATTATTGCACGAATCCGCACCGCTTGAACTGTGATCCTCATTGCCGCTACTGCTATCATTTGCTTGTTCCTCAAGAAAGACTTGGTTTGCAGAGCAGTTTCGTCGCATTTTAGGATTCGATATCGTGGCTCTACCTCCATTTGATGCATGAATCTGTTCAAGCATTCTCTTGCGGAAGGCGCTGTATTTTTCAGCTTTTTGCGCATCCAGGAGCGCATCAGTAGCGGTAAATGTTGCAGCCATCGCTAGAGGATCGCGAGGATAAGCTTTGAAAGGGCGCGCAATTTTTCTGTCGCGGCTTATTAATTTTGGGTATAGCATTGGGGGTAAGGTATTGACCACTGCTGCTACTGATGGTTTTATGGACTTTTGATCTGCGGTTGCTTCAGGTGTTCTCCTTTGACACTCTGTAGGAGGTGTTATGATTGGGGTCGATACACGCATGTGCGGCTGCTGCTGGTGAAGCCCAGAACTTTTTAAACTGCTCGGATTGTATGGTGGATCTTCTTTAATATGATCCTCGGGAACGTTGGATTCACGAAGACTCAAATTTGGGTGTGGCAGAAAGTAACTGTGCTCAGAAGGTGAGCCTGGTGGATAGCCATACATGTAAGGCTGTTTATGAAGAGGTACTGGGCGATCCAGCATAAATGTGGATGAAGTATATGTGCTTGCTGCATATCCAGATGAATTGGGGCTGTTGGATGAAATTTGAACTGATGCATGATCCAGTCCAGTTTGAGGGGAAGCTGATTCACGACTTGAGTTTGTGTTGTATGGTGATGGGGTTTTTCGAGTTTCCACTGAGTCGCGATGCCGAGATAAATCCAAAGCGGCCACGTAATCATTGTTGTAGCTATTGGACGGCATTTTTGACTCTGCAAGAGAAAATGCAATTATTTTTCCACGTTCAATGAATTAAAATAAAGTTTAATTTCAAAGTTTTCTAACAAACACTATGAATTCTATACTCAACTCACCCGTATTTAATTCTGCTATGAAACGATTTATCATTATCCAAATATTTACGACTCACTTTCTATAACTGTTCGAACGCCACGCCACGCTACTATCACTCTTGGCACTTGCACGCACTTTCTATTGTCGAACGCGCTTAACTAGGTTTTGTCAGGGTCGAAGGGCAAACTGAGAATGACCCAGAGTTTACCACATTTTTGGCATTTATATGACTTCGGTGTAGGCGGTTTGCTTGTTTCATGTACTCTAGCAAATAAATGGTATTGCTGGTCTTTTCCCTCACATAGTGGACCAGAGTGATGCATTGGCGATGGGCTGAACCTGTGCAAAAATTTCTGCATATACGTTTGCAAGCGAAAGGGAGGGTTTGCAATGTTTTTGGCTTGTGATAGAAATCGTTTTGATGTTTACTGATTTTGAGTGAATGCAGAAATTTTATAAGTAGGTATATAACGAAGAATATTTGTTTCTAATCAGGACGTGTAATTCATATATGTAAATCGATGGACTCTTTTTATGTAGCTTGTTACTAATTGTTTGATGGTGCTATGGGTACTGGTATAATAATATAAGCTAAGTTGTTTTATTTGTGGGTATTGTTTTACGTCATACTTGAATACTTTACGTAAAAAATTATGTAAATGTTGTAGAGAAACATGTTAGGCAATAACGGTTTCAAGTTGCTGGTAGATGTTTTTGGAGGTTTTCGAATTGATAAGAATTTGATTCTTGTTTATGATTTTTCGAAGCCCATATAGTACTATTAATATTATGATATTGAAAAAAAATTCATGTTTGGGACGTCTGAATAAGTTTTTGAAAACTTAAAACTCTGCTGTCGCATAATTTATTGTTTAATATGGTTTTACCTGAAGATTTGCTAGTATGAATATATTAAATTGGTTTCAAATATTATAAGCCCAAACTGTTTGAATGAGATACTTTTTAAGACCGGCTGTATTGATACAAACCTTTTAGTTACAAAAAAGTACGCAATAAAATTGATAAAAATATAAAATTAATGAGTTTGGGATATCCTCGAGAGTGCTTCTGCCGGGAAAGTTATTTTTAGCCAGCCAAGGAATCGCTGGAATTTTACACTTGGTATTCTTAAATTTAAATCAAATTCTACATAAATGGAATAAAATGATTTCCCTTTTTTGATTATTTATCGCGCTAACTAAGCTACTAATTCTCATCGGGCCATCACTCTTATTAGATACACACCGGTGATTGGCGACCCCCATGCTTAGCGGTGAGAGAGTTATTTTTAATTTTGCTACTTATGCGAACTCAATATGTTTTTTGTAACTACGAATTATGTTCAGGTTAAACTTCTCCTGTAAGTACTTGTCTTTGCTAAACTTTAAATTGACCATTTCACCCTTTTTACACCAATCTAATGTAAATCTATAGGAAAATTTTTTGTTCTACAGTGAGCTTGAATTGCTTCGTGCGGTTATCGATATCGTTTTTCGGATGTATGTAGCTACCAAAGAATTTCATAAGTTATTTTCTAGCTATCGGAGCAATCTGAAAAACAAAATCGATATCCGCACGAAGCAATGAAAGCTCACTGTAGAGCAAAAAATTATCGTATAGATTTACATTAAATTGATGTGAAAAGGGTGAAATTATCAATTTAAAGTTTAGCAAATATAATTGGAGATTCCATCAGCCCTTGCTGATTTTTTGGAATTTTGCTCCAGTGCCTACAAAGTGAGTCTCTCAGGACTGACAAACAGACCATGGCCAGTAAGTGCATCAGAGAATCGGAAAATTTTACTTCAACGATTTTTGAAAGTATTTGTATCCCTCTCTCAGAGTTTGTTAGATGGACCAATTCAAAATGAGTTCCAATCAGAGCAAGCTTTCATTCACCGCAACATACAATCCTATTTCCATCTGTATCTTTAGTTGTATTATTTATTTCGATACCAGCCCTATCTAGAAGATATATCTCACTAACTTTAAGATTTCAGACTTCTCACCAAATTTACTATTCACACGCTATCTGGATCCTGTAGACAAATACCTCTCAGTTTCTGCACCCTGCTCAATGTTCTGTTTTTCCTTTCCCTTGAAAATTTAAACACAAAATAACACATAAAAATAAAAATTTCAAGCTTCGTATGTACAGGGTTATCCATTACGTGGTAGGAAAGTATAACCCTGCCATTTGATATCTGTCAGAATTAAATGTCATTCAAAGCGTGATTTTTTTAGTTGAAGATTTGCCATTTAGAAATATGGATCGTTTAACAGTCGAAAAATGCGTTAAAATTATTAAATTTTATTCTAAAAATGGTGATTCTGCTGTATCAACATTTAGGGCTTTACGTGCCGATTACGGTCGACATAATCGACCTACACAGCAAACAATTTCGAACACAGTGGGAAAATTTAAAGGGACTGGATCGGTCATTGGTATTGCAAGGCCTGAACTTCATCGCAACTTTCGTTCTGCTGAAAATATCGCTGTCGTTGCTCAAAGTGTGGAGGAAGACCCGAATTCGTCGATTCCTCGACGTGCTCAACATTTGGGCTTCTCTTACGGCTCATTGTGGCGGATTTTGCATTTGGATTTGCATATCCATCCGTACAAAATCCAACTCACTCAAAAACTTAAGCCTCAAGACTATACACAACGTAGAATGTATGCGAATTGGGTGATTGAACAACAAGCCATTGATAACGATTTTTCGAACAAAATTTTCTTTAGTGATGAGGCTCATTTTTCGCTCAGTGGTTACGTAAGTAAACAAAATTGCCGCATATGGGGCTCTCAAAATCCTCAGGTGATCGCAGAAAGGCCTTTACATCCGGAAAAAGTGACCGTTTGGTGTGCATTATGGTCTGGTGGTGTTATTGGCCCGTATTTTTTGAAAACGATCAAGGAAGGGCCATTACAGTCAATTCTGACCGCTATGGACGGATGTTAACCGATTATTTTTGGAGAGAAATTGAAGATTATGTGATTGTTAACATGTGGTTCCACCAGGACGGAGCCACAAGCCACACAACACGGGCTAATCGAGCACTTTTGCAATAGAAATTTCCAGGACGCGTAATTTCGAGATTGAGTGATGTTAATTGGCCCGCAAGATTCTGCGACCTAACACCTTTGGATTTCTTTTTATGGGGCTATGTGAAAGATCGTGTTTATGCGAACAATTCTCAAAATCTTGAGCAATTGAAAACCAATATTCGTGAAGTTATGGCCGAGATAATGCCGGAAATGTGCCGAAAAGTCATTGAAAATTACCTCAAAAGGATTGAGGCCTATACGAGGTCCCGTGGAAGACATTTGAATAATGTTGTGTTTCACATTTAATGGCAAGGTTCAATCTTTATATTGAATAAAAAATTTTGTTTCCATCTGAATATTTTATGTGTTTTCTTTAGCTTTACTTTCCCAACGGATAACCCTATATATGCTTAGGAAAAATTGCCATTGTTTGCTACTATCTACTTTTAAACTGTTTTATCAAACTATAAAGATTCGATTTTAAATCGTATATTTTAATCTAGCTGTTTACCTCTTCTCTATATTGGCACCTTTTTTTGTTGCTTTTGGTTTTATTCTTATTGGGAGTGTTAATTTGCTTTTTCTGAATGTTTAATCATTTCACTTTTTTGAATATTTTTCTTGAATATGGGTCGATATTTGTAGAACCGGCATAGTATGTGTAGTTATTTTGCAAGGATGTTAAATTGTCCATTAAGGAATGCAGCGATGGTCTATTGCCCCAGCGAGCGAAAGATCAGTGCTCAGCTAGATTGGCTTTGCCTGGGGACGCGTGAATGCGCTGGCAAGATAGCGTTGCTAGTGTGGGGCGAGTTCATTCCTCGCAGCGCAAGGGTCCACTACAAATTATTTTCGCACGCATGAATTCTAAGGCGTTTGGGGCTAAAAGTGGAACCGATTGGCTGGTGTTAAAGGTGCTAATGGCCAAAGTAACCAGCGAAAAGGGATTACAAACAGAAATGCGACGGCAAATAGTGCCTGAAATCTTGAATACTAGTTGGTGTACTATTCATAAAGCTTAAGGCAGCAGACTCTGCTCTGACTTTTCACCTTCACTTGCAGTGAAATACATCACTGTCTTCATTAATATCTCTCAAGCCATGAGTTTAGTATTGCTTTGTATGTACATCCCTTGCCGCGACAGCGTCAACACGGACGGGATGGGCGGGGAAAAGTGTCCGCACTATCTCGTTCATCTTTTCTGCATCATGTATGCAAGGTTTCCGTAGGGCACCAAGCTTCCACATAACTAGCTTGCAGCCAAGGCCCCACGGATCCTTGTTCACACTGTCCACTAGATCTTGCCAGCGGCGAGCCTTGCTGTTGTTAATCAATTTGCGAAGTCATTTCCTGGCCGACTTGTATGCTACCATCCAGTTGCATTCCTCACCACGGTTTTGTGCCCGTTGAGCCTCACGCCGAAACTTGTGACACTCCCTTTGTTTTCCAGCGATTTCAGTCGCCCACCAGTACACTGGGGGCTTGCCGTCCTGGGGTTTTCGACTGGGCATAGAAGCATTGCAATCAGTCGTAATGATGTTCATAGTTGAGTTCACCATGTCTTGAGCTGCCAGTTCTTCCATCCCCTGCGAATCTCCCTGCAGCGAGGCACCTGCTGTGAGCACCTCGACGAACCTCGTGATGTCCATCCTTCAAACGTCCCATCCAATTGTAGAAAGCCGAGAGCACGGACGTCGGGAGACAACATCGCTTATCTCAAGCAGAATGCACTGATGATCACTGGCTGAGTAGACCTCTAATACTCTCCAATTACCTACTACGTACTAGGGACTCCGAGGCAAAAGTCGCGTCCGGTATGGTTCCTTCACAGCCGATACGGCGGGAAGTCGGCATATTTCCGGTATTTAGTACGACAAGCATCGTATTGGCCGCCATTTTTAGTAATCGTTTTCCCCACGGATCTGTTTGAGACATGCCCCATTGGATTTCTTTAGCGCTGAAGTCTCCCCCAACGAGCACGTTCCCGTCTGCGTTCGAGGCAGCGCCCTCCAAAGCATTAAGCTTGGCTTGGAAAAATGATATCGATTCGTTCGGGGTTAGGTACACACTAAAGAAGGCGGTCCCTGAGCACCAAACCCACACAAAACCATCCCTCCGTCCACAGCTCTCCGCCTGAAAATCACTATTTCGAACCCAGATGGCGGTATTACCACTCTCATCAGGATACCATGATGCTGAGCTTTTATCATGGTGTTGCTCACTCAGCAGCATAAAATCGGCTTTAATGTCCGTCGCAAACAGCTCAAGCAGATTTTGAGCGGTTGAACTGCGGTGTAGGTTTAGTTGCAGGATGCGGGTCAGCTAAGCTCTGATTTTGTCTTAACTAGCGCTTCCTGGAAACCCCAGCATTTTTCTGATTCCAAGAAGTGTCCAAAATCAGGTCTTGGATCAGCATCCTTGCAAAGAATACAGAGTGCCTCTTTTGTGCACTTTTTCCTTTTATGCCCCATTTCACCGCATTTGTAACATAGGGAACTCCTATCGGGTCCTTTGAATACTTGTGTGGTGTAACCATAGCCATGGCATTTTAAACATTGAAGAGGCACTGCTCTTCACCGTACCCTACAGACAACCCACCCTATTCTTATTTCAGAAATTGTTCGGCGTCGTTTTCGGTCAAGTCAATGATGGCCATGCGTTGTCCCCTTTGGTTTTCTGGTGTAAGCCTTGCTTTGATCCTGTCCACGCTAGGGAACTCTCTTTTGGTGGCCTCTTCTATCTCAGCCAAATCTGTGACGCAGTCACAGCTCGAGCAAGGCTGTAGTTGCGCTTTTGCCGAGGACTTTCTTTACTGCGTCGCAGATTTCTACTAGTATGTGGCGCGACCATGTTGGTCGTACTGCTTTAATGGCAGTGTTGGTGTCTTCGGGCCTTACGTTTCCCTTGGAATCCCGCAGGACCTCCGCGTAGGATCCACCAACTTGGGGTTTTACGAGCAGTGTCTGCTGCCAGGGTCTTTGTTAGGCCTTATTCCCCTCCTGTTTCGCATCAGATCTTTTGTCTTGCTGGGCGTCTGTGCGAACTTTGTTTTCTGACACTTTTGAAGGAGTTTCTTTGCGGCCTTCGTCGCTCCTTTTGTTAGCGCTATTTGAAATTCCTGACCTGGCGTTCCACGCCCATCAAGTGCCTCTTCCTTCCTTCTTCTATCCCAATCTCCTTCAATTGGGTTATTCACCATTCTTTTATTGATTTTTGATGGCAGCGCTATTTGCACGTGCCCTTTAGATTTAGCCCCCAGCACTTCTTTAGCCTTCTGGTCTTCCTCAGCCTTCTGGTTCTCTTCGGCCTTTAACCAGCTCCTCGGATAATGCCCTATGTGGTCTAGGAGCTCTTCTAGTTCAAGGAGCCCAATCTTCACTGCTTTGTTGATTTTTGACGAGTCGCATGTAGATTGCATTCTTTTCAGAACACCTACCGCTATTCGGAATTGCTTTCTTCTTCATGTTGCTGGGTGGCAATTGTACTTTGCAAACATCGTTCTTGGGAGAGGTTATCGGCTTCCGTTTCCGAATACAGTACATCCGTGAAATCACACAACGTCGCTGTATTTGTGTGGTCAATCCTGTCCTTTCCTGCCGTAATCTCTTCCTGGACTTCAGGATGGTTCGTTGTTATATCGGAATTTATGACCCTTGCGTCAGTGGCTTCGATAGCGATCGCAGCAGTGACCATCGAATTCTCGATGTTCTTTATATTTTCCTCGACCGCTCAACAATCTGACGCATCCTGCAGAGTTTCCCGCTTTTCCTTCATAGGACGCTCTGGCGTTCGCATCGTTTTTTTTGCTGCGCCCAAATGCCGCAGGAATTTCAGTCTTGACAAGACTGTCTGCTAATCTCCGTTTTTGCTCCGTTTTCCTGTCATTGTATTAATCGTCGTTTTTATCGACTTTAGTACCGCTCCCGATGTGCTGTTAACATCGTGGCTGCAGCTGCTGATTGCGTCTTTGTTGTTGTTATTTTTAACTTTCTTTTTTTTGGCGTTTTTTACATTTTTTTATGGTTTTTAGTTGCTCCAGTTTTATTGGGTCCCTCCTCGAAGCCGCTGTCTCCGTTCGTGTGTGTCGTCACTTTTTTGGTCCCATGGTTATTTTCACAGGGAGGGAGGCTATGCGAGGGTTGGCACAAGCCCTTATGGAGACAAGTGCTCAGAGCCAGACCAGCGCTGATCGGAAGCCCATCTCAACCGAACGTACACCACCAACCCAATGGTGCAAACTTCGAACGTAGTCGAGGCCTGCCAAGGTTTTACCGGGACGGAGACGGTGTGGGAGTTGAACTGGAGCCGTTAACGCACGAGTGTCACCTCGACGCAATCGTGCAAAGCAACTAGGTCCAAACCATCATATCCGCCAGCCCAAAGCATAAATTCCAGTTTTTTGTCCAAAGCATAGTCCAGATCCAATAATGGTCGTTATCTGTAATCCCAGGAGGGCACTTCACGGCGCCCCCCATATCCTCAGGTCCGTCGCTCCCCAAAGAATGCTAGCCTCCGAGATTACTCTTGTCGACCGGCATTCCCCCTGCGGGGATTTCCTTGGGTACGTGGGGGCGGACCTCCCCAAAGAATGCTAGCCTCCAAGAGTATTCCTCTTGGCCAGCATACCCCCTGCGGGGGAATGCTGGCGAGAAACTGCTTTAGTTGTAAATATAATGTTTGAATTCACCTAACTTTAACCGGTTGTACTTTAAAAAAATGTATTACGCTATTTCGGCAAGTGGCTTTAAAATACAGCACATTTAGTTTGGATTCCGAAATAGTACAGCATTCGCTAGATTAGTTCATAATTGATAATAATTAATAAACTGGATTAAATACGAGGGCAGTACGATAAGTACTCAGTCTCACCGTCCGATGGCGTCACTATTGCAATTGAGATACACGATCATGTAGTACATTCTTGCAGACTGCTACTGTCAAAATTTCAGCCAAATCGGACTCGCAATTTTGTTTTGAATGCGTGTGGAAGCGGGCGAGCCCGCGGTTTCCGAAAAATGGAGAAAGAGAAATATCGGTCGATAATTCGATTCTTGTTTTTGAAAGGGAAATTGTGCAGCGTAATCAAAGAGCGCTTGGATGCTGTGTACGGCGACTCTGCTCTTGCGATCGTAAAAAATTGGTTCAGCGAGTTTCAACGTGGTTGCACGTCGGTTTTCGATAAGCCAAGCCCAGGTGCTCCAAAAACGGCTACCACGGAGGATAACGTGACAAATACCCACGAGTTCGTGTTCGCAGAGCACTGTTTGACGGTACGCGCAATAGCTGGGACAGTAGGCATCTGAAAAGACCACGTGGGATCATATCCTGCATGACATATCGGGCATGAAAAAGACAATGGGTGCCGCGTTGGCTTACTCCGAAAAACAAAAGCAACCGTAAGACCACCTTAGAGCAGTGTTTGACGCTGTTTAAGTGCAACCCGAAGGACTACCCGGAGAAGGAAAAAATGGTCACAAAGCTCTAATATGCCTAATTGAAAAGTATTCTCCTACCATGACAACGCACCGGCTCACACCTCCGCCGTCGCCATAGCCAAATTTATCGAACTAGGCTACTAACTGCTACCCCATCCATATTCTCTAAATTTGACCCCGTCCACCTTCTTCTTGCTTTCAAATTTGAAAAAGTTACTCGCCGGGCAGAAATTTGAGTCAATTGACGAGATCCTCGCCGCCACGGAGGCCTACTTTGCAGACCTTGAGAAAACGTATTTTTCAGACGAGTTGAAGAAGCTGAAGCATCGCTGGGTCATGTGTCTGGCTAAAAAGAAATTATGTTGAGAAATAAAGCGCCACTGTTCCAAAATGTCATTTTTCTTTTGTAGGCTAAGTACTTATCGGATCGCCCTCAGAAACTGTAATTTGTTTAACTCTGTTCAATTGTTTAATACAATGAATGTTTCATCCGTGAGTGTGCGTGTGTGTGTCTATATCGTGATGAAGGGAAATATAGTAAACACGTCGAAACCACCATCGCCTAACATTTTTCTTCTTAAAAGAATTGTTCAAAAAGAAAAAATTTATACATTTTTTTTATATATAATTTTCTTTATTAGAATGTATGCGGTACAGAGGCCTTATAATATAGTAGGTGTTCTGACAAAGTCATTTCACCATCGTTTGACCATTATTTAAAGCTATGCATATTATCGTATTTCTATGTGATTATTACAATTACCTAGAGGAAAATTTAGGCAAAAACCCTTACTGAACTTACACTAGCTTAACATAACTTAACTATCTACTTATATCTAGCTAAAATCTATGAGGCTAGGTTATGGCCAAAAGATAGGTGGTAGCAACTGCTGATTTTCAATTCGCCAGGGCATGAATTAGCGGATTGGGCGAGTTATTTGCTTTCGCGATTAATTTGTCACGGCGCGATGCAGCGAGCTTACGAATTGGACTAACGCCAGCAAGGCTGTGTAGCTTTTCAGAAGAGAAGTAAAACGGTTTATTAAGTACCATTTTCAGGTATCTACTTTGGGTGATCTGAAGCTTTGTTACTAGATATTTAGCACATTGGAACTAGGTAGGTGAGCCGTATAGGATGATCGGTTGGATTGCCATTTGACTATGAGGACTTTGTTTCTGGTATTGAAACGTGAATTACGATTAAGAAGGGGGTAAAGCGAAAGCACGGTCTTAAACGCTTTGGAGCTAATATGCTCAATATGTCTTCTGAAGGTTAGTTTTTTATCGAATATAAGTCCAAGATATTTAAGATCCTCACTCCAAGGAATAGTTTACCCCTGAAAAATTTATTGGTCGCTTGGGTAGGTGAGCAGGCTTACGCTTCCTGGTAAAGTATATTGACTTCGTTTTTGCAACATTTATTTTAATTTTCCATTTATGGTAGTATTGATAAGTAAGTTCTAACGCCGTTTCAAGGCTGGAAATAATGGAAGTTGGACCTGCTCCTATGCTGTATATGCAAATGTCGTCTGCGAAAGCTGCAACTTGGCAGTTTGGTAAAGAAGGGAAGTCAGACGTATAGATGTTATATAGAGATGGGCTTAGGCAGGATCCTTGCGGAACACCGGCAGATATACTTTTCACTGGGTGACACTGGACATAGAAAAAGCCTTTGATACAGTCTGGCATGATGCTTTGGTCTATAAACTTCAGAAATATAACACACCCCCATACTTGTTGAACCTTTTACAAGCATTTTTAACTGATAGGAAGTTTCAGGTCAAAATTTATACAACTCTATTGAAAAATAGCTACGGAGAAAAAATTTTATAAAGCAATTGCGTTAAATTTTTCGATAGAATGCATATTTGTCTCTTGCGTTGCAAGCTTTATCTTCCGAACATTACAAATTAATCCAGAAATACAATTTCACTGGAAAGGTGTAAGTATAATGTCGACGCCCTTACAGTTAGTATCCCATATCATTTTGTGCTTTATTGGAGAGTCAGTAAAACTAACCCTAACATGACAGTAAAACTAACCCTAACATGAC
Organism: Odontomyia ornata; assembly: GCA_963969285.1. Classification (NCBI taxonomy): domain Eukaryota; kingdom Metazoa; phylum Arthropoda; class Insecta; order Diptera; family Stratiomyidae; genus Odontomyia; species Odontomyia ornata. Next base: position 262,847,533 of record OZ017742.1, read on the forward strand.
CCCTAGTCTGTGATCATTTGCTACCTTATAGTAACCGCAATAAATTAGAATCTATAGGCATCTGATTCCATCAAATTATAACGGGATTTAGCAGTATTTCCTGTTTGATTGTAATTTTTTAAATTTACTTTCATATTTTGATTTTACCTGTATATCGATAACTCAATCGATTTTCGATTGATTGTCACTCATCGCTTCAAATAAAAACTTTATCACAAAAAATTATCATCGTTTAATTTTTACTGTAAATTTTCCCACATGTATAAATGACAACAAAAAAAATTGTTTTTCACATTGACCCATGTATCAATCGATCATTTCAACTTAATGCTAAGGATTTACGCTTGTCGGAATCAACGTTCTCTAAGTAAGTCAATGCGGACTTCCGTATCATCAGTAAACCGTTTGCTGGAAACTCACCAAAGATCATCCATTAATGCATTATTGTATAAAAATATTAACAAAAGAATTTAATAAAAATGAAAATTTTATGCTAATCATAACATAAAAAGAACATCCAGTCAAATATTGTAAGAAATCCTTAAATCCATTATACAATTCACTGGTCGATTTGTGTTCGCTCAAAAAAAGCGAAGCGGAGGCCTCTTTCACTAAGAATAAATGTATGAATCTTTAAAATGTCCTTAAAAGAAGAAGTAGAAGGAAATCTTCAAAGTGCGGTAAATTGAGATGTAAATGACAAGATGACCACAAAAATGGTTTTTCTTTTGTTGATTTTCTTACGCATGCAAGTGCCGGTGGATGGGCAAAGAGGCCAAATGTGACCAATGTGCAATTGTTGGTCTTAGCTACTCTTTTTGCATTTCTTTATTTTCATTTGAAAAGGAAAATATTTTGCTGAGTCAAGGGTTACGGCGGAGTACTATCAGGAGACGATTTTTTATGGATTTCAAATTCTGACTACTGGATATTGTTCAATACTTCACTTTTATATAGCGTATTTTAAATGTAAGGACTCCGATTTCCACCCGATTGTCGACTATTATTCGTAGCCATTTTCGATTTTTGGTGGACGCAATAAAATTCTGCAAACACCAATTTCCTCCCTCACGCATGGACAATAAATCTAATAAAATTCACCCACTGACCGTCATACTCGAAAATGCGGTATATAACAATGCGTATGCGGATGATACTATCCTGAGAATCGGAAAATTCACCCCATCTTGTCATAGATAGACACATGTGTCATTGTTCATACTCTCGAGCAAAATCAATTCATTCAATTATTATGGGAATGGACCTAATGACTGGTCATATTGAATACGGAACTGTAAAACTTGAAAAAAATTGAATGTGAGGAAATAATAGGGAACTGTATCCGCAAAAGGATTATTAAGGCATATTTGTATGGGCTGACCATAACATAAGATTTTCGAGAGATTAGCCATTGAGGAAAGAAAGGCTTCAGTCGAAATCCGTCATGTCCATCTGTCCATCAGTTGATCCCTTAACGATTTGCTTAATTTTTTTTTCTCTCTCTCCTAATGCCAACTTCATTCAATTCAACCCTTGAGATCTGCATTTCTTCCTTTGTACGATCACACATTCTCTGAATATACGTATGCGCATTCCAAAGCAAGAAAGGATAAAATCTATCACTGCTCCGGATTCTGTAGCGTCGTCTTTAGCCGTCATCGAATATCTTTTGGATAGATGAGAAGGATTCGTGAAATTATGCCAATTTATGATTTTCTGCTACGATACTCCTACGATTTTTCATATTTATGTTATCCTGAAAAAAATATTCACCAGGTGTGTGCAGTGCAATTGTACACAACTGTTAGTTATTTTATCATAACTAGATGTGGACAATGTCCATTTTGGTCTATGAAAATGTATTTGAAAATCGATTTGACAATATGACAGTGTTATTTTGCAAGTAATAGCGTTTCTGTTGTCTTTCATTTTTGCGGCATGTGTGACTCATACCAGGAAATGAGAAAAGAGAAGGATCAGATGATGACTTTTCAAAAAATTAATAAGTACACAGAAATGTGGTTCGGTCGTGATCAAAATCTTCTTGTTGAAATCGTTTTTTGCAAAAATGTGTCATTGGTATTTAGAAAAGGATTAGATATCCGTAAATATGAATTGAGAGTGCTCGCTAAAGTTCGAAGAATAATGATATACGGAACAATACAACAGGGATAGCATGCGTTTTTTTATTGCTCTGCATAAAGGTGTTTCCACTAGCAAAAAAATCCTGCCGGCACCACCAGTCGGAACGGCGAATTTCTCGAAGGTACCCATACTTTTAAAAGCAAGTAATCATTTTATTGGATCCACTTTTCAAACTCAAGCACTGTTCAAGGACAAGCAAAAGTAGCAGGAGAGTCCTCCTCCCAGAAGTGTATTGTTAAAAAATGAGTGAATCAAACAAGGTCTGCTGAATATCAAAACTTGGCTCACACATGTATTCCATGAATTGTGCTCAGAAAAACAATATATGGTTATTATTTATTTTAATTTGCCGCCATTTTATTTTCAGCCTGTTGACCTTAATGTTTGAGTAGTCATGATAACATATCAATGTTCTAAAATATTTCTAAAATTTTCATCAAAACGCTTACACATCTGTAGTGTTTGGGTCTTTTGAGAACGTGAATTTACACAGTATCACGTGTAGTTGTTGTTGTAATTGGTAATTAGAAACATAAGATACAAATTTTTAGCAAATTTAAGGGCCACCGTTCAATTATATAGATGAAAACGTAAAATCAATAAAATATACTATTATTAACAAAGTTGATCGAATTTTAACTTTTGGAGTATTTTTTAACCTTGTCCTCATAAAGACCTACATTCGTGAATTTTTTCAGATTTTTCTATCCGAAGATGTCCAATCGCGAGGGGGCGGGAAACAAATTTTTCGTACATCTCTGTATTAACTGCTGATCCCGCGGTTCAATATTTCGCAGAGATCTGTCACCCTTATATAAATTTCTCAACCAGCTGATAAGGCTGGATAACAGATCTCTGCGACTGAACCGGGACTTGACGTCAGCGAGGAGTGGATAACTGCGGTCGATAGAAAATGTGTTTGGGTGTGAATCGCGCTAGGACCGTACGAAGCCCTATTTGCCTTTAAATATAAAGTTTATCTTGCGCGAAGTAATTCGAGTAAAATAGTTAAATTTTCCGTACGCGTTGAGTGTGATCACTTGAAACTTTCGGACGGACTATAGCCTGTTCAGTTATGAGACGTCCTGGTTTAAAATCAGAACGTATCGCAGCTGGGTGGACGTACACATGGCCAAAGCGTGATAATAATCATTCTACCTTGTGGAGTGCCGATACAGATCATGACAATGAGATACTCTAACTATCTCTAAGCGAAGGTCCGAAGGGGCTGTAGGGCTACGAAGAAGAAGAAGAAGAAGAAGATATCGAGATATTATGTTCGCAATGTATATACATTCAGTAGAGAAATTGAGTTATTGTGGGTGCATTTTATTATGAAAAGCAATATAAGGTTTGTCCAAACAAAAGTTTCCTGCAGGGTGCATTATCCTACGTTATAAAAGCTCGACATTACATCGCTTGTTTAATAATTGTTTTTCTAAAGCCAACTTCTTGATACCAATTCCCAATACAAAACTTAAATGCAGATACCTATTGAAAACATTCATACAATCAGTGCTCTAAGTACAAACAAGTTGGGTTGACAGAATTACGCTCATGTCAAAAGGGTTTGTACTTGGCCTACAATATGTGGATAAATATAATGATTTAATTGAAGAACAACTTTTATGATATGCACAACAGATAAAGTCGTGCTTTAAAAGAACTCCATTTTAACCAGCCAACATTTTGTTCCAAAATCATTGACTGACCTGAATCTTAAATATATTTTTGTTATTCATCTTATCTGAAATTTGAAGAAGATTCAATCAAAAGTGTAGTGTCTGGTTCGATGGAAAGCCCATGTAGTAGAAAAATCGTATATGATTGTTGCAATCGGAGGAAATTCAAATGGCAATAAGGTCGGTAAATTTTATTGAACTTATAGAATAAAATGATATTTTGAAGAACTTTTCAAATTGCTGATTCCATCCAATTTAATGATACGAATACAGTTTTACTGGCAAAAATGTGAAATCCTACTACTATTAGCAAAGTTCAACAAATTCCAGCCTCTAAGTTATTTGTTCTTTTATCTAGCTCCATGATTGTTAGAGAAATTTCGCAAAAAATAATACTTGTTTCCCATCCTATCTGGCCGTCTGTTCGCCCATCTGTCCGTTCGTCCGTTCGTCTGTTTACCTGTACGTCGGTTTGTGTGTCAGAAGAAATTTCTCCCAAAACTACAGAAACTAAAATTCACAAACTTTCTGAAAAGGTCAGATGTGGTGTTCTCTCAAAAGTTTAGGTCTTATCAAATATATCAAAATTTTCCCTTATAACGAAGTGGCACTAACAAATTTTTTCATTAAACGTAATTGAGTAAGGTATCATATGAAAGAACTTAGCGCTTTCAGAATCTGAAAAATGAGTCATTTTTTGCATTAGGGGTCCTGGGAGAAGCAAAATGTACGAACAATATTTGTATCAGGATTTGACACCTTGGAACCGAAAATCTGAAAAAATCACGAAGGTAGGTCTTTATGAGTACAAGGGCAACAAATACCTCAGAAATCAAAATTTACTCAACTCTGTTAGTATGATTTGTAAATCTTTCATTTTCCACAAAAATTATAACGGTGCCTTTAAATTTCTTAAACTTTAACATTTATGTAGGTTGATATAAGACCCTCATGCCGACGAAATTTCGTGAAAATCAAATCATAATCAAGTGCATTATCGCCATTTCAATTGAATGGAGTTACAAAAACAATAACACATGTTGATAGTTAATATATATTTCAAATTGACCAAGGCACTCTTATTTTCTTCGGATTTTCGTGAAAATTTAAGGAATAGTGGTTTACTTGAATATGTCCAATCAGCCGAGCATTCAGAAAAATTATTTAATATGAAACAAAATCGCGGCTGTTATGTGCTTATGAACGAAGCTCTGCATCTTTTGGATGAATTTGAACGATTCCTTAAACAAGTATTGGGTGAATAATTCAAATCATCGATTCATTGGCATCAGAAAAATTTCTTCGAACCCTAGAATGGTTAATAAGCCCTTCTGTTAGGAGTTCTCTCCCGGCTCCGCAACTTGTTTCATGTAAGAGTATTAATTGTAGGTACTCCATCTTCAGTCATTCATTGAATTGAATCAAGTGTTAAAAGCATGTACCTTAAAAGTCGAAGTTGGGGAAAAATAAATCAAAATTATTCAATCTTCGCATTTAAAACAGCCACTTTTTTGTTTTACGATTACTGATACCACTTCTTCTTCTTCTTTGTAGCTCTACAGCCCCTCTCGGGCCTTTGCTTCCTGCAGATAGCGCCTCAAACTGTCTGGTCGATTAACCACGTCCTTCAATTTTGAAGCCCGAGCAACAATGAACTGTCTTCGTCGACCGAATCAGACCAGTTGTAATGGTTTTCAACCTTTTTAAGTTCGAACGCGGAACCGACCTCTCATCGGTTCTAGACGTTAAGTCTGAGTAGTGCCAACGGATGGTACCAACAGGTCAACCAATCCGTGCACCGTAACCCATTCACGCGGTGGCTGCTTGTCGGCCAGCTAGTTCGGAGAGGATTTCGGTCGCGGGTCTCCGAATGGGTTACGCTCAATTACAATATTTCAGCCACCTGAACATGCCCGTTTTCCAAAACGCGTTATCAAAACAAACCATACGGAGAGGAAACCTACTTTACGTTACTCCGTATTTCTTCTTATAACCAGTCAAGAATTCAAAATCTAATTTTTCTTTCGCGTTCTCGAAGTTTCGACGCGGTACCGAAAAGTATACTACTCTAACTCAACCCGACGAAGACTACTCTAAATAAAATAACGAAACAATCAAAGGTACCGCGTACCGCGCGCGACGCGAAACCGACCTCAGCGGATTTGGCGAAACCCTACCCTCGCGACGACATACCTACCCTGCACTCTCTCTTCCCACTGAAAAAGAAGAACCGCTGAAAAGGAAAGTCGTGGTTCTGTTTAGCAATTCATGTTGTTATTCATCAAAATGTAGGTATATATATATGCATAAACAAACTTAAAAACAATAATTTCAATAATTTCTTTGCGATTCACTATAAATCGGATTTGTTTAAAGAAAAAAAACATGTCAAAGCTACGTTAGACTCTTGCAAAGTAATTAGAATAATAATACTAATAATAATAATTAAGATAATAAGATAATTGAACAAATAACAAATAATTCTTAATAAATTTTTAATATTTTAACTTAACATCTAAAGAAGGACTTCATAGTATTTGACAATATATTTATCATATTTATACGGCAGGTAGGAAATCAGAAATGACTTGTTTAAGTTAATGTAAAGATTGAAAGGCATTTGTAGGCTCAGTACAGTCTAAAAAAATATGGACGCATATTGTAAGGAATTGATTAAGAAATGAAAACAACCATCGCTCTATCTATATTGTTTAAACTCCCTGGATTTTGTAATTATGTCGAATATTCGTGCTCATTTAAGCAAGGAGGGTTATGCATTTAATATATTAAACGAACCACGAGCTTCTAGCATCGCAATATTGAAAAAAATTACAAAAGGCCGGCCATGTCGAGCGTAGGCTGGAAGCTAGGATACCTAGGAAAGTGATGAAGGGACGCATGAAATTCACCGGGCACAAGAAAAGCCACGCAAATGATAGGAGGACTCAGTTGACGCTGATAGAAAAATATGGCTAAGAAATTAAACTGGCGGACGTGATCAATGGACCGAGAAGACTATCCCAGATTTAGACTTTAGCGCCACCGAAAATGTAGCAGGACTCTTTACGGAAAACAAGGACTAAAAAAAGATTTCGGTTTCCAGAGAAGTACAAAGCTACTTTTTAATGCAACAGGGAACTGAACAAGGGCTCAAAAGCTGGATCAGAAGAAACATGATCATTTGAGAGCATACATCGGTGACTTGAACGCAACTTTAATCCACTGGATCACAAATAACAAAGTATTGGACTCCAAAGCATAAAATCGCGCAACTTGTAACGCAATGGTCAAATTGCTTCTCACCAATGAAAGCGTTGAAGACTAGAGCAAAAGAAAAGCATATAAAGAGGAACCGAGGAAATAACGGAGCCACTCAATAGAAGCTGGTAGCAGATCCTTGCTAGTCCGAAAGGTAGGTGGTGACAACTCCTTGAGTTAACGAGTTAACGTTTACTATAGATAATCATATAATAGACTCCTATACTAATCTAAATTGAATTTTTACATCGAGTTCCTTAATTTTGCTTCTAATTTATTGCCTGATTTTTCAATCAGAGCCCCTCACAGCTCATTACTCGGACAGAAAAACCAATATACAAAATTTGAGCTTTGACTTGCGAACCAATGCACCAGACGAGTCCTCCACTAACTATTTGGACTGTATAAAGATGATGAAACACCTAAATCAAATGGTGGAGGCATTATTGAAACCCAAATTACAAGTGATTGTCAAAGATGTCCAACAACAATGTTCAGAAAGGCTAGTCTGAGTACCCAAAAATATTATATCCGGTATATCTTACTGTAAACTATCCTCACAAATGGCAAGTCGTCAGACATTCCTGAATATCGAGTGGCATTTATCGTGGACAAGAAGTTCAAGCAAATTATTACCGACCTCAAGATAGTCAATTAGCAATAATGTTCGCAAAGACTACTCTAAATGACCTAAACATATTATATCCAAGGTATCTTATTGTAAACGATCTTCAAAAGTGGAAAGTCTTCAGGTATTTATGAATATCGAGTGGCATTTATCGTGGACAAGAAATTTAAAAAAAAATGTTCACCACCTTCCTTTTTTGCAACATTAAATTTTTGACATGTCCTGTAATTTATATCAACTTTAAGTTAATACTCTATAGATAATAGACGTTAGAATTATCAATATAAATATGAAAGTACTTTGGAAATCGTATTATTTCATAATAATTGCAGTGTAATGCTTTTTAACTAAAGCAACTTTTTACTTGTTCTACATTAAATTTATTCCGTGAAATTATTTCTACCTTCACGTCTTATCGAAAACTACCTGCTAGATTCTCGCTAGGCCGTTTCTATTACAACTAACATATTACAACTAACATAAAAAATTTCGCCAATTTGTGCATAATGATTTCCTATTTCCTACTCGCCGATTTCTCTTCCATTCGTTGAGTGTAACTCCTTTCGATATAGAATAAATTTGGATGACTAGCTCTGCTGTTGCCAAAATTGCTATTATCAGGGAGTAGACCGATAAGATGAATGATAACCCCATTTCATATTGATCGAACACCTCGCTGCAATCGTCTGGTAGCAGGTATGCACTCCGAAAATGTGGAATAGCAACAATGGATGGCACACCGCGGTCAAGGTTGAATTGGCAGCCAACAACAGAGCAAGAATAGCAAAAATTAAGCCAAAGAGATAGTACCTGAGATTTGCTTTTGAAATACAGCAATCCAATATAAAACTGTGATGATCAAAGCGTAATGTGGTCGCTTGGCATACTACACAGTTGTTACTCGGCCGATTGCCAACATAATCACTTTTGTCGGAGTCTTCGCCTTTTTCAATCAAGACTGCTGATGATTCTCCGTCATTATCTGGATCACCCTTTCCGTTTTCTGATTGCAACAAGCAATTTTCCCGACACTTACGTTTCACTTTATAAATACAGAAGAAGGTTAAGACCATGAACAAGAACAGCACAGCATTCTCCTCCGGTAAGATTTCCAGCAATTCTCCACTTGATACAGTCATCGGCTTGGAAGTGGATACAGGGGGTAACTTTCCCGTTGAAGTAGGAAATGCAGACTGTGTAGCTCTTCAATCCTTTTTTTCTTTTTTTTTTGTTTCTCGACCTCAATCGTCGGGCCTATGAAATATTCGCCAGACTGCTCCAGTAAACGCCAGAACTGTGCAACTATCGAATCCACTTTGCACGTGAGGGTTAGTCGCCACTTTGAAGGTTATATCACGAATGACACTTCCAACCAGTTTCTATTTTTCCCTCTATTCGATGTTTTGGATGGCAACTGTGGGAGGCATTGCCAGATAGATATGCTTCGAAATGTGTCGGTGTTTAATTAATTTTATTTTTCAAATATTTATATCCACAGATATAAATATTTGAAAAAAATATTTTCTGCGCAATGATATCCGCACGAAAGATGAAGTCCGCTTACACCTCGAAGTCATACATATCTGGCCGGTTGCCAGGGTTCAGGATCGGAATCACTTCGATTCCCGGGCATAGGCGTCACATTACACAGTGTTTTGTAGTAATCGAGCAGTCGCCTAAGCAAACTGCTCGAAAACCGACATAACACTGATCCAGATTTTAATTGCAGATTCGGAAAAATTTAATCATTCAAATTTATAGTTTTATAAAAATAAGAATTTTAAATTGTTTTATTTTCATCTATTAAAGTTGAATTTTATTTACATTTATATCTTTTATGATATTTATAATTTTATTATGATTTAAATTTTATATTATTTTTATACTATTATTTCATATAACTTTAATAATTCAAATCTGCAATCAAAATTTAGAAAAGAGAACACTGATATAATGCAGCTCATCCATGGATTGCATTGCCAAATGCAATCTACATTGGACGAGCAATGGGTTCGTCACAAACCACCGTTGTGGCATGTACAGTACGATGGCTGGAGAGATCTACTTGGGCGGATCGAGACAGGGAGTCTGGTGCAAACTTGAAATCGATTGGGACATGATCTCGTACTGGCGGAGTACGAATAGCGAAGCGTACGGGATTTACATACATGTGGTTCGGGTCAAGATGTCTTTTATTTCTTGTTTTATTGACATATTGGAAAGGACTGCATCGCTGCTACGCTGTTTTACAATTAATTCCATATTTTAATATAAACGAAAATGAAAAATTGGTTGGTTGGTTGGGGTTGTTAGCGAGATCGAGCCGCTACGTCCGCGATTTTTCTGATAGATTTTGGGATAAAAGATACCATCCTGGCGGTATTGAAGAGAGTAACGATTGGCCGTGTATGTGAAATTATTTGCTCGTTTGGAAGGGAAGAAGTCCAACACTGATAAATGAAAGATTGTGCGGAAAGTTTTCACTCAAAAGGATACCAGTGAAGTTCAGTATAATTTAATTGTCGTTTTGGGGAAGAATTAAAAGTGTACCAACAGTGATAAAAGTTTACACATGCTACTTCCTTTTCCCAAAAGTGTCCAAGTAGTATAACAACTAGTTATTTGATCTTGATCTTGACGAAGTGATTTGTGGTTAGCTCAACTTGGGTCCAAATCGATTATATGAAAACGGCAGATGAAGGTTTATTTAAAAAAGTGATAATGATCGCCATTTGTTCGGTGATTGCTTGTATTTATAAAAGAACGAAAGAATTAGTTTTGTAACAGCAAATAGTTAAGGGATCATATATTTGATTTAATTAACAAACAACGTTGCTATGTAATTGCCAACAATGCGCAAAAGGGAAATAGTTCACGAAGTTTAGTGCAAATCTAATTAAATTGGCGAGAAATAGTATTTTTTCTGAAAAGTCCACGTTCATATAGAAGGCGCGGGAAGACGAGAAAATAAAGCATAGTTCCAGTCTTTTCTTAACGCTAACTTTTCACGTATTAAACTATTTATCACATAAAGTCAAGTTTAAAAATTATAGGTTCAGCGTGCATGCCATTATATGAACAAGGCTTAAACCTAGCATCATTGTAATTTTCTTAGATTTTCGAAAAAAGGAGTGAAAACAAAAATTTATTAATTATTATTGGGGTAAAAGTTTATTTATATTTCTTTTTTAATGTATAGTATGTACTTGTCTTAATGATTCCCGCCTTCACAATATTAGTTAAAGCCCTTCAGTTTCAACAAAGAAAAAAACTGCACTGAATGGGCTACTAGTCAGTCCGAAGAACGACTCGAACTAAATCTCGTTGTCGCCAACGAGAGTCAAACCAGGGACCTTTGGCTTACGGGATGAGTGCTCAAACCACTACACTACGCGGACTATCGATATAAGATCTTAATGCTCATAAAAATTTCATGGAAGTCGATTCATAATCGAAAGAGTTATAGCCATTTCAATTGTATGGAATTACAACAACAATAACATGTTTTGATATATATTTCAAATTAACCTAGGCACTTTTATTTTCTTCCAATTCTCGTGAAAATTTAATGGTTAGTGTTTAATTTGAATTGATTTGTTTCCAAACTTGAAAGAGTTACTCGCCAGGCAGAAATTTGAGTCGAATGAGGAGGTCCTTGCCGCCACGTAGGCCTACTTTGCAGAACCCGAGAAAACGTTTTTTCAGACGGGTTAAAGAAGTTGGAGCATCAATGGGTCTAGAGTATCGAGCTACGGCTAGATTATGTTGAGAAATATGTTAAACCACCACTTTTCCAAAATTATCGTTTTTCTTTTGTAGGCTAAGTTCTTATCGGACAGCTCTCGTGTCTGAAATAATTCGACATAGGTAATTAGTTTTCTTAAAGCAAAGAATATTGAACTATTTCTCAAGGGTTTTCCATTAAGAACATAGCAATTTTATTTATTAATAAAACACAGAAATATTTGAAATATTGAGTTCGATCGCATAACCACTGCGAGCGATTCTTTGAACTCGATTTTCCACCACTCTGGCACACATTTCAACATTTACGTTGGATGTTGTCCTTGAGCTTGTCTAAAGTTGCTGGCTTGTTGGCATAGACCAGTGACTTGATATAGCCCCATAGAAAGAACTCCAATGGCATAAGATTGCATGAACGAGGCGGTCATTCGACCGGACCATTTCTTGTAATAACACGTTCACCAAATTTGCCTTTCAATAAATCGATTGTGAGGCGTGCTATGTGGCTAGTGGTACCATTTTGTTGAAACCACATATCGTTGATGTCAAGTTCATCCAATTCTGGCCACAAATAATGTTCTAACATAACACAATAGCACTCTTTTCATCCACGAAAAAATACGGCACAATCACATCTCCGGCATGAAAGCCGCACCAAGCAGTCATTTTTTGCAGATGCAACGGTGTCTCAAGAAGCACATGTAGATTTGCTGCTGACAGATAAGGCATATTTTGCTCATTAACAAAGCCATTGAGCAAGAAATGCGCTTCACCACTGAAGAAGATTTTTCGATGAAATTGTTCATTTTCTTCACGCTTTGCCAAAGCCCAATTGGAGAAGTTTCTGCGTTTCGAATGACAAGTGGCTTTAGTTCTTGAGTCAATTTGGTCGTGTAACCAAGATCTTTACGCAAAATACGCCACAGTGTCGTTTGAGCGATGCCCAATTCTTGAGAACGATGTGGAATCGACTGACTTGGTTTATTTTGAATCTAAGCACTAATGGCTGCGATATTTTCTTCACTTCGAGCGGTATGACGTATTTTTGGCACCGGAACGTCCAAGTTAAAATTTGGACTCGAACTTATCCACCATAGCACGTACAGCCTGTCGGGTGGAACGATTATTAAAGTCGAAAATTGGAGTAAGCACTCTTAAAGTTGCGACCACTGACTCAGAATTTCGTTAGTAATTTTTAATGATTTCCAAACGTCACTAGTTCACAAACTTTGCCATGATAAAAATGTTGACTTTAGGTAATGTTTTGACATTGACAGTTCATTAAAAAAGTTAATGGTGCGTTTATATAAGGATACAAAATTGTTATATTCCTAGTGGAAAACCCTATACTTACAATATAATTACAGCGACGGAAATAATTGTCGTACCGGCACCGATGTTATTTCCGCGCTCGCGTACCGACTGTGTCGCCTATTCCTCCCTACACCAACTCGCACACCTAAACAGCGCGTGGAATCTAAGGGGAATTTATGTCCTGCCGGACCCTTGAGCCACACCACGTGTTGGCGGAGCACCCTCGAGCCTTCCACACTTGGGGTACTATTCGTGCTCGCCCACTACGCCACTTCCCGAGCCAAACCTTACACTTTGGCACGTTCCACTTGTGGAAATAAATTCTACAAAAGCAAATGTTATTGGAACTAATTATTACTATCGTGAAATTCAGATTTAAAAAATAAAGTATACAAAAAAGAAATACTACAACGCAAATACTCTTACGGTCGTATGTCAATAGTAGCTAACTATCCGGGGGCCCCCTAGTCTGCGGCTTCCAACTGTAGCGTTCTCCTGGCTCCCTCCATCAATCGCCTTTTTCCGTGCAATTCGCCGAAATCTGCCGTCCCGCCAACTCCAAAATTGCACTTGCTTGAATATTCCGCCTCCAATCGCCTTTTTCCGTGCAGTTCACCGAAATCTGCCGTCCCGCCAACTCCAAAATTGTATTTTCTTCAATATCCCGCCTAACCTCCAAAAAATAAATTCCGCCAAAAACGCTCGCCTAGTCCAATTCCCAGAATCCAAAGAAGAGAGCTTTTCAAGCTCCATCCGGGGCCTTTTATCGTTTCTCGTTGCCACGCTTTCCTCCAAGCGAGCTTCCAAACGTGGCTCCACTTTCTCGTCCAGTGGAGGCGCGCGGCATTACGGATTTTGCTGCATTATCCGTAGGCGTTGTTGTAATCGTTCAGTTGAACGCACTGATCATATGGCAGCTCAAAAGCTTTCGGTGGGAACTGTCATTCCCAATGTTTATTTATTTGCCGAGACCAACTTTTGTTTTTCTTATAACATTATCAATTGTTAGGATCTAATTTCATCTCATTTGACTGATTTTCATTCCGATTCTTTACATCAATTGTCTCCTAGCTTGCTTTGCGGGGTAGTCAAAGTGTAAGCTCATTTCGACTCCTTATGAAAGCAATACACGTAAGTATCAATATCCAATTTTTAAACATTACAATAAAATTAAACATCTCGTAATTTCGAAACAGTTTTGGGTACTGCATTGTCCAGATCTCTACTGCCTGAATGTAGAGTAAACAAAGAGAAGATGATAACAAAATTTGAAGTGAGGGTGGCGTTGATATTAAACTGTAGCAACTCTAAAAATTGTCTTTCGAGCTCGTTCATGTCTTCTACGGTAATATCCTTAAGAATTTGACAATAGTCGACGTTCCACACGGCTTGATCATCCCATACTTTGCTTGCTAGCAGGATGGCGCCGAACACCATTCGTTTCCAGTTGCCGGGTGCGATATCTAATCCAGCGTAAGTTAACAATCGTTCTAAATAGACTAGGGTAATAATAGCACATTCTGCTGTCAATTGAGCAGCGTTAAATAAAGTTCGTACAAATTTGTAGATTTGCCGATGTTCCGGGTTGTGGACATCGTATTCATCAGGGACTGGGTCCCGAGTGAGCGGGTGAAGTTATTCGTCAAAAATATCTAGTCGCCGCTCGGATTGTCGGTTTTTAATGTGATAATAAATAGCTAAAGATACGCACTTTACAGTATTCTTAAGATTTGGCTGCGATACAGTACTATCGTCCAGATAGATTGTCGAACATGACGAACTCTTTTTCAGTCCCGGCACACTGACACTTGTCGATCCATGGAGCTGGGCTATTTGATGCTGCGACTTCTTTCTTGTGATCACACCATTCTCGACCTTCGATCTCTCCAAGAATATCGTAGCTGCTGATGGATCAACTGAAGGATCTGCATCACCATCAGTCGTTTCACGTTCTGATATATGTTGTATGTTATTCGTAGATTGGTTTCCTTCGGGCAGATGGTCCTCATAGACAGGAACTTCCTTGACCTTTCGTTCGGGCGGCGGACTCGAGTAGGCGCAACAAGAGTTTTTATTACCCATAGTTTATGATACAACCTATCGAATATCTTTTTATGCTTTTTGAAATCTTCGCAGAGATTCTCTTTTATTTTATGGTTCTTGTGTTCTTAGTTTAGTACTCACTTTTACGGACTACGTCGAATTAGTTTTGCTGAGTTAAAGGTTAAAATGTCTCTATGAGTAAATCGTATTTTATAAAAATGTTAACATTTTGCATGGTTTCTTATCTGTCGGGTTAGTTAAAATTTACGATGTTGTGAGTAGTTTCGTTTTAAAAACGGATTAAATAACTAAAGTGTTCAGTGTTTTTTTTCTTATATGTAAAGCTTGACTTATCTACGCAAAACAGAAAACTAAGGTTTTATTGCTTTACACTAAATTTCGTGACTAGGTTAAGAGTTTCAACTAAAATTAAAAAAAAAGGATTAAATACATTTTAAATATCTACTTCCGCTTGGCTCGGGAAGTTATCCTCGCGGAGAACTTATATTTTTTTTTTCTTTTTTTTTTTTATTATACTTTTAAATAAGACCGCGGGCACCCTTAAACTCGTGTGTGGAAGGCTCCCGTGACATCATTTCACCCTTTTCACATCAATTTTAATGTAAATCTATACAATAATTTTTACTCTACATTGAAGCTTTTCATTACGTCGCACGGATATTGATCACTCACTTGGTCTATCTAAGAGTGATGGCCTGATGAGAATTAGTACACTGGTCAAGTCGAAACCACCTTCTTCTAACATTTCTCTTCTCTAATAATTTTTCAGAAAAATTATTATTAAACACATGGAACTCATTCATGTAGCTACAAAGAATTCCATAAGTAATTTAAAAAGCTATCGGAGCCATCCGAAAGAGTGATCAATATCCGTGCGACGTAATGAAAAGCTTCAATGTATTGCAGAAATTATCGTATAGATTTACATCAAAATTGATGTGAAAAGGGTGAAATGATCCAATCAAAGTTTAGCTTATACAATATATTGTTTTTTTTCTTTTAATGAATTTTTTATACTTAGCTAATGTGTTTTTATTTTTCTGTTGTTGTTTTATGATCTAATGCTATTATTCTTTCCAAATTACTGAAGTTCAACAAGATAGCAGACTTTGATTAAATTTTTAGATCATGTATCCATTTTTGCTTGCCATTATAATATATATATATATATATATATATATATATATATATATATATATATATATATATATATATATATATATATATCCCTCGAGAAATTAACCTAAAAAAATAACCGCTCTATGGATATTTCATTACTCTCTCTAGAAAAGCGAAAAATTGAAGAAGAGCCGCTTATATTTGCTAAAATACTAATATTGACTGCTCATACAGAGATTCTATTTCCTCTTGTCTAGACGAAGCAAAGAGAATCGCTTCAGAAAAAAGCCGACATTTCTCCTAACTAGACTTTCTAAGCAACTTCAGAAAAACATACAGTCTAAAAACAACAGTCTAAAATATACTTGTATATTACAAACATACAAACAATTCACTTCTCCATTAATTTCATACAATTTTCCGACTTTCCCTTTTCATCGGTAATCACCACATAAACCACAACCCATATGTACATACTCTTATCTTTCTATGTACATAACTGACCACATTATCAGTCGTCTTAAACGGTTCCGCATATGAAACGGAGAAAAAATCTACATCTGCTCCCTGTTCACAACAATGCCATCATGACAATGGAAGAAGATTCAAAATTCGCTTCAATCACAGCTTCCTGAACCGATGACAGTTTCCCTGTTTACTCAATATACGGTCTCGGTAGAAACCCTTTTCCAAAAATGACCGAAGAAAAAAATTGCTGCAGTCATCCTTTCACCAACATGTGCAACCACTCGTTATATCCAATGCGGATATGTATGAACAATATGAAGTAATGCGGAAGGGTTACGGCCTATTGAATGTACCGTTGCATGCAAGTAAATATCATCACCCCCGCATTTCATTTTCCTGATAGAGGGAAAATTGATCGGGAAAATACAAGTACATACTTCTGCGTGAAATTTTTATTACAGCAATTGGATAGGTAGTGAAAAGGGGTCGTTAGATTGACCAAAAACACTTTCACCCCTTTCATTACTACATACTAGGTTGAACTTGGTTTTAATATTTCTATGCGAGGCTTGAGATTGGGATAAGGGTGGAAATATGTAAGTTCCAATTTAATTAAACCATTTCCCAATATCTTCTAACCGTGGTTCATACTTTCAATGGACATGCAACCCTCGTTATTGTATTACCTCAATGTGACTCCACCCTTGGATTTATCGGAGAACATAAACGGGCACGCATGCCATCAATTCAAAAATAAAATGGCTACCATTGGATTTTCTATTTCAAATATTTTCTTAATAACTTTACTCAACATAGCGTTTATTTCTTGATAATGTCGTTTTGGAATTACGTCAATTAGATTTTCTTATCTAATTTGAATTCAAATATTTAGAATTTGATGAATTATTCGGCCATACTTTGAACATTGCATAAGTTTTCTCAAAAGCTTTATGCCACTATTTTGCTAGTAAATGTTAATATTTGGAGTTGATACGATGACAATGATTAGGCAATCATAAATTAAATAATTCCTATGGCAAATCTTTATAGTAAAATATTTGTAGGCATTAATAAACTATCTAGAGATTTGTATTTAATTTTGAACTAATCTGGCTATGATCGATGTTATAGAGAATAAAAGTAATTTGTGATGAGTTTTCTATTTTTTATTTGAATTTTTTGATTTTTATAAAAGTTCTCATTTTAGCATTTCTCATTTAGCATTTTTATAATTCTTTCGGTACATTCAAAAAAGGCCTAACAAATTAAAATCAAATTAGGGTTTGTACTTTAATTTTAGGCTCATACTACATTCACACCAGCTCAAATTATCTTATTTGGTTAACGTAATAAATCAAATCATACGAAAGTGTTCACACTAGTTTGTTTTATTTTGTTTTGTGAGTCGCATATTATTTGTCAAAACATGTAAAAATGATAAATCTCTATGGCCGAATGTCAAAATTCTAAGCGAATTTAAGATTCTCGTCTAGCAGTCACAAAGAAAAGATGTGTTTTTGATTGTGTCAAATACAATTTAATACGAGTAATAAAATTATTTAAATATTTTATTAAAAAATCGCGTTGGTGCCACCAGATGAGAACGCAAATTTCTCGTAGTTATCTTTTATTTTTAAAAGTACATAATAATTTTATTGGCCGCGACTTTGAAAGTCAAACACTGTTTAAGCAAAATGTTCCATTGTATAAATACATCCAATTTAAGCCATTTCAAATGTTTTGTAGTAAACGCTACTGCTTTCGGCTTCTACTTTCATAGGCTTTGAGCTGAAAGCGGTGACAGTTGGTTTGGCGGAAGGTCGGCAAAAAGTGCAATTTTCGAGGCTTCTCCAATTCTAGCCAAGTAAAAGCTAAAATACTTAATTTTATTAAGACCTGCTATCATAGTTGTAGGCTTGAAAGTAACTTCGGGAAGGTAGCCGGGGTGCAATGCACGAAGGGACGATCCATTGACTGAGAAACGTAGGTTGCGTGTAGTTGAATTTCCGCAACCGTGCTTTCATCCAAACGTGAATCTCAACCGGTTAATTTGCTAGGATATTCTCAAGGAGAAGTGGTTGGCCTTGTACGATTTACGGACCATTCTGTTATCAATCCAATCGTTGCTGGCCGTACCAAATGACGAGAGTCCACTCAATGGTTTAGACCTAGTTGCTTTGCACGGGGCGTCGAGGTGACACACGTGCATGAACGCCTCCAATTCAACTATCATAATATCTCTGTCCTGGAAAAACCTTGGCAGGCCTCGGAGTACGTTCGAAGTTCGCACCACTGGGTTGGTGGTGTAGGTTCAGTTGAGACGGACTCCCGGTTAGCACTAGTCTGGCTCTGATCACTTGTCCCCATAAGGGCTTGTGTCACCCTCGCTTGTCCTGCCTTGCTGCAAAGATAGCCGTGGGACCAAAAAAGCGACTACGGACACGAGCGGAGATAGGGGCTCCGATGGGGACCTAATCAAACTGGAGCAATTTCAAACAAAAAACCTAAAAATATACCAAACAAGTTGCGTAAACAGACCTACGCTCATGTCAGATGGGTTTTGTATCCAATTTACAAAATGCAGTCACCAGATCGAATCAAATCAAGAAACATGTCAAAGACGATTTCATTGGAGAAAATATTAAATACGAAGATCATACTATTATTAACAAAGTTGAACGAATTTTGACTTCTGAGGTTTTTGGTATGTTTATACTCATAAATGTCTTCCTTGATAATTATTTCAGATGTCCATCCGCGACGGAGGAAACACATTTTTCATGTATTTCCCCCCTGTGCCCCCACTGAAGCAAAAACTGACAGTATAACAACTGTTTTTAAAAGCTCCCATGAAAACTTTTATTTCATACTCATATCGGCTACGCTTGATGAATTTTTTTCAGGGGCCACTCTCCTGTACTGTTATCATCGATTAATGGCCAATTTTTTCGAATCCTAGAATGGTTACAAAACCCTTTTGCAAGGAGCTCTCTCCCACCTCCTTGACTTGTTTCACTTATGAGCATTAATTGTAGGTACTCATCTTCAGTCATTCATTAAATTGAATCAAGTGTTCAAAGCATGCACCTTAAACGTTGAAGTTGGGAAAAAATAACTCAAAATTATTCAATCTTCGCATTTAAAACAGCCACTATTTTGTTTTACGATTATTGATACCACTAGCTGAACCGATTCTCAAAGATATAAACGACTCCTATCATTCCTGAAATTTTCATGCAAATCCTAGCCAGACTGTAGTGTCTGAGTCGGTCAAAAGCGCATGTTGTTACATAGCCATATGTTGCCATAGTAATAAATGCAGCGCATATTGTTCCATAGTAATACAGGAAAATTCAAACCGCTATAACTTCGCTAAATATGATTCAATCTTTATGAAACTTTTAGGATAGATTAATCTTATAAATAGACATCTACGTACTGAATTCATTGAATTTAAGGGTACCGTTAAGATTTTATTCATGAAAATATAAAATCGATAAATCATACTATTACTAACAAAGTTGAGTGAATTGCGACTTCTCACGTATTTGTTGTTGTTGTACTCACTAAAGCCTACAATCCTGATTTTTTTCAGATTTTTCGGATCACAGGTGTCCAATCGCGAGGGGGGGACACAAATTTTTCGTGGATTTCCCCTCCCTGTGTGCCCCTCGAAGCAAATTTTGCCGAACTAAGACCTGTTTTGAAAAGTTCTCATCAAGACCTTTCATTTGATACCCATATCGGCTACCTTCAATGAAATTTTTTTTTCGGGGGGTCACTCTCCTATATGGGGAGACCCCCTTTAAATACCTTATAAAATTTTTTTGTAGTTGAACTTTGAAGAGATCACCACTTAACAGCTACACACAAAATTTGATGTTTCTAGCTTAAGTAGTTTCCGAGAAAAACTGCTGTGACACACGGACGGACGGACGGACGGACGGACGGACGGACGGACAGACGGACAGACGGACAGACTGGTCGCGAAACTAGTAGGGGTTTGTAAAATTAATTTACAAAACCCTAAAAAGTAAAAAAATATCAACAATGACAAGGGAACTATCAGCTACAGCCACGATGTTAACAGCTCATGGAGAACGGTACCAATGACGACGAATACGACATTAAAGATGGATGAATAACGGAGATTAACGGACAGTTTCCTCCAAACTTAAATTGCTGTGGCGTTTGGGCGCAGGAAAAAAAATGGGAGCGTCTTAAAAAGGAAGAGCGTTAGATTCTACAGGATCCGCCAGTTGTTCGCGCGGTGGGGAAAAATATATAGAACATCAAGAATTTCGATGGTTACTGCTCAGACCACCTCCAAAGCAACCAAAGCAAGGGTCTTAAATGCCGAAATAATAAAGAGCCATTTTGAAGTCCACAAAGTTATCACGGCAGAAAAAGAAAAGAGTGACCATTTCACCGCCACCATCGAAAATATGGCTGAAGTACTGTACTCGGAAACCAAAGCCGATAACCTTTCCCGCAAAAGGGATCCGCGGGGAAAACAAATTCTAGAAATGACAGCCAGGACGGCGCTTGTCGTGCTAAACACCGGAAATACGCCGACTTTCCGTCGTATTGGTTGTGAAAGAACTATCCGGATACACAATTGGAGAGTATTCGAGGACTACTCAGTCAGTTATCATCATTACATTCTGCTTGAGATCAGTGATGTTGTCTCCCGGCGTCCGTGCCCTCGATCTTCTACCATTGGTTGGAACATTGGAAGGATGGACGTCCAGTGGTTCGTCAAGGTGCTCATTGCAGGCGCTCCACTGCAGGGGGATTCACAAGGGACAGAAAAACTGGCAGTTCAAGACATGGTGAACACAGCTATCAGCATCTTCATGACTGCTTGCACTGCTTCTATGCCCCGTCGAAAACACCAGCACAACAAGCCCCCATTGTACTGGTGGTAAACTAAAATCGCTGAAATGCGAAGGGAGTGTCAAAAAATCGGCGTGAGGCTCAACGGGCATGGACAAGGTATGCAACCGGGTCGCAGCATATAAGTTGGTCAGGAAATGCTTTCGAAAACTGATTAACAACAACAAGGCTCGTTGCTGACAACATGTAATGAACAATGTGAGTAAGGATCCATGGAGCCTTGGCTATAAGCTAGTTACGCGGAAGCTTGGTGCCCCACGGATGCCTTGCATTCATGAAGCAGAAAAGATGGACGAGATAGTGCGGGCATTTGCTCCGCCCATCCTGTCCGTGTTGTCTATCACCACGCCAGAGATTTGCTGCTCAGCAATTTAACGGTAGGAACGCTTTCACGGTAGGAATGCTTTCAACTCCGCTAGATGGGTGGACATTCTGGATACGTTAAAACCCCATTTCAAGTTCCAGAATATCTTATGTGACTTCTGAGGGACTACCTGAAAAGCAGAAACCTGCTTTATGACACGGCACAGGGGCAGCGAAAGATGGAAATTACAAAGAGTATAGTCCAGGGATCTATCCTTGGTGCAGACCTGTAGAACGTGTCTTATGACGAGTTACTGAGACTGGAGATGTCAGATAAGTCGCGCTGGACGCACCGTCAACCAAGCGCAACTTAGGCTAGGTATGTCATTGCATAACAGATAACTTCCATGTACGTATTTATCAAAAATATTATCTTGTATTTGGTTAAAATTGCAATTCCCCAGTTTATATAAGTTAAGGTTTATATAAGTTAAGGTAACAAACGACAAATCCGAAATTGAAATGCGATCAAGGCGCATGCCAGTCAACAAAATATCTTACCTAGCCATGAAATACGAAATTATGATGACACCACCTCTAGAAACCTGGCTCAAATTCAATCATCAGGCATGTGCTGACTATACGTCGACTTACTTGCGGCAGTTTCCAACATAGTTAGAGTTTTAGACTTTTAGGTTAGTCTTTATTTGAAAATTATAAAGTACAGATGGAAAGTTAAATTTTATTTCTTAGATGAAATTCTCAAAGACTAAACTAATCTGCGCCCAATGTGGGGCCCTAACATGAAGTTTACTCACGAAAGGAACGCATATACGAGAAATAATAGCGGTCAGGAGTAAACACATTTACTGAAAAAAATCCTTCCTTCGCTGAAATGCGAAGGGAGTGCCAAAGAATCGGCGTGAGGCTCAACGGGCATGGACAAGGTATGCAACCGGGTCGTAGCATATAAGTTGGTCAGGAAATGCTTTCGAAAACTGATTAACAACAACAAGGCTCGTTGCTGACAACATGTAATGAACAATGTGAGTAAGGATCCATGGAGCCTTGGCTATAAGCTAGTTACGCGGAAGCTTGGTGCCCCACGGATGCCTTGCATACATGAAGCAGAAAAGATGGACGGGATAGTGCGGGCATTTCCTGCGCCCATCCTGTCCGTGTTGTCTATCACCACGCCAGAGACTTGTTACTCAGCAAGTTAACGGTAGGAACGCTTTCACGGTAGGAACGCTTTCAACTCCGCTAGATGGGTGGACATTCTGGATACGTTAAAACCCCATTTCAAGTTCCAGAATATCTTACGTGACTTCTGAGGGACTACCTGAAAAGCAGAAACCTGCTTTATGACACGGCACAGGGGCAGCGAAGGATGAAAATTACAACGAGTATAGTCCAGGGATCTATCCTTGGCGCAGACCTGTAGAACGTGTCTTACGACGAGTTACTGAGACTGGAGATGTCAGATAAGTCGGGCTGGACGCACCATCAAACAAGCGCAACTTAGGCTAGGTATGCTAATGCGCCGAGTGAGGGACTGGTTGACTGGATTCACCTAAGCGCTAGAGGATTCCGAGATACATCTCCATTGCATAACAGATAAATTCCACGTACGTATTTATCAAAAATATTATCTCGTATTTGGTTAAAATTGCGATTCCCCAGTTTATATAAGTTAAGGTAACAAACGACAAATCCGAAATTGAAATGCGATCAACGCGCATGCCAGTCAACAAAATATCTTACCTAGCCATGAAATACGAAATTATGATGACACCACCTCTAGAAACCTGGCTCAAATTCAATCATCAGGCATGTGCTGACTATACGTCAACTTACTTGCGGCAGTTTCCAACATAGTTAGAGTTTTAGACTTTTAGGTAAGTCTTTATTTGAAAATTATAAAGTACAGATGGAAAGATAAATTTTATTTCTTATATGAAATTCTCAAAGACTAAACTAATCTGCGCCCAATGTGGGGCCCTAACATTAAGTTTACTCACGAAAGTAACGCATATACGAGAAATAATAGCGGTCAGGAGTAATCACATTTACGAAAGTATTCACATGAAAATATAAGTAAGTGCGCGATTATGAAAGTAACTGGTATGGGATAGCAGTACTTCTTCTTTTTCTTTGTAGCACTACAGCCCCTCTCGGGCCTTCGCTTAGAGATAGTTAGAGTATCTCATTTTCATGACCGTATTGATTTTTTCGGAAGTTGGTTTGGTCAGTACCATGCTCCCGTGTGCTTGCTCAGCTATGATATGATCTGATTAAATCAGTACATATCACCACTGAGTGAACACTCGTAGTCTATCCGAAAAATCCCCTGAACCAAATCACGTTGCTCCCAACGAGATTTGAACCTGGGGCTTTCGGATTATGCGTTCATGCTCTAGCCACTAGACCACACAGACTACTGTGATAGCAGTACTAGTGGGATACAAATCTGCCATCTTTTGTGTAGGATTCTGGACAGCAAGGAGGAAACGATGCACCCCAGTAGCCAAGTTTTAATAATATCCATTTAGCTAGTTTAAAAATTAAAATTTAAGTCTGAAAAGTGAATTAGATATTTTTCAATGCAATACAATTAATACATTCTATACAAACGATAATTATAATTAATTTTTAAATAGACCTAGGAAAAATTTTTAGATAAACAAACTTTCACGAAAGATAACTTTTAAAAATAACTTACATTGTGCTGTGAAGGTAAACGGGAATGGATTAAGGTGCGTAAAGTGTTGATTGATAATGTCACGGCAAGAAAATCTAATTCAGCCAACGATATTGAACGTCGGAAACGATCCCGAGGAATTGGATGTTCTGAGGAGTACTCCTCAAGGACCAGCTGCGTATAACCAGATCTCACAGGGGCAATTAGAGGCTGTAAGACAGGGAGTAGTAGTCCGCGTGGTTTTGTGGTTAGAACACTCAGCGCGTAAGCCGAAGGAGCCTGGTTCGACTCTCGTTGGTGGCAGCGAGATTTAGTTCGAGTGATTTTTTGGATGGACTATACGCCCGTTCAGTTATGATACGTACTGATTTGAAATCAGTACGTACGAGTATCGCAGCTGAGTGGACGGATACACGGCCTAAGCGTGATACTGACCATATTACCTTGCGGAGTGCTAACACATTCGATCATGATAATGAGATACTCTATTAGGATAGTGTTGGTTGGTATTTCTCCTTTTTCAAATTGAATTTCAAAATATGTAATAATCTTAATTAATTGAATTCGCTATAGTTTTTTTTGATGAAATGTGTTTAATGATAACGTATACATTTAGGGAGCCATTTGGGCCATTAAGTTTGGAATTTGCTTTATATTCTTTGAAAATTTATACCGATTAGTATTGAATAAAGCGCTTTTGACTTTGACTTTGATAATATACTCTATCTCTAAGCGAAGGCCCGAAAGTGGCTGTAGTGCTACCAAAAAAAAAAAATAAATACAGGGAGTAATTGCAGGAGAGGGCCATAGAACCTTACACGTATTGCTATATCCTGATCTGGTCCCTACTATGGGAACGGACCAGGGTAAAGACGAAAGGTATATGGGAAATCTTGAGGACATGAGCAAGATTTCTCATATCGTGAAGAGCCTTAGAGGAGAATTTAACACACGGAAAAAGGGAGATATATTACGAAATTTTAAATGTGATCGGGAAGAAAATGTAGGAAAAGCAGATATGGTGCTCGCATCCTAAAACACACCTGTGAATTGTGTAAAGATTTCTCGCTGCCAGACTCTTCACTGTGCTTATAAAAAAATATCAGCATACAGAAGTACCAGAAGAATGCGCTAGTGCAGGGGAGCATTACGTTACAAGAATTTTATCGTTCGGTAGACCAGAACTCGTCCTTAATTTTGAATAGAGTTTCCAGTATGGAAATGGGGTCAGAAGCTAGGGATGTCCTCATTCGTAGCTATTGCAATAGAGCTCTCGATATCTTCATTAAGGGACTGTGTGGTAATTTATCCGACCAACTCAATATGGAGGAGCCAAGTATCTTACCGTAAGCTCTGTATTTCTGCCTGAAGATGAAGAATATGAAACATGCAGGCAAGCTGAGCATACCGGGCATCAAACTGTAATAAGCAGTGAGCTGCTCCTGAAGAGAGAAGGTGGTCACCCCGGCAAAACTGATTAGTTTGTTGTTTTATTAGATTAAAGTTAACTACATTCGTCAAGTTTCCATCCTTTAGGCAGAGATGAGTGGTTCACTTTAGCCACTTTTAACATCTTTAGGGTTGACATTCCTACTGTAATGCAACGACCTTCTTTGGAGAAAGTAATGGTTGTTTTCGTATAATGTTAACATTTGTCTCAAGTCTCCGTGTTCGCTGACTTTAATGAGACTAAACAAAATTTTGAATTACTGTAGATTACTTTAATTGATACATAATAGAAAATTTCTAAAGATGATAAAAATTGATCGGTACGGCTCGTAGAGTACGCGTGATAAATAGTTTATAATGTAGCTTTGTGGCTCGACAAGAATCCGCCTCATATGATCCCGCAAATAGCTTGTCAACAAGCAAGCGTACGCAGTCGTTAAGTGAAGCTAGTCAGCTGAACTAGGTCTTGATTATAGCTCGTTGAAATTTATGCCTGGCAATCGGCACCTGTGTCCTACACAGATTTTTAGAAAAAAACAAAGCTCTGTGGAAATCGATTCAAATATCCTCCGACAGGTTCCACCAGGAAACAGGGTACAGCACTCACCTACTCCTGCTACTCGTAAGTACCTTTATTCAGATATTAAGCCGTATCAGCGGGAACCGCTTTATGTGGATTTCAGAAAATACCATCAACAGCAATCTGGAAATCAAATGTGACAAATTTATCCAACTCCACCATCTAGAGCCTTTTTGCCAACTAAGCCGCAGCCTCCTCTGGAGCCCTTGGACGTGGATCAATCTATGAGGTCGCAAGCCGTTAACTACCAGAATCAACTTCGAATGAGGAATGAACCTAGGAAACATCCTACTCCACGGCAGAAATCGCGAGGTTATAAGGCGCAAAAAATCCTCTACACCAAAGTAGACTAGACGCTCACAGGGGAGTGGTCTATTGAAGATTAAATCAACGAATACGACGTGAATTTTAGCGAACATCTTTCTGGGTGTGCCAGGAACATGATGACGCTATATGTCTGCCATGCACACCATAGTACACTCAACTAGTACCCACACCTTTCATTTACCCTGTGTTGCACACTTTTTGAATTTTCTCAGGGGCACGTCAGCTGATCCGGGGCATGAGAGCTGATCCCATGTTCCGCGCGCTCAAGAAACAAAGCAAAATGCAAATAAAATTTCCGACGCACGTGTTCTTTTACGCATTTCAGAACATGGGAGTGCTGCCACATCCTAATAAAAAACTTAAAGATTGCATGGAGCGAATTTGTTTTTCTGCAAAGTTATCGATTTTTTGAGATATGGTAATCCTGAAATCTCTCATCGAAGCATATGTTTACATTCGCGCCAATTTTCGTATCAGCATTTACCTACCTACCTGCTACCGAAGATTTATGGCTCTCTGTTCGGCTTGTGTTCGAATTTTTCCGGAGGGTTGATGGAGTGTGGTTACTATTTGAGTATACTATGATGCACACTTTCAGAAGAAGTTGAATCTGCAGATATGAATTTTTTAGATTAGTAAGCTCGTTGCTACCTTACAAAGAACAAACAGCATCTAACAAAAATTATGTATAGCCTAAATACGAGGTTGAATCAAATATAAACGGTAATTTAGCTCTTTTGCCGAGCACGCACCTCCGAACAAGATGATATAATATGGCGTTTTTGGTTCATTTATAAGGAGTGGGGGAACCAGCTTAGTTTGCGGCCACGCTCGGTTTTGCCTCAGTACAGCCATGACCGAGCACGAGGTACACCCATCTGTCGTGCAACGCGACACCATAAAATTTTTAACCAATGAACACGTTAAACCGTCGGAAATATTTACTCATTTAAAGGCACAGTTTGTAGACACTATATGTGGACCAGGGTATTTAAGGGTTGGCGATCACGTATCAAAAATGAAAGTCATGCTCGACGTCCAAGGACAGAAAATGCTTGCAACGATTTTTTTTTGACTCAAAAAGAGTTATACCCATTGATTTGCTTCACAATCAAGAAACAGAGAATGCGACCTACTATTGCCAGTTATCACAGTCAGCAAAAACCTCCTACCGAAAAAAATACGAGGTATACGCATTAGAGAGGTCACCCTTTTCCATGACAACACTAGACCGCACATCACGGCTTTGAAAAGGGATAAACTGGAAGAAATGGGCTTGAAAACACCGAGCATCCTCCTTATAGTCCAGACTTGTCCCCCTGTGACTACTTGCAATTACCATTTATATTTGATTCACCCTCATATATATAAGAAATCCTGTTCCAAATGCAACGCCTTTTACGATTATTTCTGTTAATTGCAATACTCTGATTACCCATGATTCGGATATAGATGTGTTCAGTAATGGGAAGGGCCTGAAACTATTCTTGCTGAAGGGCCTAACCATCTTTGATGGCATCATCGGTAAAGACAGCCTCAGGGAATTAGGTGCAGTAGTTCATACTGGCAAAAGTTTCATGAAAATTGATCCTGA
The DNA here is from genome assembly GCA_963969285.1 of Odontomyia ornata. NCBI lineage: Eukaryota > Metazoa > Arthropoda > Insecta > Diptera > Stratiomyidae > Odontomyia > Odontomyia ornata. Next base: position 262,875,805 of record OZ017742.1, read on the forward strand.
CGTACGAATTCCTCTGAAGCGACAAATATCAGAGCCCATTCATGCCATTAACATGTAATGAATCTTGTGACGCCGCTGGCGACTCACTAACACACCTTGCCACCGAGGGGCTTGGCATCTCATGTCGGTTGTGACGGTTGCACATCCCACGTCAATTTTGTCGTGGGATGTCAAAAAGGAAAAATTGACAGCCACATGGGGAGTTGCAATACAATTCGTTTCTTATTCATTCTATGAGTATTTAAGAGGATTTCTATTTAGTATTGATCGCTTGAGATGGTTTTTCTTGTCAAGTTAGTCAGTGTAGTTTCGATATTTTCGTTTCGTCCTATTGGAAGCCTTTAGTGTTCTAAAAAGAAGCTGAAATTTGCAGTATCAGGAAAATTCGAGAACACCAGAGTACAATATTGTCTGATCTACATCGACAAAAATAAAAAGGTGGATTCTGCAACATATGCCAAATCAGGCGTAAATTTGATTATCGTTTGATATTTTCAGTAACTATGCCAATGTCCCCATCTCTCGAGATGTTGTAAAAATGGTGGTAATTGGATCGATTTGTAAATCTCATATAGGAAGGAATCTTAAGTGATGGATACCCTTTGTTAGCGATTAAATAGTGAAGTAAGATTTAGAAAATATTTTAGTGTGATAAAACGAAAATCACATATTCCATACTTTTTGAAAATATAGTTTAATGGAATAAAGTAGCAAAAGAAATACAAAAACAAAGGAAAAGATGTTAAAAATTATATGTTTAAAAATCTGTGTCACACAATAAGAAAATATGAAACGTGAAAACAGTAACGATGAGAAAGTATAAAAAAAAATAAACTCATAGTATTGAAACAAAATACCCAACCGGCTCTAAATAAAATCACTTTCCATTGAAAAAAAATTTATATAGTAAATATGTTCAATTTAGAGAAGATGAAAAATACATATACCGACAAAATCTATGGAAAATATTATGGACAATGATATCAAATAACTGAAATTTGTAACTTTTAAAAGTCAAATAACATTTTGAGAAGGAAATAAAATAAATTAAACAAACAAAACGGGAAAAACGTATCCAATTGTTAATATATGGAATAATGGAAGAGAAAATAATTAATATATATAGGGATTGTATCAAATAAGTGAATTCACTATTTATATATAGAAATCAGGGATGCAAACCGAAATTATGTAATTAAATTTGTAAATGAAAATAATCAAACGATTTGATTGATTTGAACAACTGGTAAAATCTTGAAGGAATGTTACAAGGTTGGATAGAAATACAGGATATCATGAATTGCTAATTAACACACGACTTTCCTTTCCAGTAGTTCTGCTTTTCAGCGGGAAATGAGGTGCAGGGTAAGTATGCCGTCGCGAGGTTAGGGTTTGAGAAAATCCGCTGAGGTCGGTTTCGCGTCGCACGCGGTACGCGGTACCTTAGTTGACTTTGAGTTTTCTTTAACGTAGTTTTCGTCGGGTTGAGTTAGCGTAGCATACTTTTCGGTACCGCGTCGGAAATTCGGGAACGCGAAATAAAAATTAGATTTTGTACTTTTGACTGGTAAATGAAGAAATACGGAGTAACGTAGAATAGGTTTCCTCTCCGTATGGTTTTGTTTTTGTAACGCGTTTTGAAAACGGGCGTGTATAGGTGGCTGAATATTGTAATTGAGCGTAACCCACTCGGAGACCCGCGACCGAAATCCTTTCCGATCTAGCTGGCCGACAAGCAGCCACCGCGTGAATGGGTTACGGTGCACGGATTGGTTGACCGGTTGGTACCATCTGTTGGCACTGCTCAGACTTAACGTCTAGAACCGATGAGAGGTCGGTTCCGCGATCGCAAATAAATTTAATAATCATTACAAACATTAGAGCAACGGAAAACAAAGGAGACGATTGATGACTATATTTGGTTAGTATCCTAAGGCATTGTTGGAGCCCAATCAGAAGCTAAGTTATACAACTGAAATCCAGGGAGAAGTTCGCACTACCACCGATACCCCTGTTTATTCGAAATTGTACCCTTACCCCATGTGCCTAAAAGATGAGGCAACTATTGAATGACAGAGTCATATGCCCGTCACGATCACCATACAACTCACCCGTGTAGATTGTCCCAAAGAAAGACAATGCGTCTGGGGAGAACAGATACCGTCTTGTGGACTCCCGGAAACTAAACGAGGTGGTAATCCCGGATATTTATCGAAATATGAGTTCACCATGGGTTATAATAACTTCCCTCCGACCTTCCAGCGTGCGTTAGATGTCATCCTTAGGGATCACATTAGGTGATCTTGTTGGATTTATACAGGCGATATCATAGTTATAGGCAAAGATGAGGAACATTCCCAAAATGCCGTTAATAGTGAAAAATAACATCAGGCAAATGACCACCATCACTACGCTTGCAGAACCATATCCTTTTCATGAAATTTCTCATAACCAAATCGCAAAGTGGCTGCCCTATGTCCTCGATAGCCTCACGAGTTCCATGTTTGAGGTCTTGAATCGACGCTGGGCTGTTGACGTAGACCTTATTTTTCACGTGACCCCAAAGAAAGAAGTCGCAAGGTGTTAAATCACAAGATCTCGGTGGCCAATTGTGATCACCTCTTCGAGAGATAACACGGTCCGGAAACTTTTCCCGTAAAAGATCAATGGTTTCGTTGCTTGTGTGGCACGTACCGCCGTCTTGTTGAAAGTAATCGTTGTCCAGGTCAATACCATCCGATTTCGGCCATAAAAAATCATTAACCATCTCTCGATAGCGCAATCGATTCACCGTAACTGTTGCTCTAGCCTCATTTTCGAAAAATTAAGGTCCAATGACTCCGCCGGACCATACACCGTACCAAACAGTCACACGTTGAGGATAGAGAGGATTTTCCGAGCCCCAGATGCGGCAATTTTGCTTGTTGACGAGGCCACCGAGGTGGAAATGGGCCTCTAATCAAGATGATTTTTCGATGGAATTCCGGATCATTTTCATGCATTTGAAGGACCCAATCAGCAAAGACACGACGTTGTTGATGATTGACCGGGTTGAGTTCTTGTTTTAACTGAACTTTATAAGCCTTAAGACCCAAATCTTTATGCGAAATACGGTTTGATGACGTTTGTGGAGTGCTTAATTCTAAAGAACGACGAGGAATGGACAAACCTGGGTTTTCTTCAACACTTTCGGCTACAGCAGCGATATTCTCGGCTGTTCTGGAGAGCCGTGCACGGGTTTTATTCTTCACATCACTAAGTTGTCCTAACAGCTCGAATTTTTCCACCAATTTCTATATTGCGATCCGACAAGGTGCTTCACGACGACCCAAAAATGTTCGAGTTTTACGAACCGTCTCTGCCAAATTTTCACCATTTTTATAGTGAATATTGATAATTTCAATCGGTTGTTGTAGCGTGTATTGTTCCGTTTTTATTAATAGCGTAGTTTCTACTTGTCAAATGTCAAAAAATGACAGCTTCAAAAGTGACATCTACCGAAATAGAGGGCTATTCAAAATAACACCTCTTATTGGAAAATCCTTTATGATAGTTCGTTTTGACGAGAGCTCCTCGCATGGCCTTCTTACATCAGTACTTACCCCACTCAATGCGTTTAGGAAGCAAATCATTCTAAAGTTTGGGGAGGAAACCAGTTATAAAATTGATAAGCCATTCACGAGCTACGAATACTTGAGGCAGACATTTATTGGACCAAATTACACCCAAAAGAGAATTTTAAGTATCTATAAAAGATATTTGAATCCTTCTGTCAAAAATGGGATAAAAGTAGATGAGTTCGTAATGGAAATTACTCAACAGGTTTATTCGAGGGATTACAAAATTCGATTTACCCAAAATATGGTAACGGACGTTGTTAATGATATCGAGCAGGAGGATTTTATTTTGAATTATCTACCTAGCGCCCACAGGAATGCAAGGGAAATTATATATATATATATATATATATATATATATATATATATATATATATATATATAGATATATATATATATATATATATATATATATATATATATATATACATATATATATATATATATATATATATATATATATATATATATATATATATATATGTATATATATATATATATATATATATATATATATATATATATATATTTGTCACTCAAGCAAATCTCACTGTTTTTTATTCTTCTTTTTATAGATTTATTAGTCAGAGCTAAAAATGGAGACTATCAACGAATTATAAAAATTATTTTTGGCGAAACAATATGTACAGGTATAATCATTGTTGTTTTTATAGCACATCTGATTATCACTTTCTAAGAGAAATATTAAGATATACTCGTAAGCTTAACGTTTGTTACTAGGCAAATTTCAAATATGCTCAAACAACAAGAAAATTAACATGGCGCTTAACTTTTTATTATCATCTTGACATACCAACAATATCCTAACAACTGTCCTTTTAAATTCCAAAAGATATTTCTGACCGATCAATCATTTTCTTGGTCAGTTACATCTTTTTACATATCTTCTTTTCTTAAATCATCTTTTGTCCAAATCTCTTGTCTCACTGTTCAGACACAATGACATCAAACCAGAAGAATAAGGTAATTTGCGGAAAAGAATGAGATGATATAGCAAAAGAATACAAAGGTGTATAATAAGAATAGAACAAAGATTGTGGTCAATAATCATGCGAAAGATATGTGTCCTTCTAACTATTGTAAAATGTAGAAGTATTGAATTAGCGATTCTGCCGAACGAAAAGGATTCGTCATAATACATCACTAAAAAGAATATTTCCTTGAAAAATTTATGAGATTTCTTTTTTCATGTCAATCTATATCTGGATGCGAGCACAGTTTTCACAGTAGGTGGACATATGGCACGTCCTATTTGCCCTGTTAGGGGATTATCAACCGGAGATAACATCTCAGTTTGGATAAAATACTTGTGCTCAAATTAAGAGATTAAATTTTATAAATGAGATAAACTATTAGACTTTCTACAATGATGTGTTCATATCAGTTACGGAGACGTTTCTTGTTCCCAATTAAAATTTTAAATATTAGTTAAAGCACGCATAATTTACTATAATCAAGCAAATATGTCATCTACTCGTATAGGCGTCCATTTTGTAGTATGGAGTATTTCCTGCCTATTCGATGCAAGTACCGCCCAAAAGTTACCTGCAAGGATCAAAGCAAACTCAAAACTAGCCTCATTGGTTGCTTATATTGCACAATAATGTATCATGGAGGGTAAATTTCATAGGCAACGTGTACATGTTGCCTGAAATTTGAAGGAGGGAATGTAATATATGAAACGAATGGCAAGGGCTCAAGGATAAAAGACGTCCAACGGTAGTCTTTATTTCAACCATTTTGTAGGCTGTATAAGTTTGGATGTGAGATAATCTGACTTTGAAATGTATGCAATATTTTTTTGATGTAATATTCATTATTCACTATGGATTTATATGAATATGAAATTATTGGAGGGAAGTGAAAGCAGCTATGTTTCACATACAGATGGATATTTTATGTAATGCAGAAAAAAAAGGTTTTCAATGATTCTTTTGAATCATGTTTCATTTTTCGTTCATGGAAATTTCAATTTCAATCCTGAAGTATTCAAATTCAAAGCTGAAAAACTAAATAAGAACTCGATGTGGAATGAGATTTTATATAACTTTTGACAGAATCGAAGGAACGCCCGTATTTCCAAAAACTAATTGGTTGCCGTACCGAAAAGAAAGTAGTTAGCTAGGTCGAGCATGAATTTACATAGGCAATATTTGAGTCAAAGGACTTCAAATTTTTCCAGTATTAGACATCGGGAGCTTCAGTCATTTAGGCAAACTTGAGGCAATTCGATTGGGCGTCCATTATCTTTTTGTCCATATATTGGCGCGCGGAGACAACCATTGTGAGCTGTAGCGTTTGGTTTCCGGGTCGTGTTGGAAAAACCAACAATTTTAGCGTACGTTTCCGAAGCTGTTTCGCCCAATCTGGCGCGTCGCTCTTGATTTCGTTTCTCCATTTTCGTGACGAGCACCACCAACACACGTCTACTCAACACGACACAGCAGGCGAACTAAACAAGCTAGAGCGATGGTAAATATATCAACGGAGAGGGGAAGGATGCTGGAGAAGGGAAGGAGGTCGCAGGCTTACCACAAGTGCGGCAATAAAATCAGTCTCATTACTTAATTGTCACATTTCCTATATATATATATATATATATATATATATATATATATATATATATAAATATATATATATATATATATATATATATATATATATATATATATATATATATATATCTATATTGTTACATGTCCAAACAATTCCGCGAGCTACTGTCGCAATTATTGACGCATCTATTAATAACATCATGATCAACGAATGCACTCGAAGGCACAAGAATGGACCAAGTAGATCCATGATCACCATCTGAAAGTGACGTCACTGCGGACATTCAGACCTGCTCGAATATTCCTAGTAGTTCTCGTCAGAACATTCGCCGATGTACAAAAATGGATTGAATGGTTTGAGACACTATATAAGCCCGAGCTGAGTGAATGGGGGAGAATAGTAAATCCGCGATAGTAAAACTGCGAGAAGTTTGGAGTGCGAATTAAAGGCGATATTCGTTGATAGTGAAGACAGTTGGAATATAAATTCGTAGACAAGTGAAAAATAACATTTTAATTAATTTTTCCAAAAATAGTGAAATTAAAGATTGTGCATTCTTAATAAATAAACTCTTTTAACTCAATTTAAAAGACAGTGCGTTTTCACTTTCCCGGAGCATTAAAATTATTGGCCGCGAACCATAACACTCGACAGTGGTCTCAAGAAGTGAGAATGAAAATTTTAGAAGTGAAAACTTTTAAACACTTTTAAAGTGCACAATAGTGAAATTTAACGTGGAAATTGGTGGAAAAATAGCCGAAAAAATAAAAACATTACAAAGCTTATATCTAAAAAATTAATGAATTGACCATATCGGAGCTTAAGGAGGAGTTGGAACAGCGAAATCTGGCTACGCAAGGTACAAAGGCCATACTGATTGCACGCTTGCGTGATGCGATCGAGTCGGAAGGCATGTATCTGGATTCGGGTGAGCCTTCAGATGCGGAAAAAGGCGCAAAAGGTGGAGAAGCAGAAACACCAAAGTCAAAGGAACCAGAAAATGCGCTGATGCAAATGTTGATGCTGATGCAGCAAGAGCAGCGACAAAAGTCATCCAGTTTAACTGCAAAGCTAAATGAACAGTCATCCAGTTTAACTGCAAGTTAAATGAACAGTAATCCAGTTTAACTGCGAAGCTAAATGAACAGTCATCTAATTTAACTGCGAAGCTAGACCAGAAGCTCAAACAACAAGCATTCGAAATCAAGGCAGACCATACAGAAGCTGGAGGAGCAATCTACGAAGCTAAATGAAAAAACATCCAGTTTAACTGCGAAGCTAAATGAACAACCAGCGAAGCTGGACCAAAAAGCGAACGAAATCAAGGCGGATTTGCAAAAACAGTCAACCGAAATAAAAGCGGAGCTCGGTAGTCTAAACAGACAAATTATGTGCGGCGAGGAAAAGGTTTACCAGGTCGAGGAGAGAATCAATCATGATATCAGCCAGGTCGAGGAGAGAATGAACCATAAGACGGAAAAACTGAAAAAGGAATTGGAAGCAGCGAAGGCAGTAGTAACCACCTCACCAGCCCCGCTTGTAACCGCAGCGCAAAGCACATCCAGAAATGTGAAAGCGCCAAGTTTCGACGGGCAAATGGTCTGGAGTATTTACAAAACCCAGTTTGAAGCCACCGCTCGGACAAATCACTGGAATGAGAGGGAACGAGCCACTGCATTAATTCTTGCTCTAAAAGACCTAGCTGCCGAGCTTTTGCAGACTATCTCCATTGAGTTGCACTCAAATTCAGCTGCTATAATGAATGCCCTTGATATGCGCCATGGAGACGATCATCTGAAGCAGATTTATCCAGCACAGCTACGGCCACGGATGCACAAGTCTAGCGAAACCCTACAGCAGCCAGCCCAAGATATTGAGCGACTGGCACTTCTGGCTTACCCAGCTTATGACCCAGAACATAAAGGACCACGAATTGCAACAAGCCGTACGTTTAGCTCAAAAGCAAACAGTTAAGGACGCATTGGCTTATAGTTTGAACTTTGAGGCAGCGCAAAATGTGAGGCGTACCACTGCCCGGGTTCGCGAGGTAGTGACAGACGAGTGCAGCTGTGAGCGAGTGGAAATTAAACGAGAGCCGTAGGCAAATGGTGCGCCTAGATGCTGGAATTGCTGCGAGAAGGGGCACCTGCAAGGAGATTGCAAGAAGCGAAGAAAACCAAGCTATTGTCCAGGGTGGAGGAGATCCAGACCGAGTCAGGAGCCCAGAATGGAAGCCCTTCAAACTGAGGGGGTAAACTTCGTGGGGCAAAGGTTGGCTAGGAGGAGCGACTTCCCAAGCACTACCATCACGGTGTCAAGACTACATTATGGAGAAGCAGACTTATGCCTTCCGGGTCAAGTTGACGGAGAACATTGCACCATAACAATCGACACTGGTGCAACCCGATCGATTATCCGACCAGACCTAGTGAGGCAACAAGTACTTCACAAGGGCAGGATTTTCTCACTACGGACAGCTACGGGAGAAACTGCACCTGTCCATGGAGAGTCAACCTACAGATACAGTTGGGAAACCTTGCATTCTGACATAATTTCCTGGTCGCGAAGATTATGGATGACTGCATTCTCGGAATGGATTTTCTGCGACCACATGGAATCACGTTGGACTTGGGCAAACGGGTAGTGAAATGGCAGAATGTCGAAGTATTGATGGAGGGTCCCAGCGTCCAAATTCCCAAGACTAATGTGGAAGTATGTACCGACACTGATGTACCAAAATCTTCCGAGAGCATTGTATGGGCCAAGCTTGATGGTGATTCTAGAGACCACCGATCTTATCTGATAAGAGCCAACGAAGACGTCGGCATTGCGCAGTTTGATTGTAGGAAGAAGCCTTGTAAGATCTCTAAGGAACGGATACGTGCCGGTTAGAGTAATTAATACCGCAGACTCAACCACCAGCATCAAAGCGGGAGAAGTCATGGGCAGCTTGTTTCCACCATCACATCTTTGCAAGCTACTTACGACCATCATTGGAAAAAGAGGCAACACCCAGAAAAAGCCCGGGAACTCACGTCTGCAGTATTGGAGCTCACAAAATTGCCAGTGCAGCAATTCAAGCAAGCTTCTGATCTGGTTACCGAGTGCAGTGACATCTTCTCCACAAGCCCGGATGACCAAGGCCGAACGAGTATGGTAACTCACGTCATAGATACACATGGAGCCAAGCCGATTAGACAAGCACCGAGACGTCTTCCTGTAGCCAAACAAGGAGAAGTGAGCGCGCTACTCGCGGACATGGGAAAACAAGGTGTATCGAGCCTTCTGTCAGTCCATGGGCTGCGCCAGTAGTTTTAGTAAAGAAAAAGGATGGTAGCACTCGTTTTTGTGTCGACTATGGGCAGCTTAACGACGTCACTAAGAAAGATAGTTACCCGCTTCCACGCATCGACGACATCATGTACATTTTAGCCGACGCAAAATGATTTTCTACACTCGATCTCAAGAGTGGCTACTGGCAGGTAGAAATCGATAAGAAGGAATGGCATTTGGGCTTTGCGATGCTCCAGCCACCTTCGAGCGCCTGGTAGAATACGTGCTACGTGGCCTAACCTGAAAACCTGCTTGGTGTACTAAGATTACATCACTGTTATCGGGAGAACGCTCGAAGAGCATGGGTGAAACTTAGAAGAGGTTTTCTCCCGATTGCGACTGGCGAATTTAAAATTTAGTCCCAATAAGTGTACCCTTTTCGCAGCTGAAGTAAAATACTTGGGACACATTGTATCAGCGGAAGGGGTCAAAATAGACCCTGAGAAAATTGAAGCCGTGAAAAGCTGGCCCACACCAAACAACAAGCGCCAACTATGAAGTTTTCTGGGTCCAGCGATCTACTATCGAAGATTCGTCAAAGACTTTGTCAAAATAGCTAAGTGTCTCCATCAGCTAACCGAGAAAAATCGTCCGTATGTCTGGAATGAACAATGCCAGGCAGCCTTTGAGACCTTGAAGGAGAAACTGTGTGAATCACCCGTGCTGGCATATCCAAAACCCGGAAAAATGTTCCTAGTTGACACCGATGCGAGCAACGGCGGGATTGGAGCTGTATCCTTCCAGCAGATCGATGGTGAAGAAGAAGTCCTCTCGTATTACTGTCGAGTTCTCTCAAAAAGTGAGAGAAACTACTGCGTGGCCAGGAAGGAGCTATTGGCTATAATAGAGGCAACCAAGCAGTTCCACAAGTATCCATATGGCCAGAAATTTGTTCTCGAACAGACCATGCATCGCTGAGATGGCTGCTTAACTGTAAAAATCCCAAGGGACAAGTTGCGAGATGGATCGAAAGATTGCAGTCATACGATTAAAAAATTGTTCACCGGAAGGGTGGAGCTCATGGAAATGCTGACTCCCTATATTGTCGTCCATATCCAAAGAAGCCAACCGTTGATCTGCGGCCAAATTCGATGAAGGTTGGTCATTGGAGGAGATTCGAAATGCCCAGCTAGCCGATGAAGACATCGGACCATTGCTCGTATGGCGACCTGAGTGGAAGGATGCGCGGCGCAGCCCTGAAAAGCTATTGGGCACAATGGAACTCCTTTCAGGTAGAGGGTAGTGTACTCAAGCTTAAATGAGAAACGGCGGATGGCAGCTCCTATAAGATGCAAACTATACTTCCCAAAGACCGAATCCACGATTTGGTTAAAGAAATGCACGAAGGATCTTCGGGAGGCCACCTTGGTGTTAACAAGACCTTAGCGAAATTGCGGGAAAAGTTCAACTCGCTCCACGCTCGAGAAGACGTAGAGGACTGGTGTCGTAGATGCACAATTTGCGCTACCGTCAAATGTCCAAAGCAACGACTGAGAGGACAAATGCAAACCTACAACTTGGGCGTATCGTTTAAAGGATTACTGTTGACATCGCAGGACCCTTTCCTGAATCCGAATGGGGAAATCGATAAACGCTGGTTATGGCCGATTATTTCAGCAAGTGGCCCGAGGTCTACCCCATTCCCAACCAGGAAGCAACTACTGCTAACAGCTAGTGTTGAATTAGGTCAGTAGGTACGGCGTACCTTGAGAATTACATTCGGATCAAGGCCGAAACTTTGAGTCACTAGTTTTTGGCGAAATATGCGAGCTGCTGGGAATACGGAAAATGAGGACAACACCGCTGCATCCCCAATCTGATGGAATGGTCGAACGTTTCAACGGCACACCCAATAACCACTGGGGCCGGCACATCCCATTATTCCTGATGGCGTTTAGAGCTGCCGAACATGCATCGGCGGCCTAAGCCCCAGCCAAAATCATTTTTTGGAAAGATTTTTCATCTGCCGGCCGATATAAAGTTCGGAACACTACCTGAGAAACCCCAAATGATCTCAGAGTAGACAAGTGAGCTAAGGCAACGGTTGAACCAGGCACACCAAACAGTGCGAAAACACATCGAATCGACTACTGACCGCATGAAGACCAGGTATGATCTAAAGGCAAATTCTACTGGCTTCCAACAAGATGACTTGGTGTGGCTATACAACCCACATCAACGGAAGGGTAGGTCTCCGAAGTTGCAGCATAATTGCGAGGGACGATACCGAGTTACAAAGCGAATCAACGACGTCGTATACCGCATACAGGAACACCGTAAGCCAAGGGCCAAAATGAAAATCGTGCACCTGGACCGTCTTGCCCCATATTTCATCCAGGGAGACTTGACTACAACTGGCGACACATCTTTTCGGGGCGAAAAGAACTGAGGCGGGGGCAGTGTTACATGTGCAAATAATTCTGCGAGCTATTGTGGCAATTGTTGTCGCAACTATTAATAACATCATGATCAACCTAGAAAAGAAAACGAATGTGCTCGAAAGCACAAGAATGGGCCAAGTAGATCCATGATCAATATCTGAAAGTGAAGTCGCTACGGATATTCAGAATTGCTCGAATATTCCAGGTAGTTCTCGTCGGGACATTCGCCAATATACGAGAAATGGATTGAATGACTAGTTACCCTATATAAAGCCGAGCTGAATGAATGGGAAACGGGTAATAGTAAAAGCTGCGAAAAGAGTGGAGCGCGAGCTAAAGGCGGTATTTATTGTTTAGAAGTAACAGATTTCCGAGATGAATTTGAAAACAGTTGAAGTATAAATTTTTAGTCAAGTGAAAAGTAAATTAAAGCGTTATTTGTAAAATAGTGTAATTAATTATTGTGCAAATAAATTCTTTTAACTTAATATAAAAGACAATGCGTTTTCACTTTCCCGGGACATTAAATCTATCGTCCGTGAACTGTAACACGTGGCAATATATGTATATATATATATATATATATATATATATATATATATATATATATATATATATGTATATATATATAGAAAGGGTCTTCCAATAAGAGGTGTTATTTTGAATACCCCACTATTTCGGTAGATGTCACTTTTGAAGCTGTCATTTTGTGGCATTTGACAAGTAGGAACTACGCTTTTAATAAAAATGGAACGATACATGCTTCAACAACGCATTGAAATTATTAAAATTCACTATAAAAATTTGGCAGAGACGGTTCGTAAAATTCGAACGTTTTTGGGTCGTCCTAAAGCACCTTGTCGGACCGCAATACAGAAATTGGTGGAAAAATTCGGGCTGTTGAGACAACTTAGTGATGTCAAGAATAAAACCCGTGCACGTCACACAAGAACAGCTGAGAAAATTGCTGTTGTAGACGAAAGTGTTGAAGAAAACCCAGGTTTGTCCATTCCTCGCCGTTCTTTGGAATTAGGCATTCCACAAACGTCATTACACCGTATTTTGGATAAAGATTTGGGTCTTAAGACTTATAAGGTTCAGTTAACACAAGAACTCAAGTCGGTCAATCATCAACAATGTTGTGTCTTTGCTGATTGGGTCCTTGAAATGCATGAAAATGATCCGGAATTCCATCAAAAAATCATCTTGAGTGATGATGGTATTTATCTGGACAACGTTTACTTTCAACAAGACAGTGCTACGTGCCACACAAGCAACGAAACCATTGATATTTTACGGGAAAAGTTTCCGGACCGTGTTATCTCTCGAAGAGGTGATCACAATTGGTCACCGAGATCTTGTGATTTAACAGCATGCGACTTTTTCCTTTGGGGCCACGTGCTCAAGATTTTGAGGATTGTTTGCGTAAACACGATCTTTTGCATAGCCCCATAAAGAGAAATCCAAAGGTGTTAGGTCGCAGGATCTTGCGGGCCAATTGATATCACTCAATCTTGAAACTACGCGTCCTGGAAATTCCTCTTGCAAAAGTGCTCGATTAGCCTGTGTTGTGTGGCTTGTGGCTCCGTCCTGTTGGAACCACATATTCTCCAGATCATAATCTTCAATTTCTCTCCAAAAATAATCGGTTAACATCCGTCCATAGCGGTCAGAATTGACTGTAATGGCTCTTCCTTAATCGTTCAATAACACCACCAGACCATAATGCACACCAAACGGTCACTTTTTCCGGATGCAAAGGCCTTTCTGCGATCACCTGAGGATTTTGAGAGCCCCATATGCGGCAATTCTGTTTATTTACGTAACCACTGAGCGAAAAATGAGCCTCATCACTAAAGAAAATTTTGGTCGAAAAATCGTTATCAGTGGCTTGTTGTTCAATCACCCAATTCGCATACATTCTGCGTTGTGTATGGTCTTGAGGCTTAAGTTCTTGCGTGAGTTGGATTTTGTATGGATGGAGATGCAAATCGAAGTGCAAAATCCGCCACAATGAGCCGTAAGACAAGCCCAAATGTTGTGCACGTCGAGGAATCGACAAATTCGCGTCTTCCTCCACACTTTGACCAACGACAGCGATATTTTCAGCGGAGCGAATGTTTCGATGATGCACAGTCCTTGCAATATCAATAACTGATCCAGTCTCTTCAAATTTTCTCACTGTCTTCCAAATTGTTTGCTGTGTTGTTATGTCGACCGTAATCGGCTCGTAAAGCCCTAAATGTTGATACAGCAGAATCACCATATTTATAATAAAATTTAATAATTTTAGCGCGTTCTTCGACTGTTAAACGATCCATGTTTCTAAATGGCAAACCTTCAACTAAAAAAAAACCACGCTTTGGATGACATTTTATTCTGACAGATGCCAAATGGCGGGGTTATACTTTCCTACCACGAAATGGATAACCATGTACAACTTGAGTTTGAAACTCGCATTTTTAGATGCTTTTCAATGGAATACTCTTAAAAAATAACTAAATGGTGGTTTTTTTCTTTACTTCAACATTAATTAGTGGTTAAATTAAAGCCTAATAATTTGTTATATTCTATTTTTAAATTTAAGATAAAATATTGTGAGGGACAAATCGATCTCAAACCTATCCTTTGAATGCATCCAATCCATTCCAATGTGGGATATATCAAAACGGAACCAGGCATTATCCTTTGACTCATCGAAACCAGGAAAAGGACAAAAATACCACCTGCCTTGTTGTCACTTATCCACAGATTGAAAGATAAGCTGTGGCGCGTGCACATTTACCTCTATTCAACCTGGTTATTATCTTCAAGTGGAAATAACTGAGTCCTGATCATGAAAAGGATTTTCATGGAGGATTTGGATTTTTGATTCAATCGTTTTCGGCCAAAGTCCAAGCATGTAAGAATTTATGTGATTTCACCCACTAGTGAAAGCAATAACCAATTTACATACTTCCAGCAATTACTCAATCATTTGAAACTAAACCCTTCGGTAATTAACATTTAAAGAACTTTTCAAATAGTTTTAACACATTTTCAGCTAGTTTCCAACCCAAATCTGAAATTGAGCAATTTGTTTACTGCACACACTAATGACCTAAAACGAATTTGTTGCAACATTAGCCATTACCCAGTTATTTTGGGTGTGTTGATCATATTACATACATGGACTCACATGTTGAATATGCATACAACAAATGCAATTAGGCATATGAATTTCAATTTCCATTTTAAGATTCTTTTCGTCGAAACCATTTCATATGTACGAGTACGCATTCCAACACTGTTGGATAATGATCCCATCAAAAATAAATTCAATCAATCATTTCAACATGGACCGGAAGATAAGATCATTAAGGGTAGTGAAGATTCCGTTGTTCACATCATCTTGACGTGAACTAACATAACATTTTATCAACGAGGCTGCGAGAAAAGGAAAATGGTTAGAAGAATTCATACGGGACTCTAGTAACATAACAAACGGTCACTTGAAAAGAAAGGACACATGCAAATGCAATAACAAATTGGCGTCGATGATGATGGTCTGGAAGAGAAGTTTTTAGATGGAAAAAGGGCTATTTTGGTTGAGTGAAAGGGGCACGTGGTGATTCTTTCAATTAGAAATTGAATAGTATCGAATTGTTACTTTGTGCAAACTGGGATTTGTTTTCTTAGGAGACCACAATTTTATTTTTGGCACACGAACAATAGGTGATGGCTTGGTAAATAGTAATAACAGTGTTCAAACCAGTTTATTTTGATAATACACTATGAAGGCAGTCTTTTTTCTTAAAAGAAAAGATATTTTTTGAAAATAATATATTCTCAAAAATGTTCTAGAAATGATCAAAATATCCACGGATACCTATAATTTTAGTAATTTACGGCAAAAAGCTTAAAAATTAATGATGAAAAACGAATATCCTTGGTGTAGCCATACTATTCAGTATTGAGATTAAACTGTATTGTTAACTTTTCCTATCCAAATATTCGAGTTGCTTTTAAAACTTCAAAAATTGATATATCAAAATACTCCACATATTATAGAAAGCACATTTTCTAACCGTTCCTTATATTTATGATTCTTACAATCTTATACCGTGAGAACTAGAATTGACCAAAGAAACCAAAACATTCATTGCTCATTTGATTCCCACAATATTTCATCTATTTGACCTTATTGCTGAGCTATACTGACAAAATGAAATACAAACAATGGAAACCCTTTCTCATGAACGGTTATCAGTAGTGAGAAAATTTCAAATTCCATTTCCATATTCCCACACAAACCTTCCCTAATTGTACCCAATCATTTATATTTTTTGCAGAAATTGTACTTTTTTCCTGACAAGATACTTTTGAATTTGTAGATTCGTTAGTTCATTGACAGGTAATAAATGCCAAAAGTGATGATAAGACCTTATTGTGTGATGAATATTTTCGACTTTTATATATTATATTATAAGAAAAGAAATCTATAAAAAGGATGATGGATTGTCAATTTAATTATGAGAGAGTTAATAATAAAATAAAAATAAATTTATTAAATAAACTCCATTGATTTTTTTATCGATTTGTAGAACATAGTGTACTAGACATGAAACGAATATGAAAACTAAGTATCATCTCCTGTTTCTTTAACTTTAGTATTCTATTTACAGAAGGACACATGACATGACTGAAAAGGATCGTACCCTTTATATTGATTATTTATTTGTCTTCAGATGCTTTACAGAAAAATAGTTACAATTACGAAGTAATGTAGGGACCTTATTGAAAAATAGATGAAAAGGTAGGAGTGCATCTACTTAGAGGCTTTTGTTGTTAATGCATAAGATATACGAACTTTTTCTATGAAGTTCAAAAATATTAGAATATTCTAAAAGTGTAGTTTTATTTTGTCATTACGAGTGTCACGTCCATGATGCTGTTGAGAACAAGAATTTATGATTTTACAAATTCTTGTTACTTGTTTCCCCTATTGTGGGTTCTTTCGAAATTCTGCTATCAAGTCAAGTCAAGTCAAAAGCGCTTTATTTAATACTTATCGTTATAAATTTTAAAAGAATATAAGGCAAATTCCAAACAATAACAATAAAAAACTTAATGGCTCTCTAAATTTGTACGTTATCATTAACACATTTAAAAAAAAAAACTATAGCAAATTCAAATCAATGAAGATTATTACATATTTTTAAAATTGAATTGGAAAAAGGAGAAAAAACCAACCAACACTATTCTAAAATTATTTATCATCTTAACAACACTACAGTGAACTTTGATCCTACACCTAATATGTTTTAACTTAATTCTAATAAATGCAATCAAAAACTTTATCTTATACTAAAGAAATCTATAACAATGTTCCTAACCTAAGCGTTTAACCTTATCTCTAACCTAATATAATAAACATAATATAAACCTAACCCATACCTAATTTTTAACAAAAATAAACAACAACACTAAATGTAGCAATAATGAGCTGAAACTCAAAAAACGAAATAACGAATAACACCAAAACTGAAAATAAACACGTTTAATTTAGACATTGTCATTCAGCCACCAATACCTGGATTGCGCCGTCTCAACTCGATCAGCTTCAACGAATCTAGCAAATGAGTATCTCCATTGAAATCGTTGGTCTCGTGAACTCAAATTAGGAGGATATTTTATCTTCTTATCGGTGGCCCGTCGATATATGTGATATATGACTGGGACGCCGTCAGAATCAAAAACATATCGATTCATGTCCAAATACACGAATGCTTCTGGAGGAATGGAGCCAGTAGCGAGGCAAGTCGCTATATACTCGTCTGTAGGGTGGAACGGCTGTGAAATCCAAGGGTTTTCACTCACAGTCACAGATCTAGCGATATGATTCCGAAGAAGCTTCAATATGAAGATATCGACCCTCGTCACTTCCGCAGTTTGATAAATTCTTCTATTCGATATATAATGTTTCCAATCCGTCTCAGGCTTTCTGTACAAACCAGTACATGCACGAAGACATTTCCTTTCGAAAACTCTTAATTTTTCCATAGAACTAGCGCTCTGGTTGTAAAAGATCTGACATCCATATGTCAAAACTGGTCTAACAAGGGTCTTGTAACAGATAATTTTGACCTTTTGATCAATGTATTTGGAATGAAAGAGCATTCGTAGGGCCATGACTATTTTAAGTGCCTTACTGAGCATGATTTTCACATGTTCAGTATAGTACAGATACTGATCGAGATAAACACCGAGGTATCGAACACAGGATTTATGTGGAACTCGTTCTGAACTACCCTCGCCAGCCATGATGTGGAAATCTTTCCAATTACGTTTTAGGTCTTGACTGACTCCCTGCAGCGTTGTCCGAAACAAGATTGTTTCACACTTCTGCGCATTGATTTTCATTCGGAAATTGTCAGTGTACAGCTGCACATCATTGAACATTTTTTGGAAATTGCTCTGAACTATTGTAGCTTTTCGGTCTGCCGTATAGATGATCAGATCATCAGCAAACGCTACCAATGATCGCGTTGGCGGGACGTTAAAATCAAAGCCGTTCAATAGCTTGCGAATGAAGATTGAGAAGAGCAGAGGCGCAGTAACTGTTCCCTGCTGTAGACCATTCAAGACCTTGAACTCGCGCATTGTTGTCAGATTTCCATCGGTTACAACAAACGATTTCCCGTATAACATATTACACATCATGGCGACAAGGTGTCTGGGGAACTTGTCCTCAAGGAGTTTAAAAACTACCCCATCTACCCACACAGTAGCGAAGGCTTTCTCCATATCAATGAGACATGCTCCAACACATTGTCTATCATTTAGTTTCCAACAGATGTCTGAGGTTACTTTCGTTTTTGCATGTGTGGTCGAATGCCTGGCACGAAAACCAAATTGGCAATTTGGCATCAACTCATTTTCCTCAATGTGGGCGTTTAATGCTCTGTTGAGTATCACATCAAACACCTTGCTGATGTTAGGCAGCAAGCTGATTGGGCGATAGCTTTTCGGGCATGAAAATTCTTTTCCTTTCTTCAAGATCGGAAATACCTTAGCTTTTTTCCACTCATTTGGAAAATATGAATTGCTCAACATGTTGTTGAACAGTATGCAATAGTTCCTAATAGCAATCTCAGGCAAATGTCGGAGAACTACATTTGGAATACCATCAGTACCACATGATTTCTTGTTGTTTATCTTGGGAAATATGAAACACAAGTCTTCATAGCTGACAAAATAATCAATAAGATTCAAGCTCGGTATGAGGTTAGATGTTAATGTTTCATTGAAATGAAGAATTGATTGGCCGTTCAGGCTTGATTTGAAGTCGAAAACTTTTGCTTCAACGACCTCTGAAAAAATTTCGTTCCCCTCTCTCAGGGTTTGGTAGATGAACCAATTCAAAATGTGTTCCAATCAGGGCAAGTTTATCCAATCCTTCACAAATAATCCTGTTTCCATTTCTATCTGGAGTCGTACTATCAATTTCGATACCAGCCCTATCGAGAAGATTTATCTCATCACTAGTGACTTCAAGATTCGATACCTTCACTCGAGACTTCTTGCGGAATATGCTATTCACTTTCGTGAACACTCCGTCTGGGTCCTGTGGGCTAATACCCCTCAATTTTTCTGCCCATTGATTGCTGACCTCACTCCTAAAGTATGACCGAATTAAGTTCCGGACATTCTTCAGATGTAATTTCAACAAAGACAACGAGGGATGGTTGTAGTCCAAAAATCGTCGATATATATTGTTGACGCGTGTGAGAAGAAGGCTTTTCAATCTTTTCAACCTTGCGATGGTTGGTGTTTCATATCCTTCCATAGTGTTTCGATGTTTAATCTTGGGAACTACTTTCTCAATCGTTTCCAACGTCAGCTTCTCTAACTTCGACAAATAGACATCTATTTCATCGTTAGTTAGATTCCTGTCATTAGGAACCATTGAGCAAGAGTTGCCACTATCAGAAGGGGGACATTGCTTCTAGTACTCTCGATTAAACTTCTTTTGAAACTTTCCCAAGTCTGTTTTTTTGAAATTCAACCGATGATTTTCATGTTGAACTGGAATGAGGAAGAAATCATCCCTGTGATGATTGATTTCCATTACGATTGCGTTATGGTCGCTATCATAAGGAAGCACCTGCAGTTTCCGTTGAGGACTATTAAAGTTGAATTCGAGTCTTGCGTCAGCAATGCAAAAGTCCAAATATGAATTTGTCCTAGGATATGTTGGGAACTCCGACCCATATAGATTGCACCTGTATTCAATTTGGTTCTCTATTAACCATGATTTCAGGAATAAACCTCTTGGATTATTGGTGGCGTTCAGCCATGATGTATGCTTGGCATTCAGGTCACCGGCAAAAATATAATAATTATGCAGCCTGTTCAATTCGAGTATTTCAAACAAGGAATTGAGTTCCTCCTTGAACTTTGGAACATTTTGACCAGTTGCATAGGCAGAGATAACGAAGAGGTTATCCCCACCTGGCAGTGAAATTTTGATAACGGACACTTCAAGAAATTCAAAGCTTTTGAATTCGACTTTTTCAATATTTTGGAAACAATAGGGTCTTCTAACCAATATCCCGGTGCCACCTCCCCCATCATCTATTACCCTATCGTTTCTTACGAATGCAAAATCTTTGAGTTCCATGGAATGCCATGAATTGAGGTGGGTTTCGGTTAGAAGCAGGATGTCAGGCTTTTGTCTGGCAATGAATTTAAGGAGATAATCACGCCGATGTATAGTAACAATGGAGTTGACGTTGATCGAGATGAGACGAATCCTATCCATGGGAATGTGGCTGGATGACAACTTATTTTGAGGCATTTGAAAGCCCTAAACGCTGAAAAACAATGTTAATTTTCGAATCTTGTTTATCGATTCGCTCCGATAAGGGATTTAGTTGCTGATAAATTTTAAGGAGCAGCTCATTATTGCCACTTACATTATTTACACTATTTTCCGCATTTTCTGCTGGTCCTCTAGCGGCTTGTGCAAATGATACTCCGGGCTTGACGAAGTTTGGAGCTAAGACACTGCGGTGTATTTGTGTTTGCTTTGGGACAGATTTCAATCTCGCATCCTGATATCGGGAGCATCCTCGATATGATGCCGGGTGACCAAAAACACCGCAGTTCACACAATATAATTTCTCTTTTGGCTCCGTCTGAGACACTTTGCACTCACCGGGAGCATGCACGTCTTTGCATTTAACGCATCGGTAATGCATGGCGCAGTTGGCAGCCGAAAGCCCAAATTGTTGGCAGCGATAGCACTGGTTGATTTCTCGTTTCTGGAGGTGTTCCGACCTCACCACTCGGAAATTTAAATATCTGATTTGCTGAAGAGCGCTTGGACTGCTCTTATTTGATATTTGTACCAAATAAAGTGGTAAATTTTTTCCTTCTACCGTCGACCTTCTTGTCGCGAATGTTTTAACCGAGATAAACTCGATTTGTGGTGCTGTTTCCTTGAGAACCTGAAGAAGATCGACGGTATCCTCTCCGCAGTCCAAGCCCTTCAGCAAGAACGTCTGGTTCTTCTCGCTTTTGGGGGTATAAGTGAAGTGCGGAACCTCCCCAGAATTCAAAGCATTTTTCGCTGATTTGAAATCAACGTTCTAATTGATAACTTCTCGGAATTTATTCGTTTGATTTCGAAATTTGTTAATTTGTTTTCGGCTGCCAACAGCCGAACCATGTCCTTTCCGCTTTGACCGAAGACATTAATTGGCGGAACTTTCTCGATATTCTTGGCTACTTTTTGAGGAGGACCAGCAGAACTACGCGCTGGTTTCTTCTCCTTATTTCTATTTTCCTTATTTTTAGTTTTTAAACAAATTATAAAGTTATCATCTTTATTACCTTCGTCTACCTCCATATCCCGTTGGAGTCCGTCCAGCGCTGCAAAGTAGTTCTGGCTTTCGTTGAGGCCACCAGCACTTAATACTTCTTCAGTGATTATTGGAATAGCAGCTTTCTTCTGTTTTGCGTGCTTATCGATTTTTTGTATCGGTTCACTGTCTTGAACTTTTTGCCGTCTTGAACATATCTTCATACGTTTGAATTCTTGCTTTTAACTCTTCGATTTCACTTCGAAGTCGACTCACTTCCTGTCTATCCTCGAGCACTTGTGTTTTACGGCCGCCATCTGCGGTATCTTAGGTTCTCGTGTGTCTGCGCTTGTTAACACTTGCCGCCAATTTCACACTGTCACTCTCCCCGGGGCCCCCCAACGGAGGGAAGCCGTCGGACTCCTCCATACAGCAGTCCCGAGTTGTCTTTGGTTTGGCCTTTTCTTGATTTATGGATATGATTGGTCGATGCCTTCGACGATAAATTCTTCCCCAATAAAATCAAAACTTGTTTTTGACTGGCTCGTACAAAATTATTTCAATTTTTTGAAACTGACTTTTGTGAAAAATTAATTAATTTTTAAAATTGATGACAGGAGCGATTAAAAACATGTCTACACGCAACGAGTGCTAGACAAAGAAATTGAAATTCTGCTATCATGTACGGTTATAAATCACATGAGCTTTATTGCACACCAAAGTGACAGCTGTCACTTATTCCAAATTGTCATAACTATTTTAAGAATTTGTACCTAATTCAATTCAATTCGGTAGATAATATTGTTATATACATTTGATCACCTCCTCCTTAAACCAGTTTGTCCCACACAGATACTATTACGTTCCGCTTATATCATTTTCCTGATGTAGCGTAGCAGGTTCACATGAGCAATTTTCATTTCAGCTCTCAGCTTTTGATGTTGCTGGATGCGATATACTATATCATCTATTCGAGTTCTAGCTTTGTACGGTCGTTTCCAGTTTTGTTGTAGCTTCGAGAAGTCTTTGATTCGAGGATTGTGTAACCTAACTAGACTTCTCTCGTGGAAATTAGCAGGGTTGGCATTCAGATCATACCTTTTGCAGCTAGAGGACCAGTAGAGCTGCTTTTCAAAACTGACCAACAACTTAAATCTGCATTGGAAAGGATTAATAAGCAAGATGAAGAAATCTATTTCGTATTTCAATGTCCAGGTCAACATCCAAGATGTGCTTTATCTTATATCGATCAAGGTTAACTCCATTGTAACTCTACCCCGACGTGACTACTCATAGAACTCATTATCAGGCAAAAGCCCAACACCATGTTTCTCACTGGAACAAACCTCAATTCATGGCACACAATGACGTTCAAGGATTTTGAATTCGTAAAAAACAATAGGTAAACTGTGATGGAAGAGGTGGCACCGGGATAATGGTTAGAAGACCCTATTGTTTCCAAAAATTGATAAAGTCACATTTTTTTAAGTGCCTGTTATCAAAATCACTCATTATCTCAGCCTATACAACTAGATGAAATCGTGGGCAACAGAGAACCAAATTGAATACAGATGTAATCTATATGGGGCCGTGTTTCCAACATACCCTAGATCAAATTTATATTAGGGCCTTTGCATTGCTGACGCAAGATTGAATTCAAATTTCATAATCCTCCACGGAAATTGTAGGTGCCTCTTTATAAAAGCGATCATTATACAGTTGTGATGGGAACAAGTCATCAGAAGGAGGATGTCAAACTTGTGGATGGATGCAAAGACAAGCATAAATTTAAAAACTTGTAACTGGTGACCACCAACAAGGCACAAGCGCCCTCATTAAAGATTGGATAGCCATATTAATTCATTGAAAGGAGACGCGTTGATGAGCCTGTTGTACATATCTGCTGATTGTGAAGATTCTCCCCGGCAAATCGATCTTATCAGTCGCATATACCAAATTCATAAGCAGAATCTCATACGGAACCCGCTGGACAATTTGAAATTTTCAAACGCCTGGGTGCAAACAGAGAAATCTTTTTAGAGGAAATCGGCGTTAAATTCTTTGATAACACAACTGATCCTGTTCAACTATGGGCATCACCATCATCAAGAACATATGAATTCACATGAATTTCAATACGGCAAACATATCTAGCTGCGTTGTACAACCTTTTTAGGGATACTTTCAAGATTTCTTCAAAATGGTCAATTGAACTGAAGGTAATTGTTAGCTTCTGATGACACTTCAATCAACTCATCAAGGACTCTGCAAATGAAATTAATATTTTGCTTGAGAAGTATATTTTTGTGTTTCGCTCTTGTAGATGGAAGATTTATCGATTAAATTTCATAATCGACATTACAAAAAGTAAAACCCATCAGAAGAAGATAGGGATTGGATGTCGCAATATTTTCGTGAGGATTAGTTGAATCATACAAGTAGTTATATGTTAACGATATTAAATTTTAATGCTTTGCAAGCAATATTTTATTATGAGATTTATGTAAATATTGTGAGATCTTTATTTTCTTCTCCGTAGATAGAATTAGTTATGGCAAAGTTTGTAGTTAAATTTCAAAACAAATTTTAATTTTGATTTCTTAATTAAAATTCTTTGGCAAATGCACAAGATTCTTTTATTTAATTTCGTGGTGAGACTGCCATGGAGCTTGCCTGTTTAAAAAAATAATAACAAATATACACTACGCCAAGATAGTAATTCGACCAAATTATCAATTATTTAAACATTATTTATTCAAATTGTCATTCGGATTTTTTTTCGGAATAGAAATAGTATCAAATTATTACAATTCAAGTTTTTATGCTATTCTTGTTGACTTTGTGAAGTTTACTTAAAAAATGTGTAGCAATCGAGCAGTCCGCCTAGGCAAACTGCTCGAGGATGTTAAAAATCGAGCAGTCGCCTAAGCAAACTGCTCGAAAACCGGCATAACACTGATCCAAATTTTAATTGTAGATTTGGAAAAATTTAGTTATTCAAATTTATAGGTTTATAAATTATAACATTTATCAAAAAAAAAAAATTTAATTTTTTTATACTCATAAATTTTTTTTAAACATATTAAATTTAAATGATATTTATCCTTTTATTTTGATCTAATTTTTTCTATATTATTGTCTTATATATAGGGTGGTCCAACCATAATGCATGACGTTAATTGTGAGTCACGCCTTAACTTCAAGTTTTCCGCCCAAATTAATTTGACAATTCTTTGTTTCAGTGTTTGACAAATTCTACCATGGAGAGGTACACAATTGAGCAGCGCGTTAAGGCTGTTGAAGTCTTTTACGAAAATGGGGTTTCAAATCAAAATGCATTTCGTGATTTTTTTTTTGGTCAGCATAATCGACCAAATGTGTCCACAATCGGGAGAATGGTGCGCAAATTTAAGCAAAGCGGGTTTGTAGGAAATGTGAAATCACCTGTGCAGCAGTTCGTTTAGGATAGTGTGGCAGAAGAGCCGTCAATCACGACTCGTCGTCGTGCCCAACAATTGAACATCTCATGAATATCACTGATGCGAATTTTGAATGAATTTTTGAATTTACACGCTTACAAAGTTCAATGGACTCAAGAGCTGAAGCCTACTGACCATTTCAAGCGTCAGAAATACGCTGAATGGTTGGTTGAACAGATAGAAGGGAATGGTGACTTTACAAAGAAAATCATCTTCAGCTACGAGACACACTTTCATCTCAGTGGATGCGTTAACAATCCACGAGTGATTGTTGAAAAGCCGATGTATCCACAGAGAGTTACTGTTTGGTGCAGTTTATGGGCTGGCGGCATCATCGGGCCGTACTCAGCACGTAGTGTTTTGGAAGGTTTATTAGCAACAGAAATTCATACAAAAATGATGAAAGTGTTAGAGAAATCAGCTCCTTAAATTCCAACCGTGCATCGATGGGGGTTAGAGTTCAAACGAGGTCGCATTGTGGATGTCCAAAAAGTGCGACAACACCAGAAATCATTGAGCAAGTCTATGATATTGTTTTTAAAGATCCACGTGCGACTACGTGTGAAACTGCTGAACGAGTACTCTATATTTTACACGAAGAATTACATATGAAAAACCATTCGGAAATACAGTGCCGCACTTGTTAACAATTCAACAAAAACTGAATCGAAAACAAATTTGTAAGAGTAATTTGGAGCATTTTAAGCCAAATGAAACCGAAAATGTGCGTCGTTTTCTAACTGTGAATGAGACTTGGATTTACCATCATGATCCTAAACTTAAACAAGCACGTTTACAGTGGACTGAAGCTGGTTGTTTGGTTTCAAAACAGGTCAAGTCAGAGCGATCGGCAAAAACGATTATGGGATCAGTTTTTTGGGATTCAAAAGGGGTTTCGTTGATTTATTATCTTGAAAAAGGCAAAACAATTAACTCTGAGTATTATTGCAACCTCTTGGACCACTTGGATAAAAAGCTCGTGAAAAAGACCCGGTTTACAGAAGAGAAAAATTAATTTTCATCAAGATAATGCACGTCCTCGTTAAAGTAAGAATTGATTGAATACCCACCGTATTCACCAAATTTGGCTCCCTCTAACTTTTACCTCTTCAGTGTTTCGAAACGATTTTTCCGTGGACAGCCTTTTTCGTCAAATGGAAAAACTATTACAGCCGTTGAACAGTACTAGTATTTTTCAGAGCTTCCGGAAAATCATTACAAAGATAGTATAAGAGGATCGTTGGAATAAGTCTGTTGAAGCTGAGGAAGATTATATTGAATAAAAAAGATTAATCTCATTTCGCTATCAAAATTTTTGAAGCTGAGGGGGACTATATTGAATAAAAAAGATTAATCTCATTTCGCTATTAAAATTTTTGAGTCAACCTTTATATATATATATATATATATATATATATATATATATATATATATATATATATATATATATATATATATATATATATTTAAATATATATATATATATATATATATATATATATATATATATATATATATATATTTATATATATATATATATATATATATATATATATATATATATTATATATATATATATATATATATATATATATATATATATATATATATATATATATACATATATGTATAGATGTTCGTCTCTCTTGGGTAGACACGAATCAAAACGGTCTAGCTAGTTTGACACCTTAGTACAGACTGACTTCATTCATAGGTTATTACAGTAGGTTAAAGAAGAAATAGAATTTAACGCATTGTTTTCTTTTCATTCTGATACGGTCATCCTACAATTCATCCATCTCGAATGACTCAACTGCCCATGGTTTCATATAATCATGACGTAAAAGGGGGTCTTCCGCCCTTTGATAGCTTCCGTACATGATAACGCTCATTCCCGTTGCATCTCTCTACAACATACGGTCCCAAGTATTTCCTCTTCAGCTTAAGACCAGTATATCGCCAACTTTATAAGTGATTGCTTTACAGCGCTTCCTACCGTAGTGACGTTTTTGTTGCTCCTGAACTTCTTTTATTTGTTTTCTTGCCTGCTCTCGTAAATGTTTTCAATGTTCGGAAAAGCTTGCGACTAGTTCTTGCCTAATCAACTCCAATACAGTTGCATCACAGTCCACTTGAAGTTTCACACCAACCATGCCGATAGTCTGCTGGTATGTTGAATTTAAGCACTGCGGACATTTTTCGTCAAATTTATATCACTTCTCTGCAGCTAGTTTGGTTAAAACAGGAATGATAGTTTGATTCATTCGTTCTACCTGCCCGTTTTCTCTTGGGACTCCAGTTGTTATCTGTATGTGCTCAATATGTTTTTCATAACAGTACTCTTTCAAGCCCAAAGATGTGAAAGCTGGACCACGATCTGATATAATGCGTAATAGATTCACAAAAATCGCAGCCTGCTGCTCCAATGTATCCAGGACTTCTTTAGTATTTGTTGTTTTGGTTGGGTAGATCCAAGTGGATTTTTAGAATGCGTCCACAATCACAAACACATACTTCTACATCTAAGTAGTAGTTATCATCTGCCCAAGGAATAGCATTCAGCTTCCCTTTTTTCTTCCCTTCCTTCTTTTCTGATAAAATACATGTTATGCAGCAGCCTCTCTGCTATTGAAGTTTCTTCTGAAGTTGAGGAATATAGTAATCTCGATTAATAATCTCCTCCATCTTCTTCACACCAAAGTGACCACTCTCATGCACTTTCCTAATTATTTATTATTGCATATTGGAAGGGGCAACAATTACATCCATTCGATTCACGAACTTCAACAACTCATCATTTTTAACGCTGTACTCTTCATGCGGCTGAGATTCTAATATCTTCCATATTGCTATTAACTTTTCATATTTTTTTTGGGTTTCCACAATAGTAGCTGTGAAGGTATTTTGAAAGATCATCACAGCATTACGGCTTAACGCGCCCACGTGTTCATTGGGGAGCCTGTTCGGTGTTCCATCGTGTAATTAAATTCTTCCATTTCCAATGTCCACCTCGCAACTCGATTAGGTACTTGAATTTTGTTCACTGTTTTTTGAACAGCAGCACAGTCGCTTACAATTTTAAAACGAGTCCCCAGTAAATATAGCCGTAATTTCTTCAGAGCTTTCACGACAGCGAAGACTTCCAATCCATAAGAATTCTTGCGTTTTTCTGCTGCCGTCGTTATTTTACTCCAATAGCATGCTGGACAAAATTTGTCCTCTGGGTATTCCATTTGAAGCGAAATGGCTCCGAAGCCATCTTGACATGCGTCCGTGCATAGCTCAGCAATATAATTTTCATTGTAAATCAGTAGTACTGAGCTCTCACACAATAAGTCCTTCAGCCTATTGCAAGCATATTCGTATTCCTTGAATTCAACTGGTGTATCTTTCTTTAGTAAGCTGTACAAAGGTGCTGCAATCACGCCAAACCCTTCAATAAATTTTCGAAAGTATTTTGACAGCGCCAAAAATCCTTGGAAAGAACGACGAGGAATGGAAATTCATTGTTCTGCAATTTATATTATTTATAATGGACGCAATATCTGCTTATTAATAATGAGATATAAAAAATGTTTCACCTCCAACGCAATAAATAATTCAAAAAAAAAAAACATTTAAATAACGGTAATCGATAATTCTTACGACAAGGAATGAAGGCGACAAACAATTAAAAAAAGACAGGGTAGTCACTCAACATCCTCGCCGGGCGCCAGCTGATGAATGTGGGTGATACAATATGGCTGCAATATTAACTGCCGTTATAACTACTATTCGAATAAAACTCCTGTCAAACTTATAAGCATCGCTCCACCAATTAATGTTTTTCCATCCTTATAATGATGATCTTCAATTGCAGTTACGAACAAAGTTCTACTATCTGGAAACATCATCCCGTTTCCTTTTAGGCAAACATCTCTTGCGAACACACACCGTATCCAACATTGATTCGCAAAATAAACAGTATCCCATTCGTTCAGATACTATGACATCCACTTACCAATCCCATTCGGCATTTCCACATCCTCGACATTTCATTTGATAATAGATATCACGTCTGTTAATTCACTGTCAATAACAATCTGCCGTGCATAATCCACTATGCTCAAGCAATCTATAAGATCTAGCTTGTCGCATGGAAAACGGAGACAAGTCAGGCAAATCGGTCCCATTAATATTCTGTTCGGAAAGTTATATCATGTGATTTGTATCTACATACTTCGCCGAGAGAATGTAAATGAATGTTCAAGCAAAGTGTCTGGCATCAAAAGCTAATTCATTCTCGAAGGCCGTACTCAACTGCCCACAATAGTTCGCGAATCAAACGCCGATCTGTCCATTAGCTCACCAAGACACAATTCCACAAATTCGATGCAGCAAAATTGAATTGAACGCAAAAAGATAATGATACTAAAGTAACGAACAAATGTCTGAAAAATTCCAACAGCGTGATCAACATGTTTCTGCAATGACCTCAATTGCTGGTGATTGATTCGCGCGTTCATCCATTCATGCAAACCTTCATGTAACGAGTCTCAAATCAAATACGTAGAAATGCGTCAGCATCAAATAAGTGAAAGTTTGTCGCTGATTGCTCGGGAAATTTATTTTCATGTAGGGCGATTTCAAATGATCGAAAATTTCATACACATACAAGTGCACTCTGTTTAGTTTCTACCGTTTCGATGCAAATCCGCTTCAATTTTGATACAGTTCCACTTTCCGTTACGATAACAAGCACAAAACTGATTGCCTATATTCGCGTTCAATATCTACTAATCGCGGGGCTTTAATGGAAATGAAATGCTGAATAAATGCATTTACTCATAGATTGTTTAAACAGTAGAAGTGAATCAAAGATTACGATTCAATCATAGGAATTCTTTCCATTATCTACATTGGTCACATTTTTATCACCCGTGAACATTGTGTGCATTTTCAAACCGTTATGTTCGGTTGGGCTGCGTATCGACGATTCGTGGCAAAGGTTGTCACCTCTTGAAGGATGTTTAATTTTCCGTTGTTTTTACAACACCCCACCACTTCTGATGCAACACCACTGACCGACCCAAACGTGTCGCCTTTAAGTGGAATATCCGCTCGCTGACTATCCAAGGCACACGGCAAAAGCAATAGCACAGAACATCTCGATCTCCCGATAGCGGTTTTTAAAAGTAGTAGGGATGTCGAATACTACTTGGGCGTACTCGATCATCTACGATCCGCTAAAAGCTTGCTACCAGCACCGAAATCTTTCAATTACACCTCGAAACCCTAGATACGAGTACGAGCAAGACGGGTTTCCGCCACGGTCGCGGCTGAAGCTATTGCGGTTGCTTCTACTGCTGCTGGCGCTGTTCCCGTGACGTGCTCGCGGTGACGATCAATAACAGATTCCCCAATCCGTCCAAACCTCGGCATAATCTCTATGCCGCAACGGTAAATTGAGACGAGCCTCTAGATCAGCCAAGTTAGATTGCATTCGGCAATGCAATACATGGGTAGGTTGCATTATAGCAGTGTTCTCATGTCAGAACTTTTAATTACAGATTTGAGTTATTAAGTTAATAAAGAAAATAGTAATTTACAGAAAAGTTTAAATCATAATAAAAAGATAAATTTCACGATGAATATCAATCCAAAGAAAAATTTAAGTTCAATATATACAAAAAAATATATAAATTTAAATTTATTATAAAAAAATTTAAAAAATTTTTTTTTCTAAATTTTATGATTTACAAAAATTTAACTCTGAGTAATTAAATTTTTCTAATCGGCAATTGAAATTTCGGAACAGTGTTATTCCGGTTTTCGGGCAGTTGGCTTAGGTGACTGCTCGATTAATACAAATTCTTTTACTTATACCTTTGTTTGAATGTGATTAGAGTATTTAAATTAAATAATAATATTTTAAAAGACGCTTTTTTAACCAGTCGATCTTTTAAAAATCACAAGTAAAAATATTTTACATAGCAAGTCATCAAGATAAATTAGAGTATTAAAATTTTCTTAAAAAACTATGATGAAAATCAATAAAATTTAAATTTTTAATTTCACTCGATACAGTAATGTTAGTTGTAAACTCACAAAAAAATTGAGGAAAAGATATTGCAACATCTCTCTCTGAGATATGTTATTCTTGTAGATGTCAATCAACGCGACATGATAATTAGGGTTTTGTTAAATGATTTTACAAACCCTACTGAAATCGCACTTGTCTGTCCGTCCGTCCTAGTGTCACAGCACTTTTTATCGCAAGCCGTATAAGCTACAAACGTAAAATTTTATATAAAGGTGTAAAGTGATGACCTCTTCAAAGTTTCACTACAAAAAAAAAAAAAATTACAAGGTACTTAAGGGAGGTCTCAACATATAGGGGAGTGGCTCCTGAAAAACAAAACTTCATCAAACGTAGCCAATATGGATATCAAAGAAAGGTCTCAATGAGAACTTTTCAATGCAGGGCGCAAACTGGTATTTTTTTCTTCAGGGGCACACAGGAAGGGGAAACACACAAAAAATCCCATCCACTGAAAAAAAAGTTTTAGAGCGATAGGAGAAATATTAAAATGAATTGCTGAATTAATCACCGTCTGTCCTTCCCAGCAAACCCGTTCCCTTTCAGAAGGTTAATGCAGGCAAAAGGTGAGTATGCCGCCGAGAGAGTAGGGTTCTGGTAGTCCGCGAATGGTCGGTTTCGTCGGTACGCGGTGCCATATCTTGAGTTTTGCGTTTTCTTGTTGGAGTATATTTTTTCGGTTTTGTATTCGAGTGGGTTATTTCGGGAACCGTGTCGGTAATATTCGGGAGTACGTAGTTCTGCTTAACGGGTTTTTTTTGTGGTCCTTTTCCTTGGAACGAAAGTAACATAAGTTGAATTAGGGAAGTTATTCGACGCGTTTTAAATCGGGCATTTGAGCTGTTTGCTGATTTTTTTGTACTTCGGACTTAGCCTGCTCACGTAAGACCTGCGACTGAAATTCCTCTACGAACTACTTAGCTTGGCAGCCAGCAGCCACCTCGGAGTAGACTACGAGTGCCCGGGCTTGCCGACCTGATGGGTACAGTCCGTTTTCACGTTCCAAGACTTCACGTCTAGAACCGATGAGAGGTCGGTTTGGATTTCCTTCGGGAAATTTTGTACGGGCGATCGAGATTTAACAAAATCATTACATAAATGCTGATCATCTGCATTTTTGACATCTTTCCCCATTAGTACATGCTTGTCTGCAGTCCTCTTCAAATATCCTCCTATTCCGTCCATCGGACCTTTTCCATGTCCTGGCTCGCTATAAAACCAAGCAGCTTTGGTTATTTGTTCACAGCACTTTACTAAGGTCCTCAGCCACAAATAAACGTTGGTGCGATTTCTATATTGCGATGTAGGCCCATCTGAGAAAAAGAAAAGCGTATCAATGTGTTGTTTATCCACAAGAATTTTTCTTAATATTGGTTTCAAGTGACCCCATACTGCATGGGCTTGATGGTCTAGACAGTCGCTAGCAGTGGCAAATGAGGACGTCTGCAAATTGTTCTTATCATCTTTATGATAATAGAAGCCAGTATGAATTGTTATCTGCATTTTAGATGCACCAAAATGTATTGATTGAATTTCTCTGTCATATTTTGTGACATAGTTTTCTGAGAAATCTATTTGCAACATAAGTTCATTGTTTATTAAATTCTTTCTCACTCCTTCTTTGACTTTGTTGTGATAATAAATACCATAAATATGTTTTTTCATAACTGGAATCTCCTCTGCTAGTTTGAATTTTAATTCTTTAATGGTGCTGGTAGCAAGAACTTTCTTCACAATTTTCACGATCTTCTTTTCACCTCTTATTAATCTTTCCTCTTTCGTAGATTTCTATTGAAAATAATTAATTGAATCTTCATCACTCTCACTAGCGGTCATTGTTATTTCTTTACATTTATCACATCGGGAAAACATACAGTCATAAGATGTCTCATCACAACTGACGTCCTTGATTAGTTTTGAAACTTTTCCATAGTTTAATTCATTTACTCTGCATAATTTTTTGATCATGAATTCGAAATTTTCATGTCGCACGCACAAACAGGTATTCCGATCTTTTGCCGTTGGGTTAACAACCCAAAATGGTTTTTCCCTCAGAAATGTATTATAAGATAATTTAATCCCTGTGGCTTTCATAAACTTTGGATGCAAATCTTTAATTGTATTTAAGAGAATACGTTTCTGCTTTTTAGTTGCACCTCTCCTAATGAAATCTCTTTTTCCAGGACACATTCTGCTTATTTCATCTTTTTCAAAAAAGTTGACTATTTCAGATCGGATTTCTGCTGTTACAACACACACTCTTCGTTTTGCATCAGCCTTAAGAATATTTTTATTATCTCTATTCTTAGGTAAAAATTTTTTGGTCATATTCAACATACGGTATTTTTTAACGATTGTACCACTCACACTTTTTTGGAATGCTTCTCGTTCTTTAGGATTCTTAGATAAACTATCAGCAGTTACCTGTAATTGTGAGGTCATAACCTCTGCAAATAAAAGCTTTTTTCGTACGTCAGCAGTCACATTACAGTCTCTGATTAAATGGTCAACTTTGGTGCTTGGTGATGTCTCATTTTGGGAAGCTGTATCATCATTGCTTCTCGTCTTTTCTGGCGTTGAATTTTCTTCTTCAACGAATCGATTTTATTTTGCATCTTCTTTATTTTAGAATTTTGCTTAGCTATAGTGCGATAAGCTTTGGCTCTTTCTTTTCTGACCACTTTCCTGCCTTGGTGTTTACGTTTTGTTGAACGTGGAGTTTCATTGTTTATGTTTTCTTCTTCTGAAAGTGGTGGAATATTATCTACTATGTTGGCTAAGTCCTTTTTCTTCTGCCTATATTTTCTAGAGTTTCTTTTCCACAGAGCTCTTTGCTTGCGCTTCTCTCTCTCTGTCATCACATTTATAGATTTTGCTTTATTTGCAGCCTTCTTTTTTTGATAATATTCTCTATCCTTCGCTTTTTTCAACTCTCTCTGTTCTGCAGTTAAATTATTTAAAAGTTTACGTTTTCTTGCATTCGCTTTTTGGCGTTGTTTTATGTAAGCGGCGCTATTTTTATTGATATTTTTTTTGGAAATCTTTTTCTTTCTGAGTTCTTCGGTCTCCATGTTCCTAGGCTAAATCTAAAACAAATATAAAATTAACTGTAACAGCAAGTCAAACTCTTTATTTTAAATAAAACTTACAGCTGCTCTTCGAAGGTCGTACTATACTAAACAACTACTATTGACTTTTGTTCCAGACGAAAAACCAGCAAAAACGAAAATTTTGAAATTCGGCTTAGATTACGTTTCTACAACCAAAGCAGTAAATTTAAAGTCACTTCAATCACTACTATAATTCATAAAATGAATATGATCATTTAATAACACAAATTCACAAAAAAAGCAATTACAGGTTAAATCTTAATAAAAATATAATTACGGGAACATAGTTGTCATTACGGAAACACATGTCATGTTCGACAACGTTCTCGAAATGATCGTTGCCGAAATGATTTTTCAACGCTTCGTAATGTTTTAAATAGTCATCGGCCATCTTGTATGTCACTTTATCACACCGGCGGAAAACGATCAGTATTATTCAATGGTATTACGACTAATTATCTTCATTTATTGGTATGTTAATGACTTAGTAGCGTTCCCGTTATGATGCACTATTGATGTACGATACCAAAATAAACAACTGAAATAATTTTACCTTGAAAATTATTTGAAAATCACCACAAAACAATCGAACGCTATCTCACTTGATATATTTCAGCTCGCGACCGCACAGCCGCGCTAGGTATGCCATAATTGGACACTCCTTTTTTGACAGAATAGAGTGCGTGCACGAAGTGACCTACAGACTACCGGACAAAGTTGCGTGTAAGATAAAATCTGAAGTTGGTCACATTATCTTTATAAATTATTGTGATTATGATATTCTACTAAATGTATCAAACGTGCTGGAAAAATTAATTTTTCAGTTAGTATTTCATTGTTTCATGAACATGTCATATACGGAAATGGGTATTGGGACGCGTTCCCAAAATGACTTTTTCCCCAGTTTCATGAGAGAAAAAAGAATCTTAACATCTTTTTGCAAATAAAAATGAAGGGTTTAGATAAAATTAACTAAATCTAGTAGTTAAAGAAATTTTATAGGTGAAAATGGTGTCGGAACCAAATTTGCCACCTTGGTGATTTTGAGCCATATACTAGAATCCACACGTCAAATAATGTCCCAAGATGCTACCGATGCCATGCATACAACCACTCCTAGCAAAATTGACTAGTAACTTGTATTTAAAACTGGAAAATGATGGAGGACTGCACTGTTAGTGACCAGCACAATATCCCAAATTCACAAGTGCCGCAAAACAAAACTCATTCTTCTCACTACTAAATAAATAAGCTTATTTCAGATCTCATTCAATATGCATCCGTGACTAGGAAATGGCTTATTTATTAAAACTAATTAGCTGAATACTTGCCTACGAAATATTATAAATAAAATTATAAGAAAATATTTATCAAAAAATGGGCCCTTTCTGAAACACTTAATTTTATGGCGCTAAAATGTTTGCATACACACAAAAAATTCAAATCATTGACAGTATTTCTTATATACTCAAAATTATCCAAATAACAGTTTGTTTTCTTTACTATACTCCTTATATACTTTGATATAACGTAGAACATACCCTTCGAAACAATGGTTTGCACAAAACCCTTGCCTTTCTCTTTAATCCTTTTCCAAAATTTTCGCCCAGCTAAGGAACCATTTATTATGTACAAGTGGTCATTTGCACCCACACCCTCTGGAAGTGATAAAAATCTGCAGGACATGGTCACTCTATGGTCATTTTACTGTTCGCTGTTGGCTAGTCAACGTCGTGTTTAGTGCATCGTTTGAAAAAGTATTTGGCAAAAGTCAAGTAGGTTAAGGACAGTGTCGTCGAGATCAAGAAAGCAGAATTTACTTGGTAGGATTTTATGTGTTTTGATTCTTACTTACGTTAATTTTTCTGCAATGAAATTGCTTTTCATATTATTTTTTTGTTCGATATGAGTTATTTTAATTTTATATTTTATCTGCTTTTATAGGAACTTGTTGCAGTTTAGATAATTCTGAAAAATGGAAGTATTGGATTTATCAAAGCGAAATAATGCAGCTGAAGTTAGAAACACTCCGTCACCATATCAAAGGGTACCCATGGTTGAAAAAAATCCTCCGGAACAAAGTGCAAGCCCCATTGTTACACAGCCGACTTTAAGCAACTACAACGCAAGCTTTCTAAACTATCCACAGAACATGCAGTCCAATTTTCACAGCTTATTAACCACACAAAATAACCAACCAACACCTCCAATATACAACGGACAAATAGTAAAAACAGAGCCCCACGAGATATCCACAATTCATCCATCAAATCCTGCAAACATAGATCTCATGAGGAATACCACAATTTTACAACAGAAGATCTTTGATAGGATAGCTCCAATGATTTCTCCTCCACTAGCGCGAAGCCCGCCAAATTTCGACTACTCATCTTATAAAACGCTTTCTCCTGATTCTACGTCAACAATGAACTTTGGAAATCTTGTCGTAAAAAACGACGGCAAAATCGCGCGTCCTTTCAAAGCATATCCTCGCGATCCACTTGCGTTAGCAGCAACGTTCACTGCAACCGATGCTCTTTTGGATGTACAAAAAGCTGAGAAATACCGCGCTTTCCGAAAAAGGATGTTGGAGCAAATGCATGCTTCGAACGGAGGACGACCAACTGTGACGAATCCGAAAATGAGACGAACTTCATCGGCGCAACAGGCATATCACGAGGAGCAAGCCAATGATAGTAGTAGCAGTAATGAAGCGACGAGTTCAATTAATCCTGGCGCGGAAGATGGTAACAATAATAACGGATCTGATGAAATTAATCAGAGTGGTGTGATTAAAGATGCGGCTTATTATGAACGGCGAAAGAAAAATAACGCTGCTGCTAAGAA
The DNA here is from genome assembly GCA_963969285.1 of Odontomyia ornata. NCBI lineage: Eukaryota > Metazoa > Arthropoda > Insecta > Diptera > Stratiomyidae > Odontomyia > Odontomyia ornata. The sequence continues at coordinate 262,913,073 of OZ017742.1, forward strand.
ATCAAGGGATCGAAGGAGAATTAAGGAGGATGAAATTGCCGTGAGAGCAGCATTCTTGGAAAGTGAAAATATTGAGCTACGAATTCAATTGGCTGCCGTGAAAAATCAGTTGGCGTTATTGACGGCGGCTTCCAAGCGGTGATTGCTGTATGGAATTTAGGTGTACATATATAATCATGACTATGACTTGTGATATTAGAAAATTTACATAATATAAAACAAGATTAAAATAAATAAAAGGAATTCAATAAAATTCTAAAGCATTTCAATAGTTGAAACAAGACTGAGGTTGTATATAGATAGACGGGTTCCGGACATTGCCTTTTACTTGGCTTCAAAATGAAGAGGTTAAATTCCTTGCCTAAAAACTATTTTGAACTTTTATGAGACTCGTGCAGGAGAGTAAACTGGAAGTATATAGGGTGCGATTTTGTGCAAATTGTTTAAATCTAATATTACATTAACTTGAGCATGGAACAGTATGATTTTACCGGAAAAGTATTAATAACCGGAATTTGATGCTAGATGTCCGTACTAACAAATATCGTGAAAGCTCGAACTTTATATATATGTCATTTTGAAGGTACATTTGACAGCTATCAAAATCAGTCAACAAAACAATTTTATCTTGTGTGCATCATTATTATTTTTCACGATGAATAACTTCGAAAATGGGAGAAAAAGACAGCATTTGCAGGAGGTTCTGTTGGGTCATTTTTTGCAAAGAAAACTGGTGTGGAAAGTCATCATTTGCTTGTAGAAGTTTATGGCGACGATGCTTTAGCGAAAACACAGTGTTTTGAATGGTTTTAACGCTTCAAAAGTGGCGATTTTGACATCAAAGACAAAGAACGCCCAGGACAGCCAAAAATGTTTGAAGACGAAGAATTGGAGACATTTCTCGATGAAGATTCGTGTCAAACGCAAGACGAACTTGCCAAATCGTTAGGAGAAACTCAGCAAGCCATTTCGAAACGTTTGAAAGCCGCCGGATACATTCAGAAGCAAGGTAATTGAGTCACCTATGAGTTGAAGCCGAGAGACGTTGAACGGCTCTTGTATGTCTGAAATGCTGCTTGAGCGCCATAAAAAGAACTCATTCTTGCATCGGATGGTGACTGGGGATAAAAAATGGATCCATCATGACAATCCCAAGCGCAAAAAGTCATACGTGAAGCCCGGCCAGCCAGCCAAATATCCATGGCGCCAAGGTTATGCTGCGTATTTGGTGGGATCAGAAGGGGCCGTTATATTATGAGTTGTTGAAATCGGGCCAGACAATCACAGGTGACCTGTACCGAACACAATTAATATGTTTGAAGCGTGCCATCATCGGAAAGCGCCCGGAATATGCGACCAGACACAAGGCTATAATTTTTCATCATGACAACGCTCGGCCGCATGTTGCAAGACCCGTGAAAAACTATTTGGAAAATAGTGGATGGGAAGTTTTGGCCCACCCGCCTTATAGTCCGGACCTTGTTCCATCTGAATTTTATTTATTTCGCTCGATGCGAAACGCCCTCACCGGAATACGCTTCACTTCAGCGCAAGGTATCCGAAATTCGTTTTTGGCCGCCAAGCGTGCGCCATTTTTTGGGATGGAATGCATAAATTGCCTGAAAGATGGGGAAATGTTGTAGCTTCTGAAATATGTTGTAAGATTTTTTCACAATAAGGCATCAAATTTCGCTAAAAAATTCCGGTTATTAAGTTGTACACCCAATATTGTACTAAATCCTTGAATTTATTAATGTATAAACTCCTGAGTTAACATACTTTGATATTAATCACATACATATTTTCTTGAATTTTTTATGCAAACAAAACGATAATGCTGTTCGGAAGTAAACCTATAATTGTAGAATGGGCTTGTAATATTGATTTTTAAAAATAAAACGGATCAAAAAGAATTAAAATGGGATTTTTAGTGACAACTTGAACCATCAAGTAAATAAGGACCTGAGTTTAAACAATTTCCTGCTAAATTTTCGACGTAACAATTTTGAAGAGCATTGTCCTGCTGCAAGATTGTTTTCAAATTAATAATAAATTTTTGCTTTTAATTTAGAATTAGAATAAAGAACACAGGAAACCATGAACTGCTGATTGAGTCTTGTGAAAAACGTTTACTTAAGAACCATTTAAATATTTTTCAACACGTTCAAAATTCTCATGAAGCTTTTATAGAGAAGAAATAATATCTTTTGGAGTTCATAATGTTCAGTTTATTCTGCACCTCCTGCACTAATCATTTCAGTTTTCCAGATAACTAAGTGAAAATTTGCCTTAAAAGTTCACATTTACCGCAGATTCTCCAACCATCGCCATTTCTAGGAATCGAGTTCCCAGCGGATTTGTTTGAGGCATGTCTCATTCGAGTTCTTTAGAATGTTGCCGTCTGCGCCATCCAAAGCATTAAGCTTGGCTTAGAAAGATCATATTGATTCGCTCGGCGTTAGGTACACACTAAAGAAGGTGGTCCTCGAGCACCGAAGCCGTACGAAACCATCCCCCCGTTCACTACTATCACAGTTCCGAATCGAGATGGCGGCAGGACCAGTTTCATCAGAATACTATGAGGCCGAACTTTTATCATGGTGTTCCTCACTCAGCAGCATGAAGTCGGTTTTCATGTCCCTTCCAAACTGCTCAAGCAGATTTTGGGCGGTTGAACTGCAGGATACAGGTCATCCAAGTTCTGATTTTGCCTCGGCTGGGGCTTCCTGGAAAACCCGGCATTTTCCTGATACCAAGGTGTGCCCGAAACCCGGTCTTGGATCAGCATTCTTGCAAAGAATACAGTGTGCCTTCTTTGAACACTCTTTTCTTTTATGCCCCATTTCACCGCATTTGTAAAATAGGGAACTCCTAATTTGCATACTTGTGCGGTGTGACCATAGCTAAGGTATTTGAAACATTGACGAGACACTGCTCTTCACCGTATCCTACAGAAAACCCACCCTATTCTTACTTTGCCCTTATTCAGAAATTGTTCAGCGTCCTTTTCGGCCAAGCAATGATGGTCATGTGTTGACCCTATGGTTTTCTGGTGTCAGCCTCACTTTGATCCTACCTACACTAGGGAACTCCCTTTTGATGGCCTCTTCTCCTCCGGCTAGATCCGTGACACAGTCAATGTCTCTTATTTCGATCGTTGCCATCAGCTCAAGCGAGAGTATAGTTGTGTTTTTGCCGAGGACTTTCTTTACTTCACCGCAGAATGTTTCCCTATTGTCGGTCTCTGCTCCGAATCCGACTAGTATGTGGCCCGATCGCGTTGGTCGTACTACTTTAATGGCAGTGTTGGTGTCTTCAGGCTTTACATTTCCCCTGATATCCCACAGCACCTCCACGTAGAATCAGCCATCTTGGGGTTTTACGAGCAGAGCCTGTTGGTAGGATCTTCATCGGGGCTTCTTCCTCTCCTGTTTTGCACCAGGTTTTTTTTCTTGTAGGGTATCTGTGCGAACTTTATTTTCTGGCACTGTTTGAAGGAGTTTCTTTGCGGCTTCCTTCGCTCCTTTTGTCAGCACTATCTGGAATCTCTGATCTTGCGTTCCACGTCCATCAAGTGCCTCTTTCTTGCTTCGTTTATCTTGATCTCTTTTGATTGGGCTAGATGCCATTCTTTTATTGATATTTGATGGTGGAGCTATCTGCGCGTGCCTTTTAGATTTAGCCCTCAGTTCTTCTTTAGCCTTTTGCTTCTCTTCCTCTTCGGCCTTTAACCAGCTCCTCCGATAATGCCCTGTGCGGTCTAGGAGCTCTTCCAGTTCAAGTAGCCCAGTCTTTATTGCTTTGTTGATTTTTGGTGACTCGCATGCAGATTGATTTCTTTTTAGAACATTTCCCGCTTTTCGAATTAGCCTTTCCTCTTCAAGTCGCTGGGAGGCAATTATACTTTGCGACCATCTTTCTTGGGAGATGTTATCGGCTTCCGTTTCCGAGTACAGTACTTCCACCATATTTCAGACGGTGGCGACGAAATCACACAACGGCGCTTCATTTGTCTGGTCACTCGTTTCTTTTCCTCCCGTAACGTCTTTGTGGACTCAGGATGGTTCACTATTATTTCGGGACTTACGATCCTTGTTTCGGTCGCTTCAGTAGCGATCGCAGCAGTGACCATCGAATTCTCAACGTTCTTTTTATTTAACTCCACCGCTCGAACAACTGGCGCATCCTGCAGATTTTCCCGCTTTTCCTTTTGAGGACGCTCTGGCGTTCGCATCATTTTTTTACTGTACCCAAACCACCCAAAGGCTACATGTCGATACAAGAAGTACATTACTATACAAGTCGAGCCAAGTGGTAGCCTATGCGGGCGACATCAATATTTTGTCTCGGTCGTTAACAACTGCCAAATATATCTTCTTGAAACTCGACAGCGAAGCAAAACTAGTGCGCAGTTGAGGAATAATATCTCAAATGCCTAAAACATCACACTTGGCGGATGCAATATCGAAAATGTGAGTGAATTTGTATACTTAGGCACCAAAATAACGAGAACCGGTAATGAAAGGAACGAAATACGCCGAAGAATACAGCTTGCAAATAAAGTACTTTAATCTGATTTGATACATTGAAAACCAGCTGCATACACAGAAAAATAAAGCTTCAAGTATACAAGTCTGTGATAATATCTGTGGTATGCTATGGGTGTGAAACATGGGAACTAACTCAAGCATCTGCAAACATACATACTTTGAGCGACGAGTCCTGAGGCGAATAATTGGAGCGAAGCTAGCTGGGGATCAACGGTGAACTTGATACAACCATGAGTTTTATGAAATTTTTGACGAATCAGAGGTCTCAACGACTGTGAGGCTGCGGAAGCTGCGATGTGCTGGCTACATGAATCGTATGGACGAACAACGTATACCCAAAAAGGAGGAAACGCTGGTCTAACTCGGTCAACGTAGACAGTTCATCGCTGCTCAGATTTCGAAATTGAAGGACGTGGTCAATGGACCAAGATAGTTAGAGGCGCTATTTGCAAGAGCGAAGGCCCGAGAGTGGCTGCGGCGCTACAAAGAAGAAGATGACCGAAAATCCGTGTGGGGGTTTCGGTTCCCCATCGGACGTATCCTCAATCAGCGGATAGGGGGTGCCCTAATTGGTTAGCCGATCGCACTCGTGAACCAAAGCCGACTTAAGCGCTGACAACGCTGCATTTAGTATTTACTTGTCATAGAACCAGGAGAACAGCCTCGGATCGGATTGGATACACGGAAACGACTATCTTAACGTATAAAAGACTATTCTTTTGGGACTTGGAATTTGGATTTTTTTTTGTGGTAGAGAGGTGAATGTTATTTATGCAAAGAGTGTGGGACTCCCATGCGCGACTGGACTGCCCACTAAACACCTCCACTATCAAACTGAGAACCCAGTCTGGAACCGTTTGACACATTACTTCGGGCCAGGTCTCGTTTTGTTACGCCGTGGGGCGCCTTCAAGCTGGAGAGTCCCTTTCCTAGCAGGAGGGGAGAGGGGAAGAGGAATACCAGAAGAGCGATCCCCCAGTCCCAGCGCCCCCGGCTGCTGTGAGTCCCTTTTATATTTTAGGACTGCCCGAGCATAATGTGCCACCTGGTTCCATTTGTCAACCGATTCAAGCATCACCGCAACTATATTATCCGGGGTGAGCTCTCCCGTCTCCCTGTAGAGTTCCCTTCGCAGCCTGACCCATTTTGTACGCGCAAAAAATGTGTGATAGGCATTGTCCTCCTCCCCTGGGCAAAACCGACAATCGGGAGACCGTGACTTACCGATTTTGTGCAGGTAAGACTGAAAACACCCATGCCCGCTCAAAAGCTGGGTCAGATAGAAGTCAGTCTCACCATGCCTTCGATTTAGCCTCGGTCTCACATCCGGTATGAGAAGCGCAGTCCACCTTCCCTTCGTGCAATTCACCCAAGACTGCTGCCAATCGTTGAGCGAGCGCTGCCTCTCCTCGCGGACAACCATCTCCCTTGCATCCTCGTTTCAGCGCAGGTAAATAGCGCGGCGCTCTCTAGCAAGGAGGGCGACAGGTATCACGCCTGCAATAACTCTCACCGCCGAGTCAGAGACTGTTGAATACGAAGATGCAATTCTCAGTGCAAACCAGATGGCTTGGTGAAGACATATTTGACATGCGAACGGACACCGTGTTTTAAAGCGGAAAATTGCAAGGAAGCCATGTGTTTGGAGTAGCTTTCATTGTTGACAGTACATTGAAGCAAATCAAAAGCGATTTCAAGCCCGTTAACGAAAGTTACTGTGCGATTCGGATCAAGTCTAAATTTTTCAATACCAGGGTGGCCAACTGTCACGCGTCCACAGAAGACAAGGAAGAGGCGAGTTTTACAGAACCCTGGAACACACTCTCGATGCATTGCCGTCAAATGACATTAAAATTGTTCTGGGTGACTTTAATGCAAAAATTGACCGACAAACGGCACAAAGAGGAACAGTCGGAGGACACAGCCTCCATGCAGAAACCAGCGACAACGAAGAGTGGCTGATAGACTTCACTACTAGGAGAGACTTCACAGTAAGCTCCACGTGCTTTCCACATCGGGGCCCCCATAAGGGAACGTGGGCATCCCCAGGCGGTCACACATTCAGCCATATCGAATACGTTCTCATGCAATAAAGAGCCACCAGCAGCATTCTCGACACGTGCTCTTTCTACAACGCTCTCTGTGATTCAGACCACCACCTTATAAGGCTCAAGTTCCGATACCGCATCCCCAAGAGCTGTAAACAAGGAGCATGAGTTACTCCAAGTTACCAGATATACAAGCTAAATGATAGCTCATAACGTCCACATACATGTCAGTGCTGGAAAATATCATCATCTTTTCCCCGCAGGTGAGAGAGAGTAATGATGATATCAAAACCATGTGGAAGACAGTAAGACATGGGGTGACAGAAACAGCCGAGAAGGGCTTGAGGCAAAGATAAGAAGAACGACAAATACGACGAAGAACACCAGGGAGCGATTGAAAAAAGGAACCAGGCACACAAAAATACATCCAGCAACCAACTCGATCCTTAGAAGAACAATATAAAAGCCTTCAACGTGAAGCTAAAAAAATGTCCCGAAGAAAAAAACGACCGTCAGTTAACGCCAAGATCCAACAGGTAATCGAGAGCATGACCCTACATGAATAAAGATCGGGGTATGCTTCCATCAAACAACGAAGAGGCGGTTTCAATACACAAAAAGTCTTTGCAAAAGTGTACAAGGAGCAATCATAGGCCCCCCAATTGATATTAGAAACAGATGGCTGCAATACTTCCAGAAGCGTGTGAACAATTCCAGAAGCAGAGAAAACTGCCTCAGTTTTACCACCAACCAGAGCCGAAGCACAGACAGCGGTACGAGACCTCAGAAAAAATAAGGCTCCTGGAATAGATGGAATACCAGCTAAATTGTTCAAGAGCGGGGATCCCAATCTAAATAACCTTCTGCATCGGCTAATATGCAGAATATGGTCAGAGGAGCAGTCACCAGAGGACTGGCGGAAAGACATAATATGTCCTGCACACAAAAAGAGGAATAACTTAAGGTGTGAAAATTATAGAGGCATTGCTCTGCTGTGCACGTCTTATAAAGTGCCGTACTATGAAAATATCATAGGAGAGTATCAGGGAGGCTTCCGAAGTGGACGGTTCACAATAGACCAAATATTCTCAGTACAGTAGGTGCTCGAAAAGTCCTGGGAGTATAAAATTGATCTCTTTGTAGACTTAAAGCAAGCATACGACAGTGTCAACAGAAATGCGCTGTACAAAATAATGCTTGACCTTGGCGTCCCAACAAAACTAGTCCGCACGGTCAAAGTCACAATGCTAAACACAGAGTCCCAGTGAAACCTTGGGTACACTAATGTTCGAGTCCACACAATTGGTAGACTATGCTGATGTCGTCAATATTATGGCACGTTCAATCTTAGAAGCCGAAGGAGCATTTCTGAGTCTAGAATCTGAAGCAAACTGAATTGGCTTACGAGTTAATGAAATTAAAACTAAATTTATGACTCAAACGAGGAGAAAACTTCAGTTTGACAAAACCTGATCGTATGCGACTACAACCTTGAAGTGTGTGTAATTTTGTGTATCTTGGAGCCAACTTGAATAGGAAAGACGTCAAAAAGGACGAGATTGGGCGCCGCATAAACACCGAAAATAAAGCATATTATCCGTACTTAACATTCTGAGGTCCAGAGCTGTGCACAGGCAAAATAAGCTCCGCATTTATTAATCACTAGTCAAACCTGTGCTGTTATATGGAAGTGAAACATGAACCTTGACGAGCCAGTGGACGTGTTTGAACGCAAAGTGCTCCAAAAAACTACGGCCTAGTGGAACAAGGAACAGAGTGAAGACTTCGTTGCAACGATGAGTTGAGAGAGTGAAAGAAAAGCGGCCACCCAAAAGAACATTGACGGGTAGAGCACAAGGTAGACATCCAGCGGGAAGACCAAGGACTCGATGAAAAGACTCGATACAAGCTGACAGCAGACCTTGTTGGGAGTAAACAACTGGCAGATAAGGCCGCGAAAACGTCATGATTGGAGGCAATTAATCCTGGAGGCTAAGGCCCGGCTTGAGCTGACGCGTGATGGATGATGATGACCGAAAATATTTTTGATTCCCCGTTTGTAAGCAAATTATCTCCATATTAATTCATTGCATATACGTCTTATTAGGGTGCATCGAGAACTGGAGGCCGGCGACCAGTGGGGAAACCGAGGAAACGCTGGTCTGACTCGGTCGCCGAAGAAAGTTCATCACCGCTCGGATTTCGGAATTGGAAGACGCGGAGTTGGAGGCGCTATTTGCAGGAAGCGAAGGCCCGAAAGGGGCTGTAGTGCTAAGAAGAAGAAGAAGGGTGCATCGAAATTGTATTGATATCTAGAAATACATAAGACTAGAATAAAATTGAATTCCGATTTTTTGGACAAAAATTGTTCTTTGGTTCTATTCAGGCAAACCCAACATTCAATTAGTTTAAGAAAGGTAAAATAACATTTTCTTTTGTGCTAAGTGAAACTTGGAGGCCAGTTATATATTAATAGGACTATATGGTACACTGCTAAATCCAGACTTTATGATCCAGTATTAATTTGCGTCATATAATATGATTTGATGAAATAAAACCCGTTTTTAGGAGTGGTGGCCATCTTGGACGTTATCCTGCTCTTGTTCCTAAGAACTCAAAATTTACTTTACAACTAGCAACATTTCGTTTGGGTGAAACAAGATTTTCCATTATACATATGAAAAATAACGGTTTTGATGCTAAGCAAAGGGAATATTCTGACACAATGGGTAATATGGTAGGTAATGGTTAAACTGATTGTAAAGCGAAAGAATCATCAATTCTTTTGATTGACCAAAAAATCACACAAAGAAAGTAAAACGATGTCCAAAGTTATCTCAATAAAAGAAAAAAAATTTAAGGAGTGAGTCTACTATAAATTACCCATTTGATAAACATGATTGCCAAATAAATATTTATAAAAAAAATTAAGTCCATAAAAGTATGTTTATCCGTATTAGGGCATTGTAAAACTATGTATACTGTTTATACTAATCTGAAAAATAATCAATGACACATTTCTGACATTATTTGTATCACTTCAAATGGTTAAAGGCTCTTTGCACTTTTTGACAGATGACTCTGAATTTTAGCATGTTGTTGTAGACATCTACGGGATTGCGTGTTTTATGTATCGAAACGTCGTAGAGCAAAGTTCGAAATGTTTCGTTAGTGACAGAACAAACCTTCATTTCGCGGCACTACATTTTTAAGCTTTTTAGCGTATGGCATCCACTTTAGCGAATAATTTCGCATGATTTAATGCCTGTCGGCTAGTGAGCACAATTGTTTTCCCTACAACGATTTTTTAAACTGCGCTCACCAAAATTTAACGATTCAAATCACTCGGTTTTATTTTTAAAATTCCTGTACAACATTCTTAGCATCGCTGAGTCGAAGAAATGTTACTTATTGACAAGAGCAAAAGTGCAAAAGTCACATTAAGAAGGCGACGATCCCATGGACTAAATTGTTCTAAGTGACTGCATGAAAAGACCCACCCAAAAAATCGTTTTTTTTATCCTGCCATTTTTTAAATTTCTTGATAAAAAAAAGTTGATCCTAGTTCGTGAGAGCCGTTTTTATTTCGTTTTTAGAGGGTCCAAACGGCCGAACTCATGGCGACCGCTGAGTTTTAGAGTTTTCTTTGATTTGTATAGCCCAAATATGGCGAAAAAACAACAAAAAATATATTTTTTTCACTGTAATTAGTATACCTGCAAATTTTCGAAACGGTGTGTTTTTTCTGTCTGAAAAAGTTGATTTACAAATGATCAGTTTTGAAAATTTGATACCAGAAGGCCTCATAAACACGTACCTTTAGACATTGGTTTTAAATGCAAAAGGATTGTCATTGAAACGTGTGCTAAAATCTAATTAAAGGATTCACCCCCTAAAAAACAGTCATATCCCATAAAATCGATGAAATTTCAATGCAAACATCTCAATAAAAAAAACTTATATTACCTAGTAACCAAAAAGGTTTATGATCGGACAGCCTGAAATAAAATTCCCTAGAACAGAAAAAAATATTTGAATACTGGAACAAACAACAGTCATTAACTTTTCGGTGCTATCCACCCATAGTAGGCAAGGATTAACGGATGAAAATCAACATCATTTGACCTATACCTAAGAATCGTTTCGAAGAAAGCCAATATTACCTAATCGACATCCTGACACCGAACAGCAATGAATGTTGTCTATCTCAGGTAGCGTATACCCACCCCTAAAAGTTGGGCAGCACACCTCCTTTCTTTGATTGTTGCGAGTATAATCCGTTTACAGATGACGAATTAACTTTTTAAATCATTGCAATAAAATTTCCACGATTTCTTAATTACCTTTAACGCTTGAATTGGTCGACTCGCTCCGCTAATAATAAAGTCAAGGTCCTTCATAAATTGCAATTGCATTTTCAATTATGTACTTGGAATAAATGTGTGCTGCTTGTAAGGTTTTCTGTATCATAAATAACATTAACCTGACCTTTTGAAACATAACCCTTTCGTTCTTATTTACTAAGATACAGTTGCCCTATGTTATATATTTTTGAAGGAATGATTTAACAAATAGATTCTGGGTAAAAGCAGTAGACCTCCTCGGGCTCGAACATAATCTGCATAATTTTCGCAAAAATTGCAAAATCCTTTTTATTGCCTTGCACTAATACAAAAGGCGAAAGGTTTCTCTAGGGCATTTCGGGTAAAGGATTAACCAAGGTTTGGATAAGAGCAAAATCCACAGGTCCCAGGAAAGTATTGAGAATGTTGCAATGATTTTTTATTTGTGCTAAGGAGTGACGGGAGAAAGGAGTTGATTGTAGGGTTGACAAATTAGAATTTTCTTGGTTGTTCTCTTAAGCGATTGCCCTCTAACATTTATTTGAAGTTTAGAATGGCCAAGATTAAAGTTGAAAACAGCGCATGCAACCCTATCCTGTCTTTTCTGACAAAATTTGTCGAATCATGCAAATTTTACATGCCAACGTTTGTCCTTTTTTCCTCATTCACGCATTGACTTAGCATTTCTTTCTTTATATTTTCTTCTATTATTTTGACATATTTCTTACGACATGTGCGGCAAAACTTGAGAAAGAGTGAATTGAAGGAAAGACGATGAAGTATAAAAAAGGACACTTAAGGTATCTTTTAATCCGGTAACGGTAAGGTATAGAGTCAAAGCAACAGCATTACCACCTTCATCAGCATCAATACACTGTGACCGATAGCAATAGAAATATTTTGAAGAATATTTGACCAGTACAAAAGTGCCTAGGAAAAAGGATTACACCGAACAGAAAGATCTTATCGTATTAATCCGTTTCTTTGTCAATAGCATTTCAAGATGCATCTATGCAATTGCAGTAAGATGGTCAACACACCACAAAGAATAGTTGAGGATTTAAAATGACCATTTTTGCGAAGATCCTTTAGATTTCCTTTGCACTCCTTAGGTAATAGTTACCAACAGTTGGGCTGTGGATGGTCAAATTTGAATAGACAGACTGAAGTATCTTTTCACTATGACAACAGACGTTTTACGAGATAATTGCATGCGATTATAAATTTTCAGCTTGATTGAGTTTAAAAGAGCAATTGCGAGGAGGATGTGTAACGTAGTAAGCTGTTTCATTCATGAAAATAATGTTTTGCATTTTTTGGAGTCGGGAATGGTTAGGATAAAGGAAGTTGTAAGATACCGGATGTGTTTACTACTCAAATTGCCGAAAAACTGAGAATAAGTTGGTAATAATGTCAGGAGGGATTCAATTACATCAAAAGAAGAAATTCATAATTGAATGTGTCTAGACAAACTGAAGAAAATCCAAAATGTTTCCTTACCGACAAAAGGTTTCAACACATTTATAAAACAATTGAATCCGTTGCTCCTGCATGGTTGTGGTTGTTGTGGCTGACGATATATTCAGTATTTGCAGCCGATAGAAAGTTAAAGAAAACTTTCATGCAAATAATATTACAACCAACCAAGCGCTTTTACGAATTTGGTTGTAGCGAATAAGAAAACTTCTTAAAAAAAACGAAAACTGACTTTGAAAAGTCCCAAAATGGGTTTGCCCGATTGATTAATTTAGGATTCTTCGTCTTCTTCGTAGCACTACAGCCCCTCTAGGGCCTTCGCTTCGTGCAACTAGCTCCTCCAACTGTCTCGATCCATTGACCGCGTCCCCCAATTTCAAAATCCAAGAGGCGATGAACTGTCTTCATCGACCGAGTCAGACCAGCGTTTCCTCGGTTTCCCCACTGGTCTCTGCCTTTCAGTTCTTCCAACGTTCTACCTTTTTGGGTATCCGTTGTTCGTCCACACGATTCATGTGTCCAGCCCATTGCAGCTTCCACAGTCTTACAATCGTTGAGACCTCTGGTTCGTCAAAAATTTCATGCAGCTCATGGTTGTATCGAATTCGCCATTGGTCCCCGTCTAGCTTTGCTCCGATTATTCGCCTCTGGACCCGCGGCTATATTTGCGGATGCTTGGGTTAGGGTCCACGTTCCACACGCATATCATAACAGAGGTCTTATCACAGAATTGTATACTCGGAGCTTTGTTTTCCTGTACATGTAGCTGATCTTGAAGATCGTCAAAACTGAATAAAAGATTTTATTTGCGAGCTGTATTCTTCGGCGTATTTCGTTTCTTTCATTACCGGTTCTCATTATTTTGGCGCCTAAGTATACAAACTTGCCTACATTTTTGATATGGTACTCACCAAGTATGATATTTTGGGTATTTTTTCTTGACTGCGTCATGAGCCTTGTTTTATTCTCATTGATTTGTAGGCCTACTAGTTTTGCTTCGCTGTCGAGTTTTAGGAAGAGTTCTTTGGCAAGTGTTAATGACCGTGATAAAATGTTTATGTCGTCGCGTTGGCTACTACTTGGTCGACTTGTCTAGAAATGTATCTCGTGTATCGATAGGTCGCTTCCTTATGACGTACTTCAGAGCCAAATTGAATAACAATGAGGCCAGCCCATCTCCCTGCTTTAGTCTGATATTTGTGTCAAAGGCATCGGTGAGTTGGTTATTGATGCGGACTTGGGAGGTCGTCGACGTCATTGCCATTTTGGTAAGACGGGCTAATTTGACTGGGATCCCAAAACAACGATCAACGAAAATTTGGTGTCGTCTATGTTGAACTCCCAGCATTTTTCAATTACCTGCTTGACTGTGAACAATTGCTCTATTGTCGATTTACCTGCTCTAAAACCACCTTGATACTCCTCAATAATACTGTTGGCGTATGATCCGATTTTATTTTTTAAGATCTTTGAAATTATTTTGTACGCTGTGATATGCCACTTTTGTGTGGATAGGGAATATAATTGATTGGCTTCACTTGTTCGGCACATGTTCTTGTTGCCAAATGCGCTGGATGTTTTTATGGATGGCTTTCTGAACACTGCTGCCACCATATTTGATGGGCTCCACTGGAATTTCATCGTTGTTCGGCGATTTATAATTCTTTTGGGCTTTGATGGTAAAAAAACTTTCATCCGGAATTGGTGGGGCCAATGGAAGCTCTCCGCCGACATCTGTTGGCTCCGATGCTGTGGAGCTGTACGAAGGATTAAGGAGGTTCTTGAAATATGATGCCCATCTATCCTTAATCTTGGTTTTATCAGCGATGATGTTGCCGGTGTCATCACGGCGGAGCGTGGTTTTGGGCTGAAAACCACGTTTCTTGTTTTCGCTACTTTATATGCTTGCTTGTGCTGTTGCTCGCTAGACTTACATCTATACTTCTCAATTGTTCGTCAAAGTATTTCGTTTTCTTAATTCTAATTATCTTATTCGCCACTCTTCCGAGATAATGTTCTCTCTTTGTCCTGGTTTTCCTACCTACGTATTCTTTGTACGCCTGATTCTTTTTGTCAAATGCATTCTGGCACTCATCATCGAACCAATCATTTCTCTTGCGCCGGGCTTGATGTCCGATTGTGTGTTTTGCGACGGTCTTAATAGCCACTTTCACTTCCATTCTGAGATCGTTGCTTGTTTTCAGCGATGCGTCTAATAAGATGAGAGCCAGCTGTTTGTCGAAGGCCTCCGTGAAACTTTTTGCCACCGACGTCGTTTGGAGCCTTTGAATGTCAAATTTTAGGAGCGTGCTGGTCTTCGATGAGTATGCCTTCGACTTACGACATCAATATGTTAATTTGATCAATTAATGATCTGAGTTACAATTGGCTCCACGGTGTAAATGGACGCCAAGAATGCTCGAGGCTCAACGTTGTTGGATCAGAACATGGTCGATCTGGTTTTGTGTATTGTCACCCGGTGATACCCAGTTCATTTTACGAATGCGTCGATAATGGAAGCAGGTCGAACATATGACTAGATTTCTGCTACAGGCAAAGTCACTCAGGGGTAGGCCGTTGTCATTTGTTGCATCGTGGAGGTTGTATCTTCCAGTCATTCCCCGATGAGGTATATCACTGCCAACTTTAGCGTTGAAATCACTCAGAATTATTTTTGTGTCGTTTGTAGGCAATGAGTCGACTAGTCTTTTCAGGTGATTGGAGAACGTTTCCTTCGTTCTTTTCTTCGGTCGGGGCGTATACATTAATCAGCTAAATTTTGAAGAATTTCACTTCTAGACGGATCGCACACATCCGTTGATTAACTGCCTTAAAATCAATAACGTGCGATTTGAACTCTCTATCCACAATAAAGGCCACTCCGTATTTTCGTTTTCCAGTAGGCTTCCTACTTTTTGATACAATTTCCAGTCCAGTTGGTTTCCTGGATTGCTACTTTTTTTAAATTTATATTAACTGGCCTGTTGTAAAAGGTCCTTAACAGCGCCAGGGTAATTGACCGATCCGACGTTCCAGGATCCAATGCTATAGTCCTTTTTCCGTTTGCGAGGTCGTGAGTTCAATCCATTCCGAGGCCCTGCTGCAGGTTTCGAAACATTGTAGGGTTTTGTAGGGACCGCCCGACCTTCATTCCGATGACATGATTATTATTAATTTAAAAACCGGGAAACTGATTCGACTTTGATTCAACAAATTAAATTTTTAGAGTGTTTCGTAGTTGGGTGTTTTTTTTTTCTAAACGTTTTATTATTACATGATTCGTAGAGGTTGTATTAACTTACCACAAAATGTCGACCTGAATTAATGACTCTCTTTTGAATATAGAACGAAAAATTCCCATCATAGTGATGCAACCAACTATTCATAATAATTTGAAAAATGTGTAATGAATCATATGTATGTATATAATTAATTTAAAAATAATTGCTCAAATTTAATCTCAATTCAATTAACCGCATACAATTTACACATAAAATTTGTTGAAATACAGTGAAATCTCTCTTAACGGACACCACTTGGAGACGGGCACCCCTGTTGTGGGACAATATTACAATGAATCTTGTAATAAATGCTTGCTGGGTCACCATCAAATAAAGCCCATGAAATAAATATCAAATTTTTTCTGTAATACCAGACTGCATGATCAAGAGAAAAGATCTATTGTCGCCTTCGTAATATAGGGCTTTCCAATAAGAGGTGTTATTTTGATACTAAAAGAAAAACGCCATTTTTTAATATGAATGGTCCGATGTTTATTTCATTATTAAGAAGAAGGTATGCCGTTAATAGTTGAAAGTAACATCAGGCAAAATACCACCATCACCACGCTTACAGGACCATATCCTTTTCATGAAATTTTCCATAACCAAATCGCAAAGTGGCTGCCCTATGTCTTCGACAGTCTCACGAATTCTATTGGCGTAGACCTTCTCTTTCACATGGCCCCAAAGGAAGAAGTCGCAAGGTGTTAAATCACAAGATCTATTCAAAATAACAACTCTTATTGGAAAACCCTATATACTGGCCGGATTCATAAAATTGATGACGTATTAGATTTGGGCTAAAATCAGCTGTGCACTTTTGCTCTTGTCAATAAGTTGCATTTCTTTGACTCAACAACGCTAAGAATTTAGTACAGAAATTTTAAACCGTGTGATTTGAATCGTTAAATTTCGGTCAGCGTAGCTTAAAGAATTGCTGTAGTGAAAACAATTGTGTTCACTAACCTACATGCATTAAAACATGCGAAATCATTCGCTAAAGTTGATGCTATAAATTAAAAACTTGAAAAATGTAGTGCGCGAAATGTAGGTTTGGGAAATCAATTGCTATCACTACAGAAATGTTTAGAGCTTTGCCCCTGACGTTTCGATACATAAAATACGCACCTTCCACTGCGAGACCATTTTTAATCGACAAGATACAAGTCGAAAATTTAGCGATAGAAAGAAATGTCACTACATTCAGCTGATCAAAAAAAAAAGCAAAAACCTGACGACGTCATTGTTGAGTGTAAGCAGTTGCCAACTTAAAATCAATCAGTGATGTCATTTTGATTGTAATTTTGTATGCATTCACGCTTCGGCCCTTAATAAGCCGAACCATATCCCCTCCGCGGCGCCCAAAGATGTTAATCCGCGGAACTTTTTCAGTATTCTTATTTTTTACGGTAGAACACGCGTTATCTCCTTTTGCGCTAAGTTTTGCTAGTTTCCTTATGTTTTGAAATTTTTGCGTGACTTGATAGATTTGGGTTTATTGGGGTATTGTATAACAACGATTTTGGAACCATTTCTTCCAAGGATTGTTTTGGAAGTTTCAATTCTTTGTTTTCTTTCTTTATTTTTTTTTTAGTTCGTTATTTGATAGCATGTTTGTTTTCCATGAAGTGATATTTCGATAAATTGTTCGAATGATGGATGTGATGTTTATCAATTTAAAAAAATTGGTGTCCAAATGATGCTTTAAAAAACTACTTAATTCTAAAAAAAACTAGTGACAAGTGATTTTAAAAAGCACGTCTGTACGCAACGAATGCTAGACGCAGTCCACAAAAAACACATCTGTACGCAACAAGTGCTAA
The DNA here is from genome assembly GCA_963969285.1 of Odontomyia ornata. Taxonomy (NCBI): domain Eukaryota; kingdom Metazoa; phylum Arthropoda; class Insecta; order Diptera; family Stratiomyidae; genus Odontomyia; species Odontomyia ornata. The sequence goes on from OZ017742.1 coordinate 262,930,594, forward strand.
ACGTAGAGTAGTAAATAATTCATTGCATCCCAATACATTACCTGATGAAAAATGTTAAAATTCAACCGAATATGCAAAACGCAAATGTTAAACCACTATTATAATATGTAGGCCACCAATTGCGATCGAAATTGATACTTCGGCTAACACAAAAGGCACAACTGTTTCACTTTTAATTTTCACCAATCCAGGCAATAGCATAAGAGGGTACGTTTGAAATAATCGCTGGCTGATCACTTTATCCCGCCCATACCGTCCGTGTTGACGCTGTCCATGGGGAAACAGCAGTAGAGTGCCCACTCTTCACACAGCTGGAGCTAGAGGAGGCAGTTCTCTCATTGAAAACGAGGAAGGCTCCAGGTCCAGATGGTGTTACAGCTGAGGTGTTGCGGGTCGTCTATCACCATTGTCCTGACTTGCTGCTCAGCACATTCAACGCTTGCCTACGGTACGGGGTTTTCCCGGTACGATGGAAGGTGGCGAGGCTCGTGCTGATCAGCAAGGGGAAGGGAAATCCCGGATCGCCGTCAGCATACCGCCCGTTGTGCATGCTAGACACAGCTGGGAAAGTGCTAGAGAAACTCATCAAGGGAAGACTCACTGACGCGATTCGTGCTGCTGGGGAGCTATCTCCTCGGCAGTACGGCTTTAGAGCAGGACGTTCTACCATTGATGCGATTGCAGAGGCGGTGAGCGCGGTCCAAAAGGCAGAGGCATATAGTCGCACCAAGCGACGGATCGTCCTGTTGGTGACACTCGACGTCAGGAATGCCTTCAACTCCGCTAGATGGGTGGATATTCTGGATACGCTGGAAAACTCTTTTCAAGTTCCAGAATATCTAATGCGGCTTTTGAGGAACTACATAAAGGACCAAAGCCTGCTCTACGACACGACACAGGGCCAACGAAGGATGGAAATTATATCGGGTGTTGCCCAGGGATCTATCCTTGGTCCGGACCTGTGGAACGTGTCTTACGACGGGCTATTGAGACTTGAGATGCCAGATGAGTCGCGCTTGGTTGGCTATGCGGATGATGTTGCGGCTCTGGTCGCTGGACGCACCGTTGAACAAGCGCAACTTAGGCTAGGTATGCTAATGCGCCGAGTGTGGGACTGGATGACTGCACGCGGGCTGAGTTTAGCACTGGAGAAAACCGAAATGGTCCTCTTGACAAAAAAAAAAGAATCCCTAGAGTAAGGATGATCAGTATTGGAGACATACAAATCCAATCGAGGCCAGCGGTGAAGCACCTGGGGCTTCTGATCGACTCGAAGATGAGTTTCTCTGAGCAAATCAGGGCAACGGCTGAGAAGGCTGCTTCGGGAATATCGGCTCTGAGTCGACTTATGGCCAACGTAGGGGGGCCCAGTCCATCAAGAAGACGCCTCTTGATGAGTGCTGTAGGGTCAGTGCTACTGTACGGAGCAGAGGTATGGGGCGACGCTCTCAGCAAGGAGGTATACCGGAAACGTTTGGCACGGGTGCAGAGAAGAGGAGCACTGAGAATTGCATCTTCGTATCCAACAGTCTCCGACTCGGCCGTGAGAGTAATTGCAGGCGTGATACCTATCGCCTTCCTTGCTAGAGAGCGCCGCGCTATTTACCTGCGCCGAAACGAGGATGCGAGGGAGATAGTTGTCCGCGAAGAGAGACAGCGCTCACTCAACGATTGGCAGCAGTCTTGGGTGAATTGCACGAAGGGAAGGTGGACTGCGCGCCTCATCCCGGATGTGAGACCGTGGCCAAATCGAAGGCATGGTGAGACTGACTTCTATCTGACCCAGCTTTTGTGCGGGCACGGGTGTTTTCAGTCTTACCTGCACAAAATCGGTAAGTCACGGTCCCTCGATTGTCGGTTTAGCCCAGGAGAGGAGGACAATGCCTGTCACACATTTTTTGCGTGTACAAAATGGGTCAGGCTGCGAAGGGAACTTTACAGGGAGACGGGGGAGCTCACCCCGGATAATATAATTGCGGTGATGCTCGAATCGGTTGACAAATGGAACCAGGTGGCACATTATGCTCGGGCAGTCCTAAAATATAAAAGGGACTCACAGCAGCCGGGGGCGCTGGGGCTGGGGGATCGCTCTTCTCGCAATTCCTCTTCCCCTCTCCCCTCCCGCTAGGAAAGGGATTCCCCAGCTTGAAGGCGCTCCACGGCGTAACAAAACGAGACCTGGCCCGAAGTAATGTGACAAACGGTTCCAGGCTGGGTTCTCAGGTTGACAGGGGAGGTGTTTAGTGGGTAGTCCAGTCGCGCATGGGAGTCCCACACTCTGTGCATAAATAGCATTCGCCTCCCTACCACAAAAAAAAAAATCACTAAAAAGTATAACATATTACATACGATATAAAAAGTTTCATAATCTCTCGGAAATACAAGCAAAATAATTGTTTAGTCAATTATTTTATTTGGTATCCGCAGGCCAATTCCCTTTTTTCTTTAAAAGCCGCCGGGCCACACTGAAGATGACTCAAAAGGATCGAAACGCGTCTGCTCACACATCACAGCAAGGCCCGACGGCTTTTAAAGAAACCTTTCTATCAAATTTTTGTCTCTGGAAACTGTACTTTCGTATCAGAAGCTTTGAAATTTTTTACCAAAAGATTTATTGTACCCATATTTACATATATGGAAGTTACTTATTGTTTTGATTGGACTTGGCATGTTTTAGCATTTGCTTTAGACATAGGAGCCGTGTTTCTCCTGTCTCTAGTGATTATTTTTCTTGTGCCAAACTATAATTTTGCCATCCAGGCTCTTCTACAAGATACATCATTTGTTGTAGTATTTAATTTAGGAAGAAAAACAAAATCCTGTCCATCGGTCAGACAAAGATTTACCGTTTTGACGACAAGATTCTGATTTTGGTATATTCAAATTAAAATGTTTCCTAATATCAAATCGAACCAATAAATTTGAAAACAAATTAGATTGGAATCTAACCATTAAGAAATTTACAATCTTATGAGAAACTTCTTACCTGATTTCACATAGCACAGCACCCTCTGATTTCAAAATCCAGAGTTAATATATTTCTGAGCAACTTTCTTTTAAACTTCTCAAGAAAACAACCAGATGTCTTCGAAATACTTCCTTGAAGACGTGAGCATAAATGTAAAGAAATTCAAACGATTCAGTCTTGCGCCAGCATTCCTATGCAATGCGTTGCAAACTGAAAACCTCTTCAATGTTAGAAAATTCCAAAATCACCGTCGTTTTAAGGTGAAAATAATAAAAAGGATAAAAATATAGACGCAGTAGTTAATCCAACGTTCATTGTTACAACTTAAGGATTAAATGCATTTCATTTACGTCGTGTGAATACGTAAGGGATTATCACACGAATAGTATCCCTAGTTCACAGGTGGTCACCGGTAGAAAGCAAATAGTTCTCCTTTGTTGCGGCAAGTGTGAAAGCATTCAACGAATAGTGGTGGTCAGAAATCAATTTATGTCGTACAAAAGAGGACTCTTACAGAGATGCATGACCAATTTTAAATAATTGCATTTTTAACTGCATCAATGAAATTGAGGAATGAGTCATAGCGAAATTCAAATATATGGAAATTTTGTCGATATAAAGTTTACCTTGAGGATCGAAAAATATAGTTGAGATACAGTGGGAAGTAAGGTTAAAAAAAAATGGGATATAAAGTTGAGATAAGGAGGGATGATACATACCTTTTAAATGACATTAATTCTACTATTTTCTTCATTTATTCTACTTATTTCTATACTGTTTTCTTTATAACATGTGGTAAATCATAAACACCGCGAACACACTTTAATTTCACACCGGGAACATCCTGAAGACGTCCAACACGAACGAGAACAATGTTATGTTCCTGTAAATTATGTCCAATACCAGGGATATAGGCGACCATTTCTTTACCGGTTGACAGACGAACAAGTACACATTTACGATTGGCTGAATTTGGTTTTTTAGGTTTCTTAATTAAAGTTTTTAAAATGACTCCCTTAGCAAAGGGTTTTCCATCGAGCGGTTGACGTGGTGGTCTCTTTTTAATATGTGGTCCAGTGCGGTGCATTTGATAGAGCGATGCCATATTGCGAATTTGTGCAAAGGTGGTGGCAAATGAGTTGTTGAGCGCTGAAAGATAAAGAAAATTAATTGAATTGATAAAATAAAATCATTGGATGGCAGCAAAGAAAACAACTGGCATGATTTACTTTGAATTATCTCATTCGCGGAGAACAAAGTCTAAGGTATTTTTTAGAGGCGGATAACTTTAAATTCAAATAAAACAAAGAACAATGTTTTCAGTATCCATTAATTTAGCTTTATTTGAAAGATATTTTTTGTCATTAACATTTAAAGATGATTTCGGGCATGTGGCCGCCGCGGCTGGCGCGTACGTGGCGTAATCTGGAGATCCAATTTTCACCCACTCTTCGCAGAAAATCAGCCTGTATTTCGGCAATAACGCGTCGAATATTGGCTTCCAAGTGCTCAATTGTTTCTGGTCTATCGGCATAGAGATAAGACTTTACATGTCCTCAAAGAAAGAAATCTAACGGTGACGGGTCGCACGAACAGGGCCGTTTCGTGAAGTTAATCGCTCGTCAAATGTGCCTTTCAGTAAATTATTTGTATAGAGCGCTGTGTGACATGTGGCGCTGTCCTGCTGAAACCATATGTCAGCAACATTAATGTCTTTCAATTGAGGCACCAAAAAGTTAGTAATTAGGTCTTTGTGCAGCTCATTGTTGACTGTAAAATTGAATTGATGAAGCGCAACAAACGGTGACTTTTTCCGGACGTAATAGTGTTATGAAAACGGCTTGTGGATTATCATCGTTCCAAATGCTACAATTCTGTTTGATGTGTAGCTATATAACCAAAAATATGCTTCATCACTAAACAAAATTTTCAAATGAAATTGTGGATCAATTCCAATCCAGTCGTGAGTCTGTTCATAATGAATTGCCAAACAGAACTATCCTCAAAACAATTGAGAAACTTGACATCGGCTGTCACTGGAAAGAGTGTTGCCATCATTAATTTCTCCGCCTCTAAAGAACGCCTTTTAGTTTATTGATTATCAAAGTACTCATTTTCGGAATTTATGTCTTAAAAATAACATCGTCCAAATGTGAATCCTTGCGTTCGCGGCACTCGTTTAATCGAACTGTAAAATTTGTTATGACGGCTGTACAGGTAAACAACGAACAGACTAATGAACACTCTCTACATTTTAAATCGGTTTTGATGAACTTGGTCGTTCGGATTTTAGTTTTTTCAATGTTGTACCGGTACCTTCGAACTTTTTGATCCATTTTCGGATAAGAGGAATGCTTGGTGCATCATTTAAGCTGCGAAAACCCCTCCCTAGCAACTGAATCCCCAAAAGCCACACTACCGATAACATTCCTCCAACGCTCTACAGGAATAGATATACCCTTGTCAGAGACGGTACCGAAAACGATAAAATTAAAGTCGACACCGAAATCGCTTATTCAATCTTATTCATTAAGTACGGGGCATCCCCATTGAACGATTACAATCAACCCCCTCGCTCTCGCATCTTGTTTCTCGCGCCTCACGCTATATGTTAGTGTTGCCAAGTGACAGCTCGGACAACTCCTGTTTCGGAATCGTCCCCGATTTCGGCGTATTCGTTGTCACTTTAGTCGCTGGTTGAGGCGTTGCTTATGTCATCTAACTCCGGTGCTGATTTACACCAGGATTTCATTTTCTCCGACATAAACACAGAACTAAAATGTCGTTAACTGTTGCTCTTCAAGCCAACCAGTGTCTCCACTAAATATCGTTCGTTACCGATACATTTTTGAACAGCAAATGGGCCTTGGTACTTCGGCTCTAATTTTCATGAATATCCCGTTGCAGACTGCTCGTATTGCAACAGAACAAAGTCATCAATTGCGTAGACGGTTGGACAGCGTGTCGTTGATCAAACCGTCTATTCCATTTTTCGCGTTCATTTGAGATGTGAGCCATAGCAGCGTCTCATCTTTCCCTCATATTTGTATCGATCGAATCTCCAACGTTTTGTTGTAGTGCAGATAACAGATGATTCGGGAGAATGTCATTAAGCTGGAAATCGAACACAATCTCGTTAGGGCTATACCAAGTCGTATCATTTTTCTGAGTGTTAATAATCCACTGAAGTTCGCGCATTTCTTCGTCCCAACGATTATTGTTTCCAATTCGAGTGCGCAAATAATTGAGTATCGATTGATGCGCTCGCTCCATTTGCCCGTTAGCTCGAGGGGTACGAACTGCGTTTTTGATGTGTTGAATATTGTTTTCAGTACAATATCGAGCAAATGACCGCTGTAACCGCAGAGTCCCGGTCGGTGATAATGCAGGAGGGAAAAATACGGTGTCATTTCGTTTAAACATTGTAATACTGGAACGGTTTTCGTATTTTTAACGGCTTTTATGACGATGTGTTTGGTGAAAGCGTCGGAGATTACCAAACGGTACGAATCACCAGAGCGGCTTCGCAAAAATGGTTCTAGTGGATCCAAGTGAAGTCGTTGGAATGGAACGGGCTCCATTTCGGCGAAATATAGGCATCCTTCGGTCTTTCCTTCACGGACTTTATTGTAATTGCATTCCAGGCACGCTGTGATGTAATTCTTCACATATCTTCGCATACGTGGAAACCAGAAATTTGCTTATCGTTTTTTCACATGCGAAATAACTTACGTTATTGGGCATTACTGCACAATCTTCCAACGTACTCCTTTTGGAATGACAAAACGTAGCTCCTTGTCGACGAGACGATAAAGACGGTGAACCTTAATTCGATACTCTAACTTCAATTGTTTTTCGTGTGCTGATGTGCTGTCTCCCTATGTTTTTCAAGGTTTTGTCCTGAAGTTGCATCGTTAGAAGCCAGTCTTGTTGACTGATCGAGACAGTAAGTATGAAAACGGCTGTTTCCATATCCTTCTCTGTTCCTACCGGAGCTCGGCTAAGCGCGTCGACGAGAGCCATCTTAGATCCGGAACGATGAACGCTATTGAAGTCGAATTCGAGAAGTCCCATCCACCATCGGAAAATTCGTGGTTTAATCTCGCGGCAATTTTTAAGTTTGGCTATAGCGCTGTAGCCCGCCACCAATTCAAAGTGTTTTACTAGGAGGTAAATCTTGAAACGCTCCAGCCCATCGACGACTGCAAGGACTTCCTACTCGTAACTATGATACAGGCTCTCGGCTTCGGTACAATGTCGACTGTAGTACATTACGGGCTTCCAGTTTCTACCATTTTCGGATTGGAGTAACACAGCAGCAACACCATGGCTGCTGGCATCGGTGTGCACTTGATGTTCCGCAGTTACGTTATAAAGTGCAAGGACAGGTTCTTCACATGATATGTTTTTGAGCTTCGTAAAGGCTTCTTCATGTTCCAGATCCCAAGAGAATGGAGTGTCTTTCTTAAACAGCTTTGTAAGTGGATGAGCAATGATCGCGTAGTTTTCTACAAACTTCCGAAGGAACCTGGTCAACCCCAAAAATCGATGGATTTCTGTGATATTCAATGGACGCATGAACATTCTTATTGCTTCGGTCTTCTCGCAGCCAGGAACGATTTCGTTCACACGGTGACCCAAGAAATTTATCTCGGTTTGCGAAAATCGGCATTTATCTATTCGTAGCGTAAGTCCAACTTGTCTCAGTAGATTAAGAAATTTTTCGAGTTTTTCGATGGCTTTGGGTATAGTTTTTGCGGCGATGATCACATCATCCAGATATGCGATTACCTTCAAAGAAGGCTCCATTTTTATGATTTCGTTCATGACTTTTTTACATTCCCCTGGAGCATTTGCCAGACCGAAAGGCATACGGTTAAATTCCATCTTGGCGTCGTTAGTTACAGAGGCGGTAAATTATTTCGACGACTCATCTTATTCTATCGGATGATATCCGGTACGAAAATCCAAACACGAAAAGTTTTTATTTCCCGCAATGGACGCAAATATCTCATCGATTACCGTCATTGGCAAAGATTGTTGCACGGTAATTTCATTTAATCGGCGGTAGTCAATACAAAGTCGATGCTCGCCGTTTTTTTTCGACCAAAACTATTGGTGACGCGTATGGGGAATTAGACGGGCGGATTATTTTATGTTCGTGCAGATCTTCAACAATACCATTAACGATCGATCTTTTCGCGAATGGAACGCGGTAAGGCTTTAGGTCGACTGGTTTATCTGTTGTCAAATTTATCCGGAATTTCGTTAACGAACATTTTCCCAGCTCCGATAAGTCTTTCGCGAAACATTCTCTATTGGCGATTAACACTGACTTTAACGTATTTTTGTCCGTGTCCGATACAGAGTCAGATACAGATGAAATTAAATTTTTGGACTCAGTGCCAAATAAGTTTCCCCGTTCGAACAAGTGGCTGGCAACAACTTTTTAATCATTCGTAACTAAAACGAGTAAAACTGATTTGGCACCCATTCCAAAAATTTTTTTCATTCTTTTTGGGTCGTTTTGTTTTTTTTTAAAGTTTTTTCACTAAAATGAGCACGATTTTAGTAAGAAGGCTTCAAATAGGTTGGTGTGCCAGTTGATCGAGCTGGGTTGAAGGAATCGTGTTTGTTCTGTGCATTCGTCTGAAAATTTCTTCGTTTTCGAGATGATGATGGACAAACATCAGTATATTTTCTACTCAAATTACATTTAACTTCTTGTTCCCGGAGTCATGACTAGATTTGAGAGCGATGCGATTAACATTCACATTTATTAAAGCAAGCTGAGTTCAGCGTATTTCTGTCAGCGAAAGTACAGACGCACGTTTTTGTACGCAACTGTAAAGGTATAGGACTCAAGCGCAACGCTAGTTTCTTAACCGGTGTTCATGCATTGAAGTGAGCCGAGAGTCAGTGATGATCATTTCTTAATCTCGAATCAATGCAATCGGTGATAAGAATGCTCGCGAACGATTAACGTTTTGCTACATATTTGGTTAAATAAAGAAACATTATTAATTATCCCTTCAACGACTTATTTAATGCCCAATTCGTTCTTCTTATCTTGCTCTAACAAGTTATAGCCTCAGTTAAAAATTTATCATCATCTATGGCGCGACAGCCCAAGCCGGGCCTTGACCTCCAGGATTAATTTCCTCCAATCATTACGGTTCCGCTACTTTGTCCGCCAGTTGTTTACTCCCAACAAGGACCTGCTGTTAGCTTCTATTGTGTCTTCCCACCGAGTCCTCGGTCTTCCCGCTGGACGTCTACCTTGTGCTCTACCCGTCAATGTTTTTTTAGGTGGCAGATTTTCTTCCATTCTTCTTCTTCCATTTCTACAATTAACTGTGAAAATTGGGAGGACGCGACTGGAGATTAATCGGCAAGTTTCACATGGCGCGGAACAGTAGTCGGCCATTGAGTGAGTGTCGGAGTAAAGGGTTTGGAAACGTGCAAGGTGTGAATCGAATCCGCGATGTATGTGGGCATCATGGTGAAGGGCGTCAAGCCTTTCGACGGAACTAATTTCCAGGGCTGGAAAGCTCAAGTGAACGCGTTATTTGTGATGAACGATTTTGTTGAGGTCGTCGATGGAACACAATCGGCGTTTGCTAATGTTGAAGGACACGCGGCCGCGGTGAAGAAAAATGTGAAAGACGATGCAACGGCAAAATTCACAATCCCGTCAAACTTTGACGAGGCTCAACAAGTCCTTGGGTTATTATGAATCTCTGCGAAAGAGATGTGGGATAAAATGTTTCTGATTCACGAACAGCACACTGCAACGAACAAGTTGGGCCTACTCCAAAGGTTTCACGCTTATGGGATGAGCGAAGCGGATACAGCAGTTCGGCATATGGTCAGATAACGAACACCGCGAGTCAACTAAGGGACGTCGGCGAGGAAGTATCGGATCCTTCGGTAATGGCAAAAATACTTGCGAGTCTCACGACGAAGTTTAGCACGCTGAAGGTGGCTTGGGATACTGTAGATCCTGCACAACAAACTCTAGAAAATCTCCAGGAATGGCTGATAAGCGAGGATACGAGGCTCAATGGTGTAGAAGAAGAGTCGGAAGCGCTGACTGCAATAGCTAAAAAATTTTGTGGGCGAGGAACAAAAGTGCTGAAAATAAAAAGACAGGAAATAAATATGGAAATGATCCGTAATGGCTGCCGATGAAAATGAGGTCTGGCTGGTCCACAGCGGTGCTTCGAGGCATCTAGCTTACCGACGTGACTGACTGATCGACTACTAGCCGGATAATTCGGGCGCTATAGTATCACTTGGTGATAATTAGATCTGCAACGTCGCTGGTGAAGGCACAGTGCGAAGTAAAAAGTTGATGTAAGGAGTGTGGCAAGACGCGAGAACCGAAAAAGTGTTACACTTTCCGAAATTGCGAAAGAACTTATTTTCTGTTGGAGCATGTATGAAGACAGGAGTCGTAGAGCGTTCGAAAATAATCGCGTTATCGTGACTCGCACCGGTAAGTGCTCGGGTCGGGCATGAAACAAAACAATGACGTGTATCGCATGTTTTTCAAGGTCGCGAAAGAAGGAAGCGCCGAAGAAGCCAACGTTGTTACGAAAACTTAAATGTGTGACACGAGCGATTGGGACACGTCGATTTGCGAAACAAGGGCTCGTGAGTGGATTGACATTTACGGACTAAAGTAACGTGGTTTGCGAACCGTGCCAATTAGGGGAATCGCACAGGCAGGAATTGGAGCGCGATAAAAATATAAAACTAGGCGAGAAAATGCATCCGGATGATTGTGGGCCGATGTTTGTCAGAGGATCGAGGTACGAGGGTCATTTAAAAAGTTTCCAGTCCAACCGGCAAAAAGTCATGGTACATTCAAATTCTCTTGCCAGCCAATAGATGGCCTTTACATATGTATGCTATAAAAATTTCAAGTCATTCCAATCAGTACAAAACACATGGCACCCTTCCAAAATTTGCAGGTGGCGTTTGTTAGGAACGATGGATATCAAGTACCGCGCGGTCATAAAGTACCTCCATTTGAAAGGGAAAAACACTCGGGAAGTGAACGAAGAGTTAGACTCCGTGTATGGTGAATCGTCGCCATCATTTACAACCATGAAACATTGGGTGGCTGAGTTTAAACGCTGTCTCACATGAATTTTTGACGATGAACGCTCTGGACGTCCAAAAACTGTTTCAGTTTAGTGCACACAACTGTGATGGAAGATCGTTGATTACCCATTAAGGAAATTGCTGAGGCTTGTGGGATATCAATTGAATGGGTGCATTTGAAGATTTATGCATCAGAAAATTATCCGCGCGATGGGTGCTGCGTTTGTTGACGATGGACCAAAAGCGCGTACGGGAGGACATGCCGCGCGCGACTCTTCAGCTGATCCAAAAGAATTCTACCGCGTTTTTGCGCCGATTAATTACTGCCGACGAAACCTGGATCCATCACCATACTCCAGAGACTAAACAACAGTCAATGCAGTGAATTGTGGTGGGGGAACCAGCATTGAAGGAGGCGAAGGTCGTCTTTTTGCCGGAAAAGTGATGGCAACAGTTTTTTGGGACAGCCGTGGAGTAATTATGGTTGATTACTTCAAATAGATAAACCATTAACAGACCCTATTACCCTGCATTACTCGACCAATTAAAGACGGAACTCAACCACACTTAGCGAGGAAGAAGGTGCGAGTCTACACATGCAAGGTCGATATGGCGAAATTGGACGAATCGAATTTCGAATTGCTCCAACACCCACCCTACTCACCAGAAATAGCTCTGAATGACTTTTTTTGTTCCCTAACTTGGAAAAATTTCTGGGTGGGAAAATGGGCCAAATATCGAGGTTGAAGAGGCAGCATTTTTCAGGTTTACCCAAAGAATTTTTTTCTGATGGCCTGAAGGGTTGAGAAAAGCTTTTGACCAAATGTATTGACTAGCGTGGAGACTATATCGAGAAACAAATTTTTGTTTTGCTTGAATTATGTGTTTCTCTTTAAAAGGCCGGAAACTTTTTAAATAACCCTCGTATTTTTGACATTTAAGGATGAAGCGACCGACTTCATGAAAACGAAGTCCGAGGTGTACGAAAAATTTAAAATCTTCGGGAAGATGATCGAGAATAAGTTTGGAAGAAAAATGAAAACTCTCCGCTCTGATAATGGCCGAGAATTCTGCAATACCAGATAGATAAATGCCTTGAAGAATGCGGAATGAAATGGGAGACAATAGGGTCTTACAATGCAGATCAAAATGCCATAGCCGAACGCGACAATCGGAAACGATTGTCGAACGTTTTCGTACAATGATAATCGCGAAGAGTCTTCCATTAATTCTATGGGCGGAAGTAGTGAATTGTACGTCATATGTTCTCAATCGAACCGTTTGAACGAGTGATGTAGGAACGTCCTACGAACGTGGGCTGGGAAGTCTTCGAACCTGAAGCATCTTCGAATCTTTGGATCAGATGTGTACGTGCACACTCCCAAAAATTTCACGCGGAAATTCGTGCGCGAGCAAGAACTAAATTTCGTTTGATATGTACGAAAGAATCGAGAAATTGGCGTGTGTATGATGCTGAAAAGAAAAGAAAATCGAGGCACTATCGGCAGAAGCAGAAGTGAAGGAGGAAGAATGCTAAACAATTCTTTGAAGATCCGAAGAACGAGATAATGTGGTACGAAAGAACGAGAACGTGACCGATAACGAAGAAGACGACAGCAACATCGGGGAACGAGAAGAAGAGCACAACAACGAGGGAGCGAGCAAGACCGTGAAGATCAAAGAGCCATACGAGAATGAGCATGGCTCGAACCTCCGAAAAGGTACTAATACAATGCAAATTTGGGGTAGTACATAGTTGCATTGACGTACAAGTGCATGAAGAAAATTGTACATAAAAATTTATGAGGGAAACACCGGAGATGAGACCAATTGACTCGAAATTTCAAGTAAAGACGGATGTCGACGGGCAGTTGCACCGTTTTATAGCGCGATTGTGCGCGAGGGGCTTCCTGCAACGAGAAGAGAACGACTTCGAGGAAACGTCTACAGTGGTGAGATAGGACTAATTTAGAAAAATATCAAATTAATAATTTGATGTTCAAAGTTCATTCTTATACAGAAAACTGGAAGAAAAAATTTTTCATGAAAGCTCTGGAAGGGCTGAAGCTAAAAGAACATCAAAGGAATGTTACGTGCAAGCTTGAGAGGTTTCGCTATGGGCTCAAAGTCAAAGTCAAAGTCAAAAGCGCTTTATTTAATACTAATCGATATAAATTTTAAAAGAATATAAAGCAAATTCCAAACAATAACAATCAAAAAACTTAATGGCCCAAATGGCTCTCTAAATTTGTACGTTATCGTTAACTCATATCATCAAAAAAAAAAACTATAGCAAATTCAATTAATTACGATTATTACATATTTTAAAATTTAATTGGAAAAAGGAGAAAAAACCAACCAGCACTATCCTAAAATTATTTATAATCAAAACACAACAGTGAAACTTTGATCCTACACCTAATATGTTGTCACTTATTTCTAATAAAATACAATCAAAAACTTTAACTTATACTAAAAAAATCAATAACAATGTTCCTAACCTAAGTGTTTAATCTTATCTCTAACGGAATATAGTAAACATTACATATACCTAACCTATACCTAATTTTTAACAAAAATAAACAACAACACTAAATGTAGCAATAATGAGCTGAAACTCAAAAACTAAATAACGAAGAACACCAAAACTGAAAATACACACGAATAATTTAGACATTGTCATTCAGCCACCAATACCTAGATTGCCCCGTCTCAACTCGATCAGCTTCAACGAATCTAGCAAATGAGTATCTCCATTGAAATCGTTGGTCTCGTGAACTCAAATTAGGAGGATATTTTATCTTCTTATCGGTGGCCCGTCGATATATGTGATATATGACTGGGACGCCGTCAGAATCAAAAACATATCGATTCATGTCCAAATACACGAATGCTTCTGGAGGAATGAAGCCAGTAGCGAGGCAAGTCGCAATATACCCGTCTGTAGGGTGGAACGGCTGTGAAATCCAAGGGTTTTCACTCACAGTCACAGATCTTGCGATATGATTCCGAAGAAGTTTCAATATGAAGATATCGACCCTCGTCACTTCAGCAGTTTGATAAATTCTTCTATTCGATATATAATGTTTCCAATCCGTCTCAGGCTTTCTGTACAAACCAGTACATGCACGAAGACATTTCCTTTCGAAAACTCTTAATTTTTCCATAGTACTAGCGCTCTGGTTGTACCAGATCTGACATCCATATGTCAAAACTGGTCTAACCAGTGTCTTGTAACAGATAATTTTAACCTTTTGATCAATGTATCTGGAATGAAAGAGCTTTCGAAGGGCCATGACTACTTTAAGTGCCTTACTGAGCATGATTTTCACATGTTCAGTATAGTACAGATACTGATCGAGATAAACACCGAGGTATCGAACACAGGATTTATGTGGAACCCGTTCTAGACTACTCTCACCAGCCATGATGTGGAAATCTTTCCAATTACGTTTCAGGTCTTGACTGACCCCCTGCAGCGTTGTCCGAAACAAGATTGTTTCACACTTCTGCGCATTGATTTTCATTCGCCAATTGTCAGTGTACAGCTGTACATCATTGAACATTTTTTGGAGATTGCTCTGAACTATTGTAGCTTTTCGGTCTGCCGTATAGATGATCAGATCATCAGCAAACGCTACCAATGATCGCGTTGGCGAGACGTTAAAATCAAAGCCGTTCAATAGCTTGCGAATGAAGATTGAAAAGAGCAGAGGCGCAGTAACTGTTCCCTGCTGTAGACCATTCAAGACCTTGAACTCGCGCATTGTTGTCAGATTTCCATCAGTTACAACAAACGATTTCCCGTATAACATATTACACATCATGGTGACAAGGTGTCTGGGGAACTTGTCCTGAAGGAGTGTAAAAATAAGTCCATCTAACCATACCGTATCAAAGGCTTTCTCCATATCAATGAGACATGCTCCAACACATTGTCTATCATTTAGTTTCCAACAGATGTCTGAGGTTACTTTCGTTATTGCATGTGTGGTCGAATGCCTGGCACGAAAACCAAATTGGCAATTCGGCATCAACTCATTTTCCTCAATGTGGGCGTGTAATGCTCTGTTGAGTATCACTTCAAACACCTTGCTAATGTTAGGCAGCAAGCTGATTGGGCGATAGCTTTTGGGGCATGAAGATTCTTTTCCTTTCTTCAAGATCGGAAATACCTTAGCTTTTTTCCACTCATTTGGGAAATATGAATTGCTCAACATGTTGTTGAACAATATGCAATAGTTCCTAATAGCAACCTCAGGCAAATGTCGGAGAACTACATTTGGAATACCATCAGTACCACATGATTTCTTGTTGTTTATTTTGCGAAATATGAAACATAAGTCTTCATAGCTGACAAAATAATCAATAAGATTCAAGCTCGGTATGAGGTCAGATGTTAATGTTTCATTGAAATGAAGAATTGATTGGCCGTTCAGGCTTGATTTGAAGTCGGAAACTTTTGCTTCAACGACCTCTGAAAAAATTTCGTTCCCTCTCTCAGGGTTTGGTAGATGAACCAATTCAAAATGTGTTCCAATCAGGGCAAGTTTATCCAATCCTTCACAAATAATCCTGTTTCCATTTCTATCCGGAGTCGTACTATTAATTTCGATACCAGCCCTATCGAGAAGATTTATCTCATCACTAGTGACTTCAAGATTCGATACCTTCACTCGAGACTTCTTGCGGAATATGCTATTCACTTTCGCGAACACGCCGTCTGGGTCCTGTGGGCTAATACCCCTCAATTTTTCCGCCCATTGATTGCTGACCTCACTCCTGAAGTATGACCGGATTAAGTTCCGGACATTCTTCAGATGTAATTTCAACAAAGACAACGAGGGATGGTTGTAGTCCAAAAATCGTCGATAAATATTGTTGACGCGTGTGAGAAGAAGGCTTTTCAATCTTTTCAACCTTGCGATGGTTGGTGTTTCATATCCTTCCATATTGTTTCGATGTTTAATCTTTGGAACTACTTTCTCAATCGTTTCCAACGTCAGCTTCTCTAACTTCGACAAATAGACATCTATTTCATCGTTAGTTAGATTCCTGTCATTCGGAACCATTGAGCAAGAGTTGCCACCATCAGAAGGGGGACATTGCTTCTGGTACTCGCGATTAAACTTCTTTTGAAACTTTCCCCAGTCTGTTTTTTTGAAATTCAACCGATGATTTTCATGTTGAACTGGAATGAGGAAGAAATCATCCCTGTGATGATTGATTTCCATTACGATTGCGTTATGGTCGCTATCATAAGGAAGCACCTGCAGTTTCCGTTGAGGACTATTAAAGTTGAATTCGAGTCTTGCGTCAGCAATGCAAAGGTCCAAATATGAATTTGTCCTAGGGTATGTTGGGAACTCCGACCCATAAAGATTGCACCTGTATTCAATTTGGTTCTCTGTTATCCATGATTTCAGGAATACACCTCTTGGATTATTGGTGGCGTTCAGCCATGATGTATGCTTGGCGTTCAGGTCACCAGCAAGAATATAATAGTTATGCAGCCTGTTCAATTCGAGTATTTCAAACAAGGAATTGAGTTCCTCCTTGAGCTTGAGAACAGTTCCACCAGTTGCATAGGCAGAGATAACGATGAGGTTATCCCCACCTGGCAGTGAGATTTTGATAACGGACACTTCAAGAGATTCAAAGCTTTTGAATTCGACTTTTTCAATATTTTGGAAACGATAGGGTCTTCGTACCAATATCCCGGTGCCACCTCCCCCATCACCTATTACCCTATCGTTTCTTACGAATTCAAAATCCTTGAATGTCATGGAGTGCCATGAATTGAGGTGGGTTTCGGTTAGAAGCAGGATGTCAGGCTTTTTTCTGGCAATGAATTCAAGGAGATAATCACGCCGATGTAAAGTAACAATGGAGTTGACGTTAATCCTATCCGTGGGAATGTGGCTGGATGACAACTTATTTTGAGGCATTTGAAAGTCCTAAACGCTGAAAAACAATGTTAATTTTCGAATCTTGTCTATCGATTCGCTCTGACAAGGAATTTAGTTGCTGATAAATTTTAAGAAGCAGCTCATTATTGCCACTAACATTATTTACACTATTTTCCGCATTTTCTGCTGGTCCTCTAGCGGCGAGTGCAAATGATACTCCGGGCTTGACGAAGTTCGGAGCTAAGACACTGCGGTGTATTTGGGTTTGCTTTGGGGCAGATTTCAATCTTGCATCCTGATATCGGGAGCATCCTCGATATGATGCCGGGTGACCAAAAACACCGCAGTTCACACAATATAACTTCTCTTTTGGCTCCGTCTGAGCCAATTTGCACTCACCGGGAGCATGCACGTCTTTGCATTTAACGCATCGGTAATGCATGGCGCAGTTGGCAGCCGAATGCTCAAATCGTTGGCAGCGATAGCACTGGTTGATTTCTCGCTTCTGGAGGCGTTCCCACCTCACCACTCGAAAATTTAAATACCTGATTTGCTGAAGAGCGCTTGGACTGCTCTTATTTGTTATTTGTACCAAATAAAGTGGTAAGTATTTTTTTTCTACCGTCGACCTTCTTGTCGCGAATGTTTTCACTGAGATAAACTCGGTTTGTGGTGCTGTTTCCTTGAGAACCTGAAGAAGATCGACGGTATCTTCTCCGCTCAAACAGGCTCTAAGATGTTGAAATCAGAGATTTTTTAAGTTGCTGAGCGAATTCAGCTTCAAAGAGTGCGAAGCGGACAAGTGCGTATTCGGTCTAGTAGCCTCTAGACTCTAAAGCAAATCACGCAACGACTAAGCGGAACGTTCAAAATAACGATCGAGGATTCGAATGTTTTGTCGGGCTGTAAATCGAATGCGATAGAGAGAAGAAAGTGGTTGATCCATTAAAGTATACGCACTCAGAAAATAATTCGAAAATCCAGAATGGCAGACGCGAAAACTTTGAGCGTGCCGCCGGATCCGCTCGCAGAACTATCTCTAGTCATGGACAACGGAGGAAAAATAAGTAACGTACCATATTGTGAAGCAGTAGGCTCTCTAGTTTTCTTAGCGGCTGTCTCGAGGCTGGACAATGCGTACGCGGTAAATGCAGTAAGCAAGTTCTTAATTGACAAGCGGTAAAAAGAATATTCACATCTCAAAGGTATGATTGGTTACGACATCGAGTATCAAGGCGGCGGTAGCGAAGCAAAATTTGTAGGTTTCTCGTATGCTGATTACGCCAGTCACATGGAAACGCAAGATCCACGACAGGACACGTTTGCTATCTTGTGAAGGGGGCCGTCATGTGGTCGTCTCAGCGGCAAAGACTAGTGACGCTAACTGCGAAGGAAGCCGAGGACGTGGCTGCATCGACAGCAGCTCGGGAAGTAATCTGGATTAGGAAGTTGTTATCGGATATCGGATGTCCCTATGATAAAGAAAGAACGCTTTACATTGATAATCGAACTAGTGAGGAATTCAATATGTCATGAAAGAACGATGCATATAGACGTTCATTTTAATTTTGTCCGCGAGAAAGTGGATGATAAAGAAATTGCAGTCGAATACATTTAATCTGCAAATCAAAGAGCGGATATATATACAAAGGCACTGCCGCGTGACAGTTTTCAGGATCTATGTTACAAGCTAAACATGATAACGATAAATGAGAAATACGTAAACGGTGGTAGGAGTTCAGCGCATTTCTGTCAGCGAGTGAACAGACGCACGCTTTTTTACGCAACTATACATGTATGGGAGTCGAGTGCAACTCAGCTATCTTAAGCGGGGTTGCGCATCAAGCGAGCCGAAAGTCACCCATGATAATTACTTAACTCAAATCAATGCTATCAATAATAAGCACGCTCGAGAACGATTTATGTTGTGCATACATGGCTGGTTAAATAAAACGTTCATCTATCTGTCTCTAACAACATTTTATTTATCCAACAATATTTTGAGAGATCAAAGAAATTACGAAAGTCTTTCGTCGTGCGGCTTGCATGGTCCCGAAATGCAAGTCCATAGAACATGTGGTGTCCTCCTGCGTAGTAAACTTATAATTACTCGTACTTAAATGAAAATGACTGAGCTACCTATTGAAATCCGTTTATTAATTGGTTAGAAATTAGAACTAAATCAAAAATAAATTTCTATCTTGGCTTATCTGAAACGAATGAATTTATCGAGTTATACGTGTGCCCTTTTGATCACTAATAGTGAACAGTAGTAATTTGGGCCAATGAGTAACATTTACCTTCATATATTAATTGGCCCCTGTGGCATTCTGTAATTTTATTGTGCTTTAGGGAAATATTTAAACATCTAATGTCCATTCAAATGAGAAAACAAGTCTTTTTATCCTTCGTTATCATGTAAACTAACATAAGCATTTTTTATAAAATGACCAGAACAAACACGTTTTTAATACCAAAGCCTCTTGAAATCATTCGCAATAAACTAGAGGTTTCAAATATAATAATACAATATTTAAATAAAATACGTATCCATTAGTGGTGGGATGTTTAGTTATGTATTTACTTGTGCGAACACTTGATTAGAACTTAGTTTTTCTTTGCATATCTTTTACTTATTTTGACTGCCCAAGCACAAATTTTTCATGCATGTTTCATGTAAGATTCAGTGATCTTCAACAACAAAAATTTATAACTTACAAGCAGATTAATTTTCTCAGTTTTCATTTAAGCTTTCCACATAAATAATAAAACTCTGATAAGTTGATCAGGGAATAAAATCCACTGAAACACTTCTTAGTAGCTTGATTTCGAAGCTGTGGATTCAAGCTCAATATGTGCTAGCGTACAGACTAACTGTATTTTTTGCAACTTTAAATAATCTTGGCTACATTAAAAAATAGTTTTGATTTAATTTTATAATTCCGAGAATTTTAACCAATTCGTTTATAACCTCACAGAGGCCCAATCGATAAAAACTTACCACTGCACGCCAATTGTTTGGTAAAAGTGAAAGATTGTTTTAAGAAATTCATTTCCTAAAAAGAAAGAGCACATAAGAACACCGAGTTGTATTAATGCTAGTAATATTTACCTGCTATATGATTTTACCATGCAAGCCGCGAAATCACCAACCTTTCTTGCACAACTTTGACATTTTTAATAACATTTAACATATGATTGATTGCTTCTGTTTAGTTATTATAGATGGCCATATATGAAATTAGTCAAGACTCCAAGCAAAGTTGGTTAAAGTGCACAACCATTACTGGTTTGAGTCTTTGTAGAAAAGCTCATTTCAAGCAGTACCCAAATGGAATTTTATAGAAACGAGCGTTTATATATTTTCGTTGGATTGCTTTTTAGCGGTAAAAAGTCACGAAAATTCATAAAATTATAATTTTGTCTCAAAGCTCTACATTTTCATTTGCTGAATGCTGCATTCTTAAAAATTCAAAACGTTGTTTCGGTTATGTAACCGAAATCGGAAAAACGTCATTCAATAGTTTCGCTCTTTTCCAGCAGATGACCTTGGTTACGTACTTCCTCATCGTCAATCTGCTTCGATATTAGTTTTCGATACCGCCGGTTGCGCTTTCAGTAAGTGTCGACTATTTCCGATTTTTTGTTAAACTAAAGTTGGTTTTGTATTTCAAATTGTGCCGACGCGCTTTGTATATTATCAGTAATGTGGTAAACAGTGCTGGTTGGTTGACATTCAGGTTTTCGTGTGTGAAATTGTCTTTAAAAGTTGCAACAGGTGAGCGTCCTTTCCGATTCGACTTGTCAAAGTTTCGGCGCGATTATCTTATTGGAATATGCAACTAGTGCACTCTGACGGGAATGCAATTAGGTCGATTTGCAGAGTTTCTTTCGTCGGTTATTGTGACGTCTATCCGGATATCCTGTTCGAAATTTGTCGGTTATTCGAAAAACTGTTGAAAGTGACGGCTTGTGCATATTCACCTTTTGGTCATAGAAGTGAAAGATTTTACATATCATGTAAGTTCGAACATTTTTTCATTTACTTTTTCTCAATTTCAAATGTGTTTTATTATTTTCATCGTTATAAATTATCTAAAGAGATAAACCAGGTTTTAAAACAATTAAATAATGAAAAACTTTATGGCCCACTCAGCACTCTAAATTTAAATACTACAGTAAAAAAATAAAAAAAAACAAAATAAAAATCAATCAAAAAAGAAATAACATCTCGTTTTTAGGTCTTTGTAAAAAATTTTTTTACAAAGACCTACTAGTTTCGCGACCTGTCTGTCCGTCTGTCCGTCCGTCCGTCTGTCCGTGCGTCACAGCTGATTTCCTCAGGAACCATAGAAGCTAGAATGCTCAAACTTTGTGAAAAGGTCAGAAGTGATGGTCTCTCAAAAGTTAAGGCCTTGACAAAAATTTAAAAAATGTTTAAGGGGGGTCCCCCCTAATAACGAATTGGCCCTTAACAATTTTTTTTCATTAAAGGTAGTCGAGTGGTGTATCAAATGAAAGGTCTTGATTAGAGCTTTTACAATCTGAAATAAAAAAGTCATTTGATGAATTAGGGGGTCTAGGGGAAGGCAAAATGTACCCGAAATTTGTGTCCCCCCCCTCGCGATTGGACACCTTTCAGCCGAAAAATCTGAAAATGATCATGAATGTGGGCCTTTATGAGTACAAGGGCAACAAATACCTTAGAAATCGAAATTCGCTCAACTTTGTTAATAATAGTATGATTTGTAGATTTTACATTTTTGCTCATTTAACCTAAACGGTATCTTTAAACTTCTTGAAATTTTGCAATTATATAGACTGACATAAGGTCTATATGTTCTCAAAATTTAATTGAGATCGAATCATAATCAAGTGAGTTATAGCCATTTCAATTATATGGAATTATAACAACGATAACACGTGTTTATGGTTGATATAGGGTTTTCCAATAAGAGGTGTTATTTTGGTATTAAAAGAAAAATGCTATTTTTTAAAATAAATGATCGGATGTTTAGTTCATTATAAAGAAGAAGATATGCCGTTAATAGTAATAACTAACATTGGGCAAATAACTACTACGACACGCTTACAGGACCATATCCTCTTCATGAAATTTTCCATAACGAAATCGCAAAGTGGCTGCCCTATGTCCTCGATAGCCTCACGAATTTCATCTTTGAGATCTTGAATTGAAGCTGTTTGAGATCTTGAATTGAAGCTGAGCTATTGGCGTAGGCCTTCTCTATCACGTGGCTCCAAAGGAAGAAGTCGCAAGGTGTTAAATCAGAAGATCTATTCAAAATAACACCTCTTATTGGAAAACCCTATATATATTTAAAATTGACTTAGGTACTTTTATTTTCTTTCTATTTTCATGAAAATTTAAGGAATAGTGTTTAATTGAACATGTTCAATTGGCCGAGCATTCAGAAAAATCATTTAAGCTAGATTAAAATGGCGGCTGCACTGTGCTTATGAAAGAAAATGTGCATCTTTTGTATAAATTTGAACGACTTCATATCCAAGTATTGGATGAATAATTCAAGTTATCGATTCACGCCATTAGAAAACTTGCTTCTAACCCTAGGATGTTTACAAAGATCTTCTGGTAGGAGCACTCTCCTGCTTACTCAACTTGTTAATATTAATGAAAGTTCTAATTTGTTGTACACTAGTAACAAAAGAGAAGTGCAAATCAATCAACTATTAAAAATTACATAAGGTTAAGAACACAACAATTAGTTAACTTTTATCGCAAATTCTTGCCCTACATGCTAAACATATATATCTAATTGATTGAAATAACGAGCACAAACAAATTACAAAAACATTAAAATTAATAATAATGAACTGTCACAAAAACACAAAATCACAAATAACCACGAACGCTCACGAATAATTTAGCTATTGCCATTCAGGCATCAAAACCTAGACTGCTCCGTCTCAGCTCGACCAGTCTAAAAAAACCGCGTAAATGAGTGTCTCTATTGAAACCGTTGATCCTGCGAGCTCAAATTCGGAGGGTATTTTATATTCTTATTGGTGGCACATATATAAATATATGATATATAATTGGGACACCATCAGAACCAGAAACATAACGACTCATGTTCAAATAAACAAATGCTTCTGGAAGAGTGAAGCTAGTAGTGAGACAAGTCTCATTTTACCTATCTCTAGGGTAGAACGGCTGCAAAATCTAGGCGTTTTCGTTCGCGGTTACAGATTTTGCCATATGATTTCGAAACAGTTTCAATATGAAGTTATCGACTCTCGTCACTTCAGCAGTTTGATAAATTCTTCGATTTGATATATAGTAATTCCAATCCGTCTCAGGCTTTCTATAAAAACCAGTACATTCACGAAGAAATTTCCTTTCGAAAACTCTTAATCTTTCCATAATACTAGCGCTCTGGTTGTACCAGATTTGAAATCCATATGTCAAAACCGGTCTAACCAGGGTCTTCTGACAGGTAACTTTGACCTTTTGATCAATGTATCTGGAATAAAAGAGTCGTTGAAGGGGGACATGATCACTTTTGTGCTATACTGAGCATAATTTTGACATCTTCATTATAGTACAGATGTTCGCCGAGATGAACAACGAGGTATTTGACACATAACTTATAGTAAACCCGTTCCGAACTAACCTCTTCAGCCATTATGTCGAAATCCTTCCAATACGTTTCAACTTCTGACTGGCCAACTGCAGCATTGTCCGAAACAAAATTGTTTCGCATTTCTTTGATTCACTTTCATTTGCTAAATGTCCGTATAGAGCTGCACATCATTAAACACTGTTTGTAGGTTGCCCTGAATTACTGAAGATTTTCGGTCTTCCATATAAATTGTAAAACTATCAACAAACGCTCCTAGTGCTCGCATTGGTGACATGTTAAAATCAAAGCCGTTCAATAGTTTGTGAATGAATATGGAGAAGAGCAGAGGCGCAGTAACCTTTGCCTGTTGTAGACCATTCAAGACATTAAAGTCGTGGATTGTCGTCAGATTTCCATCAATTACAAGAAACGGTTTCCCGAACAACGACACGGTGTCAGTGGAACTTGTCCTGAAGGAGGTTAAAAATTAGTCCATCTAATCGAAGCCATAGCCGGGAAAAATTTTTGGGGGGGTCAGCTTGTTGGTGTGAAAAAAACTTTTTTCAATTTGTGGTCAAAGGCCCATTCTATAGGGTTCTTAATTTGTATTTTTTCGTTATATCATTTTTCAAACCTTTTTAAGGTAGTATGTATGGTACGCCTGTTATTTTATGTTATTTCGGAAATATTCTTCAAACAAACTCTCTTGCCTTTCGTTCAAACTTCATCCATGAAGTTTCATCGTGCTACTGAGAAGACGTTGAAAATCCAGAAATTAAAACCATTTAAAATCTATTGAGAAAAAAATTTTAAGTTTCTGTTTTAAATGCTTTTATGTCAATTAATTTAAACTTATTAGTTAACAGTTTGCGATTCCACGATAAAATAAAGCAAAAACATCAGATGCTCAGCAGGCGTACTGGGCAAGTGTTTTTTTAAGGCCAAATTACAAACATAAGTCCTTTTTTCCTGCTTACTTTCAATTTATAAATTCATAATATTATGGGTATTCGCCCCCATTAATGTTCAAATATTGGCCATAATTTTGTTTCTAGTGAAAGCAAAGATGAAAAAAGATGCATTTTAACAGTAATTATTGTTGTTGTTGCAACAATTAAAAAATTTAAATTACCATAAATCTGCTGAAAATTAATTGAACGCCATACCATATTAAGGAGTTATACTTTAATCATATAAATAATAAAATTGGTGGGTCCAACGAGCGTAAGTACAAAAAATCGACGAAATTTCTTTGACAGTTATTCGATTTCAATATCCTTTCAACTTTGTTACTAGATCTGGTGGAAGATTGATCCCTTTAGCGACAATTTTTAACTTTCTGGTGATTAAAAATAGTGTAACAATTATTTCAGCATTTGTATTTATCCAGAATTTTTGGCAGTTAAATGATAGTCAGTGCAATTTCGAAGATAACAAATTAGAAAAGTAAAAATTTTAAACTTATTGGGAAACCGATACTAGTTACATTAGATATCCCATCGATTTGAAAAAATTCAGCCATAATGTTGGCGTTCCATACCGATGCTCTAAACTCAATTCTTATTCGATATAACTCATAAGCAATTAGCTAATGGCTTAACCACACAAGACGCTGTTAGTCACCGCAGGTAGAATCGACAATACGTAGATCACGATACTTTGCTTGGTTTTCTGTCAAATTGGTCGCCGATCCGGTGTTCAACTTTTTTCAAATATCAAAAGTTGCCCACTGCGGTCTATGTTATGAAAGACCGTTGCCTCGTTGGCCTGTTGAAAAAAAAATTTCAATTTGTGCCGTTTCAATATTTAAATTTAATACTACATTTAGAGATATCTAGCGTACTTATTCATCTTATTTTTTACAAAACTGATGATTGTTTCATGCGAGATTGGGAGGAATCTTTTCTTCTTGACGGCAATAGGCCCCAGATTCAATAAATTGGTGAAAAAACAGCAACTCTACCAATTCGCGTTCAAAAATTATGCGTGAACATACATAATCTCAGATAAAAAGAGTCAATGCCGATAAGTTGACAATAAGGACTAAGTCGCTGGTTGATTTCCAGGCAACAAAAAGTGCCTTAAATTCTGGAGATGTTACGCATTTCACGTACACCCCGAAAAGCGAAAAGAACCAAACCTTTTTATTGTAGGGTCTGGACTGTGGTGAGGACACAGTCGACCTCCTTCAAGTGCTCCAAGAAGCTGCACCAGAAATACAGTTTATTTCAGTTAAAAACTTTGCAACGAGGAGATCGATTGTGGAGCGCAAAAACTTGCCTGACTACTTAGTCCAGATTTCCAGCAAAAGTAGTTCGAGTGCCCTACAGAAAATACGGTACTTGAACTTCCGCGTGGTGAGGTGGGAACGCCTCCAGAAAAGTGTGGCCAACCAGTGCTACAGGTGTCAAAGATTCGGGCATTCGGCTGCCAATTGCGCCATGAAATATAGGTGTGTCAAATGCAAAGACATTCATGCTCCCGGCGAGTGCAAATTGGCTCAGGCGGAGCCAAAAGAAAAACTATATTGTGTGAACTGCGGTGCCTTTGGTCATCCAGCATCATATCGAGGATGCCCCCGGTATCAAGATGCAAAGGTTAAAGTAACTCCAAAACAAAGTCAAGCACACCGCAGTGTGATACCTACCAACTTCGTCAAGCCCGGGGTGTCATTTGCACTTGCTGCGAGAGGACCAGCAGACAATGTAAATAAAATAAATAATGTAAGTGGCAATAATGAGCTGCTCCTTAAAATTTATCAACAATTAAATTCCTTATCGGAGCGAATCGATAAACAAGATTCGAAAATTAACATTGTTTTTCAGCGTTTAGGGCTTTCAAATGCCTCAAAATAAGTTGTCATCCAGCCGCATTCCCACGGATAGGATTCGTCTCATCTCGATCAACGTCAACTCCATTGTTACTTTACATCGGCGGGTTTATCTCCTTGAATTCATTGCCAGACAAAAGCCTGACATCGTGCTTCTCACCGAAACCCACCTCAGTTCGTGGCACTCCATGAGATTCAAGGATTTTGAGTTCGTAAGAAACGATAGGGTAACAGGTGATGGGGGAGGTGGCACCGGGATATTGGTTCGAAGACCCTATCGTTTCCAAAATATTGAAAAAGCCGAATTCAAAAGCTTTGAATCTCTTGAAGTGTCCGTTATCAAAATCTCACTGCCAGGTGGGGATAACCTCTTCGTTATTTCTGCCTATGCAACTGGTGGAACTGTTCTCAAGCTCAAGGAGGAGCTCAATTCCTTGTTTGAAATACTCGAATTGAACAGGCTGCATAACTACTATATTCTTGCTGGTGACCTGAACGCCAAGCATATATCCTGGCTGAACGCCACCAATAATCCAAGAGGTGTATTCCTGAAATCGTGGATAACAGAGAACCAAATTGAATACAGGTGCACTCTATATGGGTCGGAGTTCCCAACATACCCTAGGACAAATTCATATTTGGACCTTTGCATTGCTGACGCAAGACTCGAATTTAGCTTTAATAGTCCTCAACGGAAACTGCAGGTGCTTCCTTATGATAGCGACCATAACGCAATCGTAATGGAAATCAATCATCACAGGGATGATTTCTTCCTCATTCCAGTTCAACATGAAAATCATCGGTTGAATTTCAAAAAAACAGACTTGGGAAAGTTTCAAAAGAAGTTTAATCGGGAGTACCAGAAGCAATGTCCCCCTTCTGATAGTGGCAACTCTTGCTCAATGGTTACTAATGACAGTAATCTAACTAACGATGAAATAGGTGTCTATTTGTCGAAGTTAGAGAAGCTGACGTTGGAAACGATTGAGAAAGTAGTTCCCAAGATTAAACATCGAAACACTATGGAAGGATATGAAACACCAACCATCGCAAGGTTGAAAAGATTGAAAAGCCTTCTTCTCACACGTGTCAACAATATTTATCGACGATTTTTGGACTACAACCATCCCTCGTTGTCTTTGTTGAAATTACATCTGAAGAATGTCCGGAACTTAATCCGGTCATACTTCAGGAGTGAGGTCAGCAATCAATGGGCGGAAAAATTGAGGGGTATTAACCCACAGGACCCAGACGGCGTGTTTGCGAAAGTGAATAGCATATTCCGCAAGAAGTCTCGAGTGAAGGTATCGAATCTTGAAGTCACTAGTGGTGAGATAAATCTTCTCGATAGGGCTGGTATCGAAATTGATAGTACGACTCCGAATAGAAATGGAAACAGGATTATTTGTGAAGGATTGGATAAACTTGCCCTGATTGGAACACATTTTGAATTGGTTCATCTACCAAACCCTGAGAGAGGGAACGAAATTTTTTCAGAGGTCGTTGAAGCAAAAGTTTCCGACTTCAAATCAAGCCTGAACGGCCAATCAATTCTTCATTTCAATGAAACATTAACATCTGACCTCATACCGAGCTTGAATCTTATTGATTATTTTGTCAACTATGAAGACTTGTGTTTCATATTTCGCAAGATAAACAACAAGAAATCATGTGGTACTGATGGTATTCCAAATGTAGTTCTCCGACATTTGCCTGAGGTTGCTATTAGGAACTATTGCATATTGTTCAACAACATGTTGAGCAATTCATATTTCCCAAATGAGTGGAAAAAGGCTAAGGTATTTCCGATCTTGAAGAAAGGAAAAGAATCTTCATGCCCCAAAAGCTATCGCCCAATTAGCTTCCTGCCTAACATCAGCAAGGTGTTTGAAGTGATACTCAACAGAGCATTAAACGCCCACATTGAGGAAAATGAGTTGATGCCGAATTGCCAATTTGGTTTTCGTGCCAGGCACTCGACCACACATGCAATAACGAAAGTAACCTCAGACATCTGTTGGAAACTAAATGATAGACAATGTGTTGGAGCATGTCTCATTGATATGGAGAAAGCCTTTGATACGGTATAGTTAGATGGACTAATTTTTAAACTCCTTCAGGGCAAGTTCCCCAGACACCTTGTCGCCATGATGTGTAATATGTTATACGGGAAATCGTTTGTTGTAACTGATGGAAATCTGAAAACAATGCGCGAGTTCAAGGTCTTGAATGGTCTACAGCAGGGAACAGTTACTGCGCCTCT
The DNA here is from genome assembly GCA_963969285.1 of Odontomyia ornata. NCBI lineage: Eukaryota > Metazoa > Arthropoda > Insecta > Diptera > Stratiomyidae > Odontomyia > Odontomyia ornata. Next base: position 262,959,275 of record OZ017742.1, read on the forward strand.
GCTCTTCTCAATCTTCATTCGCAAGCTATTGAACGGCTTTGATTTTAACGTCTCGCCAACGCAATCATTGGTAGCGTTTGCTGATGATCTGATCATCTATACGGCAGATCGAAAAGCTACAATAGTTCAGAGCAATCTCCAAAAAATGTTCAATGATGTACAGCTGTACACTGACAATTGGCGAATGAAAATCAATGCGCAGAAGTGTGAAACAATCTTGTTTCGGACAACGCTGCAGGGGGTCAGTCAAGACTTGAAACGTAATTGGAAAGATTTCCACATCATGGCTGGTGAGGGTAGTCTTGAACGGGTTCCACATAAATCCTGTGTTCGATACCTCGGTGTTTATCTCGATCAGTATCTGTACTATACTGAACATGTGAAAATCATGCTCAGTAAGGCACTTAAAGTAGTCATGGCCCTTCGAAAGCTCTTTCATTCCAGATACATTGATCAAAAGGTCAAAATTATCTTATCGCATCATATCGTAAGATCTGTGACTGTGAGTGAAAACCCTTGGATTTCAGAGCCGTTCCACCCTACAGACGGGTATATAGCGACTTGCCTCGCTACTGGCTTCATTCCTCCAGAAGCATTCGTGTATTTGGACATGAATCGATATGTTTTTGATTCTGACGGCGTCCCAGTCATATATCACATATCGACGGGCCACCGATAAGAAGATAAAATATCCTCCGAACTTGAGTTCACGAGACCAACAATTCCAATGGAGATACTCATTTGCTAGATTCGTTGAGGCTGATCGAGTTGAGACGGGGCAATCTAGGTATTGGTGGCTGAATGACAATGTCTAAATTATTCATGTTTATTTTTCAGTTTTGGTGTTTTTCGTTATTTAGTTTTTGAGTTTCAGCTCATTATTGCTACATTTAGTGTTGTTTATTTTTGTTAAAAATTAGGTATAGGTCAGGTTTATATTATGTTTATTATATTAGGTTAGAGATAAGGTAAAATGCTTAGGTTAGGAACATTGTTATAGAATTTTTTAAGTATAAGATAAAGTTTTTGATAGCATTTATTAGAATTAAGTTAAAACATATTAGGTGTAGGATCAAAGTTCACTGTAGTGTTAAGATTATAAATAATTTAAGAATAGTGTTGGATGGTTTTTTCTCCTTTTTCCAATTAAATTTAAAAAATATGTAATAATCTTCATTGATTTGAATTTGCTATAGTTTTTTTTTTTAATGTGTTTAATGATAACGTACAAATTTAGAGAGCCATTTGGGCCATTAAGTTTTTTATTGTTATTGTTTGGAATTCGCTTTATATTCTTTTAAAATTTATAACGATTAGTTTTAAATAAAGCGCTTTTGATTGATTGATTGATCATACATAATCCAGAGCAAGTGCGAGTGGAACTCTCATGAAAAGGGTTCCGAATAACCACGTTTTAATCCAGTGGATTTTTAAAGATACAACTTAATTTTCTGTTTTGCACTTATCAAAAATTCTTCTGATACAAATTGAAGAGGGAAATTTGATTCCAATCTTGTAATACATTTGTCAATATGTGAACTAAGACGATGTACTTAATTGTGTAGGTATTAGTTTTTATAATTTATTTTATACTACATGCGTTCCAAATGAATTCGAATGTAATTTTTATTCAAGATGTTTATATATGGTGATGAATGGAGCACAAAATAGTATAAATTACATGTTCTTACCAACAATATTGAAAAATTAACGGTGCTTTGTTGAGACTATAGACTTCTGAATAGCTTTCCAGTAATCTAGGGGTAAAGAACTATTTTCCATATTTTCTCAAAATTGTCAGCCTCGTAATTGCAGAGATCAGTTGGAGGGAATAGTAAATTTTCATTTATTTTCTTTAATAATTTGAGATCTTCAAAATAGTACCTTTCATTTGATGGGTAGCACGGTACCCTTAGTAAAACGATTTTTTCCAAAAAGTTACTATTATCTCAAAAGTAAATATCTTTAATTTGCGCGAACGTTTTTGGTTTCATTTTTCCACTTCAATATACGCAACCCTTAAAAAGGAATGTCCGTAGGAAATTGATAAGCTCTTTGTAGCGAAATGAAGGAATGTAAATATCCATAAAGGACTGCAGGGATGGTCTGCTGCCACGGCGAGTGAGGATGATAGTGCTCGCCGAAGTTGGCCTTGTCTGAGGGCGCATTAATGAACTGGCAGGCTAGCACAGCAGTGTCGTGGGACGGGTCCGTTATCCCAGCACAACGGCCCACTAGAAAAGAATTTCGCATCCAAGAATTAGGAAATAAAACGACTCGGTTCGACGGTATCGAAGCCAAGGTAACTCAAAAGAGATAGATTACCAACGGAAAACGGCTGACTGGGCTTCGCGACAGCGAGTGAGATTCGAGAGGATCTCGTTTTTACTTGGTATACTCACGGCCCTCAAGTAAGAGTGGGGCATCTAGGTGGGAGCGATGCCCCCTCGCACCCTCCCCTCTGGATCAAGATCCATTGTAGACGTTGCTAGATATTTTCCATTTGAATGAAAAACTTATACAAACATAATTCACATGAATTTTTCCTTCTAATCAAAAACATCAATGTTTCAGATTTATGTTATAGTATTATATGATGGAATCACATGAGACTATAACATAAATAAGAAATTCAAGCGGAAGGCCACTCCACCCTGCAAGAGCACCTGCAACGCAAAGAAAAGGGGTGACCTCACCCGATGGCTTGCTTATGAGTAGAGGGGTCAGTCAACATGGCGGGTCCCATACCCGGTCAAAATGTCCAGTGAAATAGAAAGACTGAGTTTTGGGGTTCAGTTATGCATTCATTTGCTTGTTTTTATTGTTATACATATGAAAATATAACAGAACCACAAAAGTTACGTGTAGTAGCGTGAAGGAACTAAAGTTGTAAATAATGATGTGCAAAAGAAAAGTCCTAAAGTTATACACAATTATGTGCAAACAAAGAACTCTAATTATAATCAATGGTGTGTGAAAAAAGAACTAAAATTGTAATTAATGATATGCAAATAAAACTAAAATTATAATTAACGATGTGAAAGATAAATGAAACCAAAAGGGTACTCACGCAGTCCTCGTCCGACGAGTGCTCGTTTATGGGGTGGGTAAGGCCTGTAAACATTAAAATTCCCCTTTTTCCTTCTAATTTTGAATCAAAAAACTTTAAGCACACATTCTCTGCCTATCAGATATAAGCATCGTTTAAAAAAATTAACCACAAGTGTTACTAAATTTCTTTCATCAAATAAGGAGATCCTTGTTTCATATCCAGTTGTGATCGAGCTTGGAGTGCAGCTTCACATCTAGTTTCATAGTGTTAATGCTTTATCTAACATAGTTGAGACAACGACCAACGCCGTTTTCAAGAACACAACTCTCTTTTCGAGCCATCAGATACGGAATATTTTTTATTCCTTAAACTTTCTTCCCGTAATAGAATTCGATTTAAAGTATTGACTGCAATTAGCTGTCCATTCAAATCCTACTCCAATTTTTAAAAGAGTTTCTTTGTATCAAAAAAAGAAAAAAATATATTAAATCGTCACACCGATTCCGCTTAAAACTACAATTTCGCTTTCGACCGTTATTTGCATTTTATTTGCGCATCATATTAAAAGCCTTTGTGGAAACTTTTCAGCTAATAAAATAAAGAAGCGCCATTATTTCTTTTGACTATGGTACTGCTGTGCAGGTGAAGAACGCTCAAAGACCCACACTCAATAATTAAGGTGAATCTTCAGTAGGTTGGCACGTTTATATTTCAGACGATATTCGTATTTCTCTACTTTATACATTATCATTGGTTAAGAATGCTGATCATGGTTTCATTCTCTCGTAACAAGTTTGGTTCCCCGCCGCTGCGCCAGATTCGATAAAGGTTGCGCGACCAAAATAAAAGATTCACTACCAAACCAATAACGTCCAATCGCGAGGGGAACAATTGTTAACCATTATTATTTGAATTAATCGCTCGTTCGTTTTACAACAACTTCCATTTTTATGTTATTGATTTTCCCGTCCACGCGATATTGGTCTTTTCTGTCGGAAATATGCGCTCACACACACACTCGCCCACTATCACGCGCGCCCTAAACGCACAGCACAAACACGATCGCAATTGTTTTCCACTTGCGAATGAGTACGACGAACGGCAGCGATCACACACCAGACGACGAAAAAAGAAAAACTCCTTTTCGGTACATCGAGCACTTTTTCATTTCAACTGTGCTCGCCTTCGCCTTCCACCAAATACGTGCGCGGCAGCCAAATCAGATTTTTGACACTTTTCACGCCTTTTCAAATCCGAACCACAAGTCGCGCATATAAACATGGAACATACACGGAGCCGGCACACGGAAGTCGCAAGCCCGTTCCTGGACCTAAATTACATCTTTGGACCCTCCTTTTGCAAAATCGTTCGTATTTTAAGCGCGATTGTTCTTTACACCGCCGTTTATTCGGATTTCTGCTTGCACGCCAGACGAGCCTCACTCGACGTTTTTCTGTCCCTTTCTAATGCGACACCCATGCATGCCGTCAAAGTTGGTTTCCCTGGCGAGCCCTCTACTTGCCTGCAACGGTGGTTTCTTTTCTTCGAGAAGAGAACGCAATTCATTTCCTTTATTGCGTTGCAAAGGGGCTTGCCGTCATCGAACTTTAATTGTAATTTTTTATGTAATATTTTTATATATATTTTTATATTAATTTTTTTTTGTTTTTAAATCACAAATAAAATTAGATGATATTTAAGGATTTTTTTTGAGTAGAAAAACAAACATGATGTTTTCGCTCGGGAATATTTTTTGAGCAGTTTGCTTAGGAGACTGCTCGATTACTACATCTTCTCCTTTTGGAAATCGGCCAAATATTTGTTTGGATTTGAAAAAATCAGTGTTAATAACTATAAAGCAACGACTTCCATCACATTTCCATGTTTCTACAGCAAAAATTTCTATATCGTGACGGATAGTTAAGGAATTTAGAAGATATTCTGGTGATCTATCAATCTAACGCAAATGCGAAGAAATATTTTCAAACTTCAGTTATATCTTAATCCAAACAGCAAACTGTTCAAAAGTATAGAACCATTTTTTTCCAGCCAAATCAATCTTGAATTGGAAATATGTATATATGTGTAAGAGTTTAGACATTGATTTGAATGAAAGTTATAATCATACTAACTAAACAATTTACAACCCTGGGATTAATTTTTCTATTTTTTATTAGTAGTAGTATTTACCAGTTGCAAACATGTAAATATACTCTGAAAGCTTACCTTTCACAACTTGAAAGTGATAGTTTTCGATATAACGACCTATCGGCTATAGTAAACTTAATACGCGATCTACAGAATCCCACTTTAAGAGGATTGCAGTTTATTGTTAAGGAGTTATGTTATATACAAAGTTGATGGGAAAAAGTGAACTAAATTCGTGATTCTTTTAAAGCGTTTGATGTAAATTTTATTAGAAAAAGCAAAAGACAATTTGTTGGTATTACTATCGAAAAAAAACAAGTTCAATTATAAAAAAATATTAAAAATTGTCGGAGTTATGGCCCCTCCCCCGAAGTATCCTTTTTTGCAGAGGCTTGCGGTGAACACTCTCCAAGGCGAACCGCTTAACTGAAATCAAAAGAGTTAAAAATATTATCGAAGAAAAGTGTATTGTAGTGTACCTGAACGGTTCGGTTTCAGAAAATTTGAAATTTTGAGATGAAAAGGAGCCATTCAAGCAAACGAGATTGTAAATATGAACAATTAAAAAAAAAGTTACGAAAATCGGTTGAAAAGTTTTTGAGACATCACGTTCACCACAATGGTATTTTTCAAAAAACTCTATTCCTAGATCATCACGTTTAAAGTTTTGTGTTAACTTCATTATGGATAGGACCAGCGCACTATGAACGGCTGTCATTTGAAATCGAGTGCTCCGATCTGGATGAATTTTTACACAAATATTTGCTTTCAGAATATGAAATCAAAAAATTTTAGATTTTTATGCAATCAAAAAATTTTTAATTTTTGAAGACTCAACATTCTATCTAACCCCTTAAAAGTCTTAAACTTCTTACACAGACACAATTTTATAGCGCTTTAATCCGCTTTTTGGTGCCGGTGTCGAAGAATTCCTTGGGCAACTCGCACAGCCATGTGCGCACGAACTCCTCTACCTCGTCGTCGGTGTTGAGTCTTTGACCTCCGAGGGTTTTTTTCAGTGGTCCAAACATGACGTAGTTGCAGGGTGATTAACCCGGAGTATAGGGGAGTGTTCCAGTACCTCCCACCCCAATTCCGATATTGTATTGAATGTGAGACGTGCGGTATGAGGGTGCGCGTTATCTGGAGAAGAATTGCATTTCGCGCTGGAAAGCTCCTCCGTTTTGAGCGATAAGCGGGTTTCGTGTGTGTTTTCAGAAGGTTAGAGCAGTATGCAGCATTGATAGAACGTTGGATGCGCAGGAAATCGACGTACAGTACGCCCCACCGGTCCCAGAATACAGTACACATAAGCTTACCCGCGGACCTGGTTTGTTTCGCTTTGACTGGCGCCCTTCCTCCTTCTTCCTCCACTCTTTAGACGACACCTTGCTTTCGGGAGTGTAAAAGTGCACCCATGTCTTGTCCGTAGTGAAGATTCGCGTTAAAAAACCGTCCCCCTTCAACCCGTATCGCGGCAGTAAGCGGCGGAAAACTTCCAACCGCGTGAATTTTTGCTCGAAGTTTAGGAACCCATCGCGCCGTTATTTTGCGATATTGAAAGTGTTCGTCGATGATAGACTCTACACTACCAATACTGATTCTGAGCTCAGCCGAAATGTCTCGAAAATTCATCCTACGGTCCTTAGTTGTTCTACGCGGCAAGTGTCTGATGTGATGCTGGTTCGCGGTCGACGATCATGCGGCTCATTCTTTACGGTTCCGTGACCATCCTTGAATGCTTTGGCCCATTTAAACACAGCAGCCCTACTCAAGCACGAGAATGATTTCCCATACTCAGAAAAATTTCCGTGTTTTTAATGCCTTCCCACACTAAAAACGAATGACAATACGTTGCACAACGGCGGTCGGCACTTGATGTTCACTCATGGTCGAAGCACGCGCGTGAAACACGCACTCCCGATGAAAACTATGCCACACTGTTTATAAGGAATCTAGCTATCACATACTCAAGCCACAACCTTCAAAACATACATGCACGCCATCTACAGTGTTTGTCTCCATTATATTTGAACTGCCCTCGTACGATTTGTATCGTTTCTCAACATAGGCGCTAAGGAACGCTTTCGATGTTTTAAATCTTGGATACCTACTCCAGTGTTTCTTGCCTTCCCTAGTTTCTACTTCTTTCAGGAGTCTCCACACAAAGTGCATCTCGACCACACGACTAACGAACACTGTTGATGATCCTTTCCTAACTGAGAGGTCTGCTTTTTCGTTGTCTTCAACCACTGCGCGCCCTGGCACTAGGTGCGAGTAACGTTGTTGTTCTCACTCAGTTTATTGAGTTTTGCACAACATTTTTGGACCATATTCGATTTTATCGTTGATGATTCATGGGCTTCCTAGCTGCTTGGCTGTCAGACCAGATGGCTATCGTTTTGCTTTTGTATCTTTTGTCTATGCAACGTAGTGCACTTAATGCAACTGCATAGGCCTCCGCTGGGAATATGCTTGGCATCATTCCCAATGGTTAACAATGACCTTGAGATCTGCTCTATCGTTAGGTATAGGGGTTGATAGATTTAATATTTTTTCGAGTGCCACCGTCGAACAAGAGCTCATTGCTCCCGTGATGGAGACACAGGCCAGACGATAAACACGATAGAAAGCCTGCCTTGTTGTCAACCCAGACAAGAGCTCCGTAGATGATAATTGGCCTCACCATCGTAGTGTACATCCATCGGAGTATAGTTGGGCTGCATCCCCAAAAAATGGCTGCCATGTTCCTTTGCACCATCAGGGCTCTTGTGGCCTTTGTTGTCGATCGCCACTTGAAGTTGTTCCAGTTTCCACTTCATTGCAAATGGTACCAGCGCGGGTTTGGCAGGGATAAGGCTCAAACCAATTTGTTGGCGCTAGTTACTAACAATACAAAGCGCTCCCTGCATGATGTCGCACGTGTTCCTTCGTATATTCCTCGGACTAAAATGGCGATACCAACGGCGCATGCGTGACATATTATGCTATTTTCAGATAGCCATTTCAGAATATCATCGGCCACTGGTGTCCACAGTAGAGGTGACAGGACCCTCCCCCCTTGTAGACAACCCCATGTTGTGCGCATATGGGTGGTTTTAGTTCCCACCTTATATGCAATAGTTCTTGTCGCGAGAGATTGAGTCAGCCGCTGAGATAGAATAGGATTTACCAGCCTATTCACTAGCGCCCGCCTCACCGCTACATAGCTTGCATTATCGAAAGCCCCTTCAATGTCAAGAAACGCAACTTGTGCAATTTCTTTGTGCTCCAAGGATTCTTTGATCTTCCTTGTTTGCGCATAGAGTGCGGTCTCCGTAGATTTGGCCATCCTATATGCATGTTGATTGGGGTGTAGTAGATAATTCATAAGTGTCTTTCTCCTTATTCAATTGTCCACTACTCTCTCCATCATTAAGATTATAAAAGATGTTAGGCTGATTGGTCTGCATGCCTTTGGGTTGATGGTGTCATTTCCACCCAAACACGTATGATGCAATATTGCTATTTTTCGTTTGCATCGTGTGCTCTACATCTTACTTCCTTACTCCACCATCCTATGGTCAGAAAATTCAATGTGATTATGAAACTAATGTAAATAAATAGATGAGTTGATCTCAAGCAGGTTTCTAGCTAATTTGTGGAAATGACAAAGGGCGGAAAACTTTTCAGTCCAGCCAGGTGCGAACGGGTAAAACCAGAATGAAAAAAATTGTTTACGTTACGTTTTCCCTATCAATAGATTTTTTATAATCTTTTTATGATTTGTTTTTTGTACTCTATTCTAGAATAGGGGATTCCAGATTTTATGAACCATATGGAGTACCACATATCAATTTTTACATAAAATAAACAATACGAAACTGAGCCAATTTATAGTTGATTTAATTTTGGATAACGGAACAGAATTTTCATAACAGACACTTCAAGAGATTCAAAGTTTTTGAATACGATTTTATCAGTATTTTGGAAACAATATGGTCTTTTGACCACCTTCCCCATCACCGTTTTTTACGAATTAAAAATCCTTGAATATCATGACGTGCCATGTATCGAGGTGGGTTTCAGTGAGAAGCATGATGTCAGGCTTTTGCTTAACAATGAATTCAAGGAGATAGTCAGAGTAACAATGGAGTTGACGTTGATCGAGATGAAATGAAGCCTATCCATGGGAATGTGTCTGGATGACAAATTATTTTGAGGTATTTGAAAGATCTAAACGCTGTAAATAAAGCTAATTTTTGAATCTAGTTTATCGATTCTCTCCGATAAAGAATTAAGTTGCTGGTAAATTTTGAGAAGCAGCTCATTATTGCTATTACCTTATTTGTAGCATTTTCTGCTCGTACTCTAGCGGTGAGTGCAAATGATACTCCGGGTTTGACGGTGTGCTTCTGTTTGCTTTGGAGCAAATCGCATAATAGCGCGAATTGAAGTGATGATGGGCGACAAAGAGCAACTTATTGCACGGCAACAGTCAAAATTTAGAACAAATGACGAAAGTTTTAATGAAATGACCAGTTGCTTTGATGAACTTTCTACATCACTATCCAGTAGCAATCAAAAAATATGTAAAGCTCTAGATATGGTCAACACCCAACTGATATCAATGAAGGAGTTATTATCTTCTAGTCAACCTACAGTAAGCGATACTTTCAGTAGCAGTAACATCAGTGAAATGCTTTCAAAAATGGCCAGTTTGATGGCCATCAAACTATCTAATTAAGAAGCTGGACACATCGTACAAAACTCACATATGAATGTGAAACTAGAAAGTATGGAAAGACAAATTGCTCGTTTAGAAAGCAAACTTGAGGAGCAAAATACAGTACACACAGTAGTCAAATATGTGGACTGTTTTAAGCAAATGGAACCTGGTAGCTGTGTTTCCCCGGTGAAGGAGAATCTAAACGCCTCAGCTCAATTTCCAGTTATCAACAAAAGTATATTCAAGCTTGGTGTATATTGGTCTGAAGAAGACTGGAATAATAGAATATCCAAGCTGGAGGCTACAAACTCAAGGAATGCTCTTGACGTGTCATCAACCGGGACTAATTCATACGCCGTCTTCTACTTAAAGAAATTTCCTCACAATATGGGGGTAGATGGAATCCGCCGGAAACTCGAGTCAGATTTTTTAATCCACGGCTGCAGAGTAGAAGAAATGGCACATTTTGACAAACGTAGACGCACATTCAAAGTTTTCATCCCACAAAAATATGCTTGGCTTTTCACAAACGTAAAATCTAACAATAAAACCTACACATGGGATAGTATGACTTTTAAAAAGTGGAAATCAGCAACTAAATTACCAAGGCTGGAGATGGACAAAAGTACTACAATGACGATGACGAAATCAGCAAAATGTTTAAAAAATCTTCAGTTAGCATTAGTTCTACTCTAACTCTACTCCACTTTCCAGGCAAAATCCTAATTCCAGAGTTGTCCCAGGTAATATAACTCCAGATAATTCTTCATTAACTGCACATAGCCAAATTATCAATACTGTAGACAAAATTTCCACTTCTTCTACACACAAGACTGATAATGCAATCGATCCACATTCAACAACGTACTACAGGCCTTCGCAAGGGATCGAGGCTTCCTTTTCCACCACCAGTATTACGGAAAATACGAAATAATCTTCGCAGGTGTATACGCCTTCTAATAAATACCCGAATTTTGTACATGGAGGTTTTCAAACACCTTCATCCCCACCTTTGATTCAGATGCCAGCACCAACGGATAATCTATCAATTACTAGCAATTCCTTTATAGACCCCCTCACACCTCCAGTTGTTAAAGCATCTATAAATTCGAGCGCTGATCTTGAATGCAGATATCTCTTATCTAGACTAAGAGATCATAAAATCTATGAATATGTCAGATTGTACCTAGTATATATGTACGAAGCTCCCGATACTACGTGTGTTGATGGCAAGACGAATACCAACCTGAAAGTTATGATCCAGCGGGAAGGTCTTCCTATAGAAATTGAGGCTCTCCTTGCACTATATTTAAGATTTCACACAGAACCAGGCGTGACATCTGACCAAGCAAAAAAAAGACTTGGACACGTATGCTTCACATGTTAGCTCAAATTACATTTCATCGCTTCAGAGATCAAGAGAGCAAGATCATAAATTTTTTCGTCCCCAATAATACGCTCACATCTAAACGCCTTAGACTTTTTTACCACAACTGCGGAGGTATGAGAGGAAAGGTCAATAGACTTTTTTTAGACGCCAAATCATGCCACTTCAATGTTCTTTCCTTGACCGAAACTTGGTTGAATGACTCTCTTTTAAACGAAGAGATTCTTGTTGGCAGCTGGACTATTTATAGGGAAGATAGGGATTTCCGCAGTACTGGGCAAACTAGAGGAGGAGGGGTTTTGATTGCAGTTCATACCTCTTTTTCTAGCGAGCTCGTCACTACAGTCCCTAACAAATCATTCCAGCATAAAATTGTCTCCATCAAAATGCCGAAATCAAACATGTACATTGGAGTTTTTTATATCCCTCCTAAATCCAATGAAGTATTGTACAACGATGTATGTGGTATAATTTCTTCACTCGCTGCTTCCATCAACGTAGAAGATAAGATTATTATCTCCAGTGACTTTAACCGACCTGATTTGATATTCATGACTGATGAATGTGATAAAGGTCATCTTCCAGTTAATCTCCAGGATCATATGGACTTCAACCTGATGAGCACTTTCTATGGCAATCATTTGCAGCAAGTTAACATGTCCCCCCAACCATTATGGCAACTGGCTAGACCTTATTTTTACAAATGCGTACGACGAAGTAGTGGTCAATCCAACTAGTGAAGCGGACCATTCGTTTTCAAATAGCCTCCACCATTCCGCACTATCTATTGAATTGTCCACTGCTGAAGAAACAAACCATCTATCTTACAATAATTCAATTGTATATGATTTCTATAATGCTGACTTCGAAAGCATTAATAATCATCTCAGCGCAATCGACTGGACTGGTACGCTTACAACGTTAGATGTAAACGATGCAGTAGATAATTTCTACAAGTGTTCTATGAACGCCGTTGAAAGATACGTACCTAAGATCAAAAAGAAAAATAAACTTTCAGAGCCTTGGCTTAATAAGGATCTCCGATATTTGCGAAACCAAAGAAATAAGCTCAACAAAATTATTCAAACGAAAACCAATCTGAGTCTTGAATTGAAAAGTAAATATGATGAGCTGGCAAAAGTATTTCGATTGAGATCTAGGGAAGCATATAAGTCATATGTTAACTCAATTGGTGAGAACATCATCAAAAATCCAAAAAAGTTCTTTGAATTCATAAATATCAAACGCAAGTCTCAAGGTTTTCCCAAGTCCATGTCCTACCAGGAATCGACCTCATGTAACCCTGAAGATATATGTGAGTTTTTCGCTAAGCACTTTCAATCCGTATATTGTGCGACCAGCTGTTTACCGTATACACCTTCCTCTGACATATATTCCGCACCTCTAATTGAGAACATCTATATTTCCACAGGAGAAATATCTAAAGCGATTGAGGAGCTTGATTTCAATAAAGGACCCGGCCCTGATTTAATCCCTCCGCTCCTTTTGTGCCAGTGCAGAGGGCAATTAATTTTACCACTTCACATTATTTTAAATAAATCCCTTTCTTCTGGAATTTTCCCGTCTCTCTGGAAGTCATCTCACTATTTATAAAAACAAGGACAAAAGATCTGTTGAAAATTACAGAGGTATTACAATTCTATCGGCTATCCCTAAACTATTTGAGAAAATAGTTTGTACGAAGATGTCTCCTATAGTAGAACCTCAACTCAATGACGAACAGCATGGCTTCCGTAAGAATCGCTCTACGACAACAAATCTTACAGTAATGGTCTCTAGCATTCTCTGTGAGATGGAAAAGGGGTACCAGATCGACGCGATTTACACTGATTTCAGCAAAGCTTTCGATCGTGTCAACCACAAAATTATGACTCATAAGCTGAAAAAGTTTGGGATTAGTGGTTCTTTGCTGGACTGAATTGACTCATATCTCCAGAATCGGACTCAGTTTGTTAAATTTCAAGGATTTGTGTCCAAGAAAATCGATGTTTGCTCAGGTGTACCTCAGGGCAGCCATCTGGGTCCTCTTCTATTTAACATCTTCATTTCGGATCTTTCTGCAGTTCTGTCTGATATTCCTCACCTATTTTATGCCGATGATCTTAAACTATACCACGTGATAACTTCCCAAAAGGACTCACTTTTCTTACAAAACAAGATTAGTTCCCTACTAGAACGGTCAAATATAAACCAACTGTCTTTAAACTTTGATAAATGTCAGGTAATTAGTTTTTCTTGTAAAAACTCCGTCATCGCTTCTGACTATCATCTAAACTACCAAAAACTTAGCAGAGTGGACAGTATAGTAGACCTCGGCGTCATTTCGGATAGTAAACTGCACTTCAATTTACATTACGATGAGTCTCTCTGTAAAGCCTTTAAGCTCCTTGGCTTCATTAAGCGAGGATCTAAGGAATTTCAGAAAGTATGGGTTTCAAAATCATTATATGTTTCTTTAGTACGTCCCATTCTTGAATATGCCTGCCTTGTTTGGGATCCTGCCTTTGATGTCCATATAGACCGACTTGAGTCTGTTCAAAAACAGTTTCTACTATTTGCGTTGAGATCAATATATGATCCGAAGAATTATAAAGATTTACCTTTCTATGAGCATAGACTCCGTATTCTCAATATGTCCTCACTAGACTCTCGAAGAAAGGTGATAACTTGCTGTTTCACATTTGATGTTCTCAGAGGCAATATAAAAATACCGTCCTTAGTTGAAAGAATAAAAATGAATGAGAAAACACGTTTCACAAGGCATTCACGTCTGCTGGTTGAAAAGCGTCATCACACAATTTACGCTGATAACGAACCTATAAACAGGTGTTGCAAAACATTCAACTCATTAAGTGTGCATTACTCCCCAACAATTTCCAGATCCCAATTCAAAACTTTGTTGTCTAATGCCCTATCCTCTTAATCTCATCATTTCATTCATAGATTAAGAAAAAATAATGTACTTTCATAAAATTTCAATAAATTGTAAAATATATTTTTAAATTTTTGTACCTCTGCATTGTTTGGCAATAAATAAATAAATAAATTTTACTTTTGCATCTTGATATCGAGAGCATCCTCGAAGTGATGCTGGATGACCAAAAGCACCGCAGTTAACGTAGTATAATTTTTCTTTAGGCTCCGTCCCACATTCACCGGGAGCATAAACTTCTTTGAATTTGACGCACCGATAGTGCATGGCGCAGTTGGCAGCCGAATGACCAAATCTTTGACATGGTAGCACTGGTTGACTTCTCTTTTCTGGAGGCGTTCTCACCTTACCACTTTGAAATTCAAGTAGCTTATTTGTTGAAGGGCACTTGGACTGCTTTTATTCATAATTTGTACCAGATAAGGTGGTAAATTCTTCCTTTCTACGGTCGACCTTCTTGTCATAAAGGCTTTAACGGAAATAAAGCCGTCCGGTTCCTCAACCGTGAATTTTCAGTGAACCATTATTTCTTGTTTTTTTTTACAAAGAAGCAATCACGCCGTATAAAATTCTAATAAGGATATGTTACAATAATACTCTTTAACAATGTAATAAACAAACCTTTTCCAATAAAAGCTATTATCGAATGACGTTTACAAAAAATTATTTAATTTTTAAATTTAATGACAGAAGGGAATTAAAAATACGTTGGGACTCTATGAACGCTTGACGTAGAATGATAAAATACATAATTCATTCATACATTCCCTAAGCTGCTATCGATTTGTTATCGCGTACTTACCTTATTAACTGCTCAGATTTCAAAAGAATTCGTCATTCCTTGTAATTTTTACAAGGCATACTGATTTGAAGGTTTACGAAATCTGTTTCACCTTTCAATTTTCTATTGAAACAAAAAATATAAAAAACAAGTTGGGTAAACAGACCTACGGTCATGTCAGAAGGGTTTTGTATTCAATTTACAAAATGCAGTCACCAGATCGAATAAAATCAAGAAACGATTTTATTGGAAAAAATATGAAATTCGAAGATCATACTATTATTAACAAAGTTGAACGAATTTCGTGTTCTGAGATTTTTGTTGCTGTTATACTCATAAATATCTCCCTTGATAATTATTTCTGATATCCAATCGCTAGAGAGGAAACATATTTTTCATGTATTTCCCCCCTGTGCCCCCACTGAAGCAAAAACTGACAGTTTAACAACTGTTTTGAAAAGCTCCCATGAAAACTTTCATTTCATACTCATACCGGCTACGTTTGATGAATTTTTATTTTCAGGAGCCACTCTCCTGTACTGTTATCATCGATTAATGGCCAATTTTTTCGAATCCTAGAATGGTTACAAAGCCCTTTTGCTAGGAGCTCTCTCCCGCCTCCTTGACTTGCTTCGCTTATGAGTATTAATTGTAGGTACTCGTCTTCAGTCATTCATTAAATTGAATCAAGTGTTCAAAGCATGCACCTTAAACGTTGAAGTTGGGAAAAAATAACTCAAAATTATTCAATCTTCGCATTTAAAACAGCCACCATTTTGTTTTACGATTACTGATACCACTAGCTGAACCGGTTCGCAAAGATATTCATGACACCTATCATTCCTGAAATTTTCATGCAAATCCTAGCAAAACTGTAGTGTCTGAGTCGGTAAAAAGCGCATGTTGTTCCATAGCCATATGTTGCCATAGTAATAAATGCAGCGCATATTGTTCCATAGTAATACAGGAAAATTCAAACCGCTATAACTTCGCTAGATATGATTCAATCTTTATGAAACTTTCAGGATAGATCAACCTTATGAATAGTCATCTATGTACTGAATTTCATAGAATTTAAGGGTACCGTTAAGATTTTATTCAAGAAAACATAAAATCGATAAATCATACTATTACTAACAAAGTTGAGTGAATTGCGACTTCTAACGTATTTGTTGTTGTTGTACTCACCAAGGCCTACATTCCTGATTTTTTTCAGATTTCTCGGATCACAGGTGTCCAATCGCGAGGGGGGGACACAAATTTTTCGTGTATTTCCCCTCCCTGTGCGCCCCTCGAAGCAAACTTTGCCAAACAAAGACCTGTTTTGAAAAGTTCTCATCAAGACCTTTCATTTGATACCCATATCGGCCACCTTCAATGAATTTTTTTTCTTCGGGGGGTCACTCCCCTATATGGGGAGACCCCCCTTAAATACCTTATAAAATTTTTTTTGTATTCGAACTTTAAAGAGAACACCACTTTACACCTACATACAAAATTTGATGTTTCTAGCTTAAGTAGTTTCCGAGAAAAACTGCTGTGACACACGGACGGACGGACGGACGGACGGACGGACGGACGGACAGACAGACGGACAGACGGACAGACAGGACGCGATTTTAGAAGGGTTTTGTAAAATTATTTTACAAAACCCTAAAAAGTGATCAATAACAATTGTATTGGCAATATTTTCTTTTTCTACCTGGAACATAGAGTACTCTCATTAAATCTTCTGAATAAAAGTAATATATAAAATCGAATTTAAGAACTTAGCGATGGAAACATCAACGTACTTGGTATAATTAGATGCAAATATTTTAAATTTAAACTTGAATCATTTTAATGTGCATCTTACATCTTCTTGACATAAGATTGGCACCCCGCGAATCGTCGGCCCATTAGCTCAGTTGGTTAGAGCGTCGTGCTAATAACGCGAAGGTCGCGAGTTCGATCCTCCCATGGGCCAGTTCCCTTTTGTTATTAGTTGTTACAGTAAAGCTTTTCACCAAAGTATCTTTTCAGGTAAATTTTCAGCTTACAAAGTTTCAATCCTTTTTTAATTCAATCTAATTACTAACAAACCTAATCTAATTATCGATAGTTTCTTGTTATGCTTTGGTTACCGAGTTTCTGCTCATTATAATATTTCTTATCAGGCATCAAAAGCTTCATAGAAATTCTTAATCGAAAATAACTTTATATGAGTCAATACATCGCGGTTTTCGGCGAAATATCTCTAATAGTATTACTTGAGTCGATTTCAGGAAGTTTACTAAGACTCTGCAATGCTACTTTTCATTGCAGAGTAACCAAATTATTTGTATAATCCAAGAGGCTACAACTTCATTGTTAATGGAAGTAAAGATAAATCCTTCATACCCACTGCATCAACTCGCTCAGGAATTCCTCAACAAGACTAAGAAACTAGAATCAGAAAATTATAACTCTCTCTGATTTGAGACAAAAAAAATATTCTGCAGCTTCTGGAGGAAAAAATACTGAAATTTTATTACAGCAAGAGTAATAAGTGGAGCAATTATTTGCTGATTGCTTCTAATTTACAATTTAGGATGTTGAAAAGATAAATTTTCCTGGGACTAAATTATGGGTCGATGTCTAATTATTACCAGATTGAGTAGGCAGGAAGTGTTTGCATGTAATGTATGAAATGCATACTTTTGTCTTAAATGATTCATAAATAAAGCCAACAAACAGTTAATAGTATGAAAACACTGCAAAAAAGTTGAAGTAATATCAACTTCAATGCAAACTTGCAAAAAGATAATCATAATGTTTTGCAGTTGATCATTTGAATATTATTTCCAATGAAATTTACCAGGTTGTATGTAGAGCGTAAATTATTTATTTACCATAAAATTCTACAAAAAAATCTTTTTTAAATACAAATATCGATATTTCTCCAACTACTTGCTGGCTTCTTCAGTGTTTGAATGAAGAAAAAATCCTTAATTTTGTAGTAATTTAGGATGGTATTTGTCTGTTAGGGGTTACAGCGGTGTTCTGCTGCCTCAGCGAGCGAAATCAGTGCTACGCTTGAAATTGCCTTGTCTGGGGACGCGCAAGTGCGCTGGCAAGCTAACTTTGCGCTGTCGTGGGGTGGGTTCTTTTTCCCACAGGATAAGGGCCCACTAAAAAATGTATTGTGTGTGTAGCTCTGAGAAGAAATGCTCGATGGCAGGAACATATCACAGCAGAATGCATCATGGGTGAAATGGTGTATCAATTCACCACTCGATGTTGAGAACTTTTGGCCATCCTTCTCCCCGAGACCCCAACAGCCGCTCTATGGCTCCACCGAACTCAACGCAGAAATCATATGATGCTCAAGCTACTCGCAAACCTTGCCACTAGTGCTGAGAAGGAACCATTAATAAAGGATCTAGGATTTTGACTGGTCTATGCTTTTACCTGAGAACTTTTTTCATAAGCATTTCCGATTAAGGTGAACTGGAGCAAACATTGCAAAATTCCATGTCAAACATCCAGATACCATGTAGAATATGCAATTGACCAGAGGGCGCGGCACTTTCCTATTTAGTTTGGGTCCCCACAACTGTGAAAAGTCAATTGCACGCCGGATAGTGTAAGTCTGAAAACTCTTTGTCAGGAAAAACAGGAGATCGTACAAGAAAACTGTTCAGGTTTATTGTCCAGTAATAAAGATTTATTAGAACACAAAAGTACAACTTGTCTCGACAGAATACAAAGAAGAACTTAATTTGACAACTATCGTTGTGTTAGATTAAGAACAAAAATATAGGTGGCTCCACAAGCGATTAAAAGGGAATTACAAAAGGGCGGTTCGATTTGAATATAAAACAAAGGTTAAAAGTACTGATTTAACACTCCCCCTCAAAGCGATAATCGTCTAAACAATCTGTTTTTCGATGCCCATGTAATTTAGACAGTTCTAATGTTTGGGACTGGTTAGCCCTTTGGTGAGCACGTCTGCTGGCATCTTCTCAGTACGTAGGTACTGTTGCGAATTCCGGCGTACCAACTTTCTCCCATTCGCAACTTCAGATTGCTGCCGTAATATTTCCACCTTCCTTTGGGCATTCCTACCTTTTTCTCCATAAATTTATTTATTTTTTTTACATGTTTCCATTTTCCCTTTAATTTTTACTCCCCCATCATCACAATACTACCCTTTTTCCTTATTAACAACTACAAAAAAATAATACCTACTAATAAATTCAATTTTCCCACTAATAACGTTCCATTTATTAATTCCCACTTACAAAATTTCATTCTATTCATTTTCCCTAACAAAACCTAATTCCTTCCTTAACACTAACTAATTCCATTCCCACTAACAAATTTTATTTTTTTATACTAACAAAAATGAATTGACTAACAAAATTCAATCCCATGCCCAAATGCATCATTGAAGTTGCTTATGAGATGAATGGGAGATCGACCATCCACGGCACCATTGGCTGCGTCGTGAGTCCTCGATCTTGGGTCTGCTGGAACCCTGAGTTCAAGTTCTCCCGGGCGCACGGAAGTATTCTTTTTGGGGTATCGGCAAAATCAATAGTTTTCGTAATGTATATGTGACACTTTACATTCAATCAAGCGATTCTTGGGGATGTAAATTGCCATATATGCAAGTCAATGAATACTATTGTGATTGTCGATACGGGAACAAAAAATGTGTGGGTAGCGGAATCGAAGTGTAATGAACTTCGATTACGTTACCCAGATGCGGCAGCGGTAATTTAAAAATGAAAAGGATTGTGGGATATGAGTGGGAAATGTGAAAATTAAGTGGTTGGGATTGGGGAGTCAGTTTTTGGATTTGAAAGAGATAAGGGTGTTTTGTGTGCTCAGTGGAATTGATTTTTGGAGGATTTTAAAATTGGGAAAAAAGGGAGTTGGTATTTGGAAAAAAAAATATAAAAGACTTTTGCATTGCGGGATATGAGTGATTTTTGTGTATTTTAAAATTGGAGAAAAAAAAAAAGTTTTTGGATTGAAAAATGTGATGGTGAATCAAATAGATTTTTCCTTTGAAGTTTTAATGAAGAAGTAAGAGAGTGAAAGTATTGAGAAAGTGAGGAATATTGGATTGTGGAAGAGAAAGGAGTTGAATTTGTGCGGTGTGAAAAAGAAACGGAAAAGAAGAAGAAAAGATTTTATTGAGTTGAAGTGCGGGGAGACGAAAGTTGAAAGTTTTTTTAAAAAAAAAAAACTAAATTTTGTTGGTTGGTGAAGAGGATCAGGTGCCTTGAGTGCAGTTTTTTTTTGCGAATACGGATCAGACAGTTGAAAGTGGCCGTTGTGTTTTTAGTTTTTCGTTGTTTTAATATTGAAATCTGATTTTCAGTGGCCCCACGCTTCTTTGTTTGTACATCACCGGGCGCTCGGGATTTTGCAAGGAAAGGAGTAAGTAACAATCATATTTTGTTTCAAAATTTTACAAATGATTTTTATAAATAATTTTTATATTTGAATTGATTTGGTTTGTTGTATTTTAGTGCATATTATTTAGTTTAACTCTCAAAAGGGCCTTTTACTCGTAAGGTTTTTTTTTTTGGTTGTAAATATAATTGTTGAATTTGTTTGTAAATAAAACGGCCATGGTACATTAAAAACCTTATTTTCATTTCTCAAAATGACCTCTCCCTTTCCCATCCTTTTCCCTTTGTGCTAGTTTTTATGTAAGGTGGCTCAGCACGAGCAGAGGGTGTCCCGGAAGACCCACGACACGACTGAGCGCTAGCCGGCCTCAGTATGCCACCCCGGGCTACACACCCCTCTGCCAGAACTTAATGTCTGCAACTGCGGTGACTTCCGTGGTTGCAACAGTACTCCAGATTGATCTCGCCTGCGGAGATAGCCTCTCTCACAAAATGATGTCGTGTATCTATGTGTTTGGTTCTCGTGTGGTGCACAGGATTCTCTGCCAACTTCTTCGCACCCTGGTTATCGATGCGAATGTCGATTTTCTTCGGTGGACGAGCGCCCATCTCTTCGCTCAGTCTCTTCAGGGGCATCGCCTCCGTGGAAGCCTCGGTGAGTGCCATGTACTCGAATTCCGTCGAGGACAGCGCAACTGTGCGCTGCTTCCTCGACTCCCAGGAAACAGGACCGCCGCTCATCGTGAACGCGTAGCCGGTGTATGACCTCCGGTCATCAATGCAAGCAGCCCAGTCGGCGTCCACGTAGCCGGTCAGGCATCCTCCCTTCGCACTGTAGCTCAGGCCCACGTCGAGCGTACCTTTGAGGTATCGCAAAACTCGCTTTGCAGCTTGCCAGTGGCTGGTTCCGAAGGAATCGTTGAACTGGCTCAGAGCACTCGTAGCATGTGCAATGTCCAGGCGTGTGCTCACGGACAGGTAGAGAAGGGCGCCGATGAGTTTTCGATACGGTGGTTTCTCCCCGTCTTCCTCACTCCAGATGTCACCCTTTGACAGCTTAACTCCAGGAACAAGTGGCGTTGCAACTGGCCGACAGTCCGACATCCCGAAGCGATCGAGTATGTCCAGCACATACCCGCGTTGACTCATGGTGAATGTCGACTCGTCCCGAGCAAACTCAATTCCCAAGCAGTATGACACGTCGCCCAAATCGTTGATCTGGAAGGACTTGCTCAGAAACTTGTAGACTTCGTCGATCCTCTTGGTATCACGTGACAGGACAAGAATGTCGTCGACGTACACAACGATCAGCAGTGGATCGTTGTCTGCGTCTTTTACGTAGACGCTCGCGTCTCTTGACGTCGTTCTCGCCCCAAACTTCACCAGCTCCGAGTCCAGACACTGATACCAGCATCGTTCCGCCTGTTATAGGCCGTATAGAGCCTTGTGCATTTTGCACACCTTGTTCCCGGACGATAGTTGGGGCAGCATCTTTGCAGCCTTGTTGACCACTTCACGGGAGCCGTAGTTGTTCTCGACGATGAACTTCAGGACATTACTTGCGTAATGTGGCAACTCCATCCAGATCTCCTCGTCGATGACACCGTTCAGGAAAGCGGTAGGGACGTCAAACTGTCGTACATGCATGCCATGTTGTGCCGCAAATGCCATGGCGAGGCGAATTGAGCTGAATCGAGCCACAGGAGCGTAGGTCTCGCCGTAGTCCATCCCGGGGCATTGGGTGAATCCCCTGGCCACGACCCTAGCCTTCCGTTTGGTGACTGCTCCATCAGCTCCGTACTTGTTTCTAAGTACGATGCAGCTGCCGACAGTTGTGCGATTTTTCGGGCGATCCACCAAGGTCCAAGTGTTGTTTTTTAAGATCGATGAAAATTCGTCTGCCATCGCCAGCATCCACTCGTATTCCTCTGGCCCGGAGACTGCTGACTTCAGTGGAACTTCCGCGATGAGGGCAGTATGCAGTTGCATAGTCCTCATCTCCGCTCGCGTCGTCCTGTACAGCATCGTTCTGTACAGCATCGTTCTGTACAGCGTCGTTTGCCTCTGCCACGTCGACACTTTCTGCAACATCGTTCCTCCCCGCGACCTCATTTCTCTCCGCGACAGGATGTTCCCTTGATCTACCAGGACGGCCCGTGTAAATCTGTAAATCTTCCTTGGTCTGCCTGGTCCGCGCTTCGTCGTTGGAGTTGGTCCGACTGGACCTGGGGCTGGAACCTCAACTGGCTCAAAACCTCGGAGAGGTTCGTCGTTTTCGCCAAACATGGCCGGTTGCTGCTGTTGCTGATCTGGTTGCTGGACTGTTCTTCTCGTTGAGCGATTCTCACCTAGTACAACGTCGATGTACTCGTCCGACGATGTGGCAGGACCCTCTGCATCCTGCTCGGTGTTTGGCTGAACATTCGCCTGTTCTGGGAAGAACTCCTCGTACTGGTCGACCTTGTTTTCTGCTGTTGTTTTCAGGAACTGGACATCTCGTGAGATCTCGTCACGTCGCTCCTCAGGTATCCAGACCATGAGTGCCTTCGAATCTGCAGCGGGGCCGCGATAAACGCCTTTCCGGGCACGAGGTCCAAACTTTCCAGTATCCTTGGTCCGGTTCAGGCAGTAAACCGGTGCCCCAAACTCCTGAAAACTGCTCACATCCGGGACCTCTCCCATCCACAACTCGAACGGAGTTCGGCCGTCCAATGCTGAAGTTGGACAGCGGTTTCTGGTGAAGTTCGCGGTACACACTGCTTCTGCCCAGAAGGTAGGAGGAAGACCGGACTGGATCAACAAACAACGAGCCATCTCGACCAGAGTGCGGTTCCTCCGTTCAGCTATACCGTTTTGTTCCGGATTGTTCGGAACGGTTAGCCGACGTTTAATCCCAGAGCGCTTCAGGAAGTCATCGAACTGGTTGTTCGAATATTCGGTGCCATTATCGGATTGCAGGCACTTAATCTTCCAGTCGTGCTGCGTCTCGACCATCTTCTTGAACGCCTGGAACTCGGAGAACACCTCGTTTTTCCGTCGCAAGAATCGCACCTCGCCCCATCGAGTAGCGTCATCTATAAAGGTGACGAAATGCCTGGCGTGACCGTTGGATTGCATGCGCATCGGTCCGCACACATCCGAGTGTAACAGCTCGCCTGGGGCTGACTTCCTCTCGGAGACCTTGGGGAAGGGCTGGCGTGTCATCTTCGCCTTGATGCACACCTCACAGTCCACCGTTGTATCGTCGTCGCTCAAATCAAGTCCTCGGAGAACGTTGTTTTTGGATGCCTCGCGAATGTCCTTCACGTTTAAGTGACCCAAAGCCTTGTGCCAATCCATCAGGGACTTCTCGTGATTCCGGCTGGCAAGCGCGGCGCTCGGCTGCTCGGCAGCGCGCGAGTCGTTCACAAAATAGAGTCCGTTGACTCGCTCCGCGCACAACACCACGCGATCGTCGTTCTCGCTGACGACTTCCGCCGAACGTTTGCAAAAGGTCACTTGGTAACCTTTGTCCACGATCTTCGCGACCGATAACAAGTTCATGCGTAAGTCCGGCACGTACAGCACGTCACTCAAGTTAACTGTCTCATCGTCTTCGTTCACTCGGGTAACCAATCGCGTGACACCCTTAGCACTGATTTTCGTGGAGCTAGAATTGGCCAGGTTCAATGAGTCTGAAAAGTTCTCATCTACACTCTCGAAACTGTCAATGTCACTGGCCATGTGCGCGGTACAACCACTATCTAGACACAGGGTAAAGCTACCAGTCTTCGTCTTGTCCTGATCGCTCTTCTTCTTGGATCGACAACCTGCTGCTTTGTGACCCGGTTTGTTGCACTTGTAGCACTTGAACGGGAATTTGCTTCCGTCGCGTTTCTCCGATTTACCCGTTTTCTGTTGATTTGGCCTGTCCGCTACCATCGCGTTCTGCACTGGTCCATTGTTCTTTCGCGCGTCATTTTCTTCCACGATTTTGATTCGCAGTGTTTCCGGAGTGGGGAGCTCGTCACGTGACTCGATAGCAATCCGGAAACTGTCGAAGTTGGCCGGTAAACTGTAAAGCAACAGTATCGACAGTACGTCATCGTTTATCGGCGCTTCCATGTCGCTCAGTCGGCCAACAGCGTCAAAGAATTTTCGCAGATGGTCGCGAACGTCGTCGCCCTCGCTCATCCTCTGTAAGACGATTTGTTTCAGCAGGTTCGCTTTCCTCGCGGGGCCCTTAGACTGGTAAACAGTCTCCAACTTTAACCAAAGTTCTCTCGACGTCCCACAATCTTTGACCTGTTTCAGTTTCGAGGATGAAATCCCCAGGAAAATGTCCGACATAGCCTTGCTATTGCCCGTTTCCCATCCTTCTATTTCGGCGTTGTTCTCTTCGCCTGGCTCAGGCTTTACCTTTGAGCCATTCACGTAGCCCCACGCGTCATTTTTTATGAGTAGGGCCCTCATGTGGATCTTCCACGTGTCAAAGTTGTCCTTTGTTAGAAGTTCGATGCGCGTCATGGCGGTGGTAGCCATCTTGAATTTTTTTGGTTGCTTCGTCGAACGTTCGAGAATCAAACACAACCTCACTCTCGCGTACCGATTTCCGATCAATCTAACTTATTACAGTTTCTTTTATTTCGCGCCGCGTGACCTGGGCCCATAACCTGTCAGGAAAAACAGGAGATCGTACAAGAAAACTGTTCAGGTTTATTGTCCAGTAATAAAGATTTATTAGAACACAAAAGTACAACTTGTCTCGACAGAATACAAAGAAGAACTTAATTTGACAACTATCGTTGTGTTAGTTTAAGAACAAAAATATAGGTGGCTCCACAAGCGATTAAAAGGGAATTACAAAAGGGCGGTTCGATTTGAATATAAAACAAAGGTTAAAAGTACTGATTTAACAGTCTTTAATTTTGTTTTTTTTCTATTCAGTCTGTTTCACTTTTTGTTTTATCTTCCACTTGTTCGTGTTCACTCCATTGTAAAACTCTCATAACATCGCTAAGCCTGCCTTAGAAATTCAGTCCATCTGGAGAACGTCTATCAAACATCCACAAACTGAAATACATTCTGCATTTTTCATTTTCGCTCACTTTTTAGCTCATTTCTAATGTTGCAAGCTCAATCGTCCGGGACACTGAGCCAACTCGGGCTCTGCACACAATTTTAGAAACTTCGATAGTTCGACACTTCGATCTTCCCGAACTGTTTTCAGAGCACATTTTCCCGATGATGTTGCACTAAAATTTTTCATATCATTCGCCACGGCTCACAGTCAGCCGCAAGTCTTCTAATATTTATTTGCTCCCAGTCTGATCTCAACAAGGGGAGGGTTGCGCGCAACTCTTAAATCAGACAGTAGAGGTGTTCCGCTAGGTGCCCCTGAATGAGTCGGCACTCGACCAGGGCGAAGCACTAAGGTAGAATCTGCTGCATATCATCGATGATTTTCCTTTTCCACACTGATTCTTTACCACAAAAACACATTTCCGCACAGCTTACACACTCTTTCTTTGCGAATTACGTAAAAAACAAAATACTGGTGAGAAAATTAGCATTTGGTTGTTGATTTGCAGCCGAAAATTCAAAAATGTCCGCAAGAACGACAGAGCGTCCACACCTGCCGCGGAAACTCTACAGGCCACCGTATGCCAGCACCCACTCTCGACGTCAAGTCGTGGTTCAGTGCCAGAGCTTTACTCCGCACACTCAAGACATCAAGATAAAAAATTATGTTTGTTATCACTCTAGAAACTTTTGACGGCTATTCTACACCAGATCTTATCGGAATCCCTTCAGATTCAATCTTTGTTAAGTCATCATGGTTCACTTCACTTTGCTTTCGTCGAGACATGCACAAAGCTTGCACTCACAATTACACTCCACTTCGATAGAAAAATATGTTTCAAAAAACCAAAATTTCTTTTTATGCGGCGCGCGGGCTCTATTTTTCTTCCCTTAAGCTCCGATAAGCACTTCGATCAGCTCAACTACCTTGATTGGTTGCTAGATTCCTCCTCCTGTTTCCGCCAGGTGCGCCGCTACTAATCATCGAAGAGATCAAAAACTTTCTCGCGCCGGAACGGGATAGCGTCGAAGTGCAATTTGCAAATTCGCACAAAGCAAGTTATCTCTTCATGATTTCACGCTGCTGGATTTGTTGCCATGGCGGTAACGGGTGATTGGGTTGGAATTGGTAAATTAGAACTACTTCGGCTTATTCGTGTAGCATTGGTGTTTGACTTGTGTGTGTCATTATCGCTGAAAATGATGACGAGTGTGTCTGTGGATATGAACTAACACTTTGGTTTGCATATTGTGCAGACATATCCACTAGTTGAGAAGCATAAGGATATACACCGTTCCTTTGATTGGCGATATTTGGTATCTATTCTGCAGCATTTGGCTATTGATACTGTTAAGGTGTTATTTGCGTTGATTAACATCCGTCTTTTCGTATGCCTTTGAATGTTTTAGCTATACATATCACTTTATAAGTTGTTATTGATTTTTAAAAAGCAATTAGTACTATCGCTAATTCTATTTCACTCAGATCTTTAACGTATCGTTCCAAGTGGTTTCTAACAATTCGATTACTTAGATCTATAGAGCTGATGCTTCTTCCACATCCCAAAGTAGATACGAATTTCCTTAGGACGTTATTTAGTGCAATTGTCGCGTAATTTTGTCACCAATCTCTGAATGCATCTGGGGTATAACTTGAACTAATAAGTTTATTTGGCAACAGAAACATGAACGAGTATAATGTAATTAAAATGGTATATTGATCCATCTCTTGACTCTGTCTAAACAAAGCAAATCTATTCCGTTCAGCACTGGGTGAATTTCTGAGGATCACGATTTGTTTTGTATGAGTATGTGCAGATAGTTAAGCGTGGAACTTGATCGATTAGAATATTTTGAATTGGCTTCCTTAAGCTATTCACATCCGAATTGTCGTAGTAGGAAGAATATTTATTTTTTTTGGCGGAATCAATGGATCCGTTTTGTATTTCTCCAAGGCAATATGTTTGATAAATTGGCTGATGACAGTGTCATAAAAGAAAAGATACACTAAATGGCTTTTTCATAGCGGTTTTCATACTTTTTCTTTTTGTTATACGTTAATTTTTTTTTATTTTCGATATTATATAAGTATTCGATGCTTTATATAATGGAAGTGTTAAATGCGTAAATGTTCCAAACGATTGTTCCTCGCGAATTGCAGCTCATAACCATTTTGTTGGTGTATTCGTTTCAATTTAAATCTATCAATTATGTGTACCAATTGTGTGTACCAATTTTCATTACGAACATAACAATTTTATTTATTAATACCATGCAGAAATATGTGAGATATTCAGTTCAAATTTATTGTGGGTGTAGTGCAAGCATTACATTTTGAAATGAAATTCGATTTCAGTCATATGACCACCACGAGCCCGTTTACAACGGTCGATTCTTACGACCCGATTTTCCACCACTCTGGCCCCCCTTTCGGCCGAAACGTTGGCAATTTCACATTGGATGTTGTCTTTGAGCTCGTCTAAAATTGCTGGGTTGTTGGCAGTGACTTGATATAGCCCCATAAAAATTAATCCAATTGTGT
Source organism: Odontomyia ornata (assembly GCA_963969285.1). NCBI lineage: Eukaryota > Metazoa > Arthropoda > Insecta > Diptera > Stratiomyidae > Odontomyia > Odontomyia ornata. Next base: position 262,987,291 of record OZ017742.1, read on the forward strand.
TAGATCGCACGAACAAGGCGGCCATTCGATCGGACCATTTCTCAAGATAACGCGTTCACCAAATTTGCTGTGCTGTGTGGCTAGTGGCATCGTCTTGTTGAAACCAAATATCGTTGATGTCAAGTTCATCCAATTCTCGCCGCTGTCCATTGATGGTAACATGACGGAAGCTTTCATCCACAAAAAAATACGGCCCAATGACACCTCCGGCATGATGCAACGGCATCTCAAAAAGCACATGTGAGCTTGTTGCTGCCCAATAATGCAACAAGCACACAACAATTTTGCTTATTAATAAAGCTATTGAGCCAGAAATGAGCTCCATCGCTGAATATGATTTTTCAATGAAATTCTTTATTTTCTTCAAGCTTCAATTGGAGAAATTTCGGCGTTTCGAATGATCAAGTAGCTTTAGTTCTTAAGTCACTTTGATCTTGTCACCATGTAGGCCAAGATTGTGGCGTCCACATGCTCACCACAAGGAGCGCATCAAGCAGTTAGTGAATTAGTTAATTTCACAACTCATGTCAACGAGACGCTCACTTCGTTCGCAACCTCCGACGAGTCAACTTCGCGCGCGCCAACATGTAGTCCCTCACTACATTCGTTTCTTTACTTATCAATTCTCTTTCTTTCTCATGGGGATCGCGCATAGCTTATTAACAATCCCCATAGTGGTGACCCCGTTTTTGTTCACATTTTTGTTACACGAGTCATGTGCTCGCCATCTTTTTACTATCGCCGCAGGTCGTAGCTTCACGAGTCAGCGCAAGACGCCGCATGCAATCCCGACATGCCCGATTACGCACCAGACCGCCATTCGCATGCCCGAACAGACGCCGCGTTCGCATGTGTACGTCACACCGCCTCGATCGCATGTTCGATTGCGCCGCCAACACGCCGCGCAGTGTCGCCTTCACGAGTCAGCGCAAGCACGCCGTATCCACCCGCCATACGCATGCCCGAACAGACGCCGCGTTCGCATGTGTACGTCACACCGCCTCGATCGCATGTTCGATTGCGCCGCCAACTAGCCGCACAGTGTCGCATGCCCGACCCCGCACAGTGTCGCATGCCCGACCCCGCACAGTGTCGTATGCCCAACCTCGCACTGCAGCCGCACAGCAACATTCACGACAAGCGCATCTTCTGAACACGTGCTACGCAACCCGCCATTGCTCCAGCCTCATTTACGGCATTTTTCAACGCCATTTTTGGATCGTGACATTCTCATCAAAATGTCACTTGGGAGGGAGTACTGTGGCGTCCACATGCTCACCGCAAGGAGCGCATCAAGCAGTTAGTGAATTAGTGAATTTCACAACTCATGTCAACGAGACGCTCACTTCGTTCGCAACCTCCGACGAGTCAACTTCGCGCGCGCCAACATGTAGTCCCTCACTACATTCGTTTCTTTACTTATCAATTCTTTTCTTTAGTTTGACTAATAAAGTTATATTTGTGTTTTAGTAAAGTATTATTCTTTCTTTCTCATGGGGATCGCGCATAGCTTATAACTAATCCCCATAAGATCCTTTCGCAAAATACGCCACAGTGTCATTTGAGCGATGCCCAATTCTTGAAAACGACGTGGAATTGACTAATTTCGTTCGTTTTGAATCGATGCACTTACGGCTGCGATATTTTTTTTGCCTCAAGTAGTACGACGCCTTTTTGGCACTGGAACGGCCACGAACCACTGACTCAGAATTTCGGTAGTAGTTTTTAATAATTTCCAAACGTTGCTGGCTCGTGAACTTTACCATGATGAAAATGCTGACTTTAACTAACGTTTTGACATTGACAATTCATTGAAAATGTTTAAGGGTGCGTTCATATAAAGATAATAAATTGTTATGTGCCTAAGGGAAATTCCCATATAAGAATGGAAAAATAAATATATATTTCCATCTATGCCCGGGTTAATGTTAGTTTTGCAGACAATAGTTACATTTCATCAACATATAGGTGAGGAGGAATAATGTTTTATCGATGTTCATCATTAATTGTCATTTTCGTGAAGATCTCTCGAGCATTTTGCCCAGGCGAACTGCTCGATTACTACAATTGTTCTTTTTATTCTCTTTGTATTCTGCATCACGCTCATTGTAGTGGTCGTAAAATCATCACTGTTGATCGCTTCTTCATTCATTTGTGCTTCACTGCTAATTTATTACCTGTTCTAATTCCCCCGCTCGCCACTGGTTATCTGCTCCTTTTCATTATTTCTGCGCTTGTCCTTTGTTTATTAGGTCGTTTGCCTGTACCTGCATATTTTAGGATGAATTGAAATACAGGTAAATAAACGTTTCCTGCATCCTTGTTAAGTCTTATATCTTTTTCCATGATTAAGTGGCTTTCGAGGATTATATGCTCTACCATAGTTGATCTAAACTCCTTCAGGTTTTTCTTATTTGAAGTTTCCTCTTCCTTTAGATGCCTCTTGGCCGTGTCTCAGTGTTTCTCTCCGTCTTTCCGATATAAACCAATGGGAGCATGAAATTTCGTCTATGCCTGACTTCATTTTTTCCTCTATCGGGTCCTTGAGTGATGCTTAAAGCGAAATTCTTCTTCTATGTTGCTTGTCTTTTTCGAGCTTTGTGGCTCCTTCCCGTTTTTGTATTAAATTTGTAATCATTCCAAGGAATCTGTTTAATCGCGCAGTTTTGTAAATGTGTGCTGACTCCTTCCATTTTGCTGCTTCGCTAATGGAAAGAGATAAAATTGTGTCGCTTTTTGCATCGTCCAACGACCCGATCGAGAAAAAAATGAATACTGGTATATACAAAATTCCATCCACAGGCAAGGGAAAACATCGAAGGAAGGAAATAATTGACAATGGACAGATAATCAGCGGCGAACAAGCAATAAATTAGAAGTGGAGCACCAGTGAATGACAAAGCGATGAACAGCGATGGTGTACGATCCCTGCAATGAACGTAATGCAGAATTTAAAGAGAATAAGAAGGACAATCGAGGTTTTTTTCTTCATTAAAAAACTGGAGAAGCTAGCAAGCAGTTTGGCGAAATATCGATATTTGTATTTAAGAAAAAATGTTTTTTTTTTTGTTGAATGGGATTTAAAAATTGTTTTTCGCAAAATTAAATGAAGCAAAAAAATGTTTTTAGAAAAAGTTGCATTTGACAATATCACTGATGATACTTCGCTGATGTGAAGTTATGGGTAGTTTATTAACATTGTTCTGAATAAGGGAAAGTAAGAATAGGGTGGGTTATCTGCAGGGTACCGTGAAGAGCAGTATCTCTCCACTGCTTTAAGTGCCTTGGTTATGGCTATACCGTACATGGATGGAAGGGATCCAATAAGAGTTACCTTTGCCACAAATACGTTCCATGCAGAGACCAGTGATAATAGACAATGGCTGATCGATTTGGCAACTAATAAAGGTTTCACAGCTTTCCGCATCATAAGAGAACGTGGGCATCCCCAGACGGTCTCACACTCAACCAGATAGACCATGTTCTCTTACAAAAACGAGCCGCCACCGGTATTCTCGACACGCGCTCGTTCCGCAGCTCTGTCTGTGATTCGGACCACTACCTTATAAGGGTCAAGTTCCGATGCCACGTCACCAAGAGCTGTAAACAAGGAGCATCAGTTACTCCAAGTTACCAGATACACAAGCTAAATGATAGCTCAGTAACGTCACCATACATGTCAGCGCTGCAAAATCTTATCAACATATCACCGCAGATGGGAGAAAGTAATGATGATATCAAAACCATGCTGAAGACAATAAGAGATGCGATAACATAAGCAGTCGAGGAGCTCTTGGGTCACCAGCAAAAGAAAAGTAATGGTGACTGGTAGGACGTACAACGCAAAGAGGGGATTAAAAAAGGAACCAGGGGCGCAAATAATGCATCAAGCGACCAACACGGGCCAAAGAAGAACGATATAAAAGCCTTCGACGTCAAGCTAAAAAAATATACCGAAGAAGGAAACGACTGACCATCAACTCCAAAATCTAACAAACAAACGAAAACATGACCCTACATGAAGTCAATTCTCCCCAAACAAGTCTTTGCAAAAGTGTGCATGGAACAATTATGTTATATGTAAACCAGTTGAAACTTAAAACAGATGGCTGCAGTATTTTCGGAAGCTATTCACAGCGTCCCCAACAACGACTGAAGCTGTGAACATTCCAGAAGCAGGGCAAGAGGTACCAGCCTCACCAACAACTAGAGACGAAGTACAGGCGGCAATACGGGACCCCCGAATAAATAAGGCTCCTGGAATGGATGGAATACCAGCAGGACTGCAACAGACCGGGGGTTCCCATCTAAATAACCTTCTGCATCGGCTTATATGCAGAATACGGTCAGAAGAGCAGTTACCAGGGGACTGGCAATAAAGTATAATACTTCCTGTACACAAAAAGGGGGACTAATTAAAGTGTGAAAATTATAGAGGCGTCTTACAAAGTGCTCTCCAAAATTATTGAAAAAAATTAAAGCCGTACTATAAAAATATTATAGGTGACTATCAGGGAGGTCTTCGAAGTGGACGGTCTACAATAGACCAAATATTCTCAGTAAAGCAGGTGCTCAAAAAGTGCTGAGACTATAACATTGATGTGCACCAACTCTTTGCAGACTCCAAGCAAGCATATGGCAGTATTTATAGAAATGCGCTGTAGAAAACAATGCTTTACTTTGGCGTCTCAACAAGACTAGTCCACATGGTCAAGGTCACGATGATAAACACAGAGTCCCAGGTCAAGGTAAACGGTGAACTAACGGACCGTTTTTTCAGGTGCGCACTGGTCTTTAGAGGTGTCCAGTGAACACTCTTTCGACAAAGTACGGCTTGGATGAAGAACCATTTGCGAATTTATTTCCGAATGTGAATGTCAATGGCTGATTGTATAGAATTTTCTTACCTTCAAAGACAAAAAAAAACGTTTATGTGTTGCATGGGACTTCAATGCGTTTTTTTGTAGGAATAGATCTTCAGAACGTTTGAAAACACTCACAAACAAGAACATTTCTCGGCTCTTTCTACCTCTGAGAATCAGTGCAGCTATTATTCTTGGTAGGACTTTTATTAGAAAATCAGCATCACTACTGAGTGATCATTTAGGTTTCTTATCATACGGGTTTTTTTTTGCGCTTTCTATACTTAAGTGTGAAATATTGGGATCACACCATGACTGTGATGGTCTGAATCACGGTTTATACTAAGAAATATTGCACAAAGTTTCTGTGCAACAGCTTAGTCTACCCGTATTTATTATCCGAGCGTTGATCCTCAAAAAAAAAATGTGAACGTTAAAAGGCAGCCTTGTTAAAAATCCTTAAATATAAAAAATATTTGCACCACACCTTGCAAATTTGACGATCAATTCTGCGCCAAATACTGCATTTTTACACCCGACAAATCAATCCTTCGGTTACTGCTTACTTATGAATATCAACAACATGGTATTCATGATGGCATCAATTATGGATTCCAATAAATCCTTGATGTTCACAGAAATATTGCATCAAAGAGAAAAGGAATAATTGAAAATCCCTTCAATTCGATTCGTTCATAGTACAGAAAAATGCAGAGAATTTTTTCCTATGCACTACTCTATAACAGGTATTGAAATGATAACAAGGGCACACGACACTCGGCAAAATCCTCCTTTCTAAATTACCATTTCACCGTTATTCAATTCCATCCACTATTCCATCTACAATTCAACAACTACTTCCCGTTTGTGTCTGTTCCTGTATCCTCTCTCACTCAACTTTGTCGCATTCTTTTGTAACTTTTGCTTACAATGTGATTTCCTTGCAATTGTAGGAGTATTTCGCGAACACCGCGACGAAGAGGATATCAATCAACCACCTATATTTATTTACCTTCACCCACTTAAAATTTCAACAAGCAGAAACATAAGGCTTGTAATATATTGCACACTTCAACCTGAATGAACCGTTTAAGGATATAAGCATAAAACTCATCTGCACCTTTGGTTAGAAAAAGTTCGCGAAAGGTGGTGAGAGGAGAATTTGGTGGTTTGGTCGGGTAGGAGGTGGTAGTATTGCCAGACAGATAAATTGATAAGTGAATGAGACGGAAGGTAACTTGACATTGGGATAATAAATGCATGCATAACGGTAAAATGTAGATTTCAAGGCAGGACAGTTATCAATGCACATATTAAGTAAGGAATAGGGAATGATTTGTAGGAAGTGTTAAGGTCACTGGTTTTGCCTAACAATTAAGCGTAGAACCTTGGATGTTTTCGAAGGGTAGATTAGAAGTATTTCTGATCAATAATTGTTGTTTAATATGTATTTAGGTAGAGCACAAGGTAGACGTCCAGCGGGAAGACCGACGGCTCGATGGGAAGACACAATAAAAACTGACAGCAGATCCTTGTTGGGAGTAAACAACTGGCCTTTGCCCGAGTAAAAACCTGGCCTTTGAGCCGTGATGATTTGAGGAAATCAATCCTGGAGGCCAAGCCCCAACTTGATGATGCATTTAGGTTAGGTCGGTTAGGTTGGAATCTTCCATTACCTTTAAGCAATATTCATTACTTTTAAGCAAAATTCAAAGTTGTAAAAAGGTCTGGAGTCACTTTTTAAGTCTAGTCTGTGTGGTGTAGTGGTGAGAATACTCACCCTCTAAGCCGAAGGTCCCTGTCTCGTCGGCGACAACGAGATTTATTTCGAGTGATTCTTCGGACGGACTATAAACCCGTTTAGTTATGTAACGCACTGGTTTAAAATCTAAACTTATTGCAGGTGGGTAGATGGGCACACGGTCAAAGCGTGGTACTGACCATATCACCTTTCCCATTGCCGAAACATTTGATCAAGATAAGGAGATACTCTAAATATGTATCTTTTCGAAAAAGAAAAATGATCTGCTAATTGATCAGGCATTTAGAAATAAGGTTTATATTTTTTCAGAGTATTTGCCCTGCCTCTTCAACTCTAAATATTGTATTTCAGTTTGACGAATGAAGGAACATACGTTTTACTGAAAACAGTATCAAGTTACTGTTACTCGTTTCTTATCATGACAATTAGGCCTCAGTATCCCGAAGAAGTTGCATAAGATCGCCCCTATCTTTCTCGTCCTCCAGGTTACAACACTTTGCTGAGGTCTGGTGTAGGCTTAAAATTTCCTTGTACACAGAAATAATGCTAGTAATGTACTCGTTAAGGATGGATGAGCTAAGAGGTCTGTATTCTTTTGATTGGATTTGCTCTTCCGAGGGTTCGTAATAAAGGCATACTCTGCCTTGCCTCTAAGCTGCTAATATACATCCAATGGATAGGTTCATCCTATATATCCAAGTAGATGTACCAGATTTACAGAATCCTGCTGAAGTTGTGCTAAGTACAATATAGTAATTTCATCTAGTGCTGAAGTTAAAATGAGTATTGTAGGTAACAATTTTCTTGCTAAGATTTTAGCCATTTTTGGATGCCCTGTATTTCAGAATTATTGTATCCCATTGGTTCTCCGACTTGAATATTTTTGAGGCTGAGAAATGTGTCTCAAGAAATATTTCTATGATTTCGTTCCTAGCCTCTGTCTGTATGTCATCTGGTTCCAGAAATTTTATAATGGGGTTTGTGGGGCATGCAGATTGAAGTCTGCGATCTTACAGAAGTTCTCACGGAACTTCCCTAGGACTCTCTTTTGGTTTTGCACTCTTCCTTGTTGTGACGGGTCAATCATAAGTTTGTATTCATTTCTCTTCCATGTTCTTCCTGGATTGTTGAACGGTTTGCAGATTTCCTTTTGTGTTGAATCATATGATTCGAGGTTGGTCATTTTCATTTCTGATCTTTCTGTTGTAAGTTTAGCCTGTTCTCTTGGCAATAATTATTTGCGGTTTTAATTGATCTACGGATATTCATATGTCATAAGCAATTCTGATGTTTTTTGCACACCTTCAAAAAAGTTCTTTCGGGTTGCGGTACATCATGCTTGAACGGAAGTTCATGAGTTCTTCCTGTTACGTTGTTGGTGGATGTGGTTGTTGTTCGTACGAAAATAACTTTAACTTCCACCTTCCTCAGCTCACCTCATTATTTTTACCCACCCTTGATCCCTGGGATAAAATTTGTGTCGCGGGTAGCATTTTTATTTCAGACTTAGCATAGATATTGGTTCTGACACTTTCAGGCCTCAAAGAGTATATGAACTTACTTTTGCTATTTTCTTAGCCTCCAACCTTTCTTTTCACTAGTCAAGGTTTGACAGACAGACGACAAATACAGGCTACTTGCCATTGCCGGGTGCAACAAGAAAACTAGGCGTATTTCAGAGCCCCCTGTACAGAAGGAAAGAGCATTGGAGAAGCTAGCGTGATGAAAACGGGCCAGTTTAACGAGGTTCAAAACGTACTGTCGAAAGATGCTGCCCCCGTCGCTATCAAAGTGCCTGAGGTGCGGAGCTTAAACAGTGGGTCCTCCATCCAGGGGGTGGGGAAGCTAGACATTCATCTAGTGTTTTATTCGAAGTAGGTAAAGGCAGACAAAATAGCGGCTAAAGAACCTCCCCTTCCTAATGCGCAGGAAAATAAACCCAGCCAGGAGAGGAAATCTAAAGAAGTTAGCAATAGAGCATACTCGTACAAACCAAAACATATGCCACGGCGGAGAACCCTAAAGGCAAATCAGAGGTACTGTCAAGCCGGAAGACACCGGAATACCCGTCAAAGCAGTACGGCTAACCAGGTACTTTGGAGTTTAAAAAAAGATAACAAAAAGGGAACTACTCCTTGGTTTGACCAAAATAGCTCTGGTTGAGGAGGTGACAGTAACCCCACTCGCACCAATGGTAGCCCTCGAGCTCAGGGACCTTGATTCCGTTACAGACTTGGACGAGATAGAAGAGAACATTAATAAAGAATTCCTTGGTCTAGGCTGTATAAAAGTAAGATTAATCCCAGAAATGAACAGGGAAAAACAAATAGCCGCCGACGATTTGACGGGAAACGCCGCCCAACCTACTTTTATTTTGCCGGCTTAACAGGGGCAAAATAAAAGTAGGTTGGGTGTTTTGCACGATACTTGAAGAGCTGGTCAACTCCATTGCTTTAGATGTGCTGGATAGTGCCATTCTACACAGGGTACTATGTAAGGGTTTGATACGAGCTGTGGTGATGCGGGGCACGAAAGGAGAGGAAAGAGCACTAGAGAAGGTGGCATGATGGACGATTGAGATACACTGCAAGGGTTCTGATATAAGATCTCTTAATGTCATCACATTCCAGCGACAGGAAAATGCTGGATCTGCAATGGTTAGTATTCTGCTAGTGAATTTGCAAGAAAGCATAAAAGCCCAGGATACATGGTACCTTGATGAATCAAGTAGGCTATGAATGAAATGATGGTTTCGTGGTGGCTCCGTAATCAGGAACAAAAGTCTGTTGTACTGTAAGGATGGGAAATATACCGCAATGCTCTCAAAAAGGAGCTGTACCAAAAACGTCTGGTGCAGGTGCAGAGACAAGGAGCGGCGTCAGACAGTTTCTGATGGTGATGCTGTTTATCACAGTGTCAATACCAGCGCAGTGTTTCTGCTTGAATGAAACGAGAGCGATCAAGAACTGTAGCTCACGCAGAGAAACAAAACTCAATCAGCGATTGAGAAAAATTCTGAGTGAACGATCTAAAGGGTATATTAACCGCATTTCAAAGCTCTGTGGTCGTGGATTAATCATAGGCATGCTAAGACTGACTTCTACCTAACTCAACTCTTGATAATGCATGGATGTTTCCAGTTTTACCTGCACAAGATAGGTCACGATCTTTTGCCTGCATTTGTTGCGCAATAGATGTAGATGATGCCTGCCACACTTTTATTGAATGAAAGAGATGGAACAGGCAAAGCGGGTACCTCCTTAAATAAGTAAGAGAGCTCTCTACCATAGTATACTCAACTAGTACCCACACCTTTCATTTACCCTGTGTTGCACACTTTTTGAATTTTCTCAGGGGCACGTCAGCTGATCCGGGGCATGAGAGCTGATCCCATGTTTCGCGCGCTCAAGAAACAAAGCAAAATGCGAATAAAATTTCCGACGCACGTGTTCTTTTACGCATTTCAGAACATGGGAGTGCTGCCACATCCTAATAAAAAAACTAAAAGATTGCATGGAACGAATTTGTTTTTCTGCAAAGTTATTTATTTTTTCAGATATGGTAATCCTGAAATCTCTCATCGAAGCATATGTTTATATTCGCGCAAATCCTCGCATCAGCATTTACCTACCTACCTGCTACCGAAGATTTATGGCTCGCTGTTCGGCTTGTGTTCGAATTTTTCCGAAGGGTTGATGGAGTGTGGTTACTAGTTGAGTATACTGTGCTCTCTATGGCGAAATGCTTATACTTGTGCATAAGCAAGCGTTAAGGTTAAAGAGTTTTTTTTCCAACAGTTCCCTTTTCTCTCTTGGTGTCCTCTCCTACCATTCGATGGTACCCCAAGGCGTAGCAAAACGAGGTCTATCCCGAAGTAACATGCCAATCGGTTCAAGGCTTGGTTCTCAGATTGGCAGAAGAAGTGCTTAGTGGGGAGTCCAAAAGGCCACACTGACGTGATTTGACCTCACCTCCTTACAGGGCCGGTGCGAGGTACGGGCGAGCCGGGCCCCCGCCCGGAGCGGCAAAATTTGGGGGCGGCATTTTGCGTCGCCTGAAAAAATGGATTTGGTTTTGTGTAATGAAAAAAATTTCCATGGCATGTTTCAGAAAACATGTATTTTATGGGGCGCCTTTTATAAGGCCGCTTCATAACTTATTTTCGTAAAGTCTATGACAAACATGACAATCTTTTTTAAAAGGCGCCGTCTAAAATCGCCACTGGCGCCTTTTCTTATAAAAACATATCGTTTCTTTATGCATGCTGCCTTTGTTCTATGCATAGATGCAGGAAAAGTTCAAAAATTTTAGGTTTTTTGAGTACGGAAAAATACATTAGTCTCGATCTCCGGAGAATCCCAAATGGGATCATTTGTTTTCGGTCGGCTACCTGATATAGTCTGCATACAAAAATATCATCAAAAAACGAATAATGCATGTTTTCTTTTGAAGAATGGAGAAGCCAATCCTAAAAAATTCGATAAGCTTTTCATTTAAGATCTCTCATACCGTCTTATTTTGGGGGAATTTTTTCGTTTGTCAAATCACATCAGAATAATAAATACGAAAGACACTATCTGAGTAAAATAAACACATATCTTTTCATTTCTATTGACTTCCTGTCTTTTTTTTTCGACATTTTTGATGCTTGGGATTTTTTCGTGATATACCTGACTACTTGAGGAATTCGAAATATGTAAGGGCTCATCGCCATTCTAATCGCATTTTTCACTTCTCAATATACCTGGGAAATTTTTCAAAAAAAATTTTATGGTGGGAGGATGCAAAGACATATAAATAAATGGACACGAAATGGCAATCCGTGTATCCATACGTGAGTGAAGCAATTTCAATACATAAATAGCTTACGCTCTCGAACCGAAATCTTTCCCTCCGCTTCACTTTCCCCTACGCAAACCATACGTTCGCGACTCGCCTCTCTCCGATTGCATCTCTGCCACCACTTCCAACCGCGTACACCCACGAAATATGCTCTCTGTTTTCACACGATTGTGAATTCGTTCAAATTCGGCTATTTTTCGTGAGGATAGAAATCTAAAACCAGAATTGAAAAAGAAATGTGAATTCGATGAAGCAATTGCATTGCATCTAGAGTTGCCAGATGCTCGGTGTTGAAATTGTACGTGCACTTTTAACACAAATATAGCTAGGAAATCGCTCGGTGCACGGAATGTATGCTCAAAAATTTGCAAATCATGTGAAAAAATAGCGAAAATGCGGTATATTGCATCAGATAAATTTCCGTCGCAAAAAATCCCCAAAATATAGCCTAATTCGCGATTTATGGCCCAATCTGGCAACTCTGATTCTATCACACACATTTCAACCTCAACTCCACACAACTTAAGCGAAAGTTGAAAATTGCTTCAATTCTCTCGAACGATTGCGAATCCAGTACTCTCTATATCTATGGGAGGATGACATTGAATTGGGAGCGGCACGAGCCAACACGAGCTGCGAGCAGTGCAGTGTGTGATTTGGCTCCAGTATGTCAGTACTTCCAAGTACTTCAGTAGTTGAACATAGTTAGAGTCATTGTGCTAGACCAAATAATAAATTATAGCATGTCTGAAAAACGTAAAAAAGAGTCAGGAGCTTTCTACCAAAGGAAAAAAAAAGCTCAGGAAGCTGAAAACCAAGCATTGGCAGTCAATTTTTCCAAATTTTTTCAAAAAAAATCGGAAATCTCTCACGAAAAGGATAATGAAGGTATGAGCTTATTTTCAATGCTGACATTACATTATCACGTCGCATCAGGCGACGTGATAAAATCCGGGGGTTATAGGAACTGAAATATCCCTAGTAGTTCTAAAATTATATGAAAAATCTAGTTTTTTCTAAAAAATTTTTCCGATGTTGTGATTCTTTAAATTCCTTTTATTCGTTTAATTTTATTCAAACATTTTTCATCAGATATATCAATTGAATGTCAAGTTCCGGAAGATGTTTCAAATAAAACTTCAACTATTCCTGAATTACCACTACTTCAAGAAAGGGAAGATATACTTGAAAATTGTGGACTGGATCCTGCTACTTGGCCAAATCATTTAAATAACGCCCAGCAAACTTTGTTAGTTTCTCGTGGACCAGTAAACTTGAATGCGGATGCAAAGTACCAATTTCCCTCAAATGATGAAAATCGTCATTTTTCTCAAGCATGTTTTGAGAAGAAATTAAAAAATGGTGAAACTGTAAAAAGATCTTGGCTTGTTTATTCAAAAAGTTCAGATAGTATATTTTGTTTTTGTTGTAAGCTCTTTAGTAGATCTAGTATCAGTTTGACTTCAACTGGATTCAAAGATCGGAAACATGTGCATGAACATTTAAACAGTCATGAAACAAGCCAAAATCATTTGAACGCATGCATGAAGTGGATTGAAATGTCGAATAGGTTACGTACTGCTACCACGATTGATGCAGATTTTCAAAAATCAGTAGAGGCTGAAACACGATACTGGCAGAATTTGTTACAACGTCTTTTATCTATTATAACATTTCTTGGAGAACAGTCTTTAGCATTTCGAGGTTCTTCTGATAAATTATATGAAAGAAACAATGGGAATTTTCTCAAATTGGTTGAATTACTCGCACAATTTGATAATTTCATGGCCGAACATATTAGAAAAATCCAAAACAAAGAAGTTCATGTCCATTACTTGAGTAACTCAATTCAAAATCAGCTAATTGAAATTGTTGCTAAAAAAGTGACAGATCATATTATTCTGCTTATTAAAAAGGCTAAGTACTATTCAATAATAGTAGATTGTACACGAGACATTTCTAAAATCGAGCAAATGTCAATAACTTTACGTTTTGTTGACATAGATGAAAGTAATAACGTTCTTATCCGTGAACATTTCCTCGAGTTTTTGCCTGTTTCTCTGACTACTGGCGAAGCTTTAACTGAATCGATTGTAGAGGTTTTACAAAAATATGGGCTTTCCATTACCGATATGCGCGGGCAAGGATATGATAATGGGTCAAATATGAAAGCGCAAGAAAAAGGTGTACAGAATCGTATTCGCCAATTGAATAGTCGGGCTTTTTTTGTTCCTTGTAACGCTCACACCCTTAACCTGGTAGTTAATGATGCGGCTAAATCTACGATAGATGGGGTCAAGTTTTTTCAACTGTTCAAAGCGTTTATAATTTTTTGAGTGGCTCTACTCGTCGTTGGTCGATTTTAAAAAAACATTCAGGTAATGGCTTATCAGTTAAGCCTCTCAGTGAAACAAGATGGGAAAGCAGAATTGACGCAATCAATCCGTTTCGATATTCAATAGGGGAAATATATGACGCACTTTTTGAAATCAGTCAAGACTTAACATTTCAAGCTGATGTTCGTAGTGAAGCAGAGTCGTTGGCTAAGAATATAAAAAAGTTTTCTTTTTGTGTTTTTACTGTCCTGTGGCACACAATCTTAAATCAAATTAATTTGGTAAGCAAAGCTTTACAAAACGTTGATTGCGAAATTTCACAAACTGTACGTGATCTTCAAAAGACTTTATTGTTTCTCAAAGATTACCGATCAGATAGTGGTTTCAACCGAATTTTAGAAGATTCAAAAAAAATGGCCGAAGAACTCGAATGCGAGACGTGTTTTGCTCAATCGACAGTCATTCGACCTCGTAAAAAAACTAGAATGTTTTCCTATGAAGCTCCGGATGAGTCAATCAATGATCCACAACAAAAATTCAAAATCGAGTGTTTTTACACTATATTGGATAAGGCCATCAACTCTATAGAACAACGTTTTGAGCAGTTAGAAACCTATGTAGATAATTTTAATTTCTTGTTCAATATTGGAACGATTAAGGAAAATTTTTCGAATCAGGATCTTCTCAAACATTGCAAAGATTTGGCCGCATCATTAACTGCCCAAGAAAGTTCTGACATCGATGCGTTGGATTTGTACAACGAATTGTTAGCTCTCTCACAATTAATAGAACCTAAGACAACTCCACTGGAAGCACTGCAGTATATTGCTCGAAATGAATTTTTCACGCCAAACGTTGCTATTGCTCTGCGTATTTTGTTGACTTTGCCTGTTACAGTAGCAAGTGGAGAACGCAGTTTTTCAAAATTAAAATTGATTAAAAACTACTTGCGTTCGACGATCTGCCAAACAAGATTGACAGGACTTGCTGTTATATCTATAGAAAGTGAATTTGCAAAAAACTTGGACTTTTCGGACGTCCTCAAAGCGTTTGCTGAAGCAAAAGCTCGAAAAGCTAATTTTATGTAGATGTATTAGGAAAAACCCTTCTGTAACTTTAAAAACATTTTGTTCTAGAATAAATGAATTCCTTATTAATCGGAAAATCTGACTTTCACTGTTTTTTTAATGAACCTTTGACCCTATAATTAGGAAGCTGTTGCTTAGAATATTCCAAGATTTTTTAATTTTGCCTTATTTTGTCTATTTTTAAAATTTTGCAAAAGTTATTGAAATTCCCATCCGATGAAAAGATCATTTGCCGTATTTTTAGGAAGCTTTTCATCTTTTAGTCGATCTAAAAAAAGGCGGCAAAAATTATATCGCCCGGAGCGCCAAAAGACCTCGCACCGGCCCTGCCTCCTTACCGTAAAAACGGTTCCTGATCAACTGTTAAGTCTAGTCACTTGGCTGTGAGCGCGACTTACCCTGTCTGTAGCAGTTTTTCAATGCTGAAGGCTTATTCGCACTGTTGTCAGCATTTGGTCGTTCTTTGTTAATTTGCTTGAATGTTAGTTCAGAGAGGCCAAGGTACCTTTTGATTTTCCTTTCCCCCCTTTTCTTCGAGCCACATGACTATGTTTATTATGGATTCTTTTTTTTTGAAACCTAATTTTGGCTATTTTTCTCTCACTACTCCCAAGCCTATGTCGCAAAAATATCTCGAATGTAAATTTTGGTTAGCCAGAGCAGAATCCTCGTAGATATGTAGGCAGTTTTTTAGGGTGGATCGAGATTTCGCCGAATCGAAAATAGAGGATGCTTGGCGCCACACCATTTACATGGAGCATAACCTCAAGGCCAACACTAGCATTCGCTGGTTTGTTAACCTTCAACCTTCAATTCATTAGTTGGGATGCTTGGGTTCTGCCATACAGTAGCCTCAGAGTTTTATCTGCCCAAACCTCTTAAAGCAAAGTTACATTCACCTTTATGATAGCTGGGATAGTGGCTCTGTTGACAAAATCCAGCTTGGCACCTTTCTAAATGCTGCTAAGTACTCCGGTAGCCAGTCTTTGAAACTGAGCATTTTGACACATCTGAACCGAAAGAAGGGCATAGTTTTGCTCGTGTTGGTATTAAAGATATTGTTCATTTATTCCACGATTCCTGTGTTCACAGCTTAGTGAAGTCATTCACAAGACCCGGTAAAAAATGGTTTTAAAAGATATCCACCGTCGTATTTTTTCCATTGCTAGCACCAGTTACCTTTCTTGGGGTCACCGTCACGTACTTTAACTTTTTTCTACAGGAAAGTTGCTTCTTTGTTGATCTTTGCCAATGTTTAAAGCTTAATTTCCAAAATTCTTTTGCAGCCTTCAATTGAGTATGCTGCTCGCAATTGTTTCTCTAGCCCAGGCTAGGTTCGGAGTCAGAGTCAGGTCCGTCTAATTGTGCGTTCCATACCAAGGTGTCAAATCCTCCATGTCCCTGTGCTTTTCGGGAAATTGAAGTGGTCATTCTTCTCCTCTCTACGCAATCGCGTTGATGTTTTTTTTATCCCCTTTTGATTGCATTCCGAAATAGTAGTATGACCTCTAGAACAGCTTGGTTGCATCACTTACCTAGGTATATGCACAGTAACATCCCCACTTGTACGGCTTGCATTAATCACCACCTGAGCTGATCTCGGCCTCTCCCCAACCGTTGAGAAATTCTGCCAATTTTTGGGTAGACATCCTCACCAATGTTATTCTATTTTCGTCCACCTAAAAGTGATTTTTCTAGTGCCTTTTTGAACGTTTACCAGCAATAAAAAAAGACATATATAACACGCTCAAAAGCAAACGTTAATTCTAATACCTCTACATTGAAGCGAGAAAAGATAATAAGTACCCATGTTTGACATCAGCGTTCCTGAGGGAAGTTGGTGTTTTAATTGTGTGAAATCTATCAAATGGCGGTAAAACAAATTTCAGACTGATTGATAGGTTAGTTTGGACTTGGCAGCCATTCGAGTAAGAGGTGTTTCGTGATTTCCGCTAATATGGAAAAGAGCAGTATGGTTCGGTAATTCGCCTTTTGTTTTTGGATGGAAAAAATGCGAGGAGATTAAAGCTAAGTTGGATGCTGTTTATGACGACACTTCGCCATCTATAACCACAGTTAGATATTGGTTCTACGAATTTAAATGTGGGCAAACATCCGTTGTTGATGAGAAACGACCAGGACGCCCAGCAGACGTGGTTACCGAGGAAATCATTCAAAAAGTCTACGACATGATTCTTGTTGCTCGACGAACGAAAGTGCGCAAAGTAGCAGAGGCTATAGGTGTGTTGACCGAAATGGCAATTTATATATTACATGATAGGATGGCGATGAAAAAATTGTCGGCCCGATGGGTGCCGCGATTGCTTACGGTGGACAGTAAGCGGATGCGGCTGTTAACTTCAAAGCAGTGTTTGCAGTAATTTAAGTGAGATCTGAAGGAGTTTTTGCATCAAGTTGTCACTGTGATGAAACCTGGATTCATTATTAAACACCAAAAACTAAGCAACGATCAAAACAATGGATTTCTTCCGGCGAACCTGCTACAAAAAAGGCGAAGACTGGCCAATTGGCCAGATAGGTCGTGACGACGATTTTTTTGGGATGCAAACGGCGTCATCCTTATGTATTTTTTTTAGAATAAAGAAGAACGATCACTGATCAATGCTATAGTGAGTTATTGGACCGCTTCGACGAAAAATTGAAGGAGACACGGCCGCAATTTTGCGAAAAAGAAGGTGCTGTTTCACCATGCAAACGCACCAGCACATTCATCCGGAGTTGTCGCCACCAAACTGCATGAACTACGTTACGAGTTGCTGCCACACTCTCCGCATTCACCCGATCTGGCTGCCTGCGACTCTTTCTTGTTCCCTAACGTGAAGAAATGGTTCACGGGAAAAAAATTTAACTAAAACGAGGAAGTCATCGCCGAGACAGAAGCGTATTTTGGAGAGTTCAACAAATCCTATTTTTCGAAGGTGTTGAAAAAATGGCAGGAACGGTGGGGGAAGTGTATCTTACTAAAAGGGGACTACAGGTATGTTGAAAAACAAAAATTGTTTTTTGAAAGAATGGTGTCTTCATTTCTAACATGAGTGCCTTATTGAACCGCCCTCGTATAGTAAGTCCGAGAAATTTCGCTGTTTCAAACTGTAGCCACCAAGCCTTGTAAGCTGGAATTTCAAATTTGACTCCAACTTGGCCACTTGTAGCTCACACTCTTTGAACAAAACAGCTGCTTCAAACAATGTGCTTACCCCTTTGACACCTAGAAACTTTCTAGCTCTGACCTTCTTCCTTGCTTCTTTCATATTTTCTAGGGTTTGACAAGCTTTACCCGTTTGTCCATAGCGGGCTTCTGGTTTTGGGTGACGGAAAGATAGATGGATAGAAAGACAGATTGAGTCTGCACTTCTCAGTGCGCCTACCCTAATGATTGCGGGTTGACCACTTGCCCAAGAAATGATTCTGGATTGGGAGGTGAAAGTCCTCCCTCTCTTTTTGTAAATAGGAGTTTGTTACAATTACACTATCCTCAGCAGTATTGAAATTTGACGCTGCAGTAGGTGGATTTCTAGGAAGTTCCTACAACTTGTTTTCACCCTCTAAATTCTTGGTAAATATAAACTCAAAGGGTTGTAAAACCTCGAAAGCTTTGTACGTGACAGGTGTTTCCTTGATTTTCACGAGTCACATAATATCCCGATGATCTGTGGCAATTCTACATCATTAGTGCAGGCAGTAGCCGTAGATTATATGATTTTCTGCAAAAAGAAGGTATACGCCACAGACACCAACGACAGAGTTTGGTATAATGCGCCAATACCCAATGGAATACCAGCTATGCACAAAATGCACTCTCAAAACATATGTCTAGTCCTTCCAAAAATACAGCTCCATGTTTTGTTTAGGTACCCAACCATATAGCGGGTAACGGTAGCTTGTCATGGGCTTCCTTTACTCCGTGGAAAGATTGAACCTCTGCCGAAAGTTTCGTGACACTCTTCCTGAGTATCACTTCATATGTGGCTTCTGTCCCAAAGTGGGTAGCCCCACCTCAGGAGTTTGGGCGGTAGCCTTCCACCAAGGATTTACTAGGCTCTGAGCGTTTCTTTCAGGTTTTGGGAACCTCTTGCACTTGCATCCTTAGTATAGCTGCAGTTGCACTTAGAATAAAATTAGCGCTTGTCTTTAGGTGTTCTTTGTCCCCATAAATTGTTACGTTACCATTCTATGGAGCAGCAGCTATATGAGTGGCTCTGTTCGGGTGAGTTGGGAGGGCTTATGCAAGAAACTTTTGCTCGATAAAACTCATCATCGTCATATTCGTTTTACCCTGTATGTATTCTTAGTCTCTTCGTATTCTTGAAAGCATTTTATACCCACCCAGAAGTTAAGCTTCACTTTTCGATCAAATCCACGTGACTTTGGTTATTATAAATTCCTTTGTTTTGCTCTATTATAAATTCCTTTGTTTTGCTTGAATAGTCATCGTTTAAGACAAGTTTTTGTAGGGAACCGCGAAAACTCAACGATTTCAAGGTCAACACGTCAGTTAAGCAAATTTTTTCGAAACTTTCCTTATGTCTTTATCTATTCTATGGTCTACTCTATTCAAATGCCTTCCAAAACTAACAGTTCATTTAAGCTACGTAGTTTACATAGAAGGTTGCCCCATATCTAACATATTTATACCAACCGATCATACGTAACCCTCATTACTGCTTTACCGTTTGAGAACTCTCTTCTTTCTAATCAAATCCTTTGTGCTTGACTTACTGACCTCGTGGGATTTCGACAATACTTTCTAGCAATGCTAGATACTTCCACAATCCTGTGAAGCTAACGTTTCCGTGAAGCATGCTGGGATTAAGCTTTCGAGTTCCGTCACACCATACCGCAACATCCTAGCAACACTGTGTACCATTTTGGCATCATCTTCCTACGCTATACATTGCGCTGCCACCAATTTACCATTGCCGCTGGCCGCCAAAATTATACATACAGGATAAAACCAAGTGAACCTGCCACATATTCCACATGTTCCTGTTGTGTTATTCAGGAAGCAAATCAGAAAGGAACAGTGAAAGAAAGAGGAATATGACGGAAGAGTTAGTGAATTCGAAGGCTCGTATTGAAGATTGCATCCCTGTTCTCTTTGTCTCTTTTCTTCTTAGGTATACTCTCTATCATTGACAGTTTAGATAGAGGACGGCGTAGGCAATGCCCTAAATGCCAACATACGAAATTTCACTGCGGCAAAGTCTTCCTGTCTCCAGAGCGCATTGTATTGCCGGGACTTTTTAATTTGATAAATCCGTTGCAGGTCCTTGTTGCACACAAGTGACGGCATTTTCCGATTTTTCCTATTTTCTTCTTGAATCCGCAAACTGCATGCTCTGCTTGCTTCCTAGCTTGTTGGCTTGTATGTTTCAACTTCGGTCGTATGGCATGCATCCTTCCTTCTTCTTACTGAAACATATAAGACGATTTATTCAAAACGTATATCGGTCGGTTGGACGTTCTCAGATTCGATTTTTTTTTTTATTTTCTCGCTCTGAAATCTGCAAAGAAATGTCGATGAAAAAATCTTTTCATAGGTTTTACTTGTAGTTTTCCGGGAGAAAAGTTACGGCTCGACAACTAAACGAAAATCTACCAAAGGAGCAAAGGTTCTGATCCCGTTTCTTTACTTTTTCCACTTACGAGGGGATGTGTACGAGTATATGCCTTTACCGTTTGCTGTTCTTTGCGAAGAATTGAAATTTAGATTAGGATGGCGTGGAGGAATAGTGTACAGTGAAACGGTAAAGTGATGCTGATTCAGCATCGATAGTGGCGGAATGAACGATGATGTTGTATCGTAAGGTCTGTTCTCTTGTTGGCGGCACAGGATACAAGATGGTTTGGCTTTGAATTTTGAAATATATTTGTAGAATGGGATAGGTTAGCACAGTCTATGCTAAAAAAAGTCTTTATTTATTTTCCGAAGGATTTCGGAAATTTCCTTTTAATGAAAGGTCCAATTCTACGTGGATAGAATAGTTTTTAATTTAATTATTATTTGGTAATGGTGAGGTAACATTAATGCATTTACGTCTAGCACTCGTTGCGTGTAGACGTGTTTTAAATCGCTCCTGTCATTAATTTTAAAAATTAATTAATTTTTCACAAAATTCAGTTGAAAACAATTTTTTTTTAATTGAAAACCATCATCATTCGAGCATTTATCGAATACCTGAAATTCATTTCCTGAAGAAAAATCAAAAGTGGAAATATGTTCAAGGGAAGTCCCGGTCCGAGAACATTCCCTCTAGTCTCGCTGCAAAAGCAACGACATGGAGGAGCCCGATGGCTTCAGCCTTCAACCAGAAGATCCGTGCCCATCGCCAACGATGACGGGCGAAAAAAACTAAAAAGAAGATACGACGATAAAGAAGAAAAACCGACAATCCTATCGGTAATCGAAATCGAGCAGCTGATCAAAGCTGAAAAAATTGAAAAAGAAAATGAAGAGCTCAAGCTTCGAGTTAAATCGTTAGAAGCACTTGTTGGAACGTTAACGTTCAACAAAGATAAAGAAACCAAGAAAGGCCGACAAGCAAATTCAAAAACCGAAGACAAGAAAACTAAAAAGCCAAAGGAAGAAGCTAATCAAGAAGATGTCCTCAGCGCAGGCGGCGCAAACGACAGCAGAAATTACTGTGCAGCGCTGCTGGTCTTGAAGAAACGATGAACATTGAAGAAGATCCAGGTAAAACGTCTTAGTTAGATAATGAGTTCATTGAATACTTTAAAATTAAAAATCGGCAGAAAAAACCAAAAGGTTTGTTTGCTGGTCCGTCTGCTGGTCCGTCCGTTAACATTAATGAAAAAAAAGAAAAAGTCCCACCAATCAATGTATTTGGGCAAACGGGCAAAGATATGGTTCGGCTTTTGGCAGCCGAAAATAAGCTAAAAGATTTTGAGATACAAAGAGTCAATGCCGATAAATTGACAATTAGGACTAAGTCGTTGGTTGATTTTCAGGCAAAAAAAAGTGCCTTAAATTCTGGAGATGTTCCGCATTTCACGTAAACCCCGAAAAGCGAAAAGAACCAAACCTTTTTATTGAAGGGTCTGGACTGTGGTGAGGACACAGTCGATCTCCTTCAGGTGCTCCAAGAAGTTGCAGCAGAAATACAATTTATTTCAGTTAAAAACTTTGCAACGAGAAGATCGATTGTGGAGCGCAAAAACTTGCCTCACTACTTAGTCCAGATTTCCAGCAAAAGTAGTTCGAGTGCCCTGCAAAAAATACGTTACTTGAACTTCCGCGTGGTGAGGGGGGAACGCCTCCAGAAAAGTGAGGTCAACCCGTGCTACAGGTGTCAAAGATTCGGACATTCGGCTGCCAATTGCGCCAGGAAATATAGGTGTGTTAAATGCAAAGACATTCATGCTCCCGGCGAGTGCAAATTGGCTCAGGCGGAGCCCAAAGAAAAACTATATCGTGTGAACTGCGGTGCCTTTGGTCATCCAGCATCATATCGAGGATGCCCCCGGTATCAAGATGCAAAGGTTAAAGTCACTCCGAAACAAAGTCAAGCACACCGCAGTGTGATACCTACCAACTTCGTCAAGCCCAGGGTGTCATTTGCACTTGCTGTGAGAGAACCAGCAGACAATGTAAATAAAATAAATAATGTAAGTGGCATTAATGAGCTACTCCTTAAAATTTATCAGTAATTAAATTCCTTATCGGAGCGAATCGATAAACAAGATTCGAAAATTAACATTGTTTTTCAGCGTTTAGGGCTTTCAAATGCCTCAAAATAAGTTGTCATCCAGCCACATTCCCACGGATAGGATTTGTCTCATCTCGATCAACGTCAACTCCATTGTTACTTTACATTGGCGTGATTATCTCCTTGAATTCATTGCCAGACAAAAGCCTAACATCGTGCTTCTCACCGAAACCCACCTCAGTTCATGGCACTCCATGATATTCAAGGATTTTGAGTTCGTAAGAAACGATAGGGTAACAGGTGATGGGGGAGGTGGCACCGGGATATTGCTTCGAACACCCTATTGTTTCCAAAATATTGAAAAAGTCGAATTCAAAAGCTTTGAATCTCTTGAAGTGTCCGTTATCAAAATCTCACTGCCAGCTGGGGATAACCTCTTCGTTATCTCTGCCTATGCAACTGGTGGAACTGTTCTCAAGCTCAGGGAGGAGCTCAATTCCTTGTTTGAAATACTCGAATTGAACAGGCTGCATGGCTATTATATTCTTGCTAGTGACCTGAACGCCAAGCATACATCATGGCTGAACGCCACCAATAATCCAAGAGGTGTATTCCTGAAATCGTGGATAATTGAGAACCAAATTGAATACAGGTGCAATCTATATGGGTTGGAGTTCCCAACATACACTAGGACAAATTCATATTTGGACCTTTGCATTGCTGACGCAAGATTGAATTCAGCTTTAATAGTCCTCAACGGAAACTGCAGGTGCTTCCTTATGATAGCGACCATAACGCAATCGCAATGGAAATCAATCATCACAGGGATGATTTCTTCCTCATTCCAGTTCAACATGAAAATCATCGGTTGAATTTCAAAAAAACAGACTGGGGAAGTTTCAAAAGAAGTTTAATCGCGAGTACCGGAAGCATTCCCTTCTGATGGTGGCAACTCTTGCTCAATGGTTCCTAATGTCAAGAATCTAACTAACGATGAAATAGATGTCTATTTGTCGAAGTTAGAGAAGCTGACGTTGGAAACAATTGAGAAAGTAGTTCCCAAGATTAAACTTCGAAACAATATGGAAGGATATGAAACACCAACCAGCGCAAGGTTGAAAAGATTGAAAAGCGTCAACAATATTTATCGACGATTTTTGGATTGCAACCATCCCTCGTTGTCTTTGTTGAAATTACATTTGAAGAATATCCGGAACTTAATCCGGTCATACTTCAGGAGTGAGGTCAGCAATCAATGGGCGGAAAAATTGAGGGGTATTAGCCCATAGGACCCAGACAGCGTGTTTGCGAAAGTGAATAGCATATTCCGCAAGAAGTCTCGAGTGAAGGTATCGAATCTTGAAGTCACTAGTGATGAGATAAATCTTCTCGATAGGGCTGGTATCGAAACTGATAGTACGACTCCGAATAGAAATGGAAACAGGATTATTTGTGAAGGGTTGGATAAACTTGCCCTGATTGGAACACATTTTGAATTGGTTCATCTAGCAAACCCTGAGAGAGGGAATGAAATATTTTCAGAGGTCGTTGAAGCAAAAGTTTCCGACTTCAAATCAAGCCTGAACGGCCAATCAATTCTTCATTTCAATGAAACATTAACATCTGACCTCATACCGAGCTTGAATATTATTGATTATTTTGTCAGCTATGAAGACTTGTGTTTCATATTTCCCAAGATAAACAACAAGAAATCATGTGGTACTGATGGTATTCCAAATGTAGTTCTCCGACATTTGCCTGAGGTTGCTATTAGGAATTATTGCATATTGTTCAATAACATGTTGAGCAATTCATATTTCCCAAATGAGTGGAAATGGGCTAAGGTATTTCCGATCTTGAAGGAAGGAAAAGAATCTTCATGCCCGAAAAGCTATCGCCCAATCAGCTTGCTGCCTACCATCAGCAAGGTGTTTGAAGTGATACTCAACAGAGCATTAAACGCCCACATTGAGGAAAATGAGTTGATCCCGAATCGCCAATTTGGTTTTCGTGCCAGGCATTCGACCACACATGCAATAACGAAAGTAACCTCAGACATCTGTTGGAAACTAAATGATAGACAATGTGTTGGAGCATGTCTCATTGATATGGAGAAAACCTTCGATACGGTGTGGTTAGATGGACTAATTTTTAAACTCCTTCAGGACAAGTTCCCCAGACACCTTGTCGCCATGATGTGCGAAATGTTATACGGGAAATCGTTTGTTGTAACTGATGGACATCTGACAACAAGGCGCGAATTCAAGGTCTTGAATGGTCTACAGCAGGGAACAGTTACTGCGCCTCTACTCTTCTCAATCTTCATTGGCAAACTATTGAACGGCTTTGATTTTAACGTCTCGGCAACGCGATCATTGGTAGCGTTTGCTGATGATCTGATCATCTATACGGCAGACCGAAAGGCTACAATAGTTCAGAGCAATCTCCAAAAAATGTTCAATGATGTACAGCAGTACACTGACAATTGGCGAATGAAAATCAATGCGCAGAAGTGTGAAACAATCTTGTTTCGGACAAAGCTGCAGGGGGTCAGTCAAGACTTGAAACGTAATTGGAAAGATTTCCACATCATGGCTGGTGAGGGTAGTCTAGAACGGGTTCCACATAAATCCTGTGTTCGATACCTCGGTGTTTATCTTGATCAGTATCTGTACTATACTGAACATGTGAAAATCATGCTCAGTAAGGCACTTAAAGTAGTCATGGCCCTTCGAAAACTCTTTCATTCCAGATACATTGATCAAAAGGTCAAAATTATCTGTTACAAGACACTGGTTAGACCAGTTTTGACATATGGATGTCAGATCTGGTACAACCAGAGCGCTAGTACTATGGAAAAATTAAGAGTTTTCGAAAGGAAATGTCTTCGTGCATGTGCTGGTTTTTACAGAAAGCCTGAGACAGATTGGAAACATTATATATCGAATAGAAGAATTTATCAAACTGCTAAAGTGACGAGGGTCGATATCTTCATATTGAAACTTCTTCGGAATCATATCGCAAGATCTGTGACTTTGAGTGAAAACCCTTGGATTTCACAGCCGTTCCACCCTACAGACGGGTATATAGCGACTTGCCTCGCTACTGGCTTCATTCCTCCAGAATCATTCGTGTATTTGGACATGAATCGATATGTTTTTGATTCTGACGGCGTCCCAGTCATATGTCACATATATCGACGGGCCACCGATAAGAAGATAAAATATCCTCCGAATTTGAGTTCACGAGACCAACGATTTCAATGGAGATACTTATTTGCTAGATTCGTTGAAGCTGATCGAGTTGAGACGGCGCAATCCAGGTATTGGTGGCTGAATGACAATGTCTAAATTATTCGTGTTTATTTCCAGTTTTTGTAGTTTTTTTGTTATTTAGTTTTTTGAGTTTCAGCTCATTATTGCTACATTTAGTGTTGTTGTTTATTTGTGTTAAAAATAAGGTATAGGTTAGGTATATGTTATGTTTACTATATTTCGTTAGAGATAAGATTAAACCCTTAGGTTAGGAACATTGTTATAGAATTTTTTAAGTATAAGATAAAGTTTTTGATTGCATTTTATTAGAAATAAGTTGCAACATATTAGGTGTAGGATCAAAGTTTCACTGTTGTGTTTAAATTATAAAAAAATTTTAGGATAGTGTTGGTTGTTTTTTCTCCTTTTTCCTATTAAATTTTAAAAATATGTAATAATCTTAATTAATTGATTTGCTATAGTTTTTCTTGATGAAATGTGTTAATGATAACGTATAAATCTAGAGAGATATTTGGGCCATTAAGTTTTTTTATTGTTATTGTTTGGAATTTGCTTTATATTCTTTTAAAATTTATAACGATTAGTGTATAATAAAGCGCTTTTGACTTTGACTTTGACTTTGGTAACATTAATGCCTTCTCCTCTGTTCTCCTTGTATTTGTTCTACACGTACAATTTATTTTGCGAACACGCAGCTTTCGGGAGGTTATAAAAAATACCAGTGAATTACATAAAAGTTTTAAAGCATTTTTTGTCTGCAAAAAACTATCGGAATATAATTTTGTTAATCGAAATTCATCGTCGAAATGCGCATTTACATATTGAATCTCTAACTTTAGAAAAACGTTTTAGTTAGTATAAAATTTGGTACTACAAATTGAATATCAATTAAAAAGCACCCGTCACGCATTTTTTGTGAATTTCTCATTTTGTTTTACAATGTATTTGATGTTCGATAAATTTTCATCCATCTCAATCCATTAAAACATTTATTCATTCAAATTTTTATACAACCAAAGTCATAGCTGAAATTGAACCCATATCTTACCGATCAAAGAGAGATACACTACCATTCAGCCATGTGATGTCTTACGTTACCCTAACCAACATCATGTACACCAGTGACATTTAAATTTTTGATTTGTATATGCTGGTTACTTAAATTAGATTGTGATACTTCCTCAGTATACGTCACATAACTTTCTTGTAAACATGATCTAGTTTGACCTCATGTAATTTGCCTAGAGGTGTGTTTGATTTCATTTGAAGTACTACAGTCTTTCCCTTCTCTATATTTGACATTCGACGATGTACGGCGTTTCTGAAATCTGAACACTGAGAAAAATTTGATGTTGTGAAGAGAAATGGTTTGTGTCTCAATTGTCTGAACAAAGGACATTTAGTTGGAACGTGTCCTAGTACGTCGAAGTGCTTCCAGTGCAAGAAAGCACATCGTACACTCCTTCACAAACCTGCCGTATTAAGTAATGGGGAAGTTGTTCATCAATCGTAACTGTTAGCTGAGCATAGGGAGCAATCATCGAATCCGGTGTCATACATTAACCAGTTTTCATCAACAGTATTTGATCAGTATTCTTTGGTGGCGTTCTCGCACACTGTATAAATGTCTACCATATCTCCTTTCGATCATGGGCCATCGAGCTCATCGTCAATAGTCGTTAAGGCAGCTCTTTTGCCAGTAACACTAAACAATCGGTATTGTTAGCAAGACTTAGTAAAAGTTGATGCTTTGAGCGGGTGTGTGACTACGTGCCTTGCTGGATCAAGGGTCACAAACATCGGTCATCACTGAGAACGCAGCCCAAAGATTGGGAATTAAAAGAAAGTCTACGAATATTACTATAGCTGGGATTGGCAAAACGAAGGATATCTCAATTAACAGAAACTTGCAAATTAGACTGCATACTAGAACAAACGAATTTTTGACAATAGCCGCTTTCGTACTGAGCAAATTAACCAACTTCGTTCCATCACAGACAATTCCCACATTACTACGAGAGTGCATTGGAACTTTAGATTTGGCTGATCCTCATTTTGATCAGCCAAACGAAATTGGTCTTCTTTTGGGAGCAGATGTTTATGCCCAAAATATACTTGGAAAAGTTCGAAAATTGAAACTAGGTCCAGTTTTGCAGTGCACCAAACTGGGCTGGATAATATCAAGGAAAGTTGATGGTGATGATGCGCAAACAATTCACACTTTCAAAGTAGAAATAGATGGAAACATGGAAATCAGCGAACAGTTAAAATAATTTGGGAGAAAGAGGAGTTGGCAACGATATGATGCAAGAGGAGGAAGCCTGTGAGCTGCATTATAAAGTAAATATGCAAAGAGAACCAAACGGGCGGTACTAAGTTCGATTACCTTTCAAAGGTCCAGATAGCCAACATTCACTAGGTTGTTCCAGGGTAAATGCAATGGCAAGCTTATTGCATCTAGAAAGACGTTTTGCTGGAAAAAGAAAACGCCGAGAAGAATATTCGGCAGTAATTCAAGAATACATATGTTAGATTTGGGTCATATTAAGGAAGTTCCTTATTGTGAGGAAGTGACGTATGACCACGGAAGAAAGATCAGCGCAGCCAATTTTGTGCCACGTCATGTTGCAGTCAAAGAGAGTACGTCAACAAAGCTGCTAGTGGTATTTGCTGCCTTGCGGAAGACAAGTTCCGGTGTGTCCTTCAACAACACGTTATTAGCTGGACCATCCAGAATAGCATGACATCGACTGTCATCAATTGGAGACTAAAGCGTTTTGCGATGATGGCTGACATTACTAAAATATACCGGTAGGTGAATATGCATCCTCAAGACACAAATTATCAGAAAACCGTTTGGAGGCTACAACCATACGAACCAATTGAAGATTATTGCATAAGCACTGTCACCTTCGGAACAACTTCTACCCCGTTTCTTGCGATCCTCACATTACATCAATTGGCAATGGGCGAAACGAAAAAGTATCCTGCCGCAAGTCAGTCGGTATTAAAGGAATTTTATGTAGATGATTTACTGTCAGGGAGACATAACCTACGAGAAAGCGTGAATAAAAGAGATGAGTTGATCAAACTTTTGAAATCTGGTGGCTTTCAACTAAGGAAATGGATAGCAAACGACAAGCGAATATTACAAGATCTCCCTGCTGGAGGTATCGAAATGGAAGATTTAATAGATTTCGGATCGGCTAACGGATATAAGTCACTAGGAGCTATGTGGTTTCCTCTAAAGGATTATTTTACGCATGGATTGAAAAAAAGGAAACAATCAATAGCACATACAAAACACTCGTTTTTTTCTAAAATAGCACGTCTCTACGACCCATTGGAATGGATAGTACCTGCAATGATAACAGTAAAAATCTTACTTCAATGCCTATTGTTACCTGGGCAAGATGGGGATCAACCAATATCAAATGCAATAAATGCAGAATGGGTCAATCCGCTGGAACAATTACATAATATTGAAGACATTAAAATCCCAAAATGGGTAACATATCAACAAAATTCAGCAGTATCACTTCACGGGTTCTGTGATGCGTCTTAACGGGTGTACGCAGCAGCCAGCAATTTATATAGTGGTGCAATCAGGGTCATCGGCCAACAGTCATCTGTTAATGCCAAGACCAAAGTTACAACAGTGAATCCAATTAGCATCCGCCGTCTAGAATTATGTGGTGCAGTCTTGCTGTCACAACTACTGAAAGAAGTCAAATGGTCATTCGATTTCGAAAAAACACCTAACTGGTTGTGGGCCGATTCCGAAGTTGTCCTAGCATAGTTGCAAGAGAATCTGACTCGGTGGACGGTCTTCGTGAGCAATAGAACAGCTCATATCTTAGAAAATATCGGCAATATACCGTGGCGTTATGTTCCGTCCAAATGTAATCCAGCCGATGTTTCATCGAGGTAAGTTAAACTCAAGGACTTAGTCAAAAATCAACTTTGCGGAATGGACCAAGTTGGCTAGTTGAAAGTAGTGATGAATCGCCTAAAATTAAAGGAATCCAATCAATTGATATCAAAAAGCGGAAACATATAATGGTTAATGCCGGTTCACAAGCAGAAAATTTCTTGAGTGGCCTGGTTGAAACATTGACGAAATTAATAAGGGTCATGGAATATTGTTTTCGTTTCATCAAATCGAAAGCGAACCAGTCAGGTAGTCATACATACTTGACCAGTGAAAAATTAAGGCAGTCTTTCGAATTCTGGATTCTAAATGCTCATAAGAAATCTTATGAAGTCATCACCCATGGGGAATAAAAATAAACTGGCTAACTTGAATCTATTTCCGGACGACAAAGGAATCATGCGTGTTGGAGGACGTTTGAAACACTACCAGTTACTTTTCGATGAAAAACAGACAGTGATTTTACCACGGAATAAGAAACTCACCGATCTAATACTACATCAGATTCATTAGTCAACTGTACATGGACAAACACAGCTAATGCTGAATGCGCTCAGAAGGGAATTCTGCCAAATAGATGGCCGCAATTGCATCAAACGATTTATGCATATGTGGATCTGTTGTTTCCGTGCCAAAGCAATCATATCAACACAACTGATAGAAGATTTGCCACAACCTCGAGTGACCGTATCCCGTCCATTCACTAGCACGGGAGTCGATTTTTGTGGACCTTTTGATATAAAGGACAGGCGAGGAAGAGGAAGCAAGACCACAAAAGGATACCTGGCTTTATTTATTTGTATGGCAGTGAAAGCCATACATATTTAAGTCGTCAGCGATCTGTCTAAGCTCGCTTTCCTAGCAGCCTTACGAAGGTTTACGGGTAGACGCGGCTACAGCGAACATATGTACTCTGTGGACTGTGACACTAATTTCGTTGGTGTAGCTGCTGAGCTGAAGAATATGTCAGAAATTAGTGTTGGAGCAGCTGAAGCTCTGGCACAGGACCGAGTAATGTGGCATTTCAATCCTCCAGCTACATCCCATTTCGGAGGACTTTAGGAAGCTAGAGTCAAGTCCATAAAATCACATTTACGTCGAGTGGTGAGAAAGAATACACAAAAAATAGCTGTCAAAACCATAACCAATGAAGTCACTCATCTGAGCCGATCAAATAAACAACAAAAATATGAATTCCGGTCACATATACAGTCAGGATCTTAACACTTTAAACTTTTGTGTACAACTTGTAAACATCAACAACTATGACACCTTAAGCTGAAATGTAAATGCAAATGTCATTAACAGATAATAATTCATAATAGTAAACTTGAAACATAAAAATATCGTAACATTCACAATGACAATTACGGTAAATAGTAGTAGTCTTCTACCGCCAATGATGCCTTCATTAAAGTGAAGCAATTGCTCATTTTCACCCCAGTTGTTAGCCAGCCCGGATTGTACGAAGAACTTTTTTAATCCAATGTGACGCAAGTACAGTGGATATTGGAAGTGTTTTGTCCCAGAAAGACCACAAAGTTGTAAATGCCGATGAAGCACAACGGTACGGTACGTAACTATAGCATGATCTGGTTGGATTGCTCAGCAGTGGTCCAAAGTTTAAAGAAATTCCTTATGCTCGGCTACTACCCTATCACGCATAACCCTTAGAACGCCCTCTGCCGAAGTTTGAACGCTTTTGATGTTGAAAAGTACAAGTACGGGCTCATCTCCGTGAGCTGCTTCAGGGTCAGAGAGATTCCTTCCGAGCAACGAGCAGTGCAGCAGATCGTCTTTTTGCCAAAATTGCTTCACAATTCATTTTACTACCTCATCGCATCGAGTAAGTGTCGCACATGCCTGAGGATAAGCTGATAGTCTGCTTGGGACATTTCATACCAAGGGCATCCGGCCTGACTCCAGCCGTATAAAACCTAAGGATCTGCGTCGTCCCCACGATTATAGCGAAAAACGCTTGCGTGTTAGAGCAACATTAATATATCAGTCCCTATCATCTCTGATTCTTTCAAGATTTGCTCTGCGAGATTAAAAATTGGATTGCAGCATTTTTCCTGTTAATCAAAATTCTTCATGTTTTTGCATTTCATTCACTTTTCTTTGACAATATAAATTTTTAATTTTTTAATTTCTCAATAGAATTACTCCTTGTGTAAAGTAGTTAGCATGCGAAGAAAGAATCCTGGGAAACCCCACAGAATGACGAAGCGCTAGCCGGGCTCAGTATGCCACCCCGGGTACAAAATCTCTTTCTGCCAAGTATAATATCTGTGACAGCGGTGCCCAGCATGGCTGTAACAGTGCTCTTAATGTATCCGCATGGAATTTCCTAAAAAATTTGCATTTGTGTCTAGTTTAAAATGCAAGTTTTACCCACTGTATTAAATAATTTACGAAGTTGTACTAAGAGCATAGACTTCTGACAAATTTGTCTGCAATATGCACGTAGAGAACTATTTTCTGTATTCTTTTCAAAATCTTGGTCTAAGTAGTTTTGAAGGTAAGAGAGGAGAAATAGTCATAGATTTTTCTTGAATAACTTCAAAACAGCACAGTTGAAAATTATAAGAAAATTATATTTGCAACCCTCACTGATTGAGATCAGCGATGTTATCTCCCGATGTCCGTGCTCTCGGCTTTCTACAATTGGATGGAACATCGAAAGAATGGACGTCGATAGGTTCGTCGAGGTGCTCACAGCATGTGCACTGCTTTTGGGAGATCCGGAGGGGACAGAAGAACTGGCAGCTCAAGACGCAAAGCTTCTATGCCACGTGGAAAACCCCGGCACGGTAAGCCCCCAGTGTACTGGTGGTCAACTGAAATAGCTGAAAAACGAAGGGAGTGTCAGAAGCTTCGGCGTGAGGCTCAAAGGGCACGGAACCGTGACGAGGCAAGCAACCACGTAGCAGCATATAAATTGGCCAGGAAATGCTTTCGCAAATTGATCAACAACAGCAAGGCTCGCTGCTGGCAAGATCTAGTGGACAATGTGAACAAGGATCAGTGGGGCCTTGGCTACAAGCTAGTTATGCGAAAGCTTGGTGCCCTACGGAAACCTAGTACACATGATATGGAAAAGATGGACGAGATAGTGCGGGTACTCTTCCCCACCCATCACGTCCGTGTTGACGCTGTCCATGGAAAAACACAGTCGAGTGTCCACTCTTCACACAGCTGGAACCGGAAGAGGCAATGCTTTCGCTGAAAGCGAGGAAGGCTCCAGATCCAGATGGTGTTCCAGCTGAGGTGCTGTGGCTTGTCTATCACCATTGTCCTGACTTGCTGCTCAGCACATGCAACGCTTGCCTTCGGGACGGGGTTTTCCCGGTACGATGGAAGGTGGCGAGGCTCGTGCTGATTAGCAAAGGGAAGGGGAATCCCGAATCGCCGTCTGCATACCGCCCGTTATGCATGCTAGACGCGGCTGGGAAAGTGCTAGAGAAACTCATCAAGGGAAGACTCACTGACGCAATTCGTGCTGCTGGGGACCTATCTCCTCGACAGTATGGCTTTAGAGCAAGACGCTCTACCATTGATGCAATTGCAGAGGTGGTGAGCGTGGTCCAAAAGGCAGAGGAATATAGTCGCACCAAGCGACGGATCGTCCTGTTGGTGACACTTGACGTCAGGAACGCCTTCAACTCCGCTAGGTGGGTGGATATTCTGGATACGCTAGAAAACCCTTGTCAAGTTCCAAAATATCTAATGGACTATCTAAAGGACCGAAGCCTGCTCTACAATACAACACAGGGCCAAGGAAGGACGGAAATTACATCGGTTGCTGCCCAGGGATCTATCCTTGGTCCGGACCTATACAACGTGTCTCACGACGGGCTACTGAGACTTGAGATGCCAGATGAGTCGCGCTTGGTCGGCTATGCCGATGATGTTGCGGCTCTGGTCGCTGGACGCACCGTTAAAGAGGCGCAACTTAGGCTAGGTATGCTAATGAGCCTAGAGAGGGACTAGATGACTACTCGCGGGCTTAGTTTAGCACTGGATAAAACCGAAGTGGTCATCTTGATAAAACAGAGAATCCCTAGAGTAAGGATGATCAGTATTGGCAACTTACGAATCGAATCGAAGCTATCGGTGAAGTACCTGGGGCTACTGATCGACTCAAAGATGAGTTTCTCTGAGCAAATGAGGGCAACGGCTGAAAAGGCTGCTCCGGGAGTATCGGCTCTGAGTCGACTTATGGCCAACGTATGGGGACCCAGCCCATCAAGAAGACGCCTCTTGATAAGTGCTGTAGGGTCAGTGCTACTGTACGGAGCAGAGGTATGGGGCGACGCTCTCAGCAAGGAGGTTTACCGAAAACGTTTGGCACAGGTAAAGAGAAAAGGAGTACTGAGGATTGCATCTTCGTATCCGACAATCTCTGACTCGGTGGTGAGCGTTATTGCAGGCGTGATACCTGTCGCCCTCCTTGCTAGAGAGCGCCGCGCTATTTACCTGCACCGAAACGAGGATGCGAGGGAGACGGTTGTCCGCGAGGAGAGACAGCGTTCGCTTAACTATTGGCAGCAGTCTTGGGTGAATTGCACGAAGGGAAGGTGGACTGCGCGCCTCATCCCGGATGTGAGACCGTGGCTAAATTGAAGGCATGGTGAGACTTACTTCTATCTGACCCAGCTTTTGAGCGGGCGAGAGTGTTTTCAGTCTTACCTGCACAAGATTGATAAGTCACGGTCCCCCGATTGTCGGCTTTGCCAAGGAGAGGAGGACAATGCCTGCCACACATTTTTTGCGTGCACAAAATGGGTCAGGTTGCGAAGGAACCGCTACAGGGAGACGGGAGAGCTCATCCCGGGTACTATGGTTGCGGTGATGCTCGAATCGGGTGACAAATGGAACCAAGTGGCACATTATGTTCGGGCAATCCTGAAAGATAAAAGGGACTCACAGCAGCCGGGGTGTTGGTGCTGGGAGATCGCTTGTCTGGCACTTCCTCTCTCCCTCTCCCCTCCCGCTAGGAAGGAGTCCCCCAGCTTGCAGGCGCCTCAAGGCGTAACGAAACGAGACCTGGCCCGAAGTAATGTGTCAAATGGTTCCAGGCTAGGTTCTCAGGTTGACAGGGGAGGTGTTTAGTGGGTAGTACAGTCGCTTCTTGGGAGCATGGGAGTCCCACACTCTGTGCATAAATGGCTTTCAGCTCCCTACCATAAAAAAGAGGTCATCACTTTAGACCTGTCCACAAAATTTTGTGTTTGTAGCTGTTTAGTTTCCGAAAAAACATGTTCGGTAGAATGCACAGGCCGACGGAGTGTTGGGCGGATGTACAGACAGATGGATAAGCAGATAGCTCATCATTTTAGTATGATTTTGTAAAATTGTTTTACAAAACCCTAAAAAAATATCCGAACAAAATGTTGAATCACCTTCCCGCAGATAGAACGATAGAAAAAGTAACAAGATATGCATTAGAAGGTTCTATACGATTCTAGAATGTGTTCGTGAAATTTAGTCGCAGTTATTTCGATTGTATAATGGAGACAATAATCTTTAGTATCAGGAAGCGTGAAAAACGGAATTAGCTACGCATGGAATTGTTAAGAACGATCAAACCAAACGAATTTAAATGAAATCATTTAAATATGAAATTAGCGATTCGAAAGTGAAATGATAATAAACACGTATTTCATTTCAATCCAAGAAAACTCTCTTTAGCTTTCATGGAAATTTTCATTATAGGCCACAAAAGCATCTTTTTTGAAACAAAGTGTACCCAACATTGTTGCAACACATCATACTCTTGTAACGGTCTGGAGAAAAGGGGCTCTAACTACAAAGTACTACAGGAATGACTAACAGAAACTTAAGCTCGCTGCAGCATATATTATACTCCTATATAACGCGCAACTATTGCTCTTCCGTATTCAGGATGCATTTGTTGTTTGATGATTTCCCAAGGTACAGGCAACGAAGGCGGCGGTAGCGAGAAACAAACAAATTATACACGAAGAACAAATGAATGAAAAGCTTGTGGCCCGTGAAAATTCCTTGTCTTATGGGTTTAAATGATGCTTTTAAGGAAAGATTAAGTAGTTAGTCGTAATTGTTTGGGCCGTATTGATTGGATATTGTTATTTAATTAGTCGAGTTGTTGGTGAAAGGTTAACTGGGATGTGTTGAGCTTTTCACTGCGGATAGAAAGTTGTTAGGGAATAGATTGGATTTTGGTTGTTCGTAATTGCATTATCGAATGTCCTTAATAATCTGAAACTTATAACGTGCGTACGTTGCTCATTGGACCATAAAAGAACAATTTACATTTAATCAACCCCGTTTCCCATATCATATCGTATAACCTAACAGCAACCTAATGTTTGTGTCGTAGCAATCCAGCGCGTTCGTTCACGATAATACATATTATGAATTCGCCATCCATAATGTGGGAAAATTGCATTATAAATCGACTCTATGAACATTATCATCATTAAATGACTGTTCGCATCCCTTGTACATCGATTTGCAACCAGAAATAATATCGGACTGCAGATACTCGTCGTACAGAAGCGTTGAAAAGCTCTGCTGGTCGATAAATACAGCCAAGGCTCAATTATGCGACACAGGCCATAATAAAGTGTAGTCGTTAAACAGATTTAGCCGTTATTCAATTTGTGGTTCATGCATGGCTGGCCGATATGGTGGAAAACATACTGGCCCGGGCGAATGAACCGACAAAAGTTCCTGTTAATTATCTGAATTATTATTTGCCACTTGAAAATACAAATTCAACAGCAGAACTAATTACATCAACATGGTCTTAAACTTTGAAGCTCGAACCAAAGGTCCTGACTGGCTCGAACTATTTTTTTTGGTAAGGAAGTGTTTTAATCAATGACGAAAACGAATTAAAAAAATCCTTAATTACAACCCGTAAATTAGGCAAGACTTCATTTCCACCTACTTTTACTATCTTTTCCTTCCGTTTCTTCCAAATCGTTAAAAGAGTTTTCTTAACTTCATTCTTGAAGACGACGGTCGAGGAGCAACTTAAAAGTCGCAACTTTTAAGTAGTTAGGTGGTTTCGGGACGTAGTTTGTGGAAATAAATCGCTTTTTGGAGATTTGCCCAGAAGCACCGACCGGTTTGGTGTCGCGAGTTCAGCTTTAATGGGTGCAAGGACTTAACGTAAGAATTTAAACTTATTAGTGGAGTGTTCTTATTTACGTCCATATTTATATCATTCATCGCATCAGCCTATCTTTATGGTAATTGCGTGGATGTCTGATACACTAACCTGGGTAGGATACAAACATGTGTAGGGTAAAAACACTTTAAATCGCAATGTTTGTATCTACAAGGACACAAATTCTTGCTGAACTCAAAGAGAAACTTGTTTAATGCAACGACTTCGAGGAGTGATTTTGAATAAATAATCATATGAAAGTGAACTAGAAAACTAACAATACGCATATGTTGTTTTGTCGTAGAAATAGAGCAAGTTGGTTCCAAGGAGGAGTATAGAATGTCAAGAATGAATGCAGACTGCGATTAGCTATCCTTTATAAAGTATCACTTCATACCGACTTGGATGGAATCCCTAGATGTTGTAGTTTTGACGAGTCCTTAAGAAGCTGGGAATTTAAAGTCATAATTGCTTATGGCATAGTGTTGTTTTAAGTATGAGTGCAATTCTAGTTGCTCCAAAGACACCAAGAGAAGGGAATTCTACAAGGAGACGGGAGAGCTCACCCCGGATAATATAGTTGCGGTGATGCTCGAATCGGTTGACAAATGGAACCAGGTGGCACATTATGCTCGGGCAGTCCTAAAATATAAAAAAAAAATATATAAAAGGGACTCACAGCAGCCGGAGGCGCTGGGGCTGGGGGATCGCTCTTCTGGCATTTCCTCTTCCCCTCTCCCCTCCCGCTAGGAAAGGGACTCCCCAGCTTGAAGGCGCCCCACGGCGTAACAAAACGAGACCTGGCGCGAAGTAATGTGTCAAACGGTTCCAGGCTAGGTTCTCAGATTGACAGGGGAGGTGTTTAGTGGGTAGTCCAAGGGTATCCTCCATGGGAGTCCCACACTGCCAGACTCGGCGGGCGTAAATGCCTTCACCTCCCTACCACAAAAAAAAAAGACACCAAGAGCAGTTATTTACATTATTATCGTGGTTCCCCCTTAAATAATTATACAATATCCAAAAATCGCGACCTGTTTATCTTTCCACCCAGTCGTGTGTGCATTACAGCAAATTTTCGATCAAACCATATAATCTAGAATGAAATTTTATACAAAGATCCAAAGTGATGCGCTTTTGAAATTTTCAATACAAAAGCAGTTTTATGAGGTTTCTAAGGGGGTCTCCTTAGAATTTGTTTTTGCTAAAGGTAGGCAATATTGATATCAAATGAAAAGTTGTGACGGGTTGCTTATGTTGTGAACGTACAAACGCGCCGCCTCGTGTTGTCGCCAGCCAATAGCATCTATACTAAAAGTATGAGCAGCGTTCCGCTTTATGTTAATTCGCATGATAAAACATATAGCAGGTATGCGGTGGAGATGGAGAGACGGCAGCGGCATGCATCGCACAACCAAGTAAGAGTCAGCCAGCAGAAAAAGAAGAAGGAATAGAAAGTAGCAACAGTGTGTAAATGAGCCAGATAAAAGCTTCACAGAGGGGAATGGCGCAAAAAGAAGAAGACGACGTAGAAGGAAAAGACTGCAACTCGCGAGCTAGCGCCAGAGAGGAGAATGCTGCAATTAGCTCAAAAGCTCTCCTTGCTCTTCCGCAAGTCTGTTTCTTGTCTGTTTCCTGTTGGATATCGTTTGTTGGCTCTCTCAGTTTACGTATAAACGAGACGGAGAGGAAGAGCTTCTGTAGAATGGGAACTCATGTGTTAGCATATTTGGCAAATTTCGAGGAAAATTGGAGCAAAAGCTTGCGCTGCAACCAAATATAAACACTTGGTGGAGTATTAACTGATAAGTTTGTGTTTTGAGACTGCTAGGTGGCGTGCTGCTATCTAAGCATTAACCGTCTATTCAACGTGTGAATAATTTCGTGACAAACCCGATTCAATTTCCAGTTTCTCTAAAACTGGGTGTTCTGAAAAGTAAATTCAAATGGTAAGGGGTGAGGTGTTGGCTTGAGCCGTGATCCTCAGCCAGCATTATGGCGTTCACGCCGTGTAGCTATCCCGCACTGAAGAATTTCTATTTTGCAGGCCGAAAAACAATTTAAGC
Organism: Odontomyia ornata; assembly: GCA_963969285.1. NCBI lineage: Eukaryota > Metazoa > Arthropoda > Insecta > Diptera > Stratiomyidae > Odontomyia > Odontomyia ornata. Next base: position 263,026,297 of record OZ017742.1, read on the forward strand.
GTGGATCCAGCCACGTCGCTCAGCGAGCGTACCGGCCAGCAGTGCATCAGCCCGGGAAATCAGGACCATTCAGCGTGTGCGGGCTGGCCTACCTATTGGTAACCGACGGAGTCAGGGGGAAACAAGCCCGTAAGTCACCTACGCCCGGCCCTACAATGTAGCTAGGAGCAGGCACTCCAGTGGAGCCTATGCAGGACCTTGGCCCACCGCGAAGGAGGAGTGCCGAGCGAGGAGCACGGTACTCCTGGACAGCAGCGAGCGCGCAGCCAGTAGCAAGCGCCAGCGTGGAGGTTGAAGGGAGCTCAAACGGAAGGAGCTTCTCAACCTACGCAGACTTGCCCGCTTCTCCTCTTCAGCTGCTCGGCGGGCCCATTTCAGGGAGGATGCGAAGGAGCTACGCCGCGGGATAAGGAAAGAGATACGAGCCCGTCACCAAGCAAAAAAGTGCCTGTAGGTAGTTCGACGGCGTAAAATTTGTAATCATCGAAATTGAACAAATTGTGTCAATTTAAATTAAATAGAAAAGATTTCTGCTAAACTTAAAACTGAGTGTTTTTCTGACGCGGCTTAAGGGGATAGTAACAGTTAGTTTCAGGAGTGCAGAGGAGAGGCCAGTAGGTCCCTGTTTATGATATAAAATTTAGTTTAAATTGATACAATTTGTTCAATTTCGATAATTTCAACTTCCACGCCGTGGAATTCCTGCACGCACGTTTCCGCCTAATGAAAGGGGTCGTTTTACGTTCCTTATCCCGTGGCATACCTCTTCCGCCTGCTCCTGGAAATAGGCCCGCTCAGCAGCTGAAGAGGAGAAGCTGGCAAGTCTGCTTAGGCCGAGAAGCCCCTTGCGTTTGAGCTCTCTTCGAGCTCCACGCTGGTGCTTGCTACGGGCTGCGCGCTAGCTGCTATCCAGGGTACTTTGCTCCTGGGTAGGTACTCCAACTTCGTGATGGGCTGTGTCCTGCTCTAGGCTCCGTCTGGAGTGCTTGCTCCTAGCTACGTTATGGGATCAGGCATAGGTTACTTGTGAGCTTATTTCCCTTGACTTTGTCGGTTGCCAATGGGCAGGCTGGCTCGCAGACGTAGGGTGATCCTGATTTCCCGGGCTGATGCACTGCTGGCCTGATCCTGTTTTCCCGGGCTGGGCTGGATTCTCCTTGAATTGCAGACCGGCCTGAAAAATAGAAATTCTTCAGTGTTGGATAGTCACATGGCGTGAACGCCAAATGCTGGTTGAGGATCATGGCTCAAGCCAACACCTCACCCTTTACCATTTGAATTTACTTTTCACAACACACAGTTTTAGAGAAACAGGAACTTGAATTGCGGAAGTCGTGTAATTATTCACACGTTGAATAGACGGTTAATGGTTGGGTAGCAGCATGCTTCCTAGCAGTCTCAAAACACAAACTGACCAGACAGTACTCCACCAAGTGTTTATATTCGATTGCAGCGCGATTGCTCCAATTTTCCTCGAAATTTGCCAAGTATGCGAGCATATGAGGTCATATATTATGGAAGCTCTTCTTCCCCATCTCGTCTCGTTTGTACGTAATCTGAGAGAGCCAACAAATGGTATGCAGACAGATAAACAGACCTGCGGAAGAGCAAGGAGAGCTTTTGAGCTAATTGCAGCATTCTCTTCTCTGGTGCTTACGCCTGGCTCGATGCTGCTGTTACTTCTTCTTTCTGTGCCATTCTCCTCTCTGGAGCTTTTATCTGGCTCATTTACACTTGCTCGCGAGATACTTTTGCTACTGTGTATTCCTTCTTCCCTTTCTTCTTCTTTCTATTGGCCGACTCGTACTTGGTTGTGCGATGCATGCCGCTGCCATCTCTTCATTTCAACCGCATACCTGCTACTCCTATTTGTTGTAAAATGTGAATTAACGGAAAGTTGCTCATACTTTTAGTATTGATGACATTGGCTGGCAACAACTTGAGGCAGCACGTTTGCGCGTTCGCAACACTTATTTGGTAAGGAGGCCTCACCACAATAATATAGCACGAATTCCTTAATTATCAGATTGAACATCTACCCTGTTTTCTCTACAAGGTAAGCATTCAATTATCTATTGCTATAAATTTTGTTAATATTTGCTAGTTGCTTTGGATTTAAAACATAAATAGAGTTAGGTTAAGTCCAAACTAGCCTTCACATGGACACTTACTTACATCCAGGTTATCAAGGAAGAGGAGGGGCGGAAAGTGGCCAGGTTGATACATGTCCTCTCAACATAACGTAGCCATTAACAAGCTGAGTAAGCAGGGGAGTGCTCCTACCAGAAGGTCTTTGTAAACATCCTAGGGTTAGAAGCAAGTTTTCTAATGGCGTGAATCGATAACTTGAACTATTCATCCAATACTTGGATATGAAATCGTTCAAATTTATACAAAAAATGCACAGTTTCTTTCATAAGCACAGTGCAGCCGCCATTTTAATCTAGCTTAAATGATTTTTCTGAATGCTCGGCCGATTGAACATGTTCAAGTTAAACACTATTCCTTAAATTTTCATGAAAATTGAAAGAAAATAAAAGTACCTAACTCAATTTTAAATATATATAGGGTTTTTCCAATAAGAGGTGTTATTTTGAATAGATCTTCTGATTTAACACCTTGCGACTTCTTCCTTTGGAGCCACGTGATAGAGAAGGCCTATGCCAATAGCCCAGCGTCAATTCAAGATCTCAAAGATGAAATTCGTGAGGCTATCGAGGACATAGGGCAGCCACTTTGCGATTTGGTTATGGAAAATTTCATGAAGAGGATATGGTCCTGTAAGCGTGTCGTAGTAGTTATTTGCCCAATGTTAGTTATTGCTATTAACGGCATATCTTCTTCTTTATAATGAACTAAACATCCGATCATTTATTTTAAAAAATCTCATTTTTCTTTTATTATCAAAAAAACACTTCTTATTGGAAAACCCTATATGAACCATAAACACGTGTTATCGTTGTTGTAATTCCATGTAATTGAAATGGATATAACTCACTTGATTATGATTCGATCTCAATTAAATTTTGTGAACATATATATCTTATGTCAGTCTATGTAATTGCAAAATTTCAAGAAGTTTAAAGGTACCGTTTTGATTTTATGGGCAAAAATGTAAAATCTACAAATCATTCTATTATTAACAAAGTTGAGCGAATTTCGATTTCTAAGGTATTTGTTGCCCTTGTACTCATAAAGGTCCACATTCGTGATAATTTTCAGATTTTTCGGCTGAAAGGTGTCCAATCGCGAGGGGGGAGACACAAATTTTGGGTTCATTTTGCCTTCCCGTGGACCCCGTAATTCATCAAATGATTTTTTTATTCCAGATTCTAAAAGTTCTAATCAAGAACTTTCATTTGATACCCCACTCGACTACCTTTGATTAAAAAAAATTTTTAAGGGCCAATTCGTTATTAGGGGGGACCCCCCCTTAAACATTTTTTAAATTTTTGTCAAGGCCTTAACTTTTGAGAGACCATCACTTCTGACCTTTTCACAAAGTTTGAGCATTCTAGCTTCTATAGTTTCTGAGGAAATCAGCTGTGACGCACGGACAGACGGACAGACAGGTCGCGAAACTAGTAGGTCTTTGTAAAAAATTTTTTTACAAAGACCTGAAAACGCATAATCTATTAAACAAAATAAGTGCCATTGTCACTATAGATATCAATACAGAGTCCTCGGCGTGACACGAATCTTCGAAGGGCTGCCAAGAACGCCTCAGTAGATAAGTCATTTACCAGTTCAATGTGAACTGCCTTCGTTCTCGTGCATACAAAAATGAATACGTATGTCTTGTGTTGTCGTTCTCCGCGTCTGACAATTGACCGAAGAGTAATTGGCCCAGCAAAATTAATTCCCACTTTCACGAATGGGCGCACCAACCTAACGCGTGCTTGTGGAAGATCAGCCATGAACTGATTTGAAGCCTGTTGTCTATGCTTGAAGCAGATCACGCACATATGCACCACCGACCGTGCCAGGTGCCGTAAATTTTTGATTCAGAACCGTTGTCGAACGTTGCTGACCAAAAGCAGTGGACCTGCATGAACACCCTTGAGGTGACATTCCTTAACGATTCGTCGGGCAAGCTCGCATTTTCCCGACAAGATGACCAGATTCTTGACATCACAGTTGACTTCAGCCTTGGCAAGTTGTCCATCTACTCGCAGTAATCCCTTGTCATCAAGAAATGGTGAAAGCGATAAAATTTAACTCGATGCCAGAAGTGTCTTGCCACGTTGCAAGAGATGTAGCTCGCTTCCAAATGATAGTTAGATAGACCATTTTAACAGTTGGTTTTCAGCTCGTTGCATATCAGTTATCGACAATGTAGTGCAGCTGGTTACGATGCCTTCAGAGAATCAACAAATAATTGAACAAATGCGATTTGTTATCTCATAGCTGTAAATGTATTATCCTCTTGAGGCGACCGGTTGAATTTGGAAGACTCGCTGTCCAACACGAAAAAGTTCACCGAAACATTTATCATTCGCTTTTCGTCAGCGGGTACATTATTAACTGAAGCAATAACTTCATCTGGCGACAGTTTCTTGTCCTCTAGCAGCCAATCAGGACCATGCTGCCATAAACTGGAATTTATCAACTGCGGTGAACTCACTCCCCACGATGCTAGATCTGCTGGATTGTGCTCGGACCGTACATGATGCCATTGATTACGTGATGTTGATTGAAGAAACTGCGAAGTCCGATTTGCGATATACGTTTCCCATCGTCTATGGTGACTGGAAAGCCAATTCAAAACAATAGTAGAATCTGTCCAAAATAGTGCAGTCCCGTTTTCAACCTGAATTGCCTCGGATCCCATATTCCATAACTTGACTAATAAGATAACTCCGCACAATTCAAGTCTTGGAATTGTGACTTGTTAAACAAGGCGCCAATTAAATTGGAGCGACGCCTATTTTCGATGAAAGTAAATAACAGTGCCAACCCTTTTCTGTTTGAGTCCAAATTTAAATTGCCGCTGCATAAGCTGTTTCTGATGCATCGCTGAAACAGTGAATTTCGAGAACATTGTTCTTCACATTGTACACCCAACTTGGGATTCTTAACATCTCGAGTGATTTTAAATCATTCCGCAATAAACGTATCAGGTAACGAATCATGCCAGGTTAAATTTTGTAGCCATAGCTGTTGAAATAACACCTTGATTCGAATAATAACTTTTGCCAACCAGCTTACTGGATCAAACAAACGAGATGCGTCCAAAAGATGGCCACATTTCGTTGACGGAAAATTGTTATCCAAATCGACCAAAAATGAAAATTCGTCTTCACTTGGGTTCCGATTAATACCAAATATCTTTACGTTTGAAGTATCTATTAAGTTGATTTATTTGATTCCTTGATCGACTTCTGGAACAGAGTTTAATACTTCTTCCACGTTTGACGAAAACTTTCTGAGAGGAAAACTACCTTTGTGCAAAATCTCTCAAATTTCTTGAATCACCTTTATTGCTGACGATAAGTCTTCGCTTCTTGACATCAGATCGTCTACATAAAATTCTCATACAATTATAGTAGCAGCGTTTACATATTCGCCTCCTTCTTCTAATGCGATTTGATTAAGAGCACGTGTTGCGAGGTATGGTGAACAAGACATGCCATATGTTATTGGTTTTAATCTGTAGTGCTTGATAGGATCGGTATCGTTCTCCCTCCATAATATCCGCTGATAGTTTGTATCTCGATTATTGACCCAAACTTGTCGATACATTTTCTCCACATCGGCGGTAAACACCACTCTGTACAAATGGTATCTGAATAGTATCGACCATAAATTTTGTTGGATGGTTGGACCGATTAATAATTCGTCATTCAGAGACCAGTCAGTCAATGATTTCGCTGAAGCATCAAAAACCACACGCATTTTTGTGGTGCGGCTAGTCTCTTTCACCACTCCATGATGCGGCAAATAAAATCAGTGGGAATCGTCACTGTCCAGCGGTTCTACTTCTTTCATGTGGTTCAGAGCTTCATACTCCGGCATGAACTGAATAAACATAGTGACGTCTAAACTCACTGTTCCCCTGCAAACATTTCTCCATTTGATACAAACGCCTTTCCGCAATTGACTGAGTATTACCGAATATGACAGGATGAGATAGCTTAAAAAGCAATCTTAGGGTTCGGCCACATTGCGATTTTACAGTCGTAACCAGCGATTTTTAGACGCAAATACGAACACACTGCGACAAGATCTCCGAAGGAACTTCAGGCATGCGCAGAACTAATATGCTCATTTGAAGGTATGTCTTTGCCAGGAACACATGTGCTAACTCATTTGTGCGCTATGCAAGAAACTTTCATGCACGTCAGCGTCGAAATTCCAAATGATGTGCGCCTGCGCGAGTATCATAAAAACTACCTACCAAACTGGTTTTAGGATAAATCGCAAATTCCTGCGACTGCCGACCTGGAAAAAATTGTCGAAAATCGCAGTGTGCGGGCTTCCATTTAACCATGTGTAACTTGCGACAGAAGTGCGGCTAAATAGTCGTAGTCTGATGCATCCCTTACCGCAAAACGACTGTCATTGTCTCGGTGCCAGTTATTCTCAAGATGATGAACTCCTCACTTGTCAATGTTCACTGAATCGGTGCTTCCTCCGTCTCCCAAAATTTTCGCAAAGTTCGTTCAATATCAACAACATGTGGGTGGAGACTGTTGTTTTTTCTATACGAGGTGTGTCCTGTAATTGACCAGTGATGATCCAGCCAAACTTTGTATTTTGCGCGATCCATCCCATGCTGTCAATTTTCACTTGTTCAGGACGTAGTACCGACAAAAATTTATCTGCGCCGATTAATATGTCTACTACCTAAGGAATATTGAAGTTGGGATCAGCCAGTTTGAGACCCTTGATGTGTCGCCACTTGTCGAAATTAAACTGGCTTCAAGGTAGTTGTGACGTTATCTTGATCGTAATCAAGGCCCTTAGATTAATCACTACCGATGAATCGATTCGCGAAGACATTTTTAACTGAACTTCTCCTTGCGATGTTCTGGATGGTATGCCGCTCATGGGCGTTCAACCTTCGCAACTTCAATTTCTGAGCGCATGATTCGGTTATGAATGTCGTCTCACAACTGGAATCTAACAATGTGCGACAAGTCTGCATATTGCCGTGTCCATCGATTACATTTACTAATGCTGTCTGTAAAATCGCGGGAATAACTTCTCGATGTTGCGGGCTTGTCTCATGATCCTGATAAATAGTATTCGCACTTACTTGATTTTTGGAAGCTTCTGCCAGCTGGTCAATGTGTAGGATTTCATGATGTCTGTGCTTACATTTCGTACAGCTTGTCTTAGCGCTACACTTAAAAACACAATGACCAAGTCGTAAGCAATTATAGCAAAACCGATGATCCTTAACCAACCTTCTTCTGTTGCTAACGTCAGAATCAACAAACTTTTCACCACACGACGGCACCTGATGTGGTCCCATGCCGAAAACTTGACATTTCTCGTTGTTTACATACAAGTTTCTGACAGCTGGCTGTTTACGCGCTGAGTTTCCTGCTAGTGGGGCCATACAGAACTAGAAACTCATAAGCCCTTCAACTCGATTGTCCAGAAATGCAACAAATTCTTGGAACATAGGCTCAGTGTTACTTGCCGATTCAATCGCCCATAGTTGCTGTGTTTATACGTCAACTCTTTTCAATAACATAAAATGAGCCATGGATCTCTGGATTCAGCGTAATCTCCCAGTGACTTTAAATTTTTGACGACCGAGTCACCTTTGTCAATTATTTTCCGTAAATGTGCCGCATTTGGTATCTTAACCGCTGAATGATCCGAAAATTTTTGGATGAATGCATTGATTATGAATTTTGGAAGGTTGTACCGATCCTCTAGTTTTTGTTCCAAACTTCGGCATAGTTTGAGTTTATCAACGGGAATGAACTGATGACACTTTGCGGTTCCGGTTGCAACAGTTTATTCAAGTACTACAACTTTTGTGATGAAGACAATGAATTGTTGCTTTCTATGACCTTGGAAAATGCGCCACTAAACGCAGGCCAATTTTTGTGTTTACCGTCAAATTTGGTGATAGATGTTTTCGGTAACTTCAATTCCTTATGTTTCACATCACTTTGTTTCTTGATACTTACCGCTTTTACTAATGCCATTGCCATGACGTTAATTAAACCCTGAAGCTCTGCAACTACTGCATAAAACCGTTCTTCGAATTGCTCAAGTTCACTCGGCTCGCTTCCTGCGTCGTCAGCCTCCATGATTTGGTGTTCAATGTTAACGAATTCTTAAAAGAAGTTTGAAGTTTGACTTGTTCCAGTCTCGTCGTCGATTCTACGATTGTAGCATTAGCACCTTTTTCATTACTGAACTTTTTCATTCTAGTGACTTGTGAGTTGATACCTCCGCGTTTTCGTATTAATTTCGCTGCAGACGACGTTTTGTGTCGCTTAATTACCACGCACGTGTTTATCTATTTATGCGTAACCTGCTGCGGCCGACGCCAAATAAATTACCGAGATTTGACCACACGTTTCACAAACCTTAAGCTGTTCTGTATCCGGCTCGATGGACTAATGTTTCTAATCTATGGACTACGAAAGATTTGAACGGAAAACAACTCGGTACATTTAATTTGTAAATTTAAACTCTTTATTTTTTTCTGAAGTTTACATCCTGCACAACACGCGTCTTCTCTGCCACAAATGTAATATAATGATGATGTGTAACAGCGGAAATGAGATTTTAGTATACTATTTAACGAAACGATGGACGTTCAATGAATGTAAATTTACGTTAAAACAACTATATTCAATGAAATAAATTCAAATAAAATATTCAATTATTAATTATATTCAAACATGTAGTTTAACTGAACACGCGCCACACACTAAATATTTGCGCCAAGCATAGTATGCGAACCATAACACCACCATGGCCGGGAATCATATCACCAAAATCTTCAATTCAGAATGCCCGTTTAAATTCGGATGCAAAGAAACCTTTAAACGGCCAAGTGACTGAGCTAAAGACGCTTAATGACAAAGAATGAAATGTGAATAGATACATCATGCTAGACTGCAGTGAACTGAGCAAATAAAATGCATATTCTTTTTTCGCAAACAAATAACTTGCCTCGCACTCCATAGTCATAAGACCCAGGCTTCCGCAGTATTCAATTGGGCAAACAAAGTATTGAAATTGGCACGAATAGTATGAAAATACATAACCAAAAATGGCTATTGTCTCCAACAAATCCTTTCCATGTTTTTTGGCGCAATTTATTAGGTGTCTTTCCAAAGAAAAATCCGAATATATAAGCCATTAAATCATTACAATCATTGGAACAAGAACTATAAATCAAATTAAACCTTTCAAAATATTTTGTATAGTTAAAAAACTTTGCCTAACAATAGTCAGGAGTGAAACATGGGGTCACGCAAATACACTGAGTTGTACCATGTATCACTTATTCGCTAATGATAAGAAAAACCACACAAAGCCAATGCAATAAAGGCAAAACGATAAAAAGCGATGATACCTGTATGTCAGCAACAATTTTAAATATTCAACTTGGTTGATAACAACTCCACAATAATCAACTAAATTCTCGCCAAAGAAGAAAATAATTTTTCTTCTTCCGAATCAAGATGATCTGAAGTGGGTCGCAGTAGATTATCGCCTTCCTTAGCTTTATTGGAATGACTTGCGTGTGCTAAGACGATTCCCTCCGTTTTGATAAGTCAGGTTGACGGGACACCGAGATTCGTGGTTCTTCACACAATTTTGCACAATGTTGGAATATATCTGATGAACAGTGTACCAACCAGACGCTCATCAAACGGACAAGACACACTGAATACGCGTGAGAAACCGTAACACGTAACATCTAACCACTCCGCACAACATAAGCTAACAGCATCATACAGATCAATGGTGCAAGGACTCCACTCCATCCCCATGACTCCCGCTAACTGCTCCAATGAACTAAACATTTACACAATAGCTAGTACTAACGAATACAAACAACGTGAATTTGACAAACTTTTTACGCAGTACAAATAAAAATAGGAACCCCAACTGACTGAAACTTATAAGAACGACCAACAGTGGATTTCGTTAGCATACGTAGGCAAAGAGGCATAGAATCTCGAAACTAGCAACAACATTGGAAATAAACCAAAACTTAATGACACATCAATATACGAGAACAGCGGCGTATACAAACTGACATGTAAGGACTCCGACATAGTATACATAGGAAGGACGACACGGAAACTAACGACGAGGTACAAAGATCACCCACGGTCTTTCTTACACAATAAGACCGACTCCAATTATGCGACGCACCTACAAAATCACGCACACGAGCCTCACGCTATGACTAACTCTATGACATTGCTACACAAACAAAGCAAAGGCCCGAGACTTGACATCCTAGAAAGGCTTGAAATATATAAATATAGACAAATAGACGGTAACGTTATCAACGAACAACTTATTACCAATTCCGACGCAATTTTCTCAGTGATAGACCACGCTCTCCGACAAAAACGGAAACGTGATGAAACAGAACAAGCAGACATTCAACAATCCAAAAAACAAAAACCTAATATCCCTCTACCTGACCTAATTTAGTACCCAACCTAATTCACTATTTACCTGCTTAATCCATGCTACGACTATATAAAATCATTCCCCTCCACACATCCCTTAGTCATTCAAGATTATTCAGAAGAGTCAAAACGCGTCTGCTTACATAAAAAAGCTAGGCGCGACGGCTTTTGAAGAAAAAAGCGAATTGACCTGTGGATACCAAATAAACAAAATAATTGACTATATTTTTTGTCATTAATATTTAAACATGATTTCGCATAAGTGAGTCTGGGTTTTACGTGGCGTAATCTTAAGGTCCAATTTTCAAACAGTCTTTACAGTAAATCGGCTTGTATTTAAGCAACAATGCATCGAATGTTGGGTTTTAAGTGCCTTATAGTTGCTAGTTTACCGGCGCTGGCATTTTACATTACATACCGTCAAAGAAAGTAATCTAACGGTGTTAAAACGCACGAACGTGGTGGCCAGTTAACAGGGCCATTTCGTGAAATTAATCGTTCGTCGAATGTGTCTCTCAGTAAATTAATTGTATCCAGAGCTGTATAGCATGTTGCGTCGTCCTGTTGAAACCACATATCAGTAACATTAATGCTTTCCAATTGAAGCACCAAAAAGGTAGTAATCTTGTCTCTGTACTGCTCACCGTTGACTGTAATATTGTGACCATTATTATTTTTGAAGTCATATGGACCAAACGGACCCACAAAGCGCATTAAGCAGTGACTTTTTCTGGATGGAATGGTATTTTGACAACTACTTGTGAATTACCATCGCTCCAAATGTGGCAATTCTGTTCGTTGATGCAGCCATTTAATCAAAAGTGTGCTTCGTTACTAAACCAAATTTTCAAATGAAATTGAACCGTCTCTTTCAAAATGAATTTGCACAATTTGAAAACGTTAATGCGGCGGATGTCTATTCATGATAAATTGCCAAACAGAACTATTCTAAAAAAACTGAGGACCTTGACAACGGCTGTCACCGAAAACAGTACTGCCGTTTTTATGTTGTCCGCCTCTAAAAAAGTTCTTTGTCATTGGATGTTTTTAGTTGGGTTTTGTGGAGTGAAGAAACCCTGCACCATTGTGGCCATTATTTTTGCAGTATCATTTGTATTTGTGACTGGATTGTAATGAAAAATTGCTCCATATTTGGTGGTGTAAATGTGGTTTGAGGTTGAGAAAGAGTTGTGGGGGTCTTGGTGCTGATTGGCTCGAGGGGATTGCTCTAGGCTGTTTGCGCAAAATTTTTCCTAAAGTTTTCATAATTGGCGGGGTTTTTTCTTCCTCAATTGATATACTTACATTTTTTTTGGAATCGTTTTTGTAGTGTGGAGTAATGGAGGCGATCGCACTTTACACGACAAGCTTGAGCAAGGTCGTTGCTCAATGGCTGGTCAAATTATTGACAATTGTGGCACACAGCCTGGCCGCTACACGGTTTTATTGATTGTACTTATAAATTTCAGTTTCCGCCTTCGGAAGGGGGACTATAACTAATTTTCAGGGTCAGAATTGAAGTTATATGTAGAAAACCTCAATAGAGTGGAACCTTTGCTGTTAAACATCCTCTTTAATTTCTTGCACGGATAGTCTGTGAATGCCAAGAATTACCATCATTATCATCATACATCGTGCGACGATCCAACTCGACTTTTGGCCTCTAAAATACATCTTCTCCAATCATCACAGCTCTGCGACCTGGTCCGCCAGTTGATCACTCCCAGAAAGAATCTACTGTCACTTGATATCGTGTCTTCCTGTTCAGTCCTCGGTCTTCCCGCTGAATGTCTATCTTGTGCTCTAGCCTTTAATGTTTTTTTTTGGGTTGCCGATTGCCGTCCATTCTTTCTGTATGGGCTGCTCACTGCAATTTGCGTAACTTTACAGAAAAGGATACAGGTGGATTGTCAAATAATTCATGCAGCTTATCATTGTAACGTAATCTCCACTCTGTTTCTTGTTTCCCTGGGCCGTTCATTTTCTGGAGCACTTTGCGTTCAAATATGTCCTCTGCCTTTTCGAATTCGGTCGTTACGGTTCATGTTTCACTTCTACAATATATAATATAACAGCACAGATTTGACTAGCACAACTCTTGACCTTAGCATGGGCAGTATGAAGTAATTTGCTTTATTGACGGCGTTTATCCAACGTCCAACCTTGACTCGAAGATGAGTTTCTCCGAGCAAATCAGGACAACGGCTGAGAAAGCTGTTTCGAGAGTATCGGCTCCGTGTCGACTTATGGCCAATGTAGCGGGACCCAAATATGGGGCAACTTTCTCAGTAAGGAGATATGCCGAAAACGCTATACACAAGTACAGATATGAGAAGCACTGAAGATTGCATTTTAATATCTGACAGTCTATGATTCGGTTATAAGAGTTATTGCAGGCGTGGTACCTGTTGCCCTCCTTGCTAGAGAGCGCTGCGCTATTCACTTGCGCGGTTGCCCGCGAGGAGAGACAGCGTTCACTCAACGATTGGAAGCAGTCTTGGGTAAATTGCACGAAGGGAAGGTGGACTGTATGTGGCTAAGTCGAAGGCATGGTGAGTTTCACTTCTGTCTGACCCAGCTTTGGAGCGAGAATGAGTGGTTACTGTATGACATGCGCAAGATTGGTAAGTCTTGGTCCACCGACTGTAGATTTTGCACAGGAGAGGAAGACGATGCCTGCCACACATTTTTGGCGTGCAAAAAATGGGCCACCCTGTGACGGGATCCATATAGGGAGACGGGAGAGCTCACCCTGGATAGTGTAGTCACGGTGGTGCTTGGATCGGTTGACAAATGGAACCATGTGGTACATTATCTTCGAGCAGGGACTCATAGCAGTCGGGCTGGATGATCGCTCGTTTGGCAACTCCTCTTCCCCTCTCGCTGGAGGAAGGATCTCCAAGCTTGAAGGCACCTCACGATGTAACAAAACGAAGCCTGGCCCGAAGTAATGTGTCAAACGTTTCCAGGCTGGGTTCTCAGGTTGACAAGAGAGGTGTTTAGTAGGTAGTCCAGTCACTCGAGAGCATGGGAGCCCCACGCTCAGTGCGTAAATAGCATTTACCACCAAACCAAAAAAAACCTCGTGCTTTGCAAGGAGCTTTCACGAATGCAGATGGCTACGGGCTTGTTAGGAGAGACTTCAACGCTAAAGCAATCTAATGATGTATGTCTATAACAAATCCGCGGGGTAAACGAATCCTAATGGTCATGGTTGGTAGTCTGCAGGAGACAGAAAAACTGGTAGCTCAAGACGTGGTGAACTCAACTATGAGAATCATCGCGACTGCTTGCAGCACTTCTATGTCCCATCTGTTGGTGACACTCGACGTTAGGAACGCCTTCAACTCTGCTGGAAAACTCTTTTCAAGTTCCAGAACATATTATGAGGCTTTTGAGGGACAAAGGATGGATGTTACATCGGGTGTTGCTAAGGGATCTTTCCTTGGTCCAGACCTGTCACATTTGATTTACGTCGGACTACTGAATCTGGAGATGTCAGATGAGCCGCGCTTGATCGGCCACTCGGATGATGTTGTGGCTCTAGTCGCTGGACGCACCGTTGAACAAGCGCAACTTAGGCTACCTATTCTAATGCGCCTGGTGGGAGATAGAGATGACGGAACTAACCTGTAATTTCTAGTTGACATAGGGCAAATGATGCAGTGTCACCCTTTTATAACGATCATAAACAAATTAAATTATCACTTAAACTGTTCGCGACAGCAGTACAATAAATACATTTGGTACAAAACGTTGTAACCTCGCTTTATAATTGGACAATGCGCTCACGTAGGAGTTGCAGGTGGCTTTTAGTTTAGGTGCAGCTTTTATCAGCATCATGGTCACGTAATCGATCTTAATAATCGTAAAATTTTGGACCCTAGCTTGGGGTAGTTCGCGACAGGTTTTGTTAGCCAAGCGTAGTTCACCTCAATTCCTACTGTTATCGGTAATTCGAAATTTCATTCATTGCTTAGACGATTCCCTAAAAAATGTTTCCCTGCAATAAAGAAAGAGAAAGAGCCAATAGCCCTCGCAAACTCATCCAGGAAAAAGCAGGCTGTGGCTAAAGAGAAGGATGGAAGTTACATCGGGTGTTGCCCAGAGATCCAGTTTGCGCCCGGTGATAGGATGACTGCTCGTGGATTTAGTCTAGCATTAGAGAAAACCGAAGTGCTTATCTTGACAAAAAAAAGAATCCCTAGAGTAAAAACGATCAGTATTAGAGTTATAATAATCGAATCAAAGCCAGCGTTGAAGTACTTAGGGCTACTGGTTGACTAGAAGATGAGTTCCACTGAGTAAATCAGGGTCTGAGTTGACTTATAGCCAAGAGAAGGGCACCTTTCTTATCAAGAAGACGCCCCTTGATGAGTTCCGTGAGGAAGTGCTACTGTGCGGAGCAGAAATACGGGGCGCGCTCTCAGTAAGGAGGTGTACCGAAAACGTATGGCACAAGTATAGTGAAGAGGAGCACTGCGGACTTCATCTTCGTACCCGACAATCTCTGATTCGGTGCCGAGAGTTATTGCAGGCATGTTATCTGTTGTCCGTCTTGCTGTGCTATTTACCTGTGGCGAAACGAGGACGTGAAGTAGACGGTTGCTCGCGAGGAGAGATAGCACTCACTTAACGATTGTCAGCAGCCTTGGGTAAATTGCACGAAGTGAAGGTGGACATGCGGCTCATTTCGGATCGGGGACCGTGGCGGAATCAAAGGCATGTTGTGACTGACTTCTATCTGACGCAGCTTTTGAGCGGGCATGAGTGCTTTCAGCCTTACCTGTACAAGCCACAGTCCCCCAACTGTTTTGCCAAGGAGAGGAATATGATGCCTGTCGCACATTTTTTGCATGCAAAAAATTTGACAGGCTGCACCGAGACCTCTACAAGAAGAAACGGGAGAGTTCACCTCGGATAGTGTCGTCGCGGTGATGTATGGATTGGTTGACAAATGGAGCCATGTGGCACATCATGTTCGGGCAATGCTAAAAGAGAAAAGGGACTCACAGCAGCCGGGTGCGTCGGGGTTTTGGGATTTCTTGTCTAGCAATTCCACTTCCGCTTTTCCCTCACCCCTCGAGAAGGGCTTCTCCAGCTTGAAGGCGCCTCACGGCTTAACAAAACGAGACCTGGCCCGAAATGATGTGTCAAACGCTTCCAGGTTAGGTTCTCGGGTTGACAGAGGAAGCGTTTAATGGTAGTCCAGTCGCTCATGAGCATAGTAGCCCCACACTCTGTGCGTAAATGGCATTCACCTCTCGACCAAAAAAAGGCTTCTTACTGAGCTTTAGATCGAGCTCAAAGTTTGTGCAAATTACGATTTCCAGGAAATCCAGGTTTGACTCCGGAAATATGCAATCAGTTTTTTTTCATTTAGTTTTGCCTGAAAGTGAAGCCTTTGTTTGAAAATCCTGTATTGTTCCACATTCTCTTGTATTCCTGCACGCGGCATAAAGTGCTCAAAAGTGGCACATTCTTAATCCCTCGCTTTGCTCCTATAATCTGACATATCGTGCAGTCCCTTTACTCCACCAGCCGACTTATAGCGTTCTGCTTACATATAAAAAATGTCATGCTTCATGTTATTTCAAGTAAAGAATAAACTAAGAGTGCTGCTCGAAGTTGTTTTCTTGTCAGCCTTTATTTTGGAAAATAATTTTGAGCCTCCAAGTAGACAGATCATGACATGATCCCAAGTTAGGCCTAAAAAAAATCTTGTTTGGTTTTGATTCATTGCAACTTCTAAAGTTGCTTTCAAGTTTTTTGCACATCCCCTATCACTTTGCCGAGCTTTTATTGTAAACGAATCCATTTTCTGTTTATGTGATCGATCAATATGCAGGATGACTTCGCTAGTAAGCAGCCCGTTGAAACAGAATAGAAATTTTTGCCAGAAATTCTGAACAAGAGTTTAGGGAAGACTTCCTGGCACTGGGTATCAACCGGGTTTCTCGTCTACATACCAATGAAAATTTTAAGAGTATTTGCAATTAGACCCACTGCAGAGCCTAATCTCTAAAAATTCAAAATTACGAAGAGGTTTGTTTACAGTGACCATCTGGCATTTCCGGTTGCTATTACTGTCATTGGGTGGCCTAATGTAGGTAAGTCCAACCATACTAAAATTTATAATACCGCAAGCCTAGTGATTTGAGGAAATGCGAAGCTTGTTTTCTGCATAGGCCTATCCTGTGAAAACGTGCTATAATATGAGTTGATTTTCAGCTTAAAATACTTCGGAAGATTCACTAGAAGTATAAAGCAGATATCCATATTTAATAGTTAGGTTCATCCAACATACATATGCGTCAATGCTGCAAGGACGAAATCTCTCCTTGTACTTACAAAACCTGCCAAAAAATTAGATTTATTCGTTCTAATGAAGGTCAATCATTATTTACCGCATCCAATTAAGAATCAATTTGACCAAATAAAACAAAATCCCCCAATCAAATTATCGAAAAATCAGGATATCTTCTTCTTCACCCAATTGAAATCATTCCATTGGAAAATATAATCGAATTAAATGTGTTGCATCGTTTGTGCCATCCAAAACACTCCAAACTGAATACATCCTACGAGCATGACGTTGAACGGAAACTAATCGACTAACTGCAATATTTGTCTGCAACTTTTCAAATTTCACGAGATGTCCTTTTCGTTGTCGTCTTATTCTGCTTGTTACGTCTCGATGCTGATGATACGAAATAAAATCATGGACATGCATGGAAACGACACATCAGCTTATTTTCTGTTTTTGGCCATCTTCATCGTTGTTACCGTTACTGGTTGCATTTCATGGCTGTCGATACATTTATTGTGTTGTCGTCATCGAATATACTTGTCGTTTTCAGATTATTTCAGGAACATGCTGTGAATTTCGACAATTTGATTGGCTTATGCAATCGTTACAATATTGAAGCGCTTCGACTGTCTGTTATAATCCAGTTAGATATGTTTCATGATGTCCTGGCTGGTGAAAATAGAAGTAAAATATAAAGGAACGATACATGCTTTTTTTCGCATTCGAATCACTCCTTTTAAAACTCTTCCAATGGACAAGAAATGCAAAATTCATTCCACTCAACTCCACTATTCACTTCCTTTGGCAACCAATCCTGGCAATATCCGCAAAAATCACTTACTGGACCAAAAACGATTTCTACTTTCTTCCAATTTCCACAATGTGCTCCGTCAAAGCGAACTTGCATACCTTGTTCCTTACTAGTAATACTCTCTCCTCCCGACCATAGAATATGAACCTTTTCATATCTTCTGACCCATATATCCCTTTTAATAATTCAAACACACTCGCAACCGGCACTTCACCATGTAATCCGCTGAGAAGATAAGTGTTAGCATATACAGCACTTTACCGTATGATCTATTGCATACATGCTTGCTACATATGCACAAGTGTACATACTCATATTTGCTTGGACACAACAAAAGAACAACTTCTGTTGAAATCCTGACAAATGAAATTGTGGTCAGGAAGAAAAAACCCTGCAGTATAATAAAAAGTGCAATTTCCGTTACCGCTAATTCATTATTACACAAGGTGTGTGTTTATATGTGGTGTCCTTTATCATTTAATTAAAGTCAACACTTAAATAAGTTTTAGGGTGTACGGTTAATATGAAGAATATTAAATGAAATTAGATAAAGGATATACAATTTTTTCGAGAATAATTTGATAATGTCCTTTGGGTGATATATAACTGAAGATTGAGTTCGGCAGACTTTATTGAATGTGTTGTAACTGAAAGTACAAACGAGGATAGCAGAAAGGGATTTCGGCTTTAAAAAGTCCTTAAAAGTCATAATCATTATTGGGTTAGGAACTTAGAATATATCTTCTTCTTCGAAGCACTGCAGCCCCTCTCGGGCCTTCGCTTCCTGCAAATAGCGTCTCCAATCGTCTTGGTCCATTGACCGCGTCCTTCCTTGAGCTGTCTTCGTCGACCGAGTCAGAGCAGCATTTTTTCGGTTTCCCCACTGGTCCCCAGCCTTCAGTTCTCCCAGCGGATACCTTTTTGGGTATCCGTTGTTCGTCCATTCGATTCATATGTCCAGCCCATTGCAGCTTCCGCAGTCTTACAATCGTTGAGACGTCCGGTTCGTCAAAAATTTCATACAGCTCATGGTTGGATCGAATTCGCCATTGGCCCCCATCTAGCTTCGCCCCGATTATTCGCCTCAGAACCCGTCGCTCAAAGGCGTTCAATATATTTGCAGATGCTTGGGTTAGGGTCCATGTTTAGAATATGTGCTTGGCTTCTCATCTCAGCCTACGTTTTCTACGATATTCATTACCCCAAATAATAATTCGTTTAAAGAAGGCAATGTATTCAACTCTAGATAAGCTTATAGCAGAACAAAAGTCATCATCATCATCTGTAGGCCGAGAGCTCAAGCCAGGCCTTAGCCTCCAGAATTTATCTTCGTCAATTATCTGGGTTCTGCGACCTCGTTCGCCAGTTGATCATTCTTCATAAAGAACTGCTGGCAGCTTTTATCGTGTCTTCACATCGATTCCTTGGTCTTCCCACTGGACATCTACCTTGCAATCGATCCTTTAATATTCTTTTGGGTTAGCCAGTTTTCTTCTATTCATCTTACATAGCCCACCCATTGCAGATACAGGTGGTTCGTCAAATAGTTCATAAAACTCATCGTTGTAACGCAGTTTCCAATCTGTTCTTTGTTTCACTGGGCCGTCGATTTTTCGGAGCACTTTGTGTTTAAATATTTTCACTGCCTTTTTGGTTTCGCTGGTAGCATAACGGACAGAGATCGCACCGAGTAGTAGATAGATTAAGCTTTGACATGTAAATACTTTCTAAATTAGGTTTGATAAAATCAGATGTATTTTGGATTACAAACACATGATTCATTTTCCATTCGCAAAATGATGAACCTAACTACAAGTGAACCTATGGTATAATTCCACGATACCTAGGAACCTCAAGAAGGCGCAACAGACAACATGCAAATGTTGAACAAAATTCCTGCGGGGGAGTGCCGGTTGACAGGAATACTCTTGGAGGCTAGCATTCTTTGGAGAGTGCCGCCCCCGCGAAGACTAGGATATGAAGGTTGTCGTGAGATTTCTCCTGGAATTATACGTAACGACAGTTACTGAATCCGGGCTACGCTTTGGACTATGAACTGGCATTGATGCCTTGGACTGGTGAACATGATGGCTTGGACCTACGTGCTTTGCACAGTAGCGTCAAGATAACAGTCGTTAATGAACGGCGCCAATCCAACTGTCATACCGTCTCCGTCCCGGTGAAACCTTGGCAGGCATCGAATTACGATCGAAGTTCGCACCGTTGGGTTGGTGGTGCTGATTTGGCTGCGACGGGCTACCGATTAGCGCTGGCCTGGCTCTGAGCACTTGTCCCCATATGGGCTTGCGCCAATCCTCACATGGCCTCCCTGCTTTACAAAGATAACCATGGGACCGGAAAGGCGACAACACACACAAACGTAGAAAGCGACTTCCAGTGGGGACCCAATCAAACTAGAGTGGCGTTAACTAAAGTACCTAAAAACGTATAAAATAATCCAAGAAAAAAATATCAGCATCGACGACTTAATCAGCAACTGCAGCCACAATGTTAACAGCATATCGGGAGCGGTTCCAATGACGACAATAATGACCACGAATACAATGACAGTAAAGACGGATAGAAACCGAGATTAGCGGATAGCCTTGTCCGAACTGAGATTCCTGGGGCGTTCGGGCGCAGCAATAATATGATGCAAATGCCAGAGCGTTCTAAAACAGAAGAGATGGAAACTCTACAGGACGCGTTAGATATTCGCGGGAGTGGGGGAATATAAAGAGGATCGAGAATTTGATGGTTACTGCTGCTAGCGATACCGAAGCGATCGACGCAAGGGTCTTAAATCCCGAAATAATAACGAACCATCCTAAGGACCAAAAAGGGATAACTACAGAAAAAAGAATTAGTGATCAGACACACGAAGTGCCATCGTGAGATTGCACGGCAACCGTCGAAAATGTGGCTGAAGTACTGTACTCAGAAACGGAAGCCGATAACCTCTCCTAAGAAAAGAGGTTGCAGAATACAATTGCCGTCCAGCGACATGAAGAAGAAAAGCTAATCCGAAAAGTGGGAGGTGTTCTAAAAAGATTAAAATATGCATGCGACTCGCCAAAAATCAGCAAAGGAGTAAAGAATGGGCTCGTTAAACTAGAGGAGCTCCTAGAGCGCATAAGGATTACCGAAGGAGCTGGTTAAAGGCCAAAGGAGCTGGTAAAAGGCCGAAGAGGACAGGAAGAGCAAAGAAGAGGAAAAGGCTGAAAAAGTGCCGAGGGCAGAGCCCATAGAGCACGTGTAGATAGCTCCACCATCAAACATCAAAAAAAGAATAGCGTCTAACCCAAACCGAAGGAGATCGGGATCAACGAAGGAAGAAAGAGGCACGTGGATCGCGTGGTCAGGGGTTCTAGACAGTGTCGACAAAAGGAGCGAAGAAAACCGCAAAGTAACTCTTTCAAAATGTGCCAGAAAATAAAGTTCGCACGGTCGCCCGACAAGAAAAAAGACCTGATGCAAAACAGGAGAGGCAGAAGCCCTGACAAAGACCCGGCAGCAGGCACTGCTCGTAAAACCCCAAGATGGCCGATCCTATGCGAAGATGGAGCGGGACATCGGGGGAAACGTAAGGCCCGAAGACACCAATACTGCCATTAAAGCAGTACGACCAACGCGGTCGGGCCACATACTGGTCGAATTTGGAGCAGAGGCTGACAATAAAGAAGCATTTTGCCACGCAGTATAGAAAGCCCTCGGCAAAAGCACAACTATAGTCTCGCTCGAGCCAATGGCAACGATCAGAATAAGAGATATTGACTTCGTCGCGGACCTGACCGAGGTAGAAGAGGCCATCAGAAGAGAGCTCTCTAACGTGGGCAGGACCAAAGCGAGATTGACACCAGAAAACTATAAGAGAAAACGCATTGCCATCATTGACTTGCCCGAAAAGGATGCCGAACAATTTCAGAATAGGGACAACATATGAATAGGGTGGAGATATTCTACGTGATGTAGTCGTTAGAGCACTCACCCCGGAAGCCGAAGGTCCCTGGTTCGACTCTCATTGGTGACAACGAGATTTAGTTCTAGTGATTCTTTAGACGGACTATAAACCCGTTCAGTTATGATACGTGCTGGTTTGAAATCAGGATGTATCGTACCTGGGTGGATGGACACACGGCCAAAGCATGATAATGACCATATCACCTTGTGGAGTGCAGATATATTTGATCAAGATAATGAGATATTCTAACTATTTCTAAGCGAAGGCCTGAAAGGGAGTGTAGTGCTAAAGCAAAGCAAAAAAAGAATAGGGTGGGTTGTCTGCAGTATACGGCGAGGAGCAGCGCCCCTTCAACGTGTTAAATGCCTTGGCTATGGTCACACCGCACAAGTATGGAAAGTACCCGATAGGAGTTCCCTATGTTACAAATGCGATGAAATGGGACATAAAAGAAAAGAGTACACAGAGGAGGCGTACTGTATCCTTTGCAAGGATGCTGATACAAGACCGGATCTTGGGCACGTCTTGGGATTAGGAAAATATCAGGTTTCTAAAGAAGTCCTATCCAAGGCAAATCAGAACTTCGATGGCCTGTATCTTTCAGCTAAACCTACACCGCAGTTCAACCGCTTATAACCTGCTTGAGCAGTTTGCGAAGGACACGAAAGCTGAGTTTTGCTGCTTAGTGAGCAACACCACGATAAAATTTCTACATCATGTTATCCTGATGAAACAAGTACTGCCGTCATCTGGGATCGGAACAGTGATTTCAAGCTGGGAGGATTTACTCGGGGTGATAGCTTCATGTGAGTTAGGTGCTCAGGGACCACCTTTTTTAGTGTGTACCTAATGCCGAACGAGCCGATATAATCTTTCCAAGCCAAGCTTAATCCTTTGGAGGGCGCTATCTCGAACGCAGACGGCAACGTGCTCGTTGGGGGGAGACTTCAACGCTAAAACATTAGAATGGGGCATGCCTTCAACAGATCCATGGGAAAAACAAATTCTAGAAATGGCGCTCAAGACGGCTTTCGTCGTATTAAATACCGCAAATACGCTGACTTTCCGCCGTATTGGCTGCGAAGTATCTATACCGGACGTGACATTTGCTTTGAATAATTCCTTAGAGAGAGAGAGTATTAGAGGACTTCTCAGGCAGAGAGTATTAGAGAACTACTCAGGCAGTGATCACCAGTATATTTCACTTGAGATCCATGGTGTTGTCTCCAAACGTCCGTGCTCTCGACATTCTACAATTAGGTGGAACATCTGAAGGATTGATGTCGAGAGATTTGTCGATGCGCTCCTGGCCGTTGCTCTGCTGCAGGGTTGATTCACAAGAGACAGAAGAACTGGCAGCTCAAGACGTGGTGAACTCAACTATGAGCATCATAACGACTGCTTGAAATACTTCTATGCCCCGTTGAAAACCCCGGAAGCTTGGTGCCCTTCGGACGCTTAGCACACATGAAGCGGAATAGGTGGACAAGATAGTGCGGGCACTCTTCCTCGCCCATCCCGTTCGTGTTGACGCTGCCCACGAGTGTCCACTCTTCAAATAGCTGGAACTATAACAAGCAGTCCTTTCATTGAAAGCGAATAAAGCCTCAGGCCCAGATGGTGTTCCAGCTGAGGTGTTGCAACTTGTCTATCACCATTGTAGTAACTTGCTGCTCAGCACATTGAACGCTTGGCTACGGGATGAGTTTTTGCCAGTACGATGCAAGGTGATGAAGCTCGTGCTGATCAGCAAGGGGAAGGAAAATCCCGGATCTTCATCTGCATACCGCCCATCATGCATGCTAGACACTACTGGGAAAGTGGTAGAGACACTGGGACAGTGGTAGAGAAACTCATCAAGGGAAGACTTACTGACGCGATTCGTGCTGCTGGGGACCTATCTCCTCGGCAGTCTGGCAAGGGAGGAGGAGGGTCCACCATTGATGCGTTTGCTGGGGTGGTGAGTTCGGTCAAAAAGGCAGAGGCATATAACCGCACCAAGTGACGAATTGTTCTGTTGGTGGCACTTGACGTTAGGAATGCGTTCAACTCCGCTAGATGGGTGGATATTCTTGATAAGCTGGAAAACATTTTTCAGGTTCCAGAATATTGGATGTGGCCTCTAAGGGACTACCTGAAGCACCGAAGCCTGTCGTATGATACAACACAGGGCTATGGAAGGATGGAAGTAACATCGATGCTGCCTAAGGATCTATCTTTGGTTCAGACTTGTGGAACGTATCTTACGACGGGCTATTGAGACTGGAGATGTCAGATGAGTGGTGGTTGATAGGCTATGCGAATGATTTTGTGGCTTTGTTCGCTGGACTCACCGTTGAACAAGCGCGAATCAGGCTAGGTATGCTAATGCGCCATATGAAAGACTGGATGGCTATTTGTGGGTTCAGTCTAGCACTGGACAAAACCGAAGTGGCCAAAAAATGAATCCCTAGAGTAAGGATGATCACTATTGGAGGTATAATAATCAAATCAAAGCCATCGGCGAAGTCCCTGGGGCTACTGATAGACTCGAAGATGTTTTTTTTGAGCAAATGAGGGCAACGGCTGAGGTGACTACTTCGGGAGTACTGGCTCTGAGTCGACTTATGGGCTACCTAGGGGGACCTTATATGTCAAGAAGACGCCTCTTGATAAGTGCTTTTGGATGAGTGCTACTATACGGAGCAGAAATATGGGGTGACTTTCTTAGTAAGGAGGTGAACCGAAAACGCTTGGTATAGGTACAGAGAAGAGGTGCGCTGATGATTGCATCCTCATATTTGACAGTCTCTGATTCGGCGGTCAAAGTTATTGCAAGCGTGATACCTATTGCCCTCCTTGCTAGAGAGTGGCATGCTATTTACTTGCAAGGAGGCGAAGGAGACGAATGCCCGCAAGAGAGAGAGAGAGAGAGAGAGAGAGAGAGAGAGAGAGCACTCACGCAACGATTGGCTGCAGTTGGGTGAATTGGTCAAAGGGAAGGTGGGCTGCGTGCGTCATCCCGAGGCTGAATTCAAGGTATCGTGGGACTGACTTCTATCTGACCTAGCTTTTGAGCGGGCATGGGTGTTTCCGGTATGTGATATCTCCCGATTGTCCGCTTTGCCAGGAATGGAAGACGATGCCTGCCACATGAAAAAATGGGGTAGGCCGTGACGGGATCCCTACGCAGAGACAGGAGAGCTCACCCCGCATAGTATAGTCGCGGTGATGCTTGGATCGATTGACGAATTGAACAAGGTAGTGCATTATATTCGGGTGGTTATAAAAGATAAAAGGGACTCACAACAGCCGGGGACCTCGGGGGCGGGTCATTGCTTGTCACCTTTTCCTCCCTCCCTTCTCGTCGGAGTGGGGATCCCACAGCTTGAAGGCGCCTCACGGCATAGCAAAATGAGACCGGGCCCAAAGAAATGTGTCAAACGGTTCCAGGCTAGGTTCTTAGGTTGAGTGTGTGGGTAGTCCAGTCGTTTGTGAGTATGGAAGTCCTTCCTTCAGTGTGTAAAAGGCGTTCACCTATCAACCACAAAAAAACAGGGAAGAGAGAATCGGAGTCTGCATCTGTATACCACCCGTTAGGTAGGCTAGGTACAGCCTGGCAAGTGCTCGGGAAGCTCTTTAATGAAAGACTGACATGTGATCCGATGTTCTGGGGACCTATCCCCATGCCAGTAAGGCTTTAGAGTAAGGTGCTTCACCATTAACGCGATGTCGGAAATGGTTCGTGCGATCCAAAAAGCAGAGGGATACAGCCGGCCTAAGGGACGGGTTTTGCTACTGGTGACGCTTGATGTCAGAAGCACCGTGAATTCCGCTAGATGGGTGGATATTCTGGAAGCACCGAAAAACCTTTTCCAAGTTTCGCAAGATTTGGATCCTGAGAGACTACCTGAAGGGCAAAAACCTGCTCTATGACACGCAGGAAGGTCGGTAAAGGATGGAAGTCACATCAGGTGCAATTTTGGCCTACATCCTGCGCCTGGTTTGTGGAACATTTATGTGGATGATGTTGCGTCACTATTCGCTAGATGTACACTTAAACATGCGTATGTTTGACAAAGTACGCTAATGCGCCGAATGAGGGGCTGGGTGACTGCTCGTGTTTTCAGCCTAGTGCAGGAGAAAAGTGAAGAGGCCATTTTGTCTAAGAAAAGAATTCCGACAGTAAGGACGATCAGTATTGGGGAAGAGCAAGTTGAGCCAAAACTTGCTGTGAGTATTGGGTTTTGCATAAGAGGCATAATAGTTTCGTATCTTTCCATGAACACATTCTCAAACTTTTTTAATAACCTGTCAATGTCAAAACCTTGGTTAAACTCAACCTTTTCATCATGGTAAAGTTCATGAACCATCAACGTTTGGAAATTATTAAAAATTACTTTTCATTACTATTATCGAAAATCCACTTCAGCCATAAAGCTCATATTTGGCGCAATGGCTTTTGTTGATAAGCAAGATATGTATCATTGGTCAGCAACGAACCCACATGTGCTTCTTGAGATACCGTTGCATCCGTAAAAAATTACGGTTTGGTGCGGTTTTCGTGTCGGAGGTGTGATTGGGCTTTTTTTTCGTGGATGAAAACGACCGTCATGTTACCGTCAATGAAGATTGCTGTCGTGTTATGTTGGAAGATTATTTGTGGCCAAAATGGGATGAACTTGACATCAACAATATGTGGTTTCAACAGGATGGTGCCACTGGTCACACAGCGCCTCAAAGTCGATTTGCTGAAATTTATTTATTTATTGTTATGTCCTTAATGGAAGACTCTATTCGTGGACGCTCTGATAGATTCGAAAATGAGTTTCTGTAACCAAATCAGGGCGATGGCGGATAAGGTTGCAGTGGTTGTGTCGACACGCAGTCGACTGATAGCCAACGTAGGGGGGTCTGTCTCATCAAGAAGGTGATTTCTCATGAGTGCCGTACAGTCTGTGCTGCTTTACGGATTGGAATCATGGAGCGGTATTCTCACCAAGGAGCTGTATCGAAAATGCGTGGCATAGGTGCAGCGACAAGGACCACTGTGACTGTATACTAAGGACATTGTTTGAATTTAAAAGTTGTTTGTGGTACCTGGTCTGGTAAATAAATTTTCAGGTGTTTTGGCTCACTTATAGCAGCTATGTTTCTCAAATGATTTGAATTGGATTTAATATGATTTTGATTCAAATTCTACTGAAAGGTAAAGAATGTTCTAAGCCGTACTCTGAAATTTTCTAAGCTAAATTGTCCTTCGAAACTTGACTTAACTTTTAATTCCATGGCCATTATCTAAGTCATCACGAACAAAACATCACTGCTATCTGCTTGCTGCTGATTATCAATTGATTGCTTACGAAAATTTCCACACTAAGCTATTTTTTTCCAATCAAAAAGATATTCAGTCAAGTGCCGCAACGTTTTTCATGTTTATTTATTTATTTCAGACATCAACTTACAGACTAGTAGTCCAATTGCAATTCAATTAATACAAAATTTAAATACCAGCATATGAATTCAAAAAATGGCAGAAATTAAAGAAAAAAGATCACAATACGATATTTAAAATTAAGATTTATAGGAATATTTATTAATTTGATTTTTCAAAGAAGTTTTGAATACGCCAAGAGATTGTGGTAGAGGACCAAGACTTTGCCGGTTGTGAATACGAGGTAAGCGTAGCAAAGGAGAATGGAAGAAGGTGATAGTACGTGCATACGGAACCTGAAATTGAAGCGAGGATATATTTGGGCGAGCCGCGTCGAATGTATTTATTTGCCTGGATAAATTTTGAGGTAAAAGGCAATAATGAAGCTTGAACAAAAGACACTCGTCAAGGAAAGATCGTCTAGACTCAAGGGTAGGAAGGTTAAAAGTATGAAGTCGGTCATCACAAGAGGAGTAAGGAAAGTTGAATTTGAAGAATAGAGACCGTGTGAATCTGCGTTGAACTGACTCAAGAGCATCGATGTGCTTCCTGTGGTATGGACTCCAAATTTGGGAGCAGTAATCCAAATGACTACGTACTAGTGAGAAGTAAAGACACATACAGGATGTGATATGTTGAAATGACCAAGCGGATCGTAAAATAAATCCAGGTAACGAAGCGAGAGGCTTTCTTAATAATTAGAGCAATGTGGAGATCAAACTTCAGTTTACAATCGAAAAGCACACCAAGATTCTTGAAGGAGGTTACATTGCTCAAATGGATAGCAACAAGCCTATACGTTGAGAGAAGAGGACATTTTTTACAGGAGAATGTCATATGATGACATTTTGAAACATTTAAGGAGAGATGGTTTGATTCACACCAATCACTAAGACGCTGAAGATCGGTTTGAAGGATATCCACATCTAAAAAGGGAATCAATAACTCGAAAAATCTTGAAGTCATCAGCATAAAGGAGACAGGGGGATGTGATAACAGGAGGTAGATCATTGTTAAAAAGTAAAAATAGTATGGGGCCAAGTATTGAACCCTGCGGAACTCCCGAGCTCGGGTGAAATTAAGAAAAGAAGCAAGAGTTTAAAGTGACTACACATTGACGATTCAGGACATAAGAGAGAAGCCAGGAATAGAGGCAACTAAGGACATTGAACCCGAAAAGTTTTTCAAATAGGAGAGAGTGATCCACTGAATCAAAGGCTTTCGAAAGATCTGTAAAAATAACCTCCACTTGTTGTTGTTGATCGAGGGCAGCTGCAATATAATGGGTAAAAGAAAGTAAACTTGTCAGGGTAGATCTGCTTCTGACAAAACCATGCTGTTGATTTTCTAAAGATGGGAGAACAAGTGTTTACAGCAAATCAAAAACTATCTTTTCAAGAATTTTACTAAAACAAGGAAGAAGGGAAATAGGACGATAGTTTGAGACGATATTACGATCACCAGGTTTGAAACTAGGAAAAATGTGGACAATTTTCCATCGGGCGGGGAAAACCCCACAGGATAAACTCAAGTTAAAAGTAATTCAAAGGGGAACACAAAGCGAAGAAGATAAAGATTTTGCTAGAAAATTTGGAATGCCATCAGGGCCCACACTGGTGATGTTGTCAAGATTATTTAAGAGTTGCTCAACCTGCAAGGGGTTTGTACGAAAATCAGTAGAGGAAAAAGCGCAAGAAAATTGGTTGACGGAGGGGGAATGTTTAGCCCTACCAAAAAAGGAAGAAAAGTAAGAATCGAAGAGTTCACAAGATTCTTGAGGAGAAGACGATGTCACGCCATCCAGACTAAAATTATCAGGGGCATGATAACTGGTCCTTAAAGATTTTCCGTACGACCAGAACGCACGAGTTTGATTCGAAATAAACGAAGTTTCAATGTGGTTAACATATGCATGAAGTGCAGAAGTGGCAATTATCTTGGCCGCGGCACGACGCTCTTTAACCCTTCGAGCACACACCTCTGAGTAATATTTCGAAGTACACACGTGGTCAAATTGACCCCACTCTATTTTCTAATTATTATATCTCGAAAACTATACATTTTTTCGAAATTTTGGTTATAAGGTTTTTTGTAGCTAAAACGGTGTACTTTCGAAAACATTCATTGTTAGTTAGAAACAAGTTGAGTAAGCAGGAGAGTGCTCCTACCAGAAGGTCTTTGTAAACATCCTAGGGTTAGAAACAAGTTTTCTAATGGCGTGAATCGATAACTTGAATTATTCATCCAATGCTTAGATATGAAATCGTTCAAATTTATACAAAAGATGCACAGTTTCTTTCATAAGCACAGTGCAGCCGCCATTTTAATTTATGTTAAATGATTTTTCTGAATGCTCGGCCGATTGAACACTATTCCTTAAATATTCATGAAAATTGAAAGAAAATAAAAGTGCCTAGGTCAATTTCAAATATATATATATAGGGTTTTCCAATAGGAGGTGTTATTTTGAATAGATCTTCTGATTTAACACCTTGCGACTTCTTCCTTTGGAGCCACGTGATAGAGAAGGCCTATACCAATAGCCCAGCGTCGATTCAAGATCTCAAAGATGAAATTCGTGAGGCTATCGAGGACAACCACTTTGCGATTTGGTTATGGAAAATTTCATGAAGAGGATATGGTCCTGTAAGCGTGTCGTAGTGGTTTTTTGCTCAATGTTAATTATTGCTATTAACGGCATATCTTCTTCTTTATAATGAAATAAACATTTGATCATTTGTATTAAAAATGGCATTTTTCTTTTAATATCAAAATAACAACTCTTATTGGAAAACCCTATATCAACCATAAACACGTGTTATTGTTGGTGTAATTCCATATAATTGAAATGGCTATAACTCACTTGATTATGATTCGATCTCAATTAAATTTTGTGAATGTATATATCTTATATTAGTCTATATAATTGCGGAATTTCAAGAAGTTTAAAGGTACCGTTTTGATTTTATGGGCAAAAATGTAAAATCTACAAATCATACTATTATTAACAAAGTTGAGCGAATTTCGATTTCTAAGGTATTTGTTGCCCTTGTACTCATAAAGGTCCACGTTCGTGATAATTTTTAGATTTTTCGGCTGAAAGGTGTCCAATCGCGAGGGGGGGACACCAATTTTGGGTACATTTTGCCTTCCCCTGGACCCCCTCATTCATAAAGTGATTTTTTTATTTCAGATTCTAAAAGTTCTAATTAAGACCTTTCATTTGATACCCCACTCGACTACCTTTAATTAAAAAAAAATTTTAAGGGCCAATTCGTAATTAGGGGGGACCCCCCTTAAACATTTTTCAAATTTTTGTCAAGGCCTAAATTTTTGAGAGACCATCACTTCTGACCTTTTCACAAAGTTTGAGCATTCTAGCTTCTATAGTTTCTGAGGAAATCAGCTGTGACGCACGGACAGACGGACAGACGGACGGACGGACAGACGGACAGACAGGTCGCGAAACTAGTAGGTCTTTGTAAAAAATTTTTTTACAAAGACCTAAAAAGCAGTTTTTAATAGTGAAAAAATCAATTAAAGTTAGAGCTATCTCCAAAAATGAGGTATTTTACATAAAAAAAAAAGCGTATGAGCGTTTAATATACGTTAAACAAGTTGAGTAAGCAGGAGAGTGCTCCTAGCAGAAGGTCTTTGTAAACATCCTATGGTTAGAAACAAGTTTTCTAATGGCGTGAATCGATAACTTGAATTATTCATCCAATACTTAGATATGAAATCGTTCAAATTTATACAAAAGATGCACAGTTTCTTTCATAAGCACAGTGCAGCCGCCATTTTAATTTATGTTAAATGATTTTTCTGAATGCTCGGCCGATTGAACACTATTCCTTAAATATTCATGAAAATTGAAAGAAAATAAAAGTGCCTAGGTCAATTTCAAATATATATATATAGGGTTTTCCAATAGGAGGTGTTATTTTGAATAGATCTTCTGATTTAACACCTTGCGACTTCTTCCTTTGGAGCCACGTGATAGAGAAGGCCTATACCAATAGCCCAGCGTCGATTCAAGATCTCAAAGATGAAATTCGTGAGGCTATCGAGGACAACCACTTTGCGATTTGATTATGGAAAATTTCATGAAGAGGATATGGTCCTGTAAGCGTGTCGTAGTGGTTATTTGCTCAATGTTAATTATTGCTATTAACGGCATATCTTCTTCTTCATAATGAAATAAACATTTGATCATTTGTATTAAAAATGGCATTTTTCTTTTAATATCAAAATAACACCTCTTATTGGAAAACCCTATATGAACCATAAACACGTGTTATTGTTGGTGTAATTCCATATAATTGAAATGGCTATAACTCACTTGATTATGATTCGATCTCAATTAAATTTTGTGAATGTATATATCTTATATTAGTCTATATAATTGCGGAATTTCAAGAAGTTTAAAGGTACCGTTTTGATTTTATGGGCAAAAATGTAAAATCTACAAATCATACTATTATTAACAAAGTTGAGCGAATTTCGATTTCTAAGGTATTTGTTGCCCTTGTACCCATAAAGGTCCACGTTCGTGATAATTTTCAGATTTTTCGGCTGAAAGGTGTCCAATCGCGAGGGGGGGGGGGGGACACAAATTTTGGGTACATTTTGCCTTCCCCTGGACCCCCTCATTCATAAAATGATTTTTTTATTTCAGATTCTAAAAGTTCTAATTAAGATCTTTCATTTGATACCCCACTCGACTACCTTTGATGAAAAAAAAATTTTAAGGGCCAATTCGTTATTAGGGGGGCCCCCCTTAAACATTTTTTAAATTTTTGTTAAGTCCTTAACTTTTGAGAGACTATCACTTTTGACCTTTTCACAAAGTTTGAGCATTCTAGCTTCTATAGTTTCTGAGGAAATCAGCTGTGACGCACGGACAGACGGACAGACGGACAGACAGACGGACGGACAGACGGACAGACAGGTCGCGAAACTAGTAGGTCTTTGTAAAAAATTTTTTTTACAAAGACCTAAAAAACGGTTCCGGGGTTTTGAAGAAGAAAGTGCGGAGATTTTAGCTAGTTCATCTATTTTTGTCAGTATGGAAAAAAGTATAATTATTCTCTCATGTGAAAATGAGTATTTTTTAAAGTCAGAAATCAGAACGAATCCATAGGTATCTATCATACTAATTACAAATATTGTTTATTATTAATATTTCTCTTTATAAAAAATTATAAAAAAGGTATTTATCCGATTCCGCCATAATCATTCAATAAACACATGCGATGTTTGTCATGCATAGCACGCATGCATGATGAACATAACGTTTTTGTTTTTAAGTAATCTTTTCGTGGACATAGAGCGCAACGTACACGTTTCCCTGATTCTGGGCGAGAGTCATTTAGATTCGAAGGCTGATCAAAATTTAAAATTTTTTCAATAGCTTTCCGCAAACCTTGTCTTAGGAAGGAAGTGCCATCCAATCTTTTATAAAGCCATGGTTTTGTCAAATAGACGACTTTCTGCTTGTAACACTCTCGAGCAGACAATTTTTTTTCTTGTTTATTGGCTGAAATTTTGCAAGCATAAAGTATCCGACTGTTGACAATTGCTTGATCAAGCATTCCAAAAAAAAAAAAATCTATATAAACACGAAAAGGGCAATTCCCTCGAAACCCTAGTAATTGCTCGTTTACTGTGCATAGCTCGTGCGCTTCATAGTTACTGTGGCATCGTTCAATGAATTCGTTCCATATCTCTTCAACACATGCAAAGCTATTGCCTTGTGGTCTCTTTGATTTGTCATCAAAACGGAGACACTTAGCCAAAAAAGTGAATCTATTTAGTGGCATAGTACAACGAAATAAATTGTAACCTTCTTCATTAGACCACAACTGCTTAAGAGCAACACGATTTGCCCTCCACATTCCAGCATGATATAGCCATCCAAAAAAAGCGGTCATTTCAATTAGGGCCTGCGGTGTGATGGTATGTTTGAAGAATGTGTCCCTTTTCTGTAATTTCTTTGAGTACTAATTCAATTTTCAAATTTGTATAATTTACTATAAGTTGACGAGTCTCTTCTGTGAAGAGAGTCTCCCAATATTCATAAATTTAATTGCATTGAGCAGCATCATTTATTGGTCCAGGTATTATTCTACCATTTGGCAATCGATGACGATCTGAAAAAAATTCTAATTTAATTTAGTAATAAACAGTGAGGTTAACATCCATTTTATTTTTTACGTATATATAATTATTTTATTTATTTATTAATTCATTTTGTTATTTATTGATATATTTTATTATTAACTTATTTATCTATTTTATCAAACACTTGGCTATAGAACCCATAAACATTAAGGTAATTTTTTACCTGAACCCCGCTTCGGAATATAAAGAGACCAGGTGTATCCATTTTTTCCTCTGAGAACAGAAACAGGTCGTCCCGCTTTACGTGAAGCTGTTTCTATTGCGCGTTTTTTACATGTAGCATTCTGTACATCATCGTCATTAGAATCCAAGAAATCACTTTCATTTTCTCCTTCGCTCATAACCACATATTCATCCTTTTTGTTATCAGTATCCGAGCCAAAATCTTCGTCCTCACCATCTGATTCTAATAAATAGTTGAAGACACGGTTTTAACGGAGGTTGTAAGTCATTCTGTACGGAAATATTATGATAGAACTTAGAAAAGAGTAGTCGTGTTAATGTCACGTCCGTATATAAATCATATGGGAACGTGACATTAGCGAAACTACTCTTTTTCAAGTTTTAGTATAGTGTAGGTTTTCTTTTTAAATCTACATAGTGTTTATACAGCAATTTATATTTACTCGAATACTTCAGGAAGACAAATATTTTTTTTATGAAACACTCACTAGCACACACCGGGGCCAACGTGACCCCACGTCCTCTTTGCCTGAGTGATACGACAATACTAAACACGGCAGACACCTGCCCTTTAGGATACGTTTAGATTAAAGTTGGCTCTACCCAACCACGCACCGGGCGGGTAGAATATTTCTACTCATTTAAAAATACTGGAAGTAAAAAAAAATGTTGGGGTCACAGTGACCCCCTGTGTGCTTCGAGGGTTAAATTTAACGAGGTCAACTGGAAGACCACTGGATAAGAATTTTCTGCGGGCAGCATCTTCAGCTTTAATTGCAGTGGCAACATCTGAATTAAACCAAGGAGCATCTTTAGGTCTTCTTGCTGGACACACAGGAGTAAATTGCGAGATTAAGGATTAAAGAAACATAAAGAGCTTATCAACACAATCTTCAATGTGGAGATTGCTGAAGAAGGAATACCAATTCACGGCATTAAGGTTAACTTCCATGCTCGATAAATCGGCTTTTAAAAAATTAAAGCGGGAAGGTGAGGAATTCTTCAAAGAACGAGAAGATGTGATTGCAAGCTCAATAGAGAGTGATGGATGGTGAGGATCAGGTTTGACAAAGGATGAGAGTGCCACCGATGCGGACAGAGAAGAAGGTAACAAGTTGAAAAGAACAGGATCAAGCAATTTGTTATTGGCACTAGGAAAAGTATTGTATTGGGTGAAAGAACAGAGGGAAATAAAAGAAGAAAGAGCAAAAGACATGCTACCGCCAGAAACTATGGAGACATACAAATCATTCCAAACAATAAAGGGCAAATTGAAGTCACCACAGACCAATATAGAGGTAGAAGGGAAACGAGCATTAATGTAGCTCGAGAATTCTGCAAAGAATTGTTCGTAAACAATAGCAGGACTGTTACAAGGGATATACACAGATGATACGAGGAAGGAAAGAGAGTCAGATAGAGAGACTAGCACAATTATACACTTAACAGGTGAAGATGGAGTGAAATCATCACAGGATTTGCTGGTAAGGGAAACATGTATACCCACTAGAATGCCTCCACCGTCAGACTTACCAGTAGCATCACGGTCTCTATCTCTGCGGAAGACTAAAAGGTTCGGAAGTAGCTCACTATTACTGATGACATTAGTAATAGTGAGTTAGCCATGTTTCCGTTAGACAGATGATATTATAGGGAAAAAGAATGGAAGACTTGCGGAATTCAGTAGTCTTAGTCCTCAGGCCATGAACATTTTGGTAATAGCAAGTTAAGAATGAACTACTAGGCCTAAGAGATGTTTCTTCTGGAGCGAAAGGACACAGGATGGTTCCGCTTATGAATCGGAGAGAACTTTTTGACGAATACGCCAGGTGGCCAAAATTCCTTATCAAGCAAAATACTGTCGCGTGTTTTCGGGTCGCGGCCAATAATTTTAATGTTCCGGGAAAGTGAAAACGCAATGTCTTTTAATTGAAGTTAAAAGAGTTTATTTAATGAAAAATGCACAATCATTTATTTAACTATTTCACCTGATTTTAATTTTCACTATTAAAATTCTAACACTTGTCCATAAATTTCTTATCGCAATTGTCTTCTAAATCACTTCACTATTACGAAAATCACTTTTCTACTACTCGAATAATATCGCTTCCCACACACAATCGCAGTTCTTATCGCGGTCGAATGAATGATCATCCCCCCCATTCATTCAGCTCGCCTTTATATAGGGTCTTCTACCTATTCACCCATTTCTCGTACGTTGGCGAATGTTCTACCGAGAGGTACCTGGTAGATTCGAGCAAATTAATGAATGGAGTGACGTCACTTGCAGATGTTGATCATGCTTGTTGGGTTCTCGTGGTTTCGAGTGAATTCGTGTTCTTCATTGTTGTGAAAACAATTGCGACAGTAGCTCGCAGAATTATTTGTACATGTAACACTGCCCCCACCTCAGTTCTTTTTGCCCCGAAAAGATGTGTCGCCAGTTGTAGTCAATTCTCCCTGGATGTAATATGGAGCAAGACGGTCTAGATGCACGATTTTCATTTTGGCTCTCGGTTTACGGTGTTCCTGTATGCGATATACGACGTCGTTGATTCGCTTTGTGACTCGGTATGGTCCCTCCCAGTTATGTTGCAATTTTGGAGACCTACCCTTTCGCCGTTGCGGGCTATATAGCCACACCAAGTCATCTTGCTGGAAGCCAGTAGAATTAGCCTTTAGATCATACCTGGTCTTCATGCGGTCAGCAACCGATTCGAGGTGCTTTCGCACTGTCCGATGTATCTGGTTCAACCGTTGTCTTAGATCACTTGCGTACTCCGAGATCGTTTGGGGTTTCTCGGGGGGTGTTACAAACTTTATATCAGCTGGCAGACGAATAGTCTTTCCAAAAATGACTTTGGCTGGGGCTTGGCCCGTCGATGCATGTTCGGCAGCTCTGTACGCCATCAAAAATAGTGGGATATGTCGGTCTCAGTCCCTTTGGTTCTCGTCAAGCATCTTGGCAAGGTGTTTATTGAGCGTGCCGTTGAAACGTTCGACCATTCCATCGGATTGAGGATGCAGCGTTGTTGTCCTCGTTTTCCGTATTCAGAGCAGCTCGCACATTTCGCCAAAAACTAGTGACTCAAAGTTTCGGCCTTGATCCGAATGTAGTTCGCAAGGCACACCGTACCTACTGACCCAATTTAACACTAGCTGTTCGGCTACAGTAGTTGCTTCCTGGTTGGGAATGGGGTAGACCTCGGGCCACTTGCTGAAATAATCGGCTACAACGAGCGTGTATCAATTTCCCCATTCAGATTCAGGAAAGGGTCCAGCGATGTCAACAGCAATCCTTTCAAACGGTACCCCCACGTTATAGGTTTGCATTTGTCCTCTCAGTCGTCGTTTTGGACCTTTGACGGTAGTGCAAATTGTGCATCTGCGACACCAGTCCTCTACGTCTTCTCGAGCGTGGAGCCAGTAGAATCTTTCCCGCAATTTCGCTAAGGTTTTGTTAACTCCAAGATGGCCTCCCGAGGATCCTTCATGCATTTCCTTAACCACATCGTGGATACGGCTTTTGGGTAGTATAGTTTGCATCCTATAGAAGCTGCCATCCGCCGTTTCCCATTTCCGCTTGAGTACACCACCCTCCACCTGAAGGGAGTTCCATTGTGCCCAATAGCTTTTCAGGGTTGCGCCATGCGTTGAAACGTCCTTCCACTCAGGTCGCCCAGTCGTCTCCTTCCATACGAGCAATGGTCCGATGTCTTCATCGGCTAGCTGGGCATTTCGAATCTCCTCCGATGACCGACCTTCATCGAATTCGGCCGTTATCAGTCGCAAATCAACGGGCTGTTCCTTTTCTTCAATCCGTCGGCAATGCTTGCAGTTAGCTGGACATGGGCGACGAGATAGGGCGTCAGCATTTCCATGAACTCCGCCCTTTCGATGAACAATTTCGTAGTCGTATGACTGCAATCTTTCGATCCATCTCGCAACTTGTCCCTCGGGGGTTTTTGAAGTTAAGTAGCCATCTCAGCGATGCATGGTCCGTTCGAAGAACAAATTTCTGGCCGTATAGGTACTTGTGGAACTGCTTGGTGGCCTCTATTATAGCCAGTAGCTCCTTCCTGGTCACACAGTAGTTCCTCTCACTTTTTGAAAGAACTCGACTGTAATACGAGAGGACTCTTTCTTCGCCATTGATCTGCTGGGAGAGTACAGCTCCAATACCGCCGTTCCTTGCATCAGTGTCAACTACAAACATTTTTCCGGGTTTCGGATACGCCAGCACGGGTGATTCACACAGCTTTTCCTTCAGGGTCTCAAAGGCTGTCTGGCATTGTTCGTTCCAGACATACGGACGATTTTTCTCGGTTAGCTGATGGAGACACTTAGCTATTTTGGCAAAGTCTTTGACGAATCTTCGATAGTAGGTTGCCAGACCCAGGAAACTTCGTAGTTGGCGCTTGTTGTTTGGTGTTGGCCAGCTTTTCACGGCTTCAATCTTCTCAGGGTCTGTTTTGACCCCTTCTGCTGATACGACGTGTCCCAGGTATTTTACTTCAGCTGCGAAAAGGGTACACTTATCGGGACTAAGTTTCAAATTTGCCAGTCGCAGCCTGGAGAAAACCTCTTCTAAGTTCCGCACATGCTCTTCGAACGTTCTCCCGATGACGATGATGTCATCTAGGTACACCAAGCAGGTTTTCCAGGTTAGACCACGTAGCACGTATTCCATCAAGCGTTCGAAAGTGGCTGGAGCATTGCAAAGCCCAAACAGCATCACCACAAATTGCCACAATCCGGTCCCAACTGAAAATGCGGTCTTCTCTCGGTCCTTCTTGTCGATCTCTACCTGCCAGTAGCCACTCTTGAGATCGAGTGTAGAAAACCATTTTGCGTCGGCTAAAGTGTCCATGATGTCATCGATGCGTGGGAGCGGGTGACTATCTTTCTTAGTGACGTCGTTAAGCTGCCTATAGTCGACACAAAAACGAGTGCTACCATCCTTTTTCTTTACTAGAACTACAGGCGTGGCCCATGGACTGACAGAAGGTTCAATTACGCCTTGTTTTTCCATGTCCGAGATCAGCGCGCTCACTTCTCCTTGTTTGGCTATAGGGAGGCGACTGGGCGCTTGTCGAATCGGTTTGGCTCCCTGTGTATCTATGACGTGAGTTACCAGACTCGTTCGGCCTTGGTCATCCGGGCTTGTTGAGAAGATGTCACTGTACTTGGTGACCAGATCAGAGGCTCGTTTGAATAGCTGCACTGGCAGTTTGACCTGCTTCAATTTTGCAGACGTGGATTCCCGGGCTTTGTCTGTGTCTTGCCTCCTTTTCCAATGATGATTGTGAGTAGCTTCCAAAGAGGTGATGGTGGAAACAGGCTGGCAGCTGCCGATGACTTCTCCCGCTTTGATGCTCGTGGTTGAGTCTGCGGTGTTTAGG
Source organism: Odontomyia ornata (assembly GCA_963969285.1). NCBI lineage: Eukaryota > Metazoa > Arthropoda > Insecta > Diptera > Stratiomyidae > Odontomyia > Odontomyia ornata. Next base: position 263,065,182 of record OZ017742.1, read on the forward strand.
ACTCTAACCGGCACATATCCGTTCCTTAAAGATCTTACAAGGCATCGTCCTACAATCAAACTGCGCAATGCGGACGTCTTCGTTGGCTCTATCAGATAAGATCGGTGGTCTCCAGAATCACCATCAAGCTTGGCCCATACAATGCTTTTGGAAGAATTTGGTACATCAGTGTCAGTACATACCACTACATTCATCTTGGGAATTTGGACACTGGGATCCTCCATCAGTACTTCGACATTCTGCCATTTCAATACACGTTTGCCCAAATCCAACGTGATTCCATGTGGTCGCAGAAAATCTATTCCGAGAATGCAGTCATCCATAATATTCGCAACCAGAAAATTGTGTCGGAACACAAGGTCTCCCAACTGTATCTGGAGGTTGACCTCTCCATGAACAGGTGCAGTTTCTCCCGTAGCTGTCCGTACTGAGAAAATTCTGCCCTTGTGAAGTTGTTGCTGTCTAACTAGGTCTTGTCGGATAATCGATCGGGTTGCACCAGTGTCGATTGTTATGGTGCAGTTTTCTCCGTTAACTTGACCCGGAAGGCATAAGTCCGCTTCTCCACGATGTAGTCTTGACACGGTGATGGTGGTGCTGGGGACGTCGATCCTCCTAGCCAACCTCTGCCCCACGAAGTTGGCTCTTACATGTTTCCCGACCCCTCTGTTTGAAGGGCTTCCATTCTGGGCTCCTGACTCGGTCTGGATCTCCTTCTAGCTGCACACCCTGGACAATAGCTCGGTTTTCTTCGCTTCTTGCAGTCTCTTTGTAGGTGCCCCTTCTCTCCGCAATTCCAGCATCTAGGCGCACCATTTACATGCGGGTCTCGCTCAATTTCGACGCGCTCACACCTGCACTCGTCTGTCACTACCTCACGAACCCGGGCAGTGGTACGAGTCACATTTTTCGCTGCCTCAAAGTTCAGACTATAAGCCAATGCGTCCTTAACCGTTTGCTTTTGAGCTAAACGCACGGCTTGTTGCAATTCCGGGTCCTTTAGTGCGCTGATGAATGCTTCTGTTGCTGCATCATCTCGATGTTCTGGGTCGTACGCTGGGTAAGCCAAAAGTGCTAGTCGCTCGATGTCTTGGGCTAGCTGCTGTAGGGTTTCACCAGACTTCTGCATCCGATGCCTTAGCTGTGACCGATAAATCTGCTTTAGATGATCGTCTCCATAACGCATGTCGAGCGCATTCATTATAGCATTCGGGTTTGAGTGCAATTCATCGGGGATCGTCTGCAAAAGCTCGGCAGCTGGGCCTCTTAGAGCAAGAATCAATGCAGTTGCTCGTTCCTGCTCATTCCAGTGATTTGCCATTGCGGCAGCTTAAACTGGGTCTTGTAAATACTCCAGACCGTTTGCCCATCGAATATTGGTGCTTGCACATTTCTGGATGTGCTTTTCGCTGCGGTTATAAGCGGGGCTGGTGAAGTAGTTACTACTGCCTTCGCTGCTTCCAATTCTTTTTTCACTTTTTCCATCTCATGGTTCATTCTTTCTTCGACCTGGCTGACCTTTTCCTCGACCTGGTAAACCTTTTCCTCGACGCCTTTAATTTGTTTGTTCAGGCTGCCGAGCTCCGCTTTTATTTCGGTTGACTGTTTTTGAAAATTTGCCTTGATTTCGATCGCTTGTTGGTCTAGCTTCGCTGATTGTTCATTTAACTTCGCAGCCAAACTGGGTGTCTGTTCATTTAGCTGCGCTGATTGTTCATTTAGCTTCGTTGATTGTTAATTAAGCTTCGTTGATTGTTCATCTAGCTTCGCAGTCAGACTCGATGACATCAGCATTAACATTTGCATTAGCGCATTTCCTGGCTCCTTTGATTTAGGTGTTTCTACTTCTCCACCTTCTGCGCCTTTTTCCGCATCTGAGAACTCACCCGAATCCAGATTCCCGCCTTCCGACTCGATCGCGTCACGCAAGCGTGCAATCAGTATGGCCTTTGTACCTTGTGTAGCCTGATTTCGTTGTTCCAACTCCTCTTTGAGCTTCGATATGCTCAATTGATTAATTTTGAGATGGAAATTTCCTGGCATTTTTATTGTTTCGGCTATTTTTCCACGTTAATTTCCACAATTGTGCACTTTAAAACTGTTTAAACGTTTTCACTTCCAAATTTCAATCCCACTTCTGACACCACTGTCGCGTGTTTTCGGTTCGCGGCCAATAATTTTAATATTCCGGGAAAGTGAAAACGCAATGTCTTTTAATTGAAGTTAAAAGAGTTTATTTAATGAAAAATGCACAATCATTTATTTAACTATTTCACCTGATTTTAATTTTCACTATTAAAATTCTAACACTTGTCCATAAATTTCTTATCGCAATTGTCTTCTAAATCACTTCACTATTACGAAAATCACTTTTCTACTACTCGAATAATATCGCTTCCCACACACAATCGCAGTTCTTATCGCGGTCGAATGAATGATCATCCCCCCCATTCATTCAGCTCGCCTTTATATAGGGTCTTCTACCTATTCACCCATTTCTCGTACGTTGGCGAATGTTCTACCGAGAGGTACCTGGTAGATTCGAGCAAATTAATGAATGGAGTGACGTCACTTGCAGATGTTGATCATGCTTGTTGGGTTCTCGTGGTTTCGAGTGAATTCGTGTTCTTCATTGTTGTGAAAACAATTGCCACAGTAGCTCGCAGAATTATTTGTACATGTAATAATACTTAGGTTAGCTGGAACAGTAATTTTAAAAGACGCAATCAATCTGTTCGTCTTTCCATCAGGCGTAAGCTTGGTGCACTGGAGCAACTCAGGACTAAAGTTCAGTTTGTACTTTATATGAGCGATGATGTCTTCGACTGGTGTGCTATATTCTAATCTCGAGAGAAATATTTGTAGCGGTGGTGATTTAGCACGCAGGGGGTGCCAGGTTTCATCGCAGTAATATTTGTCGTCATATCGCCTCCAAGTGAGGGCCCCCGGCTGGCAGATGTAGATCCTGGTGAGCCTACATTTCTTATCAACAATTCAGTATCAGCATTACCTTGAGTTACAGATCTTGTAACAGAGGTTTTAGGCGGGATGAAGACTTTGGGTTTGTCCCAATACCAACTAACCGTTGCGGTGTTATAGAAACCGGCTGCAGAAGTTCAGGTTGCTGCTGATTAGATGTATATTGTAGATGTTTCGGTTGTGCTTGTTGCTGTAGTTGTCGTACATAATGTTGCTTTCGAGAACCAGGTGATAGTTGCTGGTGAGGTTTTTTTGGAATGGCTCCCTTGCTGGCATCAACCACAGCACACACATCAGAGCTCTTGGCAGCAGAGGTTGGCGATTTTCTTCAAAAATGACTCGATTCCATGGCGTTTCGCCGATAAACCACAGAAGTTCTACAAAGATGGAAGAATGGCTCTACGCAAAAAATGGCAAAAGATCATAGATAATACTAGACAATATGTACTTCAATAAAATCCATTTTAAATAAAAGAAATATTCAATCGGAAAATGACAAAAAAAAGGCTCAATATTTTCTAGACTTACCAATAAATAGAATGAAGAGATTCAAAGATTCGTACCAAAATAGGATATTGTTATAAATGTAAGTGGAAAGTCACTATAAATCTACCATTAAAAACACTGATCACTTTTGATGTGCAATTACTCAGAAGTCAACTGAGTGTCCCTATTTACAATATTCTGAATCGCTCCTAGCAAGCAGAGTTTCAACATTGTGTTAGAAAGACACTAAGTCATCTTTATGCAAAGCTTTCTCAAAAGATCTCACTTCAACCTTTGTAAAATTAACTGATTTCATAGCATCAACTACTATTATCATCCTGATAGGCATAGTAAACCCATTAAAGACATTCAACCTAAAATGACACAAGCTCGTCCTTTAAAACCAATTTTACACTACTGATAAATCTCAATTGTATCTGTGTATAGTCATAAAGTTTAGGTCGCCAACATAAATGAATGGATGTAACTTTGATTAAGGGAGCTGGGTTACAACATTTTTATTCATCAGGGATACTCTCTGGCTCACAGTTTATTGTAGTTATGGAGTGCAATATATAGTTGATGCATGCAGTGAACCCTATAACTCTAATAATCGATAGGATATAATAAAATTGAGTTGTTTTAACACTGAACTGAATGTCCCCTGAAAGTGTTCGTTTAAAATATGAAAGGATACGCCAGAGCGAAAAAATTGTTCGTGATTTATGAATGGAATACATAAAATATGACTAAAAAATATTTATCCGAGGTATTGTACTGTTACTATGCAACTACGCAAAAGTGTCAGCAACGTAAAAATGAATTTGAATTAATATTTATGGTAATATTGGAGAAGGCTTTAAGGTTAGTGGAATTTAATGAAATTCTCAGTAAATTTAAAAGCGTAGTTTTAAAGGTCCTTTGAGTATCAATGCTTTGAAAATTCGCATATTCGCATAATTATAGAGCCTCTTCATACTCCTTTATGCTTTACTATCTCAGTTTAGTCCTGTTCAAAACTCTCCTACTAGGGAAGTCCCATTTTTGTATGTGGTCTTTTCCAAAGCGTATACCCCGTTTTATTCTCGGCTGGGAAAAATCATTCCTTTAATGCAAGAGGATTTACTTGTATATATGTATGTATAAAATATTTACCTTTCGAAACGAAAAGGCTTACTACTTAAAATTTTTTATAATTTAATCCTATTTTCACCATGCTGCAAGCATAAATTCCATGCAATCATAACCCGGTATAACATCTAAATATTCTTCGCACCAAACTAATCCGCCTGGAAAATCTTAAAATCACAATTTAATTATTTCTATTCAACTTTCTTTCATACATGCACTGGAAAACCGATTTTCAAACTAATTACAAATTTAACTACTTTGAAATTTGTTCAAAATTACTTCAACAGCCAACAAGAAATCCTTTCATTCTTCACTCTATACACATTCCAGTCGGCATTCTCTATTGTTGTGAAGCATTTATCATATGTACATGCTCATTACCCTCATCCCTATCCATCTCATCGCTTTCCTCACGGATGCTGAAGTTTGGTATTGTTGTCAACAAAGAATTCTGCATGCGCCATCATTGGAAGTGTAATTGTATCTGGAATATTTTTTAAGAGAAACTTTTTATTGGAATAACTTCCAGTGTGCAAGTAAGAGAACAGAATCGTGCCAGAAGTTAAGAGAACGTTTTTGGAAGTGATGAAACGGTTGGAAATTTATTTTTGAATTTAAATAACAAAGGATAATGGAAACAGTAGCATAATTTTGCTTGTATGCCTCAAGTATCGAATAATTTGTTTTAGAAAATGATTTCAAATGAAATAAGCTTCTGCTTTTTAAGGGTTTTGTAAAATTACTTGACAAAACTCTACTAAAATCGCGTTTTGTCTGTCCGTACATCCGTCCGTCTGTATGTCACAGCACTTTTCCTCGCAAACTACTTAAACTTGTAATGTAGGTTTAAATTGGTGTTCTCTCCAAACTTCAACTACAAGGGGGATCTGCCCATATAGAGGAGCGGCCCGCAAAAAAAATTTCATCTAATACATTAAAACCCGAGACATCTCCTGAATTATTACACGTATTTTATTGTTTCGATTGTATTACAAAGTCTATTTATAAAATTGGTTCCCGGCGTTGTCCCGACCGGTTCGTTTGTACCGCTTGCCTCAGGACCTGAAAAGAGATGACCGCATGAGCGAAAAAATCCAGTGAGTAGCCTCACAGCCCCAAAAACACATCACCTCACTCACTTGAGAATTAAAACCACAAACAAGGGAACACATCCCTTTGAAAAGAACATATCCGTTTGAAAGGAACACACGCCTTTTCAGAAACAAGTCCCTCTATTGGGGAAGACATCCCCAACTGCCCAGCACAAACCAGCAAACAACAGATGCATTCTGCACTCACAACAAATCACCTCTCACACACTATTCACGGGACCGATCTGCCGCCAGTCAATATCTCTTGTTCACTACTTTACTGTTTACTCAGGTGCTGCTGGTCTCACATTCACACGCCAGACCGTCGCCACACAGCCGACTAAAATACTTACATATGACTGCTCGGCCATCCTGCTTTTGAGTGTTCTAGCTCATGCTAGCTTCTTCTTACCCAGTTTTTGCACGAATACACTGCCTTTAAAAGTGTTCTGTGAATTCCACACTTTCATACGGTACTCGCGATGTTCGATATGAACCTGGGAGTTCGCAGTTTACATACTTATCATCATTTAGCACCCTTTCGAAAGATAAAGGCCCTGTATGTTTCTTCATCAACTTCTTACCTTGACCTTTGCTGACAGTTGGTTTCCGAACAAACACAAGATCTCCTACGCTATAAGCTACTATTGCCTTTCATTTTTTTATTACAACGATTTCTCTGCTTCTCTTGGTCGATTTTAATTCTTTCTTGAGCTAAATGTCTTTCTTGATCTCGATCTTCAGCAATTGCGTCGTTTACCCTTACCAAAGCAGTCAATTGACCTTCATTCGGTGCCCGGGGTCGGTATTCATATAGTAATTCGGAAGGTGTTTTCTTTGTCTTAGAATGAATTGTACTGTTTAATGAAAACTGAATTTCCTTCAGTTTTCGGTCCCATTTATTATCCTCACTTGTAGTGGTGGCAAAAATAGTTGAATTAAATCATTCTTCCTAACCGCGACCGCTTTCAGGACATGTTCGATACCATGTCGTTCGAAATATTGCTTGAGCATCTTAGAAGTATAACAAGTTCCACTATCAGTTAATAAATGCAACGGTACTCCAAAATTTGCAATGACCTGTTCGAAAAAGTTTATGACAGATGCTATTTTAGTATCCTTTGTAGCGTATAATTGCGTGCACTTTGTAAATGCTTCTACATAGGCATTGACGTACTTCTTTCCAGTTGTGCTTTTCACAAATGTTCCCAAATGATCCATGTGTACTGTATGGAATGGAGTCTTATCCTTCGAAATCGGATGAAGAAATCTGGGTTGTTTTCCCTTAGTTGTTTGTAGTACATACAGGTAATGCAACTTTTAATATACTTTTCAACATTAGAGCGCGTATTCTGGAAACAATAATCTTTAGCAGTTTCCTAAGAGTTTTTTCTACATAAAAATGTCCAAATTCATCATGAACGCGCCAAACTAACATATGTGTGCACGCATGCTCTTGGGGATAATCCATTTCGGCCCACAATTAGTCTTTCTATAAATTCGTTCGTTGCGTTTTTCATAAATTTCGTGTATTTGTTTTTCATAGTAATTGTTCGATTCTCAACATTATTTTTAATTGGTTCAACCGTGTAATTATTTTCATATCTGAATTCATACGAACGAAGTCGAAACCGACCTCTCATCGGTTCTAGATGTGAAGTCTGAGTCGTGCCAACGAATGGTACCAACCAGTCAACCAGATCGTGCACCCGTAATCTATTTCGTGGTGGCTGCTTGTCGGCCAGCTTGATCGGAGAGGATTTCGGTCGCAGGTCTTAAAATGGATTACGCTCAATTACGTATTTCAGCCACCATTAAGTGCTCGTTTCAAACGCTTCGAAAACACAGACATACGGAAAAGAAACCTACTTTACTTTATTCCGTATTCATTCATTCTTTCAGTCAAGTACAAACATCTAATTTCAATTTCGCGTTCCCGAATTTACCGACGCGGTACCGAAAAATACACTACGTTAACTCTATCCTGAAGAACTCTACGCTAAAAAAGGCGACCATCCGCAGATTTCTTTAAAACCCTACCCCTTTGACGGCATACCTACCATGCACTCCCACTGCCTCTGAAAAAGAAGAGCCGTTAGAAAGGAAAGTCCTGTTGTCTGGTTAGCAATTCATGTTGTTATTTTTTTTTAAATAGAAACTTTCAATCCATATAGTAGCATTAAATATTGTTACAGCTAAGGTTTGATCCTGTTTTTTATTCTTAAAAATACTTTGGCTATAATTAATTTTTTTAAGACGACTGAAATCACTTACTACTGAGTTCTTATCATCAGCCGTCGTTGCTCTACACTTTGTTGACTTAAACATCAATGGGCGTGTGGTTAGAGTTGGGGTTGTGGTGGTGACGTTGCTAAGCCTGAGTTTGAGGTTAAATCAGCAAAATTAAAGCCAACTGGGAAAACAGCGTTACCTATTATCTCTGGTGAAGCACCTATTGCTGCTGCTTCCCTGCTTGATTTCCACTTCGATTGTATGGGGGCAGTTGAAATGGTTCTAATTTCCTTCGCTCCTAGAAGAAGAGCCGTGGAAGCCACACACTCAAACACCCACTCGTCGCGCCTCTGCACAATTTTAATTTTGCGAACCACGCGCGCTGTGTACGGTTATCTGCCACCTGCACCCATTTGACATTAGCGACTCCAACTGCCGTCAGCTTTGAGTGACATTCCTCGACTTAAACTGACGTAGGATGGGAATGTCATCCAAAGCTGACGTTCGCTAGCAAGCCATATGGTAGCGATGGGCATGTGTGCGAGTCGGCAGTAGCGTAGGCTGACTCATTAAAACCGGGTTTCTACTTAAAGCATCTACGTGCTCCATTTTAGTCCCTGGTCTAAATTCCATTTTAAATGTAAATTCCTGTAATGTCAACCACCATCTAGCAATTCGAAGATTTAGACCTCTTTTCACGGCAGCAGCTTTAACTGCACTGCAATCGGTTACTAATGGGAATTCTATTTCCAAAAGATAGACCCTGAACTTTTTGAGCGCCTCCACTACCGCTGGTGCATCAAATTCGTAAGAATGGTAATTTTTCTCATGCCGCGTAGTATTTCTGCTATGATAAGCAATGACGTGGAGTTTTCCCTCTTGATCTTTCTGTAAAAGAATTGCTCCCAGTCAAATTTTGGATGTAGCTGTGTGCACTTGAGCTTCTGCTTTTGGTTTATATACTTGTAACACTGGTCGATTTATTAGAATATGTCGCAGCGAGTCGAATGTTTGTTGCTGTGTTTCCGCCCAAATCCACGTTTCATCCTTCTTGAGTAACGAGGTCAGTGTGTTCGCAATTAACGCATCTTTTTTCACAAACTGACCAGTTAGTCCCAAAAATTGCCGCACGTGATTCACATTCTGTAGACCGGGTAATAGTTCAAGCTTTTCACTTTTTCCCTTCCCCGCTGACTTTGAAACCTATATAATTTATTCTCGTTTGAAAAAACGCACATATCTTTGGATTAAGTATTGTCTTGAGTAACTTATCCAAATTGTCAAGATCTGATGTGAAGTCTTTTGATGGAATTAAAGGTCATCCAAATATGCCACGGCGACAGTTCCTCGTAAGCTTCCAAGAATTTTATTAATCATTCTTTGGAATATGCTAGGTTCAGAACTGATGCTAAATGGCATTCTGTTAAATTCAAAATGTTCATCAGGTGTCACGAAAGTAGTTTTATGTTTAGAGTTTTCATTTATGGGTATTTGATAGTATCCTGATGTCATGTCAAGACTAGTGAAAAAGTGATTGCCTCTGAGCAAATCCAATAGGTCGTCAATACGATAAAAGGATATCTACCCTGTTTAATTTTTGTATTCAATTTCCAGTAATCTGTGCATAACCGGGAATCCCCGTTTTTCTTTTTTACCAGCAACACTTGAGAAGCATAAGGCGAATTTGACTCACGTATATTTCCATTACTTAACAGATCGTCTGTAATATCCTTGACAGTTTGTCGGCTCGACGGGTTCATACGATAAAGGCCATACACTACTGGGACATCATTTAAAGTGTCTATATCCATAACCATGTTATTTATGCAGCCTAATTGGTTGTGTTCAGATGAGAAGATTCCCGAATATTTATTAAGCAACTTCAACAAGTCGTCTTTCTGCTAATCATTTAATTTTGCTCCCATTTCATATTTTACTGAAATCGACGACTCTTGAACATTTAGCTTTAGCCATTCATCATCAATCTGCGTTACCCTGACAAATATACAGCTATTCTTTAGCAGTATATCTTTGTCTTGAGTGCTTATAACTGGAACTTTGCATTCATCATCTTCATCAATATCGACCACACATCTAGGCATTACCATGAAACACACTTGAAAGGCAGCACTGCTGCTAGGTAATTATTTTCTGTCAGGTATCCTGAGCACCTAGCCTGATACTAGCTGAACTAACTACCGGGAATGAGAACGTCACAAACGGCTGTCTGCTCAGCTATACTATGACACCAAATACTCGCAATTTTTTTTTTCGGTTACGCACAGAGTGTGGGACTCCCATGCTGGCCAGAAGGCGATTAAACCACCCACTAAACACCTCTCCTGTCAACCTTACAACCCAGCCTGGAACCGTTTACCACATTACTTCGAGCCAGGTCTCGTTTGGTTACGCCGTGCGGCACCTTAAAGCTGGAACATCCCTCTTCTAGTGGGAGGGGAAAGGGGAAGAGGAATTGCCAGACAAGCGATCCTCCCGCCCCTACTGCTGTGAGCCCCTTTTATTTGTTAGGATTGCACAAGCATAATGTGCTTCCTGGTTCTATTTGCCAACTGGTTCGGGCATCACTGCGAGTATATTCTCCGGGGTGAGCTCTCTCCTATCCTCCCTTGTGCACGCGAAAAATGTGTGTAATGCATTATCTTCCTCTCCTGGGAAAACCGACAATCGGGGGACCGTGACTTACCAATCTTGTGCAGGTAAGACTGAAAACACCCATGCCCGCTCAAAAGCTTGGTCCGATAGAAGTCAGTCTAACCATGCCTTCGATTTAGCCACGGCCCACCTTCCCTTCGTGCAATTCACCCAAGACTGGTGCCAATCGTTGAGTGAGCGCTGTCTCTCCTCGTGGACAACTGTCTCGCTTCGAAGCAGGTAAATAGCGCGGCGCTTTCTAGCAAGGAGAGCAATAGGTATCACGCCTGCAATAGCTCGCACCGCCGAATCAGAGACATCCGGATACGAAGATGCAATCCTCAGTGCTCCTCTTCTCTGTACCTGTGCCAAGCGTTTTCGGTATACCTACTAACTGAAAAAGTCACCCCATATTTCTGTTCCGTGCAGTATCACTGAGCCTACAGCACTCATCAAGAGGCGTCTTCTTATTGGGCTGGGTCCCCCTACGTTGGCCATAAGTCGACTCAGACCCGATACTTCCGAAGCAGCCTTCTCAGTCGTTGCCCTGACTTGCTTAGAGAAACTCATCATCGAGTAGATCAGTAGCCCCAGGGGCTTTCCCTCTGGCTTCGAGTCGATTAATATGTCTCCAATACTGATCATCTTTACTCTATGGAGTCAAGGTGATCACTTAAGTTCTCTCCAGTGCTAAATTGAGCTGGCGAGCAGTCATCCAGTAACTCGCTCTTCAGATTAGCATACCTAGCCTAAGTTGCGCTTGTTCAACAGTGCATCCAGCGACCAGAGCCACAACATAATCCGCAAACCCGATTAAGCGCGACTCACCTGGCATCTCCAGTCTCAGTAGCCCATCATTAGACACGTTCCATAGGCTTAGACCAACGACAGATCCCTGGGCAACAGCCAATGTAACTTCAGCCCTTCAGGTAGTACCTCAAAAGCCGCATTAGATATTCTGGAACTTGAAAAGTGTTTTTCAGCATATCCAGAACATCCACCCATCTATCGGAGTTGAAGGCGTAACTAATAACGAGTGTCACCAACGGGACGATCCGTCGCTCGTTGCGGCTATATGCCTCTACCTTTTGGACCGCGCTCACGACCTCTGAAATCGCATCAATGATGGAACATTTCGCTCTAAAGCCGTACTGCCGAAGAGATAGGTTCCCAGCAGCACGACTCGCGTCAGTGAGTCTTCCCTTGATGAGTTTCTCTAGCCCTTTCCCAGCAGTGTCTAACATGCATAACGGGCGGTATGCAGACGGTGATCCGGGATTTCCTTTCCCCTTGCTGATCAGCATGAGCCTCGCAACCTTCCATCGCACCAGGAAAACCCCGTCTCGTAGGCAAGCGTTGAATGTGCAGAGCAGCAAGTGTGGGAAGTGGTGATAGACAAGTCGCAACACATCAGCTGGAACACTTTCTGGACCTGTTGCCTTCTTCACACTCGACTGCTGTTTCACCATGGACAGCGTCAACACGGGCGGGATAGGCGAGGAAGAGTGCCCGCACTATCACGATAATCTTATATAAATTATATACTGCTACCCAGTCGCATGTCTCGTGATGGTTCCATGCCGGTTAAACCTGGCTGGCAGCACGGACCTCAGGAGACTACATCACTGATCTCAAGCAGCATGCACTGGTAATTACTGGCTGAGAAGTCCTCTAATACTGTCCAATTGTGTATCCTCCATACTAAGGGCTTCGGCATGGCTGGATGTTTAGTACGACAAGCGCCATCCTGGCCGCCATTTCTAAGATTCGTTTTCCCCGCGGATCTGTTAAAGGCATGCCCCATTCGATTGCTTTAGCGTTAAAGTCTCCCCAAATGCGTACATTGTCGTCCGCGTTCAAGACAGTGCCCTCCAACGCATTAAGCTTGGTTTGGAAACACCCTGAACACCGAACCCACACGAAACTATCGCCCCGTCCACAGCTATCCACCTGAAAATCACTGGGCCCAACCCAAATGGCGGCAGTATCAGTTTCATAAGGTTATTATGATGATGAACTTTTATCATGGTGTTGCTCAATCAGCAGCATAAAGTCGGCTTCCGGGTCCCTCGCAAACTCTCTCTCTCTCTTTGTAGCACTATAGCCCCTCTTGGGCATTCGCTTCCTGCAAATAGCGCCTCCAATTGTCTCAGTCCATTGACCACGTCCTCCAGTTTTGAAATCCAAGCAGCGATGAACTGTCTTCGTTGACCGAGTCAGACCATCGTTTCCTCCGTTTCCTCGCTGGTCTCCAGCCTTCAGTTCTCCCAACGAATACCTTCTTGGGTATCCGTTATTTGTCGATAAATGTGGCCAGCCCATTGCAGCTTCCGCAGTCTGACAGTCGTTGAGACCTCAGGCTCGTCAAAAATTTCATACAGCTCATGGTTGTCTCGAATTTGCCATTGTTCCCAGTCTAGCTTTGTTCCGATTATTTGCCTCAGAACCCGTCGCTCAAAGGCGTTCAATATATTTGAGGATGCTTGGGTTAGGGTCCATGTTTCACACCCATAGCATAACACAGGTCTTATCACAGATTTGTATACTTGGAGCTTTGTTTTCCTGTATACGAGTATGTAGCTGGTCTTAAGGATCGTCAAAACTGAATAAAATATTTTATTTGCTAGCTGTATTTTTCGGCGTATTTCTTCTCTTTCATTACCCGTTCTCGTCATTTTGGAACCTAAATACACAAATTCGCTCACATTTTCGATACTGTACTCGCAAAGTGTGATATTTTGTATATTTAAGGCTTTGTTTTATTCTCATTGATTTGTAGCCCTGCTAGTTTTGCTTCGCTGTCGAGTTTGAGGAAGAGTTCAAAGGCTACTGCTTGGCTTGACTTGTATAGTAATGCACCTCGTATATCGACAGATAGATTTCTTATGACATACTCTAGAGCCAAATTGAATAACAATGGGGCCAGCCCATCTCCGATATTCGTGTCAAAGGCATCGGTGAGTTGGTTATTGATGCGGACTTGGGAGGTCATCGAGGTCATTGTCATGTTGGTAAGACAAACTAATTTGGCTGGGATGTCAAAGCAAAGCATTATTTGGTACAGTACGTTACGATCAATACTGTCGTATGCTCCCCCAGCATTTTTCGAGTGCCTATTTGACTGGGGACAATTGGTCTATTGTCGATCTATCTGCTCTAAAACCATTTTAATACTCTCCAATAATACTGTCTTTTGAAAATATTATGTACGCCGTACAAAGTAGTGATATGCCCTGATCTGGCATTCCGCTCCCTTCAAGTGCCTCTTACTTCCCTCTTTTATCCCGATCTCCTTTGATTGAGCTAGACGCCATTTTTAATGATGTTTGATGGTGGAGCTATCTGCGCGTGACCTTTAGACTTAGCCCTCTGCGTTTCTTCAGCCTTCTGCTTTTCTTCTTCCTTTTGGTCCTCTTCGGCCTTTAACCAGCCCCTCCGATAATGCCCAATCCGGTCTAGGAGCACCTCTAGTTTAAGGAGTGCAATCTATACTGCTTTGTTGATTTTTCACGAGTCGCATGCAGGTTGTATTCATTTTAGAACATCTTGTGCTTTTCGGATTATTCTTTCTTTTCCAATTGTATTTTGCAACAGTTTTTCTTGCGAGAGGTTATTGGCTTCCGTTTTCGAGTACATTTCTTCTGCTACATTTCCGACGTCTAGTCGCTCCTGTCTCTTTGTGAACTTCAGAATGGTTCGCTATCATTCCGGATATACGACTCTTGCTTCGGTCGCTTCGGTAGCGATCGTAGCAGTGACCATCGAATGAATACTCGATGTTCTTTATATTTTTCTCCAACATTCGACTATCTGGTGCGTCCTGCCGAATTTCGCGCTTTTTCTTTTTAGGACGCTCTGGCATTCGCACCATTTTGCTTTGCTGCGCCCGAACGCCGCAGTAATCACAGTCTGGACAAGACTGTCTGTTAATCTCCGTTTTTTGTCCACCCCGCTGTTCTGTTAACATCAGCACTGGTTGCGTCGTCATTGCTGTTGTTTTTGTTTTCTTTTTTGGGTTTTTTGATGTTTTTTTAGGGTTTTTGGTTACTCCAGTTTTATTGGGTTCCCCTTCGGAGCCACTATCTCCGTTCGTGTGTGTAGTCGCCTTGTCGATCCTCTGGTTATCTTTGCAAAGCAGGGAGGCCATGCGAGGGTTGGCAAAAGGTCTTATGGGGACAAGTACTTAGAGCCAGACTATCACTAGTCGGGAGTACGTCTCAACCAAACCTGCACCACCAACCTAATGGTGCGAACTTCGAACGTGCCCCGAAGTCTGTCAAGGTTTAACCGGGCCGAAGACGGTATGATATTTGAATTGGAGCCGTTCACGCACGAGTATCACCTCAGCGCTACCGTGGAGAGCCACTAGGTCCAAACCATCATATCCTCTAGCCCAAGGCGTCAATTTCAGTTCGTTGTCCAAAGCGTACTCCAGGTTCAGTCAGGGTCGTTCTCTGTCATCCCAGGAGGGAGCCTCACGGCGCCCCCCATATCCTCCGGTCCTTGGCGGGCGCTCTCTAAAGAATACTAGCCTCCAAGAGCGCTCCTGTTGACCGGCATCCCCCCTGCGGAAATTTCCTCGGGTACTTGGGGGTGGAAGTCCCCAAAGAATCCTAGCCTACAGGAGTATTTCTGTCTACGAGCAAGCATTATATGTTAGTATATATGACGATGCTCGCCTTACTAGATCTTCGCTTCAATTCCATGTTCTGTATGCCCGCACAAATACTTTTTTCCACTGTCCTTTACCACGCTTACCTTGCATGCACGACCAAGAATGTCTTGGTTCTCTACCAAAGCCTCTTGGAGCGTTTCAAACTTTCATTGAAAATCAAGTGTATAAATATAGTTCTTGATTTTTATGTGATTGTCTTGTTATTTCTTTCCTACTTTGACCTATGTATAATTTTGTATATCAAATTGTCTGGTTATATTGAGTTGATAAGTCGATTTTTTAAACAAATAAATAAATGCGTGCATTCAAGTAAGTGGCCTTGCAAGGGCAGAACATTCCAAAAAGACCCTGATGACAAAGCACTGACCGACGTCAGAATTCGACTTGGGAGTTACGACATTTAATTATTTAAATTGTCCGCGACTTCGGCGCCGCGAGATATTAAATGTAATTTTTGCGGCAAATGATGTCCCTATTACTCACCCCTAATGTCATGCTAAAATGTTAAGGCTGAAAAATGACTCCCCAAAAGAAGCGACAGGATTTTCTAAAATCTTTCCATTTTCAAAGAATCATTTGGTTTTCATCAAAATTAGGTTAAGGCTAATTGAAATTGTGCTCTAGCCTGTCGTTTTCATTTAAATTATTATTTCAATGGTTTCTTCACATGTCAAAAAATTAACAGTTTGAAAATTCCAAGTATTTTTAGAATTATTTTATAAATACTCCTTAAATTCTGTCAACAAGCTTATTTCTTCTGTTATCTCTACTTTAATTCTCACTCATCTTTTACCACACATTTTTATCAATCTATTTCGCAATAAATATTAAATTATTACACTGCATATCCTTAATTGCCATTAATACCAAATGATAGGCAGCAACAATCGATATTTGCAACAAAGCTTAAGCGGTTGCAAAAGCTTATTTCAATCGTAATTGAAACTCAATGAGCTTTCTTAATTGGCTCACTATAACAGAACAATGCAGATCTTGACGTATCTTTCAAGCAGCAATTACAGATGATTAGCAGTTAATCGTTGGGTTATTTAGTGACGAGATAAGTCAATGATATGGATGATGATTGTTTGCCAGATTAATATTGATGGATACCACTGGGATTCGCATGGTGATTGCGATGAAATATTTAAGGGTAGGTTTATTATTAGTTAGTAGTCAGGATTATGATTTGATTTTGAGTTAAGCTTTCTGAACATGCTTCCACTGAATTTTTAAAGCATGAACTATTAGGAACGATTAATTTTTTTTTTGAAAACACAAGTAGTTAAGTTGCAGTATAGATATTCTATAAAATGTATTTAAAATTTTAAGACTTGCAGTTAATTCCACTAATGTAACCTAAAACCATTAATGGAGCTTATAAATTTTCAGGAAACTAAAAGAATATTTTTCTTATTCCTGCTAAATGGCTTCGCAATTTACTTAAGGAGCTCTTCGAGTATTAATTGTAGAACTTAAATCCCGAACTCTCTTTGCAAGCGATTTACTTCCTAGAAAATTTAAATTCATCACAGCACATGATGCACTCACCACAACAAGCCATCTTCCCTTCTTCCTGCTCTCCCCTCAAAGCATCCTTAACAGGACACAGTTTTGTTTTCGAAATATCTTCTACTAACAACCATTAATTTGTCCCATGATGTTATTATTAAATTTAACTCCGTATTATAAATCATAGTTTAAATCAATTTTGAATTTATAGAATCGACTGTGCTCAAAGGGTTGGTGTAGCACTTGTACTATTCGTAATAACCAAAATAACCTCTTCGGAACAATCCTCATGCAATCGCATGTACCAACCATTTCTCATACTATATTCCATTGGATTTGTATACCGTCTATGAGCATGCTATGGGAACGCATTTGTATCATTTCACTTTGTCGGTATTTGCACAACTTATATAGGGATTTTAATGGATCAAATGCAAAAGCCAAGAAGGATGAAGAAGATTTTGCTTTTTCTTCGTCTCAAGGAAGATGGCAAATTGGGGAGGGTTGATATGAAGTATGTAGAAGGCATATTGCACGTATTTATGAGCATGTTGCAGAGTCTGTTTCTACTACTCTTTGCTGTTGCTGCTGCCGGACGTGATCAGAAGTTATAAAATTTTTGAGTACAAGATAAAATATTTTCTAGAGCTTGTGAATCTTTGGGAAATTGATCGAAAGTGCTGTTTTAGAAAATGTGGGTTGTTACGCAAAAGATGCAATCGAGAACGCAATGGTGGATTATTTCCATCGATAATTCAGATTATAAAGTGAATTACCTAAATCGCGCAGTCTTCGTTGGTTCAGCTCTATTGAACATAAAAACAGTAGTTTCCGTGAGATAAATTACAATTCAAGCTTTCTGATAAAAAAAGTTCATTAGTAACATAAGGCTCTCTCTAAGTCGCTTGAATTTGTCAAAAAAAAAAGAAACTGAGTTGGCCAGATACCAAATAATGCGTTTGTATTTTTGTTTAAAGAGTCAATACTATACGATACTTATGTAAACGGTCTTGTTGAAGTAAAAGAAAAACTTCTGATGGGATCGATATTTTTTTAAATTTATTCGTTGTAGTATTTTCCTGATGTCCATCAGGTCCGTAAAGGACTGCAGCGATGGTCTGCTGCCTCAACAAGCAAAGATATTGGTGCTCGTCGGAATTCGCCTTGCCTGAGGACGCGTGAATGCGCTTGCAGGCTAGCATTGCGGTGTCGTGGGGCGGGTTCTTTTCCCTAGCATTCACGAATTATTCGAACGTAATCTATTGGTTCGACGGTGTCGAGGCAACCTACCGAAGAGATGAACTACGAAAACGCGACTGAATGATCTCGACTAACGTGCTCGGCACGCAAAGCGATTTCGTCCTTACTCCGAATACTTACTACCCCCAACTAAGAGCGGGGCATACCGGTGGAAGCGGTGCCCCCTCGCACCCCTATGTGGATCAAGATTTTCATTTAAATGAAAAATTCATACAAAAGCAATTTATATGAACTTTTCCGTTAAATAAAAGGTTTCGGATTTATTTTAAAATTTTATATGATGGAATCATATAAAACTTTAACATTACCTGATAAGAAAACCGTGTGGAAGGCCACTCTACTCAGCAAGAGCCCCCGTAATGGCTGCGTCTATTCTGAGCTAGCCCGATGGCTAGCTCAGAATAGGAGGGCCCAGCCACCGTAGCTCCACCGTAGACGGTCCCAAGCCTGTTTCAGAAAAGAGGAGGGAACCTCTCGTATCTCCAACTCATAGCATCAATGATTCCTCATCCTCAGCCTCCCAATTAAATGGCAGTAAATGCTCTCGGGGTTGCACATTCGGTTCACAGGTTCCCCAATTATAGGACATTAAATGCCGTGAAATGATAATAACTGTAAATACTTCTTCAGCTCTGCTACAAAGTCCTACTTACGCCTCCTTTGTTGGAACGTAAGAGGGTGAAGGTGGATCTTCCGCGCCAGATAACGGAATCGAATTAATAACCATGCCACCGGAATGAAGGTTGGGCGAGGGGCTAACTCCCCGTCTCTAGAAACCCTGAAAATGTTTCGGAACCTGCAGATGGGCCTCGGAATGGATTAGACTCACAGCAACGACCTCGCAAACGAAAAAAGGACTATGGCATTGGAGCTTGGAATGTCAGATCACTCAGTTACCTTTGCGCTATTAAGGACCTTCTACAACAGGCCAGTCAATATCAATTAAAAATAATCGTAATCCAGGAAACGAACTGGACTGGAAACAACATTAATGAGATAAGGTCGCACACAATATTCAAAAGTGGCAAGCCTTCTGGAAAACGAGAATTAGGAGTGGTCTTCATTGAAGATAGGGAGTTCAAATCGGACGTTATTGATTTTAAGGTAGTCAATGAACGGTTGTGCGCGATCCGTATTAAAGCGAAATTCTTCAAAATTTGGCTGATTCATGTTCACGCGCCGACCGAAGAAAAGGACGAAGAAACAAAGGAAACGTTCTACAATCGCTTGTAAAGACTAGTCGACTCATTGCCTACAAACGACACAAAAATAATTCTGGGTGATTTTAACGCTAAGGATAGTAATGAGCTATCTCATCGTGGAACGACTGGAGGATATAGCCTCCACGATGAAACAAATGACAATGGCCAGCGCCTGATTGACTTTACATGTAGCAGAAATTTTTTCATACGTTTGACTTACTTTCCATATCGACCCATTATTGAAATGACCTGGGTATCACCAGATAGCAACACACAAAACCAGATCGACCAAGGTCTGATCCAACAACGTTGGGCCTCGACCATACTTAACGTCCGTACACACCGAGGAGTCAATTGTAATTCCGATCATTACTTGATCAAATTAACATATCGATGTCTTATGTCAACGGCATATTCAGCGAAGATCAACCCGCTACAAAAATTCGACATCAAAAGCCTCCAAACAGCGTCTGTGGCCAAAAATTTCATGGAAACCCTCGACAACCAGCTGGCTCCGATCTTCTCAGACACATCGTTAAAGACAAGCAACACGCTGTGGATGGAATTGAAAGTGGCTATTAAGACCGTGGCAGAACAGGCGATTCTTTTGTCCAGCCCATTGCAGCTTCCGCAGTTTACAATCGTGAAAAATTTCATACAGCTTATGGTTAAATCGAATTCGCCATTGTTCCCCGTCTTGCTTTGCTTCGATTATTCGCCTGAGGACCCGTCGCTCAAAGGCGTTCAATATATTTGCGGATGCATTGGTTAGGGTCCATGTTTCACACCCGTAGCATAACACAGTGTAACAATTCTGCGACAGAGTATCGCTTCCGTGCCCTTTGCTGGAGCTCTTGACTGGGGCCCTCGGACCCGGTTAGCCCAATGGAGAGGGTCCGTGCGCCACTCGCTTTGCCAATGGGCCCCACAGGAGTCGCCAACCGAGAATCACGACTCGCCAAAAGGCTCGCACCGACACCGTTCAAAACACGACGCGTAATGCATTCACGCACCGCCTATCCTCCCTAATCGCGATTACAGCTAAGGCGGGGGAGTCTAACGAAAAAGGATGAGCCCTGACGAACCTCGGAGTCACACCACGTGGCGGGGAAGCGCCCTCGAGCCTTCCACATACGGGGTGTCCCTCGTACGGGAATGCCACCTCGCTTCCCGAGCCAACTTCACAATTTTTAATTCACTTCCACCTGAGAAATTATGCACTTTACTCAAATGTTTTTCTTTTCTTGATACACAAACAATTTAATTTCAAGATTAATAATATTAGAAGGAAATACAAAAGATATTTTAAAAGGATATATATGTAAAATTATACTTATATTGGCCAAGCTTACACTTTTCAACCCGGCTTGTTCGACTCGGGGCCCCCAATCTTGCTGCCGCCAACTTCTGCTGTTGATCCAATTCCTTGATCCACCTCTGTCGTAGAAGACGCTCTCCTCATTGTTCCCAAAACCTCCTTAATTCCTCCGATCAATCCTCAAATTCGATTTTTTCCAGTTCGGGTATAACCTCCAAAAAATCTCGCCAAAAATTCGTGCTCCCTCTTGGGAAAATGCAAAGTGAAAGAGACCTTCCCAAGCTCCGTCCGGGGTCTTATATCCCCTCTGGTGGCCACGCTTTCATACAAGAGAGCTTTTCGATGTTCCACCAGTTCAGTGGACTGTTCATCGCATTCACTGCATTACCCGCGTGTCGTTTCAGCTGGCATCTTGCGAACTTTAAATGTCATAATATGGTGATGGAGCTCCGTTGGAATCAGGTGGTGATGGTGGTGAATTCAGATATTCTTGCTTGATCGTAAAATTTGTCAAATTATGATCAATTGATGGACAAGGTGATGGTGGATAGCCAATCGTATTAAAACAATTTTCTTGTGGTGGACTAGGCAGAGGTGAGGGATATAGTTGATAATGTTTCTGCAGTTGTTGAAGGAGCGTTGATGTTTGTTGCTGCTGCTGTTGTTGTTGGTTATGTTCGCTAACAACATCGGGAACACTTCTTATTGACTCATTTTCATTCCACGGCTTTTCCACTTTCATTGGGACATCGTGATATATTGTGGCGGGAATGTAGTCCAAGGAAATTCGAGGCGATTGTGCGGTTAATTCGGATTGTGGGCTTAACGGTACCTCACTATCACTTGGCAGAAGGGAGAGATCGAAGCTATCTGCATAAGCATCTGCTGAGTATTGGAAATTGTTTGCACTGGGGGGCACTGTTCGTGACATCTTCCATGTATTACAGGATCCTCACTATTCAATATTACATGATGATATCATTGCAGTGCATTATTTTAGTTCTGATTTTCATGTTAGCATTTATCGTTTTGTGTTAGCATCTATGACTCTATGTTAATGTGCAGATGTTGGTTTCTTTTTTTGGTGGTTTCGTGATAGCAGAGATGCATGCGTGTGATGATTTATAGCTCAGATTTGATGAAGTGTTTATTAATATTCTAGGGATTTTTTTAGTAGTTTTTATTATGCTTGTAGGAACACATACACATTTCCCTTAAATTAATTCGATGAATCCATTATTTTTGTTTAAGATTCTCGAAAAATATCAATTTTTTTCATTTTTCTTTTCCAAGTATTGCAACTGTTGTCCATGGTTGTTTATAGTGAAAAATATTTTAGAAAAATCAGCTGGTATTATTGGTTGAGACACTTCCAGCTGCCCACAGGCTTCTTCCAAGCGTGCTTTAAAATCAGGTAAATCGTCTACAATACAGGTGACCGGCCGATGGCCAAAATAGGTAACAACAATAGCGACATAGCGATAAAACTTCGCCATATTGATGATCCTCGCGTATACCATAATTTTTACGTAGTTCATTGTAAATTAGTTTCCAATCTTTAACATCACGCAGCCGCTTATATTTATGCTTATCTAATATGAAGTTAATTTGATTCAGGCTAAAATGAAAGCGGCACAATTCATGCCAAAGGCGTTGTTCAGATATGATAGCTGCCATAAGATTCCAAGCATTTGAAGATGATTCTAAATCTTTATGATCTGCAATACGTAAAATTATTTCTCTAATACAGTCTTCAGGTAAATCGAGTAGTTTTGGACGTATTTCTGGTCCGGGCTCCGTAATTATTATTTGACTTTTAGCATTCTCCCAAGTTTCTGATTTGAGCTTGGACGTAAACTTGTCCATACGCTTATTTTCCATCACGCTTCAATGTGGTTGAGCTAGATTAATCAGTATTTGCCGGTCCGATTCGGTGAAATTAATTGCACGCTTTCGACATTTCAGCACAATGATTGAATGCATTGTCAGCGGAAGTGCTCGTTGATCTGCTCAGAACCTACTTAATTCTAATTTCTAAGTGTGATACAAAATATAAAGCGTTACATACATCGTTAAACCTTGAATTCAGTTCGCTCGGGAAGTTATCCTCGCGGAGAACTTATTATATTTTTTTGGTGTTTCTTTTTTTCTTGTGTGTGTGGAAGGCTCCCGTGACAACAGGTCTTATCACAGGTTTGTGTACTTGGAGCTTTATTTTCCTGTGTATGCAGCTGGTCTTCAAAATCGTCAAAACTGAAAAAAATATTTTACTTGCGAGCTTTATTCTTCGGTGTATTTTGTCTTTTTCATGACCGGTTTTCGTTATTTTGGCACTTAAATACACAAACTCGCCTACATTTTTAATAAAGTATCACCAAGCATGATATTTTTTTGTATTTGAGGTATTTTGCGTCGACTGCATCATGAGCTCCGTTTTATCCTCAAGGATTTGTAGCTCCACTATTTTTGCTTCGCTGTCGAGTTTCAGGGAGAATTCTTTGTCGTCAGCATAGCCTACTATTTGGCTCGACTTATGTACCTCGGGTAGCTTCCTTATGATGTACTCCTGAGTCAAATTGAATAGCAATGAGGTCAGCCCATTTCCCTGTTATAGTCCGATCATCGGTGAGTTTGGTTATTGATGCAGATTTGGGAGGTCGTTGACGTCATTGTCATTTTGGTAAGATGGACTAATTTGGTTCGGATGCCAAAACAAAGCATTATTTAGTACAATATGTAACGATCAATACTGTCGTGTGCTTGCTTAAAGTCAACAAAAATTTGGTGGTCGTATATGTTGAACTCCCAGCATTTTCCAAGTATCTGCTTGACTGTGAACAATTGGTCTATTGTAGATCTACCTGCTCTAAAACCACCCTGATACTCCCCAATAATACTGTTGGCATATGATCCGATTGAATTTTCTAAGATCTTTGTAAATATTTTCTACGCCGTACAAAGTAGTGATATGCCTCTATAATTTTCGCACTGTAGCTTGTCACCTTTTTTGTGGATAGGGAATATAATTGATTGGCTCCACTCGTTCGGCATATGCCAAATGTGCTGGATGATTTTGTGAATAGCTTTACCAACACCGATGCCACCATATTTGATGAGCTCCACTGGAATCCCATCGATGCCTGGCGCTTTATTATTCTTTTGGGCTTTCATGATGGAACACACTTCATCCAGAGTTGGTGGGGCTAATGGAAGCTCTCCGCAGACATCTATAGACTCCGGTGTTGTGGAGCTGTGCAGGAAATTGAGGTTCTTGAAATACGATGCCCACCTTTCCTTAATCGTGGTTTCATCAACGATGATATTGCCGATGTCATCACGACAGAGCTTGGTTTTGAGCTGGTAACCAAGTTTCAGGCTTTTCACTAGTTTGTATGCTTGTCTTGTGTTGTTGCTCGTCAAACTTTCATCGATAGTTCTCAATTGATGGTCATACTATTTTCATTTCGTAATTCTAATTACCTTATTCGCTGCACCTCTGAGATTTTCATAGTGTTCTCTCCTTGCGCTGGTTTTCCTACCTACGTATTCCTTGTACGCCTGATTTTTTTTGTCTAACGCATTTTGGCGCTCATCATCAAACCAATCATTGTATCTTAATAAGCCTAACTCACTCTTTTGTAAAGGATATACTTCGTCAGCCGTTATACTTGTTGTTGTTCGTGCTTTGCCATCCTTGTCTATACTTTCACCATGTAATTTTTTTTTCTCTGCATCGTAGCTCCTTGGCTTTGCCTCTTTTTAAGACCTAGCATCACTGAATCACGGGGCTGTGGTTTTAAAACATAATTCAATGCCAATCGGTTCTTTGCACCCAATCACCAATTTCGTATTCGTAATTATTGTGTGTCGCCAGCGAAAATGTCCGACATGATGATCAGTATCAATACACTGTTGTGGATCAGCACCCAACTCTACCAATTAATTTCACTTGATTCATAACTTTCTCCATTTTTCTCTAAACCATCATTATAATGTTTTATTTGTGCTCATCCTAAAATGAACGGCCGGCTAATCTTAGTAGGAATAATTTTGTTTGCGTTCCGTGTTAGCTTCCCAAAGGTTTTAAATAGAGTTATGTGAAGTTACGTAGCCTAATTGAATTGGGGAGTACAACAACAAGAATGTGTGGTCATTCAGTGATAAAATACATGCACGGGTGGTGAAACTGTGATGGCTGCTGTGACGGATTTCCGCTCATATTACTGTCGTCAATATTTGCCAGCAATCGAAAGAAGGTAAGTATGGAAAAGAACGAGATCCACTTGTGAATTAAATCCCAAGTTTTGTCAATCCGTTTGTCGCCAAAAATATCCACCAATGCTTTTCAAATTTTTTACGAGTCAAGGTCGTTTTGAGCCGGACAATTAAGTCTCCAGGTTATGGGGTGATCTGCGGGTGGGACGCTTTCTGATAGGTATTTATTTGATAACTCCAGTTTGCGCATTTGCTAGATGTCGCAGGGATGACAACACTCAGCGATTATCGATTTGGCAAGTTCCTGAGGTAATTAGGAAATCTTGTAATTGCGCTCTGACGGCAATGTAAGAAATAGTCAAAACGCACCAGGCGGATTTCGAAGCGAGAATTTATTGTATATAACTCTTACTTCTGGGACCGTTAAGAACATGAGCTTCGAAACCAAGGCAATTTCCATCCATTAATCCCCGCAACACTCCGCAGCACGTTACGGGTCCCGTGCCTATTGCGAAAAGGTGGTACCTCCTCCGCGTCATTTGTGGCAGTGATAAACATAACCACAAAGGCACGCACACGGGGCTAAAAAGGCGACAACGACATTAGCATGTTTTTCCATGCACAGACTTGATAATCATCAAAAAATTTACGAGTTCCACGCCAAAAATCACAGACGGTGTATTTCATCTCCTTCTTTAAACTCAGAAGGTCGAGATTGCAAATAGTACTGCGCTTCATTTGCGCGGCCTGCGCTCTTTATCTCGTATCGTATTTATTGGCAGAGCATGCGTAGCCTGCGTGAGGCTCCAGCGGAACGACGGGGTCTTCCAAACATCCTAATTGTCGCAGTAGTTTGTATGACTGTCCGAAGGCAGCAAAGTAAGGGGAAATACCCGTGACAGAATGATAGGAGGATCGCAGTGCGCACGTGACTTTGGACAACCGGCGATCCTAATCCTTCTCGGTTGGATGGACACAAGAACGGATCGCAGTTATTAGGGTGCGATTCAAACATTCCGATGCATTCGATTGGGGGGAGTATATGGGTGTCAGTTGGTATTCGACCCCATACTCCTCGAGTAGAGCCTTAAACTGGCGAGAATGGAATTGAACTTCGTTATCCGAATAATGGCTTTCAGGCACACCAAACACGTGGAACACCCGACTATGAGCGGAGTCATGAACTCTCAAACGAGTTCCACCAGTGGGAAGTTGGTTAGCTGGTCTAGTACGACAATAGAACCAACGTATCTCATAGATGACTTGCGATACGGACCAAGCAAATCTATGTACAGACGTTGGAATAAGCACTCCGAAACGTTGAGTTGGTCATTGGAAGTCAAAGAGGCTGGCTGGGAGCTTTAGCGCTTTTACAGGTTTCACAGGCGGCTACATATTCCTTGGACCTGTGAAGACATTTTAGGCTAAAAGAAGTATTTCTTAAGATGTCGAAGCGTTCAGCCATAGCTGCCGTGAGCACTAAGAGAGTGATCATGTGCACGGAGGATCCGGTTATGAGTCATCTTCTGCGGCACCCAAAGCTTCTAAGACTCTTCTTCCTGCAACGAGTCACCGGTTGCATATTGATGTCGTCAGTATATAAAGCCGTCGACCGCTTTCAAATCAGGCAACTGTGTTTGTTGGTTCCCAATGCTTTGCATCGGCATGAATTTCATAGTTCATCCCTTCGGTAGGTTGCCTCGACCATTGATACCTTTTATCGATTCGATCTAGAATTTTTTTGTTATCGAACAATTCGCAACTGCGAAAATTTTTTGTGGTGGGCCTGCTAGCCTGCAAGCGCATTCACGTGTCCTCAGACAAGGCGGATTCCGGCGAGTACCAATATTTTCACTCGGTGAGGAAGCAGACCATTGCTGCAGTCCTTTACGGACCTGATGAACATCAGGAAAACACTACATCCTCTTCAAACTTCCATCGAATAAAAGGTCTTCACGAGAACTTTCCAAAATAGGTTTTAAAACAGTGTTCCCTTCGTCAAATTCAAATACACTTTATTGGTTCAATCGTTATAAATTTTATAAAACCATAAAGTAAGTTTCAAAACATTATAATACTCAAGAACTTTATGGATCGCATGGAACTCTAAATTAAAAAAATATGTAATGAAAATTGAATTCAAGAAAATTAGTATCAAATGTTGCCAAATAAAAATCCCTAAACATTATCGATAAATTGCAAGAAGGCAAAAACCAACTCTCTAAGAACTCATTGCACAATAGTCCAAGTTCGAACTTTGGCGTTGACATTTATTGTTAGAGTATCTCATTCACCGTGACGGACTTCAAATTGATACGGTCGATATCACGCTCAATCATGTGATTATTACCTAGTTTTTTAATTAGTACCCGTCACAGCTGGGTAAGCTGATAGTCTGACAGCAGCATCAGGAGCTCTAACTCGATGCCGCCATCCAGGTTTGAACTTAGAAGCTGCTGTGCAAGTGGTTTTTGCCCTAACCCACTGCTCCACATGGACTGTAATGCTATTGTGCAATGAAAACAACAAAATAATGAACATTCAGTTAGTATCTAAATATATTCTAACCTGACTTTTGTAAAATGTAATCAAAAAAATTTTGCCTTATCCAAATAAAGTCCTCTCACAATATATCTAACCTTAACGTTAAAACTTACCTCTTATCCTAATATAATACACATCACAATATCCAACCCGAATGTTGAAACCTATCCCTACTTTTTGACACAACTGCTAGCATAAACAGACAACAATGACACTAAAAGTAGCAATAATTAGTGAAAAATTGTAGCATAAAGTGCTTCCGATCCGTCTCAGGCTTTCTGTACAGATCAGTACGTGCACGAAAATATTTCCTTTCGAAAACTCTTAATCTTTTCACAGTACTAGCACTGGTTGTACCAGATCCATATGTCAAAACTGGTCTAACCAGGGTCTTGTAACAGATAATTTTGACCTTTTGATCGATTTATCTGGAATGAGAGTCGCCGAAGGTCTATGCCTACTTTCTGTGCTTTACTAAGCATGGTTTTGACATTATCATTAGCGTACAGATACTAATCAAGATGAACACCGAGATATCGAACACAGGATTCATGTCGTACCCGTTCTGAACTACCCTCATCAGCCTTAACGTGGAAATCCTTCCAATTACGTTTCAGGTCGTGACTGGCCAACCGCAGCGTTGTCCAAAACAAAATTGTTTCGCACTTCGGCGTATTGACTTTCATTCGCCAATTTTCAGTGTAGAGCCGCATGTCATCAAACATTTTTGTACGTCGCTCTGAATAACTGCAGCTTTTCAGTCGGATGTACAAATTAGAAGATCGTCTAGAAATATTACTACATCGCGTTGGCGAAACGTTAAAATCACAGCTGTTCAATAGTTTCCGGATGAATATGAAGAAGAGCAGAGGCGCAGTAACTGATCCTTTCTATAGACCATTCAAGACATTGAAATCGCGCATTGTCCTCTGACTTCCATCAGTAACAAAAAACTATTTTCCGTACAACATATTGCACCTCATTGCGACAAGGTGTCTGAGGAGCCTGTCCTGAAGGAGTTTAAAAAAAAGTCCATATAACCAAACCGTATCGAAGTGTTTCTCCACATCAATGAGACACGTTCCAGTACATTCTCTATTATATAGTTTCCAATAGACGTCTGATGTTACTTTCGTTATTATATGAATGGTAAAATGCCTGGCATGAAAACCACACTGGCAATTTGGCATCAACTCATATTTCTCGATGTGGGTGTTTAATGGTTTGCTTAGTATCACTCCAAACATCTTGCTGATGTTAGGCAGCAAGCTGATTGGGCAGTAATTTTTAAGGCTCGAAGTTTCTTCTCTTTCTTCAAGAATGGACACCATCAAAATAATCTATGGCACGACAGCCCCAGCTGTGCTTTGACCTCCAGAATTAATCTCTTCCGATCATCATGGTTTCGTGACCTTGTCCGCTAGTTATTCACTCCCAAAAAGAATCTGCTGTCAGCCTCTATGGCGTCTTCCCATCGAGTCTCCGGTCTTCCCGCTGGGCGTTTACCTTGTGCTCGTTAATGTTCTTACGGGTAGCCGGTTTTCTTCCATTCTTTGCACATGGCCCGCTCATTGTAATTTACGTAACTTTACCCGAGAGGAAACAGGTGGATCGTCTGATAGTTCATATAACTCATCATTGTAACATTTTCTCCACTCTATTCCTTGTTTCACTGGGTCTTAAGTTTTTCGGAGCACTTCGCGTTCAAATATGTCCACTGTCTTTTCAGATTCGCTCGAACGGGTCCATGTTTCGCTTGCATTTAACAGCACAGGTTTGACTAGTGTTTGGTAAATGTGGAGCATATTTTGCCTTTGCACAACTCTAGACCTTAGAATGGGAAGTACGGTCTAATAAGGCTTATTTGTGAAGTTTATGCGACCTCTTATCTCGTCCTATTCGACGCCTTTTCTATTTAGGTTGGCTCCAAGATAAGCAAAATTGTCCACACTTTCAAAGTTGTAGTCGCCTACGGTCAGATTTTGTCGAACTGGAGTGTTCTTCCTCGTTTAAGTCATGAACTTCGTTTCTGTTTCATTAACGCGTAGACCGATTTGGCTTGCTTCTTCTAGGCTCAGAAGTGCTCCTTTGGCATCTAAGATTGAACATGAGATAATATTGACATCATCACCGTATGCTACCAATTGTGTGGATTTAAACATAAGTGTACCCGAAGTTTCAGCTGGTGTTGTCCTGATGACGTGTTCCAGTGCAATATTAAAAGGCATTGGGGCAAGCCCATCCCCTTGTTTGAAGCCTGATTTCATTATGAAGTAGTCTGTTACTTCACGGTTTGGCTGACCTGGGACTCTGTGTTTATCATCGTGACCTTGACGATGCCGATTAGCTATGTTGAGACGCATTATTTTGTACAGCGCATTTCTGTCGACACATTAACGTTAGATTCCCAGCTTTTTTCGAGCACCTGCTTAGCTGAGAATATTTGGTCTATTGTACGCCGTCACTTGAAATACTCTCTGATACTCTCCTATAATACTTTCATAGTACGAGTTTAATTTTCTTTTTATGATTTTAGAGAGCACTTTATAAGACGTGCACAGCAAAGCAATGCATCCGTAATTTTCACAACTTAATTTGTCCGCATTTTTGTGTACAGAACATATCATACGTTTTTGCCAGTCTTCTGGTAACTACTGCTCTGACCATATTCTGCATATTAGGCGATGCAGAAAGTTGTTCAGATGGAAACCCCGCTCTGGAGCAGTTCTGCTGGTATTCCATCTATTCCAGGAGCCTTATTTCTTCTCAGGTCCCGTACTGCTACCTGTACTTCGTCTCTAGTAAGTGATGAGACTCGGATCATTTGTTCTACTTCCGGAGTGCACACAGCTTCAGCTGTTGTTGGGGGCACTGTGAATAGCTTCTGAAAATATTGCAGCCACCTGTTTTCAATTTTGACTAGTTTTCCTATGATAACTCCTTGTACACTTTTGCAAAAACTTGCTTGTGGAATGAAGTTGTCGGCCGGCGCTTTATTATTCTTGTGGGCTTTGCTGATAGAACTAACTTCATCTAGAGTTAGTGGAGCCAATGGAAGGTCTCCACAAACATCTCTCGGCTCCGAGGTTCTGTAGCTGTGTGGAGGATTAAGCAGATTTTTGAAACATGATGCCCATCCTTCCTTAATTTTGTCTTCATCAGCGATGATATTGCCGATGTCATCATGACAGAGCGTGGTTTTGGGCTCCTAACCGTGTTTCAGGCTTTTCACGACTTTGTATGGTTGTCTTGTGTTGTTGCTCGCTAGACTAACAACTATACTTCTCAATTGGTCGTCAAAACATGTTCTTTTCTTAGTTTTAATTGTCTTATTCGCTACTTTTCTGCGATTTTCATAGTGTTCTCCCTTTGTCTTGGTTTCACTGCCAAGGTATTCTTTGTACGCCTGACTCTTTTTGTCTAAAGCATTCTGGCACTCTTGATCGAAACATCCATTCCATTTGCGCTGGGCTTGATGTCCGATCGTCTGGTCTACCACGGTCTTAATAGCCGATTTCACTTCCATCCAGAGTCCGTTGCTTGTCTTTAACTATGCGTCTGATAAGATGGGAGCCAGCTGGTTGTCGAAGGTCTCCGTGAAATCTTTGGCCACAGATACCGTTCGGAGCCTTTAAATCTCAAATTGTTGTGCTGGGCTGGTCTTCGCCAAATATGCGTTTGACATACGACATCTATATATTAATTTGATCAAGTAATGATCTGAGTTACAACTGGCTCCTCGGTATGTGCGGACGTCAATTATGGTCGAGGCTCAAGGTTGTTGGATCAGAACATGATCGATCTGGTTTTGTGTGTTGCCATCCGGTGATACCCAGGTCATTTTATGAATGCGTCAATGTGGGAAGCAAGTCGAACGTATGACTAGATTTCTGCCACATGCAAAGTCAATCGGGCGCAGGCCATTGTCATTTGTTTCATCGTGGAGGCTATATCCTCCAGTCGTTCCCCGATGAGGTAGCTCATAACTATCCTTAGCGTTGAAATAACCCAGAATTATTTTTGTGTCGTTTGTAGAGAATGAGTTGACTAGTCTTTCCAGATCGGAGCGTGAACATTGATCAGCCAGATTTTAAAGAATTTCACTTTAATACGGATCGTGCACAATCGTTCATTGACTGCCTTAAAATCAATAACGTGCGATTTGAACTCCCTATCCATAATGAGACCACTCCGACTTCACGTTTTCTAGTTGGCTTCTCACTTCTTATTTCTTATTTCGAAATTCCATTTTACAGATCAACAAATCCAATAACAAAACGGAATAGCAAAAATGGTAATAACAATAAAAAAAAAAAAATAAGAAAAATGATTAGATACAATAGATAAAAATGACATATACATATAAAACGAAATAAAGCACAGAACAGTTAATTGCTTATAAAACTAAATTATGAATTTAAAATTTGCTCCTGCGAAATTCTTTTGAATGCAGTAAAGGTTGAGGGAAAAGGACCAAGCTGCAGATTATTATGATTCCTTAGGAGACGAAGAATAGGTGAGTGAAAATATAGCTCTGCACGAGCATATAAAATAACAAAAACAGAAGAAACACGAGTAGGACGTAAGGAGTGTCTAAAGTGTAACTCCGCAAAAATACAATTCGGAGTCTGATAGTGACAGAGTCGGTACAAAAAGCACTGATCCAAATAAGATCTACGCGCAGATAAGTACGAGAGACCAAGGAATGATAAACGATCCTCATATGGAAGATATGGCAAGTTTAGCTTAAAGAATAGGAAGCGGGTAAATTTCCTCTGTACTGACTCTAACGAGGACACAAGATAGGAATAATGGGGAGCCCAGACCACAGAACAATACTCGACCAATGGACGGACAAGACAAAGGAACAAGCGGATCATAGTGGAGATATTACAGAACTTGTGCATATGTCTCAGTACAAAACCCGAAACTTTAGAGGCCTTAGCAATCAAATTTAAGTTTGGAGTCAAAAGTAACTCCAAGGTCTTTGTACGTAGTAACTTCGGTCAATGCGGCCTCGTTTAGTATATAGGTGAAGGCATTAGGATGTTGCTTAAGACAAAAGGACATCTTATGGCATTTATTAACATTGAGGTAGAGAAAATTGGACAAACACCAATTATTGAGCACATTCAAGTCCTCCTGAAGATACTGGCAATCAAGAGGCGACTTAATAGTCCGAAAAACCTTGAAATTATCCGCAAACAGTAAAGAGGTGGCAGAGACTATAGAGGGGAGGTCATTGATAAACACGAGCAACAAGAGGGGCCCAAGGATTGAACCCTAAGGAACACCAGATGTAGGACAGAATGGAATAGACGTCGTTCCACCAAAACTAACATGACATGATCGGGTCGATAAATAAGACGAAAACCATGACAACAGTGAATTAGAGATTCCAAAAGCTTCGAGTTTACTGCAAAGAAGACGATGATTGACTGTATCAAAGGCTTTCGTGAAATCTGTGTATATTACATCGACTTGATATTTGTTGTCCAAACCCCTCGCAACAAAATCAGTGAACTGAATTAAGTTAGTGGACGTGGAATGACCCTTGCGAAAGCCATGCTGCTCACCAGCCAAAACAGAGCTCAACGGTTCAGAGAGTCGGTTGTGAACTAAACGCTCAAGCAACTTCGAAAAACAAGATATCAAGGATATAGGTCGATAATTACATACACACGAAGGATCACCACTTTTGAGGATAGGTACGATACGGGCATTTTTCCATTGAGAAGGAAAGGTTCTACTGCATAAGCTTAGGTTGAAGAGAAATAACAAGGGAGAGGAAAGCGACGAAGCTAAGGACTTGACAAAAATATTTGGTAGTCCGTCTGGACCAGGGCTGACGTTAGGAACAAGGGAATTGATTAAGGATTCAACTTCAAAAGGGTCAGTGCTTAGAGTTGCGAACGAAAAACCAAAGTTACCCGCAGAGATAGAGGGAGTGAATTCATGGAGGAGAGCGAAGGTAGAGGAAAAATATTGGGCGAATAAGTCGGAAATTGACTGATGAGAAGAACATTCCACATTATCCCAGCGGACTGATGAAGGAAGATGAGATGTAGTCTTTAAAGACTTGATATAAGACCAAAAGGGCTTAACATTGCTAAAATTGAGGGTAGCTTCCAGGCTGGAAAAGTAATTCTTCAAAGCAATTTTTAATTCATTTTTGGCATCAGAACGCAACTTGCAAAAGTTGGATTTATCCTTTGCTGCACCTGAGCGTTTAAATTCACGACGCGCCCTATCCTTGGCATTTAAGGCAGTAAGAACGCGTCTTGTCAACCAAGGTTTAAATTTATTTTTACGGGCCAACTGAAGAGGTGTAAATCTACAGTTAAGGTAATGGAGAAGCCCATAAAATTTAGTAAGAGCAGAATCGCAGTCAATGTTTTGAAAGAACTGAAGCCAATTCACAGACGAGAGTGCTGCATTGATTGCTTCATAATTAGACCTGAAAAAATTGAATTTAGGAGAAGTGACAGGATTTTTTATGATAAGAGGAACTATAGTGAAGTTAATAGAAAGAGGAGGAATATTGAATATTGTGTGCGATCTCATGTCTTGAATATCGTTTCCCGTCGAGTTTGTTTCCTGGGTTGTCAGTATTTTTTATTCGAGTATTTAATATATAGGGTTATCCATTTTACGCTTGGGAAAGAAAAGCTGAAGAAAATACATAAAATATTCAGATGGAAACAAAATTTTTTATTCAGTATAAAGATTGAACCTTGTCATTATACGTGAAACACAACATCATTCAAATGTCTTCCACGGGACCTCTTACAGGCCTCAATCCTTTTGAGGTAATTTTCAATGACTTTTCGGCACATTTCCCGCAATATCTCGGCCATAACTTCACGAAAATTGGTTTTCAATTACTCAAGATTTTGAGGATGGTTCGCGTAAACACGATCTTTTGCATAGCCCCATAAAAAGAAATCCAAAGGTGTAAGGTCGCAGGATCTTGCGGGCCAATTGACACCATTCAATCTCGAAATCACGCGTCCTGGAAATTTCTCTTGCAAAAGTGCTCGATTAGCCTGTGTTGTGTGACTTGTGGCTCCGTCTTGTTGGAACCACATATTCTCTAGATCATAATCTTCGATTTCTCTCCAAAAATAATCGGTTAACATCCTTCCATAGCGGTCCGAATTGACTGTAATGGCTCTTCCTTGATCGTTTTCAAAAAAAAGGTCAGGTTTTCTTGAGGCTTAAGTTCTTGAGTGAGATGGATTTTGTATGGATGGAGATGCAAATCTAAATGCGAAATCCACCAAAATGAGCCGTTAGACAAGCCCAAATGTTGAGTACGTCGAGGAATCGACAAATTCGGGTCTTTCTCCGCACTTTGAGCAACAACAGCGATATTTTCAGCAGAACGAATGTTGCGATGTTGCACAGGCCTTGCAATGTCAATAACCGATCCAGTCTCTTCAAATTTTCTTACTGTGCTCGAAAATGTTTGCTGTGTAGGTCGATTATGTCGGCCGTAATCGGCTCGTAAAGCCCTAAATGTTGATACAGCGGAATCGCCATTTTTATAATAAAATTTAATAATTTTAACGCGTTCTTCGAATATTAAATGATCCATACTTCTCAATGGCAAATATTCAGCAAAAAAAAAAAACACGCTTTGAATGACATTTAATTCTGACAAATGTCAAATGCCAGGGTTATACTTTCCTACCACGAATTGTATAGCCCTGTATATTTCTTACTACTAATTGAATGTTCACTTTTTCCCTTGAATTTTTTATTTTATTTCCAAGAGAATGCAACTACTACCAGGAAGCATAATCAATGTATTTAATTTTCCGAAATATTTATAACATGCGTTAAAAATTCAATCAAATCACCGACATAAAGTCCTTATCATTTTCTATTTGCATATATATGCGGTACACCTGTTCACAACTCCTTATTGAATAAGGTCGAACCAGATTGCTTTCAAACGACACGATATCCGGGCGTATATATCACTACCTTCAGATTTTTGTTTAGAATGTGTCTCACGTTTTTAATAACGACATATTGCATGAAAGTTCCTCATCATTCTCTCCCTTCTTGAATGCATCAGCATTATAAAATGAGTATTCATATGTGAATTGATCCTATATGACTTAATGCATTGAAACTTTTTCAATCAAAAATTCTTATAAAGAATTTCTCCTCTTTTCTCTTGCGAATTTTTTCCGGACCCCATAGTTCAAGTTGAATTTGAATAAAAAATATGACACACTCTTAAATGTACCCAACAATAATTAAAATTATCATTAATTCATTCATGTGCACATATGAAACGTACGACAAATATTTACATATTACTTAAATGAAGCTTCCGTGCATCATAAGTGCAAAAGTAACGTGTTGGGTTAAATTGATAAAAAAAATTAAAACAGAGTACAATCCTGATGATCAGATTCTCTCTTAATGAAACGGGTCAGTATTAAATTATTGCACGACACATGTGATAGTAAAAAATAAAATGCAGAAGTAATTAACGAGCGATAAAGCAAGTGAGCAAGTTATGCCAATATGAGTATGTGAAAATTTTCCTTTCGAATATCAGACTTTCTGTCGTCATCACTACCAGCAACAAATTTAATGAATGCGATGAATTATTGACTTTTTTTATTAATTTTTTCAAAATTTTGTTTCACCGTTTTATACGAAGTTGAAGGATGATAATTTTGAATATGTTTTCTGTGGGTATATTAGTGTGCATAGCTTCCATGCTGAATTATTGATCTCATGAGTGTTGGAACAATTTGGTTTATAGACTTTGTTGTGGTTGCAAAGTTAAACAGAATTATTGTTTTACTCACTGACCTAATGTTTATGATTAATCAATGACTTCATATAATGATTAGGAGCCCGTGGAATCATTCTACCTCGTTGGCCACACCGTTGCAAGAGAGTGAGAAATTGGCTTCTTCCCAGTTGTCAACGTGTAACCAACATGAAGTTGGTAACTTTTGTTTAGGGCTGCAACATCTTCCACTAATAAAGAATTAATGACTCCACGTATCGAGGGGCGCTTCGAGTTCGAGTAGGACGTTGTGCTGCTGGATACTGTTGCGTTTCCCGATATGATAATGATGGTAACTGATCTTGCTGTTGAGATGATGGTAATTGAGCTTGTTGTTGAGATGATGATGGTGGTTGTTGAATTCCAAAATCAGATAGCAAAACATAAAATGGCATTGCGTTGTGTACTAGTGATAGACGTGATTGTGGGAGTAGTTGATTCGCATGTGATCGGATGTTTTGAGTATAATAACCTTGTACATAACACGTCCAA
Source organism: Odontomyia ornata (assembly GCA_963969285.1). Taxonomy (NCBI): domain Eukaryota; kingdom Metazoa; phylum Arthropoda; class Insecta; order Diptera; family Stratiomyidae; genus Odontomyia; species Odontomyia ornata. The sequence goes on from OZ017742.1 coordinate 263,101,786, forward strand.
TTTTGGAGTGAATTCAGCTGGACACCCATTCAAAATGACTGTTTTTGAAGACCTTGGCCCTCACGATATCTCCGACTTCATAATGTCTTCCTTTGGTCCCGTGCTTTTTGTTAAACTGTTCGTTCATTGCATTTTTCCGCGAATCAAAGGATTGACTATAGTAAGAATTGTCTTGGCGTAGTAAGCCAAGTGATGTTCTCATTTTCCGCCCGAACATGACCTCAGCTGGATAAAATCTAGATGGTGCATTCGGGTTAGGTGTAATGCAATATGCTGATAGGAAAATTGTAATGATTTTTGAGCTGAAAATTGATATTGTTTGCAATATAAATTTGCGGCCATACTCGTATAACATTCAGTGAAGTTTAGTTATTGCTAAAACTAATCTTAAAGTCTCCTTTTCGATCGATACCTTATTTCGGCTTTTGTAAGTGATCGGCATGCATGACTTATTGCTTTTACCGAACCATCTTATATCGGTGATATACGAGTATACAAGCACCCATGCCTGTTTAACAAGCATTCGCAGCTACAAATATCTGCTCATTTGGATCATAATGAGGTCGGACTTAACGATTTGTTTGAAATCTTCAAATGATTTTTGGCAATCACCTGTCCAGTTCCATTTTGTAGTGAAATGGGTGTCGATAAAATGTCCGTAAAGGACTGCAGCGATGATCTACTTCCTTAGAAAAAGAGGATGGTGGGTTTCGCTGAGATTGGGCTTGTCTGAGGCGTGAATGCGCTGGTAGACTAGCATTACGGTGTTGTGGGGCTGGTTCTCTTCCCCAGCACAAAACCCGAAAAAAATCGCATTCACAAATTGAAAGGATCTAACTAGTGTCGAGACCGAGGTAACCCACTAAGGATGGAGATTGCTAAAAGCCAGTAACCAATTTGGCCTGGAGAAAACACACAGATCTAAGCAAACTTGGTCGTTATCGACGATACTTATGGCCCACAAATAAGAGTGGGGCATCCAGGTGGAAGTAGTGCCACCTCGCACCCTCCCAACTGTATCAAGATCCAAATGAAAGCGTGGCAATATTCTCCTCCTACAAAAATAATTTGAATGAAAATTGCTATCATAGCATTATGATATAAAGTGGCAAATTTATGTCATAGTATTATATGCCCAAAAAATAAGGTGACATTTTATTTATTTTGAAAATTCTTTATTTATTCTTCCAAATCAACTTCATCCCCTTCAAAGTAATCCCCTCCCGATGCAATGCACTAATGCCAACAGATTTTCCAATCTTCGAAACACTGATTGTAGTCACTTTCCGGGATTGTCTTCAGTTCCGTCTTCGCTGCGGGTTGAATCTCCTCTATCGTATCAAAACGGTGTCCCCGGAGCGGTCTTTTGAGCTTGCTGAGCAGCCAAATCAGGCTAATACGGTGGTTGCGGAACGATATGGGTTGAGTTTTTGGCGAAATGATCACGAATTACGAGTGCAGTATTGGATAGTGCATTATCGTGGTATAAAAACCAAGAATTGTCTTTCCACGATTCCGGCCTTTTTAGGCGAATAGCGTTACGCAAACGACATGTAAATTTGACATAGATGTCACTGACAGCACTACCAACCTTAAAAAAAAAATATTTCTCCAAATCCTTCGACGCGCGCAGTTTAAATTCAAATGTCACCTTATTTTTTGGGCAAATTTATGTCATAGTATTATGTGAGGAAATCACATAGCCCTATGCCATAAATAGGCATGCGAGGGGAGAGCCACCTTACCATGCAAGAGCACCAGCAACGCTTCAAAAGGAGAGAGCTCGCCCGTTGGCTAGCTCAGTATAGCAGAAGGGCCAGCCATCGTTCCGGTTCCCATACAAGGTCAGGTTAATAAAGCCGAATGGAAAGACTAAGTTTGGATTTAATTACAAAACATTGTTTTTATTCCACAAACTCGTATTTCATGGTAAATTTTTTGTTTTTGATTTTAACTTTCTGTGGAATTGTACGTATACTATATGTGCAATTTTTTTAGTTTTTTCAATTTTTTTCACGATAAAGTATTTCTGACAGTCAAACTAATCGTGATTGAATCAACTCCCTGTATGCTTAATAAGTATGTAAGTATGTAAATATTTGAATATAATTTGTTTTCTTTTCAATAACCAAAAAGAATACTTACCCGACCTCTTATCGAGGGCTCGTAGACGGGGTGGGTGAACCTATTCAAATGTTTATCTTTAAATTAAATAATTAGGCATGTGTATATTTTTTAAATTAGTAAATTTAAAACTCACACGTGGTAACAGAATTCATACAAATTAAAATGTTTTTCTTTTGAATTTTCTTTTCTATTTAGATTTGCGATTAATTTTTGGTCGAGCATCAAAAAGGTGACGAAATATGCAAATACAGCGAAAGGATATTAACTTGTCATCTACGAAGGCACTGAATTCTTTTCTATGTTATTGGGAACCCCACAGCAAGACACCGAACTTACGCGAGTGTTGCTTGCAATTCAAAATTTTACTTTCGGTGAAAATTCAAAAGAAATTCTGGATGGCGCCTCTTTTTTGATTTTATTTCTTTTTCACTTGACTACAACTCAAATTACTACTGGAAAGCTCTTCCTTTTGGCTCTATTCAGCGATTCATTGTTGTTTTGAACGTTTCACTCGTATTTTGTACCGCATGCGCTTCCTGTTTCTCTACCGCCACCGAAATTGAATTCGGCACCGCCGCCGCTTCTGCAAAGCAATTTTACGATCCGTCCTAATCTCAGCATCGTCTCTATGCCGCAACGGTAAATTGAGATGAGCCTCTACTTCAGCCAAGCTAGATTGCATTCGGCAATGGAATACACGGATAGGAAGAATTACCTTAGTGTTCTCATGTCAAAACTTTCAATTTCAGATTTGAGTTATTAAGTTAATAAAAACATAGATAAATCTCACGAAGAATATCAATGTAAAGAAAAAATTAAGTTTAATATATAGAAAAAAAATGAATATAAATTTATATTTATGATAAAAAAATTAAATGTTTTTTATCTAAATTTTATAATTTACAAAAATATAAATTTGGATAGTTAAATTTTTCAAATCTGCAACTGAAATTTCGGAACAGTGTTATGCCGGTCTTCGGGCAGTTGGCCTAGGTGACTGCTGAATTACTACAATTTGGCGTTCTTTTTAAGTAGATCGTCTAAGGCCTAAGGTTATGCATACTTTTTATGAACTTCCCATAATAGTTGACTGCTCCTAGGTATGACTATAATGTTTAGCTGGGTCTAGACACGTCCCATGTTGGTCGATTATTCGTTCCAGTTGATTGACTTCATTAAAAAGTTGCATTTGCTGATTCGAATGGGGAATCTGAAGTTTTGTATACGCTGAAGTGTTTGGTATAGTCGGCTCTGATGTTTTGCTTCTGTTCTGCCGCAGACGAGTGAATCATCCATGTACGCTGCTACTCCATCCAGACCTGCCACCATAGTGCTCATAATCTGCTGGAATACACCTGGCGCTGCTTTGACACTCGGTGGTAATCCAATAAATTTGTATAACCCACGATGCATGTTGATTGTGAGTAATTCTCGTGATGTCTCCTCGACTTTCTCTCAAAGAAAAGCATCGTATAAGTGTATTTGACTGAAAATTTTGCCATTGAATAACTTAGAAAAAATGGCGTCGGATAGTAGTAATGGGAATTGATGGGATTCTAGAGCGTCGTTAAGACCTGTTGAGTAGTCTGCACATATTCGTATTTGACCACTGCTTTTCCTTACACAGACAATCGGTGCGGTGCAGTTTGAAAAATCCACAGGTGTAATGGTACTGTGATTCGCGAGACGGTACAATTCGTTGTTAATTTTGTTGAGTGCTGCATAGGCTACTTGTCGCTCCGCTCTGACTACTGGCTTTTTATTAGATTTGATTCGCAAGGTGATTTGCATTTTTGTGCACAGTCCAAGACTATCTTGAAAGACTTCTGGAAAGGATGAAACTAATGTTGTCAGCTGTTGCTCTGTACTGATGCTGTTGATGAACGCGCTGTTACATATGGAACTGAGTGGCAGATCCCAAATGTGAAATTTGTTGATCCAATCTATTCCAAATAGATTCAGATTGCTGTGATTTGCTACAAAACATTTCCCTGACAAGACAGTGCCATTGAATTCCATCTCGCATTGAAATTCTGCAACTTATTTAAGGTGCTGCCCAGATGTACTTGTTACTGATTGCTTAGTTTATGTTAGGAAAAAACTATGCCACGTATCCCAAAGATCGAATTTGAATGAAACGCACTTTATCAATCTTAAATGTACTTTCTTTTATTCGCTATCTGAGTTCCAACCACATTCACGCTCCCAATTTACCCACTGCCACCACTCGACTCACAAAACGTTGTATAGAAAAAACGGTGTTGCCACTACCGCTCGTTTTATTTGATATTTATCCAAAATTGGCAGACACTGAAGATGACTCGAAGTAGTCGAAACGCGTCTGCTCACATAGCATACCAAGGCCTGATGGCTTTTAAAGAAAAAAACATTATCCAAAATATTCTGCCCGGCTGGACCGGAGGGTTCAGGATCGTCACCAATCAGCTTGCATACCTTTTGAACCGGTAAGGTTCATGTGCCATGAGTATGTCTGATAGTACAACCCGGATGAGACCATCGTCACCGGGGGTGAACAGCAATGATTCTGCCAAAACGCCATTGCGTGGGTGGTGTATTCTCATTCCGTATTACCGCGATGTTATTTAACTTAAGATTTATTGATGCTTGATGCCGTTTGTTCCTAGTTTGCAATGAAACCAAGTATTCGTCATGCCATCGTTGCCAAAAATGTTGATGCATGTCGACAGGTTGGTCCAACGGATGTGGCCTTATCGACCGATAAGGGAATCGGCCGGACTGGGTGATCATCGTGTCCGTCATGCAAAGCCAATAACAGACGCGAATTAAGGGACGCCTCAATGCGAACAAGTGGATTGCTAAGCTGGTCGTAGAACATAGACTCGTTGCCAACAATGCGGAATAAATGCTTCTTCGCTGACCACAGCTTCCCAGAGATTGCTTTGAGTTGGTACTATCGAGGGATAAAATGCCATGTAGTGGCGCTATTCGCCAGTTGCTGCTGTGTGTGAGTAGAATGCTATTCCACAAAATCCTCTTCCATAATTTTGCTAGCGCTAATGAACGCACGGTATAGATGATGACAACGGCTTCTCAATATTGCTGAACCTTTTGAGTAGGCTAATAAATGAGCCATCAAATCTGTGGGTTTCAATTTTCATTGAACTAGTTGCCAGGGCCAAAGTTGTTTTGACGGGTTCTCGTCTGCAGCCATTTCCAATACCTCCTCCTCAGGAAGGACCGAAAGTTCGGTTGCGGTTGTGTCATCTGCCAATAGTGACACGGGACTATGCCACCATAAGTGATGTTCATCTTGATTCCCGGCACTGGCTCCGCGATTCGCGCCATCTTATCAACTTCGTATGTTGCTATGTTGTTGAATGTAGCCAACACGATTTGCCACGTAAGGAGTGAAAGTCCCCGCTGGTTTCCGAATCCAACTCACTACAATGCTGGAGTCTGACCACTTGGTGCATTGTGTATCCTCTAGAGATAAGGCATGCCGCACGCCTTTCATCGTTGTTGCTAGTAACTGTGCTGCACAGAGTTCAAGCCTAGGAATCGTTGTTGCCTTTACTGGCGCCACCTGTTGTTATGTTGATGCTCGCTTGCCATTATGATCAATTCTACAGAAATAGATGAATGCAGCATCTGCCTTAGCACCAGCCACGCAAAAGCCATGTAATCGTGGTGGAACCTCTGACCGTGAGCCAAGCCAGCGTGGTATGCGAATCGCCTCAAGCAGTCTGAGATGATTCTCGAAAGTAAGCAACTCTTGCAATAGTGGTGCTGGTAAGGGAGTGTCCCATGCAAACCTTCTCACCACAATTTTTGTATGCAGGTTTTCACCACTATAATCACTGGAGCAAGCATATTTGTAAGGTCGTATAATTTCAGCACCCGCCTTTTTGTATTCAACGGTGAGTCATCCAATCAGTTTCGAAGAAGATTTATCCGTAGCTGGATTCCAATGTAATCTCAAAACTGTCGTTTCTGCTGACTTTAGCAACATGTTATCTGTAGAGATCTGGTTGGTTGTGAGTCCTGCCAATGTTGCAGGATCATTTGATCACTATTTCTACAAAATGAAATGTCCTTGCCGTAGAATCTAATCTTCATCACCTGCCAATTGAATTGCCTTCTCAGTTGATTCAGCTGTTGCCTAGTAGTCATCAACGTAGAAATTCCACAAAATACTTCTCCGAACAGCCTCTAACCGGGAGCCATCTGTTATTTGCCCGTGGTTGTCACGTGCACATTGTTGTAATGCACGGTTTGCATTATTAGGGCCACATACTATGCCACAGGTAACAGTAGTTAACTCGTATGTGCGCAACGGTTCGGTTGCCGCTTTTCGCCACAGAATTCTTTGCCAAGTCTAATGCTGCTCATCGACACGCACTTGTCGGAGCATCTTCTGTATGAAGCCGAATGAATTAATCGGGACCAAAGGATAATGTTCACCAATAATAGTTGTAGCAATGATCCAACCAATTAAGTGTCATTCAATGAAATGCAATTCGAAGATTTTGCCGATGCGTTGAATACCACACGAAACTTCGTAGTGATTGTATGATGAGGAATGTAGTATGCCTGTGCTTCATCGGTCATTGTTTCGTCTACTGTTCGCAAGTGCCCAAGAGCAATGTACTCCGCCATAAATGCGACGTATTTAGTCTTCATTTCTGCATCTGCTGCCAATCTCCGCTCGAGCTGATGGAATTGGCACAAAGCCAATGAATGGGAGTTGCCCAATGCTGGAGTATCTGATCGAAACGAGATCTGCACGACATTACGGCCGTCATTGTTGCGTCAATGCGTTGCCAAAAACAGCTTCTCACAAATGTCCGCCTCCATCGTCATATCTGATACAGCTGTGGCCTCTTCGATCTCCCAAAAATTACGGAGAAGGTCGTCGTGACGTTGATCACTGTCGCCAGCCTGTACATGTAATGAACGGACAGGTGCAATAGTGTCCGAGTCGGTTGAAGCTGGACCGAATACGACCCAGCAGAGTAGCGTTTCCTGTGCAAAAGGTTCGACAAATGAACCGCGTATTATGCCATCTTGAATGATTGAGCCCCAAACATCAGCACCAATCAATGGGTCTATTCTGCCAGGAATTTTAAATGCTAGATCAGTAAATGGTAGTGAAATGATTCCAACATGAATCCGCAATCCGAGCCACTGGTATAGGTGATGTTATTGAGTTATGATAGTTGCAACTTGGATCTGCCATGGGTGTACGTCGGAGACGATGAGCCAACGCCATCCACTTGAATCTTGTATCGTCTCTTACGGACTGTCAAGATATTGAAGAATCGCGAAGTTATGAGGTAGCCTATAGATCCAGGATCACATAATAATTGACATCGGTGTCGATTACCAAAGCCATCAGTACTGTATCCAAGTGCTGTTGCCAAAAGAACAATCTGGTTGTTGACGAGCATAAATGTCTTCACTGCGTCGGCCAGTCACGCAAAATGATTCGGTGATGGGTTGTTGTGGGGCCACATTATTCGATTCCACTCGCTTTGTCGGATCTGAGCCTGAGTCTGATGCCACTGATGGAGTTGAAGTCAACTTCCGATACAAAAAAGTTTGATGTTTGCCATTGCAATTGCGACGATTCCCTGATTGGCACAATTTTGTCGAATGGTCTTGTCTCAAGAAATTGTAACATTAATTTGAACCTATGATGCGCTGAAAACTATCTGCCACTGGAAGCATTAGCAATTGAGAACACTTTCCAATTAAATGATATGCATAATTGCAATAGTCACATTGGCCAGGTAATATTGAAGTCAATTCTAATCAATTTCGTCGACTGATTCGTTGGGCACAAAGGTCGTCGAGTGCCTGCCTGCGAAGTGCTGCTGGTGGCTGGCAAAAACAACAAATCCACTGCCAAACTGTGTGCACGCTTCTCAATGAAGGTCAGCAGTTCCTCCAAAGCGGGTACATTATTCGAGGTTAGACTCATATCCCATGCCTATTGAGTCGCCTGTAGGAGTTTTGATGTGACGATCGGCACTATTAACGCATTCCATTGATCCACTGGAAGCTTCAAAACTATTAATGCTTGCATAGATTCTCGAACCGCGTCAACGATAGTCAGCAAGTTCGAAGTTGACTCCTGTACTTGTGCCTTCATCGTGAGCAACCGTGAGACATGAATCTCTGCCGATTGTTTCGAGCAGTTGAATCTCACCTTTAATGCCTTCTATACTTCGCCATAAGCGCCTGTATATTCCACCTATCAGTGACATTGCATCGCCCTTAGCCGCTGCACGCAACTTCGTCAATTTTTTAACGCCTCTGGATAATCTGGTTCGTAGACCAGAGTCTCGAATGAGTCTTTGAAGGTCAGCCAATTACAGCCAGTAACTTTAATCGCAAATCGACTACAATTGACGTTTGACCTCTAAAGCCAGTGCCGCCACCATCCGACGCACTTTTGCCACTGCCAAACTATCTTATTTCCAATAGGAAGTGTTATTTTGATATTGAAAAAAAGGCATTTTTTTAAAAATAAATGATCGGGTGTTTATTTCATTATGAAGAGAAAGGCACGCCGTTAATAGTGAAAAATATCATCAAGCAAATGACCACGACGTGCACGCTTACAGGACCATATCCTTTTCATGAAATTTTCCGTAACCAAATCGCAAAGTGGCTGCCCTATGTCCTCGATAGCCTCACAAATTCCATCTTTGCGGTCTTGAATCGACGCTGGGCTGTTGGCGTAGACCTTCTCTTTCACGTGGCTCCAAAGGGAGAAGTTGCAAGGTGTTAAATCACAAGATCTTTGTTTTTTTTTTTGTGGTAGGGAGGTGAAGGCATTTATGCCCGCCGAGTCTGGCAGTGTGGGACTCCCATGGAGGATACCTTTGGACTACCCACTAAACACCTCCCCTGTCAATCTGAGAACCTAGCCTGGAACCGTTTGACACATTACTTCGGGCCAGGTCTCGTTTTGTTACGCCGTGGAGCGCCTTCAAGCTGGGGAATCCCTTTCCTAGCGGGAGGGGAGAGGGGAAGAGGAATTGCCAGAAGAGCGATCCCCCAGCCTCAGTGCCTCCGGCTGCTGTGAGTCCCTTTTATATTTTAGGACTGCCCGAGCATAATGTGCCACCTGGTTCCATTTGTCAACCGATTCGAGCATCACCGCAACTATATTATCCGGGGTGAGCTCTCCCGTCTCCCTGTAGAGTTCGCTTCGCAGCCTGGCCCATTTGGTACACGCAAAAAATGTGTGACGGGCATTGTCCTCCTCTCCTGGGCAAAACCGACAATCGGGAGACCGTGACTTGCCGATCTTGTGCAGGTAAGACTGAAAACACCCGTGCCCACTCAAAAGCTGGGTCAAATAGAAGTCAGTCTCACCATGCCTTCGATTTAGCCACGGTCTCGCATCCGGGATGAGGCGCGCAGTCCACCTTCACTTCGTGCAATTCCTCCAAGACTGCTGCCAATCGTTGAGCGAGCGTTGTCTCTCCTCGCGGACAACCATCTCCCTCGCATCCTGTTTCGGCGCAGGTAAATAGCGCGGCGCTCTCTAGCAAGGAGGGCGACAGGTATCACGCCTGCAATCACTCTCACCGCCGAGTCGGAGACTGTTGGATACGAAGATGCAATTCTCAGTGCTCCTCTTCTCTGTACCTGTGCCAATCGTTTTCGGTATACCTCCTTGCTGAGAGCGTCGCCCCATACCTCTGCTCCGTACATTAGCACTGACCCTACAGCACTCAGATGGGCTTGGGTCCCCCTACGTTGGCCATAAGTCGACTCAGGGCCGATATTCCCCATACCTCTGCTCCGTACAGTAGCACTGACCCTACAGTACTCAGATGGGCTTGGGTCCCCCTACGTTGGCCATAAGTCGACTCAGGGCCGATATTCCCGAAGCAGCCTTCTCAGCCGTTGCCCTGATTTGCTCAGAGAAACTCATCTTCGAGTCGATCAGTAGCCCCAGGTACTTCACCGCTGGCTTCGATCCGATTTGTATACCTCCAATACTGATCATCCTTACTCTAGGGATTCTCTTTTTTGTTAAGATGACCACTTCGAAGATCTTGGTGGCCAATTGTGATCACCTCTTCGAGAGATAACGCGGTCCGGAAACTTTTCCCGTAAATGATCAATGGTTTGTTGCTTGTGTGGCACGTAGCGCCATTTTATTGAAAGTAAACGTTGTCCAGATCAATACCATCCAATTCCGGCCATAAAAAATTATTGATCATCTCTCCATAGCGCAATCCAATCACCGTAACTTTTCCTCCAGCCTCATTTTCGAAAAAGCAAGGTCAAATGACTCCACCGGACCATAAACCGCACCAAACAGTCACACGTTGAGGATAGAGGGGCTTTTTAACAACTCTTAGGTTTTCCGAGCCCCAGATGTGACAATTTTGCTTGTTGACGAAGCCACCGTGGTGGAAATGAGCCTCATCACTCAAGGTGATTTTTCGATGGAATTCCAGATCATTTTCATGCATTTCAAGAACCCAATCAGCAAAGACACGACGTTGTAGATGATCGACTGGCTTAACTTCTCGTGTTGACTGAACTTTATAAGCCTTAAGACCGAAATCTTTATGCAAAATACAGTCTAATGACGTTTATGGAATGTGTAATTCCAAAGAACGACGAGGAATGGACAAACCTGGGTTTTCTTCAACACTTTTGGCTACAGCAGCAATATTCTCAGCTGTTGTTGAGTGACGTGCACGGATTTTATTCTTCACATCACTAAGTAGTCCCAACAGCTCGAATTTTCCCACCAATTTCTGTATTGCGATCCGACAAGATGCTTCACGACGACCCGAAAATGTTCGAGTTTTACGAACCGTCTCTGCCAAATTTTCACAATTTTTATAGTGAATTTTAGTAATTTAAATGCGTTGTTGAAGCGTATATCGTTCTATTTTTATTAATGGTTTAGTTTCTACTTGTCAATTGTCAAAAAAGAACAGCTTCAAAAGTGACATCTACAGAAACAGCGTTCTATTCAAAATAACACCTCTTATTGGAAAACCCTTTATCTCACTTTGACTACTGCAAAGACCTCGTTATCGGCATCCATCTTCGCTTGATCAGCGCTTGCTAACAAGTTATCATGTGCCAGCATAAGACTGTTGAAGTGCATTTGGAAAAAATTCAGCTCTTGAACCAATTCTTGATTGGGCTGATTATAAGTGTCGGCTAGTACCGACGATGCTATCCATGGAATAGCAGCGATTGCCGCTAAATGCTTATTCAAGTCCGCCATCTCTCTCTCCCGGAGTAACCAAAAAAAAAAACAGAAAATGCTGGCTGCTACTTGATGCTAGCCAAAAAATATCACTAAAGCCAATAAACCACACACTCGCACGGTTCAAAGCATGTATAAGTATGTGAATACGAGTCACGAAAAACAATCCGAATGCAAAAAATGTCACTGGGATACACGACGCAAACTGTTCGGGGAAAACCCACACACGCACTCGTACAATATGTGCAAGTATGTCAATACGAGCCACGTAAAACAATCCGAAAGCGAAAAATGCCACTAGAATATACGACGCCAGAATCCAATAACATGCAAAAGAATGTTCTAAGCAAAATGCAAGCACGCACGGTCACGAAACTGTCTGTATTGGTGTATAACAAATGTTCAAGCGCCATCAAGCCAACCACTGCACAACACGCGCTTTATCTGGAAAATAAGGGGAAAAACAGCCACATGTGTCTTAAATTGAATACCTCAAAAGGGGCACCAAAAATGTTATTGCAGGAAAAACTATGCAACGCATCCTAAACATTGAATTTGAATGAAACGCACTTTATCAATCTTAAACGTTATTCTTTTATTTCACCCTGCACCAAAGCAGTTTGTATGTGCAGACGGCAACGAAGTGCATGCCACCGCACTGCCAACAAGGCTTTCGGGGCATTTATTGGTGTTTATTCGTGTGGTGATTCAGATTCCATTTGCTGGGTATTGATTGCGATCGCTGAAGTGTGTTTCTGTATTATTGCACTCTTTATGGAAATACTCCCTTGCTTTTGTGTTTGTAAAACTAGCGTTGATAGTTGAAGCCCTTGATGATAATGTGTTTCATGATTCTCAATCATCTTCGTGTCTTCTTTGACGTTCATTATTTGATGAGCGATTTTGAATAACAGTCTGGTCCGGATATCAGCGTCGCCTGATGACCGTAAACCACTTGTGAATAACAAACACTTGAATTTATCAGCTGTCAAATTATTTAGTTCAAAATTTTCACAATGTCTATTGTTACGGCTTGCGTATGTAAGAAAATCCTCCGAACCTCTTTTTTGTTGCTGTAGATATTCAAAGCACACGTTAAAAAGTGATAGCTTTGGTCCGAACATGTCTTTCAACTTCGCAACCGTTTCCTCGAATAAAAATCATGGGTTTTCTTGTGCAATATAAAGTTCACATACTTGTCATGATTTGAAGTGTGCAATTTTCGTAGTAAGAGCCTTCTTTTTATTCCTTTATCTAAATTGTTCGTCCATCTTGAATAAGTTTTTGAATCTTTCGTACCATATGTGAAAGTATTTTCCATCTTCCGGGTTGAACTGAAATTCCACAACCTGATTTGCGAGGTTATGTATTTGCTAAACATCATCATTTTGCTTATTAACAACTCGTCTCTCCGGTTTTATGTTGCTTGCCAATGATCTTATTAGGGCATCGTGAGATCTGAGCATTTCCGTGATGGAGCCCAACATTTGTTCCATGCACGCGTCCATTTCGTTGGTATAATTTTCAAATTACTTGATTTCTCCGTGATTCTCGTCGCCAAATATGCTGTGGTTGCAAAGTAAAACACAATTGTTGTTTTACTAACGGAACTTATGTATATTATTAATCAATGACTTAATATAATGATTAGTAGCTCGTGGAATCATTCTACTTCGTTGGCCACGCAGTTGCAAGAGAGTGAACAATTGGCTTCCTGTTCCCAGCTGTCAAAGTGTAACCAACATGACGTTGGTAACTTTTGTTCAGGGCTACAACAGACTTTATTACAATAAAATATGATTTTATGCGGGAAATTTGCGTCGCCGAATCTTTATAACGAAACCGTGTTTTTTTAGGCTGCGTAACGGGCTATAGTACTTCTATAGTCTGTATAGAAGTTCATTCAGCTATCAATAATTGATCTACCTATGGAGCTACTTTAAAGTGCTGTGTATTTACTTATGGTTTACATCTAAAAAATTGCTTTGTACTTAGTCAATCAAAAATTTCTGTATCTTCTAGATTTCCATATATACACTAAAATAGAAAATATTTTCCAGCGACCACTAGCTCACTACAAAATTTATAGCCAACAAACATCATCAATAAAACGTAAAATAAATAAAAAATTTAAAATATTCATTGAATTCGACTGATCCTCGATAAATTCGACAAATTCTTGCCCGGTACTCACTAAATTCCACTACAATAAATTCCTATGAACGTTTTCCCTCCCAACTATCTTCCGTTCTCTCCTTAATGCAATCCACCCCGAATCAAACGAGAAACATTTCAATGTGTCTCCGACACAATAAAATCCTTGCTGCATTCTTGCAAATGAAACGGTTTTAAAAGTTGAGTTTTATGTTGAAATCGTGACAAGAACTTTTAAAATATTTATAAATCGACAATCAAATGCGAGAAGAAATTTTCCAAGATTTTCCACCGGATTCCGAGACGACCACAAATTTTTTCCCTTCCGCAAAGGCGGACGGCAGGGGGGGATTCTAAAACAAAGTCCAATTGAGAAGAGTCTGCAAGAAAACTGGAACACTATGCATCGAATCCAGACGAAAATCTTTTCTCAAATTTAAGCCACACCGTGAAAGACAACAGGGCGGAAAAACTCTAAAACACGAAAAAATTAAAGCGGCAAGATACAATAGAAGAAAAAAATGAAAATATTCTGCATTTCCTCAAATGAAATTTTCAACTGGAGAAGGACGAAAAAAAATTGGGAAATGGCACAAATTGAGGGCACAAGTCGGAGTATAAGAGGCAAACGAGGTGAATCAATTTGCAAATATCTGTACGCGATCCTTTCAATAATTTAAATGCACACAGAAATAGTATGACGCTATCTTTCCTCCTTGGCAATTTGCTACCGCAGACACGTCGAGGCATACACAGTTAGTGCTTGGAGGACGAGTAGTTTTCGGCGAAGGAGAAATCAATTAAGACTTAAATAATGAAGTAAATGCAGGAAAATGGATTTCATACAGACTTACAAATGCACTGAATAATAAATGAATCTTCTCGCCTCGTTTGGTTACGTACGAATAGGAATGTTCTGTTAAATGTTTGTACTCGTATATACTCGTATGTGTAGATTCAGTTATACGTGAGGGAAGTGTATACTCAATAGCGTACTGATAGCGTTAGTATCAGTAGCAGGTTAACTTCCTGATTGAAGCTATTCGTGTATGGAATGAATTTCATGAACATGAAAGGGATTTTCGTTTATTGAACACAAATTTAAGGCGGATATATTTCGTTGTGAATAAATGAAATGCTATTTAGTAATTTGATAAAATCGAAGGATTAAGGCTGATACCAGAGCAGTGACGTTAAAACTCTTCGAGTTCATGAGGAATTTTATGTATTTATAATGCCTTTAGTTTATCCGTCACACGTCCATTTGCTTTCCTTCTTTTACAAATCATTTATCAACACTGAAAAGGTTTAAAAAACTCGAAACTCCTATTTCTTGAATTTCAATTCTTTAAGACTAAGCTTCACCATGCGGGGCTTTGTTCCTGCATCAAATACGTCTTCAGGTGGACCACTACCTTATTAGCGTCAAGTTCCGATGCCGCATCTCCTAGAGCTGTAAACAAGGAAGATCAGTTACCCTAACATACCAGCCACACAAGCTATATGATAGCTCAGAAACGTCCACATACTTGTACATGACAAAACTGGAAAATCGTATCAACATATCCTTGCAGGCGGAAGAAAGTAGTGATAACATCAAAACCATGTATAAGACAGTAAGAGATGAGGAACAGAAGTGGCCCAAGAAATCTTATGCGAGTGACCAAACAAAAGAAGGAACAACTGGTACGACGAAGAATGCAAGGAAGCAGTTAAAAACAAGTTGGGTAGACAGACCTATGCTCATGTCAGAAGGGTTTTGTACTCAACTTACAAAATGCCGTAACCAGCAACGAATAAAATTAAGAAACACGTCCTGTTCGAGGATCATACTATTATTAACTAAGTTGAAAGAATTTTTCAATTCTGAGGTATTTGTTAAAATTATACCCATAAATATTTCGCTTGATAATTTTTTCAGATTTTTTTAGATCACGGGTGTTCATTCGCGAGGGAGAAAACACATTTTTCATGTATTTCCCCCCTCTCTGTGCCCCCACAGAAGCAAAACCTGTCAGTTTAAGAACTGTTTTGAAAAGCTCTCATAGAGGACTTTCATTTGATACTCATTTCGGCTACCTTTCATGAAATTTTTTTCAGGGGCCACTCCTTTGTACTGTAAGCATCGATTCATGGCCTATTTTTTCGAATCCTAGAATGGCTACAAAGCCCTTTTGCTAGGAGCTCTCTCCTGCCTCTTTGACTTGTTTCAATTGTATGTAGTCATCCTCATGATATCTATCATTCCTGAAATTTTCATGCAAATCCTAGTGTCTAAGTCGGTAAAAAGCGCATATGGCTCCATAGCCATATGTTTCCATAGTAATACAGGGCACATTGTTCCATAGTAATACGGGAAAATTCAAATCGCTATAACTTCGTTAAATACTATTCGATCTTTATGAAACTTTCAGAAAAGATTAATCTTATAAATAGTCATCTTTTAGCTGAATTTTATTGAATTTAAGGGTACCATTTAGATTTTATTCGAGAAAACATAAAATCGATAAATCATACTATTACTAACAAAGTTGAGTGAATTTCGACTTCTCATGTATTTGTTGTTGTTGTACTCATTAAGGCCTACATTCATGATTTTTTTCAGACTTTTCTATTGGAAGGTGTTCAATCGCGAGGGGGGGGGGGAGGGGTACGCGAAAAGTTCGTACATTTCCCCTTCCCCTGCCCCCCCTTGGTACTCATAAGGCAATTTTAAGACCTGTTTTGAAAAGATTTCATTGAGACCTTACCAATGACACCCTTCTCGACTACCAATGGTGAAAATTTTTTTTTGAGGGGTCAACTCCCTATATGGGGAGACCCCCCTTAAACCCCTTTGAAAATTTTTTTCACCCTTGAACTTTCAAGAGGTCACCACTTCTGACCTTTGCACAAAGTTTCATGGCTGTAGCCTCTATAGTTTCGGAGGAAAAGTGCTGTGACATACAGACGGACGGACGGACGGACGGACGGACGGACGGACGGACGGATGGACAGACGGACACAGGTCGTGATTGCAATAGGGTTTTGTATTTTAGTACAAAACCCTTAAAAAAGAACCAGGTGCACAACGAATAGATCCAGTGACCAAATCAGGCCAAAGAAGAATAATATAACAAGGATGCTGATCCAAGGCTAGATCTTTGGCACCTCTTGGGATTAGGAAAATGTTGGGTTTTCCTGGATGCCCTTGCCAAGGCAAAATCAGAATTTTGATGACCCGTATCCTGTAGGTAAACCTACACTGCAGTTCAACTGCCCAAAACCTGCTTGAGCAGTTTGTGAAGGGACATGAAAGCAACACCACGATAAAAGTTCTGCATCATGGTATCCTGATGAAAGTGGTACTGCCACCATCTGGGTTCGAAACAGTCATTTCCACACGGAGAGCTCAGGGGCAACCTTTTTGAGTGCACCTAACGCCAAACGAAACGATATCATCTTTCCAAGCCAAGCTTAATGCTTTGGAGGGCGCTGTCTCGAACGCAGGTGGCAACGTGCTCGTCGGTGAAGACTTAAACACCAAATCGATTGAATGGGGCGTGCCTCAAATAAAACCGCGGGGAAAAAGAATCCTAGAAATGGTGGCCAGGATGATGCTTCTTGTGCTAAACATTGGAAGTACACTGATTTCCTGCCGTATTGGCTGTGAAGGAACCGTACCGGATGGGATATTCGCCTCCGAGTGCTTAGTATGGAGGATACTCAATTGCAGAGCATTAGACAACTAATCAGCCAGTGATGATCCGTACATTCTACTTGAGATCCGTGATGTTGTCTCCTGATGTCCGCGCTCTCAAACTTCCACGATTGGGTGGAGCATCGGAAGGATGGAGGTAGAGAGGTTCGCCGAGATGCTCACGGCAGGTACTCCTTTGCAGGGTGATTCCCAGGAGACAGAACAACTGGCATCTCAAGACGTGGTGAACTCAACTATGAGCACTATCATGGCTGCTTGCAGTGCTTCTAGGCCCCATCGAAAACGCGTGCACGGGAAGCCCTAGTTTACTGGTGGTCGATTGAAATTGCTGAAAAGGAAAGGGAGTGTCATAAGCTTCGGCTTGAGGCTGAACGGGCACGGGAACTATGATGAGGCATTCAACTGAGAAGCAGCATATAAATCGGCCAGAATATGCCGTCGCAAACATAGTTACACAAGCAAGGCTCGCTGCTGGCAAGATCTAGCAGACAATGTGAACAAGGATCCGTGGACCTTTGGCTACAAGTTGGTTATGTGGAAGCTACGGACGCCTTTCATACATGAAGCGGAAAAGATAGATGAGATAGTGCGGGCACATTTTTCTGCCTTTTCTTTTCGTGTGGACGCTGCACGCGGTGAAACAGTAATCAAGTGCCCACTCTACGAACAGCCGAAATTGGAAAAAGCAGTCCTATCATTGAAAGAAAGAAAGGCTCCAGGCCCAAATGCTGTTCCAGCTGAGGTGTTGCAACTTGTCTATCACCATTGTCCTGACTCGCTGCTCAGCGCATTCAACGCATGCCTACGGGACAGAGTTCTCCCGGTACAATGAATACCGCCCGTTACGTGTGCTAGACACTGCTGGGAAAGTGTTAGAGAAACTCATCAAGGGAAGACTCACCGACGCAATTCGTGCTTCTGGAAACCTATTTTCTCAGCAACGCGGCTTTAAATTGCAGAGGTGGTTAGCGCTGTCCAAAAGGCTGAGGCATATAGCTGCACCAAGCGATGGATAGTTCTGTTGATGACACTCGACGTTAGGAACGTCTTCAACTCCGCTAGATGGTTGCATATTCTGTATATGCTGGCAAACTCTTTTCAAGTTCCAAAGCATCACATGTGACTTCTGAAGGACAACTTGAAAGACCGAAGCCTGCTTTATGACAAGACACAAGCCCAACAAAAGACGGAAGTTACATCGGGCATTGCACATACATCTATCCAGACTTGTGAAACGTGTCTTACGGTTGTCGAGGATGGCTGCAATGGTAGGTAGCTAATTGAAACACAATATATTATATTATGTACTTATGTTTATTAGCAACTTATGCAAGACAAGAGATAATACAACCAATCGCGACGATGGCTCGTAACTCAGTCCTTGGGACCTTGAGTTGCTCGACACTCTTCGGTGACGTCAGTGTTGCCAGATCGGCTGAAGTTGACAGCTTGGCCACTTTCGATCATAATCGTCCTCGACATTAATACAGTCAATTTCTGGGCTGAAGTGACACCACGACTTGGTCGATCGGCGATATATACTGCGCTGTCGTCCTCGGTGTTGCATATCAGGCAGATGTTCCTCTACGTACCTATCGTGGTGAAGAAACTTCGTGATTTGAAATGGTCCTTTATACTCCGGCTCGAGTTTCAGCGAATCGCCACTAGCGGTAGAAACATTGTCGACTACGGCGAAGTCTCCTCGGTACTGGTGCGGTTGCTTGTGTTTTTCGTGAAAACTTTGTTGCCAACGCTGTTCCGCATGACGGATACGGTAGGCTCCAATTTTTTGAATTTTGGATGTTGAAGTAGTCTCATTGTCGACATTTAGAGCTAACGCCACTCGATTGGCTGTTACATCACGTAGTTGAAAGTCGAACAACAACTGGTTCAGTGTAAATCCCGTGGTTGAATGCGGTTGAAAATTTAGAGTCCTCTGAAGTATCAGTAGAGATTGGTTCCAACCCTCACGGTCGATCATTGGGCAGCGTAGTTTCATGAGTACAGTATGGTTAACACGTTCCACCTGGCCATTAGCAAATGGAGTGCATACAAGTACTTGGACATGCTGAAGACTGCAGAATTCGGAAAACTCTTTCAGTGTGTAATCGGATCCCAAAGAAAGATGTTACGTCTCGTAGGATTGCAATCACGTGTTTAGCGCTCGTATCTCGAACAGCTCGGAGTATCGTGTATTTAGTAAACGGATCAACAGGGCTACTTCATGAATGTCTCCACATTTGCCTCTCGGAAAAGGACCCAAATGATTCACGTGTAAGACGACTTCCTCGATGAACGTTCACCCCTCTCGCTTACCGGCTGGTATTTTGTTGAGACAACAGTCGATGCATGCGCTGACGTATGACTTGACGTAGCAACGTATTTGGGGAAACCAGAAAAGTTTCTGGATCCGTTCGATTGTACTCTCGAAACCTGGATGTCCCGATTCATCGTGACAACCTTGTACAATCCACCATCGTTTAGCGGCAGGTACAACGAACTTCAAACCGTCCTCACAACTTCGCATGAGTCGTCCTTCCTTTATTACGTAGTCTTTTTTTCTTTGTTTTGCTTGCAGACTAGTTTTCTGGTCAAGTAAGATGTTGATAATATCGTTTAATTGGTTATCGCGTTTTTGCATCGATAGCAACCAATCGTCTTCGTTTATAGCAATCATCAACATATTCTCGGCAATGGATTTCAGCTCTACAGCTTCGGCGGTCGGGCTTCGGCTTAGAGTGTCTACGTGAGACAAACGATTGCCTGCTCGGCGTGTGACTTCAAAGTCAAACTCCTGAAGTTTAAGCCACCAGCGTGCAATACGGTTGTTCAACGCAGTCAACAACTTGGTTGTCGATACAATTTGGTCATCTGTGACCACTTGAAAATGTTTACCCAACAAGTAAAATTTAAACCATTTAA
The DNA here is from genome assembly GCA_963969285.1 of Odontomyia ornata. Taxonomy (NCBI): domain Eukaryota; kingdom Metazoa; phylum Arthropoda; class Insecta; order Diptera; family Stratiomyidae; genus Odontomyia; species Odontomyia ornata. Next base: position 263,121,921 of record OZ017742.1, read on the forward strand.
GTGCCTCGACAATTGCCAACACTTCCAATTCGTGACTACTGTATCACTGTTCTGCTTCGTTACATTGGCAGCTGTAGTAAAAAACGGGTTTCCGCACCTCCTGGTCTGGTGATCGAAATAGCACGGCGGCAAGTCCAACAGTGCTGGTGTCGGTGTGGAATTGGTAAAATTCCGGTGGATTGTATAGTGCTAAAATCGGTTCAGCACTAAACAGAGTCTTCAATTTTTCAAAGTCTCTATCGCAATCTGGTGTCTAGTCCGATATCGGTTGATTCATCGATTTTAACAATACAGTCAAAAACCTGGCGATGATGGCGTATTTCCGGATAAATTTTCGAAAGAATCCAGATAATCCCAAGAATCCTTTGACTTCTCTTGCGTTCGTCGATGTCGGCAAATTGACAACGGCGTTGACTTTGACATTTCCCAGTTTGATTCCGGAGCACGAGATGAAGGGTCCCAAGAACAACACCTCTGTTGACAGCTCGATTCCTTCGGCAATCGTGTCGCTCGCAATAATCACTTCGTCCATATAGCTGACGATTTTTTTAACGCAGCTTATGGATGATCGTCGTTATCATCTGCTGAAATACCATCGATGCATTCACTAACCCAAACGGCATGACGGTGTACTCGAATGCACTCTAATTCAACTTGGCCTGAACCGCGAAAATCACAATGATCCCGTCCCATCCGTACGCGCATTGAACTTTCGAGCCCGATGTAGGGAAGCACGGATAAGGAGCTTGTTTCTCGCGGGTCGGAGTCTGAAAGGAGGTTAATTACGTCCTTTGCGTTGTGCAACATTGATCGGCAGTCGGTTCGCTCGCCAACAGACAAATTTGATGCAGCGCCTGCATTTTGTGGAAGTGGAGTTGACGTTTGAGTGGGTTGTTGATTTCGACTCAAAGTACGGACGTCGACACTAAGTCGTTCAACAACCGCTGTCAGATTCACGATTTACTGCTGCGTTTCCGACATTTTGGAGTCAATCAACTCATCAACTTCAATTTCAGCATCTCTCACGGCCTCGGTGGACCACAATACAAGTGCAACCTTATTGCCGGAGGCACTGAGTCCACGTGACCTTCTTCTTCTTCTTCTTGTTAGCACTACAGCCCCTCTCGGGCCTTCGCTTCCTGCAAACAGCGCCTCTAATTGTCTCGGTTCATTGACTGCGTCCTCCAATTTCGAAATCCGAGCAGCGATGAATTGTCTTCGTTAACCGAGTCAGGCCAGTGTTTCCTCGGTTTTCCCACTGGTCTCCGGCATTCAGTTCTCCCAACGATTACCTTTTTAAGTATCCGTTGTTCGCCCATACGGTTCATGTGGCCAGCCTATTGCAACTTCCGCAGTCTTACAATCATTGAGACCTCCGGCTCGTCGAAAATTTCATACAGCTCATGGTTGTATCGAATTCGCCATGGATCCCCGTCTAGCGTAGCTCCAATTATCCGCCTCAGGACCCGTTGCTCAAAGACGTTCAATATATTTGCGGATGCTTGTTTCGTACCCATAGCATTGCACATGTCTTATCACAGATTTGTATACTTGGAGCTATGTTTTCCTGTGTATGCAGCTGGTCTTCAAGATCGTCAAAACAGAATAAAAAAAATTATTTGCGAGCTGATATTTGTATCAGAGGCGTCGGTGAGTTGGTTATTCATGCAGACTTGGGAGGTTGCTGACGTCATTGTCATTTTGGTAAGACGGGCCAACTTGGCTCGGATACTTGAACAATGCATTATTTGGTACAAGTACAGTTCGTTACGATCAATACTGTTGCATGCTTGCTTAAAAGCAACGAAAATTTGGTGTACATCTATGTTGAACTCTTAGCATTTTTCAAGTACTTGCTTGACTGTGAACAATTGGTCTATTGTCAATCTACCTGCTCTAAAACCGATTTTATCTTCTAAGATCTTTGAAAATATTTTGTATGCCGTACAAAGTAGTGATATGGCTCTATAATTTTTGCACTGTAGCTTGTCAAACCCCCCCCCCCTCTCAGGGTAGGACTTATCTGGTAATTCAAAGGTGTGCAACTGCTATTGTTGGGTTGTCGTCTCTGATTCCAGTGAAACGGATGGGGATTGGTATTCCCGGGATACCCGAAGCGCTTAGTAAAAATTCTAGGATAAGATCTTGATTCGAAACATAGTGCCTTTGTGATTGTTCGATAACAACATCAACTTATTGCTGCGAACCTCCACCCTGGAGGTATAGCCAGGTACCACAGGCAGCTGATAAGCTCCCATCTTTGGATGGTCAGCTGATTGGTTGCGGCCCTTCGAGGAGTATTCTGGTAGCCGTTGGTTAACAACAATGGTTGGCGTTGACCTTATAGCGTCAAATACAGTACGAAAGTTGAGAGTAACCTCTGTGTAAATTGGAACCGATCTTGGGGCGCTGATTGGCGCTTAAACTAATCGCTGTCTATTGATGACCGTGGAGGTAGGCCTATTCATGGTGGAAACCCACGTTAATCAAATCTATTTGTGTAGCTTGTCACCTTTTTGCGGATAGGGAATATAATTGATAGGCTCCACTCTTTTGGCATATGTTCTTGTTACCAAATGTGCTGGATGACTTTGTGAATGACTTTTTGAACACCGTTGCTACCATATTTAATGAGCTTCAGTCATAGATGCCTGGCGCTTTATTATTCTTTTGAGCCTCGTCGGTGGAACAAACTTCTTCCAGACTTGGTGGGGCTAATAGAAATACTTCAATAATTATTCTTAAGACATATGAAAAATATTCATGAAATGTTATCTTTCAGACGAAACGTTTTATTTGAGCTAATTTTTAAATTAAATCTCGCTGTTTAGTTCAATAGTTTTCCACAATATCCAACTTTTTATTGTTCTTTAAAAAGTATCCCAAAAATAGATGTGCACTGCACACAATTCGATTGATTCACAATAACAAAATTAGTCGTCTTTGTACTGTACTTTCTAACTCTTCTTCTATTCGTTGCAATCAAATTTTCTCAAAAACACCGATATCACTTCGATATTTATCTGGAAATCCTTATTGACACTCTGTTCTGGAAGTGCTGACTTTTTCTTTTACAAATAATCAAAAGCAAGGAAAAATCGCATGAATTTCATCTTCGCGCCTGTAAAACGATTCAATGGTCCAATATCAATTTCATCCCTTCGATGGTCCCAACCTAACCGTTACCAAATCTTGAAAACGTTTCTCTTACATATGCATTTTACAGGTCAATATTTGCTCCCATCATTCGAAAAATTGCTTTTACGACACTCTTTTTATAGTCCATCTGTAGGAAGGAATATAAATGTCCGTAAAGGACTGCAGCGATGGCCTGCTGCCTTGGCAAGTGAAGCTGTTGGTGCTCGTTGAAATCGGCCTTGTCTGCAAACGCGTGAATGCGCTGGCAGCTAAGAATTGCGGTGTTGTGAGGTTCGACGGTGTCGAAGCTGAGGTAACCTACTGAAGGGATGATCAAAGCAAGACGGCAGACTGAGTCTGGCGAACGCATGCGAGACTCGAGAGGATCTCGTCTTTACTATTTATAATTACGACCCCCAAATAAGAGTGGGGCATCCAAGTAGAAGCGGGGCCCCCTCGCACCGCCCCCATCCGGGTCAAGATCTATCATAGATGAAATTATTGTCCAGTGTACAAAAGTTGTGCTTTTAACGAAGTCCTGCTGAATAGTTTCAAATTTCCACTTTCATGAATACATCCAATTACATTTTCATGCCATCCCGTGTTCAAAATCACTTCACTGTAACCAATTACCAAACTTTGACTGAATAATTTCACCACTTTATTCCAACTGGTCTCCAGTTTTCCACTTTCCGAAGCTTTCCTGAAAAAACGTATGAAAAAAAGAAAAAGATTTTCCCAATTTTCCCGACCAAGACGTAAATACAAATCGTCAATTAGGTCGCTGAGGGTTGTTGTCAACCGCACACGAAACGTCAATCTGCCGAATGGCAACGGCACTTTGACCCACGCTGGCTCCCGTCGTTCAACGTCGTCAGTGAATCTGAACACGTTGCGATTACACAATGTTCGAAAGACGAAAACATTTCCGTCCCCTGTAGATTTTATTTCAAAATTCAATTACAAAATTTACACTGCAATTTTCTGCATCCAGTCCTATACAAAAATCGACTGTAACCATTTGATACCACATGCGACACCTCGCATAAACCTCAAGCTCAATAACGCCAGAGTCAATCCGTCACAGCCAAAACATAGACAGGAAAACCAAAATAAAGATTTTCACCGGCACCCAACCAATTCTACAAATTTTTCCCTTGCTCCACTGTTCAATTGAGAACGTTCAACGATAAGCAAACTGACTCCAAGCGAAAACAAACAGAACAGATTCGCTAGTGAAAAAACAAATTCCAAAATTAGTTGAGAATGATTGCGCGAGGAACGCCGACAAAAAAAAATAAATTTTAACTTTTCCAAAGTCCGCTGCACACCTTTGCAATGGCACATATCTGATCGGGTTTGTCGACCGCGAGCGAATTCCTCCCGCTCGACGTATAAAGTGCCAGTGCCGCTTCGTAGCAATCTTTCCGCTTATTTCGACGAGCCTCGTCATGGCGGTAGCGGAGGTTTTTCTCCTCGAGATAAATTAGCAATTGCTGCGCTAAATTGCGTCGCAAAGGGAGTTGCCATTAGAAATTGTTCTAGTAGTTTTATTTAATTTTTCATTTGTTTCTTTGGAATAATTTTTCCCTGATAAAGGTAACGATGGCATTGGCGGGGTTTAGTGCGGGTCAGAAAATAACAATGTTAATAGGTTGTGTATCAAATTTTTCCACACTTTCTTCGCACAGTTCTTTCAAGCAGTTTACTTAGGCGGCTGCTCGATTACTAAACATCCCACAATCTCATCATCATCTATGGCGTGACAGCCCAACCCGGGCCTTGGCCTCCAGGATTAATGCCCTCCCATCATCACGGCTCCGCGACCATATCCGCAAGTTATTTACTCCCAACAAGGATCTGCTGTCAGCTTCTATCGTGTCTTTCCATCGAGTCCTCGGTCTTTCCGCTGGACGTTTACCTTGTGCTCTACCCGTTAATGTTCTTTTAGTTAGCCAGTTTTCTTCTATTCTTTCTACATGGCCCGCCCATTGCAATTTCCTTAACTTTACGCAAGAGAAAACAGGTGGGTCGTCATTGTTACAACGTAGTCTCCAATCTGTTCCTTATTTCACTAGGCCGTAGATTTTCCCGAGCACTTGGCGTTCAAAAACGTCCACTGTCTTTTCTTATTCGCTCGTCAAGGTCCATGTTTCACTTCCATATATAATACATCCAACTACTGATCTCAATATAATTTGTTGCAACGGTTCTTTTCAATGGTCACGAGATCATGGACTGAGCTATATGGTCAATGCGATCTTAGACACGAAACCTGCCGTATTCTGTTGTTAGCTTCCTCTTAGCCTTCTCATTGTTTCCTTGATTTTCCTACTGTAACGTTTGCTTCCAGTCCTTCCGCCTTCGTTCGCCTGAATATTTGTTACTATTCCAGCCTTGCTCGTGGTTGCCAAGTAGTTTCAATTCATTACCCTAAGCAGCGTTAAAGTAAATCCCTATGTAGAAATATTAAGTTGCTCAGCATTCCTTTTTTCCTGAACTGTTTATCGACTTTTCTAGCCATATCTTCTAGTTTACTTAACTCGTACGGAAAATTTCCATTAAAAACTAATATCCCATGCACTCGACTTCAGCTTGCCTCCGAACAATATTAATATGGTCAATCATCTTAAACATGTCCTTTTGCATTCCACTCCACAGTCAACAATTGCATACACGCAGTATTGGTGTTATGACCTTGAATTATCCCATATATGCAATTAGACATATCATATTCTATCCGCAAACACGAGGATGTCTACCGAGTGTTGGTTTGGAATTCTCATAATATTTGCCATTCCACATTAGACAGACCAGTCAAACACCGAGTCGGTAAACTACTTTGGAAACCGAATCCTCGTATTCAGTGTGCAGCAGTCCTTCTGGGTTTCGTCTCCAACCCGGAAGTATCGCGTTGAGTCCCCAAATGTTTTGGGGGTGAGACGCAACGCTCGAATACGAGTATGACTAGAACTCTTGACTGGGTGGTGGATGGCGGTAACTTACAGGGTTAATGGTTGCCGCAATGCATGATGTACACATGGTGCACAAGTTGCAAAATTTTATGTACATATTTGCAATGTTTGTATGCAAGTAGTTTGGCTTGTTGTTAGTATGTTTGTTGAATTGTACAACAAGCGTCAGAGATCGTAACAAAAACTATTTGGCGCCAGTTTCAAAGCACATAGCATAATGTTGCAATAGAGGGTAGCCCGGAATAGTACTCAAAACTACCTACAAATAACTATAACTGCTGCTCCTTCCACCATTCCAGTGTTCCTGCTGCATGCACATTAGGTAGCATTCGAAGGAATACCAGAAAAGGGTTGACTGCATGTCCGCGGCGTGCGGAGAAGAATTGCAATGCAAGTATCTATGACCGAACTTCAAACAATTTGTAGATGTAGGAAGTAACAGCCATTTACGGGACACCGGAGTGGGTGAACGGGAGGCGATGGTTGCAGTAACTAAAACTACTACGTATGAAAATTGGATCATTTATTTCGCCCGAATTTACTTTTCTAACTTGCCGACTATTTACGTGTTAGATTAAAAAGTCATTTAGGGTGGCGGCTAGCACAAATTGCATTTGATAGCAAGCAGAAGTCAGAGACCGAGAGCGAATGCAGGACGAGCACTAGTTGTTGGGATGTTGAGGATAAGGGTTGAAATTCTTAAGTACAAGTTGAAGTTGTTCAACAACAAATAACCAAAAGCAGGTGTTTCATTTTAGGCACTACGTTTTCATGTTTCCTGTACATATTCTGTTTAATATGCTTCTAGGGTTTTGGTTTATGTGGTTATAAATTTTGGTCGTAGATTGGTGCGACAAATTTTGGATATTCCGAATTAGGTCTTATGTTGGGGTTAGTAGAATTCACATACTCGTAAGCTATACGTATATACGGGAAAATCATTATGAGGTAGAAGTTTCAAAGAATTGAGTTATATGTTTAAATTACATCTGCAAAAAAATCTACCCCCAAAATCTGCATTTTCGAAAATATAGGGCTTTCCATTGGGGACATAACAATTTCTTATCCTTATATAAACGCACCCTTAAACTTTTTTAATGAACTGTCAATGTCAAAACGTTTGTTAAAGCCAACATTATCATCATGGTACAGCTCACGAACCAGCAACGTTTGGAAATTATTAAAAATTAATACCGAAATTCTATATCATTGGTTCAACTTTAACCCTTTCCAGACCATAACGTTAATGGAGTTTGTATAGCTGTTTTTGCTATTTAGAATTGTAATGATTTTAAAGTCTTGATCCGAACGAGGAACCGACCTCTCATCGGTTCTAGACGTTAAGTCTGAGTAGTGCCAACGGATGGTACCAACCAGTCAACCAATCCGTGCACCGTAATCCATTTTCGCGGTGGCTGCTTGTCGGCCAGCTGGCTCCCGTATCGACTAAACCTGACAATCGTTTTTGCAGGAGGTGTACTGACGCATATGGTCGAACATCATCCCTCAATAATTCGTCTAAGTGTACGAGTATGTCCCTCAGTATCTTCCTCGACTGCCTGACCCTTCTCCAGAAGCTCCACATCTAGCGCGTGGCTCGCTTTCTTCGCGGTGGGACAGTTGTAGCCAACTCCTCATGGAAGATGCTCTGTCGAGTAGCCAAATAATTCCGCAGTCTGACGTGGAAGGGCTTGGCATGCCAAGGAACCTTCGCCTTGCTATCATTTTCCTGCGCGTCCGCCTCGACAAAGGATGACGTCGGTTGTGGAACTTCGGGAGAACTGTGTTTGGCGGTGCGAGTCAGCAGAATTGGGGTCATGTCTGGGGCTTGGTCATAGCTAGTGATGGGGTCAGCATTGGTTCGTCTTGGTTTTAGGAGTGCCGTCGGGTGGTCACGGCACTCGCTGGCAAGTTTTTTCGCAATTTTCAATTTGCGCAATCAGGTGCGTAAGTGTCTGCCTTCCCGCATCGGTAACAGAAGATCGTCGGTTCCGCTGGACATGCATAAAACCGATGCCCCGTTTGTCGGCAGTTCCAACAGACCGTCGGGCTTGTAATTGCTTCAAGGGATGGTCGATCAATCATTGCTTGGTCCTCAAGCTCCGGTGGCGCTCCGCTCCTCGGTACTGGTACTGGGTCAGCAAGTAGGTGGTCCGCTGCCATCAACTCCGCGGTGTGATGATTTCGTGGATTTGGTCCCGTTACGCAAGGTTGTGGACGGAAGGTACCTTGCCGCTCATTCAGCTGTTCTTGCCTACGGGCATGGAGGCGTAATCCCTGTAAGGTGTTGATGGGAAAATGCAGAAGGCTGTTCTGAAGCTCCCAACGCATATTCTCCCTGATAATTTCTACCAGTTCATCCTCGGGCATGGTTGTTCGTAAGCGAGTGCTCAATCGCACTATACTTGTGTAGTACTGGTCGAACGGTTCGTGAGCGCCTTGTTTCCGTTTCTTTATTTGTTCCCTTAGTTCTCTTTCAGTGAAGCCGTCATCAAATCGATTGCGGAAGGCTGCACTGAAAGAATCCCAATGGGGACGTGGCGTTGACTCCTCAAAACTCCAGTACCAGTCGGCAGCATCTCTGCTGAACAGAAGGTGTGCATGCCGGAGGAAGGCCGAGAAATCACCTCCCAGGGTGCTGAATACTAACGCCTGAATCCTGAACAGGAACCGGTCCACTGATATCGTTGAGTTGAAGCCCGTGAAGCTCAGGTGCCAACTCTTCATGATACAAGGCGTCGGGTCTCGGAAAGGTGTCAATGCGCTCACGGGGGGAATCGCATCTTCGATTGACCTGCTGTAAGGAACTGCCTCGGGGACTGGAGGTTCCAACGGAGGTGCGGTGCTGTGTCGTGGTCGATACTCGGGAGCTCTGGGGTCCATTCCCGAGATCCTTGGAGGTAGGGTCCATTGATCAGCCGGTCGAGAGTGGGGCATAGCCACACTGAAATTGGGCTCCCAGCCAAGTGGAGTTCTCACGCGGCTGGGGGGTTGGCTCATCGGGAGGTTCTGGAGCCTTCCCTCCAAGTTGCCGATCCTCTCGGACCTATCTCGCATTAACGCCACGAGGGTGTCAATAAAGTGGGTGGAAGGCGCGGTTGTAACCTCGGCCGCGACAACTGCAGCAGGAGCTTCCCCGCCCACGGCTCCTTGCAAGTCCATCAGTGATTGGGGCGGTTCGGCATCTGGGACCCCTTTCGCCACTGCTCCACGCGTCGGGACGTGCGTTCCGAGGGGGACGTCTAGGGCGGTCCGCTCTATGGGTCGCCGGCATAGTGGGCAAAGCTCGGACGTTAGTAGGAGCTGTTGGACACAGGCACGATGGTACAGGTGTCCGCACTCCAATCGCACGCTGTTTACACCCTCCACTACGTTTTCAAAGCAGATCCCGCAGTAAGCGGGTTGGACCGTTTTGGAACGGGTCCAACGTTTGTCTGGGGTCCGCTTTGTCGCCATGTTGATTTTTAACTATATGAGGTTGGTGCTAGGTAACTAAGAGACGAAAATAATGTAACTTATTCCTACTGCTATTCCTAATCTATACGTATATATATATATATATATATATATATATATATATATATATATATATATATATATATATATATATATATATATATATATATATATATAAAACTTAATAGTACTTTAGTGGCCGATAGTGGCGAGCTATTTAAGGAGAATGGGAAGAAAATGTATTTAATACACACTTTCTTTTCCAGCAGTCGACTCCTCCAAAAGAAAATGAGAGTGCGTGGTAGTCTGCCGGAGAAAGTGTGCTTTCGGCCGATTTACAAAAACTATCCCCAAACCCACAAACATTACAAAACCCGTCTCTAAACTACGTTAAATGACTCGACGAGACAAGTGGTAGAGCTACCGTAACAGTTTTGTACACGGTCAAAATTCCCGACGCATGGAAGCATTCCGGGCTCCGCAACTCCAGCATACGCCACCGAATGTTGAACCGATACCACTCGTCTATCACGCATACGAAATGAATAGAATCCTTCCGCGACATAAAGGCAAGGTAGCCTTCTATTTTCTTGAGAGTCCAGGCCGATAGGAGAAACCCATCTGGCTGACAGTTCCATCAAGAAAATAGAAGGTCCTTACAGGGGTTAGCCTGGGACAACACATCGGAAGGATTCTGTCGCGAAAAAAAATCAAACAAAGGAGAGCGGAAGCTACAACTCACGTGAAGCGACTGCTAGTGTGTATCACACAACTCCACTGCTCCTGTTTGTGAGGCTCGAGTACCAAGGTACCTTACATCCTCTGTAAAGGACCAACTCGTCAGAAGACGCGAGTCTTTTATCTCCTTACGATGTTTTGGCCCCACGTTGGGCGCCATTTGTAATGATTTTCTGTCTAAGTCCGAACGAGGAACCGACCTCTCATCGGTTCTAGACGTTAAGTCTGAGTAGTGCCAAAGGATGGTACCAACCGGTCAACCAATCCGTGCACTTCAACTCTACAATTGCAAAGGTTAGGCGAATTCCAGAGGCACACTCACGAGAACCGTTCACTTGCTGTGACTTTACCGAAAATTTGGCATAGAGCACTTTACAGCCTCAAAGAATGAGCAACACTTTTGGGTCAATTTTTCGTTCGACTTTGCCTTTCTAACTTCCCGAGCCGCTAGCAGATTCGTCGCCCGCGTGCTAAACACTGTGACCAGGAGTCAGTTTTCGTTTTTGATGCTTTTAAACGTAATCGCTGGCAGGAAAGCACAACTCTACACACATAAAACAATTCTGGATTGGAATTTCCACTGCATAGCAACCTCTAATCAACGTATTTCACTGCAACTCGGTTGCCATGTGGCTGTCCATCCTCCTTTGACATCTCACGACAAAATTGACGTAGGATGTGCAACCGTCACGACCGACATGAGATGACAAGCCACATAGCAGCAAGGTGTGTTGGTGGTGGTCACCTAGCGGCGTTGCCTGATTCATTACAGAATCATCCATTAAAACATAAAAAACATTTTCAAAATCATAATTCGAAAACATGGAGTAGTTTTCTCGGAATATCCGGGGACAAATGTATCCCTATGGTCCCTAAGTGTTATTTTTCGCTAAAAAATGCTAGATGAAAGTTTGCTTATTGATAAGGGTTTTTTTTAACTTAAAATGAGCAATTATTATCATGTTTTCATGTATTCATTAAATATACAAGTATTATGGTTACATACATTAGTTAGGAATGATAGTCAGCGAAGCAATATCTTTCATTAGAATAGCAAAAGTGAACATTATATTCAACACAAGTACTGTTTGTCGGATTTTATTTTATGAACTTGGCGCAATTTACGCACCATTTTCTTGTGTTTGATTTTTCCATGGTATGTGCAGACAGTTGATGTTTTAAAGATTTGCATACTGCACTCGTTTTTGAAGCGGGAGCGTTACGCTACCTGACAGTAAAGCCACAAATCAAACTCCAAACTACGACTTGTCTGAACTGAAAGCTGGACAACAGACTTCCTTCCATTGTTTTCTGATTATGAAGCTTTGTACAGATAGTATGTGCATTATATACCGATATGTCAAATATAGGGTTATCCATTTTACGCTTGGGAAAATAAAGCTAAATAAAACACATAAAATATTCAGATGGAAACAAAATTTTTTATTCAATATAAAGATTGAACCTTGCCATTATACATGAAATACAACATCATTCAAATGTTTTCCACGGAACCTCTTACAGGCCTCAATCCTTTTGAGGTAATTTTCAATGACTTTTCGGCACATTTCAATTGCTCATGATTTTGAGGATTGTTTGCGTAAACACGGTCTTTTACATAGCCCCATAAAAAGAAATCCAAAGGTGTTAGGTCGCAGGATCTTGCGGGCCAATGACATCACACAATCTCGAAATTATGCGTCCTGGAAATATCTTTTGCAAAAGTGCTCGATTAGCCAGTGTTGTGTGGCTTGTGGCTCCGTCCTGTTGGAACCACATGTTCTCCAGATCATAATCTTCAATTTCTCTCCAAAAATAATCGGTTAACATCCGTCCATAGCGGTCAGAATTGACTGTAATGGCTCTTCCTTGATCGTTTTCAAAAAAATACGGGCCAATAACACCACCAAACCATAATGCACACCAAACGGTCACTTTTTCCGGATGCAAAGGCCTTTCTGCGATCACCTGAGGATTTTGAGAGCCGATCCAGTCTCTTCAAATTTTCTCACTGTGTTCGAAATTGTTTCCTGTGTAGGTCGATTATGTCGACCGTATTCGGCTTGTAAAGTCCTAAATATTGATACAGCAGAATCACCATCTAAATGGCAAACCTTCAACTAAAAAAACACACTTTGAATGATATTTAATTTTGACAAATGTCAAATGGCAGGGTCATACTTTCCCAACCACAAAATGGATAACCCTGTAGATCAAAGAAGAGTCGAAGATAGTATTTTATTTTTGACCTTCGAGCTAATTCCTAACAGGCCTTACGTTGATCCATAAGTTCTACTCCACCCATATGTTTCTTATAGTGTGAAACAGCGTTTAACATTTTACATCAATTTTATCTGCTGTTCCAGCTTGACGCCCTTTTAAGAAATCTGTTTGTATAAGTGACAGAAAATTGGTCAGCAAATGAACGGCTTCGTTGTCCATCAAATTCACATATGATATGCCTCGAAAACTTGTGGTGTAAATGTGTCCGCGCTTCATTTTTTTTATCACCTATGCCAGTTTTCGGAAGGTGCCTCGAGTTAGTTCGGACAGTTCCACACGCTTAGATATTCTGAGAAATTAGTTTATATTGCAACAACGGGGAGTTAAAAAAGTTGTTAAAGTAAATTTCACAGCCGACGCCTTCCAGCTGTTTTGTAAGCTGCAATACTACTATTTTACCTAACTCATACTCAGGTGCAGTCTTTGGTATAACTATATATGAAGCAAATTCAAACAGACAACTTGTTGTTGTATCACATCTGCTCCTTAACTTTAAGCCCCACTTGACAGACTTGTTTTTTTATGTTGTTTGAGTACGTTATGCCCTTTAAATTTGTTCATGTGCTCGTCGAGCGATTGCTGTTTTGTATTGTTGAGGTAGTCTTAAAACGAAGTATTGAAGTGTTAAATTATTGGCCGAATTTTGTATGCTCTATAGTAATTAGGACTATTTGAATCTCTTGGTTCTTCGTTGCTACAGAAGTGTAAATTTCGCCATATTTCTTCGAATTGAACCCTAGGCGTAACATTGAACATGAAAGGTACCGTCATCTCTGATTCTGTTTACCAGTAATCCCTCAATTATGGCAAGATATGATAGCCCTTAATCAAATTCATATCAAGCAATATTTTCATTTCTTCGGTTTCAATTGTGAATGCCCTCCCATTTTGGTGAGCTTACCGTATTATCTCTGATACTATGTGTTGAATCAAACCGTAAAAATTCATTGTTGAACAGAAGAATTTGAGATGAGTCAACTTATCGCCTTCAGTGTCTTGACAGATGAGCACTTTTCCAAATTCATAATTCACATCACAAAAAACATTCGGTATGTTTGTCCTTTCGTTCCACTTGAAAACCGTTGGATGGTTGCAAACCGTTTTAGAAACAGGTTCTGCAGCAGATATTGAAGGTTCAGGTGACAGTCTTCTTGATTCGTGAGGCTCAATCTCGCCATCAATAATGCCTTCATCATCATCCTGTGTTAGAAATTTTTGCTCTTATTCATCAAGCTCTAAATTGTCTTCATCGTCACTGTTGTCTACCAACAAAATCTGATCGACTTAGATTTCTCTAACTTCATATACTTGACGTCCCTTACGAACGATAATCTCAAACAATATGTATAAACAAAAGAGTGTTTTTGACAAAAATCATCTTTGAAACAAATAAACCACTCCACATAACAATTATCTCTCTAAAGCCACTGGGAAATTGTGCCCCTTTGCGTTTATGGTGACTTATCAATGCACAAAACAAGAATGATCATGGTTATTGCACTCAACGAAAATCTACTTACTAGGCAATGATTATTTTATACTGTGGAATATCTAAAATCACTTCTACACTCCTAAATACTATTGCACAATATACGCCTTCTACGCTGAACGAAATGTTACCTTCAAATATCCATAAAAACATAACGGTTATACTTATATTGTGTTGCTAGAGGTAATGAAATTAAAAAAAAAAACAAACAACAATTGATATACGAGTATAACAAATTAAAATGCATTCGCTTCAAATAATTATATTTTTTGTTAATTTTTGCCCTGGGACACATGTGTGCTCATGGTCGTCAAAGGGTTAAGAGGCCTCACTCAAATTTACGGCGGTAATAATCGTCCTACCTGACGGGCTTTGCATGCTATAGTGGATAAGTTCGTGTTCAAATTTTCACTATTGGACGTTACGGTGCCAAAAAAACGTCTTACTACTCGAAGCAAAGAAAATGTCGCAGCCGTAAGTGCATCCATTCAAAATGAGCCAAATCAGTAGATTTGACGTTGTTCTCAAGAATTAGGTACCGCTCAAACGACACTGTGGCATATTTTGGAAAAATATTTTGGCCTACTTGGTAACAAGCTATATAGCACTTGAGATTAACGCTGGTCTGTCTTGGCCTGATTGCGATCTGTCTCCTAGTCTTGGATGGAGCACTGGGAGGACGGACAATGAGAAGTTTGTCAGCGTACTCATGGCACGGACATTAATGTCAGGAGTTTTACACGATAGTGGCTGACGTGTTTAACTCAACAATGAGTATTATCAGGTCTGCCTGCAAGTCCTCCATTCCCCGTTGGAGAGCCTGACCTAGCAAAAATTCAGTATACTGGTGATCATATGAAATAGCTGAACAGTGAATATCACAAGCTTCGATGAGAGGTCCAATGAGCACCGACTTTGGTATGGTCAAATCTCGCTGCAGAAAAGTTGGCCAAAAAGCGTTTTCGGAAATTTATCAACCATTTGCTGACATACGAAAGCTTGGAGTAGATACGAAGTGGAAAAGATGGACGTAATTGTGTGGGCTCTTTCCCTATAAACCCTGTGGTTATTAAAGTGTTCATGATGAAACTCCTGCTGAATGTCCACTCTTTACGAAAATCGAATTAGAGAAAGTAGTTTTGTCTATCAAGGCAAAAAGGCTCAGAGCCAGATAGGATTCCAGCTGAGGTACTGTAGATGGTCTATCCCTGTTGCCCTGACTTGCAAACCACCCTTTGTTTATACTAGACACGACTGGGAATGTCGATTCATGTTGCTGGAGACCTATTTTCACGGCAGTATAGCTCGAGTGCAATTCACACCATCTTCGACGCTACTGGGAAGTGGTGAGCGCGGTCGAGCGCGCAGAGACATATAGCAGTTCCATCCGACGGATTCTCCTCTTGGTCACTCTTGACGTCAGAAATGCTTTCAATTCCGCTAGATGGGTGGACATTCTGGCTGCGCTGGCAAATCCTTTCCACATACCAAATATTTTGTGCAGATTTTGACGGATTATCTGCAGGATCGCAGCCTACTCCTTAACATGAAGGAAGGTTGGTGGAGGGTGAAAATTACGTCAAGTGTCGCTCAGGGCTCTAGCCTTGGCTTGTCGAACATCTTTTATGATGGGCTCCTTAGGCGGAAGCTGCTAGATGAGTCACGCTTGATGAGCCACAAGCTAGTCGCTGCACGCGTGGTCGAACATGTGCAAGAAAGGCATGGTATGCTAATGAGACAAGTCAGGGGCTGAAGGTCTGCTTGTGGCTTCAGGAATAAGAATATTATCCATATAGTAAAGCAGAAATCCAAGCCCAAAAAAAAACGATGCCGATGTACGTGTGGAAGGGTTGTGCTGAGTTTTTAAGTCCGAAGGGCTGTTGGAACCACGGAAATCACCGCAGTTGCAGATATTAATTTTTATGGCAGAGGATTCTTTAACCTGAGGATACATTCTGAGGCCGGTCCGCGCTCGGTCGTGTCGTGGAATATCCCGAAAAATTCAGTGCCCGTACTGTGCGACCTCACATCAGAAATCTATCACAAAGTGAAAGTAAGGGAAAGGTACATGTCATTTTGAGAAATGAAAAAATTATGCCTTTAAAATAAAATGCCGGTTTTTATTTACTTACATTAAATGCAATATCAACAATTCCAATTCAATGAAATATGGAATAAATTACGAAATACAAATCAAATAAATAAATTAAACCACCTTTTTACTTAAATTATTTCAAACCAGATTATTAAAATGAATAAATTCAAAACAATCGCCAAAAAATATTCCTAGCAGTCGCTGAGTGCTTTGCAACTGGAAGGGGGATAGAAGAAAACTCCAACACTCTAGCATCTACATTAGCTTTCGACATTCTCCCTTTTATCAAACAACAACCAAATTTCGAATGCGTGCGATTGACGAGGAGAAGCTTCGTGGAGAAATTAGATAGCATAATGGTTTTATGATTGTTTTCTTAGTGCATTCAATGCAAGGCAGCAACAAATACTACGGAAAAGAATGAAATCTGGTCAGTAAGAAGTAAAGAATGAGATTTTATTTGTAGGAAGCTAAGATTTTTTAGTCAATGAAGATAATTTATAATGAAAAAAAAACAAAAAAATGAAATTCATTCATGGGAGAGGGAAGGATTAGATCATTTTTTTCTCTTGTTTTATGTACCTAAGAATAAAGTAGGAAGTAATATATTAATGCTAGTGGGGAATAAAAGCTTAGGAAAATGATTAAATGTTTTTATATAAAAAGAAAAGTTATGTGTGTGGAAGATGATACAAATGAACTTTGAATTTCTGAACGAAAGAATGCCGGCTCGGCCAGAACTCAAAAGAAGGCATCGTCAAAAACTTGAAGAGTCTAAAAGGGAGTGATTATCTCCGTTTTCTCGACGTCATAGTCTGCTATCGGGACCTGATAATATGGTCGTACTAGGTCGATGCATGAAAAAATCATTTTGCCATATAAGCTACGGTTGAAATCGTCTATGCTGGCTACTGGATAGTGATCGAGTATTCTGAAAGCGTTCAGTCTCCTATAATCTCCACAAAGTCTTCATTCACTCGGTTTCCTCGAGACCAAATGAAGAGTGCAGGCCCTACTTGAAGGATGACATATGCTTTTCTCCACAGTTTGTTCGAACTCCTCTTTCGCTGCGTAATATTTGCCTTTTGGCAAGCAGCGTACACGTCCAGCAATCGGTAGGCGATTGGTAAGGAAGTGATGCCCAAGTAGGATTTTCTGTGATGGCGTTACCACAGCAGAATTTGCGATTCCTGGATTTCCGTCAAGGTACGGTCGTTGCTTGTCCACCATCGACATGGACTTTGGGGATTTGCAAGTGAATTCGTTTGCTTGTTTGGTGTGCCATCTACCAAGTTTTTACGTTTAACGTCGACGTGCAAGTTACAGCGCTGCAGAAGTCTCCTCCTAGAATCAGATACTCCACGAAGGTGCTGGTAAACGGCAATTTAAAGATTTGACAAAGTTCTAAGTCGAGTGATAATATTTGCTCGCCAAATGTTTTGCTGGTTGTTCCGTTCGCAGCGTACATTTTGAGTTCTTGCTTTTGCCGGTTGCCTTGGCAAGGTATCACTGATATTTTTGTTCCTTTTTTTTGTGGTAGGGAGGTGAATGCTATTTATGCACAGAGTGTGGGACTCCCATGCACGACTGGCCTACCCACTAAACGACTCCCCTGTCAACCTGAGAACCCAGCCTGGAACCGTTCGACACATTACTTCGGGCCAGGTCTCGTTTTGTTACGCCGTGGAGCGCCTTCAAGCTGGGGAATCCCTTTCCTAGCGGGAGGGGAGGGGGGAAGAGGAATTGCCAGAAGAGCGATCCCCCAGCCCCAGCGCCCCCGGCTGCTGTGAGTCCCTTTTATATTTTAGGACTGCCCGAGCATAATGTGCCACCTGGTTCCATTTGTCAACCGATTCGAGCATCACCGCAACTATATTATCCGGGGTGAGCTCCCTGGTCCCTCTGTAAAGTTCCCTTCGCAGCCTGACCCATTTTGTACACGCAAAAAATGTGTGACAGGCATTGTCCTCCTCTCCTGAGCAAAACCGACAGTCGGGAGACCATGACTTACCGATCTTGTGTAGGTAAGACTGAAAACACCCGTGCCCGCTCAAAAGCTGGGTCAGATAGAAGTAAGTCTCATCATGCCTTCGATTTAGCCATAATCTCAAATCCGGGATGAGGTGCGCAGTCCACTTTCCCTTCATGCAATTCACCCAAGAATGCTGCCAATCGTTGAGTGAGCACTGTCTCTCTTCGCGGAGACCTGTCTCCCTCGCATCCTCGTAAATACCGCGGCGCTCTCTAGCAAGGAGGGCGATAGGTATCACGCCTGCAATCACTCTCACGGCCGAGTCGGAGACTGTTGGATACGAAGATGCAGTTCTCAGTGCTCCTCTTCTCTGTACCCGTGCCAAACGTTTTCTGTATACCTCCTTGCTGAGAGCGTCGCCCCATACCTCTGCTCCGTACAGTAGCACTGACCCTACAGCACTCATCAAGAGGCGTCTTCTTGATTGGCTGGGTCCCCCTACGTTGGCCATAAGTCGACTCAGAGCCGAAATTCCCGAAGCAGCCTTCTCAGCCGTTGCCCTGATTTGCTCAGAGAAACTCATCTTCGAGTCGATCAGTAGCCCCAGGTACTTCACCGCTGGCTTCGGTTCGATTTGTATGTCTCCAATACTGATCATCCTTACTCTAGGGATTCTCTTTTTTGTCAAGATGACCACTTCGGTTTTCTCCAGTGCTAAAATCAGCCCGCGAGCAGTCATCCAGTCCCTCACTCGGCGCACTAGCATACCTAGCCTAAGTTGCGCTTATTCAACGATGCGTCCAGCGACCAGAGCCGCAACATCATCCGCATAGCTGACCAAGCGCGACTCATTTGGCATCTCAAGTCTTAGTAGCCCGTCGTAAGACACGTTCCATAGATCCGGACCAAGGATAGATCCCTGGGCAACACCCGATGTAATTTCCATCCTTCGTTGGCCCTGTGTCGTGTCGTAGAACAGGCTTTGGTCCTTAAGGTAGTTCCTCAAAAGCCGCATTAGATATTCTGGAACTTGAAAAGAGTTTTCCAGCGTATCCAGAATATCCACCCATCTAGCGGAGTTGAAGGCATTCCTGACGTCGAGTGTCACCAACAGGACGATCCGTCGCTTGGTGCGACTATATGCCTCTGCCTTTTGGACCGCGCTCACCACCTCTGCAATCGCATCAATGGTAGAACGTCCTGCTGTAAAGCCGTACTGCCGAGGAGATAGGTCCCCAGCAGCACGAATCGCGTCAGTGAGTCTTCCCTTGATGAGTTTCTCTAGCACTTTCTCAGCCGTGTCTAGCATGCATAACGGGCGGTATGCAGACGGCGATCCGGGATTTCCCTTCCCCTTGCTGATCAGCACGAGCCTCGCCACCTTCCATCGTACCGGGAAAACCCCGTTCCGTAGGCAAGCGTTGAATGTGCTGAGCAGCAAATCAGGACAATGGTGATAGACGAGCCGCAACACCTCAGCTGGAACACCGTCTGGACCTGGAGCCTTCTTTGTTTTCAATGTTTGTTCCTGTATTAACCACAAATATTGTCTTGATCCAGCTTGCTGAAAATTGACTGATAAACAGTTCTTTTTCTGGTGGACTCTCCCACTTACCGCATTTTACGGTGGCTATTTTAGTTTCTATGGTAGAGAAATTCGCACGGCTGCTGAAAGATGATTTCAATAGCGCTATACAAACGATAATAGCCACCCAATTTCGATCCCAGCTCACCTTTATTTCGTTTATTTCTTCGCTGTGTCCTTGATTGAACTCGGGTTTTCTCTGCTAAGTGTTAGCTCAAATCAACTTAGACGGTCCAACACTTTTACTAGGGGTAGATCTATTTGCGAGGAAGTAATTTGCGATATGGCTGCAATATTGGCTCGAGTGGTGTTGAGTTCTTTGACGGTGAAATTTCTTTCTCGGTTGAAACTGATATGATGGCACGCACATACAGTGGAAGTCGTCTTCGGTAATAGCGTACCCGCCAAAGCTTGCATTTGCCGGTACAAATGAGACGGTTTCTGGTTGCAAGGTCACAAGTTCTGTCAATACTTACGTCAATTGCTGTTGTGGTGATTTAGCAAAGCGTACTAGCAGCTGCATCTTTAATTCTTTACTTTCGCTTCCAGGTAATGGTTGTTTTACAACTTCTGGTATATTTTTAATATTTTTATGTTCAGCGTAATTACTATTGTATTAAACTAAGTACGCAAGAGTTGCTTCAATTTGTGGATACCACTGCTCCATCTTCGAATCCGAAAATGGCGGCAATTCGACATCGCGTACTGACTCTAGGTGAGGCGGCTCTCTTTCAGGCCTTGACGGTTTCATTGACTCTTGAAAGATAATGTGACTGATGCTCGCCGGTCGCCATTTCCTGGTTGATTTTACACGTACTTTGCCAAAGTGTCGATACGCTACTCCTCGGGGACTAGCTTCAATCCTCTTGTTCTCTAGGAAGGGTCACCAATTATAGGACTTTCACATTCTGTAAATAAAACAAAATAGATTTCCCTACTCTTACAGTGTACTTTATTCGAAGAAAAAACGCCCGCTCTCGCAAAGCTCTTGACCAGAGCAGAACAAAGGATATATAAATTATTTAGACAACTACTTTTAAATTAAAGGCTGCTAAGTATTGCTTATCCATAAATCTCATTGCCGTCTGAATGGCCTTTGTGAAGCTTGGCAGCCACTACAGGGATAAAGGATAGTGAATAAGTGGTGGAAATATTGAGAGTGAAAGTGGAAGCCTAGTAAGCAGGGGGTAGACGTTGGAATTACCATCTTCATATGAAGATTCTACCCAACCTATTTAACTAACTTTTTATTGATTAAAAAGCCGTGTTTGGGATTTGAACCTGGTAGCTCTTGAGCAAGAGTCGATCGTTTTTCTCACTGAGTGAGTTACGATACGATCAAAGTGATATAGCCAAAAAAACTGGTAGCCATTTAAATTATGTACATGTCATTGAAATGGGCGAGGGCGGTCCGATAAGTACACAGCCTACTAAAGGAAGACGAGAATTTTGGAAAAGTGTCGACTTATTTCTCAAAATAATCTCCTTTTAGTTCGATACACTTGACACAGCAATGCTCCAACTAAAGAATTCTGAAAAATACGTTTTCTCGAGGTCTACAAAATAGAGCTCCTCATTTGACTCAAATTTCTGCTTTGTGAGTAACGTTTTCATGCTTGGAAATAGAGAGAAGAATACGGTAGATAGGGTAGCAGTTTGTAGCCCAATTCGACCAATTTGAAAGGGGCGATGGCGCAGGTGCGAGCCGGTGCGTTGTAATGGTGGAAGAGCACTTTTCTTGAACGACAAATGGGGCCTTTTCTTCTTCAATTTGGCGTCGAATTGGCCCAAATAATTTGGCACAGTAGAGCCCTGTGATCATTTTGTCCTTCTCCAAGTAGTCGATGTAGAACACACCTTGTGACTCCCGAAATACGGTAGCCATCACCTTTTTGGCCAATACGACAGTCTTTGCCTTCTTCGGAGTACGTTCTTCGGGCGAAGTCCACTGTTTCGACTGCTCTTTGGTCTTTGGTGTGTGCCAGTGAAGCCATATTTTGTCGACAGTTACGAAAAGACGCTTCGGGTTGCGCTTAAACAGCGTCAAACACTTCTCTGAAGTGGTCTCACGGTTGTGTTTATTGTCTGGAGTGAGCGAACGTGGCGCCCATAGCGCCGACAGTCTCATGCCCAAAGCTTCATGTAGGATATGACCCACGCAGTCTTTTGAGATGCCTACTATCTCAGCTATCTTGCGCACTTTTCGTCTGCGGTCTGCCAGTACGTCGCCATCGCAGGAGCAGAGTCACCGTTCACATCATCCAAGCGCTCTTTGATTTTGCTATGCGATTTCCCTCCCAAAAACAATAATTGAATCACCGAACGATATTGCTCTTTCTCTATTTCTCTAGCATCCGTTTCCACACGCGGTCAAAACAAAACTACGATTCCTATTCGGCTAAAATTTTGACAGTAGCCGTCTACGAAAATGTACTACACGATAGTGAATCTCTCTTGTGATCGTGGTGCCATCGGGTGGTAGGCTAAGCACTTATCAGACTGTCCTCGTATCATAAATTGAGGATAGAACTCTTCTGATAGGAGCGTAGTTCTCTTCACCCAACTTGTTTCTATTTGGTGGTCCTGGTGTGTACAGAGTTCAAAAGCAAAAATCAGTTATTCGCTTACACGGAATATATATACGGTATATAAGTAAAAGAGGTGTTATTTTGAATAGATCTTGTGATTTAACACCTTGCAACTTCTTCCTTCGGAGCCACGTGAAAGAGAAGGTCTATGCCAACAGCCCAGCGTCGATTCAAGACCTCAAAGATGTAATTCGTGAGGCTATCGAGGACATAGGGCAGCCACTTTCTGATTTGGTTATGGAAAATTTCATGAAAAGGATATGGTCCTGTAAGCGTGGTCGTGGTGGTCATTTGCCTGATGTTATCTTTTACTAATAACGGCATAATTTCCTCTTTATAATGAAATAAACATCCAATCATTTATATTAAAAAATGGCATTTTTCTTTTAATATCAAAATAACACCTCTTATTGGAAAACCCTGTACTTTATTTTCGGAATAAGCAAAAAGAGTTGAGACACGATACTGCCGCGTTGTCTCATTCATACAAAAAGGCTCTATTACCTTCAAACAAGTAAGCCGGCCAACAAAAGTCAATACGTAAGTATTCTTGCACAAAAAGGCAGGAGTGAAACTAAGTAGCCTTCTCGCTACCTCACATGCAATGTGGACATTTTGTGTCTTTTCTTCAACGAATAATAATCATGTTGCAACAATTTTTAAATTATTCCCGTATAAAATCAAAATCGACGCTAGTTAACACCCTTCCAAAAAGTGATTGATAACATATCCCCATATGTGACATCCCTGATGCTGACAAAAATCAACGAATCAACTGCAACCAAAAAATTCACATCTCCCAATTCTGCCTATCCTTTATTATTCATTGTAATGTTGGCATATGTCCAACTGATGTGAAAGAAATTGGCATCTACCAATAAAAATTCATGCACAACTTAATCTACTATCAACCAACCAACGATGCAGACCAAAGATAAAACCTACCAAGAAGTAGTTTACTATCTGTCTACGTATCTCCAAAAATGAGGTGAAATAGTGGAGTGACTCGGAATTACTACAGAATATTCTGAAGACATGTCCCAAATCAAACGGACCGAAAACCAAAGGCAATAGCATCCTGAAATGCTGCAAAGTACATAAATATATCCTTAAGTATATTCATCCTATCTCTATACAAACTGAAGAGTGTAGTTCAGTAGACGTTCGCTAAGGATGCTATATCCTGGCTGGAAAGTTCTACTCTTGGTAAAGAAGGAACAAATACAATCAAAAAATGCTTCCTTTTTGCTTACGAAACGTTCAATTCCGTTTAGATTGACCCAAAACAGCATAAAACAAATTAGTTTAAATACAGGAGATCCTAATGGATCGGACAACCAACTATGTCGTTGTCGATAGACGGCAAAGTCAAGGAGGTAATTTCGAAATGGTTAAATAGGACCTGAAAAGGTAATTTAGGTTGAGCCGAGTGCATTGCGCTTTTAGTGAATATTTTAAAGGGGTAGTATGTTGGAAAGCTTTAAGAATTCAAGCTATGTACAACAGGTTATTGGTCGTGTCTAAAAATTCTCGTAAGAAGATATTGAACACATGCTTTTTTCCAGTTGGTAAATCAGTCTATAAAGAATTAACATATGTCAATTAATAAAATCTGGTAAAACGAAATTAATCCGATGCCCTTCTGTCGCGAGAGATAGTGCTTGACCCCTTAAAACTTCCTGCCTGATTGTGTTTCCACATACCCTCCAATTAATTACTAAGATATCATCAAATTTATTTCCCTCTTATCCAGTAAAACCATCGTCAATTCATTAACACCCTTTCACCAATAAAAAAGGAGTTTTCATTAATGAAACAATAATTTTAAACTCAATCTGCATATTATCGGCAAGCAGCAACTTCCTCCTTTTTCCTGTCTCCCCGATATGCGACCAAAAAAAGACTTCAGACTGAAAAAATTATATTCCAACAATATACGATGTGAAGAAGAGAGAGATTTTATTATCCCAAATAGTGTAATAAATTCAAGGCATAATAACAATAAATCCCACATGTGACTTTTCCCGCTTGTAGAATTTTCCGATGCCATTCGCCAGCATCCAATAATATTGACCTATGACTAGCACACAATAATAATATGAATAGCAGCACGAGTAGCTGTTGTATAGTACGAGTAGTAGCGCAACAATAGTACCAACAACCACCAAGAGACACCGAGAGAAAATGGCATATGTAGAGCCAAGTATGGTTATAGTATAGAGTTAATAGAGAAATTCTGTCAAAATATTTGGCAACTGAAATATTTTCAATAAATAGATGGGCTGATGGAGTTTGCTTTAAAGTTTTAGGTACGTTAAAAATCGCCAAAAATGAAGTAGAAGAAATGCGTGCATTTAATAGGGCATTTTTCATACTTTTGAGGAGTAGAATTGCCCTACCTTTATTTGGTCACAAAAAAAGATGAACAAATGGTAGTAAAATGTCTCGGAGTTGCACATTAGGTTTATCGGTTTCCCAATGATGGGCCATAAAGATAAATACTAATAGCTGCAAAAACACCCACAGCTCTGCTGCCAAACCCTAAAAACACCGCCTTGTAGTGGTCGCTGGTAATTTTTACTTTTTCCAAAAGACTGAGCCAAGGTGGTGAAGGCGGGCATCCTCGCCTAATATTGGTATTGAAAGTAATAGCCGGGGTGAATATTGAGCGACGAGTTAGCCTCTCATCCTTGTAAAAACCTGGATTGTTTTAATTTCTGCAACAGAGCCTTAGAATGGATTGGACCTAAGGTACCCACAATGCAACCGAAAAAAACTATGGTATTGGATTCTGGATTTCGTGGTGCTTGTTGCTAGATGTGAAGGCTCGAGAGGGGCTGTACTGCTTCGAAGAAAAAGAAGGTAAAGACAGGAACGTTTCTCACTATAGATAAGTGCTTGTAACCAAAACAAAAAAAAAACATGTGAAGTGCGTAGTCAATTTCCAGTGAGAATATGCATCCTAGACTTTCCATAATTCTTCTTCGTAGCACTACAGCCCCTCTTGGGCCTTTGCTTCCGGCAAATAGTGTCTCCAACTGTCTCGATCCATTAACCGCGTCCTCCGATTTGGAAATCCAAGCAGCGGTGAACTGTTTTCGTCGATCGAGTCAGACTAGGGTTTACTGGGTTCCCCACTGGTGTCCAGGCTTCGATTCTCCCAACGAGTACCTTTTTGGGTATCCGTTGTTCGTCCAAACGATTCATGTGTACAAACGTTGAATCCTCCGGATCGTCAAAAATTTCAAACCACTCATTGTTGTATCGAATTCGCAATTGGTTGCCGTCTAGCTTCGCTCCGATTATTCGCCTCAGGACCCGTCGCTCAAAGGCGTTCAATATATTTGCGGATGCTTGGGTTAGGGTCCATGTCTCACACCCATAGCATAACACACGTTTAATCACAAATTTGTATACTTTGAGCTTTGTTTTCCTGTGTATGCAGCTGGTTTCAAAGATCGTCAAAACTGAACAAAAAATATTTCGTTTCCGAGCTGTATTCTTCGGCGTATTTTATCACTTTCATTACTGGTTCTCGTTATTTTGGCATAAATGCACAAATTCGCTCACATTCTCAATACTGTACTCGCCAAGTTTGATATTTTATGTACTTGAGGTATTTTTTCTCGACTACGTCATAAGCTTTGTTCTATTTTCATTGACTTGTAGCCCAACTAGTTTTGTTTCGATGTCGAGTTTCAGGAAGAGGTCTTTGGCGGCTGTTAATGACCTAGTTAAATTTTGATATCGTACATATAGGCTACTACTTGGCTCGACTTATATAGTAATGTACCTCGTGTATCGACAGGTAGCTTCCTTACGACGTACACCAGAGCCAAATTGAACAGCAATGGGGTCAGCCCATCTCCCTGCTTTAGTCGGATATTTGTGTCAAAGGCACCGTTGGGGTGTTAATTGATGTGGACTTGGGAGGTCATCGACGTCATTGTCATTTTGGTTAGACGGACTAATTTTACTGGGATGCCAAAACAAAGCATACTTTGGTACAGTACGGTACGATCAATTCTGTCGAATGTTTACGTTAAGTCAACGGATATTTGATGTACGTCTATGTTGAATTCTCAGCATTTCAGGTACCTCCTTGACGGTCAACAATTGGTCTATCGTCGGTTTATCTGCTCTAAAACCACCTTGATACTCCCCAATAATACTGTTGGCATATGATCCGATTTTATTTTCTATGATCTTTGCAAATATTTTGTACGTCGTACAAAGCAATGATATGCCTCTATAATTTTTACCCTGTAGCTTGTCACCTTTTTTGTGGATAGGGAATATAATTGATTGGCTCCACTCTTTCTTGAATAGCTTTATGAATACGGCTGCCACCACACTTGATAAGCTCTACTAGAATCTCATTGATGCCCAGCACTGTATTATTCTTTTGGGCTTTGATGATGGAACAAACTTCATCCAGAGTTGGTGGGGCCAAAGGAAGCTCTCCACATACATCTATAGACTCCAATTTTCTGGAGCTACGCGAAAGATTAAAGAGGTTCTTGAAATATTATGCTCATCTTTCCTTAATCTTGGTTTCATCAGCGATGGTATTGCCGATGTCATCACGATAGAGCGTAGTTTTGGGCTGATAACCAAGTTTTAGGCTTTCCACTACCTTGTATGCTTGTTTTGTGTTGATACTCGCTAAACTCGATACTTTACAATTGATCTTCATAGTATTTCCTTTTCTTAGTTCTAATTGTCTTATTCGCTACTCTTCTGAGATTTTCATAGTGTTCTCTCTTCGTCCTGATTTTCCTCCTACGTATTTCTTGTACGCCTGACTCTTTTTGTCTAAAGCATTCTGGCACTCATCATTGAATCAATCATTTCTCTTGCGCCGGGCTTGATGTCCAATTTTCTGTTCTGCCACCGTCTTAATAGCCGCATTCACTTCTATCCAGAGCTCCCTTCTAGTCTTTAACGATGCGTCTGATTAGATTGGGACCAGCTGGTTTTTGAGGATTTCCGTGAAATTTTCGGTCACAAGCATCATTTGGAGACTGTTGGTATCAATTTTTTGTAGCGGGCTGGTCTTCGCCGAATATGCCTTTGACATACGACATTGATAGGTAATGATCTCAGTTACAATCGGCTCCTCGGTATGTTCGGACGTCAAGTATGCTCGAGGCCCAACGCTGGTGGATCAGAACATGGTCGATCTGGTATTTTGTGATGCCATCCAGAGATACCCAAGTCATTTTATGAATACGTCAATGAGGGAAGCCAACTGAATGTATAACTAGATTTCTGCTACATGCAAAGTCAATCAGGCGCTGGCTGGTGTCATTTGTTTCATCGTGGAGGCTATATCCTCCGGTCGTTCCCTGATGAGATAGCTAATTGTCAAACTTAGCATTGAAATTACCCAGAACTACTTTTGTGTTGTTTTTAGGCAGTGAGTCAAGTAGTCTTTCCACGTGATTGTAGAACATTTCCTATATTTTATCGTGCTTGTCTTTGGTCGGGACGTGAAGATTTATCAGCCAGATTTGAAAAATTTCGCTTTTATACGGATTGCACGCAATCGTTCATTGCTTTAAATTCGATAACGTGCAATTTGAACTTCCAATTACAATGAAGGCCACACCGTGTTCTCATTTTCCAGTAGGCCACCTCACTTTACGTTGAGTTCGTTTCCTGGATTGCCAGTTTTTTTAATTTGTATTGACTGGCCTATTGTAAAAGGTCCTTAACAGCACCAGGTTGATTGAGTGATCTGACTATCCAGGGTGCAATACCATAGTCCTTATTCCGTTTGCGTGGTTATTGTCGTAAGTCCAATACATTGCGAGGCTCATCTGCAGGCTTCGAAGCATTCAAAACATGCATTCATCCCAATTGATTCTTCAATTTGGAAACAAATGCTATAACTTCTTGTTAATAAAATACGAATGGAGTTTAACTGGCGTATTCTTGATATTACCTTACATCCTAAACTCTTTATTGGTGACCTAATAATTTTACACGTAAAGACATTTGACTACAATGCTTACAACCTTGTCGTGCCGTTAAGTAAACCCCAAAATGGCGGACGAAGAAGATACAAACGTACCGGAGGCGCCGACCTTTCAGCTATCTGAAACCCCTCGACCTTACAGCTACCTGAAACCTGAAAATCCCTCAGTGGCCGGCGTTGTACAGTAATCTTACCACACTGGCCTAAAATGCGGTATGGACATTGCAGAAATTAACTTCGGTCTAGAATTTAAAACTGCCACCTGGCAACGCAGACCCATATTATGGTTTGCTCAAGTAGAGGCACAATTCATTGCGAATCGTGTATCAAGAGATAATGCAAAATTTAATGCGATAGTTAGATCCATGAATTTTGCGATTTTGGAGTAAGTTTTGGATATAGTGTAACGACCACCAGCAACAATAAAATAGGCAGAGCCGAAACGGATACTTCTCGCTCGTTTTGGCGACATCCATCTCACAAAAGTATTGACTCAGATGGAATTGGATCACATAAAGTCGTCACATCTGTTTCGCGAAATGAAATCGATAGCAGCTGATCAATTATGATATGAAGCAGTGCGATCTTTGTGGTTTCTTTGATTGCCCGGACGAGTACGTGCGATTCTGACAGTTTGAGTCCATGTAGAGACTGAAGCGCTCAGGGAAGTGACTGATCTATTTGTATTGGAATATAATTCATGACCGTTCATTTCGTAAACAAAATGTCAAGCTTTAAAGGATAAGGAAACTATTGCCGCGTTACCAGAAGGGTCACCAAATCAGAATCAAATTTCAAACAATATAAAAGTGCATCTCACTACCACTCACGTTCGCGATCACGTTCACATGTTTCGACGGGACTCTGTTTTTATAATAAATGGTTCGGGAAAAATGCAAAGAAGTGCAAAGCTGCATTTAATTATGATAAAAATTCGGGGAACTAAAAATGTCGTTACATGTCAGTGCAAAGTGTGACGGCAATATAGAACAGCACTGTTTAGTAACTCGCGACTACCAAAGCGGTACCTCATTTCTGGTGGACACAGGGGCGGATATTTCTGTGGTGCCTGCGGAATTTAATACGAAAACAAAAAAACGAAAATTGTTCAATTTAGACATAGGCCTCCGAAGGAATTTTCAGTGGAATTCCCGCGTCGCAAAAGTGTCACGACCGATTTTAGGTGTAAATTTTTGAAAGAGATATAATTTACTCGTAGGCATCAAACAAAAACGCATTATCCATGGAGATATGAATCTTTATTAAATCATAACAGTTACTAGAGTAAATGAAACCAAAATTTCTGCAATTGAGAATACAAACGTGTTCGCAAACCTGTTGGCACAGTATAATATTAAGCATCATATTATAACTACAGGACCACCAGTGGTGGAAAAACCACGCCGACTGCCAACTCAGAGATATAGCGTTGTGAACTTTAAATTTAATTACATAATTTAGAAAGGAATATGTCGGCCATCAAAAAGTGCCTGGACAAATCCGTTTCATGATGTACGCAAAAAGTCTGAAAAAATCAGACCTTGCGGTGACTATCGACCTCTTAATGCGATAACTTGTCCTGACCGATATCATGTTGCACATGTGCAGGATTTTACATATGGACTCAGCGCAAAACAATTTTTACAAAATCAGACCTCACGCGTGCCTACTATCACATAGTAATTAATGACGAAGATTTTCATTGGACAGCAGTCACAATACCTTTTGGCTTATTTGAGTTTGTCGCGATGCCCTATGGTCTGCGAAGTGCTCCGAAAAACTTTCAGCGATTTTTAGATAACGTTTAGCGTGGAGTTTATTTTGTATACGCACATATAGTCGACATCATGATTGGATCGTCTACCATGGAGGAACACAGAGAACATTTGTGTCAAGTTTTTGATCGATTAAGCAGATACGCTATTAAAATAAACCCATTATTAAGTTATGTCAAAATTTATTTAATTTATTTCGATTATTTTCTCAACGATACTTTTGTTATTTGTCTTGCCCTGCCTTTAAAGATAACTAAATTCCTACTAGATATTCCTTCCCCATGCACACTTTGCCTGCGCCATGCCAGAAAAATTTGCGGTCTTCGCACCACATTCCAGACGCTAAGTAAACAATTTAAATCTTCAAGTTGTAGTGCGATCCTTGATCAAGAAAAGTAAATGTGGCTTAGGTAAAGCTCGTGCGCGGAAACGGAGCTAGCTCAACAATTTTGATTAGGAGAATTGCGAAAATTAGGAAATAAAATTTTATTATGTTATCAGTCGAATCGTGTGTTTCATGGAAGTAAGAATTAATAGCGGTCTTAAGTAATAAAGTGATGTGATTCTGGTGCAGTCCTGGTATTGTACCAGAATTTGATTTGCAAGTGTTTGAACTGGATTACAGTGTTGTATTCAAGTCCATGGTATTGAACCAGCACTAAAGTTAAAGTGTTGTGGCAAAGTCCTGGTATTGAACAAGGACTCAGCTTAACGACAAGGTGGTGCAAGTCCTAGTATTAAGCTAGGACTTATCGAAAGATCTCCTAGTTAGTACTAGGAGATACCAAACGTCGTGGAAAGGCCTGCGAGAAATTATTACGGTGGAAGTCCTAGTATCGAACTAAGATTTTTCGAATTTTCTTGGTTTTCTGATATCCACTGAAAAAATTCGACCAATTATCAACAAGTTTGAAGCTATTACTACCTTTCCACGTCCATCGAATATTTTGCAACTCAGAAGTTACTTAGGAATACTGAATTTTTATCGACGTTGTTTCAAAAAAGCAGCATCCATTTAAGCCCCACTTAACGCATGTCTGAAAGATAGCCGATAAAATGATAAACGACTCATTTCGTAGAACCAAACAAATCTACACACTTTTGAAAAAAGCATAGAGTTACTAACAACAGTAAACCTACTAACACATCCCAAAGATAGTGCGACCTTAGCAATAACAATTGATGTCTCGGACACTGCAAGAGGAGCAGGCCTTGAACAATATGGAGAAAGCATTTGGGTTTTTGTCCAAAAAACAGTCAACAGCGCAAACGAAATAAAGCGCAAACGATCGGAAATCGTTGTCCATATGTGAAGCAGTAAAGCATTTCAGGTAGAAGGTAGAAACGTGAGAATTCTTAAGCCGCACAGACCACAAAACACTCACCTTTGCATTTAAGAAAAAGGTCGGATAGTTTGAGTTTATAGCATAATTTTGAGCAAATGTCGTGCATCTCAAAGTAGTGATAATCCAGTGGCTGACGCTCTTTCACGTTTATCATTAATAGACAAAATAACACTATATGACACACTGGAAACTTCTTTTATAGCAGCAGAGCAAACTCACGACGAAGAGTTAAAAACACTACTAAACTTAGATACATCATTTAAACTACAGCGCCTTTCACTATCCGATGGTAAAGCATTATATTGCGATACAGATTGGAAACGGGCAATATCCGGTCATACGTACCACTATCTCTACGACAACGCGTTTTTAACTTAGTACACGGACTTTCAGACGCTGGTAGACGTTCTACGACCAAACCCATCCAAAAAAGGTAGGTATGTTTGGGCTTCTATGTAAAAGGACATAGCCAGCTTTGTTAAAATTGCCAACGGTCTAAAATTCATCCCCTATAATTTGCTGTTCCGGATCAGCGTTTCGATCACATACACGTCGACATAGTTGGACCTCTTCCACCTTCGCATGGACAAATCTACTTGCTAACGATGGCCAGAGGTTGTACCAATTGCAGATACGACCGCCGAAACTATCACAAGAGCTCTTTACACTCATTGGACTAGCAGATTTGGAGCACCTAAACGAGTTACAACTGATCGTGGATCGCTGTTTGAATCTATGCTATTTAAAGCACTATTGCAGTTACTAGGTGGAACAAGGATCTGCACAACTGCGTACCATCCATCATCTAACGGTATGGTAGAAAAGTGACACCGGTCTTTAAAAGCATCTCTTATGTGCCACGAATCGTTTCGTTGGGCTGATACACTACCAACAGTAGTACTGGGATATCGAGTAGCATTCAAGGAAGACATTGGTTGTTCGGCATCTAAAATGACATACAGCGCTACACTTATATTGCCAGTAGAATTTTTCCACGATGAGGAAATAACCAGCGACCCGCAAATTATTGTTGAGAAGTTTCGACCAGATATGCAGCAGTTACGAGCCACACCAGTTGCACATCACCGGTGAGACAGTGCATTTGTGTATAAGGAATTGTATGCATGTCCTCAAATTTTTCTACGAAACGACTCGGTAAAGAGGCCACTAACTCTACTCTACACGGAACCGCATAAAATGATCGAAAGAATTTCTGACGTTGTCTTCAAGATTCAAGTAAAGGAAAAGCAAACGACAGTATCAACCGAACGACTCAAGCCAGCGATCATCATCAATCCAGAGCAGGAAATAGAAGACACATTACGAGAGAGTGAACAGCATTCATCAACCCCACGGTCAGTTAAAATATGCAATGCAAAATAAACGAAGAAAAAAGCCTCTTCTCGGACTAAACTACTCCTCATTAATTAGCAGTTACGCAGGGACGAATATTGTAGTGGTTATTTTGAGACAAGTTCCAATCATACATGAATCGACTCATAGATGGCACTGACATCATCCCGGTGTGGGCACTTAGTCATAATGTGAACACAAAACACAATTTTAAACATAACAGTGATTTATTACCCACACAAAATGCATAAAACGGTTGAAATAATTTAGTCGTGGTCTGACGATGCCGGCTGTAGATGGAAGAAGGAAATCTTGGACTCTTGCCGCTTTTAGCGCTGTTAGCGGTGAACACCGTAACTTTATTCAGTAGTAGATGTGTTAATCGCTACACGACTCCCTCCTGAATATTTTCGTCGTCCGGCAATTGACAGCGGTTGTTTTTATTTCGTCAGTAAATTGTACTTTCTTAG
This sequence comes from Odontomyia ornata, assembly GCA_963969285.1. Classification (NCBI taxonomy): domain Eukaryota; kingdom Metazoa; phylum Arthropoda; class Insecta; order Diptera; family Stratiomyidae; genus Odontomyia; species Odontomyia ornata. Next base: position 263,155,164 of record OZ017742.1, read on the forward strand.
ATTTTGAACTTTCGTATTTCCTCAAATGCTGATTGTCGACGGGATAAGTTGTTGGATCCGAAGTTGATTCAAAGTACGCTGGTTTGATTCGATCAGTACTAATGTTAATTTATTTTCCGCCTTCTTGGGATTTATATGCACTTTCATTTTCATATGGAGGCCTCAATGGCTTTCTTACTCGGTCGATACGGATGAAAAGTGTGAGCAAGTTGCAAGATCCTTATGAATGAAGATTTTGCGCTTGTCATGACGTGATGCTGGAGTGGCTCGTACAGTCTTCATATGTTCGCGAAACATTTGGACAAATAATTTGGGATCGGGTGGCATGTCTTTGTAGAAAAATTCACTGGGAATTCGTAGAGTAGTCCCGTACACAAGTTCCGCAGCCCATGCGCTAATATCTTCTTCGATTCTTGTATGCAGTACTAGCAGAACGGTTGGTAGGATTTCAATCCATGCTTCATTATTGTTGCACATAACTGCGGCCTTTAAAGGCCGGTGCTAATGTTTAATCATCCCGTTTGCCGCAGGATGATATGCCGTCGTTCGGGTTTTTCTACAGCCGACTAAGTGTGTTAGCGATTCGAATTGGACGGATTCAAACATGGATCCCTGGTCTGACGTTAGAATGCTTGGGGCTCCATGGCGTGCAATTCAGTTGGAATAAAATGCGGTGGCAATGTAGTCCACCGAGATAGTTTTGATGGGAATCGCCTCAGGCTATCTTGTAAGGTGAGTTGTTCCCAATCGATCAATTATCATTAAAATATACGAATATCCTTCAGACGGCTTAAGTGGTTCATCGATGTCAATATGCACGTGACTAAACCTTGTATCAGGCATATCAATTTGACACTGTGCAGGCTTGGCATGTCGTCCAATTTTACTCCGCTGACATGGGAGACAAGTTGTAGCCCATTCGAGTATATCTTCTGACCTACATGGCCACACCTACTTTTAACACAAAAGCTTCTCCGTAGCTCTGCCGCTGGGATGAGACGATCGATGAAAGAAGTCAAAATCTTGTCGTCGCAATGGTTTTGGGATGTAGGGCCGAATGTTGCTTGTTGAAACATCGCAATAAATAGCTGCCTCGCTGTAGTCTTGGCGTAGTCTCTGGAATTGCACGTTCGTTTTGCCTCGAAGTAGATGATTCAATTCTGCATTCTCCTTCTGTGCCTGCGCTAAATCTTCGATTATCACTGCAACTGACATTTCAATAGCGGTAATTTGGGATAGCGCATCTGCTGTCGCGTCCGGCTATGTGAATAAAATTTGTTGAAAACTGCCCAATGAAATCGAGTTGCCTGAGTTATCTCGGAGATGCCTTGTCAGCTTTTTGATTGGAGGCGCACATGATGGGCCTATGATCGGTTTTAATAATGAGTCGCCATCCCTCTACTATGTGGCGAAAGAATTTTATGGCACTGTAAATCGCTTGCAGCTCCTGAGAGAATTGCTCCCATTGCGGTGTCAGAAGCGTCGCACTTGACTGCCAGTGTAGCATTTTCGATTGGATGTCGGAAAAAGTTGCGTTGGCAATTTGGTGCTTGCATTCCTTGAAAGCTGCATCTGCTTGTGGAGGCCATACGACGGCACGGTTATCTTTTATTCTTGCTCCAACGAGGCACTCATGGAGAAATGCTTGAATGGCTGCTGCATTTTCAAGCGATTTCCGATAGAAATTGATTGCTGCTAGAAATCTGCGCAATTCCATGACAGTCGCTGGTTTTCTAAAATTTAGGATTGTTTCAACTCTTGTCGGAATAGGCCTTACACTGTGATGTTCGACAAGATATCCAAAATATTCGATAGTCGGTTTTCTAAACGTACATTCCTCTATGTTTATAGAAAGGGCATACTCACGCACACGGTCCAGGATAATTCTTAAATACCCACGGCGTTCTTTGTGTGTCTTAGAGGCAATTAATAGATCGTCGATGTACAAATAACAATAATGCAAGCCTCGTTGAGTGTGCTCAATGTAGCGTTGGAAGCTTTGCGCAGCGTTGTACAAACCAATCTTCATCATCTTAAATTCGAATAATCCGAATGGCGTTATAATGGCAATCTTCGGAGCTTCCTCAGGAGCCACCGGAATATGTTGGTATGTCCGCATCAGGTCAAGCGTTGAAAATACCGTGTATCCGCTAAGTCTGTGAGCAAAATCACTAAGATGAGCAATGGGATATTTAACCAGGATGGTGATTGCATTCAAATGACGATAGTCACCACAAGGTTTCCACTGGCCAGTTTTTTTTTGGACTAGGTGTAGTGTAGGTGCTCACCGAAAGCTTGACGGCTGACAAATTTCTTATTGTAGCATAAATTCGAATTCTGCTTTTGCTACTCTCAGCTTCTCAGGCGTTAGGCGTCTTGTCCTTTCTGCAACTGGAGGGCCTTTTGTTACAATGTGGTGGTAAATGCCATGAGCCATAGCCTTACTGATATCAGATGGTACAGTTAAATTGGCATAGTCCTTCAGCAGATCATAGTACTTCGAGTTTTCTTTTATCGTAGTTATGGTAGCATTGGCCTGGTTGGTAAATTTAGCATTCATCCTAATTTAGTTTCGCTGTCAACCAATTTTTTCCGACGTAAATCTACTATAAGGGCAAAGTGTAGTAAAAAATCTGCTCCGATTAGTGGTTGCCTTACATTTGCAACTACAAATCTCCAAGCAAACGGTCTACGAAGTCCGAGGTCAAGTGTCATTAGTTTCTGGCCGTACGTTTTATTCGCTGCGTATAGCTCCGATTCCCCTGGAGTGATGTGACTTTTATCTCGTGGCAGGACTAAAATGTCGGCTTCAGTGTGGATGAGGAAGCGAGTTCCACATTTATTTATTTATTCATTGCTATTTTTACAGATATAATCCAATTACAAAAATAGTAATAATATTAAAAGATAGAGAGACATAGAAAACATATAAGAAACAAGTTGGGTAAACAGACCTAGGCTCATGTCAGAAGGGTTTTGTATTCAATTTTCAAAATGCAGTCACCAGATTGAATAAAGTCAAGAAGCATATCAATGACGATTTTATTGGAGAAACTATGAAACTCGAAGACCATACTATTATTAACAAAGTTGAAAGAATTTCGACTTCTGAGGTTTTTGTTAATTTCAGATGTCCATTCGCGACGGATATTTCCCCCCTGTGCCCCCACTGAAGCAAAAACTGACAGTTTAAGAACTGTTTTGAAAAGCTCCCATGAAAGCTATCATTTCATACTCATATCGGCTACGTTTGATGAATTTTTTTTCAGGGGCCACTCTCCTGTACTGTTATCATCGATTAATAGCCAATTTTTTCGAATCCTAGAGTTGTTACAAAGCCCTTTTGTTAGAAGCTCCCTCCCGCCTCCTTGACTTGTTTCACTTATGAGTATTAATTGTAGGTACTCAGCTTCAGTCATTCATTAAATTGAATCAAGTGTTCAAAGCATGCGCCTTAAACGTTGAAGTTGGGAAAAAATAACTCAAAGCTATTCAATCTTCGCATTTAAAACAGCCACTATTTTGTTTTACGATTACTGATACCACTAGCTGAACTGATTCTCAAAGTTATTCATGACACCTATCATTCCTGAAATTTTCATGCAAATCCTAGCAAAACTGTAGTGTCTGAGTCGGTAAAAAGCGCATGTTGTTCCATAGCCATATGTTGCCATAGTAATACATGCAGCGCATATTGTTCCATAGTAATACAGGGAAATTCAAACCGCTATAACTTCGCTAAATATGATGCAATCTTTATGAAACTTGCAGGGTTGATCAATCTTATAAATAGACATCTGTGTACTGAATTTCATTGAATTTAAGGGTACCGTCAAGATTTTATTCAAGAAAACATAAAATCGATAAATCATACTTTTACTAACAAAGTTGAGTGAATTGCGACTTCTCACGTATTTGTTGTTGTTGCACTCATCAAGGCGTACATTCTTGATTTTTTTTCAGATTTTTCGGTTCACAGGTGTTCAATCGCGAGGGGGGGACACAAATTGTTCGTGTATTTCCCCTCCCTGTGCGCCCCTCGAAGCAAACTTTGCCAAATTAAGACCTGTTTTGAAAAGTTCTCATCAAGACCTTTCATTTGATACCCATATCGGCTACCTTCAATGAATTTTTTTTTCGGGGGCCACTCCCCTACATGGGGAGATCCCCCTTAAATACCTTATAAAATTTTTTAGTAGTTGAACTTTGAAGAGATGACCACTTTACACATATATACAAAATTTGATGCTTCTAGCTTAAGTAGTTTCCGAGAAAAACTGCTGTGACACACGGACGGACGGACGGACGGACAGACAGACGGACAGACAGGACGCGATTTTAGAAGGGTTTTGTAAAATTATTTTACAAAACCCTAAAAATTCAAAGCTTAGCGAGTGCAGAAGTTACTCTATTTTTAAAATGAAGATAAGAAGTGGGGAAAGATTCAAGCTGAAGATCATCGTGTTTACGCGTAATCCTTAGTAGAGGAGAGTGAAAATAAGTCACGCTCCTGGCAAACGGAACAACAAAGATTTTGGAACTTATGGTAGGACGGACAGCATTTTGACCGGTAGTTCAGCTACCAACTTCGTGTTAAGATAACCAAGGGAGAGACGATAAAGGAAACACTCGTCCAGATAAATATGGTGGTGTTCTAAAGAAGGAATACTAAGGATAGACAAACGAACATGATAATAACAATAAGGAATACGAAATTTTAACAGTAAAATTCTCGTAAACTTACGCTGAACAGATTCGATCGAGGATTTAAGGTAAACGAAATGAGGAGACCAGACTGGGGAGCAGTATTCAAGGATAGAACGAACTAAACTTACAAATAACTTACTACAAGAAAAGGGATCAGAAAATATGATGGAGTGACGTAAAATAAATCCAGATACACTTGATGCTCTGGAAACAATATCATAGACGTGAAGATCGAATTTTAGTTTGGAGTCAAAGGTGACTCCAAAATATTTGATATGAGTTTATGTTTATGTTTTATGAAGCAATGTTTATGTTTTATGAAGCAATGACCAATGAATGGATAAGGTTTGGAGAAAAAGGATACATGTATACATTTAGAAACGTTAAGAGGAAGCTGATTAGATTGACACCACAGGTCCAAGGAATTTAGATCAGCTTGCAGTATGTCAAGGTCATTTTGAGAGGATACGACCTTGAATAATTTCACATCGTCTGCGTAAAGAAGGCAGGAGGAGTTAATGACTGAAGGCAAATCATTGATAAAGATGACAAATAAAAGCGAACCGAGAATGGACCCTTGGGGAACGCCACTAGACGGGACAAAAGGAGAAGAGGTAAAACCATTGAAAGTAACATGACATATTCGATTCGAAAGGTAGGAGGAGAGCCACTTGAACAAATTGCCAACGACACCAAGTGCGTGAATTTTTTGGAGCAAAATATGGTGATTGACCGAATCAAAGGCCTTAGAAAAATCAAGATACAGGGTTTCTACCTGAAATCAATTCTCAAAGGCTCCAGCAACAACCGTAGTAAATTCTATAAGGTTGGTCATAGAAGAACGACCTTTGATGAAACCATGCTGTTCAGGAATCAGCTTATCCTCCACAGCCGTAAGCAGTTTGGAGTAAACAATACGTTCCAGTAATTTGGAAAAACAACACAATAAAGAGATGGGGCGATAATTTGAAACTAGAGAGGCGTCACCTTTCTTTAAAAAAGGGAGGAGGAAAGCTCTTTTCCAGTTAGAAGGGAATAGGCCAGTAGATAAGCTTATATTGAAAAGTAAAGCTAAAGGAACAGATATGGGGGATGATAAAGATTTAACGAAGAAAGTAGGAATGCCATCAGAACCAGCACCAACAGAAACATCAACAGTATTGATAAGATTTTCAATTTCTACAGAAGAACAAGTGATAGAGGAAATAGTGGGTTGATGATAAGCAGGGAAGGGTGAACTTTGCGCAGGTGTGGTAGAGAGATTGAAAAGTGAAGAAAAATAATTACAGAAAAGTTCGCACATTTCCTGAGGAGATGACGCGAGCTGCCCATTTAAGGTTAATGAGGAGGGATTTTTAGTCGACGATTTAAGAGAACAGATGTACTTTCAAAATGGCTTGGATTGGTTAGAGTTAAGCGAAGACTCGATACTCCTGAAGTAAGAAGCTTTTGCCAAGTTTACTTCCCTTTTTGCAGCAGATCTAAACTGAGTATAGCTTACACGATCCTCAGAAGACCTGGTACGTAGAAAGATACGACGAGCCCGATCCTTTTCTTTCAAGGCACAAATCACATTGTGATTCAACCAGGGTGTACCATGGGAGTCACGAGCACAGGTAAAGGGAGTTGCTGCTGCTATGACAGAGTTGAGAAAGTTTTAAAATTTCTCACAGGCGTCATTTGAATCAAGACCATGAAAGAAGGTATTCCAATTAACAGCGGATAAAGAATTAGAAATTAGGGAGTAATTTGCCTTGTAGAAGTTAAGGTGCATTTTTTTCGATATACGCTTTGGATTGGTTCGATCAAGTGACACTTCATACCGAAGCGGAGGGTGATGAAGATCGAGGGAGACATACGGAAAAAGAACAGGAGAATGCTTCAGAGAGGAAGAATCTAGGTTGCTAAGGACTAAATTCAGGAAGCGATCATTAATATTGGATAAATTATTAAATTGAGAGAAAGAACATAAAGACATAAAGGAAGAAATTGAGAGCGAGACTTGTGAGGGACCTGAAACATGATTTCCAACACAGGACAGAGAGGAAAGATTAAAGTCACCACACAGTATAATAAGGTAGCTAGAAAAACGAGTCAAATAATATGAGGAAAATTCAGAAACGAAAGTGTCGTAGACAGAATATGGAGAACTACAAGGAATATATTCCCAAGCCACGAGGAGAGGACGAGCAGGTGAAGAAGATATCTTAGCGACAACGCATTCAACAGGAGGAGAAAAGTGAACATCAGAGAGAGAGGAATGCCAGATAGGGAATTATGGTAGGCAATAAGAACACCGCCACCATCCCTCTTATTTGATAATTGTCGATCGCGATCTTGCCTTATTAAAAAATGGTTGGAAAAAATCTCGGAGTCATGAAAACTGTCAGTTAGCCACGTTTCTGTGAGGCAGATTATTTTATTACAGGAGAGACAGCATGATAAAGAGAGATCCTTCAGCTTAGATCTTAGACCACGTAAATTTTGGTAATAAATGAATAATGAATTCTGCTTAGTGATAAAGTAAGGCTAGTTAAAGGAAGAATAACTATAAGCTAATGTTGTTGAAGTTTTGGTTTGAATGTTCGAAAATTTCTTTTGGAGTTCGAAACAAAAGGCTTAACTAAGACGCCTGGGGGCCAGAAATTGCTGTTTTGTACTGCATCACAGTTTGTTGGCAAAGTTAATTTGAACGATGCAACCACACGATTGGTCAAGTTTGGTTGCGTTAGTTTTTTGCAGGAAAATGTATTTGGTCGGTTATCCAGCCCACTCAAAACGAAGTCCTTTAATTCCTCCTCTGAAGTATCATACGTCAGTCGCGACACAAATATTTGGAGTGGTGGAGAAACAACGTGAATAGGCTTGCGAGTTGGCAGAAGCGTAGGACGACACACAGGCTCTTGTGTACGGTAGGAATGCTCCGTGCTAGAAGGGAAAGCAGAGAGATGCGAACCTTGAGTCTGTTGTTCCTGGTCCAGTTCCAGCTGCAGTTGCTGGTCCGGTTCCAGTTGACCATCAACAGATCGAAGAGTTGATATTGCTGCTTCACTTGATGTAGCAGCCAAAAATGGCAAGGAGGTCGGCCTAGGTGGTAAATTTTTAGGAATAGCCCCCTTGCTGGTTTCAACATTTTCCTTGTTATTTGCAGGCATCGAATCAGTCAATAAGAGAGGTGAAGATGCTTAGCAAGAAGCGTGAGGTGATTCTGTTGGTTTCATAGCAATTGGATCCGTAATAAGGCGCGCATTGATTTCATGAAGTAGTTTGGTGTTATCATTTAACAGTCGAATAGTATCTGTAAGTGACACACCACTACATTCATCGCATCTGAATGTGATATTATGCGAGAACTTAGCACGCATATCAGCAAATACCGCAGGTATCGACAGGCATTTTAGATGAAATGATCTACGGCAAAAACCATCACACTCCATGAGCTTGTTACGCGATGACTCAGGCTCTTTATAAATATTGCAATCAATGGCACAAATGGGTGAATCACCTGACATACTTGAATGATAAGCTGATCAGTTCTGTAACTTTAATCACTAGACAAATTATGTTTAAGATTAGGTGTAAAAAGTAAATAGTAAATTTGCACTATTTTGATACACTAAATATTTTAGTTCAGGGACCAAACAAGTTTTACTGCGCGAACCGTCAGTACGGCTATTGACCAAGAGATGGCGCAAATCAAATGTCACAGAACAATGTAGATTAAACACTTAGAAAGGCGACCGCTAATTAAATAAATTAAGAAAGAAAGAAAGACTTTCTCGAATTAATTAGAAAATGCACTAACAAAGCACTAGCGGGGTTAAAGATCAATAATTAACACCGTCAATAAAGCCGAATAACAATCACGAATAAGAATGAGAAAAGATAGCTACGCAGCGAATACAAAACACGTCCGAATCGCGCGAGAGATGAATGTTTACATGAAGTTGGTCGTCCTCGGCCGCCGTAATTCGGGACGATAAATTTAGTTTCCCCAATCCGCTTTATCATTGGCTGTCCACTGGCCTGGCGGACGAAAATTGCGGGCGCGCTTTCCAAAACGCTTATGGAAAAAACAAAAACAGTCGTTGGCTCATGAATTTGATCTGCCTCCTCTAATCTTAGGTCTGGAGCGTGAACGATTTCAAGTACGCAACTCCAGGCGATCCATTCGATTCACTAGCTGAGTTAAAATATTATTCGTTGACTCTCTGTGGCCTGCCGCAACACCAGAAGGCTGCTGCAGTTCGGTCATCAAATCAGCCATTTTCACCAATGTTTCAACGTCGGGCTCGCTCGATATTGCAAGTAAAACACGAATATTTTCCGGGAGTTGTTCCAGGAGCAGTGATCGCAGCATTGGATCATTTACTTGCTCCCTTCCAGTATTGCAAAGATCCTGTAGGTAATGCAAAGACTTCCTTCCATTTGGATTCAGTCCTTGTAGTAAGTCCTCAACTTAGGCTCGGTGAATTCCGCAAATGCCGTCAAAATTCGTTGCTTCACTGCTTCGTATTTGTTTTCAGCTGGCGGGTTTCGTGCGATAGAGATGACGTGCGGTGGAATATCGGCCTCTGCATACTGAATCACATATTGGAACTTTGTTTCATCCTGTGTTACGTGATGCGTATGATATGCAGCTTTAACTTCGCTGGATCCAGCTTATAAAACGTCGGAAATTGTCTTATCCTTGATGCTGTGACAATTAAATTGCTTTTTGAAGGCCTAGGCGCGATTTGTGGTGGCGCGTTCGTGTTTTCAGGAGTTTTCGGCGTCTCTATGTTAGTTTTGGTAGCCATTTTTCTTGGCGTCACTTCCGGAACCACACAAAAGTATTCAAGTCTAAATTTAGCGTTTATTTTCCACCCGATCACGTCGGGCTAATCAAATGCAGGCAGTTAGTCTATATTGTGAACAGGAAACACAATTTTAAACATAAAAATCATTTATCACCCACACAAAATACATAAAACGGTTGAAATAATTTAGTTGTGGTTTAACGATGCCGGCTGTAGCAAGAAGAAAGAAATCTTGTACTCTTGACGCTTTCAGCGCTGAGCACCGTAACTTTATTCAGTAGTAGATGCTTTAATCGCTACATCGAAGAAATTAAAATCACTTTTACTTATCATCTGTTACTGGGCTCATTTAGCTCTCTATTGTCGTTGGGCATCACGCGCACACGAATTCTTCTCAATTGTTTCTTAAATTTGGAATTAAATGTTATACCTTCTTGTTAATAAAATACGGATAGAGTTTAACTAGCGTATTCATGATATTACCCTACATCCTAAACTCTATACCCCTGTCGATATGCATTCCCTCTGGTGGGGAAGAAAAGAATTAAGTATAAAATTTTGCAGGGCAAAGCGTTGTGACGAAAAAAAGTACTCATTATAATTTATTAAATTCTTTCCAATTCAGAAAGCTTCAACTTATTCCATTTTAACACACAGATATCTACTTATATCTATTGAATAAATAGATTTATAACTTGCTTTGCATCAACATAAAACCTCAACGACCTAAAATAGAAATATTCCAATTACAAATTCACTGCAGTGACTTCACCCGGTTCAGTCACACACTGACATTCAGCCTCATAAATAAAGTTTGCAAAACTGCATGGCGCATCGCATGAAGTCCTGAAATACGAAATACCCAACAAATACGGAACTAGTGAAAAACGAACGGAACATCCGCGTAACCCACAAACAAATGAAAACTAGATAAATTTGCGTGTTGGCGAAACTTGAACTCTGATCGATGATGACGATGATTCCCTTGAAATGGCAATAAAAGTCGGGATCATCGTTTCAGGAAATTACTTCATTCTACGTTTATGATCCTTTTCATGCATTTCGCCAAATGAAAGTATTTTCGCACGCCACCACCTGCCTTGTCCCTGCCACGCCAACGGATATGAATAAGTCAAGTTGCATAGAATATTTTCAAACTATCACTGAATTATGCTTGCCGATTTGATTCAAGTGTGGAATTGCCCTTTTGGTTGCCTTTATATACTCGTGTCATGCAAATCAGTCCTTAGAAATGTTCGTCCTGAAAGGAGGAAAAGTGGAAATCAGTTCAATTGCTATCACATGATATTTTGATTGACATTGAAGTGATTGATGTGGAGGATTTCAGCTTCTGCTTCCATTTCTATTCTATTTTTGGCGCGCGCCATACTCGTAAATGGGCCAATGGCATATGAATAAAATCCGTGACACTTGAAATAAGTTACGAAATTATCCTTTTTATCGTCCATCGTCACCCAACTGCACAATTGTACGTGGGAATTATCTGGAACGGAAAGTTACTATCGGATTAGAGAAGATTATCTCATTTTTCTTCGGAAGGGCTTTTCATTTTCTTGAAATTAAATCCAGGCCAAATGATACATATTTAATTGTACGTGAAAGAATGTCTGCTAATGTATTCGCGCCGTAACGAGTCGAGTGAATGGTGGGCCAAAATTCCTCCTTGAGATCTGGCGGGAATGGTAGTCCCGAGAAATTCCCATAAGAGAACTCTCGAAGGGCGAAAATTGGAACGGTGCCAATTGCAATTAGCAACAGTTCAAGTAGTAGTAAAAAGCGATAAATCACTGCGGCACATTATTCTCTCCAGGGATTTTCGGGAAGGATTCTAAATTATGACTCTCCTTCATTTTCTATATGACTGTGAGTATCTACATGGGGGCATATGTGAATGCGCTTTTGGCCGATGAGGCAATGCACGAGGATGCCTGCTTGGCCGATGCGATGCAATGGATATTTTTATTCGGTCAACGGATTAAAATTATAGTTTATTGTCCGCTGTAACTTTAGATGAACTCCACAACGACCACATAGGATGCAAATTGCGATAAAAACTTTTCATCGTATACTTAATCATGTTTCATGTGAAGTTTTTCTTTTGTTCTAGTTGTTGCCTGAAAAGGTTTGATTTAGTGATTTGAATATGAATTTTGGTATTTGAGTCTCTATAGATAGTTTTCATTATTTCAGCTTAGTTAATCTTTTGCTTGACCTAACATTATTTTATGAGGTACTGAAGTTGTATTGAAATCTAAAAGCAAAAAATTATTTCTCAGATTCAGTGGTGGACTTATGTACATTTAGGCACACTAGGCGCGTGAATTATAGTTATTTCTTTAATGAAACACGAGAAATTTTAATCTGTATCGAATATGAATCTTTATTTCTTCACTCTCTCGAAGTTGAAATCAAACTCTTCTGTACAAAGCTTTGCATTCATTAATATCTGATAAAAATGCTGATGCAAAGAATGCAATAAAGCAGACGTTAGTTTAATGACTTGGGTAATCTGATACTCATACAACAGTGGATAGAGACTGGAAGTCAGCACATTCACAAACAGAAGTTTTAACAATTGAAACATTAATAAAAAATAGGAAGTCAGCAATCTATGAAGTCAATGGACGCCACTATGTTGCATGAACGCTACCACATTGCATGAACGCTACTACTATGTTGCCGTAACTCCTCCCCCCCTAGTTGCTAGCGACGGCCAGATGATCCGTATTTTTGGAGGTTTATCAGCAGGAGCTATGATCGCCTGATTGTCCCGGCAGAGGTGTCTTGTTCGAATAGTTCGGCACATCAATGATACTCCAATCAAGGTAAGGACCAACGTGATTGCCACTGTAAGTACACTGGTAGTTTTAGTAAAGATGATCTCGAATTACGAGGTAACTTCCAAAGGATTTTGAGTCCTGGTGAACTGTTAAGGTTGTAGATGTTTCAGCCTAATTTGCACACTGCTGGCCTCTGTGATATTGATGTTGTTGAAGATTGCCGGATATATATCAATCTCATCCCAATGCACCGAGCTAGTTCCGAAGTAATGTATCCCATTAATAGAGATGTCGCAATTTTCGAAGTATATGAGGATTGTTCCTTCAATTTTCAGTTTGCTCGGCCCACAAGATGAATTGATGATAGTTTTGGGGACATTGATTAACAGGATATGGTTTGGTTTGGGCTGGTATATCTCCATTAAGTTTTCGAGGTCGTACAGTTGACAATGTCCCGTTTGGCTTTTCAGAAGGCTTCCCACGCACTGGGATTCGGTCGTATACCACGATGTCGTTTGCCGACAGTAATAAGTTCCCTCTACAATGCGGCATTTATCGTCAATTGCTTGAATATGGTTTTGGTTCATCAAAATGTAAGGTTTGACTAGGATTGCTTTTGTCTTATTGATGGGCAAGGGAATAATGTGGTAAAAGGAGTAGTGATCTTCGGAAACTATTGGGATTTGGATATTAAATATGATATTCGACCAATTAGAATAGGCTTGTAGGTCCAACAACTCATAAATCTGTTCTTTTGAATTCATTTCTACCGAGTGTTTTGAAAATAGAAGGTGTATTTCCTCTAGTTCATTTAGTGTAAGGATTAATTTAGGAATGATTCGAAATCTGGCAAGCATGATTGATTCCAAAATACCGGACAAGTGTGCGTTTAGCAAATCAATATTAAAATTAATTTGTGATGGGAATTGCAAGTGCTTCAAATTTATAGAATCGGTTTTAATTTGGTTCTGTAGATTTGCTTGTAAATGATTTAAGTATGTGGTTATTTTTCTTTGTTGATCGTTTATGTGATTTGTTATGTTCTCGAATCGCTCTATCATTTGTTTGTTAACCATAGACTGGTTGTTAAGTTCGGTTTGCAATTTATTCTCCCTGAGTAAAAATCTAACGATATCGCTGTTAATCTGTATGGCGTCATTAACGTCTAAGTTTCCAGTGATTGTCTTGATAACAGTTCCAAGTCCGTTTATAAGTCCCCGTCTATGTCGTTTAGGTGGTAACAATGTTAGAAGCCTGCTTTCAGCCTGTTGCAACTTTTTCCCACTTACTTCCAGAGAGTCGTCTATGTCGGTGTATTGTTCTAGGGTAGTCAAGGTTTCGTTGATCCTGTCGATGTTTTGTTTGTATTTGTCAAGCTGGATGATATGCAGTAAATTGCTTTATGATAGAATCAGCCTCACGTCGCCAAGCCTCATCGGCAGCAGTCCATTCCTGTTAGTTAGGTCCTGTACGTCCATCTTCTGCCCGAGGATCGCTGGGAGGAGAAACCTGAAATTTTCGTTTTCGTATAATTTTGGACTTATGCAGTTTCTGATTATTGGTTGTTATTACTGTTACAAGGTTATTTTTCTTAATTTTGTGTTTTGTAAATTTACGGGCCATTTTATTTCTTCGACACTCCTTTCTGAAAATTATGGAACCCTCATTAATACTCTCAGGAACCTCTCTAGTTTCATTTAATTTCTCAGTTCTTTTGAGAACTTGGTTTTCTGGTTGTTTCTGAATTTCTGGGAACAGTCTGGATTGAAATTCTTTATTTTTTCGAGGTATTCATGTGCATTGGATTCCTGTAAGCTGTCATTAAACCTGTAAGTTGTGCCAAAAAAAATTTCGTATGGGGTATATTTTGAGGAAGAATATATTGCATTGTTATATGTAATAATTATTTCGTTTAGTATATCTTCATGGGCTTTGTCTTGTTGTTTGTTATGTATGATTCTGTATATTTCCGTAAGGGTCGAATGTAATCGTTCAACTGGTGCGTTGCTACCTGTATGTTGGTAAGATGTAATGTGGTGTGTAATTCCGTACTGTCAAAAACAGTCCTTGAATAAAGTTGAAGTGAACTCAGCACCCTGATCGGCAGTCAATGTTACCAAAATCTCAGGTATGCCGTGCAGGCTAATAAAATGTTTCAACGCTTTAACTATGCAGAGGCTATTTCTGTTATTCAGAGTATAGGCTGCAGCGTATTTGGAGAACTTGTCTATTATAGTGAGAATATATCTTTTATTTATAGCATATACTTGTATATCTGCATACAGCATTTCCAAAGGTCTCACCGGAGTTCGAGGGGCCCGAAACTCAGGAGCTTGTGGGTTTCCGTCATACTTCAAGGTTTGACATACCTCGCAATTATTAATCACCTGAGTGACTTTATTTTTGAAGAAAGGGAAGTAAACTGTTCTCTTGAGATGAGAGTGAGTTTCATTAATTCCACGATGATCGCTTTTAATATGATAGTCTCTGATAATTGCATCTTGTTGATCAAACTCATTAATGTTCTTCAATACTTCCATACAGCGAATCACCTTGTACAGTCCGGACTGCGAGAAATGGATGGAGTAAACGTTTTGTATCTTTCTGAAGGTATCGTCATTAGCATATATTGCTGTTAGTTTATTGGGGGAAATATATTTCTTGAAAATATCTATTATATCTGATTCTGAAAATTCTGGTTTCCTAAAGGTACGTCGCTGTTTATTTCTAAATGGCATTTCCAAAATTGTTTCTGGTTTCCTGTTTGAGTTTTCGAATAAGATCTGCAGTGAAAATTGATTTAACGGTTTTTCTGAAATATGTATGCCTGTATTGAGATTTTCTTCCGCTGAATGTATGGTAGTACCTCCAGTGCCCCGGTCTGAATCACCTGGGGTCGGTTCTTCACCCTCATTTGCGTGAACCGCGACCTTAGTTCCATCTGGAATCCTCACTCTGCTCAATGCGTCTGCGTCACTATTGTGTGTCCCCTTCTTATGGATTATATCATAGTCGTACTATGCCGATCTCAACCTCCATCGGCCAAGCCTAGAATTTGGGTCCCTCAGGCTCGTCATCCACGTCAGCGGTTTGTGATCCGTGACTATTTTAAACTTTCTACCGAACAAGTATGGCCTGAAATATGTTACCGCCCATACAATGGCCAAAAGTTCCTTTTCAATAGTGAAATAGTTGATTTCTGAGTCCGTTAATGTTCTACTTGCGTAGCATATCGGTTTATCACTTCCAACAGGACCCTGCGATAAAATAGCCCCAATTGCGAAATTGCTCGCATCAGTCGTTCAGACAAAAGGCTAAGTAAAATCAGGATACTGAAGAATGGGGTCATTCATAAGTATTTCCTTACACTCGTTAAAGTATTTGACGTAAGAGTCATTTAGTTCGATTGTTCTGTCTTTTTTCAAACACTGAGTCATGGGCTTAGTAAGTTTTGCAAAATCCCTTATAAATTTGCAGTAGTAACCAAGAAGACCGAGGAAGGATTTAATTTCCTTCTGTGTTCTCGGAATAGGGAAAGATCTAATAGCTTCAACTTTGTCGGGGTTGGGCTTTACACCTTCGGTGGTGACCAGGTGGCCCAAAACCGATATTTTCTTACGCATTCAGACTTGTCGATTTGCACCTTAAGATTCGCCTCCCTTAATCTTTGGAAAACCCTTCTGAGGCTCTCGACATGCTCCTGAAGGGATGTAGGAAAAACGATTATATCGTCAAGATACACCAAGCATATGGTTCCCTGAAGCTCCTTGAGTACGTTGTCCATAACTCTCTGGAAAGTCGATGGAGCATTTTTTAATCCAAATGGCATGCGGACGTACTCGTAATGTCCGCCCTCAACCCTTGAAGGCCGTTTTGCTGATATCCCCAGGGTTCATCTCGATCTGGTGGAAACCACTAGCCAAGTCCAAGGTGGAATAATACATGGATTTACCAAGCTTGTCGAGAATGTCGGCTATATTTGGCAAGGGATACCGATCCGTAATGGTCTTTTCGTTCAGCCTACGGTAGTCGATGACCAATCTCCATTTTTGTCTGCCGCCAGCGTCAGCCTTTTTTGGCACTATCCATATAGGAGAGCCCCAAGGAGAGTAGCTGGGTCGAATAATACTCTGATTGAGCAGTTCGCTTATTTGCTTTCGTACCTCCTCTTTGTGCCCGAAAGGTTACCTATAGGATTTGGTATAAATGGGTACATTATCTGTGGTTTTAATGTGATGCTTAACTTGATTTGTGAAACGAAGCGTTTGACCTTCCCTGAAGAAAACGTCATCGAACTCTCTGCAGACCCCTAAAATCTGTTTCTGCTCTTCACTGTTAAGGTGTGATAGTCGAAGCAATTCGCATATATTGCCTGACGAAACGTTCACTGGAGACGGAGTACCCTCATCATAGCTGACATCGAAGTTGTTAACCTGCCGATAAGAGGCAAGACACTCCACCCTCAAAGGCTGCTCAATGAGCAAAACCTCATCAGAATCCGACCCGTTCATCACTTCAACAAGCGCAAACCAGTCTTTAGAAATGTAAATGCCTTCGGGGAGTATCACGTTAGGAGTAAGCTGCATCTGTCTAATTTACACTTCACCGTTCTCGACGTCCACAGGCAACCTGACTACTGCCTTGCTTTTCCCTGAAATTACTTTTTTTCCCTGAGGAAAAAACGGGCTTGAATTGGAGTGTTAATACTGAACAGTTAGTCACCAGCAACTTGTTAGCTATATCGATCTTAGCACCAAGATCACTCGATGCACCCACTCCCAAAAGTCCGTCGAAATAGCTATGAAATTTGAACACAAGGAACTGCATTTCACCCGGTTGATTGAATTCAACGAAATTAAGGAGTATTACTTTTTCATCGATTTTATGTTTGGCCAGAACAGTTGTAATATAAGTTGGATTCGTTTTGACAATAAATGGAGGGGGTATAAACTCTGGGTTAATGAAGGATGATGAAGCACAGGTGTCGATTAAAATTTTAAGTGGTCGTCCAAAAGGGGATGAAATCTCAATATAAGGCAAAATCTGGCCATGTGCATTCAAGTCTATGTACCCGATGAGTCTGTTGAAGCATTTGATTGAAAATTTATGTCATCCAAAACTTGGCCCTCATCCTGTCTAAAGATTTCTTGAATAGGTCGTGGACCTTCATCAAAATCCTGCGAAACCTGACACAGATCGTAAAACAAATCACTCGCAAGGTCAGATTCAAAAGGACAAGAATAAGGTGTTGAATACTCTGGTGGACAACTCTCATTAACTGGACATGGAGACATGCATACCTCGCTCGTACCAGATGCACTTTCAATATTGTGGAAGCCTCTATTGTTCTGAAATCCGTTTGACTGGCAATTTCTTTTAGTTAAATCACTTCCCAACTCCACGGGTTCCGGCTTTGGCAAATTTGAAACGTATGGGGGTTTTGCTGCGGATGGTCTCTGCTGAAAATTAAAATTCTGATTTTGTCCGGGAAATTGGGTTGGCACATATGGCCGCTGAAACTGAAGATAACCATATTGTAAATTATTTGGTCTAAAGGATTGTGGATTATAATTTGGGTAAGTTTGTGGAACACGATTCAAAGTATTCATCTGAAAACGTTGAGGAAAATTAGGTGTATGCCGTTGCATGAGAGGTTGATAATTAAAACCTGGTTGTCAATAGTTGAAACTTGGCATTTTTGACTCTGTCACACCCAACGGTCTTCGCGATCAAATGGGTTAACAGGTTGCGTTAACTTTGGTTGTTTCAACCTTCGCACACCATCAGCACGTGTATAGGAGATGTTTTGCTCCTGAACACAAAAGGCATAAGCATTCGCGAGGTCACGAGGTTTCATTGCTCGAACAATTGAGCCGAGAGGCTCCTTCAGTCCCGAAAGGAAAGTGTTAAGACACATTTCCGAAAACAGCCTTCTTTTTGCAGATATGACACTCTAAACTTTTTCATGAATATTCACGTGATTATTCATACTGGAAAGTAGTCCAATAACTTCACTGTAAAAATCCTGCACCGAGTCACTTTTTTGTCTCAGACCGTGTAGGTCTTTGATAAGGGATGTCTCATTCCTCTTATCGGAATAGTGTAATATTAGATTTTCTCTAATACTTTTCCACTCGAGAGGTGTCCCATACATATTGAGGACCTCATTTGCAGAACTAACCACCTTATTCCTGATTGCTCGCAAAAACAACTGCCCGTAAGGAGTGCCATTCGTAGGCTGAATTAGGGCCAAAATTTCATCGACGTTGTCGAGAAAATCGAAAAGGAGTCGAGGATTGCCGTCAAACCGTGGCAAATCCTTTATGGCATCCGGCACTCTAAGCGCGGTAAAAAGATCGACTCGTAATTCGTGCCTAGGAGCACAGCCTTTTAGGAGCGACAGCCGAAAGGGGTTTATATTTTTTTTACTAATAAATTATGAGAATATTTACTGTTAGTCAATGAGACCATCAAATCAATTTCACAGGAAAAGTTTTTTTTTAATCAATAATAAAATATTCTGTTCTCGACCATAAAAACTCATTACTGCCCATCCAGCCACGACGCCCAAAACCTACACCATGGTTTCTAGTGATAATTTACGTTCATTTATCGCCACGCAAAGATATGACCACGAGTACGTGGGTAGTCCCAAAAGTACTCAACCTGACTTATGAATAGAGGTAGTTTTAAAAAAACAATTACTGCGATTGACAATACCACCTTTCAACAACTTAATGTGAAAAATTCATAACGGTACGTTTATTTTTTTTTTACATACATCTAAAATGAATGCTCTCAGTGAATTTCTAAATATGGAAAAAATCGGGCATCCTTATGTGATACAATTCTTTCATTTGAAAGGTCTTAGTCCAACCGATATCAAAGCCGAGTTGGATTCTACTCTGAGAAAGTCTGTTCCTTTCCTTCGTTTACAATGGTCAAATATTGGGTAGCTTAGTTTAAGCGAGGTTGTACGAGCTGCCAAAATGAACACCGCAGTGGTCAACCAAGTGAGGTCACTACGTCAGAAAATGTGAAGAAAATCCACAAAATGGTATTGGATGACCGTCGACTAAAAGTGCGCTAGATGGCAGATATGGCAGGTATTTCAAAAACTGCTGTGCATCACATTTTGACCGAAAATCTGGGCATGAGAAAGCCGTGTGCAAGATGGGTGCCGCATTTGCTCACAATGGAGCACAAACGGTAACGTGAGGATGTTTCCATCGAGTGTTTCATAATGTTTCGCAGCAATAAAGCCGAGTTTTTGCGTCGATTCATAATCATGGACGAAACATGGGTCGATCATTTTACACCTGAGACCAAGGTGCAGTCAAAGCAGTGGACTGAAAAGGGAAAACCGGCTCCAAAGAAAGCAAAGACAGTTCAGTCAGCTGACAAGGTCATGGCATCCGTTTTCTGGGATGCGCGTGGAATAATATTTATTGATTATCTCGAAAAAGGAAAAACAATCAACAGCGTATATTATGCAGCCTTATTGCAGCGTTTGAGTGATGAAAACAAGAAAAAACGGCCCCATCTGACGAAAAAGAAAGTGTTGTTTCATCACGACGATGCACCAGTCCACACGAGCGTCATTGCGATGGCTAAAATCAATGAGTTGAAGTTCGAATTGCTTCCTCACGCACCCTACTCGCCAGATCTGGCTGCCTCCGATTATTTTCTTTTCCCAAATTCGAAAAAATGGCTCGGCGGTAATAGATTTTCCAACAATGAAGAGGTTGAGTCTGCGTTTAGTAATTATTTTGAGGAGCTTGAGGGTTCCTACTATAAAGCGGGTATCGAAGCTATTGAACATCGTTGGAAAAAGTGTATCGAGTTGAAAGGGGAATATGTTGAAAAATAAAAAACATTTTCGCAACGTTTTTTACTGTTTTCCTTTTCGGGTCGGGTACTTTTGGGACTGCCCTCGTAACAGTCGATACCAGGTTTTTTAGTGATGAACCAAAGTGTTTTGTGTGTGTTTACCTTTTGTCAGTTGTAATATAATTTAAGCAAAATATCCATATTCTTCTTTGCCCGATTTCGATTGTTTTCAATTTTCATAGCTCTATTAAGATCGTAGTCGCGTATTAAAATTACAAATAATGAGCGACGAACGGAAAAAGTTAAGTGGCGCAGCATTTCGCAAACTTTCAATTGAAAAGCGCGAGAGCGGGGGTTTCCTTTTAAAATCGGTCAAAAGGGTCATGCATTTTTTTTTCAAAAAAGAGAAAATAGAGGAAAATGGCCGACGTGAAAAGAAAGCCAAAATGATTGTTCAGTCTTCTCATGACAAAGCAGCGGCGAGCAATACCATTATGGTTCCAGCCTCATACACATACACACATACATATAATTTTGCATCATGTACAAGCTACTCTCAGTACTGGCATCACCCCAGTACATACTTACGACAACAGTAAATCTTTTTTCTATCGGGAGTGATGCTAATACTGCGATTAGTCTTCCCCCTGTTCAAATTTGTCGTTATCATAGTGCGGACATTGGCAATTTACCCTTTTCGCTTGTAGCCTTTTTCTCGGCCTTTGTTCCACTTGCATTATCGATTTAACTTTAAATAAATTCTCGAAACAAATTTCAAAAACGCTTGAAATTTCTACATGGTCCGTCGAGCCGGATAATTGCCACAATGCAGTTTTCGTTCTCGGGATTAATTATCTAAAGCATTTATCGCTCATCGTTTTTCGCTTGACAATTATGAGTAATCGCATAGTTTTCATTTCCCCTTGTGATTTACGTGATCATCTTTGAAACTTTTCGTGAAAATTCATCGCACTATCAGTGAATTCAGTTGTGCAAAATGGCCGGTGATGGTAATCCAAAACTCGACCCCAAGGTCACCTCAAGTGCAAAGGCAATATCGGAATTGCGTATACAACATGGCGTCATCTTGGCCCAGCAAACTCGGGTGAAAACCTTTCTCGATGGCAAAGTGGATCATTTATCCGTTTTCGAGGCCGAAAGCAAACTCGGTCTACTTGAGACACAGTTCAAAAACTTTGAAACTGTTCAGTGCCAAATCGAAGCTTTACACGCAGAAGAGCCATCATCTGGGAAACGGGACTTATATGAAGACAGTTATTGCCAACTCAAGGCTAATTTGCTATCAATTATCGAGAAGCTTCGCCCGAGGCAATAAGTCGATGCATCCGCCATTTGGAATTCGACCGTGCCTCCGAAACCTCATCAACCAGACTTCACTTGCAGAAACTGAATTTGACCAAGTTTTCGGGTTTGTACAGTGAGTGGTTAGGTTTTCTTGGGATGTTCGAGAAATCGATCGACTCCAATACCCACTTATCGTCTTTGGAAAAATTTCAATATCTTCGTACTGCACTAACCGGTACAGCTGCTTCAGTGATAGAGGGGATTGAAAGGCAAAGGAGCTTTTAAAAAGGAGATTCGACAACAAGCCATACATTTTCGCTTCGCATATCAACGACTTGCTTCAAGTGCAATCCATTCGTCATCCGTCTACTAAAGAATTGCGTCAGATGACTGATGCTATAAACAAGCATATGCGCTGTTTGCTGAGCCTCGGTACAAAGGAAAATATCGCAGATGGATTCTTGTTGCACATTCTCGTATCAAAGCTTGATGCTGAGTCCAAGCTCAAATGGCAAGAATTAATCACCAGCTGTTCTCGATCATCCATAGAATCTAGCGCTCAATTTCCAGCTTGGGAAAAGTTTACTGATTTCTTGAATCTACGATGCTCAGCGCTAGAATTCGTAGAAGAAACAAAATCCTACAACAAACCTCTTTCGATCGTCAATAAATCCAAGCGGACTAGTTTTATTGCTAGTAACTGTGATACGAGAGCGAAGTGCAATTTTTGTGATTCACGCAGCGGACACACATTATTCGACTGCAATGGGTTAAAGAGCATGCCATCCGACCAAATTTACCGAAGAGCTAAGCAACTGAATTTGTGTTACAATTGCCTTCGAAAGGGGCATTCATTGAAAAGTTGTTTATCGAGCAAGTGTCGTACATGTAACCGCAGCCATCATACTCGACTCCACGGTAACGTAAAGAATTCAGGCATCTCTCAAAGATCTCATCAGTCTATGTCATCTAGACATCAATTGTCCCGCCTGGAAGAATATGCTCAACCCAACAACGTTATTTTGGGTACTGCTATTATCAGAGTCAAATCACCTGATGGAGCCTCAATCGAATGCCGAGCGATATTAGACAGCGGTTCCCAGTTGCACTTCATGACAGAGAAACTCACCCAGCAACTTCGTTTACGACGAGAAAAAACTGATGTGGCTTTTAGTGGAATTTGTATGACGACATCACGATGTATTTCGAAAACCGTTGCCACCGTGCAATCACTACAAAACGATTTCAGTTCATTGCTAGAGTTTTTCATCGTACCGAATTTCGTCGGATTGCAGGCATTGCAAAGGATCAATACATCAGACTGGAATATTCCTAAGAACACTCCACTAGCGGACCTTCAATTCGACATACCTCGGAAAGTTGATATTTTGATTGGTACTGCCTTCCTTTTCAAATTACTTGCTGTTGGACAGATTGATTTAGGTGCTAATCGGCCTATCGTGCAGAAAATTCTTTTCGACTGGGTGGTTTTGGGGCCATCCAGTACTTCATACAACTCACTCAGTGTAAACATTAGTGCCAATAGTAACAGTGAACCGTGCGAACAAAATTTAAATAATATCGTCGCTAAGTTTTGAGAGCTAGACCACTGTAATAGTGAAATAGACAAAAGGTCAGCTGAGGAGATTGCTTGTGAAGAACACTTTCGTGTCAATACAATTCGTGATGCAAACGGTCGGTTCGTTGTGAGATTACCCTTAAGGCAAGATGCGTCAGTACTTGGTGACACATACGAAATCGCATTAAAACGATTTTATAGCCTTGAAAGAAAACTTGAGAAATGCCGTGAATTACGCGTCAGTTACTACGATTTTATGAATCAATATTTATCGTTGGGACATATGGAGGAAGTCATTGATTCACAGTGTGTGTTACACAAACCTCATTATGTTCTCCCCCATCATTGTGTTGTAAAGAATTATGGCAGCAGCACTAAATTACGCGTAGTCTTTGATGGTTCTGTGAAATCCTCTAGTGGTGTATTCTTGAACGATATTCTAATGGTAGGACCCACAGTTCAAGATGACCTATTTTCGATCTTACTTCGATTTCGTTTCCATCTTTATGAAATATCAGCTGACATAGAGAAAATGTATCGGCAAGTCATAGTGCATCCCAGTGATAGAGACCTACAACTAATAGTTTTTCGTAATTCAAGTCATGATCGTGTGAAGCTCTTTCGATTAAAAACAGTTACTTATGGCACTGGGTCTGCTCAATATCACGCAGTAGAATCTACTCGTCAAGCGGCAGAAGATGCTAGGAGTAAGTTTCCAGTAGGAGCATTGATTATCAAGCGAGATGCATATGTCGATAACTTATTGACTGGAAGTGATAACTTGGATGAAGCTACAAAGATCAGAAACAAAGTTACCGATATTCTACTATCAGGCGGCTTCCCCCTTAAAAAATGGGCATCAAATGAACCATCGTTGCTAGAAAAAAATCGATAAAAATGACAAGGAAGTAATGACTAGACTAGATGACAAGGATTTCATCAAAACTCTTGGCCTAGCCTGGAACCCAACTGCCGATGAATTTCTGATTACATATCACTCGCCAGAAATACGAAGTTCTGTGACCAAAAGAATAGTGTTGTCGGAAACTGGTCGATTCTTCGATCCATTAGGATTACTAAGCCCAGTGATTGTTACCGCCAAACTCTTTCTACAGGAGTTGTGGAAGCTTAATATTGCTTGGGACGAAAGCTTACCCATCGAGATGCAAACAAGATGGCAGTCTTTTCGCTCGGATATGACCAAGGTCAACAACTTTAGTATCCCACGACATGTTTGTTTGTCGAATTCTAGCCTTCAAATCCATGGATTCGCTGATGCCAGTCTACGCGCTTATGGAGTTTGTGTATGTATTCGAAGTGAAACTCGTGATAAGAAAGTATCGACGAACCTGCTTTGTTCGAAATCCCGTATAGCTCCATTGAAAACTACTACGATACCGCGTCTAAAGCTCTGTGCAGTCCTAATACTTCGCGAGCTCATAGAACGTGCTACGAAGATTATCCCCCGTGACCTCACGGATGTCGTGTGTTGGAGTGACTTACAAATCGTGTTAGCCTGGCTAAGTGCACCTTCGTCCCAATGGTCCACATTTGTAGCCAATCGTGTGTCCGAAATTCAAGCTGTTACATCCGTTACATGGCGCTGTATTCCAACGCAGCAAAACCCGGCAGATTTGATCTCGCGAGGCGCTAAATCAGAAAGTCTACAAGGGTCCAACTTATGGCTGCATGGTCCAAGCTTTTTAATCCGCATCGTCATCACAATGGCCATATCATGGAAAGGTTCCAGATTAAATTGATGTTCCAGAATATCGCAAGCTGAACTTCACAGTCTTGTGTCTAATGCAGTGGAAGACCTAGTTAAGGACACAAAATATATTAACTCATACTGGAAAACTCTTCGAGTATTTGGATAAGTTAATCGATATCTCAAATCATTGCGGTTGCGAGCACGTAGTTCAACAAAACCTAGCTTTGCGTTACGAAGCTTTACGGTGTCAGAGTTAGAAGAAGCAGTCACGGTTATCGTTCGTTGCATACAACGAGTATATTTTAATCGTGACTATACTGACCTCCTGAAGGGTGCATCCGTAAATGCGAGAAGTCGAATTTTACCTCTACGTCCTTTCCTTGATGGAAATGGAATTATTCGAGTCGGTGGACGTATTACGAAATCTGATCTACCCTTTGATGCGCGCCATCAAATGCTTCTTCCGCAAGCGCATCCCTTTACAAACGCATTGTTAACTTTCTTGCATGTTAACAACTCACATGCTGGCTGCCATACCTTGGTAAACATTTTTCGGCAAAGGTTTTGGTTGATCAACGTAAAGTCGGAGGCTAAACGAGTTATCCATCAGTGGACGATATGCTTTCGAGCGAAGCCTCGCTTCTTTCAGCAAATAATGGGAAACCTTCCATCGGATAGGCTGAAAGTATCACATCCCTTTGCGGTTACCGGTGTAGATTTTTGTGGACCGTTTTTCATGCGAGCTCAACTGCGAAGAAGATCTCCAATCAAAGGCTACTTATCGGGTTTTATATGTTTCGCTACCAAGGCTGTACATTTTGAACTCGTTTCAGATTTATCAACAGCAGCATTCTTTTTATGCCTTAAACGGTTCTTCGCTCGTAGGGTAAAATGCAACAAGCTATACTCGGACAACGCTACCAATTTTATCGTGCCAATAACCAGTTGCGAGAGGTAAGAAAACTTTTCTCAACTCAATCACAAGTCCAGCAAGCTTGCCTTCTGGAAGGCATTGGATGGTGTTTCATCCCACCGTGCTCCCCACATTTTGGTGGCTTGTGGGAGGCGGCGGTGAAGAAGGCAAAATTTCACCTTACCAGAGCAGTCGCCAATGCATCGCTAACCCACGAACAAATGCTTACGGTTATCTATCAAGCGGAGGCGATCGTTAATTCTCGACCCATCACGGAGATGTCATCAGATCCGACTGATTTGGAAGCCCTCACACCCGGACATTTCTTGATTGGACGACCAATTACAAGCTTACCCGAACCAATCATCACACAACTTAAATTCGATTCCTTGGATATCCTTCATCCAGCAATCCTTTTGGACTTGATGGCGCAACGACTATCTTCACATATTGCAGTCGCGATCTAAGTGGACCTCAGTCAATAGCAATGCCAAGGTTAACCAATTTGTATTAATGAAAGATGAAAATCTTCCACCTATGAAGTGCCCTCTCGCCAGAATTATCGATGTGACACGCGGCGAAGATGATAAGGTTCGAGTTGCTACAGTACGTACAGCTTCGGGAATCTTCAACCGGGCCATCGTGAAGCTATGTCCATTGCCTATCGAATAATTGGATGAAAACAAAAGTTTTCATGGTGGGGAAGATGTTCAGTTTTCTCATGACAAAGCAGCGGCGAGCAATACCATTATAGTTCCAGCCTCATACACATACACACATACATATAATTTTGCATCATGTACAAGCTACTCTCAGTACTGGCATCACCCCAGTACATACTTACGACAACACTAAATGTTTTTCCTATCGGGAGTGATGCTAATACTGCGATTAGTCTTCCCTCTGTTCAAATTTGTCGTTATCATAGTGCGGACATTGGCAATTTACCCTTTTCGTTTGTAGCCTTTTTCTCGGCCTTTGTTCCGCTTGCATTATCGATTTAACTTTAAATAAATTCTCGAAACAAATTTCAAAAACGCTTGAAACTTCTACAATGATAATATCAGCGATAAACTAAAAAACATCCCTTCAACTAACACTGACAATGGAAAAGTTCAAAATGTAACCCCAGTTGAAGTCTATGAAATCAACAGTGATAATGATGAATGTG